>CANSNZ010000957.1:3102500-4550000 GCA_947646795.1 Beta lomatogona | reverse complement strand
TTATATAATACAAAAACTGACTATCAAAAGAAAACTGGTGAGTGGTGACCACATCAGATGAGAAAGGACTATATCAAGGTTTCTGGTGCAGTTATTGGCTTATTGGGAACATTGAACTTGGTTCATCTAATTTTTTTTTTTTGCTTGGTGAGTGTTTCACATGGAAAATGAGTATTTTGTCCTTCTGAAACATGTATTAACTTGGACTGCCCCCCCTCCCCAAAAAAAAAAAAAAACACAAAATTAGAAAATTAATTACCTCATTTCTTCACTCCAGTATTTTATATTTGTCACAAGGAAAAAAAAAAACTCTCAACCAAACTTTTACCTAATTACCTCACTTCAGGCCAGCCACTTAAAATCAGCCATGTAGAAATTTAAATTTTTTATCAAGTAGCTATTATTATTTGCACCAAGCTCCCTTTTCACGGCTATATAAAGAGGCCAAGTATTCTACTTATATTTTCACCAAGCTCAACAAGTAAAAAAGAAGCAGAAGTGAAAAAAGAGAGAATAAAAGAGATGGAGATGATGATGAAGAAGAGTGTGAGTGTGATTTTGGTGGTCATGTTTGCCATTGTTGTGCTGTTAGCTACAACTGAAACAGCCTCGGCTGCTCGCGAACTTGATCCCCTCTCACGTGCACAAATTGTTCTTGGTCAAGAGCTTATTAGCGACACCCAGCGTCCACTCACTTGTGGTGGCGCAGCGGCTGTTTGTCATCCCTTCAAACCTTGTTGCAGAGATTATAATTGCTATGGAGTATGTGTACCCAAATGCTTTCCAAACTGCTACTACTAAATTAATATGCATGGAGTCTTCATAATTGTATACTCCAACCATAATTATAAATAAAGGCTGGAGCATTTCGTTTTTCCTTCATCTAGTTGTTGTTTTGAATTAACATGGAAATGTCATTTTGGATGATATACTCCTTGTTGATGTTGTTGTTGTAGAAGTAGTAGTTTTATGGTTTCAACGTTCAGTGCATGTAAGGTTAATCTTCAATGAAATAAATGGTTTATGTGTTACCAAAAATGTTGTATCTTGCTAATACATAAACTGCCGGGCTCCCTCCCTCCACTTGAAATATACATAAAATCATACCTTTCCAAAATAAGAAATTTTGCTATGGAATATGTGCCAAAAATTGCTCAAGGGACAACCTTTGGTTGGACCATCGATAACTAGATTAAAACAAGAAAAATATAGGACGGAATTCTAGTGACGAAAATAAAGAAAAAGAAGACAAGGCAGGCCGGTGAGGCGGAAAACCCAAAGAAAGGTGTAAAACCCGCGGGTGGCTATGAATCCACCAATCTACTATAATATGGGCACAAAGCCATTGATCACAATTACATTGTATAATGGATAATAAGATAAAACATTATGCAGATAGTATAAGTGTTACCAAATGTTGTCCATCAATAAATGACTTTTTAAAAAGGACCCAGACTTTCCTCTCTCTAAAGTTTCTCCTCTTCCCAAACCCTATAACTCAAAGAACACCAGTCGCTTTTCTTCCCAGGCTCGCCGGTGGCTGATACCTCAGCCTAGCCGCCGGCGAGCCTCCCACTGTCGCAACTTAGGTTGCAGGTTTAGTCTTAGGGTCTTATAGCTCCCCTCCCCTTCCCCAGCGTTTTCCCCCACCCCCTGCCCTGTTCAGTGGTTGTGCGGTTCGCCTTTTCGGGTCCCCGCCGCCGCCTTATTGGTCTTTCCCCTTCGCGCGTCGCCTTCCCCCTCCCCTGTCAAACTCGTCGTAGTGCCCAGTTCACGTCAAGTCCCCCCTGTTTAGTAAAGTTTCCCCTTCTCTCCCCTGTTCGTGTGTCGGTCTTTATTTCCCCCCTCCCCTGTTGCAGTCGTGGGCCTTCCTTTTCCCTCCCCCGGTCACGTTCATCCCCGTCGAGTCCCCTTCCCCTTTTCCAGCCGAGTCCCTAGTTAGGTTCTAGCATTCGTTAGGTCTACCCCCCTCCCCGTTTAAGTTGAGTCCCCCTCCCATTTCCCCTGTTTGGTCAAGTTCCCTTCCCCAACCCCGGTTTCTGTCTTGACCGAGTACTAATATGAAATTCGTACTCGTGTATTTAGGTTGTTTAATGTTTGTTTTATGTTTCAGTTTTCTTTCAGTTTCTTCCAGTTCCAATAACCCTTGCCTTTTTGTGTCTGAATGTGCTTGGGTGTGTGTTAAAAGTGATCGGTGGGTCGTGCAAGGTTCTTGGTTTCCTATGACAAAGGAACATCTAGGAAACATGTTGAATAGAGCTAATGATTCTGGAGTTGGCCGTGAGGTTTATGCCGCTTCAAGAATTCGAGTGTTGGTCAAGATGAGTGGAAATTATCAATTTCGATTTGTTGTATGTTGTTATTCTAGATTTGGGATTGTGCGGTTGGATCTTCTGATCCATAAGAGGGGCAAAGTTCATCAATCTAACTCTCCCCAATTTCTCGTGATGGCTTCATGTGTCATCACACCTAAAAAATGCATCTTGTGGGAGGCCCTCCAATTGGATTTGGAGCAAGTTTGGACCTCCACATCTTTCGAGTTTCAGTCCAATATATGAGACTAAACTCCGGTTACCCTCGAAGCAGGGTCAGAAGTCACCAAAGGACATGACTTTATCGTTCGTTGAATCAATATAATCCCATGAGGATGTTTCTTTTCAATAACCTTGGGATTTAGTGCCTAGTGGACATTGGGGTCCACTAGCTGCGGTGCGGCAGTCTCTTCTTGAAGATCGTCAGAGTTTCGTATCACAACAGACTCCTTCTCATATCAGGTCTTTTTCATCAAAACATTTAACCCAATCTCACCCGTCGTCGCGCAAGACAAGTTGCTTTAGGACTGGACATGTAATAGTTAGTTGTTTTTTCATAAAGTATGTACGAGCTACTAAAGCTCTTGTTACTGTTTGGTTGTTTCTGTTTGCCTGTAATAGCATTAGGTTGTACTCCACTTTTCAATTAATGCAAACTTTCTCGATGTCAAAAAAAAAAAATGTTACCAAGGGAGTTTAGACCACAGGTTGTCAAGGAGCTGGTGACTATTATATTGCAGAGGGTCGTTGAGTATAACTGTATAGTATTCGTAGATAGTGTAAACTGTAACATTTGAGCCAAAGGGAAAGGAACTTTGTTAATCATTAATCAATCATGTTTATGGTCAATGGTGTATTGGTGTGGGATCTGAGTCCTCTGGAGGCTGGAGGGACGATAAACATGCAAACTTCTTCCTGTCAATAGTGTATTGGTGTATTGCTAGGGCTATGCCCTTACGGGTGAAGTCAGTTCCCAATGTTTTGGGGTGCGGGATCCTATGGATTCAAATCATTCAATTAAGAATAGTTGGTCTGAGTTATGTTTTAAAATTTTGGGCAAAAGAGTGAGCATATTATCAATGCTTGAATCAGAATGTCACAGTTGTCTTAGAGAAAAAAAAATCACGTGTTTCACAAAAAGGGAAAATTCATGATGAAGTGTACTCTATTATTGGCACACAAGTCACAACCACACACAGATACATCGTACATCATAATAAGTGTTTGCTGCTATTATTTCAGACTGGATGTTCCACTCCCTGTTTATTGTTTGGATGATTCTGGAGGATTTTGTCGTCGATCAAGTGTAGCAAACTAAATGTATATGGACAGATTATGAAGATAATATATTCAATAATATTAGGTAACCGCAACGCTTTTGCTGTGTTTAATCAAGCGGTTTGTTGGCAGCTAAGATATTTAGGTCAACTACTAATATGTATTGGGTCCTATGAGGTCACACAAACGCGACAACCCTTGGATATTACCCAAATCCATTTGTGAAATGGGTTGGGCGGTTTTATGATGGATGGAAGAATTGTAACTCATGAGTTTATTATGCTCATAATGTATGACATTATGAGGCAAAATAAAGCCTCATGAAAACACTTCTTTGTAACTACCTTATATATTGATATGGGGGTTACAAAGGAGTAAGAACATTACATCACTTTAGTAAGAGAAAATCTGATTTTCTTTTGCTCTCATCTCTCCTATTCATTCGGCCATATACACCTCAAAAGCAAGAGGATTCTTCTCTCTTCCGTACTAGCATACGTGGTGATCTAAGGGTTGTTTGTGGACCAACACTAGAGGAACGGCGGTTGACGTTCTAAAGGATCTCCACTAGAAGGCTTGTGGTGGAAGTGGAATTCACGCATCAAGAGGTATATTCTACACTCTTAATATATTCATGTTAATTTATGCAAAGATCTTGGTGTTAGATGTTTGAGTATGTGATACTCGTTTTCCGCATTAAGCATCTAAATTCCTACAGTGGTATCAGTTAACCTATTGCATAGATTAATATGATCATGTTGATGCATGTTTTCCTCCATTATAATTCATTTAGGGGAGAGTATTAGCATGAGGATATTGTTTGCATGATTAAAATAATAGGATTTTAATCTAGTGGGAGTATAAAAGTTGTTTATACATTTTTCGATACATGTATATATATATATAATTGTTATATTATTTCATGTTTTAATTAAGTTGTTAATTAGAATATGATGTATATATGTATGATTCATGAATTGTATGCTTTGAGTTTTTTATGCTTAATTTGATTATGTATAACTTCATGGCATGAATTCTTGAATTAGAGGCCGAGTATGATTTATTTATGCATAAAAATGTTTTACTGTATAAAGAAAATCATGTGTTTATCGATTAAAATTACCTGAATTGAAATTGAAAAACGGAGGCAGAGCCTGGTCGCGGGGTGCGACATGCTCACTGGCCATAACGGCTGGTTCTTGTTTTCAACGGATTAAAACGTTTAAATCCGTTTATTCCCTTAATGCATATTAAGTAGCTTTTATGCTTGGTATCCTATGCTAATGCTTAAATGAATTAAAATTATGTTGGGAGTTTATTATATGATATTTAATTTTACGGTTTTTTCACCATATACCCCTGACAAATTTTTTTTTTGCACCGTATACCCTCGCAAGTTTCCAAATTCACCATATATCCCTCACGTTTCAAAAAATACACCGACATGCCCTTATGACTAACGGTGTTAGAGTTCCGTTAGTCATTAGGCCCTAATCCTACCCTAACCCTAATTAACTAACCTAAATCTACCCCCAATCCTAACCCTAACCCTAATCTAATACACTAAACCTAACCCTAACCCTAACCCTAACCACCCCTCTCCCACCCCTTACCCCTATTGCCACATCACCCCCTCACCACCACCACCCCTCCCCTTCCCCGCCGACCCCCTCCTCTTCTCCCCTCCCCAATCGCCGCGAACCCCACTTCCTTTGCGAACCCCACTCCCTCCTCCCCCCCCGTGAACCCCACTTCCCTCCCCAATGCCGTCACTAACCCCCCCACCCTTCCCCTCGGCGAACCCCCGTCCCTTCCCCGAACTCTAAACAAAATTCGAAAATCCGGGTTTTGTTTCTCATGAAAGAATCGGTGGTGTGGAGGGGTGTTTCAAAAATCTGGGTTTAATTTCGAAATTCAAAGTGGAGCGCTGGTGGTGCACCGGTGTGATGCGAAGCAGGGAGGGGGGTGCGGCGGCCGGGAAGGGGAGGAGGGACAGGGGGCGGGTGGAGGCCGCGAAGAATCGGTGGTGGAGAGGGGTTACGGTCATGGGGGAAGGGGGTTACGGGTTGTGGGGGAAGGGGGAAGGGGGAGGGAGGGGTCGGTGGTGCGCCGGTGCGATGCGGGCAGGGGGTGCGGCGGCCGGGGAAGGGGAGGGGGCGAGGCGGAGTGGTGGGGGTCGCGAAGAATCGATGGTGGAGATGGGGTTACGGGTTGCGGCGTCCCGGGGGAAGGGGGAGTGGATGGGGCGGTGGTGCGCCGGTGCGATGCGGGCGGGGGAGGAGGGTTGCGGCGGCCGGGGAAGGTGGGGGTGCGGGGGTGGCTGGTGGTGGTGTAGTCGGGTCAAAGGGGGGTCAAAAGGGGGTGGTGGGGGTGGGGTGGGGGTGTTAGGTGTTAGGGTTAGGGTTGGGGTTAGGATTAGGGGTAGATTTAGGTTAGTTAATTAGGGTTAGGGTAGGATTAGGGCCTAATGACTAACGGAACTCTAACACCGTTAGTCATAAGGGCATGTCGGTGTATTTTTTGAAACGTGAGGGGTATATGGTGAATTTGGAAACTTGCGAGGGTATACGGTGCAAAAAAAAATTTGTCAGGGGTATATGGTGAAAAAACCGTTAATTTTATGTTAGGATGTTGGTTTTAATAAGTTGAGTAATTCTTTCATGCTAGTATATGTGGTTGAATATCATGTTATGTTTATATTTTAATATGATTAAAATATATGTGGTGCCTTAGAGTGCTTATGTATTTTTCTTTAAATTTAATAGTTGATTAAATTTGTTAGATTAATATTTTAAAGCCCTTGGGAGATAAATTTTAATATGATTAAAATTTGTCTTAAGGTACTAACCATTTGATTTAATATGAGATTAAAACTAGATGGTGTTATTATGTTTAAAGTTGTTAAAGCATAATAATTTATTTTAATAATTGATTAAAATGCATGTTTTATATATATGATATTATGAATGCATGCGGTGACTAGTATGGCCCAAACTTGGATAGAAAATATGATCTGCGTATCGTTAATGTATTTTTGTAATTTAAATACGATCTATGCATCGTTGGTATTTTTGTAATATTAGTTTAAATTTCAAAAATTATTCAAGTTGAAGTGATTCAAGGATGGAGATCCGATGTTTTTCATTTCCATGGAGCACAAGGATGTAGATCCAAGGTGGTTCAAGGATGGAGGCCTTAAAGAGTAGTCTTTAGGGTTATGGGCCATACTAGGATCACATTTTATTTTATGCATCTTAATATTGCTTTTGAATGCTTTCTAAGTTTTATTATGCATGTGATTTATTTTTGCAATGAGTTCACTAGTAATTAAATCACATAATAATTTACTTAGGTCCCTAAAGCTAATATTGGGTAATTGCTTTTCCAAATAAACATCTACTAAAATCTTGATCGTTAGTAATAGGTTCTGCCAAAGCAGAGTGTTACTTCCAATCTTGGGCTAAGTAGAGTAAATTTTCGAAATTTGCATGTTTAGTTTGGTTTGGCCCAACAAAATCATCAAAATGGTTTTGGATTTTGAAGCAAAGGGTTGGGTTTTTGTGTTTGGGTGACAAGTTCTGTCTAGGATTAGGAAGGCTTTCCCCAACGTTGTGGGTAACTTCCTTACCTGAGAATTTTCATCACCTTAGCAATCACCCATCAACTAAAGATTACAATTATTGTAATTAGTAAAAGAGTTCACTTACCTTTTAAATTTGGTTTTAAGTTGAGGCCAAAGTCTACTTATAAATCATGTTTGATAGGGTCTTAGAATCACTTGATTCAAAAGGGACACGTTTAAAATTGGTCAAGTGCATAGCTTTTATTTTAAAGTGTTTAAAATTTGTTAAAAGCTATTGATGGTAAACATACTTATTACTTTTGCATCTTCCATGTAGATATCATGTCTGGTAACAACAATAATTCACCTTTTAACTTACGTTCAATCCTTGAAAAGGATAAGTTGAACGGGAACAACTTCCTTGATTGGGAAAGGAATATGAGAATTGTTCTTAGATCCGAAGGTCGAGAGGATGTTCTTGAAACCCCGATCCCAGTTTTAACGACCACCTCTACTGAAGCCGAAAAGGCGGCCCACAAGGCCATTGCGAAAGGTCGGAATCGTTACCCGCCTTATGCTCGCGGCTATGGAACCAAGCCTTCAAAAGAGGTTTGCAAGCTTGGATGCCTCGCAGTATTATTCAACCGCTGAAAACCATGTTTCAAAGAACAAGCTCGGATAGAGAGGTATGAAACTCACAAGGCTATTCTTGAGTGTGCGTTAGTCGAAGGCAAGCCAGTCGCCACTCATGTCTTTGAAATGATTGGTTATTTCGAGACAATGGAGAGGTTGGGCTTTCCTTATAGCCAAGAGTTGGCTACTGACATCATACTACATTCCCTACATGAAGGCTTCAACCATTTTAGGTTGAACTTCAATATGAACGGGGTGTCGAAAACCCTTGCTGAGTTACATGGGATGCTCATGACTACCGAGCAAAACATCTCTGTTGCACCTAAGAAGGAAGTTCTTATGGTTCAAAAGGGGAAGGGTTTTAAGAAGGAATGGGCTGGCAAGAAAAAGCAAGACAAGGGCAAGCAAGTTGCCGCTAAGATCGCCGATAAGCCACGAGCAAAGGCAAAGCCAAAGGTGGCCGCAAATGCCAAGTGCTTCCATTGTGGTTAAATTGGCCATTGGAGGCGTAACTGCCCAAAGTATCTGAATGATAAGAAGTCTGGGGCTTCTTCTTCAGGTATCTATGTCATTGACATTAATTTAGCAACATCTACTTCTTGGGTATTTGATACCGGTTGTGTTTCTCACATTACTTCGAATGTGCAGGGACTAAGAAGGAGTAGAACCTTGGCTAAAGGGGAGGTAGAACTGTGCGTTGGAAATGGTGCAAGGGTTGCGGCCGTTGCAGTTGGGACTTATTGTCTACCTTTGCCTTCTGGTTTAATATTAGAGCTTAATAACTGTTATTATGTTCCTGCTATTACCAAAAACATTATTTCTATTCCTGTTTTGGATAATGAAGGGTTTTCATTTACAATTGAGAAAGGTTGTTTCTCTGTTTATTTGAATTCAATGTTTTATGCCATTGCTACAAGGTCTAATGGTCTATATTTCCTAGACTTAGACAAAGATGTCCTTAACATAGACAACAAAAAACATAGATCAAGCGATACTAATCCTACTTACTTATGGCATTGTCGTTTAGGACATATAAACACGAAACGCATTCAGAAGTTACATAAAGATGGACTTCTAACATCTTTTGACTTTGAGCCATTTGATGTATGTGAATCATGTTTAATGGGTAAAATGACAAAGTCACCTTTTACGGGAAAGGGTGAAAGGGCCAGTGATCTATTGAGTCTAATACATAGTGATGTGTGTGGACCAATGAGCACAAAAGCTAGGGGAGGGTTTGGATACTTCATTACTTTTACTGATGATTTAAGTAGATATGGATATGTCTATTTAATGAAGCATAAGTCGGAATCGTTTGAAAAATTCAAAGAATTCCAGAATGAAGTCTAAAACCAGCTTGGCAAAACAATTAAAGCACTACGATCCGATCGTGGTGGTGAATATTTGAGCCAAGAATTTAGTGATCACTTGAAGAGTCGTGGAATTCTTTCACAACTTACTCCACCTGGAACACCTCAGTTGAATGGTGTGTCCGAAAGGAGGAACCGAAAACTACTTGATATGGTTCGGTCTATGATGAGTTTTGCTGATCTTCCCATTTCCTTCTGGGGATATGCTCTCGAAACTGCTATTTTCACACTTAATAGAACTCCATCAAAGGCAGTAGAAAAAACACCATATGAGATGTGGAGTGGAAAAACTCCAAGTTTGTCTTTTCTACGTATTTGGGGTTGTGAGGTTTATGTAAAACGTTTACTTTCGATAAACTCGCCCCTAAATCGATATAAGTGTTTCTTTGTGGGTTATCCCAAAGAGACCAAGGGCTATTACTTATACCATCGGACCGAGGGCAAAGTGTTTGTTGCTCGTCGTGGTGTCTTTTTGGAAAAAGATTTTATTTCCAAAAAGGCAAGTGGGAGTAATGTATTTCTCGAAGAGGTTCGAGAAAAGCAACAAATGGCCATAGTTCAACCTATGTTAGAGTCTGAAGCACAAGTGCCAGCTGTGGAGCTTGAAGTAATTCCTCCTTTAGAGGAATCTTCTCCCATAACTGACCAAGTGTTGGAGGACGTGCATCCTATACACGAACCTCCTACTGTCCCACTCGAATCTAATTCGTGCGAAAATTCTCAAATTGTTGAGAAGAAAATTTCTCCCCGTCTGAGCCCCTCGTAGGACTAGTAGATCAAGAATACCAAACAAGAAGTTTGTTGATTTCTTGTTAACCGAAAGTTCTGAGATAATGATCTTAGAGTTTGAGGAACCTACTACCTACAAGCAAGCTTTGATGAGTGAAGACTCCGGAAAATGGCTTGAAGCCATGAGGTCCGAAATGGCATCTATGTCTGAAAATCAAGTATGGGACTTGATGGATTTGCCCGATGGGATTACACCTATTGGTTGTAAATGGGTTTTCAAAGTGAAAACAGACAAGGATGGTAACATTCAGGTTTACAAAGCAAGATTGGTTGCAAAAGGGTTCAAGCAAGTTCATGGTATAGACTATGACGAAACCTTTTCACCAGTAGCAATGCTTAAATCCATTCGGATACTCTTAGCGATTGCTGCCTTCTATGATTATGAGATTTGGCAAATGGATGTCAAAACCGCTTTCTTGAATGGGTTCTTGAAAGAGGATGTGTATATGACACAACCGGAAGGTTTTGTGGATCCAGAATATCCTAGGAGGGTATGTAAGCTTCAAAAGTCCATTTATGGATTGAAGCAAGCATCCCGGAGTTGGAATCTTCGTTTTGATGAGGCAATCAAACTGTTTGGTTTTCTCAAAAACGGAGAAGAGTCTTGTGTTTACAAGAAGGAAAGTGGGAGTAACATAGTCTTCTTGGTCTTATATGTAGATGACATACTTCTCATAGGAAACGACATTCCCATGCTTGAGTCAGCTCAAGGAATGGTTGAAGAGTTGTTTTTCTATGAAAGACCTTGGAAACGCTCGAGTACATTTTTGGGGATCAAGATCTATAGGGATAGGTCTAAGAGGATGATTGGACTTAGCCAAAGAACTTATATAGATAAGATCGTTACTAAGTTCAATATGGAAAACTCTAAAAGAGGTTTTCTACCCATGCAACATGGTGTTTTGCTTAGCAAGACTCAGTGTCCTTCTGGACCTGATGAGATTAAGCGAATGAGTAATGTTCCTTATGCGTCAGCTATAGGGTCCATTATGTACTCCATGATTTGTACTACCAGATGTTTCATATGCCTTGAGTATGTGTAGCGGATTCCAATCAAATCCAGGTGACGCACACTGGAGTGCAGCTAAGAATATTCTAAAGTACTTACGAAGGACTAAGGATAATTTCTTAGTGTATGGAGGCGAAAGTGAATTAATTGTTGAGGGTTACACAGATGTGAGCTTCCAAACTGACAAAGATGATTTTCGATCCCAATCTGGTTTCATCTGTTGTCTAAATGGAGGGGCAGTGAGCTGGAAAAGCTCAAAGCAAAGTACTATCGCTGATTCTACAACAGAAGCTGAGTACATTGCTGCGCAGATGCAAAGAAAGGAAGCCGTTTGGATGAAGAAGTTCATTCTGGAGCTAGGAGTAGTGCCTAGTGTTGGAGATGGTATTGTTTTACATTGTGATAACAATGGTGCCATAGCTCAGTCTAAGGAACCAAGATCACATCAAATGTGTAAACATGTACTTAGGAAGTTTCATGTCATTCGAAAAATCGTTGAGAGAAAAGATGTAATAGTTAGCAAAGTTCATACGGAAAGCAATGTCGCTGATCCTTTGACTCAACCATTGCCTCAACCTAAGCATGAGAGTCATACTAGGGCCATAGGACTTAAGCATGTAGGAGAGTGGCTTTAATTGTGTACTATTTACTTTTAATTAGTTCACAGTTATAGTTACTCCTGTGATATGTTTGGTTATGTTTATCAATAAAAGGTTATGTTCTTATTTAATTTTGGTTTAGTATTAAATAAAACGTTCAAAGTATTTTATAACGTTTGATAGGATTGTCAAATATGTGATTTGACGAATGAAACCCTATCCAGTGAACAGGAGTTATAATTTACCTTGGTCCCTAGTTCGAATCATTAAAATTGAACGTAAATGATTCTATTTCATGGACTAGATTGCAAGTTGATTGATAGCGCAGTTTCATGGGCTATGGGGACATAGAGATGTCTAGTCATTTGCATAGGCGTGTATATTTGATACACGTTGGGCAGACCTAGTGGGAGTTCTCTAAAAGGTTTATGAGAATTTCATTAATATATTTAGTGGATTCCTTAGACATGAGTATGACACTATTCTTACTTAAGGATTAGTATGTTTTTGAAACTGCAAAACATCGTGCCGTAAAAGGAGGCTATAAAAGTAGTGTTCGGAACTACTATGAATTGAGTGGGAGTTTTGGTTATACAAGACTGGATAAAGTCCTCCTAAGAGTTAGGATTGGTGTCTTGGCCTCTTGAAGAGCGAGAACTGAAAATGCATGGCCATGCTCAAATGGATTAAGGAGTTAATCATTTGTTTCGACAGTTCGAACTCGGATTTCAAGAAACAACGTGAATAATGGTATGGTTTACATACGATGTTACCATGTCATCAAGTTAGACATTAAGCGACTTAAGGAATTTGAAGGTTACACACTTGTTCTTAGACAAGTGGGAGATTGAAGGATTTTGTCCTCGATCAAGTGTAGCAAACTAAATGTATATAGACAGATTATGAAGATAATATATTCAATAATATTAGGTAACCGCAACGTTTTGCTAGAAGCTAATTGTGGTTTGTTGGGCTAGTATATTTAGGCCAACTACTAATATGTATTGGGTCCTATGAGGTCACACAATGTGACAACCCTTGGATATTACCCAAATCCATTTGTGAAATGGGTTGGGCGGTTTTATGATGGATGGAAGAATTGTAACTCATGAGTTTATTATGCTCATAATGTATGACATTATGAGGCAAAAGAAAGCCTCATGAAAACACCTCTTTGTAACTACCTTATATATTGATATGGGGGTTACAAAGGAGTAGAACATTACATCACTTTAGTAAGAGAAAATCTGATTTTCTTTTGCTCTCATCTCTCCCATTCATTCGGCCATATACACCTCAAAAGCAAGAGGATTCTTCTCTCTTCCGTACTAGCATACGTGGTTATCTAAGGGTTGTTCGTGGACCAACACTAGAGGAACGGCGGTTGACGTTCTAAAGGATATCCACTAGAAGGCTTGTGGTGGAAGTGGAATTCACGCATCAAGAGGTATATTCTACACTCTTAATATATTCATGTTAATTTATGCAAAGATCTTGGTGTTAGATGTTTGAGTATGTGATACTCGTTTTCCGCATTAAGCATCTAAATTCCTACAGATTCTTCTGTGATCATAGTAAAAATATAATCACTGAAGTCAACTAAAATCAAGTGGCTAATAACCACATATTTTGCCACCTCATTCACCATTTTTCTTTTTCAGATATTTTGTTAAAATTAGATATATTTTTCATAAATGCTTAAAATAATTTTGGAAATTTCAAAAATAATATTGCGGTGAAATATACACCATCTAATACTTCTGAACAAAATTTTGTTCAAAAACGTTTGGAACTAAGAACTTCTCTTCGTGACATAAGGAAGAGGCAGGGATATGTAACCAAGCTAAGTAAATAAGTAATAAGACAAAAGATATACTTCCTCCGTTTTTTTACATGTTACACTTTCACTTTTCACGCATGCCAATGCAAAACTTTGAGGACATGTATCCCTAAATTTGTATTTATAAAATTATAAAAAGTACATATTAAAAAAATACATATTAAGACGAATCTAACAAGATTCCACATGACTATATCTTTATTCATGTATAAATCACAAACGATGGTCAAAGTGAAATTTGCGAATAGTGTAAAATGTCAAAGTGTAACATGTAAAAAAACGGAGGAAGTAGTAAATTATGTTTTTTCTATTCTTGGTAATATGTCACATCTACTTTCTTCTTTTTTGCCACCTATGTCATTCATTTTTTAATATATTTACCCACTTATTAGTTTCTCTCTCAATTTTTAGTTTCTATCTCCACCTTTTCAATTTCTCTCTCATGCTTTTATACTTCCTCCTTGGTTCTCCCCCTAAGTAAAGTGAATAAATTAAAAAAAAGAAGAGAGTATATCATAAGTGTTAAATCATGAACCCGTCATATGAAGACTGAAATATTCGAGAAAAATTGCCCAGCTCCACTAGTACCACCGCTACCAAGGGCGGCCATGTTAATCACGGTGATTGGCAAAGTTCATCCACCAAGTAGCAAGTTAGTAAAACATTGACACACGAACAAGCACTATAATCATATAGTCAAATAAACCACTTACGCGATTTTTCGTCAAACAAATGCACTCAGGTGTTAAAGTTGCACAATAATGTGTGTAATATGCAATCAAGAAGTATATTGTCAAATACACATTAACTAACATGAACAATACTATTGGCAAATGTTGCGAGCAAGAAGGAAAAGAGCATGGTTGCAAGAAGAAGAAGACCAATTGGAAGAGTTGATGTCAAGCCTATATCTAGTTCCAAATGAAACCAAAGAAAAAACAACAATCGATGTGACTTTTTTTCATGCAAGATCAAAAAGAAAAAGTGGTACTCGAGCTCCCCCTCGTTGGACCCCCTTATCATGTTAAGAAAAAGTGTGTTCGAATTGTTATTCTTGTTCTAATGTCTTTCACGGTCCGTTTGGTTAGATGTCATAAATGGTGGTAATAGTAATGCATTATAGCGCAAAATTTATAAAGGACATCCCACATCATTACCCATGGTAATGCTAGTTGATCCCAGAACATCCATTTTACTATCCATTACCACTTGGGAAGGTGGTATTGGGTGGTAATGAAAATATATATAGGAAAACCCATATTTTGTGATGAAATTTCATTACCATGATCATTGACATTAGAAATTCTTTACAAATTTACACTAAATTACATAACCATGACCACCTCTTATGACCGCTAACCAAACGAGCCATCAGTGTCAATGACTTGGTCAAGTCAAGGATTTCCAAAAACTAAACAAGTATAGCAAGAACAAACAGGTCCTCAATGTCTGTTATAAACTTATACCCGCTGTAAAAAAAAAATAGTTGTTAGCTTCACCTCAAAATAAAAATAAAAATAAAAAGGAAAAATTTCATAAAACTACCTTTTATAATCAACTTTTTTCAAAAAACTACCTTTTAAAAATTTTCTTTCAAAAAACTACCTTATATAACAAATTTCCTTTCAATATACTACCTTTTTACCATTAATGGGGTTTAATCACTAATAATTGAGTCACCATAAATTGCTTTTCTTTCTTCCCCTCTCGTTTCTTTTCTCTTTTCTCGCCATCCCATCGGCAGCAACACCTACGGCGATTGTCATTTATCGATTATTATTTAATATAAACATAAAATGGTAGTATATTGAAATGAATTTGTTATATAAGGTAGTTTTTTGAAAGAAAATTTATAAAAGGTAGTTTTTTGAAAAAAGTTCGTTATAAAAGGTAGTTTTTTGAAATTTTGCCAAATAAAAATGACAATAATTGTCAACTTTTCCTTTTTTTTCTTGTCAAGTACACTTAGTGCCTTTTCTCAAATACACTTGATTGGCAAATTTTATCAATCACCATTCACCGTGATTAACCTGGACCTTTCCCCGCCACTATCTACTTGCGTACATCCCCTGACCCCTTTTAAGTAAAAGGAAAGCCAAAATACTGTTATCACAATTTTATTACAATATACTATACAAAAATAATCCGACACTTGAGTTCTTTCTCAAGATTTGCCAATTAAAAGACTGGCTTCTACCAATACAACAATCATACTTAAATTGTTCATCCCCACACTGCATCTAAAAGATAATTTGTATGGCAAAAACTGCTATGAGACCTTTCCAGTTCCAGGCATGAAAAATATCTCGACAGTTACACTCATCATCCCACAACAGAAACTTAAATAGCTTGTAACAGCTGGGACCATAACCAGCAAAAATCATGTACAAAATAATGTTACTGCAACTCACATTACAACATCCTTTTCATTTATACCATCTTTTGTAGAAGGGTACTTTATGAGAGGCCACCCATTGACCTGGAGAAGTATGATCTTTATGTAACTTGTGTAATTTTTCAATACAGTTAATCATGCCTGAGGTCAGTCCTGCAAATTTTGACCCAACAATCAACACTATCATCCAAATATAGGAATTAGCAATGTGATAAGGTATGCAAGAGACAATGTTAGGAAGGAATTAGGTAGAACAAAAAAGGGTAATAAGGCATAACTTTTAACTTGTCCTGAAGAATCTTTAGCAAATGTCGTTCCAACAAATCTGTCTCCGAGGAACTGTAAGTTGTGTGAAGTGTGCTACTCTCAACTTGGTTGGATCGACGCGATGGTTTGAATTTTAATGAGAGCAACCATGAAAATTTGAGAATGAAGCAGAGAATTGCTTTCTGATGTAAAAGAAGGGGAAAGGGGAGCTCACGCTATCCCATCATCTACCATTTCTAAATGACTAAAGCCTGAGAACCAGACACTAGCTAAGCCCACATCAACAATGTTAGACGGCTTAGACCATGATCAAGAGAAAATGGCCTGGAAAATCATATGAGAAATGGAAGCCAGGGCACAAAGGAATCTTCATTGAAGAGGATATGGAAGCATGCTGTGGTAGTTTTGTGCCAGACTGCCAGCCATAATTCATTGGGGTAAGAAGTATTACCAGCATTAGGCAACGACAGGATGGCAACAATATGATTACTAATCTATTGAATGTATGATGAGTATGTATATGCTCAGCTTAAAATAAAAAACAGCAAACAAACAAAAGCCAAAACGTAATTTATGACGTCAGAAAAACTATCACCTCAGATGCACCGGGTTCTGATATTAAGATTTCAGATATTCCAGATTTACATGTTTCCTAAGATTCATAAAAACCTGCAAGGAGGAGATTTATAAGGCACCACAAAAAATATATTTATTGCAGTATCAATAACATATTCCAGATAAAAAAAAGTCAAAAGGCAATATAAACATGACTCATCCCAATTTTAGCGCTAAATTTGAAGGAAATTCCACAAAAGAAGCACTGGGATACAGGATTATTGAGCCAATAAGGCTAGGTATCCCAACCATTTGCGCACCTGGAAGATGTGTACAGTTCTGTAAAAAAATTCTCAATCAGGAAGCACAAAATAATCCTACTTACAAGCTCCCAACAATTCCACCATCATTCATCTACTTCCTTTTTGTGTTGTTTCTTTTTTTTTCCCCTCATTGGGGAGGGAGGGAGGGAAGGAGAGGGGGGGGGAGGCTGCAAGAGGTAGAGATGAACACAAGGTGACTCGAAATTTACAAGCATACTTCCTGCTCCTGGATATTCATAATTCTTCCCACACTTCATAATTCATGTACAGCGAACAAGGATCAAGAATACCACTTGAAATATGTCACTTAGATAGTTAGATGTTAACAGATTTCGTCCTAGCTTTGTTGAAGTCTAAGGCAAAACCAGAATCCCAACAGTGTATCATGTGTTTGCTGGGAAGTTAATAAGGGAGAGAGACAAGCAATGCAAGTAAAGGCTTGTCTCGGCAGGCAACTTCAAGCTCCCATCCTACCCATTCAACATACATTGGTAGCGCATGGCGCACATTGTTGACAAGCAGCAATCATGCAAGTGATTTTTTACAGATATGGAAAAAAAAAAAAAAGAGGAAAAGAGATGTGACTATGTAAGGCCACTAACTTCCAACTATTAGGATCTTGATGGTTAAAACTCTACTTGCAGGGGAGGTCCAACACAAAAATTGGGATGTGCATGATGGATTCCAGGAAGTGCTTGCATGGTGAAGGGAGCAAATAATGCAACTATCACCAGCCACCAGCATTGACACAGACCGTTTATTTTTCAGAACAGCACAGCAAAAGCTGACCTCATGTGGTCATGTGTTTTCCGCTGCAAATAGCTCTATATGGTGATGGCAACTCAGGTTTCTAAAGAATCATATTGGAGCTTGTGCCACTTGCCATGCTTCTAGATTAGGGGCCAACCTAATTGCCTGTACATCATATTCGTATGGAAAACTTGCTTTGATATTCAAATTAATCCTATGGCATTTAAGTATTAAACTCACACTGGAAGCTTCCCCAAACGCCGATCAGCTTATGCGCAAATTTCTGAGGAAGTCTACAAGCCTGAATGTATTCAAATTTTAGTTAGTTACAGATCCGGTAATATATTCAATTGATATATGGGGATGGCACGCTCCCTACCTAATATTTTTAGCTATTACAGTCTCACCATCAGCAGCCCCAAGATGACGTAATACGACTTCCTCGACACTGCCATCGCGATATGAATGCTGAAAGGATATATAAAAAGAAAGTGTTATTTAGATTACAAACAAGCCAGTACACTAACAATAATTGGATCCAAAGTAAACAAGTTCAGATACATTCTCTTAATCTGCCAAAGAGTAAAAGGCTTCCAACAATTACCGTACATCATACGACCAAATTAAACTGGTAAACATAAGGATACAGTCCCTCGAATAACTATCTCATACCCCCCCCCAAAAAAAAAAAAAAAAAAAAAAAGATAATGTCCCCTTTATTCTCACTTACATTTGATAAGGAAGAATTTCTGTATTAACTTACACCACAAGACACTAGAAATTTTATTTTAGAAAAGGAGAGAACGAAAGAAGACAAACTTGCATAGCCAACAGAGATAACTGTGAATTCTCGCAATCTCTGTCGCTCACAATATTAAAGTATAGGTCAGGCCTTAAGAATAGACTAAAGCACATTAAGAACATACTAAAAGTACCAAACAAAGAAGCAACAGAGATTATCAACAACGCAAGCTTTCATAATTCTGACACAACCCGGAATCTAAAGAGATTACTGTAGATCAGATCAATACAATTTCTCACGTCATTCCCAGCCAAGCCCTTGCCATCAATTAGCCTAGAAAAAGAGACCAATTCACTTCAAATATTATGCAGAACAGTACAAACCATAGTAGACCCACATAGCTGATATCCATTGCAGAAAATAACCTGTATAAATTCTACATATCCAAAATGAAAGATATGAAAAATTCTATACTCCACTCTTTCTTATATACTTTTATCATATTCCTTTTTGGACTGTCTAGAGATACTTTTACCATTTTTATTTTTGGTAAGTGTAGGCTCCACCAATGCACCTTCTATCTCTTACTTTTCTTACTACTTCTAGGGCTTGTTTGGTTGGCCAAGAAAATCATGGGAATTTCTATTCCTTAAGAAGTAAGATGCACTTGTTGGTTGGTTGACAAAAAGTTTACAAAATGAGCGAAGTAGAACTTCCCAAGAACTTCTACTTCCTACAAAATGGGGGAAGTAGAACTTTCCATGAATATCTACTTCCTACAAAATGTGGGGAGTAGCTTTCCAGCTCCCCCTAGATAGTAGAAATTCATGGGAAATTATACTTCCCTTATGAATAACCAAACAACATTTTTCAATTCCCATGAATTCGATGAAGGAACTTAATTCATGTATTCAAAATTCATTTTTCCATTCATTTCCTTTCAGGATCAGTCGTGGTCTTCTAAACTCTACCGATGATGTAGACGAATTCCTTGCTTCATCCAAATATGTAAAAGATTCTAGCCACACTTAAAAGCCGAGTACTCTACCGTGGAGTTAGCAACCCAAAAATATATATGTTATGTAGATACAATCAAAATAAACAAAAATAGATTGGAATCAAAACTTTGAATTAGCAAGAAATCAAAATAAAGTTTTCTAATTGCTTACGAACATAAAAGCAAAGAGATCAGAAGACAATACAAAAAATTCTTATTTCTAGACCAAATATTATCCATTTTTTGGATCCAAATTGCAAAAAAAAAAAATGAATCCTTGAATAAAAAACCGATTTATTCGATTTTTAACTTCCTATGATGAACCAAACAAGTCATTACTATTTCCCACTTCTCACATGGATTCAAGATAATTATATAAACCCTATGTTTTCTTTCGTTGCTCCTATTTGGAATCGAGGGAGAAGCCAATGCAACTTAAAAAATGGACAAGATTCCACTACTTTAAATAAAATTAAATTAATTAAAAATAAAGATTCTAACCCTTTGGATTAATCTATGTCACCCAACAAATAAGACAAAAGTTTGAAGGGTAAAAGAGTAAAGAATAACTATTGAATAGTGTGAACACGTTTATTGTAGCTTAAAACCAATAGAGATTTAAGTCATAAAATTACTCTATGTATGGAAAGATTCAAAATAGGAACGTATTGAAATTTCTCAATGGAGAATACAGTAACAACAAAGGAAAACAAAGGGAGTACCTTTTTATCAAACAAATCTTAACTTCTTGCAATTTAAAAATGGTAGATCAATAAAAGATCAGAGGGAGTATATTTATGTGTAAGTGTATATGCTCCATAAAAAACCAAAGGATACATGTAGATTTATGTCCCCATATTGATAGGCCCATATACTTCATTAACGATGTTATTAGTTTTTATCATCTCCATTGTTTACTTTGCCAAAATGGGTTTAAATTCTTATTGATTAAACAAAGTTTTAATTTGGACTCAAGAAATTTTTTCGGACTAGATTTGGTGTAATTTTTAGACCAGCATTTGGCCTCAGATTTTCAAGTAGTACTTTCCAGTTCTATAGCCCAGTGGATTATTTTGGTTTCCAGCTCTATAGCCAAGTGGATTATTTGTTTTGTTTATTTTGGACTCAACTTGGACTTGGCAAAGTCGAATTTCGGTCATCCAATGTAGACTAGACTCCTAACAGTGATCACATAAAAGACCTCTACTAGGGTTTAGAAAGTCCGATAATTGTTGTTGTATTACATAGACAACAAGTCCCTAACTATGATCACAGAGTAATTTTCTGGTTCTCATAGCTTAAGTAGAATAGCCATCTACTCTACATTTTTAGAGGCTAAAACTTTAAAAATAGCATTGTGTACATTCTTCTCTTATCCCCTGATTGTGCCAACAGCATCCAAGTCGGTGATACAGAGATATCCCTCACAAACATCGTCGACTTAGCTACTTCTGCTGACTGGATAGAGTTATGTACACAAATTAAGTATATGCACAGCCCCTGACAGCAACATTAAATTCACCTAGTCACTGTCATTATCATCCAAGTTCTCAGAACACATGGGCAACTTTAAAGTTCTATTCAAAATAAATGAGCCTTGCTTGACCATGTGCTGGACTACACCACGACAAGGATAGCTTATGTCACAAGATGAATGCAACATATGCAAGAAAAGCTGCAAAAGCTTGGAACACCACTGAGGAGGAGCTATCGCAACTTCTCAAGTAGCAGACCTCCGCCATGTTTCACAAGCTACATAGAGGATAGACAGGATCTTCTGCATCATCGGAAATTCTTCTAACTAAAATGACCATATACTACCAGGGAAGAAAGCAGAAAGCAAGCAACTATAGATACATCATTTCAATCTCCGATTTACAGCAATGATCTGTACGTGTAATCCACCATATGGACAGAGGAACAACTCGTTTCCTCACAGACACCCAGAAAACGTGAAGTAATACTTAAAGAGAGCACCAAAACAATGTGTTAACTATCACACAGGTAAAACCACTTGGAGGCAGACATTGTAAAGCCTAGATTAATATAGATTCCATAGACTGTTATTCATGCTTCATACCTTGTAAAAACAACTAGCTCCAAAAGGACATGTACCATTGCCAAAGTCAAAGTACTTGCAGTCTATGGACCTGCAAATATGAACAGATCAATCACAAAACTACGATTTTGAACTCAAAAACAGCAAATAATCCCCGATGGCTGGGGGGCAAGTCTGCATGGGGAGCCAATGAAAAGGTAAGGCACTATGCATCAACACCTATATACGCATACATGATTTCCCGAAATAACGAACAAAGAAGGAAAACCTGCATATAGTAGCATTCAAAACTAACTAATATTATGTATATACAGATATACACTACGCAAAGTCTAGTTGTCTTAGATATTTGGGGATCAAGATATAGTCCATGTACTTTTCTTCAATTCCTTTTGCTTGCATTTTACTCACTCCTTGCATTCAATCATTATATTTTTCCTTTTTCTTACTTTTTTTTTTAATCTTATAGAAAATTATTCATTAACATAGCAGTAGAGTATCATAGTTAACCATATTGTTCAATGTTTCTCTCTTCCTATCACTGTTTTCATTGTTTCCGGTGATGAAGTTGCCGGCGCAAATCGGTTGGCTGAATTCCAACTCCCGGTTTGAACTATTAAGGCCCACATTGATCAGATTGGAGACAAATTTTGGCTGACCTTCGTCGTGGGAATAAAGATCATATATTACAACACTCTACCTACATTCCAGATAAGCTTTTTTCATCATGAGAACTCATGACCGATGCTTTGACCTTCCTAAAAAAAAAAATTCATCGATGCTTTGACCTTCATCATGAGGCCAACATCGGTTTTTTCACCGATGCTTTGACCTTCCTAAAATTTTACCACCTACATTCCACAGCAAGTGCTGGGAGGCCAGCTAAGCAGAGGAAGAGAGGGAGAAGTGAGAAGAAAAGAGGGAAAATGTGCCTAATTGCAACTTTGCATTATTTGCCACATCTTCTTCTTCAACTATATCCTCCACATCCCGCTGTCTATCACCATAGCGCTGCTCAACTAACCACTACACCACCTAAATTTGTTGCACGCATCACACTTATAGTACAATCATTGCGGATTCAATAATGATTCCGAGCTCTTAATTGCAAATATTCTCCTACATTTGCAAGTCTTGTTTGGCACTCTAAGGTAGGAAGATTGAAAATTTGAGGAGGAAGTGTAGGATTGTTAATTCATTATAATGTAAGAGGCAAAATAGGCAAGAGAGTTAGAAGGGTGCATAAAAATGGTGATGAGGTTCTTTAAATAGCTCCCAACATAAAATCCAACGGCTAGGTTTGAAAAAAATACAAAAACTAGTTGTTATAAGCATTTTCGTGCACAAAAAAAGATGCATAAAAAAAGATGCGGTAACCTATGTTGCACGGGTACTTCTTTTAGGTCACGTACCCGTGCCCGTACCCGTGCCCGATACGATACGTATCCTGTATGGGTACGCGTACCCATTCCTAAAATTTCAAAATCTTGTCGTTTTCCGTCCCCGTACCCGAATCCGAACCCGTACCCGTATCCGTCTCTGTGCAACCTAGGCGGTAACGGCAGCCAACATCGTTTATCATTAATGGCATGTGGTGTAAATCAATCAAACCTTAGGGGCATTTGGTCCATTTCCCAAACAACAGTGGTACCTGGTGCATTTTGTCAAACCACAGGGTACTTGGTGAAAAAACTGTTTATTTTTTTTACAAGTTGTAATACTGGGAAAAGCAAAGTAAAATTAACCATTAGCCAAGCTAAATGTTTAAGATGCTGATAAATATGTTAAAATTTCAGATACAGTTTAGGGTCAAAATGAGAGCAGCGCAGATTCAGTATTTCAGTTTATAAAGCAGCGCGCGTCACAAGGCCATCGGGGTCAAGCCCATTTTGGTGATAAGCGAGGCAATTTCAAAGCGGTGTACTTGAGGCACAAAAAAGCGCACTGAGGCGCAGCCAAGGCGCTCAGATTTTTTTTTATCAATTAAATGAATTTTCTTTAGTTGTGCGGTACATGTAGGTGCACTAGGACCCCTATCGCCTCAATGCGCCTTTAGCTTTTTTATACATTGGTCAAATTTATGTGGTGGAAGGGAGTTGGTGTGGCTGGTGGTGTCAGAATTATGTGATACGGGAGAGGCCGAAAGGAATTATGAGCTGTTGCGGGATGGGGTCGCTGTGGCTATTGGTAGAAGAAAGGCGGCGGGCTATTGGAGGAAGGGGCTGGCATGGCTGGTGGTGGCAAAAAGATGACAAGCAGGAGTCACGGGGCTAAGATGGTGATCACGGGGGGTGATGAACAGCAGAAGTTTAGGACCATGTTTTTTTTTTTTTTTTGGGGGGGTTTGATCAGGTTCAACTGTTCAACAAGTTTGGGTGACCAAAAGTAAAGAGGAAAAAAGGAACCATAACCAACACTACTAAAGAGAAATGCAGGCATTGCTTACCTTTGACTTTCTTGTAAACTGCATACCACACAATCTCTAAAATTGCAAAATAAGGCATTCTTCAAAGAACCAAAAAGGGCTACGGAACCACATTCAATCTCATCACAAGAGGCTAAGATTGCTGGAAGACACGAGACTAGGGGAGCCAGATGGCCCAGATTAAGAAAACTATTACTATGTAGTTTCCTGTACTTCTCACCTCCCTAATGAGCTATATTGCAAGAAAACAAATTCGCCATAATAATGTGTTCTCTGCATTTTTCCTAAAGCCTAGAAATCACTTGACTATGACTTAGAATTTCAGCCTAAAAGGCTGGCTAAGGCCTAAGAGGAACACAATTCACATCAAGTATAGCAAACAAATGCCCCAGAAATCCATAATAAAGCAGCAAAGCTCACAATAAATTATTTTATTATCTAAAGATTAACTTTTTCCCTCATGGTAATGCATCTTTGCGCAAGTTCGGTATATCTGTTTTAATGTCGATGGATGATCAGAAACCAGGAGCCATAGAGAATCCCAAGAGAATACACTCAACATTCTTGTAAGAGAAAACAACTTTACAACAGCCAAACTAACCACTGAGATCCTCTTTTTATTTTCAACTGAAAATGTGAGCTTCCACCAGTAAACATAAACAACTGAGACATCATGATAGAAAGTACCAAAAGATTAAGTTTCAACACTTACGTCCTATGAAAAAAATTAGGGGAGAAACAAAAAAAAAATTAGGAGAAGGCAAAAACCCCGACTCCATTTTTATATTCCAAAAATAATTAGTAGCGGGAGATAGGAAAATATGATACGTGATAAGGACTCATTAGGCATCAAGAAAACTTCTGCTTTAATAAATTATAAGCACGTATCCTGATATATTTTCAGTAACACATTAGCTGGATAGAACATTGCCCAAAACCATCACACTTGCAATTGACTTATCAGCTATCACGACTTCACGAGCATTAACAGGACAGCAAGTTTGATGAATTACAATTGCTTCCTTCATAAGAAGTGCATCCCCTTCCTCTCTGCAGCCTCTATAGTCTATAGCCCTTAGGTGACTCTTTGGCCACATAGCACTTAGCTTCTCTTCTATTAGCACTCTTAACTTCATCCTCTCCCTCAAAGGTCAGCTAGACAAAGAAGAATATAGAAAAAGAAACAAAATAAAATGGAAGTCGGAGGAAAACTGTATATATCTACATCAACCTGAAGTGTTTCTAGATCATTCAGTAGACCCACTCTTCATCATTCTTATAACTTGCTACCCCCATTTCTGGTCCTTTACCTTCATTTGGTTGCTAGAACAAGGTTTCTCAACCACTGTATGTAACAAATTCTCACTTAATCTGTAATTGCAACTATCCCAAAAGTCCTATAGGGGAACTGAGAAATAATGGCCAACAATGTATTCATCTAAACACAACTCTTGAGGTTTGGATAGTACCTGACTTGAACTTTGAAAGAGTATTACCAAGAGAACCAAAAAAAAAAAAGACAAAAAAAATGATAATAAACAAAACCTCAATAAAGACTTGCTTCTTTGGAGGCAGAGCATGAGGTAAGTACTAGTACGATGCAATCAGGACGATAACAAAAAACAGAAATAGCAATAAATGGACAGAAAGTTACTTACTTAAGTTTGGCCATGTAACTGTCAACAATTTCATCCTTCTCCTCTTTTGAGAAATACCAAAGCACACTTGGTATTACAAAATATGAAAGTTTACGACATATAGGGCAGGCCCTCAATGTGGCATTAACATCCATTCCAGAGCTTGGTGAACTGTTACGCCAATTCCTGATGCAATTTATACAAAATGGATGGTCACATTCTGACAGCAAACCAAACTTCCGATCACCTGTGGGCTTTGAGAGCACACGTTCTAAGCACACACTGCACTCTATCTCTTGACTTCGTTTCAGTGCTTCAAGGTGCTTTTGCATTTTCTCACAGGTTTTAGAATGTTCCTCCCTCTCTTTGGGCCTGAAAGGATGCAGGCAGTGTTTTCCACAAGTTGGGCACAAGTCCCCATGAATGTGAGGACACTTATCCCCCTTAGGACAGTAGCCAGCAGCAGCAAATGAGCAAATAACTTGATCAACCAGTCTGTCACTCCTAGGATGAGCAATAAAATCATCTTCTAAAGCATCAAAAACCCCAGATTGCTGATTCCATGCTGCTTTATTGGAAGGAAGTCCTTGTCTGTTTGAAGGTGACAGTTCGGGTGAAACGCTAGAGACTGGAGCCATTCCATTCATAGTTGCACCAGGACTGTCTGTTCCAAAGTAACCAGTTGAAGAGGATGAAGCAGAAGACGGCAACTGAGAAACTTTAACATGATCGTATCTGCAACGACTGCCATAAGCACAGGCTCCTCTCTGATAAAAGTGCATACCTACAAGCAAGCCCGACAAAAGGGGATATCCATTAAGAAAAATGGATAAGCACTTAAAGCTATATTTGGTTGGACAGAAAATGATCTTCCAAGGGGAAAACCCATCATAAATTAGTTTTCTTTGTTTGATTCCTTAAGAAAAAAGGTAGAACGAAAATGGATATTGAACATGGAGGGGAGATGATGAATGGGATAATAGAAGAACAAAAGGCAAGGAATATGAAAAAAAAAAAATGTCATTCCATATCTAAAAAGAAATTGTTTTCCATTCTTAGGACTATGTTCCACCCTTTATTAACCAAACAATGGAAAACGGAAAAACCATTAATCTAGGACAACAATTTCCTCCCAACCTAACACTCTTTGAACCTAAATGAAACTTGAAGTGGACCGAAAAAGAATTACATTATTTGCAGGGGCATTCCAGTCATGCGCGTATTCACAATGATCCCCTTTCAGACATGCTCCATGCTTAAAGAACTTGCATAGGGTCCTAGAGGAAATTAGACAAATATACATATAAATAAATAAAACATCACAGAAATAATTGACAGTTATCTTCCGTATTAGTTTGCATATAATTCGAACATGCTAGCAAAAGACACAAGAAAGCATCACAAAAATCAGACAACAGAATTGAAAATTGGACAACAACAAAAGAAAAAGAAAAGTCGAGAAGAATGATAATATTTGAACAAAGCCAAAATAAAAATCGAAGCTAAAGAGAAACAAATTAAAGCTCGTAAAAATAAAAGAGTTGTCAATCACCAAACACAAAAGAGAGATGATCAAATTAGAGGAAAACAACAGTCAAATAACAATGAAGATTCATCAATTTCAAGATTCAAAATAATGATTAGAAAAGTTAAGTATGATAAAGATTAATTAAGAAGCAGCTGCAAACAGAATTAGTTGAGAAGAAAATGATTGAATTGAAATTAAAACGAAGAAAAAAAGAGAAAAAAGAAGAAAAAGAGATACCTATTGGACATGGCGATACTCGATAGCAATGGAGAAAAGAGGAAAAAAGGAAGAGAAATGAAGAAATTGAGGGAGAAAATCCAGGTGAGGTGAGGTTAGGTTTCTTTCTAGTTTGCAAATTTTGTCCCCTTTCTTTCTGGAAGTTGGGACAGCGGGGAACTGTTTTGGCGGTCGATGTAAGATTTCGTCGAGTCTCAAGAAGGCCCATCAACTAGCAAGCCCAAACCCATTTTATGTTACTACAACGAGTTAAGTGCACTCTTAGGCCCTAAACTTTCAACTTTGTTGTAATTTAGGTACTAATGTTTTAAATGTTGCAATTAAGGGACTAAGGGTCCGTTCTGTTCAACTTATTTTAACTTATATAAGATTTTATAAGATAAGATCAGATAAGATCAGATAAGATAAGATAAATAAGATGTTATGTTCAACTTATCTTCACTCATTTTAGAATAAAATAAGATAAGATCAGATCAGATAAGATAAGATAAGATAAGATAAGATAAGATAAGATCAGATAAGATAAGATCAGATAAGATAAGATAAGATAAGATAAGACAAAATAAGTTGAACAGAACAGACCCTAAGTAGTAACGTCCGTTATCTTTGGAAAAGCTCCGTTAAGCATAGAAATTGCAGCATATTTTGGACCTAAACTTTCAAGCCTCTTATTCTCTATTTTTTTATTCTCAAATTAAAAAGGAAAAATTGACAACAGAGGTCTCAACTTTGGGTGATAATTTTTAAAAGGTCTGAACTATTGATTAATTTGTGTAGGGCCCAACTTTAGGGGGTCTTAACTTTTAGCGGGCCTTAGTGACTTGAAACTGACTTAATAGTAGGGGTGTTCATATATATCCGATCCGGGCGATCCGATCTGATTTTTCGGACATCCGATCCGATTTTTTAGTTTTCGGATATTTCGGATCGGATATCCGAAAATTTTTGGATCGGATACGGGCCGGATTTTTAAAGTTTCAGGTGTCCGAAAATATCCGAAATATGGGGATTTTTCGGTATTTTTCGGATATCCGATCCGAAATATCTGCTTCAAGGCCGGATATCCAATGATCCGATCCGGAACATATTTTAAGAACTTTGCCTTTGAAAATTTTATTTTTTTTAGTTTTCGGATATCCGATGATCCGATCCGATTTGAAATTTTTCGGATCGGATTCGGATCGCATTTTTCCCGATCCGAAATCTCGGATCGGATATCCGAAATGAACACCCCTACTTAATAGGTCATCACTTGTAAAACTCTGGTCACACCAGAAGGGTTAATTGAGGGAAGGATGTAGGAACTAGGTGAGATTTTTAAAAAAATCGTCAGTTTTAAATCACCGAGGCCCGCTAAAAGTTAAGACCCCATAAAGTTGGGACCTACACAGGTTAATCAATAGTTCAGACCTTTTAAAAATTATCACCCAAAGTTGAGACTTGTGTTGTCAATCTTTCCAATTAAAAAAGAGCATATTAGTAGTTTTAAATAGAATTCTTCTACTGTACGGCTGCCTTCTTCCACTTTGCTCCACAAATTGCCAAAAATAATACTCTTTTTTCTTCAACCTTTTCACAACCAACAGTGAAGATGATGGCTTGGTTTCCACCACCTAGGGTGCCTCCCAATCTTTCTCCTCCTGATGGAAAGTTTCTTCAAACAAATTATTACTTTTTTCCTTTTGTTGTTTGCTGATGTTTTCAATTTTTTTTTGCTTAATTTTTTATTTAGGATTTTTTGGGTTGATTTTGATTATTTAATTATATTTCTGTTTGATTGTGGCTTGTTGAGAGTTGTGATTAAATTAAGTTATCTACTAATTAGAGTTTAAGATTTGTGTGTTATTATTATATAATTTTAGCCCACACTCAAACACACATTTTATATTTGTTAAAGTTCAATTATTTTGAATGAAGATACCATTAGTGAGGATTAATTAAGTATAATTTCAATATTTTATTTATTATGTTCTGTTTTGTCGGATATAGAAAATTTTGGTTGGGGTTTTATGTTCATTGAGGAAATGATATGGGTTTATCAATATTTTTTTCTTTGAACTTGGCTTTTTTTTTTAGCTTCCATTACGAATTGTTGTAATGTCATATTGAAGACAAGTTATATAATGTATGTCAAGTGACTAATGTTAATGGAAAAAAAATCATTACCTTATACATTTGTCTTCTTTGATCATTTACTTTATGCTACATTTACATTATGCAAATCAGTTATGCTTTTACTTTATGATATGTACTTTATTATTGATAAAGTTTATCCATTTTAATTTGGCAGAAATTGTATTGAACCCATGTTTAATTGTGCACCATGGTGGGAAATGGACACAAGATTGTGATCTTGTGTATAATGGGGGTTTGGTCAATGTGTTTGAGGATATACCAGAGACTATATCAATGTCTTACATTAGAGATATTATCAACAAGTTAGGCCACAGAGACATAATCAAGCTACATTACCAGGACCCTAACAAAAATTTCAGTGATGGGATCAGATATTTAGGCTTTGAGAGGAGTACCTTTGATCCTTTTTTGGCATTGCTCTTGAAATATAAAGTGATTCATGTGTACACAGAACATGAAAGGGTGGAAGTGATGAGTGAGAACAAGTCTCCTTCAATTGATTGGGATAATGAAAACAACAATCATGGACTTCAGTTGGATGATGATCACAACAATCAATCTTTTATTTCTCTGCTTAGTTCAATGCATAACCCAACAATGAATGCAATTGATTCGTCATGGGACATAGACTATGATACCGATGGTACAGATGAAGATGAAGATGATGATGAAGTTGTAAATGCTAGGGATAAGGTTAGGGAGGAACAAAAAAAACAGATGTCATATGAGGCAGAGTTAGTGATGTTAAAGAAGTTAGCAGACACAAAAGGCAAGAGTCTCAATGACTTCTCAAATGACTTTTGAGGGGAAAAGTGACTTGGATAGCCCTAGTGAATCAGATAGTGATGATTGTGGGTACTTACTTGGACCTGAACCAGATGCAAAGAGCAAGAAAAAGTATAGGTTCTTAGAAGACAGTGACAGCAGACAGTCCAAGTTCTATATTGGCCAAGTCTTTGAGAATGATGCTTCATTTAGAAAGGCAATAATTGACTACTCCATTGAAGTAGGAAGAAACATTCCATTCAGCAGAAATGACAAGGACATGATGGGTGTTGTGTGCTCAAATAAAGATAAAGGCTGCCCTTGGAGGATATGGGCATCATGGGAAAGAGGCAAAAAAAAATTCATGGTGAAGACACACAATCCTGAACACACTTGTGGTAGAACATCTAAGGTGAAGAAAATGACATCGTCATGGATTGCATCTAACTATAGAACAAAATTCAAGGTGAATCCATACATCAAACTTCATGGCATAATTGAAACCATTTGGTTGGAATGGGGAATCAAAGTGAGTAGGTTTATGGCCTACGGAGCAAGAAAGAAAGGCCAAGCCTTAATTGTGGGAGAATACAAAGAGCATTACTCCTTACTCCCTAGGTATGTTACTTGAAATATCGAAGAGCAACATAAACAACACTGTGAAGCCGAAAATGAATGGTAATGTGTTTGAAAGAATATACTTCTCTGAAGCATTGAGGAAAGGGTTTATGGCGGGTTGCGGACCTTTTATTTCACTTGATGGTTGCTTTCTTAAAGGGCCATTTGGTGGACAACTATTGGTTGCGGTTGGTAGAGATGCGAACAATCAAATGTTCCCCATAGCTTGGGCTGTTATGGAAGTTGAAAGTACTGAGAGTTGGACTTGGTTTCTAGAGTTGCTAGCTTCTGATTTAGGAACAAATGAAGGTGCGAGCTACACCATTATGTCTCGATCAACAAAAGGGACTCATAAATGCGAGTGTCAAGTGTTTTCCCACAAGCCGAATTTAGGGTATGTGCAAGACATGTATACTTGTAATTTGATAGTATTTGGTGGTGGTATGGAGTTTAGAAAACAATTTTGTATAATAGCTAAAAGCACCACGAGAGAATGAATTCAAGGCTCGAGATTAAGGTAATGAGGGGGATCTCTAATGCAAGAAATGAAGATCTTTTAAAAAGGAATTACCGAAAGTGGTGTAGAGCTTTCTACTCTTCAATGTCAAGATGTGATAGTGTGGACAACAACATGAGTGAGGTGTTCAATGCCTATATTCTTCATAGCGAGACACAAGCTTGTCATTACAATGTTTGAAGATATTAGGGAAGGTTTAATGGAAAGACTATACAAAAAAAAGAGATGAGGTTGGAAAAAAGGATTTGTTGTTATGTCCAAGAATTCAAAGAACAAGTTGAAAAACATAAAATATGGGCCGAGAGGTTGGAATGCATTTTGGGATGGTGGTTTCTGCTATGGTGTTCGGGAGGGTGCAACTCATACTAAATTTGTGGTGAACTTAGGCGAAAAAACATGTAGTTGCAATGCATGACAAGTTAATGGAATACCTTGCAAACATGCAGTTGTAGCAATATGGAATAAGGTTGATGAGCCCGAGTAGTATGTGAATGACTACTTTAGGAAGGGAGTGTATATGAAAGCTTATGAATACCTGTTGGAGCCATTAAATGGACCACAAGAATGGCCTGATTCGAGACTTAATAGTGATTGCCCCACTCGAAAAAAAAGGTACAACATAGACCTCAAACAAAAAGGAGGTTGCAAGTTGGTGAAGTTACAAAATCAGGCAAGATGAAGAAAGTAGGGTCTGTGATGACTTGCAGCTTATGTGGGATCCAAGGACATAATAAAAGAGGCTGTAAGAATGTCCTAACTGAAACATATAGGAGGTCTGACAATGGAGGAGGTACTTCACACACTAATAGTGCAAGTGTGCCAATGCATAATAGAGGAGTTGGAGTTTACACCTTCCCTAATGGATATCAGAGACAAGCAAATGTAAGTCATGTGTTTTAATTAATTGTATTCTATCTAATATGTTGCTTCAGATTTTTAACTTTAATTGATTCCGATCTTTTGTTGCAGTTTGTTCCCATGCCTCAATCTACACAACATATACAACCAAGGAACAATCAAAACCAAGCAAGGGGTGCAGCATTCTACTCAGATTATGAAGGAGAGCAAAATGTATACAACTTCACTAAAGACTACCATTGGTCACAAACTGAAGTGGAATCACAACATTCACAAACAATAACAAGCCAAGGATTATTAGATCTTGCAGCTGCGAAAAGACTTCAGAGAAAGAATTAGAAGTAACAAGGTAATGCATTTATCAGTAAATAATTTCATTAAAGTCCATTATTATTTATAGATTTCATTAATACTTAGTTGTTCAGACCACTTTGATACAATTAAGACCTCACTTACTTCTTCTTCAGCCTTTTGTTCTCCTCAACCAAGCAAAAAGCTTAAAAATTTTAACAAACAAATTTTGGATAATTATTGCAGATAATACCTCTCTCAAATAGCAAGGAGGAAGTAGCACAACTAACCTACTATATATCAAAGAGCAGAAGATGACATTTTTGGCTTTCAAATGTTAATTGCTATGCTTGAAGATTTTTTGGATTGAAGTTGTTGTGTTTGCTCTGTTATTTATCCTTGTATTTTTTGACTGTTGGAACAAATTGCTTTTGAACTTAGGTTTAATTTGGTTATGCTGCTACAATTAATGCAAATGATGCAGTTATTGCTTTTTTTTTTTTTAATTAATAGCTACTCTTAACAGAAGGTACAAAAGTTAACAGAATCTTGGATGGAGTCCCTTAATTGCAACATTTGAAACATTAGTACCTAAACTGCAACAAAGTTGAGTGCACTTAACTCTTACAACAACCAAAACATCCATTTTCTTTCTAGATTTTTTATTACCATCCTCGAGAACGTGGTATGTGTAGTAATGGAAATTTATAAAGTTAAGGAAAACTCATGTTTTGTGATGAACTTTCATTATATCATGAGAATTCACATTGAAGTTTCTCTGCAAATTTACACTAAATTACCACTAACCAAATGGGCCAATAATGTATTACCGTTACTATCATTTTTTAAATAAAAAAAAAAGATCATTTATCATAACCATATTTTGAGTTTAGTCCTCTAGATTAAACTCAAATATTATCAAATCATTTGACAGACATAAAAATCAACCATTCACTTGTGGGCACTTGGACAACTTGAATGTCGAAAATCATGTATCTCTATAATATAAGGGATGGGGGGGAAGATGGTGTCCCCCCTCGAAAATACTAAATTACCCTTGATGACCTAATGGAATGAAAAAAATTACAAAAGAAAATAATTTAAGAACCCTTTCTCATTTTAACTTGTCATTCTAAACGAGTTAAAAATGGTATATGCATCAAATATTTCAATCAAAAAAATTTAATGGACAAAATATCTTGACCTTTTTTAATAAGAGAAGATGGTATATATGACGTCCACCTGAAAAGTCTGAAACACTCACCACCTTCGTTAGTCTTCAAATTAGTCAAACCAACTCATTATATCTATTCTTTTTGTTTAAAATTATTCATACACAAAAAATAATGTTAAAAATCATTCACAACCTTTGTTAGTTTTTACATTAGCAAATTAATATATCTAAATTCATTGGACTATTAATCTTTCACATTTTAAATGTAATTATAACTATAGTACAGATGGAGTATATAATAATAGAATAACAAGTTTTGAAATTAACACGCGCATCGCGTGCATATTAAGCTAGTAGATATATTGTAAGATAGTGAAATACTCCCTTAGGGAGGCATACTCGTATTATTCACAATATATAGCAAGTGTATAATGTAACTTAATTACATAATTCGAAATAATACAAAATATATTTACATATATTTACTCTAATATATATACATGGTCACATTTAGAAAAAATCAGAGTTATTTCGAGACCTAAAAACTTATATGTCCATGATAAATGACTTAATTGAGCATATATAGCTTCATTGAAAATTATATACTTCCTCTTCCAACATACCAAACATGTGAAATTATATACTTTCTCCGTTCTGTTTTAAATGAAACATTGGGTGAAATGACACTATTCATTGATTAATTTTGACTCTAATTTATTGCCATTATATAAAGAAAAATATAGTCAAGTGGGATCTTGTTAGATTCGTCTCGATGCATACTATCAAATTATAACTTTTTATATTTTTTACGTGTACACAACTAAAGATATTAATGATTAAAGAAGCGAGTTGGGTTGCGTGAAAAAGCAAACGTTTCATGTTTTGTGTTAGAACGCTCGATCAGGTTAATATGTTGCATATTCCTTCATCTTTTCAGTATTAGCACATTTTGTCAAACAGTTTTTCATGAAATCATAACCTGTATTACCTGTATTTTTTGGCTTTAGATTTTGTTAGATCCTCTACTAGGAGTGTGATAGACAAAATAATGTCTTAAATGTATTTATTTCATATTATACGATACAGTCAAATATTAAAAGGTATCTTTTATATATTTTGTATATATTAATCCTGTGTTTGGATCCTCTTGAGTTGTAAAATAACTCTACGAGGTAGAGTTTGAGCAATATCAACCATTAAATAAAAAATCAATGGCTCATATATTCTCTTTCCAAAATCCCCCTATTTCTTCTCATCAAAATCCACCTCCTAATTTTTCCCTCCCACCAATATGAGCCCTTGATTTTAAAATGTATGGTTCAGATATAACTCTACCTTGTAGAGTTTAACTAAAACTCTAGAGGACCCGGATTCATTAATCCTTGTCCTATTTATTCATTCAAGATGTATTAGACTCCTCAGAGAGCCAATTACCAAACTGAAGCATACGATGATACTAGCTAGCTGCCAAAGAACAAGGCTTGGCTACATCTTCCCCTTCCTTAATTAGTTCTTTTCTTTGATTAATTATTGAGTAGTAAAGGAGCAATAATCAATTTCTTGACAGAACAATAAATCAGCACTGCCCTTTTACTTTCAATAACTCGTATACACTAAACTAAAAATGAAATTTTATCCATTTGTAGTTGAAGCTTCAATAGCAACTTAGTCGCGAGGGAAGTTAAGAGAATTACGTTCATGCATAACTTTCATACCTAAGTTAGCACGTAATGATATCAACACAAGTATTAATTACACGACCTTGACTACCAACTACAAATTGGTTGAAGTAGAAACTATTTAGGTTGATAGCCATATTACTAATACCTAAAGTTATAAATCAAATACCTACTAGCTATAGACCAAGTAGCTAAGAAGAAGTGTAAAGAGCGATAATAGTTGAAACTAGCATATTGGAAGATCAATATATCGACCAAAATAACCATGAGCGGCCACGATATTATAAGTTTTTTCCTCTTGACCGAATATGTAACCTTCAATAATGAATCATAGTGTTCAATCATTGAACATTTTAACCTGTGGGGGGTGCCAATGAATGACATTGTTGCAACTATATAGACCCAGTTATTATCGGGCCAGGGTCGGTGTGGGTTGGTTCATGAAATGGTCACCTTATATCAAAGCTGGTGGGGAAAAGTGGGTCGCGAGTCGATAATGGGCGGGACGAAAAACGGGTAAGAAAAAAAGTGAACGGAGAGAGACAAAAATGAGTACAATTGAATATGAATCCGTACATGTAATTCTTTTTTACAATATCTATTTTATTATTCAAAATTATTGGGATATTTTATTGGCCCTATAATCTCCCGATGCAAACCTTGTCCATTAAAGGGCTATGTTTAATAAAAGCCCTTTAATTTTGACCCTAATCCTTTAGCCATTGGACTATCGCCGCTATCCTATCCAATAACCAGGTAGCTAGTTGCAATTAGCCAACCACAAATAATATATGCATGCATGTGCAACAGCAACACTAGCTATATTTAACGCGAAAAATCATTGTATCAGGATCAAATTCTAAATCAAATAATTGTGTTGATACACAGTGGCGGATCCAGGAATTCGACAATAGTTGGTCATACTAACGCAAATCCTCAATACAACCAATGACCAATATATTAAAAAAATCATAAAATTTCCAAAAGTAATAAATATTCATTCTTTTAGAAAAAAACATAAAATATCCCAATTAAATTAATACATAATTTGGATGAGATTAAACAAGTCAATTGAAAAGGCCATCCAATACGTACATCATACAACATATACCATCATTCAAAATAATGAAATCCTAAATAGCTAAATCAAAGAATTACTAATTATTAAATCACAATACAATGACTACATCACTCGAAACAACAACAAATCAGCAATAAGTTCCAAATGACGGAATTAAATCATGGGATTATATCAGATAAAAAACAAACAAATAAATTCAGATCTAGTCCAAGAAGAAATTGGAAAAAGAACACAAAAAATTAGAGTTTGGTGTAAAAGAGATTGGGGAACAGAGAGACTTGAATATAGTCACATTGCTAAAATTCTCCTTGAATTTCATCTCCCACAAGGCCACAAATATTGACATTTCAACTAAAAACTTACAAAATCACAATACTTGGTATGAATATCTCACTAAGTAGGCGGTAGTAGTTAGGCAACCTCTTTTTTTTCCCTTGCTCATCTTCTTCTTGTCAAGTCTCGGAAAATACTACTGACTACTCTAATTTTGGTGCTTCAACAAACAACAATGGTAGACAGAGACGAATCAGCAATGGTTGCCGCCGTTAATTGCTATTTTTTCTCTCGCTCTGTTTTTCCTTCTCACCTTGAATCTCGTTACCAACGCCTTAGAAACCTTTCCTTCTTCTTCTCACCCATCAAAACCCATTTCTGATGATTTTGTGAAAATCCCATAAAAGGCGAGGAATTCTAGAGGAAAATCTCGATCCGGGTATCTATCTTCTCCATTGGTGTCTTCGAATTCTTCATATGGGTACTTAAATTCCCCCAAATTTAGGGTTAAACAAGGAGGTAAAAAGGGTAAAAATAAGAATCCCCCCATATCTAGTTCACCGTCTTCAGATTCTTCTACAAAAATTCTAGGGTTTTGAATCACCAACACAATTTTTCAGTTTGAATCACAAACACGCGATTTTTCCCCCAAATTCTAGGGTTTTGAATGATAATTTTTTATCTCTAAAAAAGGTAAAATGGGTATCATTTGGTAGATCAAGGCGACATGATCATTTTAGTTGAAGATTTGAAAGAAAAAGGAGATTCATGTAAAAATTATTCAAGAATTTTAGTTGAGGACTTAGAGGAGAGAGGAACAGACGTGGGAGAGAGGAAGAGATGGGGTTTGTTTTGTCAGTCAGAGAGAGAGAGAGAGTGTGTTGAATTTTTTTTCCCAAATTAATAGTTGGTCACGTGACCAACTGGGACTAAACATAGATCCGCCACTGTTGATACACATTCATACGTGATGCATGATTTTGTGAATCCACCAGAAATAATAGTAATGAGTATTAGACATCCTTGACCAGGGAGAACCATGAGTCATCCTTGCACTACTACCTATTTATACATGTACACCGTTCCCTTCAAATGCTACTTTATTTTGTACATTGGAAACAATCAAACATGACATGTTTGGCATACAAGAACTCCATATACCAAGCTTGCTTCGTGGAGGTGGTGGGAAACTCACCTTGTGACTTTGTGGTCACAAGTTCGAACCTCACTACCTAATTGTGTTTGGGAGTAGGGATTCCCTTATATCCCCCTACTCTCAAGCGTTGACCTGTGTAGCTGAACTGGCTGACCTATGGGTGATAATGAGCTTGTCCTGTTCGCGAACAGTTCGGATTCGGCTCGGTCAAAACTCGGCTCGTGGTGGCTCGGCTCGGATTCGAACTCGGCTCGAGACTTTAATGAGCCGAGCTGAGCTAGGCAAAGCTCGGCTCGAGAGCTCGTGAACGGGCTCGATTATACTTTTATGTAGAAAAATCATACATTTGTAATATATTTATAATATATTTATATATATACATAAATATATTAACCTAGATATTACACAATAATAAGTTAATAGTTCCTTTGTATAAAAGAAAACCTATAAAAATCAAATATTAAAAAGGAAAAACAAAAATTAAACATGTAAAAAACAAGGGGTGACAAAGAGTCAAGTCTGTTCGTGAACAGTTCGAGCTCGGCTCCACTAGTGGAAAAATGATAATTTGCGTCTGCTTATTTGCGTCGCATGCATGAAGAACTGACACAAATGGTCAGGAGCAGACGATTTGCGTCAGATTATACTCAATGTCCCACGCAAATACCCACAGCAAATGAATGGCAAGAGGATTTTGCGTCGCGTGACCATTGACATCTGACGCACATGATTAAAGCAGATTTGCGTCGAACGCGCCTATTGTGCGATGCAAATCCTTGTATTAGGCGATTTGTGTCGGATGTAGAGGCCCATCCGACGCAGATGAGTTGGACTAATAAGGATTAAAATAACCAAAAAAACTGAAAATTGCGTCGAATGGGCTGGATGTGCGATGCAGATAGGCTCACAATATAAAAAGCCCACTTTAACTCTCACATTACCTTTCAGCCATTTCCATCTCTAAACCTAGATCTCCTTCACCTCTCTCAACCCGATTTGCCTCATCTCTCTCACCATTATCAACTTAACTCTTATCTCTCTCACTGGTTTGCCTCTTATCAAGCAGCGAGCGAGTCAATTCGACGAAGTATTAATCGAGCAGCAATTTTCCGGTGAGAAGAAGGAGACATGAGTAGATGAGACCTTCTTTTTGGTGCTTCGAACCAGATCGCAAAGTCATAATCTCTCTCTTATCGATCGCAAGGTCCTCAACTTTTTATTGATGCTACTTTGGTTCTTGTTGTTTTTTCTCTATTTTTCTTCGTGTTCTTTTTAATTTTCTGTAATCAAACTTCAACTTCTACCGGAAACTCGGCTGGAGTTCAAAAGAAGGGGAAGGAATGGGCTAGCTGATGCGAAAGCCAAATAGGAAGAAGAAGACATAACGTTCTGAGTTGAAATTCAAATTATCTTCAATTTATCTTCATTTTCTCTTTTTGATTTCCTTTAATTCAACTATACACAGTTACAAGTTGGTTCTAAGTAGTATATTTAATTATGTAATTTTCTCTTTTATGATTTTTCTGTAATTTTCTTTTTTGATTTTCTGTAATTTATTTATTTTTTTGTAATTAGTGTTTGCAGACCAAGCTTCTATATTTCGATCTTTTTAGATATGAAATTTTAGTTTTTCATTTATTTCTCTCAGGCTGTAAACTAATGATGTTTGGATTTTTTTGCAATACAGTTTGTGTTTGTAAACGACGCAGATTTTACAATACATGTTGTAAATTTTAGTTTTTCATTTGTTTGAGATCATGATTTTTGTAAAGGACGCAAATTCTTTTTTTTTTAAATAAAAAATGCATGATTTGCGTCGCACATAGTGATACATGTGACGCAGATTCATTTTTTTTTTAATAAAAAAATGTATGATTTGCATCGTACATAGTGATACATGTGACGCAGATTCATTTTTTTAAGTAAAAAATACATGATTTGCGTTGCACATAGTGCTACATGTGACGCAAATAGCTTAATAAATGGTTGGGGCTCACGGGTCATGTGCGTCGGACATCGCGTAAGTCCAACACAAATAGCTAGCTCTGCATCTGCGTCGTTTCCTCATCCGACGCAGATCATGTCTTCCGATTTGCGTCGAGACCAGTGCCGTCGGACCAATGTCCGACGCAAATGATGGTCCCAGGTTCGACGGAAATCGATGATTCCGTACTAGTGCTCGTTTAACATTTGGGAAAGCTCGGCTCGTTAAGCTTCAAGCTCGGCTCGAGCTCGAATAAACTTAAACGAACACAAGCCGAGCAGACCACGGTTCGGGCTCGACTCGACCGATAAGCAGCCCTAGGCTGACCTGCGATAGATGTTGGTCCAGTAGGGTTCTTCTTCTTATCAAGGGGTCGCTGGTGGGGGGCCAAAAAAATACAAGAGCTCCATATTCGAACTTCTTTAATTTTATGCCAAATTGGCGCAATTCTTTGAAGCTCTGAGGCCTGGACATCACCATTGCAACTCACAAATGACTACAGCAATTAACCCTATTAAAGAACAAAGGAGATCAATGCCCGTATACATAAGCAGCGAGTAGGAATATATAGTCATATATATAGAGAGTATACGGAAGCAAATATATATATTAAAGTTATTATACAACATATGCATGCACAGGATCAATTAACATTAATGGAAGATGATAAACTGATGAGTGATGACAATTAAATTTTATATTTTTTTTGGTTGCAGACTGAGACATCAACAGCATTAAGGTGAAGATCGATAAATATCATAAGTTAGAATCAGCATCTGACGCATGAGGATCATCCAAGAATTCACCCAACCCTTGATTAGCACCAAATGCAAAATGACCATGACCAAAGGCCTTAATGTGATCTTTTAGAGACCTCTTGTGCTTAAAATCAGAGCCACAAACGCAATACCATACCCTTCCACAATTCTTTTCGTGCGTCCTCCAATCGCCTTTTACAGCAAAAGCCTTCCCACATTTCCTGCACATAAAAGGTTTGACACCATGCTTTCTTTTGTAGTGTGTTTGAAGGGTTCGAAAATCCTTGAGAGGCCGCGATCGTGGATGCTCTATGTTGTGCTTGCATCCAGGTGCACAACAATAGCATGGTATTCTTAGCATTGGAGTTGGTTGGGTGCCCTTCAATGATTCTGGCCCTCTTCTATATTGAGAACCATGGCCCCACATGTGCATCTATATATTCAAATCAACATACAGTAAGCTAAGATAACTTGAAACATCAGAGAACAGTATGTCCACTACCTAAAACGTACAAAATTTAGCAGAAAACACATTAGGATTGGAGACTGTTGAACAATACCTTGAATTAATTACACAGGCGCTAGGATTAACCAAGCACGGGGATTAATCTTAGTTTCGGGTATAGACCCATCTGTTTAGGTTAATTAGTATGGTACTATATAAACCATATGATTATCTTACTGCCTCCATATTTTGTAATTCGTACTCTCTCTCCTAAATAAAATAAAAACGTTTTTCCTCTCGCTGTGAGCATAGCTAACACATTGTTAGTGAGCACGTTAATTTTTGTGTCAACTGTTTCTTCGTTGTTTTATTGTGTCTGTGACAACAAAAACTTTTTGGATGATACATTACCCATACGCTCACAGACTATAATTTTATGTAGCACATAAACAACTAGAGTTCTAGAAATTTTAAATTTTTTTGAAAGCCGGGAAACTTAATGTTCCAACTATCTTCTGGCTTCATTAGCATGAAAATGGCCGGGGGTTCAGTAATGGGAACGGAATTTCCCAGTTCATAAATCAAAAGGAATTTGGAATATGTGATAGATATTTTTCTGGAAGTTGTGTAATGTTGTATATAGTGCAGATTTATGTGCAAACAATATACAGCTCATTAAAAGTGGTCTATTTTCTGCTCCTACTACATGAGAAAAGGATCAGTATATTACAAATGAATAAGCATCTCACATCTAAACAGTTAGTACTTGATAGTTGATACTATTACTTCCTGCATATTCTCAAGCTCAGACTTCAATATAATACACCAAAGTGGCAAAGTCTATGTGTGACAAATTGCTTCTGTGTGGTCCAATAATTAAATATCAAGGATGAACTATCCGGCTCACTCCAATCAAGGTTTCGAAACTACAGACTTCAAAAACCTTTTAAATTAAAAGAAGAAAGAATCAGATAAAATATCATGGGGAAAATAAGGAAACTACTAAATTATTTTTAAGATATTAGAAGTTAAACTATCGCAACATTTGAGGAGTTCCATTGACTAAGAGTCTAAGAAGTCCTAAAAAGTTATAGGCTACATCAATAAACTCCCATGTACTTAAGGGATGTTGTTCCCAAGATACTACGTTATTTAACCACTAACCAGCGCTACTGTTAGAAAACTATTTGCTGGTTGTATATAGTTTCACTTGTTTAATGGGATGGTAGCTAAGCAATCATATATTCAATTGCAAATCCACTTTACAACGCTAAGGAGGTTCCACCTCAAAACCATATGTGATAAGGGGAATAGGCTCCTCAACCTTATAAAGTGGACACAACTCATATATTTCTTCAATGTGGGATACACATCCCAACACTTCCCCTAATTCCAAATGCTTTAATTGTAGAGCAACACTGTTACTCACATCTTGGTTGTTCATGGGATCAACAGAAAGGAAAGCAAGAAATCATTCCCTTTACGTTGTTCTCTAAGAAATATGGGGTAATGGTATCCATTTTATAAGGCTAACTATATGTCTATTTCCATGTAGGTATATATATAGTATATACCCTCCTCAATCTTACACTTATAAATGATAACTTTCCAGAGTTATCAATGTAGGTAGCATATATTGTTATTACTTATTCATCCTCTATATCTAATTTCATTCTCTTCTCATTATTCCATGACGTAAACCAAACATGCATTAATAGGGATTTGATCATCTTCCCTAGTTTGGATATAACATGAGAGAAGGGAGGAAAAGATAATGAAAATGACTTATTTTCCTCTCCCTCTCAATAAATTGAATCAAATCCTTCCAATGTTGAAAGATTTAGAGCAAAATATAAGCTTACACTTTATTCCATACCCTTCCTTTCCTTACCCTTGTTGTCTCCTTCCTCCCCGAACTTGGCATTTCCTTCCATGACTACTATTAGACATGGTTAAGGGACAAGGTAGTCCAATGGTGTAAGGATTGGGTCATAGTAAAAGGGCATTTATTGTTAGGGTAATGGACAAGTATGATAAAATGCCACCATGATTGTATGCCAAATAATGTGCAAAAGACAGTTAGATTATTACGTGTGCTTATTTCTCTGTCTTTCCTATCCCTTATATTACTCTTCTATTGGATCGCAACTCAAATTGTTCGATCCACTATTGGCCGACAACAAAAGGGATCAAATAATGACCCTACCCGGCCAATAACCAGATCTAATTGCTGATTTAGCCATTTAAACAAAGTATAGGTTAATCTCATTCGACTTGCCAAAAATAGTTGAAGTTTAATTGAAGCTCGTTTTCATTTATAAATGAATCGATTTTGAACGAATTTTGGAACTCGTTTTATAAACGAGCTTGAACAAAAATACAACATTAGTCTATTATCTAAGTTCATAAACAACTCTTTTATAACTCTGCTCATTTATGTTCATTAAAAATCTCGATTAAATTCATTTGTTTATTTGGATTTGACATTTAAGCTTATGTTATAGCTTAATTAACTAAATAAGCTCTATGACACAACTCTTTAATGAACAAAAAATCTTGCTTATGAACTCGACTTGATTAATAATCAAGTTAAATGAGGTTGAACATGAATATGTGAACACTCTGCTTTGGCTCGACTCATTTACACCCCTATGTATGTCCAGAACAATGGAGTGAACATTCAATTTTATGGATAGCAAGCTACCTCAAAAACCCTAAATATAAATTAAGATTATTTATAGCATTTGAATGAAACAAGACACTGAAAAGCAAAGTTTGTCAGTGAGTTGGTAGGATATAATTAGGTTTAGGGTTCACAGAGGTGAAGCAACTAAAATGAATTGGAGAAGGTATCAAGTATGGTAGACGATAAAAATTGGAAGGTGAAAAACATATTGACATTATATGCGTGCAGTATATATGATATACCTGCAGATTGTTATATCTGTTGAAGGTCTTGGAACAAAGAGGGCAAGAAAACTGGGTAGGACCAATCAGTATCTGAGAAGGTGTAGGTATCCAATATTGCAGGCTACCTTCACCTTGGACTTGAACTTGAGTTTGCGGTGTCCCGCCTAAATTGGGAAGAGGTAGATGTAGAGGTAGAGGATGGCCATCATCAGCATCAGCGTCAGCATCAGCATCGGCATCGGCATCTGCATCTGAGCTAGGGTAGACGACCCCTGAAGCCATATCTGCAGATGACCCATCTTCTTTTTGATCTGCATCCGCATCTGCATAGGAGGCCGGTTGAGTGGGAAGCCCTATGTGAAGTGCTACTGTCAAACTCTCATCATCATCAGTAGTACTAGTCGTCGAGAAGTTACTATTACCGTGAGTGATATGCATCTGTTGTTCTTGCAGCTGATGCTTGCCATGATGATGATGATGAGGATGAAGATGATGATAGTCGCCTGCTCTTGTAGGCTCAATTAGGGTGTTTAAAAGAGGAAGAGCCTCTTGTTCTGGATATGAAGAGGATGAGAATGGATGATGATGATGGTAGTTGGTGTTGTTGAAGATTACTTCATTTGTACTAGAATTCAAGTCTAAACCAACATTACGCGGTGGAGGAGGATAAGTAGTATTACTGTTGCTATTACTATTACTATTACTATTACTACTATTACTGGCGGAGGCGGTGTTGGTGGTGGTATCAAAGAGATAAGGATCTGGAAGGGTATTACTGTGAAGTGGATGATGAAGAGGGATGAAATTGAACCATCTGGTGAACATATTATTGGAGTTGCTGTAAGATGGATCACTCATTATATTTATATTTGCCTGGGAAATTTAAAAAAGAGTACTTGGATTAATTCATAAGTACCACTCTCACTCTGCTAGCTAGCTATCAGCAACTACTACAGTACTTTTATATACAGAAAGTACTGTTTAGAGTTGTGGTAGCCAACCACTGACCCTGCTACTTCAATAGTTGAATTCATCATCAATTATCTGAGGTTACTGGATTATAGATAGTCCATATTTAGTGCATACTATTTTCTTTTAATTATATAGACATAAAGGAAAATGACAAGTAGATAGAGAGTGTATGCAGTGTATTTTAGTCATTGAGTGAGAGACAGTTTCTGTGCACGAGAGGGACAGAAAGAGAGAAAACAACACTAGTAAAGTCCAATAATACTAATACTAATAAAAGAGGTCCTCTCCTCTGATCAGATCGGAGTAATTCTAGAATGTAAAAGTTTTACCCTCCTGAGTCCTGGTTTTTGCCCCTGCCCCGCACCCTGCAAAGCAAAAGTGATGATAATATAAACCAAAGCCACATAAAATGAAAGATATGCCAAAATATAAACACTCAGGCTCACCTGTCTCTCTCTTGACTACTGCCTACTGAGAGTCTGAGAAAGAAAAGAGCGTTTTCATAATTTTTTTTTGAGCTTTTATTTGTACGTTTCTTCCGAGGTGCATTGCCAATCGTGATGGTCAAGTTCTCACTCACTCTTGACTCTTTTCCCTCTTGACTCTTGCAGATGCACTGCAGCTATGAAGTAAGTATGAAGTATGAACTATTATGTATTACCCTTTTTTTTTTTGGGCCCTTTTGGAAATACGTGGCAAGATGAATTTCCTCTAGACTGCCCTCGCATAGGGCCACTCACCCAGAGGCCCAACAAGCCCCAAACTCCCCCTCCGCCCCAACAATATTGAAATTTTGCTTCCACTAAGATTTGAACCTTGGTCTCACATGTGGGAGATAGGAAGTCATACCATTGGACCCAATGGTCCTTGGTATTAAGTATTATCCTATTGAGCAAAGTACATTCGGTCCAACCTCCAGCAATATATACTTCCTTTTCCATGTATTCACTTTTAAAGATATATACTTTTTCCGTGTCTAAATACATGCATGTTGATCTGCACACATATTAATGCATCACTTACCAAGCAAGGCTTAACCTAGTGGTAAGAGTTTTGCCTTATAACGTCAAGTTTATAGGATCAAACCCCAATAGGGGATCTTTGGGGTGAGGTTTCCCTTACCATCCCCCCTCCTTCCAAGGAGTCTGCCCTGCAAACCTAGCTGGTTTACCTATGCGAGGTGCGTGTTCAGTAGGGTCCTTCATCTTACCTATCTATAAAAAAAATTAAAGCATCACTTTAACTCATAACTAGAATTTTGGCATTACGATTATCAAATATATTATAATTCATAAATTTCGTAATTGATTTTATTTGCTTTTCGTAATTTTCTGTCTAGTGCAAAATTGAAAAATGTACGTTATGACATGATAAGTTATTTTTAAAAAAAACTCTAAGGAGTTCGAGATCAAAATAACAATTTCAATGAATTGGGGTTAGAGAATGTTATTACCTTAAATTAATAAAAGTGGTTAGAGAACATAAATTTTGTTTATGTCTTCATAGACCAAATTACATATAATTATAGGACTTTATTATGTTTTACTTTGAAACATGAAACATTGAAATTGTAGGGGATTAGTGGTTAAACTCTCATATTTCATTTTCAAAGGTCATGTCTTTTAATATATTTATATAGATAGATATCTTTAATTATGATTAGTAAAAGTTAGAAAATTTTAATATTTTAAAAATATATTTTAAGGCTAATCTAACAATATGCTATCAGATATCATTTGTATTTATATCTTAGCTTTGAAATATGGTCAAAGTTAGTATTTAAATAGTGCAAATTTTCTAACATTATTGCATGTATTTAGAAACAAATGAAGTATATAAAATTTAAGGGCCCTATTTTTGCCTTCTCTATAGTAATTAAATTCTACTTCCACATTTCTACCCGTCAATTATTCAAATCCAGCAAATACACATAATCATAAGAATATGTTGCAAGAGTGAGGGATAGCTAAGTTGGTTAGAACTTTTCTTCCAGTTCCAGGTGATCCTGGGAGCGATTCTCATCCTCACCCTTGTGGCTCATCCCCACCCTTGTGGCTCATCCACACCAAAAAAAAAAAAAAAAAAAAGAATATGTTGCTAGTTTATATAAGAGTCAATGGTTGGTATCTATCTATACTAATATATTAAAAGGCGTTCCTAAAACAAGGAATGATCCACATGGCGCTCTGCTCTCTTTTACGATGTTTTTTTCCATGTAATCCACATACAATAAAATTATAAGAAATTACATTATATAAGATTTGATGCCGTGACTTCAAGCTTATATAATAAAGTCTTAACTCCTAAGGCAAATGACATTTGATGTTATCATTCCAAAGTAAAACGTTATTAAATAAAAAATTGCTTACCCGGGGAATAGCCCGGGCATATAAACCAGTTTCTATTCTATAAAGGAACATATGAGGACTTTGGTCTTCCTTTGAAATGCCTAAAATACTCCTATGTAATTAAATATTTAAATTGTTATATAGTATTTCATTGTTTTAGTGATGAATTAAACTTTAAAAACTATTTTTTCTACCAATTATATTTTATGTAGATAAATACTAGAAGCAAGCTTCAGTTTTTCTGATATAGGGCACTGGACACGAAAAAAAAGTAATAAAGGAACCATAGCAGTCATAGAACCTAAAGGAGGCGGCAAAATCTTTGATGCGTTGAGCATAGCACAGAGATGAAGTTTGAACATTATCTCTGAGACCTGAGTTTTTCTGATGAGGGGAAAATGACTCAGTACTCAGTAGCCCTTGGTGAAATATAGTGATCGCATTAAGGAACCTACCAAGTTGCAAATTCAACCTTCCCCATGAGTCATAATCAGAAAAGAGACGCTAAAATTCAGGAACATGTCGCATGCCCCATAATCACTCAAGGCTCTCTTGTACCACCCAGAACCATGGATATGTTATACGTACTCCTAACTCAAATCTTCTATCAGTATCACCTGTGACTTGTAACCCCTCTAATTTATTGGTTCATGGTTTGTTATTATTATTATGACTCATGAATATTAAAATTTATGATATATACAAAATCTGAGATACTCCACATGCCACATCTGTAATATAAATGACCTTTAAAATTTAGAAATAAAAATAAGTGACAAACACATATACTTCCTCCGTTTCAAATAATTGACACGATTTGATTTTTCAACTATTGACACACTCCTTTGATTGTGTTTTGTGAATTCTATGTCATTAGGAATAATATAGTCATGTGGGATCTTGTCATACTCTCTCAACATATAATTTCATAATTTTAACTTTTTATAATTTTATGTATATGAAATTAGAGCTATATTAATGGTCAAAAATATGCACTGGCAAGCTGTTATCAGTCACAATTAATGATCTTCATCCATAGAATGAGAGAGAATAAAGAGAAATGTAAAGAGAGAAGTATTATTTCTGAATGAGTTGAATTAGTACAAGAGATGTCTATTTATAGCTGGTAGTAATGAGGTGTAATACCCACTTGCTCTAATAACAGAATCAGTTATTCTGTTATAACAGAATAACAGCTTTACAACTTATTAGTAGTAGCTTGTAAGGTAGTATAATTTTCAGCAGTGATTCTATTATCCCCCCTCAAGCTAGGCAGGGACTTGGACATGCCAAACTTGGACAATAACTTCTGAAATTGAGGAGAAGGCAGAATCTTAGTAAAGATATCTGCTAATTGATCACCAGTAGGACAGTAAACCAGTTGAATGAGGCCTTCCAAGACTTTATCCCTGGTAAAGTGGCAATCTATGGCGATGTGTTTTGTCCTTTCATGAAACACAGGATTTCTAGCAATGTGGAGAGCACTTTGATTGTCACAATAGAGAGTGACAGGCTGTAAATCAACAACACCAAGCTCTTCAAGAAGCCTGACCATCCATGTCACCTCCGAAGGCTGCTGAAGCAAGTGCCCTATATTACGCGCTTCGAGGAAGATCTGGACACAGTACTTTGTTTCTTACTCTTCCAGCTAATAGGAGATTGACCAAGCATGAGTATATACCCTGAGACTGATCTTCTTGTGTCATAGCAAGCACCCCAATCACTATCTGAGAAGGCTTGCAGACAAAGAGAAGCTGATGCTTGTAGAAGAATACCTTGGCCACATGTGCAGCCAACATAGTTTAAAGCATGTAAGAGAGCTTGATAATGAGAAACCGTAGGAGCATGCATGTACTGGCTTAAAGACTGAATTGTGTAGCTTAAATCAGGCCTTGTATTAGTTAGAAAATTTAATTTTCCAACTAGACATCTGTATAATGCTGCATCAGAGAATAAATCACCTTCTGTAGAGGTGAGTTTGAGATGTAATGGCAAGGGTGTAGCAACTTGCTTGGGAGAAGTAATACCAGCAGCGAGAATGAGTTCTTTTGTAAACTTTTGTTGGGTGAGAGTGATCCCAGCAGGAGAGTAACCTATTTCAATCCTAAGAAAATAACTGAGTTTGCCCAAGTCTTTAATACTAAAGACATGATCAAGGTGGAGCTTGAGATGATGAATAACAGTAGGATCAGTGCCAGTAAGAATCACATCATCTACATAGACAGCTGCTATGGTAAGATGATTGAGCTGTTTCTTGAGGAAGAGAGAATAATCATTTTTTGATTGAGTAAAGCCTTGTAGTTGAAGCTCACTCACCAACTTAGCAAACCATTGTCTACTAGCCTGCTTCAAGCCATAAAGTGACTTTTTGAGAAGACAAACATGGTTAGAAGGGTTAGGGAGACCTTCTGGCATCTTCATGAATACTTCTTCATGAAGGTCACCATGTAAGAAAGCGTTATTTACATCCAATTGCCATAAATCCCACTGCTTGGAAGCTGCAAGTGCTATCAATACTCTGACAGTAGCCATTTTTATTACTGGGGAGAATGTCTCTTGGAAATCAACACCATATTGTTGAGTATATCCTTTGGCAACAAGCCTTGCTTTGTACCTCTCAAGTGTCCCATCTGATTTAAGCTTCACCTTGTATACCCATTTGCAGCCTATGGGATTTTTACCAGGTGGCAAAGGCACAACCTCCCATGTTTTATTAGCGAACCGGAGCGGCCAGTTCTTTGTCCATTGCTTGTATCCGGTTTGGATCAAGCAACAAAGATCAACATATGAGGTTGGTTCAACCAGAGAAGAAGAAACATGTGAAATGAGAGCATGATGAGTACTAGAAAGAGATGAGAAATGTATAAAATTGCACCAGTGAGCAGATAAATTAGCAGTAGATGTTTTAGGAAGGGAAAATGTGTAATCTTTAAAATGAGCAGGAAGTTTTGAGATTCTAGTGGACCTTCTAGGAGGAGAAGATGGTGGGTGTGAAATATATGTAGAGATATCGGCACCGAGATAAAGTAGGATGATTTGAAATATGTGATGATGGAATTGATGAAATGTCAGGTGAAGAAGGAGACTGAGTTGTAGATGAAGTAGATGATGATGATGATGATGGATTGGCAGTATGTGTGGGTAAAGTGTGATGAAAAATGTCAGGGATATCATCATATAAAAATGGTGAAACAGGAGTATTTTCAGGAACAAAAATAGGTGTGAAAGGAGTATGAGTGGAAGAAAAATGGAAGGGAAATGTTTTTCATGGAATTTCACATCTCTAGAGATGATGATTTTCTTGGTATGTAAGTGAAGAAGTTTATATGCTTTCTGGTGTGGAGGGTAACCAAGAAACAAACAAGGTTCTGATCTAGTATCAAACTTGGTTCTTCCTTGTTTGACAGTAGAAACAAAACAAAAACAACCAAAGACCCTCAAATGGTCTAGAGAAGGAGGTTTGTGAAATAATTTCTCATATGGTGTAACATGATCAAGAACTTTTAGAGGAGTTCTATTGATAATATGCACTGCACACAAGATGCACTCTCCCGAAGATCTTTGGTGGAACATGAGACCTGGAAAAACAAGGCTCGCAACTTCAAGCAAGTGCCTATGTTTCCCTCTCCACAACACCATTTTGTTGTGGAGTTTCAGATCAACTTTTCTGATGTATAATCCCATGTTGAAGAAAATATTGCATCATCTTCCCTTCACATAGCTCCTTAGCATTATCAGACCTCACACATTCAACCAAACATTGAAACTGAGTGTGAACATAAGCAAAAAAATCTTGCAATATTTGAACTACATCAGATTTATTTTTAATCATGTACACCCATGTATGTCTACTGTAATCATCCACAATAGTAACAAACATCTTACATCCATTATGTGTAGCAATTTTGTATGGACCCCACAAGTCAACATGTATCAATTGAAAGATTTTGGAAGTTTTTATTGAACTGTGAGAAAATGGCGGCCTAGTTTGTCTAGGCTGCTTGGACAAACTTGACAAATACAAGAAGTTGTATCTCCTAAAGCTAGACTAGGATCAATATACTTCAAAGAAGCAAATGGAAAATGACCTAGTCTTAGATGCCATAATTTGGCTTGTTCTGTACATTTATTAGCAAAAGAAACTGAAGCAGAAGCAACATGAGTAGAACTGGCAGCATTGAAAGAAGACTTGGATGTTTGTGGAATAGTTGTGCAATACAAACCATGTTGCAAATTACCAAGAACCAGAGGATGGATCAAGGAAGGTCCCTGGAGAATACATGAAGTAGATGTAAAATTGACAGAACATTTCATATCTTGACACAATTTAGGTATAGAAATTAGGTTGAATTGAAAATGGGGTACATGTAAGACATCTTGTAGAACCAATTCAGGAGAAATTTTAACTATGCCTTTATGCATAATATCCACTTTTCTTCCATCAGGGATGGTAATAGTGTTATCAACAAAAGAAACATCATGATAGCTATCAAACATATCAAGTTTATGACATATATGGTCTGTAGCCCCACTGTCTAGGACCCATGAGACACCAATATTAGACATGAAGCAGAATTTACCTGCCATGAATGCATTTCCATGAGTAGAGAAATGATAATAGAATCACTGCTGAAAATGATACTACCTTACAAGCTACTACTAATAAGTTGTAAAGCTGTTATTCTGTTATAACAGAATAACTGATTCTGTTATTAGAGCAAGTGGGTATTACACCTCATTACTACCAGCTATAAATAAACATCTCTTGTACTAATTCAACAGAATCAACCATCAATTCAAATTTAATCAACGAATTCTTCATCAATTCGAAGATTACAACTCACAATCACAGATTTCATCAATCAATCCATCTCAAATCATCAAAAAAAAAAAAACAAAAAAACCACAAAATAAACCCCAGATTAATAACAGAACAACAGAACTAAGCAAGAATAACACCTGAATTTTGGAATTGAACAAGCAGAAAATGTGCGGAATGTAGCTCTGATACCATGTTATCAGTCACAATTAATGATCTTCATCCATAGAATGAGAGAGAATAAAGAGAAATGTAAAGAGAGAAGTATTATTTCTGAATGAGTTGAATTAGTACAAGAGATGTCTATTTATAGCTGGTAGTAATGAGGTGTAATACCCACTTGCTCTAATAACAGAATCAGTTATTCTGTTATAACAGAATAACAGCTTTACAACTTATTAGTAGTAGCTTGTAAGGTAGTATCATTTTCAGCAGTGATTCTATTACAAGCTTGTTGAGAGTGTCAATATTTTGAAACAGAAGAAGTATTAGATATGGGGTATTATAGATAAGTTTTGACAGTTGGGATAGGTGCTCTATTTTAGGTATATGTAAGATAAAGAGGTTTTATTGTCGCAGGTCAACCCTATCCGAATTGACTGGCTAGACATTTTCAAAGGGGAGGACATAAGGGGATCCCATCCCCCGAAAACCAAAGTGCTCCTAATGGAGATCGCCTCAAGATTAAAATAAAGGTACAATCATTTCTGTTAGGTCAAACTTAACTTGATTAGGGACTGATGATTTAGGGTTACCTATATATTTGGTATCTAACACTACTTTTGTTATTCTTTTACTATCTTAAATTCTTAATGCGGAGGTGATGACGCTATTATTTCTTTGGAAGTGTCGCGTATGAGTCGACCCTTTTACTTTAATGTAGACCCCCCAATAGAAATACACGGAAGTAGAAATCTCTATTCTCTTTCACTCCTAGCTAATAAATACTCCAATTCATACGAGCAGGAGGGATGTATCATGTTTCACTTACTATATTGCAACCCGGACACTTAGAGAACAAATAAAAATCAGAATCACATAAATTCAGAAGTTAGGACTAGTTTTCTTTGATGTCGGTAATAACATTTTTTTTGACACTTGGAAACCGATGCATGTTCTACAAGGTGTAGGTCTCCGCCCTCCATACCTGTTAACACTAAAATTATAAAGAAAAAAGCAACATAAAATAATGATAATGATTATTAAAGAAATAACAGGAAGAGTAGGACGGAGTAAAAAAACACAAAAACAAGATGAAAAATTAATAATATTGATGATTGACAGAAGAGATGATAATTCCTGTCCATGAACAAATCCATACAAAGGAAGTGAGCATGAAGATAGACGGTGGGATAATACTGGATTGCTGCTCATCTGCCACACCCCAACTCAGGTGTTCAAATACTCATACCCCCACACCCTTCTCTTCTCCCGAGATATACCTTTAAAAAAAAAGCATTGGACCGTGTAGATAGCATTCGAGAATCCAATATTGGTTGTTGCTAGATTTAGGAAAACTCCTCAATTGGAGTGATCACCATTGATCAATATGTATAGTTATACATCCTAAGGATAGTCCTATATAAATTAGGAAATATCCAGATTAGAATTATAAGTACAAAATATATCCTAAATATATTATATCCAATTACACCCCCACAGTTGGGGGAGCGCGAGGGGGGCGAACGCTGAGACTGGACTTAAACTCCAACAATAACTATCGCGGAAGACCTTTAGTAAATATGTCAGCAAACTAATATCTAGTAGGAACATGCAAAACTCGTACCTGACCCAACGCAACCTCCTTCCAAGCAAAATTAATATCCATCTCGACATGTTTGGTGCGTTGGTGTTGGGTGGGTTGCAAGATAAATAAATAGTATCGACATTATCACAATAAACAATAGTAGCACTCGGAAAGGGCAATGTAACTCCAAAAGAATATTACGTAACCAACAAGCTTCCGCGATAACATTTGCGACGCTACGGTATTCTGCCTCAGCACTTGTTCTAAATATATTATTATATTCTATCAGTTGTAAATTTGTATAGCAAACCATCACTAACTTTCTACAAAGATGGAGACCAACGAATCAAACTCCAAACTCCCATTAGTGGAGACAAAGAACCCTATAATTGGGTAAAAATAAGTATGTAAAATTAGAAATTGAGGCTTATACTACCATTGGAAATGATGGCATCTGCCGTGAACAGGCTGAAGAAAGATTAGGGTTTGTTAGGCATTGAAGCGAGAGAGAAAGAGAAATCGAGGGGTGGCTATGTGTGTTTTTTATTGTATTTGTTAATTATATGTGAATGGTCTTCATTTTTCATTTTTTTAAAAGGGGGGGAGGATGGTCTAGGAGGAATTAGTTTGACCAAAATCCATGTTTCTATAAGCTGTGTTTCCAAGACAGCACGAGTGCGTACTCGGATGAAGTGCAATTGACTTCCCAAGTCCTAGAGGATCGATCTAAACTTTTTTAGTTACTAGTTTTCCAAAGAGCCTTGTCTCTACCAGTCTACCACTCTACCTTGAAGGTTCACTAGATAGGATGAACTACAAGTATTCATGAATCATGAATCCCTAACAGTTTTGATGGAAAGACTCAAGAGACCATTAGACAAATATTCTGAAATCATGCTCATATAAACTAGCTTTTTAGAGTAATTTCCTATTTTATACTCCATCCGTTTCTTTTTAATTGTTACACTTACATTCTTGACGCATGTCAATGCAAAATTTTGAGGATATATATCTTTAGTTTTGTATTTGTATAAATTATAAACAGTACATATTAATAAAATACATGTTAAGATGAATCTAACAAGATCCCACTTGACTATATTTTCATTCACGTATAAATCACAAACGATGGTCAAAGTGAAATTTGTGAATAGTATAAAATGTCAAAATGCAACAATTAAAAAGAAACGGAGGTACTACGCACCTTCTATTTTAAAAAACTCTTCACTATTACTCCCTCTGTTTCATTTTAATTTACTCACTTCACTTTGGGAGAGAACCAAGGAGGAGGTACAAAAGTATGAGAGAGAAACTGAAAAGTCTGGGAGAGAAACTAAAAAGTGAGATAGAGAAAGTATTCATTTTCATTGGCTCGACCATATTCTTTACATTTTTATTTCCATTATTTTAATATGTTTCTTTCCTACTACTTAAAAGAATAAGGAAACTTTTCGTTGTAGCCCTATACTTTAACTTATTATTGGTGGCAAGCCAAAAAAAATTAATTATTTGACCCTTTGTTACCATTGACAGTTGTTTAGTGGCATAAGTGAGGTAAAATCTGTCAGTCCAAATTCATGGTTTTAGTTTAATCTCCATGAATAAATTTCAATGACTTTGCATCTTTTATAAAGCTGAAGACCTTCAGAATTCGTGCTATAATAGCATTAACACAAAAACTTGTAATATATCTAAGATCATATATATCAATTTTCGATCTTATTCTCCACAATTATTAACCTGAACATAGAAAATCAAAACCATAATTCGTACTATAGACGAGAATGAATACTTCTAAATTAAAAAGAAAGAAAGAAACTCCCAAACAAACAGAACAAACCTATTTATTATCAAAACTTAAAGCACTGAAACAGTGAAGAATATTAATCAGAGAAGCCAAAAGGAGCTTTAAGTTTAAGTCATTTTAACAACCTAAGTACTAATTATTTTAGCACCTAAAATATGTTAGCACTTTATCATTTTAGTCAACTAATATAATTCCCCAAACAGAACCAATAAGGGTAGTTTCTACCAAGATTTTCAGGTAAAGATAGTAACCAATTGATTAGGTAGTCGAAGTAGAAGCTACCACGTCCATATCAAAGCATACTAGTTACTAATAGGGATGTGCATTTTCATATATCGGATCTTTTTCTATTTAAAAATTCGAATATCTAGTTTTCAGGTCACGAAAAATAGTATATGATCAGATAATATCAGATATTCGATGTTTCGGATATTTGAATTTTCGGATCAGATTTACGAATATATCCATATCTGATCAAACTTCACTGCTAAATTAATTATCAAAAAAATTCAAATTTGGATCTTATTCTCCCTCTCACTCGAAAATTAAAAGAGAGAAACATTGTTATAGCAAAATGGTATTTTAACAGATTCAAACAATAGATGGAATGATCTTGCATTTTGCAATTGAAAAAACCAAAAGATATATTAATTTTCTCATCTCTACCCACTACTATAACCGCTACCTACTTATCAAACACTTTTTTTTTTTCCAAATAATATTTTGACGTTGTCCAACCTCTACCCGCTACCTAAAACGCTAATGACAAACAGGCCAAAGACGAATAACGAGATAGTAGTATTATTGGACAGAAATGGCGTTTGGTGTTATACAACATGTCATATCACATGACAGCACTGATATGACTAATTGTGTGTGCTTTTAAACCATTTGTAGTAATAATTACCTATTTACTTTTGTTTTCAAATTCAGTTTGGTGGTTTTTGCACTAGTTGGAAAGCAGAATAAGTCAAACTTCATCTTTCGTCTTAAAAAAATCAAACTGCTGGTTTGATTAGTGGTGATCACAATGCATATTCATATGAATTTTAAAGAAAATCTCATGTCATTACTCATATAGTAATAATATTTCATCCTTAAATATTCATTTTCCCTTAAAATTTCATTACTATCCATTACCTATTGGGAAGGTGGCGTTGAGTGGTAATGGAAATTTATTAAGGAAAACTCAAGTTTTGTGATGAAATTTCATTATAATGGGTATTGATATTAGAATTTCTTTACAAATTTACACTAAATTATATTGTAATTACCACCATTTATAACCATTAATGAAACGAGCCGTAAAAAGTTTCTTCGAAAAGAGTGAATAATTGATGTGTAGTTTATTTTCTCATAAAAGTATGTGTTACGTTTTTTTTTTAATTAAAAATTTTATACCTTTTCTGCTCAACTTTGCTTGCATTACTTCCTTTTTATGGCAACATAAAATTATTCGCAACAAGATACAATCTGTTATTTTTAACTAATTTTTACTTACTGAACTTATTTAAACTCATCGTAACTTATATTAACTTATCTGAACTTACGAGACCTTATCAGACCATATCTGAACTTATTTAGACCTTATTTGCGAGCGTGTAAAACCTTATATTTGCTGAACTAAACGAATCGAATTTATTTGACCTTATCTCGAACTTATCCAAACTTATTTGAACTAATTTTTTATTTTAAGGAATGAAATAATGTCAACATAGTAGACCCATACTTTTGTCATAATTGATTTTTCTCTATCTCTCTCTTCATAACATGGATTCCATTTTTATTTCTATATATCTCTATCCTCTCCTTGGTTCTTGTCCAGCTCCCCCATGTTGCTAGTAATAATGCACATAGGACATATCACCTATGCAATACTATAGGCTGTATGTAAAAATTTAAAACAATATAATATTACCGAACGATCTTGATATATATATATATATATATATATATATATATATATATATATATATATATATATATATATATAAGAATGCATACTTACATGAGAAATGAGAATGGATTTTACATGCTATAACTCTAATGAACAAGTGATGTAACTCTAATGAAAAAGTGATGTAACTCCAAAAAAAAGAATATTAGAAAAAATAAAATTCAAAAAAAAAAATTTCTTTTTTGGGCTCAAAATATTTTCGGAGGTATAACTCTAATGAACAAGTGTTGTAACTCTAATCCAATCGTGTGGTTGAGATTCATTCTCATTTCTCATGTAAGGAGCATTCTCATGTGATCTTGCCCCTATATATATATGAGAATGCATACTTATATGAGAAATGAGAATGGATTTTACACGCTGTAACTCTAATGAACAAGTGATATAACTCTAATGAAAAAGTGATGTAACTCAAAAAAAACAAAAATTAGGAAAAATATTTCGAAAAAAAAAATTTTTTTTTTGGGCTCGAAATTTTTTCGGGGGTATAACTCTAATGAACAAGTGTTGTAACTTTGATCTAATCGTGTGGTTGTGATTCATTCTCATTTCCCATGTAAGGAGCATTCTCATGTGATCCTATATACTTCCTCCGTTTCAAATTACTCGCTACACTTTCCATATAAGGGAAGTTTCATATTACTTGCTACACTTCTTTTTGGGCAATAAACTCTTTCTATCTCTCTCCTCTCACATGAGTCCCTTTTCTTTTCTCTCTACCTCTCTCTCTCCAAAAATTTGCAGGAGTCCGTAAATTGGGAAGTGTAGCAAGTAAAATGAAACGGAGGAAGTATATATATATATATATATATATATATATATATATATATATATATATATATATATATATATATCACACCTTATATACACCAATAACAACAAGAAGTACTCCATATGCATTTCTTCAATTAGTATTTTAACTTTATGAAAAAATCATGCGTAACAGCGTAAGTTGGTCTTATCAATACTCAGTCATTGGCTCATTGCGTAATATTTTCACTTTAAGTTTAAAGTTGCATATTTTGGTAGTTCAAAGTAAAAGTATCACAAAAGAGAGGAAAAAAACTCATTGTCGCACATGGAAGAAACAACAAAGTTTTTACCCATTTAGAGCACGTTTGGTTTGTGATTTTTGGACTCCTAAAAACGGAATCAAATATCGATTCCTTTTCTTTTTGTTTGGTTCAACCCCTCATCAATCCATTACCATTACTTGGTGGTAATAGACTCCCCAATTTGTTACCCTTCCCTCCCCCTCAAGTAACAAGATACATTATTTGGTGGTAATTGTTACCATTTCACATGAACCAAACACCTAATAAACCTAACCATTTTTGTTACCATTCCTCTCCTCTATTTGTTTCCATTCCTTTTCCGTTCCATAACTTGAACCAAACGACCCCTTAGATGTGAGAGTTCTCCATGGACCTCACGTAGCTAGGCTCTTATGGCTTGTGAGTGTCTAGCGTGACATATAACTATTCTATCAATTTCCTTTTACTATTCGACCTGTGACTATAATTACTAATGTCTTTGTATGCATTTAGTTGTCACATACTTGAATTATCACTCATCAGCCTCTCTATGAAAAGAATTACATATTCTTTCATTGGTAATCTTATTCTTTTTGGCATAAAAGTGATCTTACTTTGCAGCACACAAAAAAGTTCTTAATTTGAATTGAAAAGAGAGGGAGGGCAACTTTAAAGTGGTACTACAGTCTAACAGTATAATGAGCACAGAACTATAAAAAAGAAGGCAGAAGATGAGAGTAATTGTGGGACAAAGAGGTAAAGATGAAGTTTTGGAGAAAAACTTCAAGTGGAATATGACAAAGTATGAAGGAAATAAAAGTGCATGGGCGTGTCAAATGTCAATACTGAACAGCTCGACCAAAAATGTCATGATTTGAAGTCACTGTTCACATAAACATCTGACATCACCTGAAAACGATCTTCATTTTCTCCGTGGGTAAGCCTAAAAGAGACTGCCCTTTCTTTTGAAGTTATGCTCTTTATTGCTTTGCTTGGTCCATCTTCAATGGTTGAGTTGGAGGACTTACTTGCAATATGTAAAAATTTTGAGCTACTAGCTCAACCATTAGGGTGAAACAATTAATATAGCTTGGTTGAGCAATGTTGCTCAAAGAAGCTATATAAGCCCCCGTTCTTTTGGATTGAGAGAAACCGAACGTAACGGAACCGAAATGCGAAATGAATCGAACCGAACGAAACTGAACTGAAAATAAGTCCAAAAGAACAGTGTCTAACTTGCTTAAAAAGGTGGTGGGACCTAGTGCCGAACCTTGACAACTATTTCACAAAGGTCGAGTAGACAAATTAAAAGTTTAACGGTAAAATTTAAGTGATGAATAAAAACACTAATAAGAGGACATTAAAGTTTAAATATATTATTATCAATGGTTCTACAAAGAAGTTGTAGCTAATGTAATTGTCTTAAATCACAACCCTTTAATTTTAAAGCAGTTTTGTAGCTAATGTAATTGTCTTAAATCACAACCCTTTAATTTTTAAGCAGTTTTATCAATTCAACTAATTGTTTGACCATTATCAAGTCTTCAAAGAATTGGAAGTATAGTTCACAAGTAAGTGGGTAGACTTTTTAGAAATTAAAGGAATAGTTCATTATTATTATTAGAAACTAAATCAATTATCAAATCGCTTTTTTAAGTCACGACAAAAAAACAGCACATCTATAATTCATGATTGGTAGGATTGATTTGAAAAAAAAAAAAGAACTTATTACATTTAGAAACTAAAAAAGAAGATACTAACTATAATAAAAAAGACTTTTTCAAAATAGGAAAATGATAAGCCAAAGAGGCAAAGATATAGGGGAAAAATAAAATTAAAAAAAGAACAAGATACAAAGAGAAAACAGAAAAGATTTTTCAAAATCAATATCTATATACATATATAAAACAAGGTACATCTATCCTACATGTCAAGCTATCATGCATTATGCCAAGTGTCATCTACTGAAATATACTAACATGTTGAATGCCACATGTCGTGTTCACATCCAAAATTTATGATGTGTCCACTCCACAAATCAAGTGTGCGTGTGCTATGCAATCTTGCTTAGTGCTTGCTATAAAATTGATAAATGCCTTCCAAAAATAACTACCTTTAAATCAAACAATGACATTAGTGTGGAAAGTTTTAAACAACTGCCTAAATTATGGCTACCGGTCAAATACAATTAAATGTTTTTATTTAAAATTCAAAATTCACCCACCAAGAAAAAGTAAAAATTGTGGAAAAATAAAGGTAAAATAAACAATTAACATTTCACACACCAACTTTTTAGGTTTAATATTAAATCCTTTATAAAGGGCCGAAACCTTCCACCTTTTTCCAATGCTCAACAACAATCCATATAACCATCCTCTTAAAGCTTCTCATATATCAAACACCTAGGCCCCAACAGTGAAATTCATCTTTGATGGAACCACAAATACAACCACATGTTTCACAAATTGTGGAGCTAACTAATAATAAACAATGTTAATACTGATGTATTACTTGCCTAAATACTGATGGAGTGAGGATCAATTATTTTATATTAACCATTTTACATTACCATTGATGGACCCATACCAAATAAGGAAATGGGAAATCTATTTGGGACAAACATAAATGGAAAAATGGGCACTCTATTTAGGGACGGAGGGAGTAATTATATTAGATTATTAGGATCAATTATTTAGAGTGCTTCCTCTAACGATCAATTAAACAACGTTTTTAGCATGTATAAAATCTTTCGCTTTAGTTAGGTAGTATAAGAAGAAAGTAGATATGAATGATAAATTGATCTTAATGATCTAATATAAACGATCGATCAAAAAATATACTTATACTACCTAATGGTAAAATAGAATATGAGTTAATGTCATCCCTTCGTCCACAACGAACCTGATCATTACGCACAATTAACGTAGTAGGTTTTCTATTGAGTCATTATTTGAGCACTAGCAACTTCAATCCCTTTTCTTTTATTGGGTCAGATGCAAGTGATGATATTTTCAGTTATGGTTATGGGTCTATAGGAGTACAAATCATATTTGGGTAAGTAGGCTCTTGGTTCGGCCGTTGGGGTGAGATTAAGGATAGGACAATTTGGGTCGAACAATTCAATCACTTAGTTTTGTGAAATGTATGGGTAAGATACTACATAGGGTGGTTTTGTCAGGGTGAAATGGTGAGAATAAGTAATTTGGGTGTATGTTAAAATGTATTAGTACATAAGCGGTCAAGAACTTCCTTGAAAATTCATATGGAACATGGTCAGTTAAATCTTTTTTTTAAACCTACATATAGCCTATTTTTAGACTCGAACGTTTTATTAGAAAGAAATTGATGGGAGTAAAATACTATTGAAATCCTCATACCTTAATAACGATATCGGATATAATTAATTAAGTAAGAATGTAATGATTTATATATTTGTTATTGGAAATGAGTTAACTATGTATCTTATAAAGTTTATATATGTAATACTTCCTCTGCTACTAAATAACTGCACCATTTTCCACTTTGTAATGTTTCACAATACATGTACAATTTCCCTATTAAGTAACTTTTCATATAATAGTACTAATAAATAATATTTACGGGTCATAAGCCAGTTCTAATCAACAAAAAACTTCCCATGCACTTTTTCATGACATTAGCTACAATCGACCAGTCACTGAACGCACGGATCATAAGCCAGTTTTAAAATATTTTTTTAATACATGATATGATTATAAAAACTTTAAATCATGAGCTAATATTGAAACCATGATTTTAGGAGAAACATCCTAAAATCTTAAGTTTATAAAATAAAATATTCCTGCGCATTTTAATGTATTTTTTTGTTTCATTTTCGTATTTATAGAGGTATATATCACGATTGTAAGATTTTTAAAGTTAAAATCTTGTAACAAAGGATTTTTATATATCATGAAATATAATTTTACATTTTATATTCTTTCAACCTTAAATACATGAATTCTAATATTTATGGATTCAATAAATTAGGAACAAAAACAACTACTTAATAAACAAAACAATCCCCGTGCATAATGCGCAGGTCCAAATCATATCTACATAAAACCTCTCGTGCATTATTGCACGGGTTAAAAGCTAGTATATATATAAAGGAGGAACTTTTCGGGAGCATAGGGAGCTCCTCAAGATTTCGAGCTCATAAAGCGCGCCATGTAGGATTGCCACGTCAACAATTTATATTTTTATTTTTTACAAAAATAGAGTTCTAGATGATTTAAATACATATAAGGAGATTTGGATAAGCGAAAATTAGAGTTTGGATTTGAATCAACAACTTAAATTATTATATCATGAAAATCGTGTATAGCTTTTGCTACATAATTCGGAATATTATAATTTTTGTACCATTGGAGAGTGCTCGGAACACTACAAGAAAAAGCTGAAATAACGACTGCTTCACAGCGACGGTCAGTAAAACGGTCGGTGATCTAAATTTTAGCGACGGCTCAAAGCAGTCGGTGGTCACCGACTGTTTATAATGTACAGAACGACGGTTTAACCGTCGGTGATTTTCAGCGACGGTCTTAAGCCGTCGTTGTTAAGGTTAATTTAAATCTGAAATTTTTTTACCTTAGGCGACGGTCTAAAGCCGTCGCTGATTTCGAGTGGGGGGTTAAAATGAAATTGTCTGTTTCAGTCGTGTTTATTTCGACAATTTATGAGAGGGAAGTTAGGAGGCGAATTGAAGAAGACGACGAACGCGACACCACCTCCACCTGCCGTTGCCGCCGGAGACACCACCTCCACCTGCCGTTACCGCCGGAGACACCACCTCCACCTGCCGTTGCCGCTGGTTAGTAGTGCTTCATTTTCTTGTCTTTTTTTTTAATTTTTTTTAACTCATAAAACCAATCCCTAAAAATTGGGTTTTTGGGATATAGGTGGCCAAAACCACCTTAAGCCGCAGGAAATCTTTCTCCTCCCTTATCCAATTTTGCAGGCTTCAGCTCTCCTCTACACTACCTTTGAACTTGGTAAAATTCCCTCTCACTTTTATCTTTGCCTTTAAAATTGCAATGTCGGTTATTCCCGTTTCGTTTGTTACATTAATTTTTTGTTAAAATATGATTGTTGGTCGAGATAATTCTATGCTCATATTGTAAAACCGTTGCAAAAGAAGTGTTCTTGTTTGTGCTTCTTATCCGTTTGAAGAAATGCTTATGTGAATTGTGTTTTGGTTTTCTCTAAGGGTGGGTGATTGGGTTTATTGCTTGATTTGTAGTGCAAAATTCAGTAAAATTGTTAACTTTCTGTTTTTGGGTTAGTTGATTGTATGCCCACATTTGCTTTATGTTTCTTCTAAATTGGGTGTGTGAAATTTGTTTGATACATGTTGACGTTGTGATGTTTTTGTTCAATGGTTTTTATTGAATGAATGGTGAAAATATGGATTGTTTCCTAATATCTATTTCAGACTCAATTTTTGTTAATAATTTCATTTTTGAATTTTTTGGCACTCACCAAAATCTCATTTGGCTTTGTCAATGTAGGTGGCCAAACACCACGCCCGACCGCCGTCCGCCCGTTCCGAAGCCCCGCCGCCCGTAGGTACTCTTTAAATTTTAAAATCTTTAATTTTAATAGTAAATATAGTTTATATGGTTAATTGCTTAATTTTATGTTTAAATTTTGCTAAATGCTTAAAGGTTATAAAAGTTAAAAACTATATAATTATCACAATAATTTATTTATTGCACATTCCTTTATTTAGTTTACACTATTTATTGCACATTCCTTTATTTAGTTTACACTATTTATTGCAAATTTTGCTAAATGCTTAAAGGTTATAAAAGTTAAAAACTATATAATTATCACACTAGTAGAATAAATGCATATTGCTGCGGTCATTAAGTGGCCTATTGCGGCGGTTTTGACCGCGAGCAAAGAATTAACGGCGTAGCAATAGGTAATTAATTGTTCTGCTGCGGTTTTAAACCGCAAAGAATATTAAAACATATTGCTTTGCGGTTTCGGGAAAAACCGCAGCAATATAAATTTTTTTATTATATAAATAAGGTATATTGTTCATTTTTCTAAGAAAAACCGCAGCAATATAAATATTTTTTATTATAAAAATAAAGTATATTGCTTTGCGGTTTATAGGAAAAACCACAAAGAATATGTCAGTAGTTAATAATAAAAAATAGGCATATTGCTGCGGTTCCTAGCTAAAACCGCAAAGAATAGGTATGAGTACAGTAAAAAAATTTTTTTTTTTTTTTTTGCATTATGTCATCAAATTTGATAAATAAAAATGCTTGAAAAAATAAAAAACACAACAAATTCAAAGTAATGATAAACAAAACTTTGTCATATAATTGTAATATTAGTTTCAAACACAAATTTCTTATGTAAAAAAATGCAAACATCACTCAATCATTCAAGAAGATGAACACAACTAAAGCAACACAATGTATATAAAAAACAAAAAATATATTACAAAAAAAAAAAAAAGAAACCGAAAATAAAAAAAAATCCTAAAACAAAAATCTACAACCATATCTAAAAAACGAAAAAAAAAAAAAAAGAAAACGAAAAACAAAACGAAAAAAAAAAAAAAAGAAAAACAGATCTGAATCGAAGAAGAAAACAAGGGCCGGTGTTGATGGCGACGAGATCCGAACGAGTTGGTGGCGACGAAGAACGAACGAGGGCCGGTGTTGATGGCGACGAAGAACGGAAGAGTTGATGGCCGGAGTTGATGGCGGCACGAACGAACGACGAGGAAGCGTCGATGGAGACGAGGGAGGGAAGCCTCGTGGTCGGCGTTGTTCGAAGGAGGACGAGGAGGAGGACGAAGGGTTGAGAGTAGAAGCGCAGCAATGGCCTGGACGAGGGAGGGGAACCCTCGTGGTCGGCGAAGAACGGAAGAGTCGTGGTCGGCGTTGAGAGGAGAGATAAGGGGATGAGAGCAGAGTGAGAGGTGAGAGGAGAGATGAGGAAACGGCGTGTGAGAGGGAAAAAGTGATAGAAAAAATCCTAACTGATACACGCATATTTATATTTTTTTTAATATATTTTAATGATATTGCTGCGGTTTTGCCAGAAACCGCAGCAATATCATTAAAATATTATTTTTTAATATTATTTTAATATATTCTCTGCGGTTTTTGACAAAAACCGCAAAGAATATGTCTAGTCAAATAGTCAACGTTTTTTCAAAAAATTTCCTGTTGATAGCATATTCTTGCGGTTTTGGCCGAAACCGCAAAGAATATCTTTATTTTATATTTTATCTTTTCTTTTTACGCGATATATTGCTGCGTATGGGTAAAACCGCAGCAATACCACCGCAGCAATAAGCAATTATTCTACTAGTGTCACAATAATTTATTTATTGCACATTCCTTTATTTAAATTGTTTATATTGTTTTTGACATATTTGTTTTCGTGGAAATAGTTTGGATGATGTTATAAATTTAATTTAAGTGTTTAAATAAATATGTTTGCATCATCATGTGCCTAGATACCCGTTCAAGGTATACTCATTAGGAGTATATCTTGAATAGTCCCCGATTGGGAATGTTCTTCGACGTTTGACCTCACTTAGGTGGTGAATGTATGCCTTTTCTTCTATTCTATGTAATTTCCGGTGATGTTGTTTCTCTATGTTGTTCTCTGGGTACATATGTAAGCTTTTACGAAGCTGACATTGTGTACTTGGAGAACTCATGGGAAATGCTGCCGGAATTTACGTAGAAGCGAATAGTTGGCATACATTCACTAGTGGGGTTAGACGTCGAAGAATGGGTTAGGTTGGAGTGATAAGGACCTTTGGACATCATTTTAGGCCCTATATGTATTTCACAAATATGTTTTAATTGTACGTATGTTGGTTGTTAATGAGTATTGTCATTGAAATGGTTTAGAATTGTAGAATTGGTCACCATGAAACGGAAGGAGCGTTGGTGGATGTATGATAGATATGACAATGTGCGTAACTTGAGGCCCGAGTTCTTGAGGGGGTTGATGAATTCATTGATTTTTGCAAAGTCAATCCCGAAACCCCGTGTAAGGATGAAGTTAGATGTCCGTGTCCGAAATGCAAGAACGGACGTATGCATGACGCAGACACGGTTAAAGTGCATTTGTATAGCAAGGGATTTATACCCGATTACTACGGTTGGTATTCTCATGGTGAAGAGTTACCTCAACCCGCAGAAGAGCTATCTAATCCGTACCGTGAAATGGTTTTCGATGCTCTTGGGAATAACCCGAACCGTCCACCGTTGAAGAGCCTAGTGGAATGGAGGAGGAGCCTAATCCTCAAGCAAAGGTGTTTCTTGACCTATTAAAGGCTTCGAGGAACCGTTGTACGACGGGAGCTCCATGTCTGTGTTGGAAATGGCATCTAGAATCGTATCTTTGAAGTGTGAGTACAATTTGCCACATAGGTGTGTTGATGCTTTTGCTTCATTAATGAAAGAAGCAATACCTAGCAACAACAACATGAGTAACACATTTTACGATACGAAGAAGATCTTGGAGGGATTAGAGCTTCCCCACGAGAAGATTCATGCTTGCCCCAAAGGTTGTATGCTGTTTTGGAGAACTGATGCACACTTGGGCAGATGTAGAGTGTGAGATGGCGATACAAGAGGACTTCTAAGGGGTCTTTAGTTCCAATGAAAGTTTTGATTTATTTCCCAATCACACCGAGATTGCAGAGGTTGTATGCAACAAAGAACGTTGCTGAAGAAATGACATGGCATGCCAAAAATCCAAGAGTCGAAGACAAAATGGCTCACCCTAGCGACAGTGAAGCTTGGAAGCATTTGGATAGATCATTTGGCGAATTTGCATCTGAGCCTAGGAATGTTCGGCTCGGTTTGTGTACCGATGGGTTTGGTCCACATGGAAAGTTTGGGGGTCAATATTCATGTTGGCCTGGCCATCTTAACCCCGTACAACTTGCCGCCATCGATGTGCATGAAAAAACCCTTCATGTTCCTTTCGTTGCTTGTTCCTGGTCCTAAAAATCCGAAAGGAAACTTGGATGTGTACATGCAACCCTTAATCGAGGAATTGAAGCAATTATGGGATATTGGAGCAACTACTTATGACATTTCTAGGAAACAAAATTTCAATATGCGTGCCGCCATTCTTTGGACAATAAATGATTTTCCCGCTACGGTATGCTATCTCGGCTGGTCTACCGCGGGAAAAAGGCTTGTCCTTATTGTATGGATAAATCCAAAGCTTTTTGGCTCGAGCATGGGGGTAAAGTTTCTTGGTTTGATTGTCACCGTCAATTTCTTCCCCGAAGATCATCCTTTTCGTAAAAACAAAGTAGCTTTCTGCAAAATAAGGTTGAAAAAGGGTCTCCACCACACATCATGTCCGGGGAAGAGTTGTGGTCATGTGTTAAAGACTTGCCGAAGGCTACGGATGGACCGATGCACTTAACGCTTTGAAAAAGTTGAAAAATGGGTGGTTCAAACAAAGCCTGTCTTTGGGAGCTCCCATACTGGAAAGATCTGCATCTTCGTCACAACCTTGACGTCATGCACATTGAGAAAAACTTCTTCGACCAACTCATTCACACGCTTATGGATGTGAAAAAACAAACAACAGACACCGTTGCATCTAGAAAAGACATTGCTAAATTGTGCAAAAGGCCTCAACTTCATGTCACCAAGGATGCGAACGGAAAAGAAACTCCACCAAAAGCACCTTTCGCACTGGACAAGTCCCAAAGGAAAGTATTATGCAACTGGGGTCGAGATTTGAAATTTCCCGATGGCTATGCTTCCGACTTAACAAGATGTGTGGACATGCAGTCCGGTAAGCTGCACAGTATGAAAAGCCATGACTGTCATGTCTTCATGGAAAGATTATTGCCGATTGCATTAAAGGAGTTGCTTCCGATTCATGTGTGGAAAGTTGTCACTGAGATTAGCCTTTTTTTCCGTGATTTGTGTTGCTCCACCATCACAGTAAGTGACATGGAAAGGTTGGAAAAGGACATAGCCGAGATCCTTTGTAAACTCGAAAAGATTTTCCCACCATCATTCTTCAATTCCATGGAACACTTACCAGTTCACCTTCCACACGAAGCTAGGCTATGTGGTCCCGTGCAATACCGTTGGATGTATCCCTTTGAAAGGTACCTTATCCTTCATTTTCATATATCCTTTTTTATTGTTGTTCGCAATTGTGTAACTCTTTCTTATAACCACCTCCTTAGGTTCCTCAATCATTTGAAACGCAAAATTGGTAACAAGGCTCGTGTGGAGGGTTCTATTTGTAATGCGTACTTGTGTGAAGAGATTGCAAACTTCTGCTCAAACTACTTTCAGCAAGGAGTGGATACTAAGACACGAGATTCAGGCCGTAATGTAAATGATGAACTTGATAGGATGCTCGACGAAACCGTCCCGCAGCTATTCGAGTTAATTGTGGTCGGCCGTCTAATGCAGGAGGAACACGATTTTTAACTGAAGTGGAACTACAACGTGCACACCTATATGTGTTAGCAAATACAGGCATCTTACAAGAATTTGAGAAGTAAAACACTTGTTATTAATCATATTATTTATAAATTTAACTTGCATTTTAAATTTAGACATTAACAATTGTTATGTTTGTAAGGGATTTCGAGGACCACATTCTTCAAATTCGACCTACTCTACGTAGGGAAGATGTGTGGGTGCAACATGAAGCGTAATACCTTGATTGGTTTAGATCGAAAGTGAGTTTGTGTGACTATAGGTTATTCAATAGGTTATTCAGGAAATGTTAATGTATTAACAATATGAATGAATTTCAATAGGTTATTCAAGACAAACCCAATGATGATGTACTCGTTTGCTTTGGCAATGGGTCCTTCGACATTAGTTCGCACTTGGAATAGATACTATGTTAATGGATACAATTTCCAAACAAAAGCATCAAGCAACCACAAATCCACCATGAATTATGGAGTGTGTGTGTCTAATGACGGTGGGAGTGATTTCTTTGGGATTCTAGATGATGTTATAGAATTGAAGTTTACCGGTGCTCGTAGTCAATATAGCACCTGTTTTGTTCAAGTGCAATTGGATGGACAATGTGAGGGGAATGAACATCGATCAATACAAGCTAGTTGAAGTCAACCACACCAAGAAATACCCCAAGTTTGATCCCTTTGTGCTATCATACCAGGTTAGCCAATTATATTTCGCACCGTACCCAAGCTTGAAAAGAGATCGTGCTCAATGGTGGGCCGTGGTTTAGGACAAAGGCAAGGTCTCGTGATTGATGCTCCTGGTTGACTTCGACTTCCTTCAGAGACAAGTGTTGGGACTCCAACGCTTTGTGATCCAAATGATATTCCCGATTATGAAGGTGGTAATGATGTCGAGTGTGTTGAAGGAGATGACGAAGAAATTTTGTTTGAAGCCCCATCGGTGATGATGAAGAAGAGTCTAGTTTCGAGTCCCGGAGAAAGCGAGGATGATGACGATGACGATGATGGTTTTTTGGGATGACGATAGTGATGATGAACTAAGCGAGGATGGGAATTCACTTTGATTTGTTTGAGTATATCATAGCTTGTATTAAGGACAACATTTCAATAAAAATATAGGACTTTTGTAATGAAATGTTGAAGATTACTTGTTATGACATTTCCATCCGTAGTTTTTCTTACTGTTGTTGAGTAACATGATCCATTCCGCACCCGTGGTTTTTCTTAGTGTTTTTCTAATATTTAAGTAGTACTTGCTTTCTCCCCACTTCTCTTTTCGCATTAATATTTATGTTTCCTCTGCCTTGCTTTCTCCCCACTTCAAACCTAGTAATTATTATACAGGGGACACAAACTTCTTTTGTTTTTTAGATTAAAAAGCTAAAACATTGATTACATAAATTATATAGGACTATTTCATAATCTACCCCACCGACTTAGTTTGGATTATTGGTACTTGCAAATCTCTAACAAGGCCCATCTTTATATGTCTAGTTTGAATTAGTATGTCTAGTAACGTGTTGTGTAGACATACAAGGGACTCTATATGAATATGATCTACAATTTTTTTGATAAAATCTCATATATGCTCTTTATTTGTATGGAGTTTATTTGTGTTTATTGGTTCTCCCTATTTCACTAACATTCTAACAAAAGGGGGGGAGGGCGGGGGAGGGCGGGAGGGTCGGTGAGGGCGGGGGAGTGGGGGGGGTTAAGAAATAACTTACATTTTATTGTGTTTTTTTTTAATCTTGCGCGTTTCTACTTTCTTGCATTTTAGGTAATCATGTCTAATCCTAAGGGCCGCGGAGGTCGAGGTGGCTTAGGTGGAAGCCAAGGTCGTGGGACTTTGACTCCGAGGGAGCTTTTTTCACTACCGATGTACAAGGAAGCCGAACCCTATGTCGAGACACAGGGAGATGATTCACCGGCACGTGACATTGGTGACCACGTACCGGAGACTCCGATGACTCATACGGAGGAAGGTGAAGGTCCGAACCGTGCACCAAGAAAGGTTTTAAGCCCTACTGGATTGTGGTAAGTTCGTAAGCCTTCATTTCATGATATTTGTATGCAATGATATTCACAATTCACGTGTTTGTTTGGTTTTCAATTCAGGTTTGATGATAACAAGGTTAGTGGGTCCATCACCGACATTTTCCAGGGTCATTTTCGACAACCATGGTTCAATTACAGTGAGGTCGATGATGCAACAAAGACGCATTGGTGGAACATTTTCACAAGTATGTATGAATCGAATTATGAAAAATGAAATTGATTATATTACTTTATTAATATCTTTGTTTAATGTTTGACTAAAGGGTATTTACGAATGGCCTCCCGAGTTAGAAGGCCTAGTGAGGAAGGATTACAAGAAAAAAGCTTCATCTCGTCTCGCGAGACTTGCGATACTGGGTGGTTAAGAAAGCCAAAGAAAGGCCAAAATGGTTGGGGGAGACGATATACGAAGACATGAAGAAGAGAAGTGAAGACCCAACATTTCGGAAAAAATCCGAACAGCGAAGAAGAACCGAAGAGGTGGCTCCCTGTCTAATCCAAGTGAGCCTTCACACTTTCAGGGTTCTATTTCTACGAGACAAAGATGCTAGGAAGATGGTAAATATGTTTCATATCTACTACTTAGTGTAATTTACATGAATATGTTCCATAAAGCCTTTGTTAATTCAACAATGTCTACAGCAAAAGAGTAGAGGAGGAGTACTCCCTACTGCTCCCGAGTTGTTCTTGAAGACTCATTTCAAGACCGTTCCTGAAAAGGAGAAATTCCAGCAAACAAGAAATCAAAGCAAATCTCGGTACATACTTCTAAACATATATTTATAGGCAAATATGATTGAAAAGTTTGATGGTAGTTTAAGTTAGAACCAAATGTAGGCTAATATAGGCCATTTTAGGCCTTTTTACTTGAAATTGAAGGAATACGAGTACTTTGATGCTAGTTTAAGTTATAACCACCTCAAACATCATATATGTAGTTAGTTTAGTGTATTTATATGTTGTTTTGATTGAAAATACACAAAGTAGGAAAGTTAGAACCAAATGTAGGCTAATATAGGCCATTTTAGGCCTTTTTACTTGAAATTGAATGAATACGAGTACCTTGATGCTAGTTTAAGTTATAACCACCTCAAACATCATATATGTAGTTAGTTTAGTGTATTTATAAGTTGTTTTGATTGAAAATACACAAAGTAGGAAAGTTAGAACCAAATGTAGGCTAATATAGGCCATTTTAGGCCTTTTTTACTTGAAATTGAATGAATACGAGTACTTTGATGCTAGTTTAAGTTATAACCACCTCAAACATCATATATGTAGTTAGTTTAGTGTATTTATAAGTTGTTTTGATTGAAAATACACAAAGTAGGAAAGTTAGAACCAAATGTAGGCTAATATAGGCCATTTTAGGCCTTTTTACTTGAAATTGAATGAATACGAGTACTTTGATGCTAGTTTAAGTTATAACCACCTCAAACATCATATATGTAGTTAGTTTAGTGTATTTATATGTTGTTTTGATTGAAAATACACAAAGTAGGAAAGTTAGAACCAAATGTAGGCTAATATAGGCCATTTTAGGCCTTTTTACTTGAAATTGAATGAATACGAGTACTTTGATGCTAGTTTAAGTTATAACCACCTCAAACATCATATATGTAGTTAGTTTAGTGTATTTATAAGTTGTTTTGATTGAAAATACACAAAGTAGGAAAGTTAGAACCAAATGTAGGCTAATATAGGCCATTTTAGGCCTTTTTTACTTGAAATTGAATGAATACGAGTACTTTGATGCTAGTTTAAGTTATAACCACCTCAAACATCATATATGTAGTTAGTTTAGTGTATTTATATGTTTTTTTGATTGAAAATACACAAAGTAGGAAAGTTAGAACCAAATGTAGGCTAATATAGGCCATTTTAGGCCTTTTTACTTGAAATTGAATGAATACGAGTACTTTGATGCTAGTTTAAGTTATAACCACCTCAAACATCATATATGTAGTTAGTTTAGTGTATTTATAAGTTGTTTTGATTGAAAATACACAAAGTAGGAAAGTTAGAACCAAATGTAGGCTAATATAGGCCATTTTAGGCCTTTTTACTTGAAATTGAATGAATACGAGTACTTTGATGCTAGTTTAAGTTATAACCACCTCAAACATCATATATGTAGTTATTTTAGTGTATTTATAAGTTGTTTTGATTGAAAATACACAAAGTAGGAAAGTTAGAACCAAATGTAGGCTAATATAGGCCATTTTAGGCCTTTTTACTTGAAATTGAATGAATACGAGTACTTTGATGCTAGTTTAAGTTATAACCACCTCAAACATCATATATGTAGTTAGTTTAGTGTATTTATATGTTGTTTTGATTGAAAATACACAAAGTAGGAAAGTTAGAACCAAATGTAGGCTAATATAGGCCATTTTAGGCCTTTTTACTTGAAATTGAATGAATACGAGTACTTTGATGCTAGTTTAAGTTATAACCACCTCAAACATCATATATGTAGTTAGTTTAGTGTATTTATAAGTTGTTTTGATTGAAAATACACAAAGTAGGAAAGTTAGAACCAAATGTAGGCTAATATAGGCCATTTTAGGCCTTTTTACTTGAAATTGAATGAATACGAGTACTTTGATGCTAGTTTAAGTTATAACCACCTCAAACATCATATATGTAGTTAGTTTAGTGTATTTATATGTTGTTTTGATTGAAAATACACAAAGTAGGAAAGTTAGAACCAAATGTAGGCTAATATAGGCCATTTTAGGCCTTTTTACTTGAAATTGAATGAATACGAGTACTTTGATGCTAGTTTAAGTTATAACCACCTCAAACATCATATATGTAGTTAGTTTAGTGTATTTATAAGTTTTTTTGATTGAAAATACACAAAGTAGGAAAGTTAGAACCAAATGTAGGCTAATATAGGCCATTTTAGGCCTTTTTACTTGAAATTGAATGAATACGAGTACTTTGATGCTAGTTTAAGTTATAACCACCTCAAACATCATATATGTAGTTAGTTTAGTGTATTTATATGTTTTTTTGATTGAAAATTCACAAATTAGGAAAGTTAGAACCAAATGTAGGCTAATATAGGCCATTTTAGGCCTTTTTACTTGAAATTGAATGAATACGAGTACTTTGATGCTAGTTTAAGTTATAACCACCTCAAACATCATATATGTAGTTAGTTTAGTGTATTTATAAGTTGTTTTGATTGAAAATACACAAAGTAGGAAAGTTAGAACCAAATGTAGGCTAATATAGGCCATTTTAGGCCTTTTTACTTGAAATTGAATGAATACGAGTACTTTGATGCTAGTTTAAGTTATAACCACCTCAAACATCATATATGTAGTTAGTTTAGTGTATTTATAAGTTGTTTTGATTGAAAATACACAAAGTAGGAAAGTTAGAACCAAATGTAGGCTAATATAGGCCATTTTAGGCCTTTTTACTTGAAATTGAATGAATACGAGTACTTTGATGCTAGTTTAAGTTATAACCACCTCAAACATCATATATGTAGTTAGTTTAGTGTATTTATATGTTGTTTTGATTGAAAATACACAAAGTAGGAAAGTTAGAACCAAATGTAGGCTAATATAGGCCATTTTAGGCCTTTTTACTTGAAATTGAATGAATACGAGTACTTTGATGCTAGTTTAAGTTATAACCACCTCAAACATCATATATGTAGTTAGTTTAGTGTATTTATAAGTTGTTTTGATTGAAAATACACAAAGCAGGAAAGTTAGAACCAAATGTAGGCTAATATAGGCCATTTTAGGCCTTTTTACTTGAAATTGAATGAATACGAGTACTTTGATGCTAGTTTAAGTTATAACCACCTCAAACATCATATATGTAGTTAGTTTAGTGTATTTATATGTTGTTTTGATTGAAAATACACAAAGTAGGAAAGTTAGAACCAAATGTAGGCTAATATAGGCCATTTTACCCACTTTATTTTACTTGAATTTGAGTATATTTAACCAAATGCAGGAAACGTACAAGAAGAAGCTGGATCATTGTACCACTCGGGGGTCACAAACAACCCCGATCTCGTTGTATTGGGAGACAAATTGGGGGAGGAACCGAGGAAAAGTTCAGGGGTTGGGTCGTGGAGATCATTTGTACTACAACTCTTCATCGTGGCGAGGAGATAGCGGCTCTTCACAACCATATGAGCCATCCATTTTATCTCAGATTGAGGCGCAGGTGGAGGCAAAGGTCGCTGCGCGGATGGAAGAGGTGGAGGCAATGGTCGCAAGACGGGTGGAAGCGTCAAGTCGGGCCATTGTTGAGGAAATGATGAGGAACATGTCTAGTTTCGCCACATGTCCTCGTGTAGCAACCCAGGCCCCCTCCACATCGCAACCGGACGATGACCCGTGGGTTTGGTGGTGGCGGTAGTGCTACACGCACACCCTTGACAAAGGTAGTGTTTTTGGTTTCGCAACTTGGTAACTAACTTTTATGCATTTAGTGTCAATATTTATCGGCATCTCGCTTTGTTTCTAGATGTGTCGGGTTATTTTTTTTGGAACCCGACTTCTACTTTATTTCTCGACACCGGGATCTATTTTGCGTACATATATTTAATCTAGGTAGTTTGTCTAACTATAGACATTTAGTGTCTATATTTATCGGCATCTAGCTTATTAGTTTCCACTTTGTCGATATATATTTTTTGTAAACACAAAATTCTACTTTATTTCCCGACATCGGGATCTATTTTGTGTACATAATTGTAATCTATTTCATGTAATTATACAAGTATCAAAGCAAATTACAAGTATCAATGCAAATTGTAATATATATCAAAATTGCATATTTTTGTAATTGAATGCGATGGAGGAACAGCTTTAGTGTGGTCCACAAGCATGCAAACTGGCCGGTACAAGTTTAATTATTGGTAACAAAGAAAATATTCTAAATAATATTATTTCAAAAAAACAACGACGGCTAAACATTAAATCAACGACGGCTAGGCAATGGTGCAAAGGTATACCATGGACCCAAGGACTTCCTCTTCAACGATCGCTTTACATAATAGCGACGGTTTACAAAGTACGTTGATGTGGCCCATACAACGACCGTTTATAACCGTTGGGGAATTACCGATGGTTTTAAACCGTCGCTTAAATCAACGACGGTTTGGAACCGTCGTTGATTTAACGACTGTTTAAAACAATCCGTTGGTTTGGTGCCGCCGTCGGTTTTTTGGAACGGTCGCTGATTACAAGTAAGCCGTCGGTAAATTATTCACCGACGGCTCAGCGGTCGTTGATTCTAAATTCAGCGACCACCTGTGCACCGACGGCCATTTAACGACGGTTTAGCGGTCGGTGATATTTTACCGACGGTTTCCCTAATATTACCGACGGCTTTTAGCCGTCGTTAAATTCGACCTTTCTTGTAGTGGAATATGCTTCGAAATAAGATCCATTTATAATATAGTTGTACAACTTATGAAATATAGAGCGCCATGTAGGATTGACATGTCATCAATTTCTATTTTTATTTTTTTTCTAAAAATAGAGTTCTACATAGATTTACATACATATAAGGAGTCTTGGATAAGCAGAAATTAGAGTTTCGTTTTGAATGAACAACCTAAATTATTATATTATGTAAATTGTGTATAACTTTTGCTACCTAATTCAGAATATTATAATTTTTATACCATTAGATAGTGCTCGAAATATGCTTTGAAATAAGATCCATTTACAATATAGTTCTACAATTTATGAAATAGAGAGCGCCACTTAAGATTGCCATGTTATTAGTTTTTATTTTAAATATTTGAAAAAAAAATAGAATTATACATATATTTAAATACATAAAAGAGTTTTGGATAGGGGGGAATTGGAGTTGCGTTTTAAATAAACAACCTAAATTATTATATTATGTAAATTGAATTTAACTTTTGCTACCTAATTCAAAACATTATAATTTTTTTACCATCGGAGAGTGCTTGAAATATGCTTCAAAATATGATCTATTTACAATATAGTTTTACAATTCATGAAAATATATTAAGTTAGATGCATTGTAGGACATTATTTAGTCTTTTTTTAGATAAATATAATAATGGCTATAAGTATTAAGTATAGTGTATTATATGTGATTATAACATTTGATTATAGGTCCAATTTACAGGATTAAACATATTATATTTCAAAACCTCAACCTTACTCAACTAAACTAAAACAATATAGTATTGCAACAAAATTTATTAACTAAAATCTATAGCGATAAAGTTACATATTAGAGTTTTAGATTATGTAAAAATTAGAGTTTGATTTAAATAAAACATCCTTAGAATATTATAAAGAGCTCCATCTAAGCATGCCATGTCATTCTTATCAATTTTTAAGAAAATATTCTTTCTTATCTGCATCAATTAAATTATTACGCTCTACTTTCTTAAAGTATCATTCGGGTATTATTCATGTTAAAACTGTATTAGCTATTGTTAGTCATACCTGTTATTGGGATACCATTTAATAATAGACTTAGCTACAATATTCAATTGAATATTAAAAATTATAAAATTTATATATCACAATAATAAATCTAGAAATTACAGTATAATGACAAATACTTTCTCCGTTTTTTTTCTACTTCAACAATTGGTTTGGACATGGTTTTTAAGGAAATAAAAATGGGTAGTTTAGCATAAAGGTACCTCTTTAGTTAACTAGAGTAGGGGACAAATAAATCCTTATTAAAGTAAACGCAACTTTATAAGGTAATTTGGGTAATTAATGATGGTTTTATTAACATAAAGTAAAGGTAATATTGTCAACTGTAGTTTCTCAAAACTGTAATGGTTCCAAAAGATGAAACTACCTAAAGTGGTAATTGTTGTAATAGAAAAAGAACGGAGGAAGTATGTAAATATAATGATATTGAAAAATCTCATATTACAACACCACAAAATCAACAATAATTTTAACAAAAAATTTGCAATAAAATAACATAAACAACAACCCGTGCAACGCACGGGCTTCAAACCTAGTTAGAATAATGGTAAGTCAAAGATAAAGGGAAAAAAGAAAAAGCAAAAAGGGAATAAGCATGCCTTGAGTCAGGATCAAACACTAGACCTCTTGTTCTCAAAGAGTAATGTTGCTTCGCGCGTCACTATGGCTTTGTTCTTTTCGACTGAATTAATGAAAATTCAGTTCAGTTCAGTTCAGACAAATTCAATTCATTTCAGTTCAGCTCAAACAAATTAAGTTCAGTTCAGTTCAAACAAATTAAGTTAAGTTTAATTCAATCCAAAAGAACAAAACCTATGTCAAGTACAAATTTATGCAGTACTTTGCAGTCTAGTACTTTTATTTTATGAAAATGAGAAGGGCCAGTCCCCATGCCCGCCCCCCTTATAAATCGCCACTGGTGGGACACTAGGACACATTTGATAAATCATAGAGCTTATCAAATCTGCCCGACCCGAATTTTGGGCGGGTTGGGCCCGACCCGACCCGATTTTTTTTGGCTTTGGGACGGGCTTTGGGCAAGGTAAAAATGACTTTTTAGGCTAAATTTTGACCCGCCCCGATTTTGTCCCGAGAAGCCCGCTCTTTTTGGCCTGAAATAGCGAGATTTGGGCACAAAATTTTGGACCGACCGGCCATCGAGCAAATTTTTTTAGGTGTGGCCCGGCCCGAACCCGACCCGGCCAATGATCACCTTTAATAAATCACAAATGATAGTCAAGACTCAAGATTGGAAGGTTGGTTGGCATTGGGGTTGTTGCTTAGCATTGGAGTTGCTTATATACCTTCACTCTCTATTTACTTGCTACTTTTGTTTTTGCACAACATTTTAGAAGATACTAGTTATTTATAAATAAAAATATCAACGGATTTTTCACCAGTTACCCCTAAGTTTTGCGAATATTCACGGAGTATCCTCACAGTTTCCAAAATGCACAAGGTGCCCTTGAGGTTTTGAAAAATGCATGACTTGACCCTGCCGTTAATAAGTTTCCATCAATTCCGTTAGTCCTAAAGGCCAAATTCCGCCCTCCCGTCCCCCCCCCCCGAAAACCGCCCCCTCCCATTCCCGGCCCAGAAAACCTCCCCTCCCTTCCCTGACCCCGAAACCCCTTCCCCTTCCACACCATCGAAATCGCCCCCTATGTTGCTTTTGTCGGGTGAAGCGTCCCCCTCCCCTTCGATTTCCGGAATACACTCAATCAAAAGAGGTAAGTTATGCACAAACACAACCTAAAACGATCCAAATGGGGTGGTGGGAGGAGTGGGGATGGGTGTCCCTGGGGGGGGGGTGCGTGGGGTTGGTGCTAGTCTTGGCGAGGGAGTGTGTGGGGTTGTTGGCGATGCTTGGCCGGAGGCGCGTGGGGTTGTTGGCGTGCCCGACGGCCACGGGGGAGCCGTAGGGTTGTTGGCGATGCGACGGGGGAGTGTGGGGGGTTGTTGGCGGTGCGCGGCGGGTGCGTGGGGTTGGTGACGGTGTTGTCGCTGCTGGGTGGGGGCTGTAGGGATGGGTGGGGGAGTTGGTGGGGGTTGGGTGGTGGTGGGTTTAGGATTAGGACATTAGGGTTAGGGGTTAGGAATTTAGGTAGGTTAATTAGGGTTTAATTAGAGTTAATTATATTTAATTAGGTTAGTTAGGGTTGATTTAGCCTTAATGACTAACGGAGTTTACGGTCGTTAGTCATTAAGGGTATTGTGATGATTTTTCAAAACCTTAGGGGCACCTTGTGCATTTTGGAAATTGCGAGGGTACTCGGTGAATATTCGTAAAACTCAGGGGTACCTGTTGAAAAATCCGAAAAATCAAATAGAGTACCCTTTCTTTTGAAGTTATACTCTTTATTGCTTTTGTTTTGGGGATTTTATTAATAAATTTAAAAAGTTGGTATTGAAAGACCGTTCAACTTAAACTTGAGGTTTACTTTGACAATTTTTCCAACAATAATTATATATCAGTTTTTCGGTTAACCGTCTTATTGAAAATCATTTAATCCTTAATTTTACCGGTTAGGTTATCAAACCGTTTAAACTGGTCTTTTATGTTTACTTGTTATATGTCTTGATTGGTAATCATGAGTCATTACCCACATAAAAATACTCAATTCTTATTTATTTTTGTTTTTCGCCAAGCTTTTAACCCTCAATTTTTACTTTTGAAATTTTATTTGCCGGTATACCATCTACGTAGGATTGTTTGGGTGACGATATTTATTTATTTTTGCCTAGAGACAAATTGCCAAGTTTATTAGGAGTGTTGGCGGAAATTTCAAAAAAAGATACACTGTGTAGCATAGATGGGCAACGCATGCAATGAAAGTATCCCATTTGTGAAGCCAATAGGTGTTTGAATCTTGATTCCTTGTGGAAGGGTTTATAACCTTACCTTCGATCTACCAGTGTACTTGTTGATAAGAACTTTTAATTTATGATAAACGAGTTTGAGAGAAAAATCGCTAATTTGCGGTTATAATTAGCAAAAGATTGTTATCTTGAGCTTACTCGTTATTGTTTTCAATTTTTTTTTAAACTAAAAATAAAAATATAGAAACTAAAAAAAGTAATTTCTAAATTTTTGTTCTGAGCTTTCAAAATTGACTAGATTAGTATAACTTTGACTAATTTTAATTCATTAAACCACTTATATCATGACTTTTAATATAAAAGTCATTACTCATTACAACTTGAAAACTGTAAACTGATAATGGTGTCGAATGGTCCCATATTAGCAATCTTGTCTCATATAACCACTAATTGTTGAGTTAGCAGATTTATTCTAAACTTTTAATAAAAGAAAGCTACACATTACCAATTGAACGTGGATCATGATAGTAAGTTTTAAAATGATGCAGTTCAGATTTTCTTTAAGCACTATATGGAAATCAGTTACAAAATAAAGAAGCTGAAGTATGAGAAACCATAAGTATTTTTTCTTAAATAATACTCCATGTGTTTATTTATAATCTACACACTTTCTTTTTGGTTGTTTCTTTTTAATCTAAACATTGCTGTTTTTTCTATTCTTGTCTTCTTGGTAACCTGTCTTATCTACTTTTTCCATCTATGTCATCCATTTTTTAATATATTTACCCACTTTTTAATTTATCTCTCTCATACATTTGTACTTCCTCCTTGATCCTCCCTCAAAGTAAAGCGAGTAAACTAAAAAGAAACAGATTGAGTAACACAATTTATTGCTGTCGTTGGTCTACTTGAACTATTTAAGCAGCCGATATCTCCATCCAACTGATCCAAGGGGCCGGGGACAATATGGAAGGGAGGGTGCTGCACCCTCTGAAACCGATAGCATTTTGGTGTGTTATTAATATAGCCTATGGGCTTATCAATCATAACTCATAAGAAAGGTATGGCGGAAAATAGACCTTCCAACTGGCTTTTATTAAGACAAGCAAATTATGGCAATAGGCAGGGACAGGTTCATGTGCTTCCAGTTCAGTTCGATAGCTTTGCTAACCCGGTTTTTCTTATATAGTATATATACTATGTAAGACTGGTTGTAAATACTCCATAGACTATCTAGCATGCATGGATTATTTGTAGCTGTGCATTGTTCCATTTTCTTAGAAATAGTTGGAGCTAATATTATTTTTTTTAAAGCCTCGAAATGGGATGTGCGTTTATCCTAAAATTTTGTGGGCGTCTTCTAACTCAATATAGTCGTTGTAAGCCTACGAGTGACTATTCATCACACAATAATATATTGAAGTATTTAAAGTTTTGAAATGAATTGGTAAGGGTATGTTTGTAACTTGGATTGAAAAGGCGTCCACCACTCTTTTTTAGATTTAGATATCTATAGTCTATATATACTGTTTCTTTTTTAAACAAAAAGGATTGTCATACCGCATCAAGGCATCATAATATATATAGTTTTAGTCTTTTCACTTATGTAACACACAGCGGTACGAAATATACTTAATATTGGACAATATTAACTTATTTTAAACTATGAAATACAACAATCTTTTTATTGCTTCTTTAAATAGTGTCATATCAAGAAATTTAATAATAGGCATTGCTTTATAAAAAATATATACAATATATTTTGCCTAAACATTAATGCCTAAACGTCATGAAATAGTAAATTTGATTATTAGTATTAAACGACTACATAATAATGATCATCAACACAACAACAACCCGACCCCGACAGCTATGTACCTTGTTCTAAAAAAATCCTTCCTGAAGATAACAAAAATTGTTAACTCTTCAACCATCCTAGATATAAAAAAATCAACATCGACTAGACTTTCAGGAAAAGATACGTACTTGTATAGTATGTCTGGCATTTATCGTAGTATTATATGCTAATAGAACGGACTAATCATGGGTATTTCTATAATAAAAGGAAATTACAGGCTTTGTTAAGAGTAATGAAGTTGAGTAGGGGATGGAAATTAATTACAGGCTTTGTTAAGAGTAATGAAGTTGAGAAGGAGTGCATTCACCATACACCCATGTGTACCATTCAAGGCTATTTTTTGCTCATTTATTCATTTGAAAGTCAACTATTATGTGACTATACTCATTTGGAGGTTTCAAATGAGCAATGAGAAAAAAAATAGCATTGGGTTACCATGAGCATGGTACACCCGGGTGTATGATAAAAATTCCCGTAGAGAAGGGGAAGCCTGATTTTAGTTGGGATAATTTAAACATTGTGCATCTTTTGGTTTAGAAAGTATAGTTGTAGTTAATCAATATTCCTTGTTCTCTATAAATTACGAGATTATTATTAATGAAATTAAGGCTTTTAGGGGTTGTTTACTTTAACATATTTCAAAGAAAAAAGTTTACATGATTTTAGATAAGGTTAGACAACATAAGTTAAGATAAACTCAAACAAATTAAGTTGTATTGATAATTTCAAACAAATAAGTTTTTTTTCAGACATTTTAATCACAAATCAAACAATTTCAGACAAAATAAGTTAACATAAAATCAGTTCAAATAATAGAGTTTGAGACAAAATTAATTGGAGTGAAGAAAGCTTTGATATTCCTACTAAAGCTAACATGTTTGAAGAATATAGTCTAGAAACTTGCACCACCTTGATAAAAAGGGTATATCTAAAAGCTACATTCCTTTATGATTTTATTTTTTTCTTTTTAAGGAAAATCCCTTATCTTTTGCGTGAAACATGACTACTTCCTTCATTATTTTTTAATTGTAAAACTAGTTTTTAGGCCTGGGCGAAGCCCCGGGTAATCATAATTTTCAGTTAATAGTAATTTACTTTGAAATTATAACACCACACATTACTTAGTTTAGTGGTTAAAACTTTAATATACAAGCTTGAGGTCATGGGATCAAATCTTATACCATGCATTTTCTAGTGTTTCTATTGTATGTGGAATACATGAAGTCAACACTCTAAGGGATAACGCCACGTGGCACAGTTCTTTGTTGAGGAACGTCTTTTAATATGTTAGTATGGATTTACATTTTCATACTTGACGAGACGCAATTTTGACCATTAATAACTTTAGTTATGTATTTGTGAGTTTTGCTATTCATAGCCCTAAGGGCTATGCATAAAAATTACGGTTTTTCACCATATACCCCTGACAAATTGGAAAATTCACCATATACCCTCAATGTTTCAAATATGCATCATATACCCCTGAGTTTTCGAAAACGTTCACCATATATCCTTTTCATAACTGCCGTTAACTCACCGTTAGCTGTATTTACGATTTTGCCACCATTAAACCCTAACCCTAAAATCCTAATACCCTAATCCTAACCCTAACCCTAATTATAACCCTAAACCCTAACCCTAACCCACACCTAACCCTAATCCCCGCCAGCCCCCCCCCCCTCCCCCCCCCCTCCCCTCCCCCTCCCCTCCACTCCACTCCACCGTCGCTTCCCCTCCCCCTCTCCCTTCACCTCCACCACCACCGCCCCTCCCCCACCCTCTCCCCCTCCACCACCGCTGCCCCTCCCCCTCCATCGCCGCTGCCCATCCCCCACTCCCTCTCGTCGATCTCCACCATCATCAATTCGAACCACCATCTCCACCATTCGAACCATTCGAACCACCATTCAAACCACCATTCGAATCAAGCCCCGAAAAATCGAGCCAACCAAACCCGGAAATCCAACCACCCAAGCTCGGAAGTCCAGCCACCCAAGCCCATAAATCGAACGGCAAGGGGCTGCGAGAGAGAGAGAAAACGACAAAGGCTGCGGAGAGAGAGAAACGCCCAACCCCTCTTCGTTCACCGTCGATTTCCCCCACCCCCTCTTCGTTCACAGTCAATTTCCCCCAAATTCGAAAACTCCCCCTTCCCTCGTAGCCCGAAAATTCGAAAACGAGAGGGGAGGGGGGCTCGGTTTTGGGTAGAGAAAATAGAAGAGGGGAGGGGGTGGGGACTGGGGAAATCGACGGTGGAGGGGGAGGGGGCAGGCGCCGTGGAGGGGGTCAGGGGGGAGGAGGGGGCTGCGGGGGAGATGTGGGGGGAGGGGTTGCTTGGGGTGGTGGGAGGGTGGGGGAGGCGGTGGTGGGAAGGTTAGTGTTTAGGGTTAGGGTTAGGATTAGTGTTAGGGTTAAGGGGGTTAGGGTTAAGGGGGTTAGGGTGAGAAAATTGTAAATAAGCCTAACGGTGACTTAACGTCCGTTACCAAAAAGGGCATTTGGTGAACAGTTTTGAAAAGTCAGGGATATATAGTGCATGTCTGAAACATTGAGGGTATATGGTGAATTTTTCAATTTGTCGGGGGTATATGGTGAAAAAACCGTAAAAATTAACAAATGAGTATAATAAATGTGAGATACAAATTGAAAACTGAAATACACATATATTATATGAAAATATTCCATTGAAAAGTCAAAATCTTTTCATATAATAAATGTGTATTTCACTTTTCAATGGAATCTATTCATATGTAAATGTGTATTTCACTTTTCAATAGAATATTTTCATATAATAAATGTATATTTCACTTTTCAATGCATTTGTTAATTTTTATGCATAGCCTTAAGGGCTATGAATAGCAAAAAAAACTACACATTGATACGAATTAAATAAGATCTCATATGACTATATAAATCATTGTGTATTGATCATCATACACAATCAAAGTTTAAACTGTGAAAAGTAGAAAAGTCAAAATGTTATAATTAAAAAAGAACCGAGAAAGTAGATTTTAAGTTACAAAATTTAAGAGGTTACTCAACCCAATTTTTTTTTTGTGATGGGGTACTTCAGCCCAATTAGAATTTCACACAAGTTGGAAGTGGAACTCAGGAAGCCTGATAGCTGATAGTGATAATGTGCTTGGGCAAAATTTGGATAGCTCTTCGCTCAAAAACACTTTGCGGCCCAACTATGGAGAGTCCACAAATTTCACGGACCGGTATCTTTTTGTTTTGAACATATACGTAAATTCGTGCTCCGCTACTCTTTCTTCGAACACAAGTTTGTCAAATTCTACACAACAATTTTTTTTTTTTTTTTGAAAGGCTACACAACAAAATTTTGAAATATAAAGGCTCAATCATTTATCAAGATATTCAAACTTTTATGGCATGTATCTATCTAATAAGTATATTAATAAACATTCATAAGAAAGTATATATGCTATGTGGCATTCTTCTCTAATTTTCTAATGTAGTGACATTTGAAATGAAAAGTGAGAACCTAACCACAAATCTAATACTTCATCCATTTCTTTTTAAATGCAACAAATGCACTTTTTCACTATTCACACTTATCACTTTGACTAAGATTTGTGATTTGTACATAATGAAAAACATAGTCAAGTGAGATTTTGTTATATTCGTCGCGTGACATGATTTCATAATATGTAATTTTTATAATTTTTACTTATATGTAATTATAGATATTTGTGGGCAAAGTAATGCATCGGGATGCGTAAAAGGGCATTTGTTGCATTTTAAAAGAAACGGAGTAAAATATAATAAAGTCTTATAATTATATCTCATTAAAAGATTAACACAAGTAATTAAATTTCTAGCACTTTTATGGTAGTAACAAAAGATCACTCTGTAGATATATCTTTATCTCAATTCCTTGTAGAAAGTTAAGCTATTGCTTTCATAATCTATACTTGCAATCCTAGCCATCGTATTATGATGTTGTGTACAATTGTTGAATTAATATGGGAGTATATACGTATTTGAGTTGATTAAGGAGCTCATATGTTATGTGTATAATTTAGCAATTGATATATGACTACTAGAAGAACTAGTTGTTGGCTTTGACGATGACGCCCCATATCATTGCATGAAGTTTTTTTAATTTTTTTATGAGATTAATTGAATTTAAAGATGACGCGTGACAACAACTCAATGCTTCCAACACGTCTTAATAATACATATACAAATATAGATGAAACCATTATGTGTTTTTTATAAAAGCACAACGAAGTTGCTCATTTGGAGGCTGAATGCACTTGTATTTCGGGGATCTTAGGTGTAGTATACTCACTTAATATATACTCTATGCTTTTTATATTTTTAAAAAATGGAAATATTATCTTATCTTTAAATAATTTTTGGGTTATTCTCTCTGGTAGCCCTGTACTATTGTTGTTTTTCTCTTTGGTGGCTTTTCTTATGGGTTAATGTCTCTGGTAGCCCTAAATTAATTAAAATGTTAGTAAAATAGGATTATTTAATGAAAAACGTTTAGTTAGTGTTAAAAAACGTTAGTTAGTGAGTTAGTTTAGGTTAACCTAAACCTAAACTCTAAACCTAACCCTCTTCCACCACCACCCCCTCCCCCAACCCAAGCCCCCCTCCCACCACCCCTCCCCCCACCGTCCCAAGCAGCCCCCCTCCCCGGCCCCCTTCCCCGACCCCCCTCCACCCTCCTTCTTTCCCCATAGTGCCCCTTCCCCCGCAAGACCCCCTCCGCCCTCACCTGCAAAGACCCCCTCCCCTTCGTCTGCTGAACCCCCTCCCCTTCCTCCGCCGACGCCCTCCCCTTCCCCCGTTGTTGTTCGCATATGGGGTTGCGTGGCCGACGCCCTCCCCCTTCCCCCGCCGACGGCCTCCCCTTCCCCCGTTGTTGCACCGCTTCTCTCTCTTCCCTTGGTGGTGCTTGTTTTGCCGTCGATCTTGCCGAATTTGTTGTCGTCGTTCACCGACGCTTTCTCTCTTCCCCTTGCCGGATTTCGGTGCGACGCCGGGGAAGGGGAGGGGAGATTAATGCTATGGAAATGGGAGGGGAGAGGGGCTGCAGAGGGAGGGTGGAGGGGGCCGCAGGGAAGGGGGCCGGGGAGGGGGGGCCGGGGACGGTGGGGAAAGGGGTGGTGGGAGGGGGCGGCTGGGTTGGGGGAGGGGGTGGTGGTGGGAGAGGGTTAGGTTTAGATTTTAGGTTTAGGTTAACCTAAACTAACTCACTAACTCACTAACTAACGTTTTTTAACACTAACTAAACTTTTTTCATTAAATAATCCTATTTTACTAACATTTTAATTAATTTAGGTCTACCAGAGACATTAACCCGTAAGAAAAGCCACCAAAGAGAGAAAACAATAGTACAGGGCTACCAAAGAGAATTTCCCATAATTTTTTTACTTGTAGATTAGTTCGTTAGTGCATTTCTATTTCAAATAAGAGGTTGTGGGTTCGAGTTTTAACACACACACTTTTATTGTTTGATTCATGTTATTTGATTGAGGGACGAGTACATGTGGCATCATTACAATTTTTTGTCTTGGGTTTTAGAATGAGTGTATTTTGGGTATAAAATGTTAAGTAAACCACTACACCATAACTTATTGTGTAGCAAAATCTCACATGCGTGAACTAACAAACTTGTTTCATGTCATTATAAAGCTCTTTCATAGTATTATTAGTGTGTTTCATATCATTTTGGAATTATATTATGTCTTTTTAAAATATATTTCATGTCATTGTTGGTATGTTTTACATCATTTAGAGTTTGGTTCCATGTATCATTTATAAACTATGTTATGTCATTATTACTATGTTTTTATATAATTTGAAACTATTTCATATTTTTATATCTGTATCATATCATTATTAGTATATTTTATATCATTTATAATTATATTTCATGTCATTTTTGAACCAATCACTCTCTTTATGTCTCCTCTAACCACATCTAACTCCCACCACAAAACATTTTCTTTCTCCTCATTCATAAAAAATCACCCCCGCCAAGTGCTCTACCACTTGCTAACCCACTCCCACCCCACCACAACACCACCATCGCCTGACCCCCACACCACCAGTAGTCTAGGGGTTTCACTGGTATAGGGCAGGACCGGAACCGGAACCGGCTAGACCGAAATCTGGAAAAAAAATTGGACTTGGACCGAACCGGAATTTTTCCGGTCCGATTTTAGACCTATTGGACCGGAATCTTTATTTTTTTCAAAAAAAAAAACATTTTTTTTAATTTTAAAATATTTATAAATTAGATATATTGAAATTTAATAATTTTAATAACAATATTCCTAGAGTTAATAATTATATTTCTAACTTTTTACTACCTTTTAAACTTTTTTAACATATAAAATTTTTTTTTTACTAAAAAATCAGAAATTCCGGTCCATCGGTCTGGATCGGACCGAAAACCCGGAATTGGAATTTTCCAGTCCGGTCCAAATTCCGGTCCGGTTCGGATTCCGGTCCGACCCTGGTCTTTGAACAATCCTAACCACCACCACCTCCACACCGCATGCCTCGCTACCTCCGTCGGGCGTCGGCAACAAAGTCGCTTTTCAATCGAAGAAATCCACCACCAGCAGTCCAACACGATCAGGGGCCACGCTTGGTTGTGGAGGGGAGGCTAGTTTAACAAAGAAATCTAAACATGCTTGTGAAGGGGGGTCAGTTTACCAATAAAACAAGATACAATCATTGATTACCATTGCTTTTCTTCAAAGCTATGTTGAGGCCTGCAGGGGCCATGGTCCTCTTAGGCCTCAACATAGCCTCACCCCTACGATGTATATTTGATGGACTGATTCCAAAAAAATTAGAAGCTAAGGAACTGATTGAAACAATCTCGCCCTTGTGAATCATCATATTAGGGCATTCTAAATTCTTGAACCGTCGATTCACGGACTTTACACCTGCTTCGAATCCCTAGGTTTTGAACCCTAGGTTTCGAATTATGAATTGATTAGAAGTTTGTGAATAATCTGGCAAAACAGACAAACAAGTCGAGTGGTAAGTGGTAGCAGCGACGGAGGTCTGCGCTGGAGTGCCGGCATATTGTGGCAACAATCTGGCAAAACTTGAGAAGCAATGAAACAGAGGAGATAGAAAGAACACGAGGAACCGGAGGGAGGAGACAGGAAGAAAGGAGAAGTTGTATTATCTACACCTAATTTCTGTTTAAAATATTATATATAGATTTTAATTTTGAATAATTATAGTTTTGTTTTATGTTTGACTAAAGTGTATCCAAAGGCACATGTTAAGCTACAATTATAGATGATAAATTAGAAGGAAAACCTGTAAGTGTGAGAATGGAGAACTCTAAAGGAAAATATATTAAAACATTATAATTTTTTATTTGTTAGATTTACAAATATAAGTTTCTAAATCAATGCAATATTCCTTTAATTTAATTATTATTGTGTGACCATGGTAACCCATTACATTAGATAATTCATTGTGTTATTAAAGTTCTTTTAAGGGGTATGTGGATATTGTAACTTTTCAAGTTTAATAATTTGAGATTTTTCCTCTTCAATATTGCTGGAATATTATGTTACCCCTTATTCGAAATCCAGAACTCGTCGGTCTACTGTGTATGATAGACAATAATAATGCGTGATAATCAAAATGACTTTATACATAATTATACAATAAAAAGAATAGCACTATAATTCATACGATAATGGAGCATACATATATTTTCACGAGATTTTAATACAACTCAATTTTACCTTTGAAATGGAAATATATAATAATAGTAATGAGAATTTGTGATAAAAAGAGGCATTAAAGGATGATGGACAAGTATAAGGCAACTCATGAGGACTTTGGTGTCCACTTGAGTTGCCCAAGTTACCCCCAACTATAAACAAAAATTACAATTGCAACCATTTAATAAATTTGAAAAACAAAAGTAAAATAAGGAAAAAAAAGGGGGAAAAGAATCCTAACATTTGCGTTAAAATAGACAGCCAAGCAGTTACTTTACTTCACTGTGTTCACCTTTTCCAAATTTTTTTAATGCACTAATTAATTGTAAATGTAGTTTTTTCTACTTCTTCAGTTTCTCCTCTTCTCCTTCCTCTTATTGCAACTTCTCTCATGAATGAGGATAAAATTGAACATACCCACAAAATCACGCATACGTGATGTCACGCACGCATCGCGTGCAAAAGTTACTAGTTGCTATAAGTGGCAGGCAAGCTCCAAAAGGTAAAGCATATATTCATTTTTAATTAAACTTAATTGATTTAAAAATATTTTACCTTATTTTTGTCTAAATTTATTTTATTAAGATCAGGAGAAGTGGACTAGGTCCAAGTGCAAAAGGTTTTATAGGGGTAATTTTTTTTAAGGGGAATTATAGGGGTAAATTTTAGGGAGGAGGAAAACTAAATAATCCACCCATTATAAGGAATAAATAAAATTATTTATTCTCTCCTGATGAATTCTACGATCTGTTTTTTTTTATCAGGAAAGAAAACTAGGAGATGTCTATACAAGAGACACTCCCTAAAGCACCCACAAAGGTGGTTACAATAAGTTTCAAGTATAGAAATATAGAAGAAAAAGAAAACAATGTGCTATATTGTAGCCTGAGCCATATTTTCATAGGTAGGTCTTAGTAAGGGGTTGTACTTGGTATTAATTTTTTAACAATATAATAAATCTCTATCAAAATCTAAAAAAGCATAATAAAACCTAATTGGATCATTTATAGAAGATAGGGTAAAAAGAACAGCAATTTAATAAGAGAAAAAAAAAGTAATAGAAGGTAAAAAAGGAAACAGAGGGTGGCGACATACGGAGCTGCGATAGGAGATCCAATTCTGATTCCTGGCTTTGGCGTGGTGTGGCGTGTCCCTCAAGTCCTGCAAACAACCAAAAAGCGCCCAAGAGAGAGAAACTCTATTTGTGTGTGTGTTAATTTGTGTGTACCCCTTTTTATCTGTTCTTCTCCTTTGTTTTGAGATGGTGCGGGGCCCATCTTGGAAGAAGCAAGGGAAGAAAAAGTGGTGTCGCTTAATTCTCACAATATTTTAATTTACTTTCAAGAAGTATTTTTTTATTAAATAACTAACTTTAACACTATTTACACACACGACTTTAATTATTGGTTGTCATCGGTATAGATGTACCTTAAAAAAAATATAATCACTTGTTATATTTATCTTATATTGTCAAAATATCAACTTTTTGTAATTTTTTCTTATTGATAATTTGAGATATATTAAGGCTCTGTTCTTTTGGACTTATCTTCGCTTCGCTTTAATTCGGTTCAATCTGGTTTAAGAGGTCGGTTCGTTCAACACTATGTTATGTTAAGCTTTCTAACAGTTCATTTCACTTCACTTCACTTCAGTTAAGTTTCTCCCAATCCAAAAAAATGGAACCTAAGGCTCAAATTAAAATTTCGACAAGTGTATCTTAAGAAATGCGTCAACTACTAAAAACAGTATAAAAAGAAAAGAAAAGAAAAGAAAAGAAAAGAATTATAATAACTTGGGTGGTCTGCCTGCCTTACTGCCTATGCTTGTTTGTTTAGTCTGTTAGAGAGAAAGAGGAGTCGTAGTGGTCTTACTTAATTCCACCACCAGATAAAGTTTATTGAACTTTTTTTTTTTTTAAATAAAAAGTAATTCATAGCTCTACACTAAGAAAGTGCAGAAGACAAACTTACAAGAAGAAGAAAAAACCCAACAACAACAACAACAACAACAACAAACAACAAACAACAACAAGAACAACGACGACAACAACGCCACTTTTTTCTTTGTCTGTTTTCTCTTCTCTCTCTGTTTCTTTGAGATCTTTTTTTTTTCCTCTCCATAATACTTTACATTTTGATCCTGCATTTTCCATTTGGTATACCTTATCCATAATTTTCATCAATGCCTTTTTTTGAAAAAATATTTTCTTGAATTTTTCATCTAGTATTATAGTTGTTTGATCTGCTATTAGTAGTATTTCTTTCTTCTTCCTGCTGAAACAACAATGTATCTCTCTTTCTTCTGAATTTTAACCTAATCAGTTTAGTTTTCAGCCTTCTTTACCCTTTGTCTTTAACCCAAGGTTTAACTTTTTTTTCTTAAGGTGAGAAAATTTCCCCATTTTATTAATCATGTTTTATGTACTTGAAGATTCTAGAACTACATTCGTATGTTTTTCCCTGTTTACATTTGTACGGTTTAATAAATCTGTTTATTTTTTATTTTTTTGGGCTTCTGTGACCATGGTGGAAAGAAAATGAAAAGAAAAACACTCCATTAATTGCCATAAATACAACTGTTTGTACTAAAATAGAAACAAGATTAAATCTTTAACCCCCAAAACAATAAATAAATGATACCCACTTCGGCTAGAAAATTTAATGCTACTTTGTATTTTGAACTTATAATGTTTGTTTGTTGTGAGCATTTTATTGATTTGCTGCTATATTTGGTAATGTAACAGCTTCCAGCTTGTGAGAGTGGAGGAAACTGAACAAGTAGTTAGTTCCTAAAGATTACAGAATGAATGAGAATCGTGCAATGCCAATGGAGGTGTATTATACTAGCAATGGACCATATTCGTATCAAACCAATTCTGAAAACTTCATGGGATTTTTTGATGGACTTTCACATCCTCCAATTACTTATCTTTATCCTCCTCTCCCTATGCCTAATCCTACTCAACAGGTATTGTTTTTACTTCCATTTTTCGAGACATAATGTTGTTCCTTTGTGTTCTTCTTTACTGTCAATGCGGCATTATTTCGAGTGCTTGAGAATTGGGACATGGGGTTTTTGTGGTTTCTGAGGTTGTTAATACACAGTAGAAAAAGTATTGGGAAGTTTAGTTTTAGGGTTTACCTGTGAAGAGGAGCATTATGTATCATATGTATTAATTGGATTATATGGTATCTTACTGTTTTTACAATGATTGATTAAAATCTTGTTGTTTGTTTTGTTTTATAACTCTCCAGAATCCTGTTTTGTTAGTTGTTGTTGAATCAATAATTCTTTTAGAGCAAGGGTCAACTCTGTGATTCTTTGACACTTTCAACTAGGACAATTGGACAGGGCATCATTTAACGATTATTCAACTGATTATGTAGCATATTCCTTTTTTTTCCCTTGCTTGTTCAGGAAAGTGCATATTGGTCAATGAATATGAACTACAGATCTGATTTCTCTGATGCCGGAAGCACTTCTTCGTATTATGGGTATGAGGTTAACAATCCTTTACCAAGAACTGAAATTAACAGGCGGACCTGGGAGTATGCTCCTGCAATGCACATTGAAGAGCCAACCACGGTCATGCATTCCGAAGAAAATGTAGTTACAACTTCAGATGGTGCTGAAGAATGTGAGTTCGCCAATGTCTGCTATCTCTCCTTGTTGTGCTGCTTGCTATTGTATTACGCCATTTCATTATAAATTCATTCCGTGGTTCTTATTATTCAAGTTGACTTCTCTCACGGGGATATATTTTTCCAAAAGTTTTAGATGTTGTTATGTCTTCAAGTCATATTGACCTACAATAAGCTGTCATGTTTCAAAATCAGTTTGACCTTTTTTTGTTGGGGTTTAAATTGGCAGCTAAGCTTGGTCTAATTTGACACAAATTTTCTTCATACCTTCAGGTCCTGTTGATCATCAAGATGCTGCAAGTCCAGAGGTACAAATCTCCATCATTGCTAATATGTTTGATGCTAGAAAAGATTGAGTCATATGATGATTAGCCGTATTATAATGAATTAAAATATATCTAGGGCCTAGGCATATTTGTTCCTCCGATTTTCATGTGAATTCTTATGATGTGTGCTTGCTCGCTTGTGTTTCTAATCCTTCTAAATGGTTTGAAGAGTTTGGACAATACAATGCTTGTTGCTTCAAATTACCATTTTGTTTTCTTACAAATCACCTTCTGACTCTGCGGCATGTACTACGTGAGATGGAATGTATGCATGGATGATTGCCTTTTCTTTTTGTTGCTTAAGTAACCTGGCTACTTTCTGTTTCGTTACAGGCTGCGTGGCAGGATGACATCGATCCTGATAACATGACATACGAGGTTTGTCCCCAATGTGCATGGTTCATCATGTTCTCTGCCTAGGATTTTACAAAACTGCTAATATCATTTGATGAAGTAGTGGATATTCATGAGTGCCATGGTTGTTTCGTGTAGCATGGCCAATTATGTAGCTCGCCAAGGTTGCTATGTCTGAAACGTGATCTAGAATTAAGAAGTTGCATTTATATAATCTAGCAAGTGGCTGCACAGGTGCTGTTTGCAGTTATTCCATGGCATGTAGTCTCTTACTATGAAAGTCTGGCAACTAAGCTTAGGAAAAAAGTATTCTTCTGCAGCAGAAGTCATCTTTACAAGAAAGTCTTTTGAAGCTCAACTACACGAGGAAAAATATGTGATAAACGTGTTGATTGTCTGACCGCTCATTCCTTATATGCAACTCTGCACCCTCCCCCTGTTCTTATAATTTCCAGTGCCTGGCTCATCCTGAAAGAACTGATTTGATTTTTTCTTGTCAAAGAAGATTACAAATAGCTTGAATCAGCTGATGAGGACCTGACCCCCTGATACTCCTTTTTCTTTCGTGTATGATTTTTTGCTTAAAAGGCGGGAATAAGTCTCTCTTGTTGTAATGCTTAAATATTAAATGTGAAGGTTTCAGGTCATGGATCCAAAATTCTCCAAAAACTTTTGCATATTTGACCACTGAGTCTAATGTGGCTGGTGAACTTTTCCAAAACTCAGATCCATGATACAACTTTCACTGAGTTTGTTGAACTTATTGGTGATCTTTGTTCTTATTTATGTTTTGTTTCAATTTAGGCCAAGGGTTGAAATGGTGTGGGCAAAACAGTAGTTCTTTATTTTTGAAAAACAAATATATAATAAGTAGTATGATTTGAGTGCCCTTTCTTATCAGACTTCAGATGGTGAGTGAATGGACTCTCTTATTGCAGGAATTACTTGACCTTGGTGAGGCAGTTGGAACTCAAAGTCGAGGTCTTTCCCAAGAACTTATAAAGTCGCTTCCAACATCTAGGTACAAGGCGGGTGGTTTTTTCTCAAGAAAAAAATCCAGGGAGAGGTAATATTTCTTGGATAATACTTTTTACTGCCAAGAGCCAATAAGCTATGTTTCATATGTTCATGTCCTGCAATATTGTCCTGTTCGTGTAGTGGTAATCTGTGACAAAGAATCCACAAAAGTATATTTCTGTATGCTGCCACACGAGAAGAATAAGAAAGTATAAAGAAACTGTCATTATTTTGATGATCTATCACCATTAGTGTCTCTGACCTGGTGCTCCTTGAAGGTGTGGCTTGTTTGAGATGTAGCAAAGAGCATCCTTACTGTCACCGATGAGATTATCTGAAGTTGTCGGGCATGGGTTGTTCACTTAGTAGGATAGGATCACTATGCCATCCAAAAAATATGCTTGACGCAATTAAATGAGCGGTAACATCTTTAGACGAGATGTTAGGCCTTTGTTTATAAGCTAAAATAGTTGGAAATGGACTTACCTATGTGCTTCTCAAGGGGATTTCTCAGCTGTGGACATGTGGTTAACCATGAATAGGACAGGAGGAATGACCTTCATAGTTAGTGCTGCTTCCTAAGAAGCAATGATTTACTTGTTAAAAGTGCCTAATAGATAAAGAAATGACTGTGCCTTGTTGAAAGGACAGTTCGAAAGAGGGCAACCACGCATGTCCTGTCTTTAGGTCTGTAACATAATATAGTAAACAACTGACCGAAGTGTGATTTAACTGATTATGTTGTGCTGCTTTAATTAAGGTGGTCATTCTTGTGTTTTGATGCTATCTGCATGTTATGCTGTTGTTTTTATTTAGGTGGTCATTTTTTGTGCTTTAATGTTGTCTGCGTGCTATACTGGTATCTGTCAAATATCAATGCAAGAATGTATTGCTGCGTTTCCTTTTTCGACTGATTCACCATTCGACGGTGGAACTGTGTGCAGATGCGTAATATGCCTGGTGACATACAAAATAGGGGACCAACAGATGACTTTACCATGCAAGCATGTATATCATTCCAAATGTAGCAGGAAGTGGCTCAGCATTAATAAGGTAATGCAAGAGCTGCTGAACTTAACTCTTCTCAGTACTTTGAGTATATGTCCTTTAGCTTGAGGTACTTCCTTCTGATATGTTGACCTCTTTTATTGTTCACAGACATGTCCAGTTTGCAATTGTGAAGTGTTTGGAAATGAATCAAGAAATTGACAACATTCTCCGGCTAGCGTACGTACAGATACAAGTTTAGGTTTTGTTATCTTCATTTTTGTTCCGGGTTCCTACCTTTTGAGAATAGAGAGCTGATTTTGAATCTACGGCTATATAGTTCCCCCTTTTTCTAACTGATATATGACCAGAATTAAAGTCTTATGGTACTCAAAATCATTGTAATGTATGAAATCTTCTAATATAGAGAGAGATGAGAAAGAGAGGTGCTAAAATTTGTCTATCGTTACTCTGATTTCCTATATTTCTTCCCCTTGCTGGTGTCACTAGTCCTTTACCTTGCCAAATGCTATTGCTTCTGTACATGCATCACTGCAAGTGATTGGGCTCTTATGTAAGATAAGGACACAGGACTAAAATGTGTGCGATAGTACATTTTTGGATGTTGTAGGATTGTTTTTAGCTAGTTGATTTCACTATTTTCCTCACTAGAAAGATCATTGACATAATAACCACAAATCAATTATTAAGATATGAAAGCTTCTCTAATGAGATTGTCTTATTATCCTTATTTATTACTCCATTTATCTCATTTTTTCTCTTTGTTTTTATAATAAAGAATTTGATGTATATCCTTGTTAGTATAACATGCGAGAGGTTCCGGTTTGACAGAGCCCTTCATCTTACCATGGGGTCCCAAAAAAAAATATCCTTGTTAGTATAAGTATGCGGGGAGTTCCCGTCAAAAAAAAAAAAAGTATGCGGGGAGTTTAGCTTAAATCGGTTACCAGAAACAAGCTAGTAAATGCCTCAAGTTTGTGTGGATGTAGCTGACTAGCGAGTAACGAACAACGGTTGTGATTTAATTAGTTTTATGTGATGTTTTAAATTTGGGAAGAAAGATATCAGTCGTAGGGATTGAAGAGTTAATGTTATATGTTATGCATCTAAGTCAATTATTAAGGCAGTATTATAGCAATTAGCAAACAAGATAGTTCATGATATATATTCATCTATTGCTCATTATATGGGTTTGATGCAGAGAGCGAACCGTTTCAAGAGAAGTGTTATGTTGCCATTGTGCAACTCATTAACACTTTTTACGAATTCACTAAGTAACCCACCCAACTATGAAATTGGGTAAAGATTTAATCGAAGTGAGCTTGATTTGAAGTGATGATAACACATAACCTGTTTTATAATGACAAACTTCCAACACCGAGTGAAATGAAACAAAGTCATTGAAAAGGTGCCATTTATAAGAACCTCGAACCACCTGTTCGGATGAGCAATTTCTTTCCCAAATTCTTAGCAAAAATTATTTAAAAGCTTCTGTTTTTTTTAAAAAATCTACCTATAATCTGCTTTACATGTGTGTTTAGTTGGTAGAAAAGTGTTTACCTAGAAAATTATTTTCCTCACTTTCCTATGTTTGGTTTAGTTTGGATCAAAAAGTGTTTGGTTTGGATTGGATCAAAGTAAGGGTGGAAAATTACTTTCCCTAATGAGGTAAAGGAAGCCATTTTCCCTTACTCCATCAAACAGTATACAACATAGATAAATAAATATTGGGTTGCAAGGAAAATAAATCTAAAATTGAGTTTTTCCTTGAAAAATAATTTTTATGGAAAACCATTTTTTATTAAAAATATTTTCCCTTCAACCAAACATACAGGATAAAAATGAGTTGATCCAATGTGTCAGTACAAAATTCAGCCCAATTTGGGGCTGAATCACATGGGACATGTGTTATGGATACCGGATACGCAAAAGAAAGTAAAGCGTCTTCAATAATAAAAAAGAAAGAGAAATGTGGATAGAAAAAGAAAAAAGAAAAAAGAAAAAAGAAAAAAAAGTAGGAGTTGCAACGGTCGAAAACCCGTTGACAGTAAATGCGAGGGAAGCGCAGGGGTGTGCATTGTGCAGTGAGCAGAATTTGTTTCTTTAACGTTCCTTCTTCCTTTCTCTCTCTCTCTCTCCTCTCAACGTTACTTACAAGTTACAACAACATCTCCATCTTCTTCTTCTACATTCTTTCTCTCTCTCTCCATTAGTGAAGTAGCTACCTAGCTACTAGAAAAAGAAAAGAATGGAGCCTGCAAAAATAGACTGGAAGAATCTAGATTCTGTATTCATGGTAGATCAAGTATACGAGAACATCAATGCTCCTCAATGGGTTGATTTCTTGTCCTCTACTTCTTCTCACCCCGACGATGTCGCTTGGTTCTGTCGTTCCGGTACTACTTCTCTCTCTATACTTTCTTCTTTTCTCTCTTTTTTCACTTTCCAATTTAATTCTTTTCTTCTTCGCTGATTCACAGATTGTAAGCATCCAACCACTGCTGAAGATTTCCTCAAATCCACCCCTACTTCCAAGGTTCCAATTCTTCTTCTTCTACTACTGCAGTAATCATATATAATTTGCAATTCATTGATTGTGATTTTTGCGTGATTACAGCTATTGCGTTCCGTTAGTGTTTCCAAGCTTATTGATTGGACTCGCAGGTATTTTTTTATACTTTCCTTTCTTGGATACGTTTTTTGGTGTCTTCTTGGACTTTTTCTAAACAAAATCGAGTATGGATGTATGTTATCAGCAGGGAAGGCACCAATTTGAAGAGGCGTGGCGGAGTTAATCAGTTCTCTAATCAGGAGGATACTGAGAATCAAAACCCTAATTTGTCAACTCCTCAGAATCAAATTAAGCATTTTAATCATGATTATAAAGCGGTTATTAAGTCTAGTGCTGAAAAGGATGAGTATTCTGAGATTATGCTTAAGAGTGATGATAAACCAAGGCTAAACACTACTGAATCCGCTAAGGATTTGGGGACTGGCCATGGCAGGGACTTTTTCGGTAAAATTACCGACTTTTGTAATGAGTTGAAGAAGATGACAGGAACTATTAAAGAGACAGAACATGATTATCCTCTTAAACCATTAGTAGGTGTACAAGATGATCAGCTTTTGGAGAAGGAAAGGAAACCTTTGCTTCAGGTTAGACTTGAACCTACCAATGCTAAACCCAAGCTCAGGAACAACAACAACATCTTGTAAGCGAACATTGCTTATTTACTATTTACTCTTGCTTGTTTATTATTCATCATGTTTAATTCAGTTCTTTCAGCAAGTTGTTGGTTTAGGTAGAAACTAGAAACAAACATTGGTGTTTCTTGAGATCAGGCTCCAATTTTCTATCTGTTGCTACATTCATCATGCCTACATACAATCTTTTAATGTTATACTAAAGGAGATGATTTCTGCAATTGGTTTATCAGGAGACCTCAAGATGCAGAGAACATCCCTGTTTCTCTTGATATCAACAATATAAAGGGACAGCAAAAGATTTCATCAGTACGGATAAATCCTCCTACGCCGCAAGGGTTTTCAGCCACTCGCGATCCTATCAAGGGAACGCCTCCAAAGGGTCCTAAATCAAGGCTCATGGTATGAATCCACCCTTATGTACCACACGGCACACAGAGTTTGTATCGTGTTATATTTAGCATATTACCTTCTGATTGAGATCATATGCTTGTGACTTGTGAGAGTTGTTACAATTAGCATATTGCTCCTTGCTATTGCAGAATACATACTATTTGTGAATGACTATATTACACCACTAGCTATGATTGCATATTACTCCTTCCCAAAGAAACAGAAAATCTGCAACATGCTTACTGAATTTCATTCAATTTATTATATCCAGAAGGAGAGACAGATTTTCCAAGAATTAGAGCAGAGTAAGACACTGAGGGAAGAGCTCGAAGAGAGGAGCGATAATGGGAATGCATCTCTTGTTGCTACGCCTGCGCCTGCCAAAGAAGGAAGAGCATTGGACGTCTTTTGGTTTTTGAAGCCGTGTACACTTTCAAGCTAATCAAACACACTTTTAGGCACTCATCATTTCATTTCATTTCATTTCATTCATAAGTTCCACCATTCAATTTGTCAAATAGTCATACATCTATAGCTTTCTCTATTCTTTCATTATTCATTTGTGATTATGATCTAATAATAAAGATAAACTATTTCAAGCATTGTACTCCATCTTTCTATATGGGATCACGTGATTCTTGTTACATGTAAACTTTTATATGATTGAGAATGAGATAAAGTAATCTTCATTTTGTCAAGGTGTATGGGGAACACGGCCTTTCAAATCCACGCCATGTGAAGCAACACCAACTGATTGAACCCAAATGGATAGAGACTTTGTCCATCTTTATCATCCAAAAAGTTTATCTCTCCAAAATTTTATAGCAATCCTTGACTCCTAGATACCTCATATAGTCATATCCCAACCACTGCTAATTTGTCCTCCAACAAAGAATCCAAATTGTGATCAATTGGTAGAAATTCGTTTTTAGGCGAACACTAGTAGTTTTCATTTTTCTTTGTTTGGTTTGTAAGAGAAATTCAAATCCAAAGGGTACAAATATTTTTCTTTTACTTAGAATTGAATGTATTATCTCCATTTTCTTTCCCCTCCTTTTCCATTCAACAATTTCATAAAGGAGTCAAACAAAAGAAAATGAAGCTTAGAAACTTGATTTCTAGAACTATATTTTTGTTCTTTTGAAGATAAAAATATCAAAATCTTTCCTCCAAACCAAAACTAGTCAAAGACAAAACGACATACTTGACTTTGTACACTATTTACTTAGTTTACTTAAATTTAACCATATTGTATTATTTATACAAAAGAAATACATAGTCATATTAGTCTCAATATATATTTTTAGAATAACAACTTTTAATATGCATAATTGATATTAATGCTATGATTTGTTTAGTGTTTACTAGCAAACATGCAAACTAGAAGGTGGAAGTAAAAAAAAAAAAAAAAAACAGCAAACAGAAGTAGTAGTAAAATTGTGATCTAACTGTTCTACATAACCAGGGAAGATTCAGGACGACAGTGACTCGAGAAAGGCAAACTAAAAATCAAAGCAAAAGCATGTCAAAAGATAAAAATAGCTTCTAAAAGTATATAATCACTAATCAGTAATCTCTACTCAAAAAGTGAATCAAGAAAAAATTGAAATTGAAAGTCTATCAACGTGGCAGTTTGGTGATTGATTCTTTTCATAAAATTCAAGCATACACAATCAATCAATTTAATACAAGTTCCGCGAGCTGGAAAAAAAAAGAAAAAGAAAACTAGAATTTTATTTTCATATAGTATGAACATCACATGTAATGTAATCCAAGTAAAAGAGAAAGCATAGAAGTATTATTATTGTATAGCAACTAACAAGGCTATCTAGCAAAAACATCTGCAAATTACACTTTGCAGTTTGCACCTAATACTTCGACGCCCAATTTCCAGTCATGGAAGCATCTAGAATTACTCACCAGAAGAAAACAAATCTAAGAAAAAAAGAAAGAAAGAAATGAACATACAGATTATCATTATGAGGTATGTACACGAAAGTAGTCTGATTTGGTAATTGTAGCATAATGAATGATTAAATGAGCACGAAAAAAAGGGCGTGGTTGGATCTAAGTGGAGGAAGCGGGACGGAGTAAGAAGCGGAAGGCTCGGCGTAAGCGAGGGAAAACTCTACGACGATATCCGGTAGTTTCAGTGATGAGCTCTTCAATGGCCGCCACAAACAGCGTCAAGTGCCTCATCGGCGGTACGTAGAGAGTCAGCGGCACCGCTGAGAACGCCACCGCGAAGAAAAATTGCACCACCATTTTTATCTCCACTTACTGCAGCTTTGGAGTTTTGCCTTTTGGTGACCAAAATGGTTTGGTAATTGGTGATTTGGTGCCTCTTGAATTTGTTGTGTGTCGGATCTTTGATGGATGTAGTAAGACTCCAAAAATTAAATGGATCACTTTCTCTCTTCTTATCTTGTTTATTCTGGTTTTCTGACAAGCCCACTTTCCCTTCTAAATTTAAATATATATATAAAGGCTCTATTTTTTTTGGACTGAATTAATAAAAATTCAACTAAGTTTAGACAAATTTATTTTCAAAATTAAAAAAGTTTAGACAAATTCAGTTCAGTTAGTTTCCTCTCACAATTTTCATTCAGTTCAGTTCGTATCAATTTAGTTAAGTTCAATTCAATTCAGTCCAAAAAAACATAGGTTTTTGCTCGATTAGAAAGAAAAAACAATGGGCGACGCGACGATGAATCTGAAGCGCGTTGTGTGACAGTGTACAACATCCAGAAACTAAAATTCATACTTGTGATTTTACTAAATCGACGTGTAGTTCGTATAACCCCTTTGGCTAATGTGGCAACAAACAATTAGGGTTTGTGGTTTGTCTTTACCTTATATTATAATAAATATGGGTCCCACACCACCAGAACCAGCCTGGCGCACTAAACTAACTTTTTTTTTTAATTCTTAATTAATTCTACATTATAAGTTTAAGTGTTTTCTGGTTTCTAGTTTCTACTTTTTCTAGTTTCTAGATGATTCGGAAGTTGTTGGGTTTGGGCTTCACATTTGTTGGACTGACGCATTACAAGATCTGTTTGGACTGAAGCCCAGTAATACGGTCAAGATATCTCTGCATCTTCATCTTTCTTCTTTCTTGCTATGGGGAATTGGGATTGCGTTGTACTTATTGCTATTCATTAATTTGCAATTATGTACTATTTCAGAATTGCACAAATCTAATTAGTTTTTTGTAATCACCCACCAAACATAATCCTAATTATCGATTTTACTTCTGATTTTTACTGAGAAATTATGCTACCATTACCTCTCGCTCCCGCTAACAAGGACAACATTAAGGTGGCTTTTTTTTTTTTACCTTCTTCAACAATTCGCTTTCCTTTTCTTGCTGAGTGCGTACCATTAACTTATTGTGTAAACTGTAACATGCATAATGACATAGACTTTAATAAGAATAACATGAACTATACAAATAATGACATGAATCTTATGTCGTTTTTGTTAGGAATCGGGGTGTTGTAGTTTGATTAATGCGGAACAAAATCAATGAAATAATAAGGATGAGAAAAACAATAAAGAAGATAAACAAAAGAACACAAGGATTTACGTGGTTCGGTCAAAATAGACCTACGTCCAAAGGTGGGGGATTCGAGCATAAGTTGTGCCAAATAATGAACACCAAGATGTCCTTTTATAACATAAGGAATCCCGCACAATAACCCTAGAATATACTCCGTACAAAATTTCAAAAAGAAAATCCGATTCGGAAACGCGTCTCGCAAACCGCGATTCGCGGTATGCTCTTGACAGTTCATCATAAAACGGGCGTAACTTTCTCGTTTCTCAGCGGAATTGGGCATATGACCTATCGTTGGAAAATTCTTGAAACAAGCTATCACCTCCAATTTGAATCACATCAAAACCATTTATAGATTGAGAGATATGTGCATTCAAAGTCAGCCTTATGCCATTCACAAGATTAAGTCACAAATAACAGTCTTGTCATTTATTCCATGGGGTTTTTTACGAAAAAAGAGTAGTTTGTGGGTTGTTATACCATAAATTACGGTATAATAGTTACACCCAAGAATTTGTGTTTTTTGTTTCCTGTTTTTGTACTCTTCGCATCCTCTTACTTGCTTCTCGGAATACTTTATCTGCTTGCACAGTTGAAATTCACTTTTTAACTTATGTTCAGAGTTGATCTTGTGTCTGCTCACCTAATTGGAGCTGTAGCTTCCTGCTACCTTTTCTATTTCCTTTCCCTGTTACCTGGCACCAATAATTATAGAAATGCTTTAGGTGGAGCAATGCATTATTTGATAAGTCAATAATCATAATTAATATAATTAATAGAATAGAATATTCTGTTATATATTTTAAGAATAGATTTCTGATCTAGGTTTCCTAAAATCCAAACACAGTTAGGATTATCATTAATTATTTAGTTTGTTTGATCAATGGCAGTGACCCCGATCAGGGACTTTTACAAAATATATCCACAAAATATTCTATTCTATCAATAATGATCACTTTTGTGTTTGATACTGTCTATGGTGGGGCAGGATTCAGGAATTGTAAAATTCTTATATGGACTTGGTCCATACTAAATTAGTGTGGACCTAATGCCAATTCATGTAATTTATGAAAAAAGGTTCACTATATAAATAAATATATATAAAAAATGAGTAGATATAGATTCTAAAGTTTGACTATGTGAAAAAAAAGGTTACTATGTCACAAACTGAAAATTTCATCATGATAAACTAATGTAAGAAAGAGTAACTATATTAAAAAAAACGGTCAATATGATAAAAAACAACTATATAGTGTAACTTAAAATTTTTAAAAGGTTACTATATGGAAAAAAAAAAGATCACTATGTTAAATAAGTAGATTTGGTCCACAATAATATTAGTGTGGACCAGGTCCACGTAAGACTAACTCATGTAAATTAGGGGAACCCTCTAGTTGGAGTTCGTTTTTGCTATATGCTGATCGTGCTTTAATTATTTTTATAATGTTTGTGATCCTAGGTTCTGTATTTCATTGAGTGGAAGTCCGACATTTGAATGGTAGATGAGAAGAGTTGTATCCAGTAGGGATGGCAATTGGGCGGGGCGGGAGCGGAGAATGGTACCTCCACACCCGCACCCGCATAAAATTCTCATCCCCATCCCCGCCCCACCACCCATTGTAGGGAAAATTTCCAGACCCATCCCGGCCCCACTAGGTACGTTTTTAAACCCATCTCCGCCCCACCACCAGCATGGGTAACCGCACCCACTTCATCCTCGCCCCACCACCCGCTTCGAACCCGCGTCATACCCACATATTTCTATTTTGCAAGATAAAATTATTAATAATATAGTATATAAATAGAATTTTGAAAAATGGATGTGCGGGGGAGGGGCGGGGATTGGGCGGGGCGGGCGGGGATGGGGCGGGTATCGCATAAAATCCACACCTGCTCCACCACCCATTCCGGGTACCATTTTAATCCCCATCCCCGCCCCACTTGGGCGGGTCTGGGGTGGGTCTCCTACTTTACCCGCCTTGACGTAGGAAGGTTAGCGGATAAGTTCGACGAAGAAGTTCGTCAAAATAGCCTGAAATGATTTCTACTAGTCAGGCCTCCGGAGTCAGAATGCTTATTATAATACCTTTCTGGAAGCGAAACGGGCCAACGAGTCAAACTCACCGCTATGCTGTGATCGATAGGCTTTTTAAGCCATCCGAGTTCGTTTAGGGTCCGAAAGCAGCATTTTAATTACTTTCGGATTTTATTATTTCCTTATTTTCGTATTAGGGTTTTGTTTTAACTATTTGGAAAAATTGGCAACAGAGGTCTCAACTTTGGGTGATAATTTTTAAAAGGTCTGAACTATTGATTAACCTATGTAGGTTCCAACTTTAGGGGGTCTTAACTTTTAGCGGACCTCGGTGACTTAAAACTGACGATTTTTTTAAAAATCTCACCTAGTTCCTACCTCCCTCCCTCCCTCAATTAACCCTTCTGGTGTGACCCAAGTTTTACAAGTGATGACCTATTAAGCCAGTTTCAAGTCACTAAAGCCCGCTAAAAGTTAAGACCCCCTAAAGTTGGGACCTACACAGGTTAATCAATAGTTCAGACCTTTTAAAAATTATCACCCAAAGTTGAGATTTGAGAACTTTGTTGTCAATTTTTCCTAACTATTTAAACATTATTAGGTCATTATTTGGAGGCAGTTTTTCATCTTTAATAATATTTCAGAGTTTTTACTCTTTTCTGGTGGATTCCGAAGTTTCTACAGATTTATCGCTTGTAAATCTGGTTGTTTTTGTTACAGATTAGCGCTTGCTTTTCTTTGAATCTTTCCGACTACGTCAGCCCCACTGCCATCCCTAGTATCCAGCATCGTATATATGTATTATATACTTGATTGCTGATTCATTAAGCCCCATTAAGGACTTCCTTGATCATTTGGAATTGAGATTCATCTGTTGTATGAGTTTATATGTATTTTGACTTTTTGAAATATAGTCACCTTGACTGTGAGAGCTTATATGGATCTATATTTACTCTGTCTGTAGCAGTTTAGCACCATATTATGCATTTTCTCTTGACGATTGAGTAAATTGATTGCTAGACCATGTGACACATGTTGGAATTAAAGCCTCAAAGTTAGCCTTAGTTATGGAGTATTTCCTTGTTTGATTTGTTCATGAAATACCCAAGTCCCACATGGAAAGAATATAAAGGTTCTACCTTGTTTATATACTATTATGTTCCTTTTAGCTTTGTTGAACAATGGGCTAGAAGAATGGCAAGCCACACACGCGCGGCCTGCCGGCCGGCCGGGCCCGGCTCGGGCGGCGCGGCGCGCGCGGCGTGGGGCGTGGGCCTGCGGTCCGTTTTATTATCGCCTTTAATTTTTGGGACTTGTTTGTTCCGTTATTTCTCTTGCGAGATTCACGCAATCAATTAGTAACGGAAAATCAATTCTTGCCGTTTTGTCGCAGCTTTCACTCCATAATTTCCTCCCAGAATTTTTCATTGCCGTTTTAACTTTGCTCCTCTATTCTATATAAATCCTCCCACTGGTTACAAAGTATAGATCATTATTCAGTCTTCCTCTCCACAAAAAATTGTTCTCCAATATTTCGGGCTTAGTTTGTCACTCCATCCGTCCGTGCGCTTGTGAGTGCACACAATCGGGCGGCGCCGTGCTAATCTCCGGAGGGTGGTCGTCGGGAGGAAGCTTGCACTCTTGCCGCGGCGAAATCACCTTTAAGGACAAGTGGATCTCTCCACGTTACGATGTCTCGTTTCTTTGTTTCTCCTTTCCAAGTAAGATCGTTCTAATTGTTTCTCTGTGTTCTGTCTCCTTGCGTAATAGTGCTTACAATCTTAAAGGTGATTTAGTATAATTCTCTTGCTATGGCATCTCGTATGACAAATCCTGATATGTCTAAGATCGAATCTCTTGAGGGGAAAAACTATAAACGTTGGGCTGTCAGGGTTAGGTTTTACCTTGAACAAATTGATGTGGCTTATGTGCTTGATGATCCTGTTATTCCTTCTGATGAGACCGAGAAACTAGCTTATGAGACTAAATTTGCTAAGGATGACAGAACCTGTAAGGGGATGTTATTACATTATATGTCCAATGCTCTGCTTGATATTTACATGACTTATAACCATGCTAAGGACATTTGGGATACCCTGGAAAAGAAATATGGTGTTGATGATGCTGGTTCCAAACGCTATTGTATTAGTAAGTGGCTTAATTTCATGATAGATGATGAAAAACCTATTATCGACCAAGTTCATGACTATGAAACTATTTGCACCAATATTGCTGCTGAGGGACTTGTTATTTGTGAGTATACCCAGGCTATTGTACTTATTGAGAAACTGCCACCTTCTTGGAAAGACTATAGGAACCAACTTATGCATAAAAAGAGAGACCTTACCCTTGAAGAACTTGTTGGTCATCTGAAAATTGAGGAAGAAAACCGTCTTAAGGACAAACCTTCCAGTCATGCTGTATTTCCTAAAGCTAATCTTGTGGAGTCCAAACACTCCAATTATGACAGGAACAAACAGAAGACAAAAAGTTTTCACAAGGGAGACAATAGTCTCAAAACTCATGGTGGTGTGCGAAATACGGGTTCAAAGGCAAACGTCATGAGTGCAAGAGAAACCTGGACACAAGGCCGCAAACTGCTGGAACAAAAAGAAGAACCAAGCAAACTTGGTAGAAGCTGATTGAAAACTTTGTTGCTTTGTTGTATCCGAGATCAACCTAGCTGGAGATACTGCTTGAATGGATCGTGGACACAGGAGCGACGAGGCACATCCGCACCAACCGAGCCATGTTCAATCAATATGAAAAGTTGGAAGGTGAAAATGTGTTCATGGGCAACTCGTTCAAAGAAAAGTCAGCGGCAAAGGGAAGATTACTCTCAAACTCACTTCTGGAAAATTGCTTACTCTTACAAATGTACTTCATGTTCCTGAAATGCGTAGAAATCTAATTTCTAGAAGTTTGTTAATTAGGGCTGGTTTGAGGTTGTCTTTTGATTCTGATAGACTTGTCATCACCCATAATGGGGAATTTGTGGGGAAGGGATATTGTAATGGGGGGCTTTTTGCTGTTGATGCTACTGTTGAACTCATGAATAAATCTGCTTCTACTTCTTCTGTTTATATTGCCGAGTCTATTGATTTATGGCATTCTAGATTAGGTCATGTGAATGCAGCCTCCATAAAACGGCTAAAACACTTGAATTTGATACCTAGTTTCTCCAATTCTGATTTGCCTATATGTGAAATTTGTGTTGAAGCTAAATTTGCTAGGAAGCCTTTTAAATCAGTTGATAGGAAATCTGAACTTCTTGAACTGATTCATTCAGACTTAGGAGACTTTAAGAACCATGAAAGTCGAGGGGGGAAGAAGTATTACATAACCTTTGTAGATGACTTTTCCCGTTACACCGTAGTATACCTTCTGAAATCTAAGGATGAGGCAGAGGGAATGTTCTTAAAGTACAAAGCTGAGGTTGAAAACCAATTGGATAGGAAAATTAAGAGACTTAGAAGTGATAGGGGAGGAGAATATGATCCCACTTCCCTTAAGACCTTTTGTGAACAAAATGGGATTATTCATGAGTTGACTGCCCCTTATACCCCCGAACAAAACGGTATAGCTGAAAGGAAGAATAGAACCCTTAAGAACATGATGAATGCTATGTTGATTAGTTCTGGACTTCCTGATAACATGTGGGGAGAGGCTATTTTATCTGCTTGTCATGTCTTGAACCGTGTGCCTCATAAGAAGTTAGACAAAACCCCATATGAGATGTGGAAAGGCCATATCCCTAACCTCAAATACCTGAAAGTGTGGGGGTGTCTTGCTAAAGTTGCAATACCTTCTTTTAAAAGGGACAAAATAGGACCAAAGACTTGTGATTCGATTTTCATTGGTTATGCTTTTCATAGTGCTGCTTATCGCTTTCTTATTAAGGATGCTAGAGGTTCTTATGCTTGTGGTTCTATTGTTGAATCAAGAGATGCTGAATTCTTTGAACATGTGTTTCCTCTGAAATGTTCTTCTACTGCTTCAAGTTTTTCTTCTGCTGATCATGCTTTGTCTGTGCCTAGTCCTCTTGTGACTGTACCTGTAGTAGAAGAAGAACCTAGGAGGAGTAAAAGACCTAGGAAAGATAACAGTTTTGGTTCTGATTTTGTCACCTCCTTCCTTACTGAAAGTTGTGTCCTAAATGAGAGTCTAGTGTCTATTTTTATCTTAGAAGAAGTCCCTAAGACCTATGACGAGGCTATGAAATCTGTTGATGCTGTTTTTTGGAAAGAGGCCATAGATAGTGAGCTAGAGTCCATCATGAGTAACAACACTTGGGAATTAGCAGACCTTCCTAGGGGTTGTAAGCCCATCTCTAGCAAATGGATCTTTAAAAAGAAGTTAAAGCCTGATGGATCAATTGACAAATATAAGGCAAGATTAGTTGTGAGAGGTTTCACTCAAAAGGAGGGAATTGACTATTTTGACACCTATTCCCCAGTTACTAAGATTGCTACCATTAGGACTCTGATTGCCTTAGCTGCTTTACATGGCCTTGTAGTGCATCAAATGGATGTTAAGACTGCTTTCCTAAATGGTGACCTTGAGGAAGAAATCTATATGGATCAACCTGAAGGATGTGTAGTTTCGGGTCAAGAGCACAAGGTGTGTAAGCTAGTAAAATCCCTTTATGGTTTAAAGCAAGCCCCTAAACAATGGTACCAAAAGTTTGATAACACCATAACCGATTTTGGGTTTCTTGTAAATGAGAGCGATACCTGTGTTTATTCTAAAAATGACTCTCGAGGTTGTGTGATCATCCTGTTTATATGTTGATGATATGTTGATTTTGGGACTAGCTTAGATCTTGTAAATGAAGTGAAAGAATTCTTAAGTACTAAGTTTGAAATGAAAGATATGGGTGAGGCTGACCTTATTTTGGGAGTTAAAATTTCTAGGTCTCCTCATGGTTTCAGTTTGAGTCGAGCCCATTATGTGGAAAAGGTACTTAGGAAGTTCAACTCTTTTGATGTTGATCCAACTAGGGACTCCTTATGACTCTAGTATCCACTTGGTGAAAAATAAGGGAGATCCCGTGGGCCAATCTGAGTATGCTAAAGTAATTGGTAGCATTATGTATTTGATGAACCGCACTGCACCCGATGTTGCATATGCTATTAGTAGACTTAGTAGGTACACACATAATCCTAGCAAGGATCATTGGGGTGCTTTGCGTCGTTTGCTTAGATACCTTAAAGGAACCATGGATTGGGACATTCACTATTCTTCTTCACCTGCTGTTTTAGAAGGTTATTGTGATGCTAATTGGGTATCTGGAAATGATGAGATTAATTCTACTAGTGGTTTTGTTTTTACCTTGGGTGGTGGTGCTATTTCTTGGAAATCTTGTAAACAATCTTGTACTGCTATGTCAACAATGGAATCTGAATTTGTTGCACTTGAGTTGGCGGGAAATGAGGCGGAATGGCTTAGAAACCCGCTGAATGACGTTCCATTGTGGGGAAACATGCTCCTTCGGTTGCACTCGCATTGTGACTCCCATGCCGCTATTGCAGTGGCAAAGAATAATGTCTACAATGGAAAGAAAAGACACATTCGTCTCGAGACACAAGGTTGTAAAAGATTTGATAACTAGTGGAGTGATATCACTGGACTATGTGAAGTCCGAAAAGAATTTAGCGGATCCGTTTACTAAAGGCCTTTCTAGAAATGTAATTGTGGATGCATCCAGAGGGATGGGATTGAGACCCATTTGAAATGTAATAATGAATCCCTACTCTATGCAAATAGAGTTCAAAGGGCAACATTAGTAATAAAGGCACTTGTTTATTTCTATCCCTCTTATGAAAATTGTGTTGAAAAGTGCTTACCACTAGTGATTGAGGATGAGCAAAGGGCTCTTAATGAACCCATATCCACAGTTGTGTGGTGGTGTGTGGTGGTACACACTTGATGGGATTCACCTACTTAGATGTGGAAGTGGGGCCGCTTCCTATGAGAAAATGTGGGTCATTTCTCTAGAGCATCTATGAGTATCCAGGTAGGCGTATGGCCGTATAGGCGCCACATTGATCGCGGAGTGACTACTTCTTTTAAAGATAGATGTGTGTTTTAGATAAAGGTTTCAAGTTCTCTTAAGTTCAAGATGAACATCACTTAATTGAACAAGATTCCCAAATCTGATTCACTAAGTGTTAATTCAAGTCGTAAGACATTAACACTAATGCATCACTTCTTTTTCAAGCCCGAAATTGTCTATTCTTCTTCTCTTCTTCTAACTTTGATTCTTGTGGGGGATTGTTGGAATTAAAGCCTCAAAGTTAGCCTTAGTTATGGAGTATTTCCTTGTTTGATTTGTTCATGAAATACCCAAGTCCCACATGGAAAGTATATAAAGGTTCTACCTTGTTTATATACTATTATGTTCCTTTTAGCTTTGTTGAACAATGGGCTAGAAGAATGGCAAGCCACACACGCGCGCGCGCGCCGGCCGGGCTCGTGGCGAGCGCGGCGCGGGCGTGGGCTATGGGCCTGCGGCCCGTTTTATTATCAGCTTTAATTTTTGGGACTTGTTTGTTCCGTTATATCTCTTGCGAGATTCACGCAATCAATTAGTAACGGCAAATCAATTCTTGCCGTTTTGTCGCAGCTTTCACTCCATAATTTCCTCCCAGAATTTTTCATTGCCGTTTTAACTTTGCTCCTCTATTCTATATAAATCCTCCCACTGGTTACAAAGTATAGATCATTATTCAGTCTTCCTCTCCACAAAAAAATGTTCTCCAATATTTCGGGCTTAGTTTGTCACTCCATCCGTCTGCTTGTGAGTGCACACAATCGGGCGGCGCTGTGCTAATCCTGGAGGGTGGTCGTCGGGAGGAAGCTTGCACCTGTGCTGCGGCGAAATCACCTTTAAGGACAGTGGATCTCTCCACGTCACAGTATTCTGTTTCTTTGTTTCTCCTTTCCAAGTAAGATCGTTCTAATTGTTTCTCTGTGTTCTGTCTCCTTGCGTAATAGTGCTTACAACACATGCTAGCAGTGTGTTGCCAAGGTCACTTTTCTATAAAACTAAGTGTAAACATGTCTGCATACCAGAAATGTTGCAAGAGAACTGGATTTATATATACGTTTACTGTGACTTATTGCACATGACCCAAATACTAACTCGCCAGAAATTTTGCCTAGTTTATTGACGATGACCCTTGATTTTAGCCTCATAAATCAGCAGTTGAACCATTCCTTGAATTTGGTCATTCGTTGTCCAATTCAAACCAAGTTGCATAAGACACTTAGGGCACCTAGGGCTTAGGAGCATTCGAGAAAAAGGTTTTTAGACTCGTTGTAAGTTGTGAACTAGACATGTTTTGATATAGCTTCATACTTCTGTAAAGTTCTGATCTTAGCAGAATATATCCTTCTTAAAGGACAGATGCAATGAAAGGAGGCTTTTGTGAAATAGTTATAGCTTGCTTTCGTTTAAGTTCATCCTTTCTCATATCTTATGTTTTTGGTTTCCTTCAATGATGTGTTAGGTTCCTTTTGCTATGTTTGGAGGTTATGGGAATTACGCATCTGCTTTATTTATAGCTATCTGCTGCCAAAGCTGATAATTGGACAAGGTTGAATCGGAGCTGTTTGACCTTGTGGAGGCTACCAAAAAATCTCAAATGTTTTCTCAATTCACAAAGGATCTGTCCATACGGGCAGGTGTAAGAATTAAAGCTGTAAATGTTTTCTTGTTTGTTTGGGTTGGGTAAACATGTTTCTTTATTTTCTCACCAGTAGCTGCTGCTGTGTCGCCACCTCTATACAGAGCAAGAGCAAACAATGTCTCTGCAAGATTTCTTATCAGTTACTCCCCCGTGGCACAAAAATTAGCTCACTTTCCTTTTTGATACGTCTCACAAAAATTTACTCACTTCTTTTTTTGTTTTTCTATTTTAGGGCATGAGGACCACTATTACTTTTTACTTTATAACTCACATCTCCGTACTTAATAATTGTTTCTCTCTCCTTATTCCTTAATCCCGCCTTTTTCATTTCTTCCTACAACGTCTCCTCTATTTCCTTGGTTCTTGAGAGAAGAGGAAGTGAGTAAATTTTTTAGAAACGGAGGGAGTATCAAATAAGAAGCATTGATTGTAGAGCAGACTTCGTATAAGGTCTGATGTAAAAGTTACCTTGTAAATGTTCCATGTGCACTTGGCTGGTGGGATTCTTGGGTCTAGCTGAAATCACATGATACAAGTCATAATTGCTTAAGCAAGTTCTGTCGGCTGAGTATAATAATGTTATGGAACTCTCTTTAGATGTTATGGAAGTATGTTTGATGTTATTGTGTGATACAATAATGTTTTGGAATCCTTTTCTGTTTGATACTTGTTTGTTTTTGAGGCTTTTTTTTACTGTTGATGAAGTGTTCCATGTCCTCAATGTGGTTTATTTTATTTAGATATAATGGCGGAGTATGGAAGGTTAAGGCACGTAGCCGGCATCGCAAAGAGATTCTTGCGCGCAGAATTGACTATGGCGCACAGGGGGTGAAAGCAATGAATAACTGTCATTGTGTGTTATTTGCTTCTGTTTTCTTAAAAAAAGTACAGTTGTTTTTACTTCTGTACAACCTTTCTACACCAGGTCTGAGGAAAATTTGTTTAACAATTTATTCTTTGTCGTGGTTTTATGGTCCAGCCCCTTCCTCCCATGGAGGAGAAAGAACTGAAGGAAACCTTACAGGAAATACTTGGGGAGGGAAGAAGGTCAAGCTTGAGCAGAAGGTATGTTCAGTTTTGTGCACGTCCTCATGCCTGTTTTTGCCTCTTGTTTTATGTTCTTGATTATGTGCAAAAGGGAGTCAGTGTACCTGCTTTGTGAAAGTGGAGTAATTAGTCTTACTGCGTTACAAAGAAGTGGCAATTTTTACTGCAGCCTGCTAAATGAAAGTTAATGTGCTTGTCAATTTGATATTTGAATTCTTATGGTTATTTCAGATTGACCCTAGTATTCTTGGTGGTCTAGTGGTTGAATTTGGGCAGAAAGTGTTTGATATGTCCACCACTAAGACCAGGGCGAAACAGATGGAGAGGTTCCTGCAAGAACCCATCAACCTTTAAGTGCCCCTGGAAGGTTTATTCTTGCAGAGCAACATTTGGAGAATTCATGCGTGTTAAGTAGTGGCAATGGTGCTGCATGCGCTGAGAATTTTGACTTTTTTTTCTTCCTTCTTTTGTTTTCATTTTGGCTCAAGATTGTTGGGGCCATCCGTTTCTTTTTTCCTTCTTTTATCACATGGCACGATCGTGTTCACAAAATAAGAAATTGAACGTCTTCTGGTCGGCATTTTCACCTAGGCAAAGTAAGATTACTTGTTCATAAGTGTGCTGTGCTCAATTTTCGGTGAATTTGCATATGGAAACCAATGTGAATCATCTTTCTGGTAGAGATGTGAATGATAGTTCTGCACTTCTGTGATACATTGTGGCATTGTGCTTATCAATTTGGTTAATTTTTTTGACATCTGTTATCTAGAATTGGATGAACTTATGATGTCGGCTAATTACCGTGCGATGACGGGTAGAAAGTGATCAGTACCTTTGACTATGCACAGCACATTGCTTAACAACCTTTTATTTCAGGAGGAATTACAAAGGTAAACTCTTAACAGAAGTGGTGCATTTTTATGAAGGAAGATTTGACATGATTATCTGCTCTTTGTTAGAAATTGAGTGTCACATTATTGTAACCCATTGTAGTTAAAGATTTAACATGCTGAACTATAGAACTCTTCAAAATGGACAGAGGTACAACTTTCGGACTTCCATGCCTCTCCGTTTTGGTAGCTCTAAAGGTGTGTCCTCTTCACTTAAATTCCTCTAAACTTATCTGAACTGAACTTATTTGAATTTATTAAACTTATCTGAACTTATTGATTTATTTAAATTCATTTTATAAGGTGTTAATAATTATTTGAACTTATTTAATTTTATTAAACATGAAAGCTCTTTTTGTTAGGTGAAGAGAGTACTTCATAAATAGGAGTATTTCATGATATTAGCACGTGAATTATTATTCTTCAAATTTGGCTATTTTAGTTATTTTAGTTGAGCTCTAAATAGGAGTACTCCAAAGTAATATCATGTGAATCACAACATTCAAATTTGTCTAGCTATTTTTGGACCTTTCAGAGATTATAAATTAATTTTATTTGGAACCTTCTTGTGATCTTAAGACTTCTTTAGGATGACTCTTTGGTGGTTGGGAATTTGGGATACATTATATTGCCTTAAAGTGCCTTTTAACTTATTTTGCTTTTCAGTGTAAACCCAAAATAACTCTAAAAAGTTATTATATGCTTTCCAATATGATATCAAATGGTGTTCTATGGTCTCAGGATGCATTCTAAGGGGTTTGTTGCCTATCTCTTGAATATCCGAAACAACATATTGCAGTCTTCAAATTTGGCTTTTTACGAGGAGATTTATGGACTTCTTTTCTGTGCTTTGCAATGTTTTTTATTGGGACCTGGTGATGGCTTCAAAATTCTTGGGAAAACTCATAGGTGGTTGATACCTTCTACATTGCCTCAAAATTCTAGTTCAACTCCAAAATAGCTCCGAGAGCTAGCTCCAAAAGCAACCATATGTGCAACCTTAGGTATAACTGTATAAGGATGGATATGATTTCAAATAATCTCTTATAGATCTAGGATATATCACATGGGGTATGTTCTCCAGGTCTTTGGATGTCCGGAAATGTTTATTATAGTAGTAGTATTTAAATCTCAATTTGGCTATATTTGAACTAATCTTAAACTTTTTCAGGCTAGATGATATTTTTTTTCGAAACTTTTGCGAGAGCTTTGGGTTACATTGGGTTGAGTTGTGAGCGGTTGTAACCTTCCCCATTGCTTTAAAATGTGCACTAGCGGAAAAAAACGAAAGGGCTGCGGTTAAAACAGCCCTAAGGGCTGCGTTTTTGGCCAGCAGCCCTTTCCGTAGCAGCCCTTCACTAAAAGTGAAGGGCTGCGGTTTAGGCCCAAAACCGCAGCCCTTCGTACCCTAAACCGCAGTCCTTCATTGTACAAAGGGCTGCGGTTTTGAACATAACCGCAGCCCTTTTGACCCAAAGAAAAAAGAAAAATAATTTTTTTTTTTTTTGCATTTTTTTACTCCTAAATATTATGTTTTTTTTGTAATTCCCCTTGAATGTTGATTTTTACAATCATTCCTCACCCTTATTCTTCATTTAGCTCACACGAATCACAATAATGGTGATTGACCCGGTTGAAATCATGAAACATATCAATTCCACTGTATAACAATTCAAGGATTGAAACTCATCCCCAATCAAACGCTTATTCAAAGGGTAACAAGAGTTATTCAGTACCAAATCATAGATAAAACCACAATTCTACAGAACTTTGCATCTAAGTTGACATTTAATTGTGGAAAAAGAAAACTGAAGACAAACCACAATGCTCTTGAAGAAAGCAATTAGGTTCAGCAGCAAGCACTCTATTAAATTATTCATCACAAATACAACACCAAAATCATCACACAAAAATACCAAATTAAACCAACCAAAATGTAGAGCGAAGTGTTCGGGGATTTTTCAACAAGATCTGAATCAAAACTACGGTGGTGCGCGACGAAGATTCCGGCGAACAACAACTGAACTCACTGGTCGAAGAAGATTCCGGCGACGTTGGTGCGCACAACGGTGGTGAGGAGACGAACGACGAAGGAGGAGAACTAAGGAGGAGATGAATGAGGGTTTTTGCGAGAGAGGAGAGAGAACGGGTTTGGTGCGTAGCAGAGCGCCGACGGGACGAACGAGGAGGACGAAGAGAACAAGGTTGCGGCGGAGGTGATGTGAACCGGCCCCATTCGTCCATTTTGGCCATTGACAAGGGACGTGAGAGAGAAGGAGGGTGAAAGAGAAGGAGGGTGAAGGGAGGAGGAGAAGGAGGGAGGCTGAGAGAGGATGTGAGAGAGGACGTGAGAGAGGAGAGAGAATGAGGGAGAGGAAATTGTGAGAACCCTAGCCCGCTTAACATTTTAAGCCCGCGAATTCGTTTCAAATTTTTTTTAAAAAAAAAGCCCATAAAGGGCTGCGTTTTTTTAAAAACCGCAGCCCTTCGTTTATGAAGGGCTGCGGTTTTTTAAAAAACGCAGCCATTCACTAATAGGGCTGCAGTTAGCCTCAAAACCGCAGCCCTTCATACTGTATGAAGGGCTGCGATTTCTTGTTAACCGCAGCCCTTCACTAGAAGGGTTGCGTTTTTCTTTAAAACTGCAGCCCTTTATACAAGAAGGGCTGCGTTTTTAAAAAAACACAGCCCTTCCAGCGCATCCCTTCCTTTTTTTTCCCCTAGTGGTGGTCAACCCTGGTATAACTGTAAAGGCCACTATATGTCCATAATTTGACATGAGCATGATTTCAAAATGAATCTTTCCGGCATACATGGTCAAGGCATACATGGGGTTTGCTGCATAGGAAACACAAATGTTTGAAAGCGTGTTTGTTATAGCCATCAAAATTATTTGGTCCTCTTGGGGTATTTCTGGAATTGGTTGGGTTAGTCGGTGTTTTTTTTTTATCATAGACCTTTGAGAGATCTCCTTGATGCTTTGGATAAATCACGTGTGGCTAAGACCCTCTACATTACCTTAACGACCCGTTTGGCAAGAGGCCATAAATGGTGGGAATGGTAATGCATTATAGTGTAAATTTGTACAAGAAATCTAATGTCATTACCATAGGTAATGCTACTCCATCCCAAGATATCTATTCTCTTCCTAAAATCTCATTACTATCCATTACCACTTGGGAATGTGGTATTGGGTGGTAATGAAAATTTATAAAGGGAAACCCATGTTTTTTGGTAAAGTTTCATTCCCATGGTCATTGACATGAGAACTTCTTTACAAATTTACACTAAATTTCATTATGAGAAAATAATATTAGACTGAAATTGCTTGCCTTCTCATTGATTGATTTACAGTATATATAATACAATGCTATTTAGGAAACCTATTAGAAAGAGGAGATCTCAGAGATATACAACTATTAGGAAAGTATATACATATTTCTTTAACACCCTCCCTCAAGTTGGAGCATGAGAGGGTTCAAGAATGCCCAACTTGGACAACAAAAATTCAAACTGAGATTTTTCGAGAGCCTTTGTAAAGATGTCTGCCAACTGAACTGAGGTGGAGACATAAGACGGCTGAATGAGCCCATCAGTGATAGCATCACGCACAAAATGACAGTCAACTTCGATATGCTTCGTGCGTTCATGAAATACTGGATTTTTGGCAAGATGCAAAGCAGACTGACTATCACAAAATAAAGGAATAGATTTGGGATGATCAATACCCAAACTGAAAAGAAGACATTTTAACCATTTGAGCTCACAAGTAATAGCAGCCATAGATCGGTACTCGGTCTCAGCAGACGATCAAGAAACAGTATGTTGCTTCTTTGTTTTCCAAGAGATAGGAGAATGGCCTAAGAAAACAATCCAACCAGACAAAGAACGACGAGTAATGGGACAAGCTGCCCAATCAGAATCACACCATCCTTGTAGAGATAAGTCACTGTCAGCACGTAACAAAATACTTTAACCTGGAGTACCTTTAAGGTAACGCACTACTCGTAAAACAGCATCCCAATGAGCCTAACGAGGCTCTTGCATAAACTGAGATAAGATATGAACGGCATAAGCAAGACCGAGACGAGTGACCGCCAAGTATATGAGACGGCCAACCAAACGACGGTAGGCGGCGGCATCATCAAGAAGCGGGCCATCATCATGGGCCAACCTGTGATTCTGCTCAATAGGAAAAGCACATGGCTTGGCGCCTAATAAACCTACTTCAGAAATAATATCCAAAGTGTATTTTCGCTGACACAAGAACAAACCCGAGGCACTCCGAGCAACCTCGATGCCGAGAAAATATTTAAGAGGACCAAGGTCCTTCATCTTAAAACAATCACTCAAATAAGACTTGCAAACAGTCAACGCAGCGGAATCATTACCAGAAATAATGAGATCATCAACATATAACAAGACATTCATCTGCACAGGACCATGAGTGAAGGTGAAAAGAGAATAATCAGAATAAGACTGCAGAAATCCATACCCCTTCAAGGCAGAAACAAGTTTAGCAAACCAGCAGCGAGGAGCTTGCTTTAAACCATACAAGGACTTACGAAGACGGCACACCAAATTGGGATTCGAACACTGAAAGCCGGGGGAAGCTTCATATACACTTCTTCATCAAGATCACCATGAAGAAATGCATTATGGACATCCATCTGATGAAGTTCCCAATTTTTGGAGGCAGCAATAGCAAGAAAAGCCCTCACAGTGGTCATTTTGGCCACAGGAGCAAATGTTTCATTATAGTCCCAGCCTCCTGATGATTCCCCAAAACAACAAGGCGAGATTTTAGACGCTCGACGGAACCATCAGACAAATATTTAGTGCGATAGACCCATTGACTACCTAATGCACGCTTGCCCGGAGGCAACTCCTCTAATGTCCAAGTATCATTTTCCTCCAAAGCACGAATCTCATCCTGCATAGATGCCTGCCAAGCAGCATCTTTCATAGCCTCTTTAAAAGATCGAGGGTCAGTGGTAGCAACAACAGCAGCAATAAACTTTCGGTATTTCACAGAAAAATTTGTACAATTTATATAATGTGCTATGGGATAAGGAGTACCTGAAGAAGCGGAAGGAGACGGTGCACTGAGAGATGGACTTTGAGGAGCAACTACATGGGTAACAAAATCACGAAGCAACACAGAAGGGATTTTATCCCTTTTACCACGGCCCAACTCATCAGGAGACTTAGAAGGAGATGGAGAAGACGGCTGGGCCTCGTAAACCGAGGGAGAAGAGTTAGTGTTGGGCTGAGGATAGGAGCCCAAGGCGTCAGGTGAGGAAATAGGGAGGGGCATGTTTGTAGGAGAGGAAGAGAGGTTGTTGGGCTCGCCTAAAGGTGAAGCGGACAAGGAATAGGTAGAAGAGGGCTGATCCGTGTTTGAGGGAGAAGGAGTGTGGTCCGTGTTTGAGGGAGAAGGGGGCTGGGCCGCTTGTGAGGGAGAAGAGGGCGCATGCCTGTTTGTGAAGGAGGGAGAGGGGTGAGAAATGGGCGGCTGCTAAGAGATAGAAGGAGAAGGAAATGGGCTGGGCTGATTTTGAGGGGCCGAAGGATCAGAAGGTAAGAAAGTGGGTTTTGCAAAATCAGGGTGGATAGGATGATCAGTCAAGGGAACCAAAGTGTCAGGTGCAATATTAATATCTTCCGGACTAGCAAAGGGAAAGACATCCTCAAAAAACTTGACATCACGAGAAACAAAGAATTCTTTGGTGTCTAAATCAAATAATCTCCACCCCTTCTTCTCAAAAGGATACCCAACAAACATGCATTTGCGACTACGGCTAGCAAACTTATCACCCTTAGTTTTATGGTTATGAGCGAAGCAAAGACAACCAAAAGTGTGAATGGCCTCATATGCAGGAATAGTGTCATGGAGAAGTTCAAAAGGAGATTTGTTGCCTAAAATAACAGATGGAGTGCGATTGATAAGATGCGCAGTAGCAAGAACACTTTCCCCCCAAAAATAAATAGGCAAATTAGCTTGAAAACGAAGAGCCCTCTCGACATTGAGAATGTGTTTATGTTTTTGCTCAACCCTCCCATTTTGTTGTGGGGTGTTTGCGCATGAAGTTTGGAAAATGATGCCAGTAGCATTGAAATAATCATGGAGGCAATTGAATTCAGTTCCATTATCACTTTGAACAATTTTAATAGTTTGAGAGAATTGACGTTCAACCATAGCAACAAAGGACATAAACATACGAAAAACCTCCAACTTATCAACCAATAAATAAACCCAAACGGGTCGAGAATAGTCATCAACAATAGTAAGAAAATAACGAGCACCACAAGAAGAAACGTGTCTATAAGAGCCCCATAAATCACAATGAATTTTCTAAAAAATGCGACTAGCACGACTATCACTATTAGGAAACTTGTCTCTAGGATGTTTGGCACGAAAACAAATCTCACATGACTTATTAAGACTACCCTTATGACCACAAAGAGGAGGAAGTAACTTCACTACAGATTCAGAAGGATGTCCCATGCGCTTATGCCACAACTCGAAATCCGAAGAAGTATGATGCACCGAAACATGTTGCACTTGTTCACCCCCGCAGAAATAGTAAAGTCCATCTCGTTTATGCCCCGTTCCAATCAGCTTCCTCATGGGGTCTGTATAGCACACATAGAAGAGTTAAATTATACAACACATGATAAAGCAGAGGTGAGTTGTGAAATCGAAATTAAATTACAACTAAATTGAGGCACATAGAGAACATTAGTGAGAATAATGGAATCCGATAACCGAACAGAGCCGTTATGAGTAGCAACTACAGATGCACCATTAAGAAGGCCCACAGGACAATCCAAAACATCAACAATATCATTCAACCAATCTTTCTTGCCGGTGACATGAGGGGTAGCGCCGGTATCAATAATCCAAGAGGAAGAAGAGAACTTACCATTTAACCGATCATCAGGGACATGAGTATTACCAAGTAGGCCGGCCAAAGCTTTCCATTGATCTGCCGAAAATAGAGAAGCCAGGAAGAGTCGGCCGAAGAGGTGGCAGCAGCAGCCGTAGGTGCAGCATGGGTGGCGTTGGCCTTAGCAGTGCCGCGACCACAGCCAGGAGGGGGGCCTTGGAGGCCCGAGAGTCTTTGGCAGCAGGCGAGCCATCAGGGTAGACGACGAGTTCATAACACTTGCTGGCATCATGGCCGAATTTTTTGCAATGTTTGCACTCGTGAAGAGACCAACAACGAGATATGTCATGGCTAGGTTTATTGCAATGAGTACAAATAATACGTTCAGTCCTCCCACAACCACGACTTGCGGCTTGTACAGCAAACCCAAGCACATCCGAGGGTTTATCAAGCGGCAAAGATGAAGTGCGAAGCCTCTCGTCTTGAACCGCCAAGTGATAAGCACGGTCAAGAGACGGAAGAGGATCGGATGATAAGATATTGGTACGAAGAGGCGCAAAATCCAAATTCAAACCCATTAAAAACTCATGTAAACGTTGAGCATCACGTCGAGTGGCATGACGAGAGCCCGCATCACAACCAGAACAGCATGAACAAGAGATTAAAGGTTCATGTTTGTTTAAATCTTCCCACAAACTATTTAGTTTACCATAGTACGTAGACACCGACATTGTTTCGGATTGCTCACATTTAGAAATTAAAGTTTTGATTTGATGAATCTTTGGACCATTAACCATAGCAAAATGGGTACGAAGATGTTCCCAAAGACGATGGGCTTCACGGAATTTCGAAAGAGTAGACTTTACCTCGATGTCCATGGTATTGGTGATCCACGAGATGATTATGGCATTCACCGTGATCCAGTCAGAAGCAGTATAAGGCGGGACAACCGTAGTGAGCGTTCCAGCAACAAAGGCAAATTTACGCCGAGCTTCGAGGGCCATCTGAATGTCGGCAGCCCAATCATCATAATTATCCAAGCGGAGACGGGTTGGAGTGATAAAGTCGCCGGGACGATCGCCCGTACCCAGATAAAAAGGAGAGTTAATATTGATGGCAGAGGGAGGTGGTGTTTTAGGCTGGTCGAGATCATCGCCAGTCATGGCTGCGGCAAGCAGGCAGCAAAAGAAACGAGAGAAAAAAATTAGGTTATGGCTCCGATACCATGAGAAAATAATATTAGACTGAAATTGCTTGCCTTCTCATTGATTGATTTGCAGTATATATAATACAATGCTATTTAGGAAACCTATTAGAAAGAGGAGATCTCAGAGATATACAACTATTAGGAAACTATATACATATTTTCTTAACACATTATCATTACCAGTATTTATGACCACTAACCAAACGGGCGGTAAAATGTATTATACAACTTATATTGTATCTTCCACTTTTCAACTCCAAAATACTTCTCTTAAGGATATTATGTCCACTTTTAGGTATGGATATGATCATACTCAATTGTCTCCTACAATCCTAGAATGCATAACATGGGGTCTTTTGCATGGGCCAAAAAAATATCGAAACAGTGTAAAATAACCTTCAAATTTGAATTGTTTGGGAGAGATCTCTTTACATTTTCGAGGCCGACGTTTTTATCGAAGACCTTGGATAACTTCTCGGTGGTTAGAACTGTTTACAATGCCTTCAAATGCTTTTAACAATTTTTATCTTTTGAACTCAACCCCAAATAGCTCCGAACAACATGATATGCTCGCTATTAGGTATAAATACAATATCCAATAGTCTTATAACCGTAGGATGCATCCCAATTACGAGGATTGTTACCTCGACTCCGAATTTTTTTAAAGTGTGTATTATAACTTTTAAATTTGGCTTCGGGTTTACGAATAATTTATTATAGGGGAGACCTTCTTAAAGGTCTCTGGATGCCTTAGGACGACTTTTGGTCGGTAGAAATTGGTTTGAGTTTCGGCGCACATCAAAGCGATGATGTGTTGGCAATATATATATTTTTTTTAAATAGGTAAGAAGAATTTTTTTAGGCTGCTCTTGCATAGGACCTCTACCTAGAAACCCATTACAAGCGAGACATCCCCTAATCCCTCCACCTTCCCTTAAAAGCAAATTGCTTGGGGTAGAAGTTGAACTCTAGACTTCTTCAGGGGAGATGGGAAAGCTTGCTACTTAAGCCAAACCCAATTCCGTAATGTATTGGGATATTGCTCAAAGAATATAAGTCTACTTTAGTTGGGCTTGCCCCTCTTTTTTCACCAAAAAAATATACTTTCTTCTTTCTATAATAATTGCAACATATCTCATTGACACATTTTTTAAGAAACCCATCTGAGGAGGAGAACGATAGAGATAGATATAAAGTAGGACCCATGCGATAGGAGAGAGATAGAGAGAATAAATTACTAGGCCCCGTTCATTTGAACTTATTTTGACTGAAATTAATTTAAATTAAATTAAATTAACTGAAATTAACTGAACTAAACTGAAATTAAATGAACTGAACTGAAATGAAATTAACTGAACTGAAATTAACTGAATTGAACAGAAATTATATTAACTAAACTGAAATTATATTAACTGAACTAAAATTAAATTAAATTAACTGAAATAAGAGAAACTAAACTGAATTGTATATTTAATTTTCTGAAATATAATTATCGATAATAATCAATAAGTATTAACATAATATTATCAATACATATTATTATTATTATTATTATTATTATTATTATTATTATTATTATTGTTATTTATTATTATTATTATTATTATTATTATTATTGTACAGAAATAATAAATAATAAATAATAAATAATAATGATAATAATAATAATAAATAATAAATAATAAATCATATTAATAATAATAATTATAAATAAATAATAAATAATAATAATTATTATAATAAAAATAATAAATAAAAATAATAATAATAATAAATAATAAATAATAAATCATATTAATAATAATAATTATAATAAATAATAAATAATAATAATTATTATAATAAAAATAATAAATAAAAATAATAATAATAATCATAATAAATAATAAATAATAATTAATAAATATTAAATAATAATAATGATAATAATAATATATAATAATAATAATAAATAATAAATAAATAAATAATAATAATAATAATAATAATAATAATAATAATAATCATAATAAATAATAAATAATAAATAATAAATAATAAATAATAAATAATAAATAATAAATAATGATAATAATAATAATAATAATAATAATAATAATAATAATAATAATAATAATAATAATAATAATAATAAATAATAAATCATAATAATAATAATAATAATAATAATAATAATCATAATAAATAATAAATAATAAATAATAAATAATAAATAATGATAATAATAATAATAATAATAATAATAATAATAATAATAATAAATAATAAATCATAACAATACTAATAATTATTATTATTATAAATAAATCATAAATAATAATTATTATTATAATAATATTAATAAATAATAATAATAATCATAATAAATAATAAATAATAATAATAATAAATAATAAATACTTCCTCCGTTCCATTTTAAATGAAACACTTACTATTTTAGGCCTTTCAAAATAAGTGAAACGTTACCTTATTTGGTATTCACTTCTCTCTCTCCTCATCACATGGGTCCCTTCTTTTTTTCTCTCTATCTCTCTCCTATTCTAAATCCCCGTGCATAATACGTTTCATTTAAAATGGAACGGAGGAAGTAATAATAAATAATAATAAATAATAATAATAATAATAAATAATAAATAATAAATAATAAATAATAAGTAATAATAAATAATAATATTAATAATAATAATAATAATAAATAATAATAATAAATAATAAATAATGATAGTAATGATAATAATAATAATAATAAATAATACTAATAATAATAATAATAATAAATAATAATAATTAAAACATTAGAAAAGATTGAACTAAACTGAAATTAACTGAACTAAACTGAAATTAAATTAACTGAACTGAAATTAAATTAACTGAACTAAAATTAACTGAAATGAACTGAAATTAAATTAACTGAACTGAAATTAACTGAAAATAAGTTCAAAAAAATAGGGCCTAAATAAAGAAATATTGCAATAAATATGAAACTTTAAAATAAGGAAAACGTTGCGATTGAGAAAGAACAGAGGAAATATACGTCTAGTCGTCTACTTTAGGAAAGTGAGTATTCTATGAGGTTTCAGCCTCTGCCACGGATCTAACCAGGTAACCATGAGCGTAAATGCGTAATCGTTATCCAGGCTCTTTTCTTTCTATACACAGTGTAAAAAGTGCAGGATGTTGCTTGGCAAGTTAACGACCTCCGAAACAAGACTAACGTATTATTTATGATTATACAGCTGTATCTTGAAATGTTGTTTTAGAGTAGCTTTGGAGTTTCTTCATCTAACACTACTATTGTGTTTTGCTGTACAGTGTATATAGTACATGTATAGTATAACTATTGGGTTAGTTGGATTCTATCCCTTAAAACATGTAATCTTATCCTTTCGCTTATTTTTGACCACGTACCCCAGTTTTATTCAGGTGTTGGTGGATTTCGGTCCTACTTACACAATACTAGCTAATCACTTACCCCCTCTAATTACAAGATAGTCATTTTTAAGATTTTGACTCTAAACTTGATGTTATGTTGGCGAATTAATCTAGAGTACAAGTTCGTTTTGTAATTTTTTTTTTAAAAACTTTGGTTATCCAAGAAATTTTCCAAAACTAAAGGTTGCACATAAGAATTTCCCAAAACTAAGGGGTTATCAACAATGAGAATTTTCCTATTCTTTTATATAAGTATAATTAGATCAAACAAATGCATTATCTTTATGTAATTGTGAAAAAGTAAAAAAAGTACTATCTTCATGCCATCGTATCTAACCACAAAGTGTTATTTGTATTTATTTAAGAAAGAAATGATAAAATCTGAACTCCATTGATGAGTTTGTAGAGAGAGAAATAAAGGTCCTCTTTATTACAAGAATGCTGTCATATTTTCTGAATAATTGCAACTAGAAAATAAATGTCTTATTTATACTCTACTGGAAATAACAAATCTAACAACAAACTAATTGCTGAGCTGACGTGGCATATTAGCTTGTGAGGAGGAGGGATCCTCTACATGTGTGTGTACTGAGGTAGCTGGAGGAACATCTCCAATACAAAGTAATTTATATCACGTAAAAATCGTTAATATGATATTACATGTCGTTTTAAACTACAAATGGTATTACTTGTAAATTATAAATCTCAATTTAATGATGCATTACTCTTTTGATAGGCGGTACGATAATAATTATTGGTTGTAATGATAATGAAAATGTATTTTGTTTTGTTCAGATAGTTTATGGCAATGTTTCCTCATCATGGTGTTGAGAATTTAATAAGAAAAACACATATTTAGTTATTATTAATAGATATTAATAAAACTATACTTCCTCTAATTTTTTTTTTGTTAAAATTGGTCTCAATACCGTAAACTATGGTGTTGGTGCAACTAGCACCACCAACTTCAACTAGTACCCAAAACATCCCAAACTATTTACCTAGGTACAGCGAGTGTCATAAATGTCGCCGAAACTAAATGTTCTTGTCGAAGGCACGAAATCCGTGTTAATTTTTCCCCCTATTTTCCCCTTTTTCTTTCATTTTATATTATTTTTTTATTGATTAAAAGCCTAAGTCACGTGTGTCGAGAAAAGTTAGTTTCATCGTCATTTATGACACTTACTGCACCTAGGCCAATTGTTTGTGGTGTTTGGGTGCACCCGCGCCATCGTTTGTGGTGTTGAGGCCAATTTTGCCTTATTACTTACATCATTAACATGATATACAAGTTCTAAGGAGAGGAGAAAGATAGAGAGGAAAAAAGGGAGACCCATATGATAGCCGATAGGAGAGTTGTAGGGAGTAATCTATACTAATATATTAAAAGGCATTCCTAAGGGCATTTTACTCCATGTAATCCACATACAATAAAAAAATTAGAAATTGCATAGTATAGATTTCGATCCCGTGACTTCAAATTTATATACTAAAGTCTTAACCATTAGACCAAGTGATATTTAGTACTATCATTTTGAAGTATAATATTAATAAGTGAAAATTTTCGTTATCGGGGTATAGCCCGACCCTTATAACTAGTTATTGTTCAAAAAGAAAATGGTGTAAGTAATTTACAAGTTTTAAAAGTGGGAAATGATGCAAGTAAGAAAAAACGGAGGAAGTATTTATCATTGCATAACAATTTATTGCCATCAATTCATCATTAGAGATAGAGGTTCCATGCGTTGAGCACAAAATCAAAGAATGTTATGTCGTATAATCAGAGATTATAAATTTATAATACATGCATGTCTGCTAGATAACTTATCTTGTACAACACATAAAACATGGGGTTGTTTTAGAACGAAAGATTAAAAAAAAGTAAGAATAACTGCATGGCCTGATTATAGGCAGAAACCTAGAAATCCTGTTGTTGTTTCCCCTCAAAAAAAAAAAAAAAAAAAGAAATCCTGTTGTTGTAGGATCTAGAGATGTAAGTCATGTAACCATCAAACGTGTCCTTGTTTGACAGCCAAATACGTTTATGTTCATGTCCTGCATTAACAAGCATATTATTTGTTTATTTAAAAATGGAACTAATTGGACAACTACATTTTGACACGTTAAACGCTTTGGCAGAGGGGGAAGTATTTTACAAGCAGTACTTTCAGTACTACTCTCTTATTCTCTCTCTTCTTTCTCTCTCTACCTATATCTTTCTCTTGACTCTAATATTAATATAACACTATGTGTTACTATGTGTGTAGAGGACAAAGAGAGTTATACTTAGAATTCACGAGTGAAGTTCCAAACACACTTTTAATAAACAATTATGTCTATTACTATGTAAGAGAGAAAATAAAAAAAAAAAGGGGTGTGGGGCAAAACCCCATATTATGTGAAGTGGAAGCAAAAAAAAATAGAAAGAAGAAAGAATGTAAGATCGTCATAAAGCCATGATGATTACCTTGTGAGTGAAGTTAAAAAAAACCCATGGGGGCATCGATGGGGACATTATATGGAGTCAAAGACAAGAAGACCAACCATCGCCTTCACTTTTTTTTTTTTTTTTTTTTTTGTACCATATTTTCTATAGAGGCATAGCATTTATCTGCATTTTATACTATTGCTTATGAGTTACTATTTTTTTTTATACTCCATTCGTTCCATAATATAAGTCTCTTTTCCTTATATGGTGTCCCAAAATATAAGTCATATTTCTATTTTCAATCATAAATTATACCCAAAATACCCTCATGAAAATAATTTTATTCCCCAAATGTCCTCATTATTTCTTCTCCCAATGAACCCATCATTAATGATAAAATGAGATCTTTTACCCCCTAATCTCCCATTAACCACCAAAGACCAATTCATTAGCTCCTCATTTACTCACTCACCAACTATTACTTCTACTGATTTTATTAACTCTTGATTCTACTCACTCACCGAAAGATAATTCTAGTGATTTTATTGGTTGAATACATATAATAAAGTGATTTGATTGGTGGGTTTTGTTAAGGATGGATTTCTCCTACATTAGCCTTGTGCAAAGCGTTTTTTGCCTTCAATAAAGCTTGCAACTGTTTAGCTTCTCAATGATATAATGATAATCCACCCAAAATTGCAATACATCTATTGGTTTTTGTTTTTCTTTTAAACAAAATAATATAAAAAGGTATGTGCTTCCCAATACAAGTGAATCTATTCATCCTAATTAAACAATATTCCATACACCTTGATTCCCGTATAAAAACGGAATTAGGACTTATATTATGGGACGGAGGGAGTATAATATATATATACTCCATTGTTAACCTTTTGAAGGAGTTTATATGGTAAAAGAATAAGATTTTAACATCGTTCTATATATTATTTGATCGATGTATTTAAAAAAGATTTGGTACTAAATATTTAAATTTCATCAAGAATCAAATAATTTTGTGAGACATCCTTATATGTGTAGGAGTATCGTTACCATTTCGTATGAACATCAAAAGAATATAAGTAGTTTAAACAATACCAAGCTAAGTTTGGTCTAATGGTAAGGAAAGAACCTTCCAACCTCAAGGTTGGGGGTTTAATCCCCACTAGGGACACTTTGGAAGAGCGGATCCCCTTACCATTCCCCCCTACTGTTAAAGTATCTGCCCGTTAACCCAGGTCGGGTTAACCAGCAAGAGGTTTCAGTTTGATGGGGCCAAAAAAGTAGTTTAAACCATATAAGTATATTGTTAGCTATTACCACCTTTCTTTTTTGGTACAGAGTATTTACATACCATTTTGATAGGAAGATAACTTTAGATGACATGGATCAAAAACATATCCTAGATCCTAATATTAGGTAGTTCTATCATAGCATGCATCCTTGATTGCAACTATTAAAGGTCTTGATAACTTTCTTCTTTAGTTTACTAATCCATCTTTTACATAAAAAAAAAATAAAATTCTTTTTCTTTTGCTAGAGAAGAACTTTAATAAAGATACAACCCTTTCCACCATCAAGTTAAAGAAATAAGGAGACAAACAAAAAGAATCAAAAATAAGAAATAATCAATAATAATAAAAAAAATGCTATAGAAACAAACAAATACTTCCTGAAGAAGGAAAAAAGGAAAGCAAAAATAATTAGGAAAGGAGGGTTTCCCTACAATCCGTTTACACTCTACCCGTCAAGTTAAGAGATCCAACTAATCTAAAGACACTTTATTGATTTCAAATAAATTAATACTAATAATAGTCGGCATGTGTAATATCACATTCTAAGCAAGCTTACAACTCCATCAAACTCATCATTATCATTACCTCCTTATGAAGTCTTCTCATTTGGCCATTCATATATCATATACCCTCTTCCATCATCCTCTCATCTCATCACTTTTATATCTTCTATAACTAAGCCATATACATATTATTAGCATATAGTAGCTCCTTTATAATTATTAGTTAGCCTACTATTTTTAGTTCCTTTCTTTATTTCCACTTATACTTTTATTTTTCTTTTCCTTTTTTTTTCTTGGGTACAACTTATGAGTACTTTAGAATCAATAATATAGTGTTTCAATCCACATATATATAGCTGCAGAACTATCATTATTATTGATCATCAAAAGAATTTGTTATACTAGGGTTTGTTATCTTTAAGGAGGGGTAGTTTGGGAATCAGATAATCAATGAGAGGACCTAGTAGCATTGGTAGCAGCTGCAATCATAGTAGTATGGTAAAGGATGAGATGAAGGAGAAAACTGGGAAGTACAATCATAATAGTAATAATAATAATAATAGTAAGAGTAGTAATAGTAAGAACAATAATATAGTGAAATTGAGGAAAGGTTTATGGTCACCAGAAGAAGATGAAAAGCTAATGAACTATATGTTGAGGAATGGGCATGGTTGTTGGAGTGACATTGCTAGGAATTCCGGCCTCCAAAGATGCGGTAAGAGCTGCCGCCTTCGCTGGATTAATTATCTCCGTCCTGACCTTAAACGAGGCGCGTTCTCCCCTCAAGAGGAACACCTTATTCTACACTTCCATTCAGTTCTTGGCAACAGGTAACCTAATAGTACTTCGTTTCCTATATGTTGAGAAAAAAAGGCATGGTTGTTTGAGTATATAGGAGTAAGATATATAAAAACCTAGTAATCAGTATTGTATGTCATTAGGATCGAGTACATTATATGAATTATTAAGAAAAGCTTGATGACAAACTTCATAGTTGCTATCACTATGGGGACAATGGTGAGCTAGCTAGCTAACCCCAGAAATCCATCTAGGAAAGAATACTTAATTACTCCAATTTTCAATGTTTGTGCATATATGATCAGTTTGAGGTATCATAACATATGAACAGTAAGAACTAACATTCTTATTGAAACTCAAATTCATAGGGAAGAAAATCGATTTACTACTAATATTTCCAATTTTCTTCATCAAATAAAAGTCCTCTTATTGAAACTCAAACTCATAGGAAAGAAAATCTATGATATTCAAAAAGGTTTTAATTCAACTCATCATCATATACGGTCATATAATGTACTCCATCCGGTCCTTAATAGTAATATTCAATGTTCATAATGTTCATAATAATTAAGTAAGATTTAATTTGACACCCCCCTATCGTCTATCGAGGTAGACATTCTTCCCCAGGAAAAAGTTCATTTTGTAGCCAGTATTGTAAATTGCTGGTTGTTCCTGATGCAATACATTGTTTCAATATTCAAGATGAAAAGCTACACGAAAACCTAATATATGCATCTGGAAAAGGCTCAGATAATGCTGTTTGCTCCAATCCTGTCACTTGGAAATAGGACTGTACTACTAATTTCTCTCATTAATATTTGTTGTCATCATTTTCTAAGTAGCTAGTATACTAATTCTAAATTGTTGTTTCTTTCAGAATTCTACGCATCTTCAATTGAAAAAGTAAACAAGACTGAAAAAGAATTGTGCTGCATAAGCTTAAAGCATCACAATATTTTAAGCTATATTTTGTCACTATTTATCTTTTAATAACAAAAATGGTCACATATTTTCAAGAACGTACCGTAGATAAGTTCAAAGAGCAAGAAACTTACTCTTGATTTTTACCTATAGGTAGAGGTTTTCTAAGGCAGAAAACGACTAAGTTGAGATTGTGTTGTATTAAAATTATGAAGTACATACTATAACTTATTTGTTTGAACCAAGACATTTGGAGCCATTGGAGGACAGGGTAAACAACTTCATAGTAAAACAATGTACTTTATTCAACATAGTATTAGTTTGTTTTTCATAGAGTACATTGAAAAAATTACTTCATGTCACGTAAAAACCATAATTATTATATCAATTTGTTTTTCTAATAAATAGGAAACTAGTGACCATTATTTGAGTATATAAAAAAAAAAAATTTGGTGACCGTAATTTGGAATTTTGGATGTCTTCCTGCAAATTTATGCATGGTATGATATGTAGATCCCTTGGAAAACACATTGACTTAAATATTGGACATAGGGTAAGTGACCTGTGTCATTCATTCTTAAACTCTTAGTATCATATACTCATATACCTTTATATTTATCATTTATGCATGCGAATAACTTAAATTTGCTTATTAGACACTATCATAATCATACTATAAATTATAATTATACTCCCTTCGTTCTTTTTTAGAGGTAACATGTTGGCTTTTGACACTATTCATACAACTCATTTTGACCATTCATTGTTTTTTATATATATGTGGGATCTTGTTGGATTTATCTCGGTACATTTTTCAAATATATAATTTTATAGTTTTTATAATTATGTAAATAGAGATATTATGGGTCAAACTTGTGTCTCGACAAGTGTGAAAAGTCAAATGTTACATCTATTAAAAAACGGAGGGAGTACAATGCATGCGAATGAAACTAAACTCTGCAATAATTTTGTATACAGGTGGTCTCAGATTGCAGCTCGTCTTCCAGGACGAACTGATAACGAAATCAAGAATTTTTGGAATTCAACCATTAAGAAAAGATTGAAACAAAACAACAGCAACAACAATAACAACAACAACATGATCACCAATAACAATTTCAATGCTCCATCAGTGGACGATCCTAGCTTGCTAAGTGACACAATCGATCTAGTGGCACCAAATCAGCATCACAACAGCTATAATATAGTGGGCCAAGAATTGATGCTACCATCATCCATGTATGATCACGAAAATCATCAAAGTCTCATGATGACAGCTGCTTATAACATGTGCATGGATTCTTCTATAATGTCAGATTCTCCATCATCTCCATCCATGCACACTGCTGCGAGCTCCATAACAAGCGCAACTACCAACCAATTTGACAACTCGCTCCCTCCACTCCTTGAAAAGAATGGATATGATATAACTTTCAGCATGGAAAATTTTGCTGATTTTGTGGGTGGTGACCAAGTACTCCATGATCACCACTTTGTTACACCAGAAAGATTAATGTGTACGAGCAATGGTATCGTCGCCGCCACCGCCACCACCACGGCCTCTATTGCTGCAAGCATGGGCACAAGTGATGTTAATTTTCCCATGATACAAAGGACAACAACAATTCCTAAGCACACAAGCATCAACCATATCGTTATTAATGACAGTGAAAGTTGGGCTGATATGGTCAACACTAATGGGAATGGAGGCATGATTAATTATGGGAATAATGGTAATAGTAATAATAATAATAACGGAAAAGAAGGAAACTTAAAAATGGGAGAATGGGATAGTTTGGAGAGTTTGTTGGGAGATGTCTCCTTTCCTTTCCTTGATTTTCAAGCTTAATCTCCTAAGACTTTCTCTCTCTAGATATCTAGTTAGTTCTACTGCCGGCCATATATTATAGAGTATGACTTACTACTCCCCCTGTCTCCGAAAGTTCTTCCTACTTTGACCAATTTCCTCTCACAAAAAAATTCCAAATAGGAACAACAAAAGAAAACGGAAGGAGTATATGAGAGAGAATTTTTGCCGAATATAATACCTACAAAAAGCCCAGCAGCACTCAGGGACTCCCATCGATCTTGTCATCATCCACAAAATGTTTCTTCTTCTTTTAAGGTTGATCTCTTGTTTTTCCCCTCTTAAGGATTTTGCTTAGTTAAATTGTTTAGTAAATAAAATATACACACATTCATACATATGGTCATGGAGAGATAGGTACAAATATACAATAAGGAATTAATCAGGGAAGGAAGTAAATGTGAATAGTGAATTGTTATATTGAACTTGTGGACAGGAGAAGATATAAGTATTATAGCAAGATGGAAAGAATTCAAGCTCTTTGTATCATGTACAAAAATTGAACAATAATAATGTAAATCAAGGTCTTGGAATCTTTTTTTCTTTCTTCAATTTGTTAATGTTATAAGGCATATAGATACTCGTTCCATCTCTGTTGGAGATAGTGATTAAATAATGGGTGCGTCTTGGGCATAACATGTGACACTATAACTTATTGCGAAACATGCATAATGACATAGACTCCAACAAAATGACATGAATTATACAAATAATGACATGAATCTCATTTCATTATGTCATTTTTTTCATGAATTTGAGTTCTTTTTACAAAAGAAGCGGTGGTTGGTGGGTTGGTGTAACCGTTACACCTAAGAAGTTGTACGTGTTAGATAATCTACTTCTATTTTGTATGAAGGAAATTAACTATTCTATTTTTTTTTTGAAAGGAAATATTCTATTTTAAAATATCAAGAAAAATATCTTTGTCACCTTACTAAACATAAAATGGGTTTTGGTTGAGTTTATTAATATGAAACTACACTTATAATTAATTAAAGTCATTGTTTTTAAATCTAAAATCTAATCTATAAGTTTTTTTTTTTTTAGAAAAATTAAGGTGAAGACGGAAATGAGTATAAATGACAATAAATTTACCCCTTCTGTAAATAGTATTTCCGTTCATCTTGTAGAAGTTGCTTTTGGTTATATCAAAAAAAAAAAAAAAAAATATTGAACATGTTAATCAATTACATTTTTTGTTGCTAAAGAAAATTTCCCTAAAAATGATTATACTGTAATAAACTTTATTGGGGCCTAACACAAGCCCGCGTTAGATTGTCAAAGGAGAGAGTTTAACCACATATAAAATTGACAAAATTCTATCCTAAAACCAATTGGTGATTAGAAGAGTGGCCACCAAGCTTATATTTTAGTCATCTCTCTATTCTTTCAATGTGAGATTACATTTTGTTTATCTCCTTAACATACTTCTAAAGAAAATACTTTCTCGATTTTTTCCCATAAAAAAAAAAAAAAAAAAAAGAGCACTTCTTGGATTTCTAGAACATTCAACCTATATTTTGAAGCTTTGTACTTAGAATAAATTGGCCTCTCAAGCGTCAACACACGTTTATATGCATATGATATGAAATTGATCTTTATATTGATGAAGATGCACGCAGAGCGAGATCATCACATAATCGATTTCCTTGATGATTATATTTCAGAGTAACAATTATTGAAAGGATAATACTTTAAGATTGAAGTCAAGAGGCAGAAGCCGCAGAACATTGAACTTCAGGTGAAAAAAAATATGAAAAACAAAACACGTCGCCTGAGAGATTCGAACTCTCGCGGGGAAACCCCATGTACTTAGCAGGCACACGCCTTAACCACTCGGCCAAAGCGACATCACATTCACTCACATAGATTTATATTATTGAGACTTTCACAGAACTTGCCTTTTGCACATCTGTTTTCCTTTTACCCAACAGGATGACGAATGGAGAACTTCATTCCTCATCGCAACTGCATGAAAAAAGGGGAGTGATATAAATACATGTGAGGATTTTCTATCTCTAGCACTTCCAATTCTTTTTCCCCAATTATAATTTTAGCTATATTTCTTCTATTTGAAAATAATTGACACACTTCTGTAGGCATGAAAAAATTGTATAATGCCAAGCCATTAATTATTTGTCCCGACAAGTCAAATGTTGACTTAAAATAAATGGATGATCATAAAATAAATTAATTTGGGATTTATCATTAAATGAGGCCTATTTTAATTAATCATCTATTGGGTCATGGCTCATTAAATAAAAGATGGACTCATAATAGAGTTATGTCCATGGGCCTGGAGGCAAAGATAAGTGGAAACCCTAGGGTTCTCCTAACTCTATAAATAGAGAGCTCCTCTTCATTTGCCAAAAGGGAGAAAAACAGAAGACTAAAAGAGATAGAGAGAAAGCTGCTCCAGAGACTCTCTAAGTCTGCACATCCAAACCAAACATTTAACCTAGAAGAAGAACAACAAGCATCAAAGCCGTTCTATTCTAAACGATCATACTTGAAGGAGATCAAGCCCGGAGGCCCTCATTCAAGGAAACCAAATCATTCTTTTGGAGATCGAATCAGTGGATATATTAGAGATTGTACTCAGATTTTTATATTAATAAAATTATCATTTGTTTCACATCTTTTGATTCTATTTTGCAGACATCTAAAAATTTGTGTTTACAAATTTTTGGCACGCTCGGTGGGACCATCTCTACCACTCATCTCTTTCTCCAAACACAAGTTCAAATCTTTTCTAAGCAATGGCACCAAAGAAGAACATCTCTCATCCTGATGTGGAGAAAACTGATCAATTGCAGCGAAGATCCATGACTCTTGGTGATTTTATTGATGATGTAACCCTTGGTTTTCATACTAGGGGTACGAAGAAGGCTGCTATCAGGAGTGCTGCTTCCACCCCCCGTGCGGCATCTATACCTACCAAATTGCGCACTAAGCCAGGCGTTTCATTCACTTCAGAATCATCCACGGCACCACTTTTCCTTGGAGCGCATGAAGTTCCTATGCTCAACTCAAGCCCTTTCACACATGAGAAATCAGATAATACTGCTCGAAGGGTTCTCCTCAAACCCCCTCTTCCAACCATTGAACGTGGCCGACGATGATGATAGTAGCAAAGTGGTTCCTCTCCTTCATCACATCCGTCACTTCGCATCCTGTTCAAAGCAATTCAGGCCTCAGAACCCGATGTTGCTACTGTCATGGCACATGAAGCCAAAACACTCGAAGAACAATTGATCGAAATGAAGAATCTCATCCAAAGGATGATGAAGGATGGAGAAGAGAAAGATGCCCAGATTGCTGCCTTGCAGAAGAAGCTTGAAAAACACCCTAATGAAAGTGATTCGGACGCCGACTATATTAAAATAAAATTAAAGCTTATTTCTAAATTACAATCACTTTCGTTAGGGCGTTTTTCAAGCTGTCTAGAGTATTTGAAAGTGATTCGGACGCCGACATACAATCACTCCCCCTTAAAAGAGTTTTGTCCTCGAAACTTCAAAACAACCAAGAGACAAAAGAAAATACTCTAGATAAAGAACATTAAGAAAACAGAAATCGATGGATTTTAGTTAACTAAACAACTTTGCAGGTATACAATTTGATAACTCAAATAATATATATTTTATTTTGGAAGACCAAAAGAGTTGTACAGTAAAGAAGTACGGTAACAACCATTATTTTATAAAATGTGAAAGAACCAAAGACAAGTATTAGAAAGTTTAAGGTAAAAACCTTTGCACAATAAACTATAGGTAATTTTGTAAAAGAAGCAGGAATAAATATTAACATAAAAATTATAAAAGAATAAATCCGACCATACATAAATATTTTTAGAAAAGAAACGAAGAAGGAAAAGTTCATAAATAGATAGCCAAATCAATTTAAATAGAGGTAACCACACAGGCTTATACTCCACTTAAAGAGATAAGAACACTTTAATAAAGAGTAGCTAGCTGCTTTATTAAAATAGCACTTACGAACACAAGTCATGACATATGTTATAAGAGCGTACGCCTACTCCTAAACATATATATGAAAATTAAAGTTCGCAAAAGAAAATGAAAACTTTAAAATTAATTTCACAACGACGAAACACTAATAATAAAAAGGCGATAAAGTAATAAATTATTAACAACAATTATAAAATTTGCTAAGTCGACACAAATATGCATGGAACCACCCACTGCAATCTAGTATCAACAAAACAATATTTGAAAGCCAACTTATCAAATCGACATTAGAGTTTACTGGAATCACCCAATATAAACTTAATATCAACTGAAAAAGGAAATTAAATCAAAACAGGTAAAATGTGTCAACTTATCAAATTGACATACAAGTCACAGGAATCACCCATTATGACTCAATATCAACTCAAACAAGTTTAAAATTTAGACTTATCAAATTGACATACAAGTCAAAGGAATCACCCATTATGACTTAATATCAACTCAAACAAGTTTGAAATTTAGACTGAGTATATAAATTTCATTTTCAAAGAATATAAAAACAGATCAGTCAAAATCAGAGAATTAAATAAGAAGTAATGAAAACAACCAAAATTTTTCAATTAAATGAGAAAGCACTAAATATTTAAACAAGAAACAACAAATAGTAAACGAGATCCTTTCACGTATTTGAGTTCGAAAAATAATGCTAATAAGAAAACTAAATTAGTAAGTAAAATAAAAGTTGTTGAATGCTAACCTTTAAAACAAAATAGTTTACATCTATTTTTCAAACTAACACCAAAACAACTCATTAGGGTACTTTTATTTTCAAAGACTACAAAACTTATTACCATAATTAAAGGCTAAATAAGGATTAACATGAAAAATAAAAATATTAAAAGGAAAATATTTATAAATATAGATGGTCAAAGACGGTAAGAAAAATTTGAAGAATATCTTGAAAGACAATTTCAAAACCCCTTTCTTTTTCCAAACCATTATAAAACAATTGAAATTAAACGTTTTTCAAAAGAGTATATCAAAATATTAACAATAGGAAAATTTAAAAGTCATAAAATAACTCTAATATAGGTATGAAATTTATTAAGTTCAAAGATCTAAAATATAATTTGGAATATAAATTCAAACTAGAAAGTTTTGTAAATAATAAAACAGATACGTAGTACTCACATAAAAACAACACTCAATTGAAAAAGAACAGAAAATATATACTGTCTCACATAATAACATATACTATCAAGCATCTAGCAAATAAAATAAATGCAATGCAACACACAAGACTATATTAAAATAAAATTAAAGCTTATTTCTAAATTGCAAAACACAAAACAAATTAAACACAAAACAAATTAAACACAACGAAACCGAGAAGGCTATAAATTACTTCGCTTTCGCTGCGCACTCTGATAAAAGAGAAAATAAATTACATGTAAGAGGCCCTGCAAATAAGATTAGCAAACTTGGTAGACTAATTCCACCAATAATACAAATAACTATACATATAACATATGCTCCATAAGCATGAGAGTACATCACATTCCCAGAAGGCTTCCCTTTACTTACTCTACCCATCACACTCTCATTATAGTGAAACAACTAAACTTAATTCTAAACAAATTTTATATCATATGGCTAACTAATAATTCTAAAGAATCATTAGCAACTCTTTTTCAGAGTTTAGGAGCGTTTTGCTCTGATACCAACTGTAACACCCCAGAATTTCAAAGCGGAAAAAGAAAGAAATAATAATAGTATTAATAGGACTATGGCAGAAACATCGTCTTCTGGGAATGTCACTACTACAAGAAATGCGTTTAAATAACTAAGTGATAAAAACAAACATAAGTAAGTACTATAAGTAAATTAATTACTTAGATTAAAATCAAAATGAGAAAACTATCTCAAACTAAAGAGAATTCTAGAACTAAAACCCCTAATAGATTATTTCTCGCATCTCAACCCGAGCCCAAAATCAAAGAAAATCCCCATCAACAAAACCCGCAAAATATACAACAAATATCCACAATCGCAGGGAGTAACTAGCGGTTCTCCCGAACAAAAGAAATCAAAGCATGATTCGTACATAGATTAATAAGAAAGGAAAGCATCAAGTCAAGTCAACTACAATATGCATCCACTTCCATATAACTCACAAATAACGCAAATGAATAATAAATAGCAAGTGAGTTGGATAAAAATAAATAAATCATCTCAAGAGTACTTTTATAAAAATAAAATATAGGTAAAACAAGTTATCGAGTCGAAAACCGAACGCTAGTGAATCGCAATTCACTTCCTAAGGTTTGTCGATCGCAATCTCCAGTCGGCCTATGGGCTTACGTTCCCCACCGCCCGTGTCAAAGAATGGCCAAACTCCCGATGCAGGGTAGAACACGCAGAATTCCCTAACCTCTCGGACGACAACAATTAACCCAGATGTACCCCTAGTTCGCAAACCAGGTGGTTGGCATGTTCTTCACCGGGGACTACATCTATCCCACCGGATGTTCTTATCTCAAATAAAATCATAAATATCATCAAAGTATCATTCATCTCAAAAATATTCACAAAAGGGATGCCACCCGACCTTATACCCATAATTCATCAAAAGTAATTTTTCAAAAATCTTCAAAGTAGTAACTTACAAATTTACAACAAATATCTCCAACCACAATACTTTAAACATCACTAAGCATCAACAATGATAGTGAAATAGTTTTTTTACAAAGCACTAACAACATCAATAAAAAATGCATCACCAATTAACTCCAAGGCTTATTAAATAAATGAATAGTACACAATTAATCATTTTTACATAAATCGACATAAACATAATGATATTGCTCACGGCAACCTACTAAACACCAGCATCCAATAACATAAAAGATCACAAATTATTTCTGATTAACAAGCTCTCAAATAATTTAAAAGAGTATCCTCAATTTCACAACAAAAACCCAATAATAATTATTAAAGTAATAAGTTCGAGCAGTAAAATCACATAAAAATTATCATATGACCCTAATGGCTCTACTGACATGGTACAAATTTTATTTATAATTTTTGGACTCCAAAAGTAATTTTAAAAGTTAATATAAAGATTACTCAATAAAGCCAATATAATAACTAAAAATATAAATAAACGCCCAAAAATTACCAAAAATTTACATAACATGAATAAACTCACAGAAATACATATTATACAAATAAATGAATTTTTCTACCTCCAAAAATAATTTTCATCATTTATATACTGACAGAAACGAAATTGCAAAAACAGATATATCAATTAAATAAACCAGTACACAGTAGGTAAAAATTATTCTAAGGCATGGAATACATACTATGCATACAACATGATCTAAGAAAAATAATTTCAGAAATTTTAACATCCGTTTAATAATTATTATGCAATTTAGCCAAAAACGCACAAAACACCAATTAAATCAAATAAATACTAAAAATCATAGTAATCACACAGCATGCATCAAGTATATTCATGTCAAATTTTGTCAATAATTTCATTCAAAAAGTATTTTAAATAATTCTTAGCGTAATAATCTAATACCGAATAATACTCTAATCACTATGGTTCTAAGATAACTACTAGTTACCTGGAACGTAGGGAGGAGATCTGAGTCTAAAGAGATAGTTAAGAGCTACGCATACAATCCAATTCCTCTTCTAACCCCAAGGCACAACGAACGAGAATTGAAGCAACCAAATACTAGGCATTTTCTTTTTGAACGTTGATAAATCTCATGTCACACTGCTTATGATTCCCGAAAATCTATTCTAAATCTCTCCGGTCAGAGTGTAGAACAAGATGTTATAAACGTTCTATCCAAATTTGAAGACGATCCAACGGTTAGATCTCCGGCTACGGTTATTTTCGTGAAGGTGTGACATGAAAAATCGGGTTGAAACTTTCTATTCTTTTCCTCTTCCTTTTCTCTCTTTCTTTTCTTGAAAACGGTGAGGGTTAAATGCAAATGATGCTGAACCTCTTTTAATAAAAATCAAAATTTTATGGCAAGGAAAAATGAAGGGTTTAGGAGAAAGTTAATGAGGGATTAAATGAGCGGTTACAAGATATTCAAAGGTTAGCTTAATAAGCACCAAAACTCTTCATCCTCCACTCCATAATTGCTGATTTTCGGCCAGCATGATACGCCACACGTGATGCAACATTTCATCACCCAAGTCGGTCCAACAACGTTACAAAAACGATACGCGACAAAACTGCATCCTAAACGCCTAAATAGATAACAAAACTAATATAACTTTTAAAATAAATACCTAACAACTTAAAATAAATATATATAAATATATCACAACATATAAAATATATACACATTTTCATAACACCTTCCAAAATAATCTAAATAATAAATTATTTATTTTTACGAAAAATATCATTTTAATGTAAACAAACACCAAAAATAAGGGTGAAAATTACGGGTGTTTCGGAAGGCTGGACTTTAGTCGCAAGAAGAAAAGCAAAGAAAGAAGGTAATGCCAAAGTCGCAACCTCCTCGACACGTAAAAGGCAACAAAGAAGGAAACAACCCAGACGCTCTAAGGCGAAGAAGAAGACAAAACCAGTTAGCAAACATGGTGTCTTACCTATTGATCTCCTTGAACAGGAAGCACGAATGCCCGTCACCTTGGACGAATTCTTCCCTCAAGAGTACTTCGGTGAAGTCTCAGTCAATAGGGTGACCTGTGATGTGGTGGAAGAAGAAAAGGAGCAAGGTGAACAAAATCACCTTCCCAAACAAGGTCTCAATCATGAGAAGGACCCTGTGAGAGACGCCAAAATACTTGCATTGTTGGAAACGGTCCCATCCCGCATGGGGTGGCGACTAGCTCTTTCCCTCCCAGAAGAAATGCGATTTGCTCTTGCACGCGCCATAGAAAATCCTATTCATTATACATCTAAGGAAAATATTGAGCAAGGAATTTATGACAACCATCCTGATCCATGTACAGCGTGTAGCACAACCTTGGCATTCACGGATGCTGATCTTATGTTGGGGTCAAAACCCCATAACAGACCTCGCTTTGTTTGTGGGTATATTCGAAAACAAAGGATCAACCGCATTCTTATAGATGGAGGATCTGCGGTTAATATCATGCCTAAGGCTACTATGGAGAAGGTGAAGATCACCATGGAGGATTTGTCCGAAAGCCGCCTGATGATACAAGGATTCAATTTAGGAGGTCAACGAGCCATTAGTATGATCAGAGTTGATTTGTCTATAGGGGAGATGATGGCAACCACAATCTTCCATATTATAAACTCGAAGACATCATATAACTTGTTGCTAGGACGACCCTGGATGCATGAAAATGGTGTTGTGGCATCGACCTTACATCAATGCCTCAAATACTATAGAAATGGCGAAAGAAAGGTAAGTGCAGATGTGAACCCATTATCTGAAGCTGAGTCACATTTTGCCGATGCAAAGTTCTATATTGAGCAGCAGGAGCCTCAGGATGTCATGCCAATAGAGCTTGCATCTACAGGAAAGAGTATCGTTGTCAAACAAGAGCCAATCAAGGAGGATGCTCGGTCAAATAAACTTACAGTAGCAGAGCTCATAGAGATCGATGAAAATAAGGATGAGAAGGTCTCTTTGAAAGAAGCTAAAGCCAAGTCTAGCTCAACAATGCCGGTGCTACGCTACATTCCAATGTCTAGGCGTAAGAAAGGTCAATCTCCTTTTGTACAATGTGGAGGTGATGAAGAAAAAATGAAACCTACATCAAAGCAAGGTGAAAGTAGACAAGCTATTGCTGAAAAAATGACTTTACCAGTACAAAATATAAATGACTAAAAAATAAGCAGCGTGCCACTTCCAGGGTTCGAGAAGTCATCAGAAATGCCAAGTTCGAGAGGAGAAGGCTTCGACCCAGTTGCTTATAAGCTTATGGAGAACTCCAGATACGATTTTTCTAATCCAGAGCCTACGGGAAAGGTCATAGAAGCTAAAGCTTATGGCCTCAATGACACTCAGCAAAACCTCCAGCAGCAAGGAGAACGTGTTTTTGTGAAGAAAGTTGGCCTGGGATTCACATAATCTAAGCTAGTTAGAATAACAAATACGGCGAAAACCAATACAAGCAACACAAGACATTGCGCTTGAAGAGTTGGAGGAAATTGAAGGGGAAAATACTTTGCCAGTCAGGATGGAATCTGTCTTTTGACAGATCAAGCCCGCTTCGATTCAACCACAATCCCCGTGTTTGACAGTGCTAGAAGGTCGGGAAAATTCTAAGTCATCGATCTCGATCTTTCAACGATTAGGAGGACGATGCAAAGATGCAAAGACAATGTTCATCTAAAAGAAGTGTCTTCAATAGATTGGGAAAAGACACACAAAGGCAATAAAAACCGTCTTCACCGCATTGGAAGAAGCAAAGTTAATTCCAAACAACAATGGTGACGGAAGGATGCAATAAAATCACAAGACGAATTCCAGTTGGAGAAGGAGGTTAGAAGTACCATACCATCTCGAATGAAGCGTTTCTCAACTTTGGAAGTAAAGGTGGGCAAGTCTCTTACTGTGCGAGGCCATACTGTAGTTCTCACAAATCACAAGCCCTCTATTGTCCAGAATAAAGAGCTAGATGATGCGGCCTCTTGTAATCATGTCACGGTTTGTGAAGCCAGGAGTGACGATGAAGAAGTAGAAACGGCTGAAGCTCCAAAAACACTTGAAGATGGAGGTCAGTCTACAGTAGATGATCTGAAAGAGTTGAGTCTTGGAACTCCAGATGAGCCGCGCCCAATTTTTGTCTGTACATTGCTCACTCCGAAAGAAGAAAAGGCGTATCTTGAGCTACTCATGGAGTACAAAGATGTCTTTGCATGGAGCTACAGCGAGATGCCCGGGTTAGATCCAAGAGTGGTAGTACAACGTTTAGCCACAAAGAAAGGGGTTTCATCAAAAAAGCAGCCTCAACGACGTTTTTGACCTAAGCTGATACCTGAAATTGAAAATGAAGTTAATAAGCTCATTGATGCAGGTTTCATTCGTGAAGTCAAATATCCTACATGGATTGCAAATATCGTCCCTGTGAGGAAGAAAAATGGCCAATTGCGTGTGTGTGTGGATTTCAGGGACCTTAATGATGCTTGTCCTAAGGATGATTTCCCATTGCCAGTCACTGAAATAATGATTGATGCCACCACCGGTCACGAAGCCTTGTCTTTCATGGATTGCACTGCAGGATATAATCAGATTCTGATGGCCTCAGAAGATCAAGAAGCAACAACTTTTCGCACACCCAAAGGCATATTCTGCTATAAGGTGATGCCCTTCAGCTTGAAAAATGCAGGAGCCACTTATCAACGTGCAATGCAAAAGATTTTTGAAGACATGATGCACAAGACGGTGGAGTGCTATGTCGACGATCTTGTTGTCAAATCAAAGAAGAGAGGTGATCATTTGCTTCACTTGCGTGATGTGTTCGAGAAATTGCGTAGGTATCGCTTGAAGATCAACCCTATGAAGTGTGCATTTGGCGTCACCTCCGGAAAATTCTTGGGATTCGTCGTGAAACATAGAGGAATTGAGATCGACCAATCCAAGATCGTGGCGATCCAAGACATGCCACCTCTAAAAATCTCAAAGAATTACGCGGACTCCAAGGGAGACTAGCCTACATTCGACGCTTCATCTCAAACTTAGTTAGGCGATGCCATCCCTTCAGCTCATCTTATGAAGAAAGGTGCTCCATTTGAATGGGACGAGTCATGTCACAAAGCCTTTGAAAGTATAAAAAAATACTTGTCTACACCTCCGGCCTCGGGGGCACCAATTCCAAGGAAGCCTCTCATTCTCTACATCGCCCTCAAGAACGATCATTGGGGGCATTAAGTGCACAAGAAAACAATGAAGGTAAAGAGAAAGCTTTATACTACCTCGGTCGAAGATGTGTTTGGCTTTGATCTTTGCCATTCAAAAATTGAAGCACTACATGCAAGCACACATTGGGCGAGTGATTTCCAAAGCGCATCCCATCAAGTACATTTTGTGAAGACCAAGTGTTGTCCCGGATGAATCGCGAAGTGGGCAATTCTCATAAGTCAGCATGACATTGTATATGTCTCTCGAAGGCAATCAAGGGACAAGCTTTGGCGGATTTCTTGCGCATCATCCAACCCCGTCGATCGGGCACTTTCGCATGATCTACCCGGAGAAGAAGTCTTCTATATCGACATCTTGCCACCATGGGAGATGTACTTCGATGGAGCCGCATGACAAGATGGTGGCCGGGGCTGGTGTAATTCTCATTTCACCCGAAAAACATATCCTCACATACTCCTTTGTTCTCACCCAGCCTATGTTCCAATAATGTCGCCGAATACCGGGCGCTTATTTTTGGGCTTCAAATGGCTAAGGAAATGGAGGTCCATGACCTTGATGTGTATGGAGATTCCAAATTAGTCATACATTAACCGCTTAATGACTATGATGTAAAGAAAGAGGATTTGATACCTTACCACGTACATGCTTCACGCTTGTTGAAGACATTTGACAAAGATCAAATTACAACATGTTCCAAGGAGTGCCAATAAGACCGCCGACGCACTTGCCAATCTTGCAGCCTACATTGGCACCGGGGCGTAAGAAAGCATATCAGTCCCATCGTAATCGATGGGTGGTTACACCTTTTGAAGATGGAATAGAAGAAGGTGCCAATGCAAAGATCGCTTTATGAAATAAACACCAATGATTGGCATCAACCACTCATATATTATCTCGAACATGGAAAGTTGCCAAATGATCCGAAGCACAAGACAGAAGTTCGACGGCGAGCTCCACGCTTCATCTATTACAAAGGAACACTCTATAGGCGTTCATTCCTTGGAACCCGGTTGCGGTGCCTTGGAGATGAAGAAGCCACAAAACACTAGAAGAGGCTCATTCAGGAGTTTGTGGTGCCCATCAAGCCGGGTCCAAAACTTCAAGATCGGATCAAAAGATTGGGGTATTATCGGCCAACCATGGTTCAAGATTCCATGGAGTTTGCAAAAAGATGTGAAGCCTGTCGCATCATTCCAATTTCATTCACCAGCCTCCGAGCCGTTGCATCCTACTCGTGACATCTTGGCCATTTGAAGGCTTGGGGTCTCGATGTTGTTGGCCCAATCACGCCAAAGTCCTCACCCGGCCATGCATACATCCTCGCAGTACGTACTATTTCTCCAAGTGGGTGGAAGCAGCTTGCTCTTCGAGAAGTTAAGAAGGACAATGTCGTTGATTTTATTCGAAATTACATCATGTATCGCTATGGTGTACCTCGTTATATAATCACGCATAATGGCACGCCGTTTTGCAACAGATTGATGACAAGTCTCCGTGAGAAGTTCAAATTTGCACAACGTAAGTCCTCAATGTATAACGCTCCCGCTAATGGGTTGGCTGAAGCTTTCAACAAAACACTTTGCACTTTGCTCAAGAAGGTTGTATCCAAGCACAAGCGAGATTGGCATGAGAAACTTGGTGAAGCATTGTGGGAATATCGTACTACGTACAAAACACCAACTCAATCAACGCCCTATGCACTCGTATATGGTGTAGAGTCTGTGTTGCCATTGGAGATACAAGTCCCGTCATTGAGAATAGCCATTCAAGAGGATCTTACGGCGGAAGAAAATGCTAAGATTCGACTGGCGGAATTAGAAGCACTTGATGAAAAAAGACTTGAAGCACAACAAAAGTTGGAGTGCTACCGTGCCCGCCCCGACACGTGCATTCAATAAGAAGGTGCGAGTCCGTTCTTTTCAAGTCGGGGATATGATTCTTGTAGTGAAGAGACCCATCATTGTCTCTCGCAAGACAGAAGCAAAATCGACCCAAAGTGGGATGGCCCATATGTTGTCCAGGAAGTATACACAAATGGAGCTTATAAGATTGTTGATGCTGACGGATTGCGCATAGGTCCTATCAACGGGAAGTTCTTGAAGCGTTACTATCCTTGAAATCTCTCACAATGTAAACTCCTAAGCAAGAGTATAAACTGCATATTCACGTAATAAAAAGAATAAAAAAAATAGTGTTTGATTGAACTACGTTGGGTTGATCTTATGGAGTGAATTCCTTTGCTTCACAGGTACGTAGGCAGCTTGAAGTAGTCATCTATGCTTCAAGTCCAGCCCCCCACAAAAAAAAAATCAATCATTCATTGTAATACTCCTGGCCCGCAAGAGTATAAACTGTGAACGGTTTAAAAATAAATAGAACAAAAATTGAGGCATTTTGTCTTATAAAAAAAATCAAATGTGCAAACATTCTTTATTGCAAACAAAATGGATTGTGCTCTATTTATTTCAAAAAAAAATGCAATAACAAACTAAGACATCTCAATGGTCTCTAAAACCAAACAAAAAAAAAACAAATAATGAAAAAGAGCAAGAAAAAAAAGGGGCTATGGCTCCCATTGAAAGGTCTTCAATGCCTCATGGACCTCCTCAAAACTCTTCTTTGCTGTTGATAATTCAGTCTCCACTTGCTTGACATCAGCAACATTTGCCTCAAGAGAAGTATGAGATTTGGTCAAATCTTTCACTATTGTTGTCTCGCTCCTCAAGAAGGTGCTTCGAATCCGCAATGACTCCTCACAAGCTTGTTCTCCTTGTCTTCGAGTTCTTCCCCGCAATCGAGTTTGCTTTTGGTGGATGTCTTTCATCTCTCCCTCAAGTGTCTGGACTCGCTCTTCTTCCTTTTGGCGAAGACTCACAACACTACTCAAACACGATTCTGCTGTCAAAAGTTGCTCCTCAAGCACGCTCAAAGCAGGTTTCTCTGCATGCCTCTTCTGTTGAGAATGCAATTTCAAGCTATACTCTAGGTACTTGTCAACAAGGCCTCGTAAGTCGGATATGTCAATTCCTCTGTCCATAATGTATTGAAAAAGTTCTTCACATTCCCGCTTTAAGTCATGGACTTCATCCAAAGGAGTTTCCAATAACTTCTTCCTAATTGACTTGACCATATAGCTCGCAAAGATGTCGCTCAGCTTGTGACATCACATTTTGAACATTCAAGGAGGGTGTCTTAACAGAAGCAGGGGGCATATCAGCAATGTTGATGGACTCCCGAGTCAAAATGCATGCTGCAGCTTGGATTATAACAGGATCCTTTAAGGCATCAATTAATTCTTGATCCGGGGAAGCAAATGTATTGTTGCAGGCTCGTAGCTCCTCAGCGATATCCATTTCAGCTTGGCCACCCTAAATAAAAAAAAACAAAGAGGAGGTAAGATGAAAACAATATGCTTTAAAAAAAAAAAAAAGAATGAAGTAGAACATTAAGTGACTTACTTGTGTTTCCTCATGATCTGATTCTTCATCATAACCGCTGCCAAAGATGTCATCAAAAACTGATTTCTCAGCGATGCATTTGGTTGAAGACAACCCATGGTTACCACTTCCACTCGGAGCACTCCCACTATCATCTTTTCCACCTTTCATAACAACTTCATTTGGAAGGGGAGGAACATAATTATTTGCAAACTTGACTTTAAGCTTACGCTTCTCGTCAGGCTCAGCAGGGATCTTGGCAGCTTTCTCTTTCGGTAAACTAGTGGAACCATTCACTTTTCTTTTTCTAGATTTACTCTGGCCATGAGTCCTAGATATGTCTGGAGAATAGACTGATTTCCACCAAGACACAAAAGCAGGAGTAGTCTGAGCTTGGATGCTAGCACAACTACGAGGTATCAAGAAAGAAGACTTGGTTCATAGGCGAATGCTCGAGTTGAACAAGTTAAACAAGCGCTCTTCTGTGGCCTGCTTTTGGGGCTCCAACTCACCAGGCACATCTTGGTAAAAACCAAATTGTCGGCTAAACCTATGAGGACTATACGACTCAATCACGTAGCAGTCATCATGCCTCGATGTTACAAAGCTGGATCTCATACTAAGGAACAAACCACTAGCCTGACGAGATTGCATGTTATCATCGGTAAAATCTTCATCCCTTCCTGTGCTCACAAAAGTAACACGCCAATCAATTACCTTGCTAGAAAGGATGAGAGATCTCGCTTCTGAGCTGTGGAAAGACAAGGCAGCCTCGGGGCCGTGAAATGCAATCATACGGGCACCACCGGAAACACGTGTAGTAGAGCGGTTGCTCTGAAAGTAGTTGGCTATCCAGGCATATACATAGTGCGCAGGAAATGACCCATGATGTTTACCTGGTGAAGAGGAAGTAGAAAGCTCATTCAGCCTCTCAAATGCTTGCAAGGACAGAACAAATTTAAGGAAATCTCGCGACCACTTGCAAGGTATGATGCGAGTTTGAAGACACCAAGGCGAATATGACCCTCATTTTTCAAAGGGAGGGCAAAAGCACAAATCCAGCATGAGAGAAAGGCTGCAAGGTAGGTTTCGTGGCGATGAGCTTCAGGATTGTCTAAGTCAAGAAGCGCTCCATGAGTAGTGTCACTCCATTGGTGAGGGTTCCCAAGTGTTAAAAGATCCTCGTCATATACAGGATAATTCGCCCTCTTTTCTGCACTTGTAGGTGTTGTGCAATACTTGGAAGAGTCGCGAAACCAAAAACGACACCATTCTTCAAAAGAGACACTGGACCTGTTAGATTTTGTTATTAAGCGGCGAAAAGCTTCAAGCAAGTATCTGCAACTATAGGGGAGACGTAGATCATGTTCTACTTTGGATTCTTCTACTGCAGGGATCACCTCGTCATATAGAAGACCAGAAATGGGCAAACCACCAAGCACATGAACATCCCACAAACTAATAGATCACATCTCTCCTTCAGAAAGAAGCAAGGTGTTCGTCTTTGGGCACCATGATTCACAAAAAGTCTACATCACTGAACTGTCGCATTTGTAGACGAACATGGAAGCATACACAGCATCGAACAGGTGGATGCGAGAAAGAGTGTTTCTGGATTGGCGTAAGATGTCCTCTAGCCACTCCCAATAGCAAGGAATGTATTTGAATTCAACTCCAAAACGCATGTTAGAGCTCCACCTAGCTTCTTTTCGGGAAAGGCGTGCATGAAGTGTGTCTAGTGCATTGGTCTCAGTGCATGCTCGGTGATGGGAGGCGAGAAGGATCGGTTTGGATGACCTTTGTGCGGATGAGTTGCCTTCGCAGATGTCCTTCCACCAACGCTTCAAGCCGGGAGGGTAGTGTGATACTGGCCAACGCTTCGCAAAAGGTCCAATCATGGGGCGAAATGCACGAAATTGTGTTTTATGTTCATTGTTTGCATCGTCAGCAATCTCCATGTGGTCTTCAGCGGATGCCTTGGCGGGTCCAAATCGTACCATATTATTATTGTTCCTAAAAATAAAAGGAGAAGTCAAAAATACATATATGTTTATGTATGTATTGAAAAAAAAAAAAAGAACAAAAAGCATACAATAGTATAGTCCTAGCATTAGATATTAATATTGTGGTATCATACCATGATATATTCAATAAGATAAAAAAAAATTCACAAAAAAAAAAAAGAGAGGATACAAACATAAAAGAGAAAACGTGGTTATTATCAGTATATTTCAACTACAGTCTACAATTAGAAGCTTTATTATATGGCCCATATATGTTCAAAATAACAAAAAAAAAAAAAAAAAAAAAAAACAAAACAAAAAACAAAGGGGCAAGAGACATATTGTGAATTTGTAATACAAAGCAAAGATACATACACCTACTCAATAGCATACTCATGCATATACTTAGTCAAGCCCTCCCATAATACGGAAGAGAACTAAAACCACACCAAGACAAAAACAAAAAAATCATCATCAACAACATGGAGCATTAAAACGAACAATGAATGGGTATCATCAGCATCAACCCTCGACACCATCTCCGTCTTCAAAGACATCGATGGCGACCCTGACGTTTTATCCGGCTTGCTCTTATCCGTTGTATCACGCCGCCGCCGACAACGATGCTATTGTTGGGTTCATTGCTCGACCCCTGTGGTGGTTATGTGTAGGTTTATGGCTGCATATGCTCAGACATTCATTAGTACTGCTAATGTTGTCACGGGTGTGGACAATTGTTGGCATTATGAAGGCAATCTTAATCCAAATTTATCAAGCGTTTTTTCAAGGGAAGTCCAAGCACAAAGACATACATCTTAGTGAACCAAAGAGCATACAAGTAAAGAAAAAAAAATCAGACCTTAAAGCGTCGTGATAATCTCGTCAAAGAGAGGGCCTCGGGGCAGTGCAGGTGTGGTGGTGCTGGTAGGGTGTCAGTCGACGGCAAGAGCCCGGGGGAGTGCAATGTAGTTGTGGTAGTGCTGGTATGGCGGCAAGATCACGGCTTCGGAAACGCAGGGCCTCGGGGAAGTGCAAGACGCTGGTGGCGGTGCTAGCTAGTATGGCTTCGACTTGTGCTCGTCGTCGGTTTCGGGTCCTCCGTGGTGGGCAGAAGAGGTGTTGATAGAATTTTTTTTTTACCTCCCATTATGCATATATATAGTGGGGGAAGAAGTGTTTGAGTGGGATAAAAATTCTACAAATTTATCTATCTTAAACCGAAAGAGATTTAGATTAGAATTTGGAGTGATGTTATCTTCTTCAACTTCCGTAAATTCGGCCAGCAAGAAGATATGTTTATGGTTTCTATCTTGTTTCTAATACCAAATTATATCCTAGTTTGGTTAATTGAAAGGAAAGTCAACAAAAAAAAAGAAAAAAAAAAAAAAAATTTTGGGCTTTAATTTGCTGTAGTATACTACTACAGTACGTAGCATGAAGAGCTAGAAAAAAAAGAAGCAAGTATTTGGTGGGCTTTCCCATAACAAAAGTCATGGGGCTCTACGAAGACAGTATGGTCATGGGCTAAAGTATGTTAAAAATTTCGAGACTCAATCACAATCAAAACACTCAAAATCGTGTATGTGATACAGTCTCGAGGGGGCAATTTGTAGGCATGAAAAAATTGTATAATGCTAAGCCATTAATTATTTGTCCCGACAAGTCAAATGTTGACTTAAAATAAATGGATGATCATAAAATTAATTAATTTGGGCTTTATTATTAAAAGAGGCCTATTTTAATTAATCATCTATTATTGGGTCATGGCTCATTAAATAAAAGATGGACTCATAATAGAGTTATGTCCATGAGGCCCAGGAGGCAGGATAAGTGGAAACCCTAGGGTTCTCCTAACTCTATAAATAGAAAGCTCCTCTTCATTTGCCAAAAGGGAGAAAAACAGAAGACTAAAAGAGAGAGAGAGAAAGCTGCTCCAGAGACTCTCTAAGTCTGCACATCCAAACCAAACATTCAACCTAGAAGAAGAACAACAAGCATCAAAGCCGTTCTATTCTAAACGATCATACTTGAAGGAGATCAAGCCCGGAGGCCCTCATTCAAGGAAACTAAATCATTTTTTTGGAGATCGAATCAGTGGATATATTAGAGATTGTACTCAGATTTTTATATTAATAAAATTATCATTTTTTTCACATCTTTTGATTCTATTTTGCAGACATCTAAAAGTTTGTGTTTACAACTTCTGTTAAGACGCTTGTCAAATGCCAAAGTATATTTTTAATCATCAAGATCTCTAATCCCTACAGATAAAACATTATAAAAAGTTGATATCTTGAAAGTATATGCCGATACGAATCTAACGGGAGCCCGCATGACTACATTTTCCTACAGAAAAAATAAAAAGCACGGTCAAAGAAGAGTATGTGAAGAGTAAAAGTCAAAACGTGTCAAGTAGTTTAAAACGGAGGAAGTATAATTTTACTGATTATTCATATATAGATGAAATAAACGTGTCAATTCTAAGGAAATTTATTTAATTAATGTTTGCTAAATTTTTAAAATCTCAACCTTAAACCACTATTTTGGTAAGATTTGTATTAAATTGTAGGGTGAGTTAACTTTTATCAGCTCTAATCGTATCGCACTTAATTTAAAAAAAAAAAATCAAGATTAGAAATAAGTGTATAGAACTATAGATGGTCGATCTAATGGTACTATTGTGCACGCACTATCGATGAATTAGTTGGAACTTGGAAGCACCGCAATCAATTAATGCTGGTTGTTGACTTATTTGCTTCCTAGTATAATCAAGCTTTTAGATTAGTTGGAGTAGTATGACTAGTTAGTAATACTAGTTACAAAGATATATTGTGAAACAAATTTTTTTTTTTACAGGAAAGAAAAACTAGGTCTGGTTCCTAACATAGGACCAGCCTATATCATCCTTTCGGATGATGGAAGAAAAAACCAAATTAGAAGAAGAAAAACAATACAATAAAGATGAAGCCTCGTGACCCATATGAGCCATGAAATCCGCCGCTTGATTCGCTTCCTCAAAACAAAGGGTTGAACGAGACCTCAGGAATACTCTTCGTGTCTTCAACCGAATCGTGATCAAAGCATAAATTTCCCACGTAACCTTCCAAAGATCTCCTAACGTAATTAATTGTTAGTCATTTAATTAGCCGCAACTATGTACAATCATCAACTACTCTCTCCCTTTCCAAAAGATTCTCCCATTTTCACTTTTCTCGAGGATAAATTAACAATAGGTGTCTGAAATTTGGATGATAATTTTTTAAAGTTATGAACTATTGATTAACTTGTGTGAGTCCCTACTTTAGGGAGTTTTAAATTTTAGCGGGCCTTGGTGACTTGAAACTAACATTTTTTAAAAAAAACTCACTTACTTCCTACTTTTCTTCCTCAATTAACCCTTCTATTGGGACCCACGTTTTATAAATTATGACTCATTAAAGCTAGTTTCAAGTCACTAAGGCCCGTTAAAACTTAAGACCCCATAAAGTAGAGACCTATACAAAGTTAATCAATAGATCGACCTTTTAACACTTATCATCCAAAGTCCCGTAGACCCCTATTGTCAATTTTTCTCTTTTCACGCATGCCAATATTAAAATACATATTAAGAGTACAAATCTAACAAGATCACACATGACTTATTTCGTGAAGTATAAATCACATACGAAGATTAAAGTGCAATTTGTGAAGTGAAAAATGTCAAAGTGGGAGAATCTTTAGGAAACAGAGAGAGAGTACAATATTATATGTAGTATGTACTTGGTCACTTGACAAGTCTTTTATCTTAGATTCTTGAGATTTTAAATTTGCGCCTTGATTGCCAAGTGTGGTTCTTGAGAGTAGGGATCCTCTTATCCTCCACTAACTCTCAAGCATTTGACCCGTAAATGTTAGATTAAGATTGGGAGACTTAAGGTCTAGACAAAACCTTTTAAAAATAAATACTTGTTGAGATAACAAAGTGGAATTCACAATTCCACTGTTAACATGATGAAGTCCACACCGCAAATGCATGTTAGAAAAGTTTCTTCCGCCGCGCTGCAATTGTTGAATTTGCAATTGTACACAGTAGAAATTTTGCTTATAAATACCGTCAAGAAATACATCTATGCCTCACGACAAAAAAATGCGGCAAGAAATACATCTATGAAAAATTGCCAGCAATTTCCTCGGGACTATATCGCATAGATATACGTCCGATTGAAATTAATATGATATCTAACCAGAAGTTAGATAATAGAGAATTATTTACTCTATGGCATGACCGATTTGGCCATCCTGGCACAGGAATGATGCATAGAATCATCAAAAATTCAATTGGACGCTCTATAAAGAATGTCAAAATTCCTCGGTCAAATGAATTATCATGCTCGCATGCTCGGTTGGCAAATTGATAATTAGACCATCTACAAATAAGATTGCCACCGAATCTCCAATGTTTTTAGAATGAATACATGGAGCATTCCGCATGCGGACCATTCCGCTATTTCATGGTATTAATTGATGCATCTACTCGATGGTCACATGTGAGCTTTTTGTCAAGTAGAAATGTTGCATTTGCAAAACTTCTGGCTCAAATAATTCGATTAAGAACTCAATTCCCATATCATACAATAAAGAGAATAAGATTAGACAATGCTGGGGAATTTACATCCCAAATTTTGAATGACTATTGCATGTCTATTGGGATTGTTGTTGAGCACCCTGTACCTCATGTACATACACAAAATGGTCTTGCTGAATCATTAATCAAAATATTACAATTAATTGCAAGACCATTAATAATGAGATCAAAATTGCCCTTTTCCGCTTGGGGTCATGCTATATTACATGCAAAGAAGATTGATAAGATTAAGGCCGACAACCTATCATAAATTCTCGTCGTTACAATTAGTATCGTGTCGAGAACCGAATGTCTCACATTTGAATTTTTTTGGGTACGCTATACATGTACCTATTGCTCCTCCCCAACGTACTAAAATGGGTCCACAAAGAAGGATGAGAATATATGTTGGATTTGAATCTCCATCAATTATCAAATATTTAGAGCCAACCACTGGTGATTTATTTACTGCTTGATTTGCTGACTGTCATTTTAATGAGTCAATATTCCCATCCTTAGGGGAAAGTAAGTGGACCCACAAAATATAAAAACAGAAATTACATGGAACGCATCGCAAATGTCATTTCTGAACCCGAGAACAAATTCATGTGAACAAGAAGTCAAGAAAATTGTTCATTTGCAAAGTGTTGCAAACCAATTGCCAGATGCATTCACATATACTAAGAAAGGGACAAAGTCACATGTGCATGCTGAGAATGCCCCGGCACGAATTGAAATTCCTAGTGACAATAAGGCCATTGAAGATGAGTCAATAACACGTCAAAAACGTGGTAGACCACCCGGTTCTAAAGACTCAAAATCGAGAAAAATGAAAAAGCAAGGAGAAACAACGAATGACATTAATATAAATCCTCCAAAGGAGCATGATGAAAACAAAAATGAAGATAAGCATGTTCCAGAAGAACATGAACATGAAAGCATAGACAACAAAGGAAACTTCAATTAATTATGTTTCTACAAAGAAACAATGGAATCGAAAAGATGTTGTCGTGAATGAAATCTTTGCTTACTCCATAGCGGTTGAAATGACATACGATGAAAATGATATAGAACCAAATACAGTAGATGAATGTCGCCGCAGAAAAGATTGGCCAAAATGGAAAGAAGCAATTCAAGCAGAATTGAAATTACTTGAAAAACGTGAGGTATTCGGACAAATAACCCAAATACCAAAAGGTGTAAAACCAGTTGGGTACAAATGGGTATTCATGAGAAAACGAAATGAGAAAAATGAAGTTACTAGATATAAGGCAAGGCTAGTAGCCCAAGGCTTCTCGCAAATGCCAGGGGATTGATTATGATGAGACATATTCTCCAAAAGAGTTGATGCAACTACACTAAGATTTCCGGTAAGCTTATCGCTTCGAAAGGATTGCAAATGAGGTTAATGGATGTAGTGACTGCATACTTATATGGGTCACTTGACACGGATATTTATATGAAAGTCTCGATGGACTAAAACTCCCGAGAAAATCACATGCCCAAAGAGATGTTTTCAAGAAATTGAAAAAGTCACTCTATGGGTTAAAACAACTGGAAGAATGTGGTATAATCGTCTTAGTGAATACCTATTGAAAGAAGGATTCAAAAAAAATCAAATCAGTCCTTGTGTTTTCATAAAGCGATCCAAATCAGGATTCGCCATCATTGATGTCTATGTCGATGATTTGAATATTATTGGAACTCCTAGAGAACTCGAAGTAACTGCAAAGTACTTGATGAAGGAATTTGAGATGAAAGATCTTGGGAGGACAAAATTTTGCCATGGATTGCAAATAGAACATCTGAGAAATGGGATTTTTGTCCATCAATCAAACTATACAGAAAAAAATTTGAGACGTTTTTTCATGGACAAAGCCCACCCAATAAGTTCTCCAATGATAGTGCGTTCTCCGAATGTGAAAGATGATCCATTCAGACCACGTGAAGAAAATGAAGAAATTCTTGGTCCTGAAGTACTATATTTAAGTGCGATTGGTGCCTTAATGTACTTGGCTAACAATACTCGACCTGACATAGCTTTTTCAGTAAATTTGTTAGCTAAATACAAAGAATGCACCAAACGAAGAGACATTGGAATGCAATCGACACTTGTTACGCTATCTTCGAGGAACACAAGATCTTGGATTATTCTACCAGTTGGAACCAAATGTGTCACTCATTGGATATGCAGATGTTGGGTACCTATCAGATCCACAAAAGGCTAAGTCTCAATCCGGGTATATATTCACTTATGGAGGTACTGCAATATCTTGGAAATCCACGAAGCAGACTTTGACAGCCACATCATCAAATCATGCAGAATTAATTGCTCTTTATGAAGTTGGAAGGGAATGTGTATGGCTAAGGTCAATGATCAAAAATATCCAAGAAGAATGTGGAATGGAAACAATAACAAAGAAATCCAACTATGATCTACGAAGACAATACCGCATGTATCACCCAAGTAAGCGAAGGGTACATCAAAGGAGACAGTAACTAAACATTTATCACCAAAGCTCTTCTTCACTCATGACCTCTAAAAGGAAGCGGACGATAAACATCCAACAAATCCAATCATGTGAGAATCTTGCAGATTTATTCACCAAATCTCTTCCGGTGAAGAATTTGAAGAATTAGTCCGAAAAATTGGAATGCGTCATCTTCGTGATATATGCTAGATTCAGGGGAATATTATATGCGCCGCACTCTTTTTCCCTTCGATCGTGTTTTTATTCCACCGGATTTTACCCGACAAGGTTTTTAATGAGGCGCTTAATTTTAAGCATATAAGGATACATAATAGTTGTACTCTTTTCCCTAGTTATGGATTTTTCCCACAGGGTTTTTCCTAACAAGGTTCTTAATAAGACAACATCTATTATGAGTTATCGGTGGACATTCAAGGGAAAGTGTTGAGATAACAAAGGGAATTCACAATTCCATTGTTAACATGATGAAGTCCACATTTTCCCCGGCATGCATTTAATGCATGTCAGAAATTTTCCTCCCACCGCAAATGCATGTCGAAAAGTTTCTTCCGCCGCACCGCAATTGTTGAATTTGCAATGGTACACAAGAGAAATTTTGCTTATAAATACCGTCGATGTAAGAAATCGCTTTTACATAATTGAATACAATACACTCTCCGATATATTTCTATCTATAGCTTCTCTCTCTCTATATATTTTTCACAACAATACTCAAATAAAAGACGATTCTTGTGATACACCCTGAACTTTTTTTTTTGGGTCATTTAGTTTTCAAAATTAACAAATGAAAAGCCCAAATGAGCAAAAAAAGCCTTGGTACATAGATAGGCTTTCTTGACCACTTTAGGTTGTCAATTCAAGATGCTTCGAAATAGTTATTCACTTGACAAGAAAAATAGTTGGAAAACCTATAGAAAGAGGTTGAAGAACTAGAGCCGCCATTCAGTATTTCCAATTAAAGATAGGTTAATTTTTAGGTCAATATTGATATTTTCAGATCAAATTGAATTTGGTTTCACGGATGATAAATTAATTAATCGACAAGCTCTTTTTAGCATAGATCCGTCTAAATCCCCCGGTTCGATGGATTTGGAGCCAAAAAATTTCCAACAATATTCGGATATTGTAGGCTCAGATGTTTGTAAAGCAATGCATGATTTATTTCCTCATGGTAGGTTACTAAGAAGTGTTAATCATACTCTGATCACTTTGATACCGAAAGTCGCACAGCCTCAAAAGCCTAATCAATTTCGACCAATCAATTTATGTAATACATTGTACAAAATCATTTCCAAAATCCTAGTTGCAAGACTTCGACCCATCCTTACCAGAATTATTAGCCCATTCCAAAATGCATTTACCCCAGGTAGATTAATACATGACAATGTACTCATCGTACAAGAAGTTCTGAATATTTTTAATAAATCAAAAAGCAAAGTTGGACGGTTTGCACTCAAAGTGGACATGGAAAAAGCATACGACTGTCTAGAATGGGACTTTATAAGCCATGCACTGAAAAGTTATGGCTTTCATCCGAAATGGATCACGTGGATTATGCAGTGTATCACATCGGTATCATATTCCATTGTAATTAACCAAGACACTACCTTTGTGTTTAGACCGACTCGGGGAATCGACAAGGTGATCCATTATCACCTTACCTTTTATTATTATTTGTATGGATGTCCTATGCATACAACTACATTTAGCAAAGACAAACCCCAAGGTCGAGTCGGCATCAAATTAGCTCCTCATTCCCAGACCATACCTGGGCTGTTCTTTGCGGATGATGGTTTTTTGTTTTGTAAGGCTACCCCAGAATCGGCTCACCGACTAGAAAATATATTAGACTCATTTTGCCAAAGCTCTAGACAGCTCATTAATTTTCATAAATCTGCAATTATTTCTCTAAGCAGGTTCCAAATCAACGGGAACGCTCTATTGCTAGCATCTTTAACATACATGACCCCTAAAACCTTTTTAGGTCGTTATCTCGGAGTTATTTTCTCTAGTTATAAGCCACTGCCTAATGACTTTCACCCTTTAATACGCAAAGTCGATAGTAAAATTAATTCTCAAAGATAACCATTTTCTATCTAAGGCAGGAAATCGGTTCTTATCCAAAGCCATCTTGATTCTACACTTGCCTATCATATGGCTCGTATAAAGGTGTCGGGGAAAACATGCTCGATGATTGATGCCATTAATCGTAAATTTTTTTGGAAAACATCTTCAAATGCTCCAAGACTTCCGTTAGTGGCTTGGTAAAAACTATATCGTCCTAAAAAATATGGGGGTCTGAACTTCCAGAATATGGCTTATGTAAATAATGCTTACCTGGCAAAAATGGGATGGCACATATTGACAGATCAAAAGAATCTTTGGCCCACTCTTATGCGTCAAAAGTACCTGCAAACTACTTCATTCTTTGATTATAAATCCAAACCTTCAGACTCTCATATATGGAAAGCTATTCTCCAAACTCGCGATCTTTTAAGAAAGGGTATTCGTTGGAATATTGGAACAGGTGAAAAGGTCTATTTTTGGATTGATAATTGGTGTTCTGAACAAAACCTGATTGAAACTCTTAATATAGATATTATAAATATTGAAAATCTTGATTTAGCCGTTAGTAGTGTTATACTACCGTCCCGAGAATGGAATATTCCAATGTTGCAACAGTTAGTGCCTGATCATATTGTTCAAAAAAATTTAGGTATCCCTATCCCCTCCTATGATATGCAGGATTCTCCATGCTAGGGTCTTACTAGCTCAGGTGAATTTTCAATCAATTCAGCAACTTGGCTTGCGCATGGGTTTAATACAACATCCCAAAACCCTTGGCCATTCCACTGGATTTGGAAAATCGATATTGCCCCTAAAATACAGATTTTCTTATGGCAACTTCTACATAATGGTCTTCCCTTAATGTCAAACTTAGCAAAACGACAAATAACTGATAATTCTCAATGTCCGATATGTCATACAATCACTAAAACCATAAGTAATCTTTTCTTTTCGTGCCCTATTACTCGACAATATTGGACTTCCAATCATATAACGCAAAAACTTTGGTCTAATATTCCTACTGATATTGAGCACTGTCTTAGTTCTCTCCGTCACCGTCACAAGTCTATTCGATTGGTTAGTTATAGCCTTTGGAGCATCTGGAAAGAACGTAATTCTATTGTTTTTGAGAACAAAGACTATGAACATAGATCGTATATACTATAGAGCCCGGCATTTGCAACAAGAATGGACCGCTCGTACAATGGCATATATCTCTCTCACTATCTCTTCCCTTCCTCCTAGCAGGTCGCCTCCCAGAATATGTATTCAATGGCGTCTTCCGCCACAAGGATGATGTAAACTTGATTTTGATGGATCTGCCGTTGGGTCATCCGCTTCTGCTGGTGCAGTAATCCGTAACTCTGTCGGACACGTTTTAGCAGCCCAAGCGTATCATTTTGGTCACACTTCAGCTCTTGTGGCTCGAAGCCCGGGCTTGCGTAATGGCCTTATTTTGGCGCAAAATTTAAATATTCAGAACATTTATGTGGAAGGAGACAATCAGGTGGTAATTCGAATTCTTCAAGGTCACTATTCATGTCCATGGAATATTCACATTCTCATCAATGACATTCGATTGATAATCAGTCAGCTGACGAAGGATATTTTGGTCGTTGGACAAAACACCTAAGGTCAAACTACCTAACTAGTCCACTAACCTAGGTAAAGTGGCAAGCAAGGGTCATTCTTCCACAAGGACTAAGGAACATCAACATGTGTTAACCAAACAATAAGCTAGGCCGAAATCAAGTCGGAAATTGTCAATAACCAACTAAGAACTACGAAAATAACTAAATATCAAAGATAACTAAAATTAGGAGATGGGATTAAACACCAACTAATCATGAAATAGGCATAAGAATATCAAACATAGATATAATGCATGAACACTACTTGAATTAGCTATTGACCCAACATAAAACTTTCATCCTACTCTCATAGGCGAAGAAATTCTCAAAGACATCAAATAAGGTCTCTCATCCATTACTAACATATCCCGAGGTTCAAATAAGCCCAAGTCAATAATAGAAATCAATAGGTCACACTCTCATGCCAACCTAAATCAATCTACTCCAATCCAATACAACATTCAAGTGATCCAAGAGAATGCAATATAGATTTGCAAAAACTAGACAAACAATAATTTAATCACGCAAATATCCAAATCCAATCTCAAATGCCCAATTCAATCATGGTTGGGTTTTCACCCAAACCCTAACCAACAAACTACTCCATAAATACAAAAATGAGGACTTTAGAGAAATTAAGCACTAATAACATGATAATAATCATTAATCTAACAATAAACTAAACAAAATAAACCACATATAATTAAACTAAGCATGAACAATTAATCTAATAGAAACAATTAAAATAAGAAACAAAAGAGGAAAGAGAGTAAGAAATTCTCATTGATAGATGAAAAGAAAACTTCAAATCTTCTTGTCACTAGTGATTATCCAAAATCTTCCATTTTTCATTGATTTTCTCACTTTCTCTCTCTAGGTTTTGAGACTTTCTCTCACTTAAAATCCTAATCTAAGACTAATGGAGCCTAAACTCCCCTCAACTAGGGTCTCCCCTCATAAATTAGGGTTGAGTCCTATTTATATGTACAACTCTTACATCATTAATGAGTCGCGAAAATAACAAAGTTGTCCGAAAAATTTGATAGGAGCGGGCGCTCCTAAGGAAACTGGTATTGGCTGAAAGTTGGAGCGACCATGGAGCGACCAGGGAGCGGGAGCTCCAAATAACAAGGAGAGGGCGCTCCTTTGAAAAGGGAGCGGGCGCTCCTAAGAAAACTGGGCGAACAGTTCAACTTCAAATGGCCATAACTTTCTCGTTTTTCATCCAAATCAAGCATGTGACCTATCGTTGGAAAGATAACGAGCCAAATTTTAATCTCCAATTTGAATCAATGCAAGATGATTTGTGTTCTGTAAGATATGGCCTTTCGAAGTGGACCATGTTGTGAACTTTGCTTCTTCAACTCCCATTTGCCTTCGTCCGTTCATTATTCATGTTTTACTCCTCATTTGTGCATTCCTTTGGCTTTTATAGGTGAAATCAAAAGTATATTTTAATAGGACCTACAAAGAACCAAGAAAACAAATGTAAAAAGTAACTCGAAAAGTAAAACAAAGACACAAATCTAAAAAGAACTAGTAAAACAAAAAGGTGCAATTTAAGCAAAACAAACATATAAAAGGGGTAAAATAGAAAAGAAAGGTTAGATATAGGGATAAATAAGGGGTTTAGAGTGATATAAATATCACTCTTCATCAGCTGACTATTTGCTCCGTAGATCACATTTTCCGCGTGGCCAACTGTGGCCAGATTATATATCTAAAAAGGGCACGCCACTTCGCTGCCGTGGTGGACATCGACGCCGGAACCGATCCTACCTTTGATCATTTTGTTCTTCTTGATTTGTTAGGTCACTCCTCGAGAGAGAAGGTGCCCTAATTTCTTATAATGTACCCAAAAAGAAAAATTAAAGTTGAGTTATGTTTCAGCCTCTTGTCGATTTAACTAACTAATATTTAAATTTACGTCAAGCTAGTTCAAGTGGTGTAAATTTTAATTTAAGCCAAATTCCGATCATGTATTATGAAGTTGTAGTATTATTATTTTCTTAAAGATGGTGCATGATTAGTAGGATATACTCCCTTCGTTTCTTTTTAATTGGTATCTTTGTTTTTGCACATGCACCAAAGACATAGAGCTAAAGGTGGAGAGAATACAGTGAAAGTAAGAAAAAAGTGAAAAAGGTATGAAAAGGAAGAGCAAAAGAAAGAGTGAGATGGTATGTTAACGGTCAAATGTCCCAATTAAAAGAAAATATCCCTAAATAGCAGAATGAGGTTTGATATTGACTGTACAAAGAAGAGGAAGAGGTGATAGCTCAGTGGAGTACCAATCCGAATTTCAGGGCATTGCCCAGGGTTCGAATCCTCATCTTAACAATATGTGGGGGCATTCACTTGTAGTGGCAATGAGCCTTTAGGAGTGTTGTCTTCTTGTCTATTTAGACTTGTACTTAGCCTTTGAACTAGTGTGTCTTACAGGCTAGTAGCCTAGCAAGGTTGGTTTTTCAGAGCAATTATATTTCCTAATCTAAAAAAAATTGACTGTACAAAGACTGTGTTATACTAATACTCCCTTCTTTTCAATGTTATTTAGTTGACTCAATAGTATCTCAAAGATTGTAGATAAATGTAAAAGATTAATCAAAAGCATAAGTATATCATAATGTTTTGTGTAATCTTTATATCTCATTCCCTCTGTAATAATTACTGCCATATCGTCACTAACCTTTATCTAGCTTGCATTGCATGCCAATCCATCTTTTTCTTTTCATCTAAGAAGCAATATCATAATCATCATTCATCACTATAGATTAGCTATTAGTAGGAACTATATGTACTCCTGTAAGATGCATATATAATATAACAAAAATGATTTTTCTCATTGTGGTCTAAGTTTGTCTATATCTTGAACGGTAAAATAGTAAGATAATTAAGAGATTAGGTCTTCTTGATTAGAACAAAAATTCTTATTATTTTTATAAGCTCTTTTTTAATGTCTCATACTAATTACTTTTATAGGTAGCTCATGAGACAATATTCTTTTAGACGGTAGAAATCTCAAGTTACTAGTTTCAGACCATAAAATGAAAAATTTTGCTACTGTGCCCGTAAATATTTAGTTGGCCATAAAATCAGCACGACAATTGAAACATGTAAAATGATTAGTCTTCTTAAGGTCCGCCAAATAATCGTCAGCAACATTTTTAATTTTGCCGAAGTCCCATGCTTAACCATCTATATCTAGTAGTATTACATGGCACAAAAGGGTAGTTTTACTGATTAATTAGTTCACATCCCTTTCTTAGTGAATGCATACAATTTTCTTCAAAAAATATTTTAATATCTTTTCTTTCTTATAAGATTTTTTATAATATATTTGAATTTTCTTTCATATAAGATAAAAATAAAACAATTACAAGAACAATGCTTATCATTATTAAACAACAGAAAATGTTCGATACTAACGGAAATTTCGAATAAAAATACTATATATACAGTCTAGGCACAATTTAAACATTGAATTCCAACAAGTAAAAGTGGTAGCCTCTTATTTTATACATTATGGGGAAAATGATTATGCATAACGAGTCCAATTTAAAGGAAAAAGCTAAGTGTGATTTAATTTGCCATCATTCTTCAGACAAAAAGAAATTTCGGTGTAAAGCAATACATGTTGCTTCGGGTCATATCATTATGTACTACTTCTATGGCGATAGTCACTAGGAATAAATAAGGAGTGACCAAAATGAGCTGTCCCATAATTTCAGGAAATTTGAGGACGAAAGCATATGCAATATGCATAAACATATTCACTCTATGTCTCAGGAATAATAATGTATTCCAACTTTGTTATCTTGAAGATGATGTAATTACTTATACACTTATATCCAAGCTTGCTTGGTGGAGATGGTGGGAAACTCACCTTGTGATTTTGAGGTTACAAATTCGCACGCTACCTAATTGTACTTGGGAGTAGGAATTCTCTTTTATCCCCCTACTCTCAAGCGTTGACCTATATAGCTGGGCTAGCACACCTGCGAGAGGTGCTGGTCCAGTAGGGTCCTTCTTACCAAGGGGTCCCTAGTGAGGGCCCCAAAAAAAATTACTTATACTCTTATTATTTACTGGTGGATCATATACATTCAATTTTTTGTGTATATTCTTTTCTATTTTCACAGTTAGAGTGTCAGCAACAACTCATTTGCAGGTCTGTATTGACAAAAATATCGATAAGCAACGACTGAATTTTCTATTTAATGGACGGTTGCTAATATAAATATTTATCTCATTGATTTTTTGATGGAATTAAGGAGCACAAAGCTTTTTCAATATAATGATTAGGAGGTTAATAATCAAAAAGTCCATGAGAAGTAAAGCAAATGAAAGCTTCCTTATCAAGCATCATTTTAGCAAGCTATATTATTAGATTATTAGGATTTTTTTTTTTTTGACAAGTAGATTATTAGGAATTTATATATTGTTGTACACTCACTCTGATTATTAGTAATAATCCTACGCACCAACCTACCCCATAAAAGAAAAACAAAAAAGAGGCAGGGCCCCTGTAATAATAATTGATGAAATATGGATGGTGCCAAGCTAGCGTTACAAAAAAAAAAAAAGGCAGGAGGACCGAGGACTAGGCACATATAATGATATAAATGTACATTCACGGGCAAACTATGCAAAAGCAGTAAATGAATAGGTAAGTTCTCACGTTGTATAAATAACTTGATTATTTACATGTATGATGTATCTTCCTAGCCCCTGTAAAACTACAGCAATGATGCAAATGGAAGAAGAAGAAGAATGTGCATGTAATTACAACAACAACAACTACTATGTCCAAAGTCCATCCTCAATGTCTCATGCAAATAGTACTACTGAGTCAGAATTATGGCGCAGTACTAATAATCCTCAACAACAACATCATTATCATCACTCTCCTCTTCCACTCCAAGAGTTAGAAGAAGATGAATCTTTTTCTTACCCAACTAAACCACTTCTCAAGCACCAAAGCACCACCTTCACCAATCTGTCTCGTTGTTCGTCGTCGCGAGCTTCCACCACTTCCTTCTGCCACCACAATGATAATGATAATGGTAATGATAAGATGATGATGATGATGACATTACTACCTTCACCACCTGCTCAGCATTCAAACATATTGCAGCTTAATTCAGGTGCCAAAATTGTCAATAATAGTAATATTATTGTGCCAGCTGCTACAAATATTGGTCTTAAAAGAGTGGGAAAAGTTGATGAAGAGAAATGGTATAGTTATGATGGTGATAATGATGAAGAAAATACATCATGTTGGCAATATTTCTCCTTCAGTACTTATAATTCTTCTGTTTGGATTGTTTTGCAATTGTTATGGAGATTTCTGCTCAGTCTTATGCTTGCTTTCCTTGTTTTCTACCTTGCCACCAAGCCGCCTCCTCCCCATCTTTCACTTAAGGTCCGTCTTTTACCACTACTTTTTAATCTTCATTATTCTAATTATATACAAGTACTATACATCAATACATGTATGATGTATCTATTTTTTCTGTTTAGAAGTACTTTAAATATATAACCTTTTAGTATAGGACACAAGTTTATAACATTTCAACTCCGAGGACCCACCAATCTTGTAATTAGGTATTAAGGCCAACCCATTAGCGAGCCTAAAATATGTGAGGAAGGAAAGAAGAACTAAACTTTCCCCATGAACTAGTAAGGGGATCAAATTTTGGATTTTGAATACTTGCAACAATTCTCAATTTAAAAAATTCTTTATTAATAATCGGGTGACATTTTTGACAATATATTATCTATATCTCTCTCCTAGAACATGGGGATTTTTTTCTATTATATTTCCCATCTCCTTAGTTCTTGTGCATATTTCAATGTTACAAGTATTATAATATGGAGGAGATAGGTGATAGAGCCTGTGGCCTTTACATTCACCACTAGACCAAGATATGATTCTACCGAATAGGTAAGGGTGTATTTGGCACAACTTTTAAGGTAGTTTTTAAGTAGATTTTAGATAGCTTTTAGCTTTTGAAAAATTATTTTAGCGTTCGTCACTATAACTTTTGGAGGTAGCTTTCAGATAGTTTTTAGCTTAAAAGCTACCATTTTTACATACTCCCTCCGTCCCAGAGTAGTCTGAACACTTTCCTTTTATATTTGTCCCAAATTAGTTTGAACACTTCCATTTTTGGCATGGTCCCACTATTAATATATTATTTCTTTTACACATCTTTGACCCATACTCTACCTTATATCAATAAAAAGTTACCTAACTTTCTCTCTCCTCTAATAAAAATTACTCCCCACCAACTCCTGTCATATCAACTTTTTAAATAATATAACATTTGATAACTACACTACAACTTATCACCTTAAACTACATATCCGAACAAGTGTTCAGATCTTTTTGAGACGGAGGGAGTATTATTTACACATTAAAATTTTGCCAACATCTACAATTACCCAATACTTCTACTTTATACAGCTAAGTTTCACAGCTAAAAACTAACAGTTACCTTCACAACTAAAAGCTCACACCTTACAGCTGAAAACTAAAAGTTTACAAGTTACAACTTAGAGCTACTTTTACCAAACCAAGGTAGACATTATATTCCGACCCCCCTCAAAAAAAAAAAAATTCCGACCAAGGTAGACGTTTTATGGGCCTCAATATACTTCAATATCGGGCCACAACTTAAATAATGCTTTTAACCGTATAACAAAAGCTTTGAAGTTTCTTGATGGGCCTGTATTGCTACTACTCATTTTTAGGAATGGACAATGGGCCTCAATTTCAGACTACTATTAACTTGTAGGACATTATATTGCTCCATATCACACTTGATTCAGTAGTACAGTACTAGTACTTAACATTTGCAAAGTTTGACCACTTGAGTTGTCTATTTAATTTTCTTATCGATTTATTATGTTAAAAGTACATTTTTGTAATTTAGGTACGACGTATATTTTGTAAAATGATTATAATTGATAGATAAAAACAAATTTGTAGGTTTTATTTTTCATAGAATAGAAAAATAATTTTTGTTTGTATGGGAGGTGTGACAACTTCCTAAATGAGCTTGCAATCGGGTCCAAAAGTTGCAAATGAGTCAGTTGAACCGATATTTTTGCGGAGTTAGTTAATGCACACTTGAGGTTCGTCTGGATCTATAGTTAATTAGCTTATTTATCTTTGGGTTGCATACATGCAGATTACAAGGGTGAACCAATTTGAGCTAGCTGAGGGGGTGGATTTAAGAGGTGTAGCAACAAACTTCTTGAGTTGCAACATTTCTTTGGCGCTTACTATTGACAACAGATCTAAAGTTTTTGGCCTCCATAGCCCGTCCCCGCTTGTTGATATCTACTTTGGTCGTGTACCTTTGGTCTTATCTAAAGTAAGTCTACAATTAGTCGTTATATTGTTTGAACTAATTCCTCATTTTTACGTAAATGAAAAAACAAACTTTTAGTAAATGAGTTAATAACAATTAACATATATAGTAATAATATAACACTGTAAATCACATGTTGGGTATACATTCCAAGTCCCACATCGGAGAGATAAGAAAGAATCACTTAGTTTATAAGAGTTCACCAACTATATTAATATGAGGCATTTTGGGAAGAAGCCTCAAAACAAATCCGCCTAGATTAGGACAATATCATACCTACAGTTAGGGCTCGAAAATGGCTCAAGAAATAAAATTTGTCAATCTACTATGATGAAAGAAAATTTTGAGGAAAGAAAGAATCTGTCATCAACTTATTAAAAGAAAAAGGAAAAAGAAAAATTAAGAAAAGGTAGAGGAAACAATTGGTTATCATAATTCATCATACATCACATGAGGAAATCAAGAAAAAGAAGAAGGAAAAAGAAACAAAACTGCTCTCCGAATTCATCTGAACTGCTAACCCAAAAAAAGGTCTTCACCTGCCATTCCCTGTTGTCCCACACGAAGCTCGCTTCCCGCCGCCACGAACCTCACTGCCCTGAGCGCAAGTTCTCATAACTCAGGTGGTGTTTGGTGTGCCGACTGCCGTGTGTGAATTAGGGTTGAACAACCTTATAATTCTTTTGTTATTTCTCATTCAGTATCTTGTACTATCTCCGTCCCTAAATAGAGTGTCCATTTCTTTTGGGCACAAGTATTAAGAAGAAATCATGTGTAGGACATTAGTTGTATTAAATCATAATTAAATATAGAAAAAAATATAAGGTATCTAGCTCTCAAAAACGCTCTCATGGAAAAAACCCAGCATCCCCCCATACCTTGGAAAAAGCAAGATCAATTGTATCGATCAAATAAAAAACCCCAAAGAAAAATTACGCATTTGATTTTCAATCAAGATAAACCCCTTGATAATCTTTCAATGGAAGTGGATCAGCAAGAAAGCGCGATTCCCAAGCATCCGAATGTGGTGATTCCAATACCGGAATCAAGAGGGCATTTTCCCCCCTTTCATCCAAATCCCCCAAAATCGTTTAGAGACTTGGTTAGAGACACCCAAATCTCTAATAATCTCGAACAAGAGATGCTGAATGAAACTGATGACGATGAGGTCTCATATGATGATGTTGGCCCAGAAGACGGGGTGGAAAATGATAGATTCCCTATCATCCTTCTATCAAAGGAAGAGAAGTTGGCAATACGTCGACCGTGGAAAAACACTCTGATAATTAGGATGTTTGATGGAAGCCTAGGTTACATGGGCCTCATGAAGAGATTGAAGAAAAAATGGCAACTTAAGGGAGAATTCTCCCTGACAGATATAGGATGCAAATACTTCATTGCAAGATTCAATAATGTTGATGACCTCATTTACGTTTTAACTCAAGGTCCCTGGTTAATTGATGATACCTACTTGACGATTAGGAAATAGACTCCTAATTTCATTCCAGAGGAAGCATCCATTAACGTCCTTACAACTTGGGTTCGTATTCCCAACCTTTCAGTCGAATACTTCGACAAGGATTTCCTGAAGAAAATCGGTTCCAAAATTGGGAAAGTCATCAGAGTGGACAAATCAACAGCTTATGCTGAACGAGGTCAATTTACAAGACTCAATGTCGAGATTGATCTAGCGAAGCCTCTGTTATCCAAATTCTGGCTTAAAGGCAAAATATGGCGTATACAGTACGAAGGGATCAAAATGATATGCTACAAGTGTGGAAAACTTGGCCATACAGAGGATAATTGTGCTATGAACAAAGAGAACGAACCCATGGTTGTGGATAAAATTAATGAACATCTGAATAATGTTCAACTCTTTAATCAAAGAGATAACTTGAAACCGGAATTGGAGAATGATTTTGGTTCTTGGATGCTTGTCAAAAAGTCTGTCCGTAAACGGCCACCACGAGCGGAGAAACAGCTGAATCCCACCAACAAAGAAGGCCAACAATTGGGCAAAGCTGGTGCTGTTGCTACACTACCCGCGCAAAATTCAAATTCAAAAATCAAAGATAAGGTGATTCTGGAGACTGGGTCCAGATTTGAAGCGCTTAATCAGGCGAATAATGAGGAGATAAATGGTAAGTAATGTTGTTGATTTAGAGGAGGTTAATACGAGGGATTTTATGAAAGATAATAATGGAAACTCTCAAATTGTATCTGTGGATAATTATGAAACAGTTGATTTGGGCGAGAATTCTCAAAGATCTCAACAACTCATAAAAGATAATCAAGGCTTTAATATTGGAAGTAACGATACTCCAAAAAGATTAGCTTTTCCTAAGAAGGCCAAACCAAAAACACAGGAGAATAGTTTACATAAAAAGACTCCTAAAGCTACAAGTGTGGAAAACTTGGCCATACAGAGGATAATTGTGCTATGAACAAAGAGAACGAACCCATGGTTGTGGATAAAATTAATGAACATCTGAATAATGTTCAACTCTTTAATCAAAGAGATAACTTGAAACCGGAATTGGAGAATGATTTTGGTTCTTGGATGCTTGTCAAAAAGTCTGTCCGTAAACGGCCACCACGAGCGGAGAAACAGCTGAATCCCACCAACAAAGAAGGCCAACAATTGGGCAAAGCTGGTGCTGTTGCTACACTACCCGCGCAAAATTCAAATTCAAAAATCAAAGATAAGGTGATTCTGGAGACTGGGTCCAGATTTGAAGCGCTTAATCAGGCGAATAATGAGGAGATAAATGGTAAGTAATGTTGTTGATTTAGAGGAGGTTAATACGAGGGATTTTATGAAAGATAATAATGGAAACTCTCAAATTGTATCTGTGGATAATTATGAAACAGTTGATTTGGGCGAGAATTCTCAAAGATCTCAACAACTCATAAAAGATAATCAAGGCTTTAATATTGGAAGTAACGATACTCCAAAAAGATTAGCTTTTCCTAAGAAGGCCAAACCAAAAACACAGGATAATAGTTTACATAAAAAGACTCCTAAAGCTACACCACTATAACCCCTAACCAATGCTAGCCCTACTCAATTGAGAAGACCCTCAATCACTGCTCTATCAACGCTTGGAAAAGAAAATAGCAGTATCATATTCCAAGCCAACAATAGTTGTCCACAAACTAATTCACTAGAAGAGAACCCAAAAGAAGCCGCCCTTCACCATGAATCCTCTAGTGCAACAACCCATGTTTCCGCCTCCATCGAATGTAATCAGCCTGAACATACCCTTAGAGAAAATCCTGTGCGTAGGACAACCAATGGAGATACCTTATCTGGGCATACCCTGACACACATTCTGGAAGTCCGGATAGAGACTTGGATGGAGCCAATGCCAGAACCGCCGGAGTTGATAGTGACCCTATTACTTCCGAATGAGATAAGTCGTTTATTTTCGTCTCTTAAAGGATGCCTACTTAAGTTCACTTCCTTCATTACCTGTTTTAATGGAAGATAGAATTCCTAATCTGGCACCTAATTCTCTACCTATAACCTGTATGGTCTGGAACGTTCAGGGTGCGGGTAGTAGAGCCTTCATGGCGGCTTTAAAAGAACTAGTTAGAACTCACAAGCCTAATGTTATTGCTCTTGTTGAAACTCACATGGGGGTCAACAAGCTTTAAAAATTGCGAATTTCTTAAATTATACTAGGGTGGATGCTCATGGTTTTTGTGGAGGTATTTGGATTTTCTGGCAACCGGATTTGGTTACAGTAGAACCGATTCTTAAACAGGATCAATTTATTACAATGGACATTAAAAGAGTGGGAGGGGAGCCTTGGTATTTTACCGCTATTTATGCAAGCCCGGATCCCACTAAAAGACATGAACTTTGGGAGCAATTGAAAGATTTTGCAGCTAATAATAATAAACCTTGGATGCTTGCCGGGGATTTTAATGACATTCATTTCTCATGGGAAAGAAGCTCAAGTTGTGCTGAAACTACAAGACGTACAACTCGATTCAATGAATGGGTGGAAGAAATTGGTTTACTTGAAGTGGAATTCTCTGGACCTACCCATACTTGGGCTAGAGGCAATTCACTTGAAACAAGAATGAGTGCTCGACTGGATAGAGCCCTCTGTAATGGTGAGTGGAGTCTTAAATTTGCGAACGCGGCTGCTAAAAATCTTCCTGCTATTCAGTCTGATCACTGCCCAATTCTTATATCTCCGAATGGTTTTGGCCCGATTGCAAGTATTAACAAACCTTTTAGGTTTCAAGCGGCTTGGTTATCACATGAAAAATTTGAAAATTTCATGGCGGAAAACTGGGATAAAAACGCTCCTCTGGTCCCTCACTTACATCAAATGGCGCAGAAACTTCAAGAATGGAACAGCCAACAATTTCCTAATATTTTTCGACAAAAAAGAACCTTGATGGCTCGCTTTGCAAGAACACAAAGGTGCCTCTCAGTTTCCAGGTCCAAGGACTTAATTAAGCTTGAGGCAAAACTCTGGATGAATCTTGATGAAGTTCTTGCTCAGGAGGAAATGTTGTGGTATCAAAAATCAAGAGTCGACTGGATTCGTGATGGAGATCGCAACACTACCTTTTTTCACTTAAGCACCATTGCTAGAAGGTGGCGTAATAAGATCTCTGCTATCAAGGATGCTGATACGGGAATTTGGATCCATGATAAAGAGGACATCAAGCAAAATGTGGTAGGCTACTTCACTAAATTATTTGCTGAGACTTATGAGCAACTATTAGACGAGTTACCGGTTGACATTTTCCCTGAATTTTCGAATGAAGACTGGACGAAATTAGCTAGACCATTCACAAAGTGTGAGATTGAGACGATTGTGAAAAATATAGGAGCCCTCAAGGCCCCAGGCCCAGATGGGTTTCAAGCGCTGTTCTATCAGAAACATTGGGATCTTATTGCTCAGAATGTGTACGAGTTGGTGACTGATGTCTTGAATGGGAAAGGTATGCCTGCAAACTTGAATGATACCTTCCTAGTGTTAATTCCCAAAACTGAAAATCCCGAGTTAGCTTCACAATTCAGGCCAATAGGATTGTGTAATGTAACTTATAAAATAATCACAGATTGTATTGTGAACCGGATTAAGCCAATGATGCCTCACTTGACGTCTTGCACTCAAACTAGCTTTATTCCCGGCCGTCAAATAACGGGGACAACATTGTGATCGTTTGGGAGGTCATCCATACTATGAGAACCAAACAGGGTAAAACTGATTACATGGCCATAAAGATAGACTTCGAAAAAGCCTATGATAGGCTTAGGTGGAGCTTTATCCAAGAAGATTTCCTCAACTTCTTATCTCTGTTATCATGGAATGTATTATATCTTCCTCCATGAAAGTTTTATGGAATGGTGAACCAACTGACTCCTTCATTCCGAGCCGAGGTATCCGTCAAGGCGACCCACTTTCACCTTATATTTTTGTTTTGTGCATGGAAAGGTCGAATCAAGTAATAGAAGAGGCTATTATTGCAAATAAATGGAAACCCATCCGAGCTAGTAGAAACGGACCCAAACTTTCGAATTTGTGCTTTGCGGATGACATTATTCTTTTTGGTGAAGCTACGGTTGAACAAGCTTTAGTCATTCATCAATGCCTTCAAAGATTTTGTGGAGCTTCAGGGTCCAAAATTAGTTTTGGAAAATCAAGAGTCTTTTTCTCGAATAACATGAGTTGGGAGGAAAAAAAAGAGGTAGTGAGGTTTTGTGCATTGAACCTACTGATGACTTGGGCATGTATCTCGGCATGCCAACTTTAATTAGCTGGGTCACTAAAGACACCTTTGGGTATTTATGCAAAAAAATCGATCGTAGGCTTGCAGGTTGGAAGACAAAATACCTTTCATTGGCAGGCCGTATTACTCTCGCCAAGTCAACGATTTCTATAATTGCTACTTATGCAGTGCAAACAGCGAAAATTCCTAAACATGTTTGTGACAATATTGATAAGAGAACCCGAAGATTTGTGTGGGGTGATGATGAGGATACAAAACGTGTGCAGTTATTATCATGGGAATGTTTACAGCGTCCCATGAATCAGGGAGGCTTGGGGTTTCGGTCTTCTAGACAAGTGAATGCAACTTTTCTCACTAAATTAGGCTGGAGGGTTCTTACTAGGCCAAATGCCTTATGGTCTCGAGTCCTTAGAAGCAAATATTGCAAGGGACGTTGTGATGTAGATATGTTTAGACCCAAATCTAACATGTCCAATGTTTGGAGGGGAATTACCGATAACGTCAATACTCTTTGGAACGGCGCAAGAGTTGTTGTTAGTACTGGGACAACAACATTATTCTGGGATCATCGCTGGGCTACGAACCAAACATTAAGAGAGCTAGCTGTGCATGACATTCCTGACGAAACTGAAGGGGAAACAATGGCGGAATTCTGGGCAAAAGATGTTGGATGGAAATGGGATCTATTTGCCAACTTGCTACCCCCCAACGTGATCAAAGAAATTGATGTGTTTGAGCTCAAAGAAGATTCAGAGATAGGAGATTTATTGTACTGGGCTGGGAATGCGAAAGGAAAATTCACAATTAAATCGGCTCTAAATATTATAAGATGGGAAGTTTTAGAGCCAAATGATGGTTGTTGGGAGCTCATTTGGAAACTAAGAGTGCAACAACGTATCAGAGTTTTTCTCTGGTTAATTATGCATGAACGTCTCATGTGTAATGCTAACAGATTCAGACGACGTATTACCGATGACTCAAGATGTGTGCATTGTAGAGATGAAGATGAAACAATCCTTCATGTTCTACGGGATTGCAAGGCAGCTAGAGAAGTGTGGAGACAATTTGGAGGGCCAGCTAGAACTAACTCTTTCCAGTCGGGTACGTTGCAACAATGGCTTATTTGCAACATTAAATATCAAGCTCAAAATGATATGTCACCAGAAACATGGCCTATCTTTTTTGCTATTGTGCTTTGGTGGATTTGGTGATGGAGGAATTGTATTACTTTTAATAATACTCAAGCTATTCCTGTTGATATTAATGCGTTCCTTATGGCAAGGTTTGAAGAAACTTGGAGGAACCTAGGGGATAACAGCTTAAGCTCGGGATCTTCTGGCAACCTCCGCACCGAAGCCTACATTAGGTGGTTGGCACCACCAAACGGGTGGATGGTACTGAATTCGGATGGTGCTGCCAAAGGGTTCCCGGGGCCAGCTGGAGGAGGTGGTATTATAAGGAATAGTGCAGGTCACCTGCAATGTGCTTATTCTCTGAATTTCGGTGCTTGCACTACCTTTATGGCAGAAGTTAAAGCAGTTGAATTTGGTTTGGACTTAGCCAAGCGAATGGGAATTACTAAGCTTCAAGTTCAGATGGATAATCAGGCAGCAGTCATAGCCTTGCAGGGAAACGAAGCTTATGGAGGAGCTTGTACTCATATAATCCACAGATGCAGGAAAATGATAGAAGACCAAAGTTGGCTGGTGGAAATCAAACATTGTTACAGAGAAGGCAACAGAGCTGCATATTGGTTGGCCAATCAAGGAGTTAATCAGAACAACAAGATAGAGTCGATTCAAGTCCCCCCTTTAAATTTAGGTCGTATTTTATTCGAGGATGTTGTGGGTGTTGCTGCCCCACGCTTCATCCCTCCCTAGTTTCTCTTTGTGTTTTGTAGTGTACTTGTTTTTTTCTTGTTTTCATGAGGTTCTCCTCTTTTTATGCATAAAAAAAAAAATTAAATATAGAAGTTGATACACTTTTTATGAATTGTTTATTAAAGAGAGAATGTGGGTCATATGGAAAAGTGGGTGATATTATTAAAGTTGAAAGCAAAATAATAATTTAATTGGTGGACCCATACCAAATAAGGAAATGAGAAATCTATTTGGGACAAACATAAAAGGAAAAATTGGCACTCTATTTAGGGGAGGAGGGATTAGTTTATAATTGGGCCGGGTCGCTGGGAATTGGACTTGGAAGTTGGGCCCTTTTGTTTTTCAAGTGGAGTGAAATTAAGGTTTAAGTTAAATTAAAAATCAATATATAAAATAGTAAGTTAAAATTTATCGAACCTGTTTACGAGCTTTCGAGCCGAACTCTATCATGCTCAGACTCGGCTCGTTAAGGTATCGAGCCGATCTCAAAATCCAATCGAGCCCACTCGAGACGAGCTTTGACCGAGCCGATAACACCCCTACCTACATTTCACACTCATACATATATATAACATTCTCTTCCAATATGGATAGATAGACACATAGTCAAAGTTTTCATCATTAACTCGAACACAAGTATATTAATTAATTAGACCATGGAATCAGTGGGTCGGCTGTGATCACCTGCACTCCTGCTTAATCTGGAAGGCCTATAAATAAATGACTGGCTACATTGAAAGTGGCGGAGATAATTCTAATCTAAATGTTCCTCCAACTCCACCAAGCTAAAAAAATTAAATAATTGGCTATATTTAGTTGTTTATGGCCACGAGCGACAAGCCGTAAGTGGGAGTGACCAGGGTCTAAATTTATCCTCAATTGTTTTGGTACGAGCTATAAGCTATATATACATACAACTTTTATTATGCATCCGAGTATCTGAGTGTATTGTGAGTATAGTACACTCAAAGCTATTTTATTGTTTATTGCTCAATTGAAATCTAGATGAGCTAGTAATACATGAAAGGAAGAGCTTCAAATAAGTAAATGAGTAAAATATAGTATTAGATATACCATACACATAATATACTATAAGGTATGATAATTGATAAATGTGATCTAGCTACGCAACATTGCCTTCTATGCATGTTCCCCAAATTGCTAACTCCAACCCTTCAAATCTGTCACTTCGACAACAATAAGTGCCTAAATATCTGGATTGCATTACTATTACATGTCAAGCTGATTTGATAAAATTGATTTGAGGTACTATTGATAGATATTATGTTTTCTCTCATTTTTTATGCTCAAGGTTTTCATTTTCGCTAAAACAATTTTCTTTTTCTTTGGTTAAATCAGAGTTATGAAAAGGCATTAATGATACTTTCTAATGCTTCATATCTTCTTTTTAATTGACCTGTTTCTTTAGGTACACTTGTCACTGTAATATTTTAAAATTACATGTATTAATAAAAATTCACTAAAGTTGTTTTTTTTTAAAACATACATTAAAACAAATCTAAAAAAATCCAACGTGCATGATCATGCTCTTTCTTAAAGTACAAATCACAAAAGGTAGTCTTTGTAATGTATGTGAATAGTAAATTCAAAATGTGTCATATAAAATATGGAAAAAGTAGTATAATTTCTACTTAATTCGAATTATCATCCATTTTAGCCCCAAAAAATGCTTGATATATAAGGTATATTACAATACCAGTGCAATCCTGTAAGAACTTTCCTTCGAAAGCACAAAGATACTCGAAGAGTATATCTTAGGAGTCGTCTTGCCCCTTTTTTGTACCAAAAGAGAAAAAGAACAAAACTAATCATACGAGAAAATTCTACGTTATTTTATTATCAATACAATATTTAACTATTTAGATACGCTCGAATGACCCCTTCTCACAATGAGCATGTATATAACCCTATTCTGGTCCGATATGGAATGAAGTTATAATCATGGAATCGATTCGATCATCATATTCTAGATTATAAGTTCATAACCCTAGCCCATTCCCATTTTAGGCGGAACAGATCTACTAATTCTTTGATTCCAGTTAGTAAGAGGTATCTTGAACTAAGAAATAGACTCTAGAAGCTAGTCTTTTCTTTTTCTATCCAAATTTAATTAAAATTATTCTTAATATGCTTAAAAGTAATTAATATAAAAGACATATATTTGAAGTAAAATTATTCTTCTGGTGGTACTGTAGAATGTTAATTAGTATTTCTACGTTTAGTTTCTTTTCTTTTTATGCAATACTTCAGCCTTTTATTCGTAACTCCCAATCCAATTCAAGGTTAAGCTTAGTATTTTTTTTGGGACATTCGGAAAAATGTACACTAAATAAAACTCCTACTACACTTTAAAGAACAAACGTACACTACAAAACTAAGTTATGAACAAGATTAGCTACTAAAATATGTGAGAAAGGCATAACATTTCTTCCGGCAAGGGTAGCAAACGTCCTCAGCAAAATAGGATAGAAGCTTAGTACTTTTTAAAGAGAACATATGATCAGGAATGTATCAGGTATGATATAATGATAGTATTATGATGATACAGGGGCCAGAAATGCATGTGAGGAGCCAGGAATGGAGGGAAATGGAGATATTTGGTGGAACAAAGAAGAAAGCAATGTACGGAGGAGGAAGAAATATGGAAGACATGTTTAATTCAGAGCAAGGATTGCCGTTACTTATCACACTCACTTTCACCTCCTATTTTCAAGTGATTCCAAACTTCATCCACTCCCAATTCCATCATCGTGCTCACTGTTTATTGCTTCTTCATAATTTCTATGACAATAAGCATCGCACTCAGGCTTACAATAGCACCTGCCTTTTCACTTAGCTACTCTTCTTTGCTATTCTTGTCCTGTATTTTTTATTTGATCATCCAAAAAAGAAAAAGTAATTTTTTATGAAATTATTTGTATGTCCACCTTAAAATATGTGACTAAAAAGTAAATGGGGGAGAGTATTTAATTTTCTTAAACTAGATTGTATCCATTCACTGGCAATTTATATTTTAAACAATTATGTAGTTGTTTGGAGAGACTGAATTATACATGTTGGTGAAGATATAGATGTAGATCTATGTGATTAATGGTCAAAGTTGTGCATTGGTAAATGTGCAAGTAAAAAAAGAATATCTATTTAAGAACTAAGGGAGTATCTAACTACTATCTAATTTTGTGACTTACATGTTCAATAGTGAGAAGGAATTGGGGTTGGCTCAAGTGGTGACATTTCCCATCTTCCCTAGTAAAGTTTAGGATTCAATTCCTACACGGCTACACCAAACATTTGCTTGGGATTTAAGGGGGAGGGGGGAAGGGGGCTTGGGAGTGTTTAGCTTGTAATGGGCCTCTGGATAGGGGCCTTGTGCGAGGGTAGCCGAGAGGATTTCTTCTTACCTTTTAAAAAAAATGTTCAATACAAAGATTTTCTTATGAGTCTCAAAATCGCCGTCCTCATTTATTATTGGTTGACCCAATGTATAATACTTATTAATCCATCAATAGTATTACCGAAAAAAGACACTTTATTACAATGAGACAATTGAAAAACGCTACAAAATTTATTTGGATGATCGAATTCAAAATATCCATCAATTCATTAATTTACAAAAATTATATAGTTGTTTTGAGAGTCTAAATTATACATGTTGGTGAAGATATAGTTGTAGATGAACTTTTTTTCCGTAAATTAATTAATGGAGGATGGATACTGTGAATTCGGTCATCCAAATTTAAGTTTTGTAGCGTTTTTCAATTGTCCCATTGTAATAAAGTGTCTTTTTTCGGTAATACTATTAATGGATTAATAAATATTATACATAGGGTCAACTAATAATAAATGAGGTGGGAAATTTTGAGACTCATAAGAGGCTTTCACTATTGAACACGCAAGTCACAAAATTAGATAGTAGATAGATAATTCCTTAGTTTTTAAATAGATGCTCTATTTTGACTTACTCATTTTACCAACTTTGACTATTAATATATCTAATATTCATTAGTAAAAAATTATTAATATTTTAAAGAATATTTGTCGAAACAAAGACAACAACATCTTGTATACTAAAATTAATTTTTGAAAAATATGATCAAAGTAGCTAGAGTTGTTTGTGAATAGTGCAAAAGTTAAAATGAAACATCTATGTAAAAACAAATAGAGTATATATTGTAAAATAATTAAAGGATTAATGGATATTTTTCAATGGGTCATCCAATAATACATGAGAAATGAAATTTTGGGACTCGTACGAGGCTCTCCCTATCAAACATGTAAGTCGTAAAGTTAGTTAGATAAATACTGTTTGGGCTTAATTAATCAGCAGCCCAATAAGGAGCATAAAAGCCTCCTAAAGCCTGGGACAGGTGGCAGCAGTGGGTCCCACCTGAAAGTTGACCTAATCACAAGGACTTGGGGCACCTCTAAAAGGGTGGAATAATCATTGCCTAAAAAGGTAACATGCCCATAGGTACCAAAAAGGCCCATCTGAACAATGTCTCCTGTCTGGGAAATCCCCAACACTATAAAAACCAACTGCCTCATCAATGAACAGGTATTCAATTCTCACCTAACAAACTAGAGCATCTCTCTCTAGACTTTCTCTCTCTACCTCAATCTCATCTGACTTGAGCGTCGGAGGGGCGATCCCAGAACCACCCCCGAGGCAGTCTAACCTTGTTTTGCAGGATTCCGGCGTACGGACATCGGAGCTCAGGCGATCGTTCTCGGGGACCACATCACATCTCCCAACCAATTACAGTCCTTGATTTCTTAGCAGAAACAGTTTGGCGCCGTCTGTTGGGAAGTTACAATCAAAGTCGCTTCGCCACCACTTAGTAATATCCACTCCGCAATGGCCCCAGCCAAGAGAGCTCGCACCCGACAGCCCTCAGCACAGGCTCAGAGATCTGAAAGGGATCCGTCCCCATATCTTCAACGGAGGTCTGAACGGCCCAAAACACCGACCGTTTAAACCCTCGACCATGAAGAGCGGGAACAGTCCATAGAAAACGGACAGGACCTCTCACAGCAGCTGCAGCACGCTGACCCCCATCCTATATCCACAGCGGATATAAACATGATAGCCGCTCAGCTCCATCAAACCTTGCAGCAGAGCCTGATAGACATGTTGGCCTACCTGCAGCAGGGATGCCCCCTTCAACCCCCTAAAGATCAAGCCTTGGTCCCTTCCCTTCGGGCGGAGAACGAAGGTCAGCCTAGCCGGCAGCAGTCGGGGGCAAGGGAATACAGTTAGCCTGGTCGGCGACGATCCAAGCAAGGGGAGAAAGAGCGACACGGGTCTAAAGAAAGATCCGCTAGGCATGGTGAAGAGACTCACATATCTAAGTCCCCTCGAGGCGACGCGGGTCATAAGCACAACGATGCCCGACACTTCCTCAACGAGAAGCGCCTCAACAAAGGTTACGATGCGAGGCACATACTAAACAAGAAAGCAGCTCAGCGCGAGGGCCATGGGGATTCTGCTCATTCAAACCCCATTCAAATTAACAGTGGGGCGCTCAAGTTCATGGTCCTATTCAGTCAGGCCATACTCGAGGCGCCCAGCCCGGGAAAGGTCAAAACACCAACTATCAAGCCATTCGCGGGTCTAACCGACCCGGACGATCACATGGCCACATACAAAGCCCAAATGAGTGTTCAAACTGGCTGCGAGGCCACTTGGCGCCGTTTCTTTCCCACAACACTCAAAGGTCTGGCCCTGAACTGGTTCCAAGAGCTTCCCGCGGGGATCATAACTGATTTCTCGGTGCTCGAAGACCTATTCATTCACCAGTTTGTTGCTGGGAAAAGACAAAAGAAAACAAGTCTCCATTTGATGGGAGTTAGGCAGGAGAATAATGAAAGACTGGCCGATTACATCAAAAGATTCAATAAGGAGTCATTAAAGATCTCGGATCTACAAGATGATGTGGCGTTCGCCGCCTTAATGTCTGGACTTCAGCCCCGTCGACTAAGATGGTCCTTGGCGGAAAACGAAGTCAAAACCTTCTCCGAGGCAATGACTCGGGCTCAAAGATTCATCCAAGCGACAGACATATGTCGTCATTCAGACGACGGGAGCAAGAAGAGGAAGGAAGAAGGAAATCACAAGGACCAATCGAAGCAACAGAAAACAGGCGGTCGGTTAGTCAGGTTTAACGACCATGGCATCGACCCCCGATTCAGCAAGAACAGAAGAGAGATCAACTTAGACATAAAGGACAAATCCCTGCTTCCCCGCCCCCCTCCCATCTGTACGTCAGCTGCTCGAAGAGATAAGAGCCAGTGGTGCGAATATCACAAGGAATGCGGACACACCACCAAAGATTGTAGGGAACTCAAGAAATCCCTTGACAACTTAGCTGACCAGGGGAAGCTGAACCGATACCTCAAGCACTCCAGTGAGGAGAAGGGCAAGCAAAAGGTCGATCAATCCAACAGCGGTGACACGGACGGTTTCATCGGAGTCATAGCGGGTGGCTTCGCGTCGGGAGGCCTAACCGGCCGATCACGCAAAGCCCACCTCCAAAATCTTAAGCATCAAGTGCTCGATGTCAACCACCCCCGCCCCGATTGCCCCGTCATGACATTCGGGGAATCCAGTCGGGCTTTACATACACCTCATGACGACCCCCTGGTCATTGAGCTCAAGGTGGCCAATGCAAGAGTGAAAAGGGTGCTGGTGGATAGTGGATCCTCAGCCGACATAATCACACTGGAGTGCCTCAGGAAGCTGAAGTATGATGAAAAGGATGTAACCCCCCTCAACCAGCCGCTCATAGGCTTCGGGGAAACGCTGTCCATCCTGTCGGATCTATAAAACTGCCTACTCGGATGGGAGAGAAGGGCAGGGGAAGAAGCTTACCGATCGACTTTCTAGTGGTGGACATCCCTCTGCCATACAATATCATAATGGGAAGACCAACTCTGAACAAGGTCAAGGCAGCGATTTCCATTTATCAACTCCTCATGCAGTTTGAAACCGACTAAGGTAAAGTCGGAAATATCCAGGGAGACCAGCAATCAGCCAGAGAATGTTACGTTAGCAGCTTGAAAAGCAAGGTCGACGTCCGAGAAGACTCGAAAAAGAGAAAGCTTGAAGAGGGTCAGCCCTCAAGTGGCTTCGGGGTTTACATCACAGAAAACCCCAAGCAGTACGAGCGCCCTTAGCCAGCCGAGGATGACGAAGAAGTCATCATTGACGAGGGACTCGGTCGGACATTGAGAGTGGGCAAGGCCATGGATCCTCAAACAAGAAAGGAAATCATTCAGGTACTCACGGAGTACAAAGACGTCTTTGCATATGAAGCCACAGAAATGCCGAGACTCGACCCCAAAGTCATGTGTCACGAACTCAACATTAAAGAGGGGTTCAAGCCAGTCAAACAGAAGTTGAGACATCAAGGCCCCGAAAGAAACATGGCGGCGGCGACAGAAGTTAAGAAATTGCTCGAAGTAGGGTTCATAGAAGAATGCCAGTACTCAGAGTGGCTGGCCAATGTTGTGCTGGTCAAAAAGTCAAGTGGGGCATGGAGAATGTGTGTGGATTTCACAGACCCGAACAAGGCCTGTCCAAAAGATAACCACCCTCTGCCCAAGATCGATAGGCTGGTCGACTCAACTGCAGGTCACTCCCTCTTAAGCTTCATGGACGCAAATGCGGAGTACCACCAAATCCCAATGGCTGAGCATGATCGAGTCCACACCGCCTTCGTCACCAACCAAGGAGTGTATTGCTACAAAATGATGCCCTTCAGGCTCAAGAACGCAGGGGCTACGTATCAGCGTACGGTCAACAAAATCTTCAACGACCAACTAGGTCGGAATATTGAAGTATACGTCGATGAAATGATCGTCAAAAGCAAGGTTCAGGGTGATCACCCCTCAGACTTAAAAGAGACCCTCAGCACGTTGTGGCGATTCTGTATGATGTTGAACCCCAAGAAATGCGTCTTCGGAGTAAAGGGGGGAAAGTGCCTCGGATTCCTGGTAGATGAAAGGGGAATCGAAGCAAATCCTGACAAAGTCAAGGCCGTAATGGAGATGAAGTCTCCTCGGAATGTAAGAAAAGTACAATGCCTAACCGGGTGTTTGGCTGCCCTCGGCCGCTTCCTATCCCGGTCAGCAGATAAGAGTTTGCACTTCTTCAAAGCTCTGAAAAGAAAAGAATTCACCTGGCATGATGAAGCCGAGCAGGCTTTCACCTCCCTCAAAACCCATCTATCGGCACTCCCCAAGTTAATTTCCCCCTTGCCAGGAGAAACATTGTTCATCTATTTGGCTGTTTCATAATACGAGCTCAGCGCGGTTCTGATAGCCGAGAGACAAGAAAAACAGCACCCAGTTTACTTCATAAGTCACGCATTCCGAGGATCCGAGGCCAAATACAGCGATGTCGAAAAAATGGTCTTTGCCTTAGTGATGGCTAGTCGGAAACTCAAGCCTTACTTCCAGGCCCATCAAATTAAAGTGCTCACAGGTCAGCCGCCCAGGAAGTTCATCGAAAGCAGGAACCACTCTAGTCGGATGACCGACTGGGCGGATCAGCTAGCAGACTTTGGGTTGGAATTTGAGCCGAGGAGGGCGATCAAAGCCCGGGCCTTGGCCAATTTCATAACCGAATGTACATCCGAGGCCCCCAGGTCGGCGACAAGATAGGCTGGGAGTTGCGAAGTAGATGGCTCGTCCACCAAGACAGGGTGTGGAGCCGGATTGGTTATCAAACCCCCGATCGGAGAAAAGATGGAATACGCCATCAAATTTGAGTTCTTGGGCTCCAACAATGAAGCTGAATACGAAGCCCTGATCCTCGTATTGAAGTTATGTATCTTGGCCGGAGCCACCGCAATTAACGCAAAATCCAATTCACAGCTGATAGTGGGTCAGATATTAGGCGAGTATGAAGCCAAAGAAGATAACATGAGAATGTATTTGGCCAAGGCCCAAGACATCATCAAACGATTATCTCAGTTCAAAATCACTCACATACCCCGATCAGAGAATAAGCAGGCTGACGCCTTAGCTCGGATGGCCAGCTCGGCGGAAGGGTCAGCTCCTCGGACGATCATGTGGGAAGTCCTTCGCCAGCCTAACATCAACAATAAGGAGCAGCTGGTATTGAATAGGACATCTACCTAGATGGAGGAGGTAGTCGGGTATTTGAGAGACGGGAAACTGCCTGCGGACCACAAAAAAGCCGAGCGGGTCAAGCACAAATCCAGATGGTTCTTATGGCACGAGAACCAACTCTATAAAAAATCCTTCACTCACCCACTGCTCAAATACGTAACTCCTGACGAAGGAAATTACATCCTCAGGGAGATCCAGCAAGGGGCCTGTGGGAGTCACCAAGGGGGAAGAACCATAGCCGGAAAGGCTCTTAGGGTGGGTTACTACGGCCTACTCTGAAAACGGACGCCCATGAGTTGGTCAAAAGATGTCCATCTTGTCAAATCCATTCGGACATCCCAAGAGCACCAACCACCCCCTTAACATCAATTCAAGCAGTTCTGCCATTCGATAAGTGGGGTATGGACTTACTCGGACCATTCCCCCCAGCCTCGGGTCAAAGGAAGTTCCTCATAGTCGCCATCGACTACTTCACCAAATGGACTGAAGCCGAGCCACTCTCCTCTATAACCGATAAGCAAGTTAAAATGTTCATTTGGAGGAACATCATAACTAGATTCGGTGTTCCTAGGGTCATGATCTCTGACAATGGACGTCAATTTAACAGCGGCCCTACTCGGGATTATTGTGCCCGTTTCGGAATATGTACCAAATTCTCTGCAGTGTCCCGGCCACAAACAAATGGGCAAGCTGAGTCGGCTAACAAAATAGTCCTCAAAGGAATCAAGAAATCTTTGGAGGATGCCAAAGGAGCCTGGGTCGACGACCTACCTGGGGTGCTCTGGTCGGCTCGAACTACAGTCAAGGAGGCAACAGGGCACTCGCCGTTTAGTCTTTTTTACGGAAGTGAGGCGGTCTTACCAGTCGAGGTTGGTATCCCCTCTCCCCGGATGACCTTCTATGAGTTCAAAAGAAACGAGGAAGAAAAGCCGGTCAACTTGGACTTACTGCCAGAAACAAGGGGCAATGCGATGCTACAATCCATTCGGTACAAACAAAGAGTTAATCGGATGTTCAATAGTCGAGTGAGGTCCCGACCAATCCAACTTGGCGATTGGGTCATTCGGAAAGTAGAGGCCACTGGGCTCTCACACTTAAATGGAAAGCTAGTACCTAACTGGGACGGCCCCTATAAAGTAACAGAAATCATCAAGCCCGGCACGTTCCGAATAGAGTCCCCACAAGGTGTTCCCTTGGCCCGACCCTGGAATGCAGACAACCTTAAGAAATACTTTGTATGAAGTTTGTTAATTGCAATAGGGGCATATATTGTAATAGCTAAAAATCATAGCCGGTCGGCATATTTTGTATTAAGTTCAATCATAGCTGGTCGGCATATTTTGTATCACAGTCAGCCTATTAAACTTAACCAGTCCAAGCAGTTGGCATTTGTGGAAGCAAAAGCTAAATCATAGCGGGACAACCTTTCTATAACAAAGACAGTTCAATAGACTTAACCAGTCAAAATCAGCCGAGGCTAGTGAAGCTAATCGTACAAAATTGCAACCGACAAACAAGGAAAACGAAGATCAAAAGTTAAATTTCATCAAGCAGGTCGAGCATCACAACAAGAGAAGAGTCATTACAAAAACAAATCTGAGAAAAGCGGCTAAGTACAATGCCGTAAGTCCTAAGAGCTAGGGGGAGGGGGGTCGGTCATGCTCTCAGCATTAGGCTCGGTGTTATCACTGACCAGCTCCTCGCCCCGACCAGCACCTGTGGTCTCGTCGACATGATCATCATCATCATCACCGCCATCGACGACATTGACGTCTACTCGGCCCTCATCTTCCTCATCATCGGACCCAGCCCCCTCCGCCTTCAGCCGAGCCAGGATCGCAGCGTTGTCGGTGTCAATCGACATCTGATAACCCGACCAAATGTCAGCCCAGATCAAGTTACGATGGGACTCGGCCAGGACCTTTTTCAATCGATCAAGCGCCTCGTCCTCCCCCATCTTGTGCGCCGCACTGCCTACCTCATTGGCATAGACCTCGACCGCCTCAGATTTCTCCCAGTCGGAGAACCACTGCTCCTCGGTCTTGACCTTGCCCACCAACTCGGTCAATTTGGCCTCAAGGTCAGTCACCTTCTGCTCGGCCGCTTTCAGCTTGACAAGAGCATCATCCTTAGCCGTCTTCGCCAAGTCGCGGGCAAGGATGAGGTCGGCCTTCTCCTTCTCCCATTTGGCCCGCTCAACGGCAAAGTCTTCCTGATCCTTTTTGATGGCGTTCTTGCAACACCCCGATAATTCTCTCTTTTCAGAAATACCGTTATAATATAAAACTTAGAGAATTACCCAAGTATTATCGCCCGTGTGATAACGTATCGGCTTATTCAGAATTTTGCAGCGGAAAACATCTAACTAAACTTTATATTCATTATCATGAATAATAACCAAATAAGTACTTCAACAACAAACATATTATAATGTCTACTCAAACAACTCATAATAATAAGTTCCTACTAATACGGAAAACATGATATAAATTTACACAACCTCTCCATTCCCAGATTCCCCAATGATGCTACATCTACGAACCTGTAAATGTCAATGCTCTAGAGAATCTGCTCACCAAAATTGGGTCATCACAGGATCAATAAGGCAAAGCCATGATCAACACATACAAACAAAGCACGTAATCAGCAAAGCTGAGTACTACATAACAATACATAAACATTCCTAACATGATACTAAGAAATAATAAACAGGGATAAATCATAACATAACAATGTAAAATTCTGCAGATAACTTCTACTGAACTAAACTTTAATCATCTTTTTATTATTTTAAATGGAATAGTTATTGGACCGAGTTGTCTAACTAAAACCAGCCTTCCCTAGGAAGACGAAACAAGGGCGCGACTCCGTATTCCATAATGACCTGCGATATCGAGGAACCTTTGAATAAAAAGAGGAACGGTGATCAATCCAATTCCCAGAAAAAGCCATGGCACGCTCACCATGTACCCCAACTCCTGATTGTCCAACTTCAGACGTGCACCAGTCTAAAGTTTATTACTATCCAAGTTACACTTTACGTGATTTACAAGTTATTACTTGTTATGACACCATACAAGCAACACAGAATATAATCCAAACATTCACAACTGAACTTCTTTTATCTTAGGATTTAATAAGTGATCACAACTTACAACCCAAGACTTACTCTCTTTAAATCTCAACTTTCTTATTTGTTGAACCTAGCCAACAATCAAACTTACCTTTAAAAGGCATACTTATCAACTTACCAAACAAGGCCCACAGTCCTCATAAAGTAGTGAAAATAATACTTGTAAGGGAACACATGAATAATCATGAATCAATCTTAATAGCATATTAATTCCCCTATGTGAATTAATAATTAAAGTTCCCATCCACAAGCTTGCATCAATAAATCCATACAAACATGACAATTCCTTACTCATAATAAATCTGATAATTAACATGCTTGCTCACAGGCATAAAACATGTAAAATCAACCATACTAGAAATCACATATAAACTTATAAAGTTTCTATACATGATACTACGACTTCTTTTCTCCTTAAATCATGATACTAATCATACAATCACACAAGTATGTACGTACCTTGTGTAAACTAGTCGACAGGCCACTTTTAACCCTTTAAAAGTCTCCTACGGAATACTATCCGCCTAGAAATCAAATATAACTTAAATCAATACTCTTAAATAAAAAGACAGCAACTTTAAAATATTTAAAATCCCCTTTAAACATATTCAAAAGTTGATTTTACTACCAAAACTTCAATTACTTTTAATTCCTAGCATAGTACTACCATACTGGTAATTAAAATTCTTAAAACTCCCTAGATAAAATATTTTCTGAAATTCCAGTAACTTATAAAATCATAAAACCCTCTTTAAATCCACTTAAACATGCTTAAAATCATAAATTAAATCAATCTCATAGTATACAACATGCTACTATGGTTTTCTAATAATTAACACCCTAAAAATCCATGCTTTAATGATTAAAACTTCAATCTAACAATGATAAACAAATTTGAATTTTTATTCTTATAATATATAATATATATGAATCAAGATTATTTATTAAAACAGTAAATTAAAATCAATAAACATGATTAACATTAGAATAAAGCATAAAAACATAGTCTTTAATGGAAACTTGAGGAAGAAGAAAGGAATTAAACCAACACAAGAGGAAAATTGAATGGTGCGCCAGCCAAGGAAGAGCAAATGGCGGCAGCAAGCGGTGCACCGGTGTTCAACGGCGGTGGTGACGTTTCTTAGCGTAGAAGAAAGCGTTACTTGAAGAAGAAGAAAGAAAACTTGAGAGGAAGAAAAATTGCAATTCACATGGAAGAGGAAGAGAGGAAGTGCCGTGAGTTTTGAGAGAGAAGAGTGAAAAATAATCTTTGTGTAGGGTAAAAAAATTGGGCTGAAGGTATTTATAAGTAGGGTTTCCTTTTGGGCTTAGGAAAAAGGAGATTGAGTTTAAATAGAATTCGATGACAACTAGGATTGATAAATGAGGACTCCTAGCATCAATATAACTCCCCTTTCCTAATATACTTAGAATTTGGGTTCCTCAAGTCCATTAGACTTCTTTTCTAAATCAAATCCGTATTTCAAACCTTTTTCAAAGCATGCCTAATCAAAATATTTACAACTTTCTTAAATCCTTAAAATAATTTCATTTGACTTTTAAAATAGTCAACCTTCTTTAAATAATAACATCATTTAAACTACAATATAAATATATAAATACTAAAATATATTTATAAAATCCTTTAAAATTATGGGGGATTACAGTCTACCCCCCTTAAAAGAAGTTTTGTCCCGAAACTTGACACGAAAACTCACATGTATTCAAAACTTGAACTCATCTTTTCAAAAGTTCACAAAGCAATGTGCCACTTGTGCACACTTTTGCTAACTTTGTGTTACTTATGAACACGCTTTCTTATGCGGAGAGTCTACTTCTTTAGCACTAACATGTGCAAATTGCTCAACATAGGCATACATATGCATAAAAATCTCATAAAAATAGACAAAAAGCGCGAAATTTATCGCATTCTATCCCCCTTAAAGAAAACGAGTTACGCCCTCGTAACTCACCTCAAGGAACAAGTCTGGATACTTCTTTTTCATCTCATCTTCGGCTTCCCACGTTGCCTCTTCAGATTCGTGGTTAGACCAAAGGACTTTCACGATGTGGACATCCTTATTTCGTGTACTACGCACTTTTCTGTCGAGAATCTTGACAGGTCTCTCCTCATATGTGAGGCTACTATCGATCTGAATTCGTTCAGGCTCTAGGACATTGGGAAATATGAAATACGTCATGCATTTTCTCGAACTCCATTGGCAACGCCAACCTATAAGCCACTTTCCCAATTCTTTGCAGAATCTCATATGGACCTACATATTTGGCACTCAATTTTCCCTTTTTCCCAAATCTCATCACACCCTTAGTTGGTGATACTTTCAAAAACACTTTATCACCCACTTCGAACTCATCTTCCCTTCGCTTCAAATCGGGATAACTCTTTTGCCTATCTTAAGCAGCTTGAATTCTAGCCTGAATCAACTTCACATTTTTGACAGTCTCCTCAATAAACTCTGTCCCCAATACTATGTTCTCACTAAAATCGTTCCAGCAGATGGGACTCCTACACTTTCTTCCATATAATGCCTCAAAAGGTGCCATCTTATACTCGCATGGTAACTATTGTTGTATGAAAACTCAATCAAATCTAATTGGTCTTCCCAACTACCCTGAAAATCGATAGCACAGGCTCTCAACATATCTTCCATAGTTTGGTTAGTCCTCTCAGTCTGACCATCAGTCGCAGGGTGAAAGGTTGTACTCATCTTCAATGTTGTCCCAAGATTTAATTGGACCTTTTTCCAAAATTTCGAAAGGAATCTAGAGTCACGGTCAGAAATGATATCCATTGGAACTCCATGTAGTCTCACTACTTGCTTAACATACGTCTTCGCAAGTTGCTTCTTCTTCCATGTCTCCTTGATCGGTATGAAAACGGCCGACTTTGTCAGACGGCCCACAATAACCCAAATAGTATCATTGCCACTCCTTGTTCTAGGCAAAGCAGTTACAAAATCCATCGATATGGAATCCCACTTCCATCCAGGAACCTCTAAGGATTGAACTTTCCCCATGGGTCTCTTATGATTTATCTTCACCTTTTGACAGGTTAGGCACTTAGACACATACTCAGCTACCTCTCGCTTCATGTTTGGCCACCAATAGACAACCTTAAGGTCTTTATACAACTTGTCACCCCCAGGGTGCACAGAGTACGGTGTATTATGTCCCTCATCCATAAGACGTCTCTTAAGCTCGACAATTTTTGTGGTACACACCACCTTCCTTTAAACCTCAAACTACCATCATCATGGATCTGAAAATCACCTTCTTTACCCTGGTCCATCTTTTCCTTAATCTTCTCTAGATGCTCATCCCCGACTTGACCTTCTTTGATTTCGTCTAGAATTGACAATCCCAATGACAAAGCACTCAACCTTGCCTCGATCTCTCCAGGATTTAGAATTTCTAGGCTAAGCCTTTGCATATCACGACACAACTCCTCAGGAACTATCAAAGCGCTCATGCTATGATTCGACTTTCTACTCAGCTCATCAGCGACTACATTTGCCTTCCCCTCATGGTATTGGATGTCTAATTCATAATCCTTTATCAACTCTAGCCATCTCCTCTGCCTCATATTGAGGTCTTTCTGGGTAAAGATGTACTTCAAACTCTTATGGTCGGTAAAGATCTTACAGGTTACCCCATACAGGTAGTGTCTCCAGATCTTGAAAGCAAATACAATAGCAGCTAACTCTAGATCATGGGTAGGGTAATTAGCCTCATAAGGTTTCAACTGACGCGACGCATACGCAATCACCTTCCCATTCTGTTGTAACACACATCCCAAACCATTCTTCGAAGCATCACTATACACCTCAAATCCCTCATTACCATCGGGCAGGGTCAAAACAGGAGCGGAGGTCAAACGTTCTTTTAGAATCTGAAAGGCTTCCTCACACTTCTCACTCCACTCGAATTTTGACTCCTTTTTCATCAAGTTGGTCATTGGTCTTGCTATCTTCGAGAAATCTCTCACAAATCTTCTATAATAGCCAGCTAAACCTAGGAAACTTCGAATATCAAACACATTCTTCGGAGTTGGCCATTCACTCACCGCTTGAATCTTAGCAGGATCTACAGAGACTCCTTCCTTAGACACATAGTGACCCAAAAATGCTACCTTCTCCAAACGAAACTCACATTTAGAGAATTTGGCATACAATTGATTCTTCCTAAGCGTCTCCAAGATGATCCTCAAATGTTCATCATGCTCTTTTTCATTCCTCGAATAGATCAGAATATCATCAATGAATACAACCACGAACTTATCTAAGAACTTATGGAAAATCCTATTCATTAAGTCCATAAATATAGCGGGTGCATTGGTTAACGCAAAAGGCATTACAGTGAACTCATAATGACCGTAACGAGTCCTAAATGCAGTCTTAGGTATATCCTTATCAGCTACTCTCAACTGGTGATACCCCGAACGCAAATCAATTTTCGAGAACACGCTCGCTCCATTTAATTGATCAAATAGGTCGTCTATTCTAGGCAAAGGGTACTTATTCTTGATGGTTACATTATTCAACTCCCTATAATCAATACATAGCCTCATGCTTCCATCGTTCTTCTTAACAAACAACACAGGAGCTCCCCAAGGTGATGCACTAGGTCTAATATAACCCTTATCGAACAACTCTTGCAACTGCGTCTTCAACTCACTCATTTCCGGAGGTGCCATTCTATAAGGTGCCTTAGATATAGGAGCAGTTCCAGGAACTAAGTCTATGGTGAACTCAACCGCTCTAACAGGCGGCATACTCGAAATCTCACTTGGAAACACGTCCATAAACTTATTCACAATAGGAACATCTTCGATACTCACCCCAACTTCTTTACTCACATCTTGCACACTACAGAAATATAACTCACACCCCTTCTTCAACTTCTTCACTTGCATTGCGGAGATGACCCCAAAGTTCTTGGATTTCCCAAAACGTCGATACGAAGTCAGCTTACCCAAAGGATTCCTTAAAACTACTTTCTGAATTTCACAATCTATTTTGGCCTTGTATAAACTTAGCCAATCCATCCCCGGAATTACATCTAGGTCTCCCAGATTAAACTCTATCAAGTCAGAAGGAAAAACACAATCTCCTAGCTTTAGAGGCAAGTTTCTAAACATCTTGGTACACCTTATGGTCTCACCAGTAGGTATACTAACAGGCAAATCAATCACTTCAAAATCTACTAACCCCAGACTTTTAATAACAGACGACGAGACAAAAGAATAAGTCGCCCCCAAATCAAATAATGCTTTAACTAGCACGGTGTTAATAGAAAAAGTACCAGACACTACGTCGGCAGATCGTTCAGCTTCATTGCGACTCATCACGAACAGTTTCCCGGAGCCTTGTTCTGGTTGTTCTCACTAGCAGGCTTGTTATAGCTTCCTTGATTGTTCTGTGCCCCTACAGGCTTCGAACCCTGATTCCCTGACTGGTTAAATCCAGACCTCACTTGGTTACTACCCCCATTATTGCCATTTTGCTCTTTCTTTTGCTTAGCAAAGCACTCATACTCCCTATGGCCCTTCTTCTGGCAGTAGTTACAAATCACTTGGGTCCCCCTTACGCCTCTACCAGGGGTGGTTGTTGCTACACTTCTTGCAAGTGATACACTCTTTCGGCTCGACCCCTATTGCGGTTATCCTGGTTGTTGTTTCCTTGGAAATTCCCATTACCATTCCTACTCTTCTTGAAATTCCCCTGGTTTCCCCCAGCATTAAATTTAAAGTCCTTCCTCTTCTCACCTACCACAGGATTCTTTTTATCCCGCCTCGACTGGAGTCCATAAATATAGGCGGCTCTCCCATACACAATATCTAGGGATGAAAAGGTCTCACCTCCTAACCCCAGTTGTATCTCATCAGTCAACCCTTGCTCAAATCTTTGAGCCTTCAACTCCTCAGTAGCTACAACCTCAGGTGCAAACCTCGATAGTGCTATGAATTTACTGTAGTACTCAGAAATGGTCATACTACCCATCCTAAGGTTAATGAATTCTTGGGCCTTCTGCTTCCTCATAAACGCAGGGTAAAACTTCCCTCTCAAGGCAGTCACAAAAGCATCCCAATTGAATCCTTCTATAGCACTCAGTCTAGCTCCATTCTCCCTCCCCCATAAATCAGCCTCATCCTTAAGGTACAACACAGCCTGACCCACTCTCAAATTTTCAGGGCAGTTTACAACCTCAAAAAGTTTCTCAAACTCCCTAATCCAGTTTTCTAGGAAGGTAGGGTCAGCTTGTCCCTTATAGAATGGTGGCTTAACCTTAGCTAGCCTTTCAAACATTTTCCCAGCACTCTCAGGACGCTCAGCTCTCTCCTGAGTCAATTTCTCCGCCAAGAGGCGAATAGCAGCAGCTAGTTCGTTGTTGTTAGTCATTCTACTTCGGGACCTGTAAGTAATATAACCCTACTTTAGGTTCCAGCATAACTCACATTTCCATCTAGAAAGGCAACATTTGATTTGATCATTAAAGATCGCATCAACAGACAATTTCTCAACTAGTTTCAAGTTCAACATGAAATGTTCTCTAATAATCACATAATCATCCATGTAAAATATATTCACATCGACAAGTAAGTAGAAACAAGCAAGCAAGAATATAATTGCATAATGAAAATAAAATATTCCCATCACGTGCCCAGAATAAATTTTTACTCACTCATATAATTAAGTAATAACTTTTATTCTTCCATAACGGGTATTTAAATAAAATGAATGTTACTGTAATATTATAACTTCCTAAAAGAAAACAATAATTGTATAAAACTATTCTATCACCGTTGGTCGACTAACCAACCTTATTATATAGTATATTATTGCCTCTAATTGCTAAAAAATATATATAAATAGCAACCTAAGGTATCACATTATCATTTTTGTCCTCAAATTCTATGTATAGCTCAGGTACGAATCTCATCTTCAGACTCATCTATGTCCTCATCATAATATTCGACATATCTCCTTTGTCGTTTAGATCTCCTTGAAGGTTGAGGCTCTTCATCCTCTGACTCCGAATCAGTTTCAAACCTGAACCATGCACGGTAGATATCTTTTCTAGTTTGGCCTCTAGCATGGTCGAACTCCACAATGAGCTCATCATCACTGGTTACTTCCCTCCTTATTATTGTACGCATAGTCCAATCTAGACTGGTATAGTTATTGTCCTCAACAGGTGCAATGTCCTCATCACTTTCATCGTCACTCAGGACAATGGGGTTATAATAGCTTCCTAATCTAGCAGACATGATTAATGATCTACAACAAATAAATATATTCAATAACATTTTTAGTACTCTCCCTGCACGCAATTCCCAACAATAATAATAAAAAGATGCCATCAACATCATAGACACAAAATATAACAATCAGCAGGGAAGAAACATATAAACAGTTAGCAGGGAAAAAATAATCATGAATAGTTAACAGGGAAGAAAAATATTAGCATGCTGAACTAAATATTCAATGCAGGCATATAATATTGCTATCCTATATGCCCTTCCTATACTACCCATTCTCACAATGCAACAAGTAAAACTTCAAAGGCATGAAAAATAATGCAGACACTTTTATAAGATAATAATAATTAAGTGTCGAACTAACTAAAAAAAAGTCGACTAATAAAAATTTCAGACTTATAACATTCGAAAAAAAAAAGAAATTCAACTCCTTTAAAAAAAATTCGGCTATCTAAAAAAATTTCCAACCATCATAATTCGAAAGAAAAAATAATTCGGCTCTAAAAAAAATAATCCGGCCCCTTTAAAAAAAATTCTGACCCCTTTTTTTTTCAAAAAAAAAAAAATTCTATAACGAATAAGTAGGAGCAATTCTAAGAGTTTATTCAAGTAACTAGTAAGTTAATTAGGCGCCTAAAAGTTTTGAAAATAACCTAAAGCTCTGATACCACTTTGCAACACCCCGATAATTCTCTCTTTTCAGAAATACCGTTATAATATAAAACTTAGAGAATTACCCAAGTATTATCGCCCGTGTGATAACGTATCGGCTTATTCAGAATTTTGCAGCGGAAAACATCTAACTAAACTTTATATTCATTATCATGAATAATAACCAAATAAGTACTTCAACAACAAACATATTATAATGTCTACTCAAACAACTCATAATAATAAGTTCCTACTAATACGGAAAACATGATATAAATTTACACAACCTCTCCATTCCCAGATTCCCCAATGATGCTACATCTACGAACCTGTAAATGAAAATGCTCTAGAGAATCTGCTCACCAAAATTGGGTCATCACAGGATCAATAAGGCAAAGCCATGATCAACACATACAAACAAAGCACGTAATCAGCAAAGCTGAGTACTACATAACAATACATAAACATTCCTAACATGATACTAAGAAATAATAAACAGGGATAAATCATAACATAACAATGTAAAATTCTGCAGATAACTTCTACTGAACTAAACTTTAATCATCTTTTTATTATTTTAAATGGAATAGTTATTGGACCGAGTTGTCTAACTAAAACCAGCCTTCCCTAGGAAGACGAAACAAGGGCGCGACTCCGTATTCCATAATGACTCGCGATATCGAGGAACCTTTGAATAAAAAGAGGAACGGTGATCAATCCAATTCCCGAAAAAAAGCCATGGCACGCTCACCATGTACCCCAACTCCCGATTGTCCAACTTCGACGTGCACCGAGTCTAAAGTTTATTACTATCCAAGTTACACTTTACGTGATTTACAAGTTATTACTTGTTATGACACCATACAAGCAACACAGAATATAATCCAAACATTCACAACTGAACTTCTTTTATCTTAGGATTTAATAAGTGATCACAACTTACAACCCAAGACTTACTTTCTTTAAATCTCAACTTTCTTATTTGTTGAACCTAGCCAACAATCAAACTTACCTTTAAAAGGCATACTTATCAACTTACCAAACAAGGCCCACAGTCCTCATAAAGTAGTGAAAATAATACTTGTAAGGGAACACATGAATAATCATGAATCAATCTTAATAGCATATTAATTCGCCTATGTGAATTAATAATTAAAGTTCCCATCCACAAGCTTGCATCAATAAATCCATACAAACATGACAATTCCTTACTCATAATAAATCTGATAATTAACATGCTTGCTAACAGGCATAAAACATGTAAAATCAATCATACTAGAAATCACATATAAACTTATAAAGTTTCTATACATGATACTACGACTTCTTTTCTCCTTAAATCATGATACTAATCATACAATCACACAAGTATGTACGTACCTTGTGTAAACTAGTCGACAGGCCACTTTTAACCCTTTAAAAGTCTCCTACGGAATACTCTCCGCCTAGAAATCAAATATAACTAAAATCAATACTCTTAAATAAAAAGAAAGCAACTTTAAAATATTTAAAATCCCCTTTAAACATATTCAAAAGTTGATTTTACTACCAAAACTTCAATTACTTTTAATCCCTAGCATAGTACTACCATACTAGTAATTAAAATTCTTAAAACTCCCTAAATAAAATATTTTCTGAAATTCCAGCAACTTATAATATCATAAAACCCTCTTTAAATCCACTTAAACATGCTTAAAATCATAAATTAAATCAATCTCATAGTATACAACATGCTACTATGGTTTTCTAATAATTAACACCCTAAAAATCCATGCTTTAATGATTAAAACTTCAATCTACAATAATAAACAAATCTGAATTTTTATTCTTATAATATATAATATATATGAATCAAGATTATTTATTAAAATAGTAAATTAAAATCAATAAACATGATTAACATTAAAATAAAGCATAAAAACATAGTCTTTAATGGAAACTTGAGGAAGAAGAAAAGAATTAAACCAACACAAGAGGAAAATTGAATGGTGCGCCGGCCAAGGAAGAGCAGTGGCGGCAGCAGCGGCGGTGCACCGGTGTTCAACGGCGGTGGTGACGTTTCTTAGCGAAGAAGAAAGTGTTACTTGAAGAAGAAGAAGAAAGAAAACTTGAGAGGAAGAAAAATTGCAATTCACGTGGAAGAGGAAGAGAGGAAGTGCCGTGAGTTTTGAGAGGGAAGAGTGAAAAATAATCTTTGTGTAGGGTAAAATAATTGGGCTTAAGGTATTTATAAGTAGGGTTTTCTTTTGGGCTTAGGAAAAGGAGATTGAGTTTAAATAGAATTTGATGACAACTAGGATTGATAAATGAGGACTCCTAGCATCAATAACTCCTCTTTCCTAATCTACTTAGAATTTGGGTTCCTCAAGTCCATCCATTAGACTTCTTTTCAAAATCAAATACGTATTTCAAACCTTTTTCAAAGCATGCCTAATCAAAATATTTACAACTTTCTTAAATCCTTAAAATAATTTCATTTGACTTTTAAAATAGTCAACCTTCTTTAAATAATAAGATCATTTAAACTAAAATATAAATATATAAATACTAAAATATATTTATAAAATCCTTTAAAATTATGGGGGATTACAGTTCCCAGCATCAGGTTGCTTCGACTCAGCAATCCGCTTATCCTCCTTGGCCCGGTAGACGTCATCGAAATGCTTCTTGGCTTTCTTTTTGAGGTCGGCCACTTCCTCGGTCAGGCTCACCCGATTCTGAGCCACATTGGCCATTCGAGCGGAGAACTAAAACGAAGGAAGACGGTTAGAAAATTGAACAAAGGAAAATAAGGGCGAATCAAAAAGAAATAGGCTTACATCGTGCCAAGAGCGAAAAAGCTCATTAGTCTCATTCGGACCGTGAGTAACTTCAATATACTGCCGGTCGGCGGGAGTATATATGTGTTCCAGGGCCTTAGTCCAACGCCCGCCTTTCTCCGCCCGACTAAGTCCAGTGAACGGCACTAAGAGCGTCGTACCTTCACTCGGGCTACCCCCAATCTGACCGGAGAACGGAGACATGGGAGTATATTGGGGACTCCAAATCGGCCGGGAATCCGATGAGTGGAGGGAAATGGCGCCGCCATCAGTCGGCTGTGGTGGCCCCCTCGGGCTGATCACCTCAACGGATTTGGCCTTTTTGGCCTCCTTCTCCCGATCGGCTCTCTCCCTATTAGCCTTAGCTCTTGCAAGCGCCTTCTCGGTCTGAGCGACCTTGTCGGATGATCGCTCCTTTCTCTTCTTAGTCTTGGGCTTGGCAGGATCCTGAGGAAAAAGCAAAAAAAAGACAATTACAAAAATGAATTGCCACTCGGCCAGAAAGAGAAGCAGCAAGAAGATGGAAATTTCACCTTAGGTGGGGCGGGAACCTTCATTGTCTTAGCCGCAATCTCGGCCTTCAGCCGAGCAGTTCTCATTGCCGCAACATTCAGTTTGTCGGCCATGGTCGGGTCTACCTCGTCTATATAAGCTCGAGCAGGTTCTGCAACAAGGCAAAACAAAATGTTAGTCAAAAAGTAAAAACTTGGGAGTTTATCATACCAACCACCTAAACTATCTCCCCGGCAAATTACCCTTTGGAAAGGGAGGAAATGCTCGTCTTTGAAAAGTTTGCAGTCAGGAAACCACTGGCCAGGTACAAATATTTCGCCCCCATCCACAATCTTGGACTCGATCTGCATATAGCAGGCCGCCGCACCCTCCTCGTCATCAAGTTCACCCACTCGGAAATTTAGGGCGACGAGGGACTCGGTCGGGGGAGGAACTAGAGGGATCCCCCAGTCTCCGCCAAAATAAACGAAAGCAAATTCTCTCCGAAACCCCTTCTGCGAGGAAGGCAGGTTGAGAACAGTTCGGTATCCCGGTCGGACCTGAAAGCTCCACCAACCAGGACCATTTGTTGCGGCCATAACCTCGACCAGTTTATACATATGCCTCCATAATTTGAGGGTCGGTCGGACTTGAATCAAATCACAAAGCACGTGGAAGGCGTTGATTCCGCCCCAGGAGTTAGGAGAAATTTGGCAAATTGCCAAATTGTAGGCATTCAGCAATTCCTTGACAAATGGGGTCAGCGGAAAGCGGAGCCCCAACTCTATCTACTTATAATACACAGCAACGCATCCGGGAGGAGGGCTGAGCACCGTGTGGTAGGCCTCCGGTCGGACCAGATAATAGGGGTCCTTTATTTGAATCTCGTTGTTGTCCCTCTGAGATCCTCGGTCAGAAATTTTATTATGCCCGGCTCGGGAAAGAAGGTCCCTGGACCTCCTTTCGGATCAAGGTCGGGATACTCTAGTTCATGACCCGAAGTGGACGCTTCTCCTACTCCCCTCGGCATGGCCACCCTCACTACATCAGAAGACAAATATTTGTCTAAGTAACTCCTCGAGGGGGGATAGGCCAGCGACACTTCCCAAGGATAGGGAATGATACCCTTGGCCTCCTCCTCCACCGAAGACGACGGGCTCGGAAGAGCAACTGCGTCGGGCACATCCGAGGGGTCGGGGCAACTTATTACAGCTGACACCAATGTTATTCCCATCTCCCTCACCTCCTCGGACAATTTATATGGAGGTGAGGTCGGGGGTGTCGATGATTAGGACGAATCTCCCATTATTTATGGACAAGGGAGTCGGCCGAGATTATTTAAAGGAAAAGAAAGAAAGAGAAAAACTTAAAAAGAGCAAGAGCATACCTGGTCGGACGAAAAGAATGGAGGAAGAGCTTGAGAGATAGAGAGAAATTGAAGATCTTTGAGTGAGAAAAAGTTGGAGAAATGAGCAAATGATCCCCAACTCTCTCTCCTCCGCCGTATATATAGGAGCGCCTTGGGGGACGAGCAACGCAAACCTCCCCGCGTCACCTTGTTGGGCTTCCAATAGAGCCCCAAAGGGACCGATTCAGTCCATCCCATGAAGAGCCCAGTAATATCAAGCAAAAACCCTCTAAGTCCAAGGAATTTGAAGCGTCAAAGTTCCTCAGAGCACCTCGTCTGCTCAACCAACACCAAGGCCCCAATGTCCCAAGTATCAAAATCGGCCATGTGGCATTTCAGGTTGGACATATCTGGTCAAGCAAAATAGTCGCTGCTCCACCATCCGGAATGCGAAACCCACTCGGACCAACTTGGGGCTCATTAGCCCCTCATTCGAGTGGCCTTGTACCCTACTCGGCCAACAGGAGTTCTCTCCTTTTTCCGAGTCGCTTCTATACTCGGTCAAGTATGGCCAAATATCAGCTAGCGCCCACTCGGACCAACTTGGGGCTCATTAGCCCCTCATCCGAGTGGCCTTGTACGCTACTCGGCCAACAGGAGTTCTCTCCTTTGCCGAGTTGCTTCTATACTCGGTCAAGTATGGTCAAGTATGGCCAAGTATCAGCTAGCACTCACTCGGACCAACTTGGGGCTCATTAGCCCCTCATCCGAGTGGCCTTGTACCCTACTCGACCAACAGGAGTTCCTCTCCTTCGTCGAGTCGCTTCTATACTCGGTCAAGTATGGCCAAGTATCAGCTAGCACCCACTCGGACCAACTTGAGGCTCATAAGCCCCTCATCCGAGTGGCCTTGTACCCTACTCGGCCAACAGGAGTTCCTCTCCTTCGCCGAGTCGCTTCTATACTCGGTCAAGTATGGTCAAGTATCAGCTAGCACCCATTTAGGCGAATTTGGGGATCAATAGTGGTGATCCGGTCGGCCATCTCCTCCTCCAGGAAAAGTGACCTGGTCGGCGCTCGCCGTTCAGCATGAAGTGGCCTGATCAGGTTCTCACCTCCAAGAAGAGGTGATCGGGTCGGCCCTCTTCACATTCAATGAGAGGTGACCGGGTCGGCCTTCTCCCTTCAACAAGGAGTGACCCGGTCGGCCCTCTTCCCCTTTCAATGAGAGATGACCGGGTAGGCATTCTTCCTTCAACAGGGAGTGACCCGGTCGGCCCTCTCCCAATTCAATGAGAGGAGACCGGGTCGGCATCCTTCCTTCAACAGGAAGTGACCCGGTCGGCCCTCTCCTCCTTCAATGAGAGGAAACCGGGTCGGCATTCTCCCTTAAACAGGAAGTGACCCAGTCGGCCCTCTCCTCTTTCAATAAAAGGAAACCGGGTCGGCATCTTCCCTTCAACAGGGAGTGACCCGGTCGGCCCTCTCCTCATTCGATGAGAGGTGACCGAGTCGGCCTTCTCCCTTCAACAGGGAGTGATCCGGTCGGCTCTCTCCTCATTCGATGAGAGGTGACCGGGTCGGCCTTCTCCCTTCAACAGAAAGGGACCCGGTCGGCCCTCTCCTCCTTCAATGAGAGGAGACCGGGTCGGCCTTCTCCCTTCAACAGGGAGTGACCCGGTCGGCCCTATCCTCATTCAATGAGAGGTGACCCGGTCGGCATCCTTCCTTTGACAGGAAGGGGACCCGGTCGGCGTTCCTCTTTCCAGCAGGAGGTAAGCCGGTCTCAAACCATTCAGAAATAAGACAATCGTTATTCCGCCACAGACGGGCATCCCTCCAGTCAAGTTTTTGTGGTCCCCTATCTATGGCGTGGGGATAATTGTTTGGGCTTAATTAATCAGCAGCCTAATAAGGAGCATAAAAGCCTTCTAAAGCCTGGGACAGGTGGCAGCAGTGGGTCCCACCTGAAAGTTGACCTAATCACAAGGACTTGGGGCACCTCTAAAAGGGTGGAATAATCATTGCCTAAAAATGTAACATGCCCATTGGTACCAAAAAGGCCCATCTGAACAACGTTTCATATTTGGGAAATCCCCAACACTATGAAAACCAACTGCCTCATCAATGAACAGGTATTCAATTCTCACCTAACAAACTAGAGCATCTCTCTAGACTTTCTCTCTCTACCTCAATCTCATCTGACTTGAGCGTCGGAGGGGCGATCCCGGAATCACCCCCGGGGCAGTCTAACCTTGTTTTGCAGGATTCCGGCGTACGGACATCGAAGCTCAGGCGATCGTTCTCGGGGCCTACATCACATCTCCTAACCAATTACAATCCTTGATTTCTTAGCAGAAACAAATACATATGTAAGTAATAGTGGTTTATAATATTCTAATGGTTTTCAATAGTTTCATTGTAACAGAGTGCCTTTGAAGTTCGAAGTATAACGATAATGAATATTGTACTGTACAGTGGGTCATCCAGATGATAGAAGACTAAAATCCTAACTTTTTCAATAGTTCATTTAATAGTGTGACATCTTTCTTTGTAAAACGTATTAATGAATATTATACAGTATGTCACATTGTCACCTACTCCCTCCGTTCCAAAATGTAGTTTTTATTTCCCTTTTTTCACGATAATTTATGCAAGTAGAATCTAAGAGGGATAGTAAATATTTTTTATTTATTTAAATAAATGTTGTATAGAAAAAGATGATTTTAGGAGGGAGAATGGAGAATAATTGGTGAAAGAGCATTAATTATAACACTTGGGTTATATAAACAAAGCAAAAAACAAAATTCAAGAAGCAAATAAATGATGGGACACGGTTTTTCTAAATAAAATTACTGAAAAATGTTAAACTAAATATGGAAATGGGAACTATATTTTGGGACACCCAAAATGGAAATAGGAACTATATTTTGGGACGGAGGGAGAAATATAAAGAGGAGTAAGATTTTGAGACTTGTAAAAAGGTCTCACCATCGAACATGTAATTTATAAAATTAGATAGATACATGCATAAATAGGTAGTAGCTTATAATTTGATAACGTTTTTCAATAGTCTATCTATCTAAACAAATATATTAAAAAGCTTTCCTAAATAAGGAACTGTGCCACATGGCGCTATCCCTTAGAGTGTTTACTTCAAGTAAAGTAAACACACATGTAATTAAAAAAAATTAGAAGATGCATGTTATAAGATTCGATCTCGTGGCTTTAAGATTATAAACTAAAGTCTTAACCACTAAACCAAGAAATGTTTGGTGTTATAATTTTGAAGTAAAATATCAATAAATAAAAGTTATAATTACCCGGGGCATAGCCCGGCTTAAAAACTAGTTTCATAGTAATAAGTGTCTTGTTTCTTTGTGAAATAGTTGATGGATTAATTGATATTGTACAGTGGGTCATCCAATAATAAATGAGTGTGTATTTGGCTGCACCATTCGTGACACCAGCGTTCTTGTGCCCATCTACTTCCGAAATAGGCCTTAGACGCCTTACGATGCAGTTGCTTTCAGATGTGATGATCTCAGGTGACTTGTATATTGTTGATTTGTTGCCTTCTTTATCAATAATTCTTCATACATTTTGTTGTTTTTGTATATTGTTGCCTACTTTTCCTTTTCACTAATTCTTTTTTAAATAATTTTATCCTATCTAACAATTTCTTCGTTTACTTGATTTGTATACTTATACGTGAGTTCATTATATGAGAAAATTGTATAGATAATTATACTTCATACTTGTCATTTATCAAGATGCATGTTATAAAGTGGTATACATGAGGTTGAGGTGGAAGAGTAGTGTACATTACTTCTCACTTCGTATTCCTAAGTTCTAGGGATTAAACCTCATAAGACTCATTTGAGGTATTTTTCTTATCCCTCCTCAAGTGAGTCCCCTTATCTTACCTTTAATATATACATATATAGGTAAAATAAATTGAATTAACGTCCTCTTTGACTCTTACAGGACATGTAAACAACCTACCTTGCTTGAAGCCCAATTGGTGTGCAATGGGAGGTCATGGGATGGGAAGGGGATTTCGGGGGGCAGCAGGGGGAGGAGGAGGCAGAGGGGTAGCAGGGGAGGAAGGACCAAATGAGGGAGGAGATCAAAAGAGGAGGAAGAAGGAAAATTGATTAAAGAAATAAATAAATAAAATGCAGCAAAGAATTCAGGTTCTTGAGAAGATTATTGAACTGACATGAGGTAAGCTCGATGTCTTAGAAAAAACGATTCATAAAATAAGAAAAATAAATCCTTCAACGGGATAAGAAACTTGAGAAGAAGATTTCAGGTTCAGGTTCGAGATATAGATGGAATCGAGAGTGAAGAAATTAAAGAGTCCAGTTTCAAAGGCTTGATCAATCATGTAATCATGGATCATCAAGAAATCCCTAAATGCTTCTTTATATTGTCATCAAGGAAGTCTCTTTAGTACTTTGCTTTCTTTCCCGAGCTTAAAGTGAAGTTCCAAGCCTAATTTAACTTGTTGAACAGGTAATCAGTCAACCGAGACCATTTTTATTAAACTATAAGCAATAGTTGGGACCAACGAGAAATAATCAACAGTTTGAACTAACAATGACAAAATGCCAATAATTAAAACTTTTCCTATATGTTATCCGAAAAAATATAGTTAAAATTGATGAGTGCCCAAATGTAAATTAAACCAGTGAAAAGATAAGGAGAAAGTATTTAACTGGAGAAAGAATGGTAGCGACGGCATAAAGAAGATCCATTAAACCGAAAATGGAAATTTTAATTAATATGTGTGGCGTGTGCCCATTAATTGTAAGTAACTAACATGACTATATATAAAGATTTAACTATACAGAAAATAGGTGTTTACCTGTTTGGTCCACTAAGTAAGAGTTGTAGCAATGTAGTATACTGATCATGGCCTGGGAATTGTTTATCTTTCCATGTGGAGGGCACACGCCATTACCATTTTTACAACATATGCTAGTGACATGGTGTCAAAGGGAGTATGAATGGCACGCAATATTACTATTATACTTCAGTTTGTATTTCCTGTGAAGTGTGAAGTGTGAAGTGTGAAGTGTGAAGTGGAATACAACATAGATGAAAACCCCGGCCCACGGGAAAGAAAGAGTCCAAAAATGTTGAAAGTAGAAAAATCCACCAACAAGCTAAGTACTTCTATGTTTATGTTTTAGTAATTGGACGGAGTATATAAGCAGTAGGTGATAGCTTAGTGGTGTTGGCATCATCTTTGATCACATGGGATCTCACCTAATTTTTAGTAATTGGACGGAGACTATGGTCGATGCTTCATTAGACGATTAGTGGCAGGTGGAATCGATAATTAGTTGTATACTTGATCATCATATTTCCCTTCCCTCCCTTTTCCATTTAGAGTATAAGTCCCAACTCACAAGGATTTTTCAAAATATCTAAACAATTAGTCTCCACTTACTTGATAGTTGTTTTACACATGCTCGTTTAATAGATGGAATAAACACAAGAATTGTTTAATCATCGTAGCACTTATATTGGTCATATCAATAAATATATTCCTCCCAACATATATCGGCGGACTACAATGAGCTGTCTCATACTCTTTTCTTTGTGACCTTTACATAAGGCCCGAGCACTTATCAACATTATTTGGCAGTTTTCACCTCATAAGTCATAAGTGTCTGAGCACTTATCTCACATCAAAAAAATAATGATATGAAGAAGGAAACTCCACCTTCTAGAATAGGTAAGAAAGGACCCATGAAAAGCTCAACCCTATACATGATTACTATTTCGGAAGAAAGAAAAATCAAAAACACCAATATGCATGCAATTACCATAGAGAGCTTCTATACCCAAAAGAATGTTCCTAGATTGCTTTTCTCAGGGTTCTTTTTCTTATCTAAAAATAGTTGGTAGGAACAATAAGTTCTGTTTTAGATATTTTTTTAATAAATTTATCATATTAGTTTCGGTAAATTTCAATAAATTTAGATAAGTTCTAATAAATTTGGTTACGTTTAGCTTAGATAAATTTAGTAAGATTCCTCTCCACATAATAAGTGAATTTATCATATTAGTTTCAGTAAATTTCAATAAAATTAGATAAGTCCTAATAAATTTGATTACGTTTAGCTTAGTTAATTTCCATAAGATTCCTCTCCATATAATAAGTGAATTTATCATATTAGTTTTAGTAAATTTCAATAAATTTAGATAAGTTCTAATAAATTTGGTTACGTCTAGATAATTTCAGTAAGACTCTGATCCCCTCTCTATAATAAGTTGAACACATACAAACAGATATATATATATATATATATATATATATATATATATATATATATATATATATATATATATATATATAGGCAATAACAAGTGTCATATATTGCAGCCAAATGCACTAATATTGCATGTCACTCTGTCCTTTAATACTGCAAAATCCAAGCTATAACGTCTATGTTGTAACTAAGAGCTCCTGAAAGATGTAGGTGCAAATTGCAATTTTGCTGCCAAGTTGCATCGCATGAAAGCAGACTAACTTAGTTACTAAATAATCTTGTTATTAACGATCATCTTAGACAAAAGTACTAAAGATGTACGCTCATACTTCATAGTCTCCCTATATCCTTATCTATAAATGATAATTTAATCTTAGAAGTGATGATGAGTGTAGCCTATTATACCTACTCGCAAGCTCTTCAAGCTCAGTTCACTTGTTAATATTTCGATATGCTAGAGATTATTTACAATTCTGACAGCAAATTGAAAAAGCAAATCAAAGGATGCATTATATCTTAAACTTCTATCATCAAGGCAAATCACATAGTTTATGAGGTGATTCATTTATCTATCTATGAGATTTAAGACAGTGTAAGCTCCGAATCACCTTGTTTGTTTACCTTATTGCATTAAAATGGTATTTCGAGCTTTTGACCTCTTGGATTGTTGGTTTGGCGGCTTAGAAGGTGCTCTAGAGGTTGTTGTATAAATTAAGTGGCTGACTGGCGTCTGGCTGAGTGTATAAATTAAGTGCTTATTTGGTTCAAATTACGGAATGGAAAAGAGAATGAAATAATTAATTAGAGTAGAAGAAGGGAAGTTAATAGTAACCATTATTAGAAAGTAACTAAATGAATTTCGTTTATTGAGTGATGGGAAAGAAAGGCAATAAATTAGGGGAGTACATTATCACCAAATAATGGTAATAGATTGAGGGGTTAAACCAAACAAGAAAAAAGAAAGTAGATAAATAATTCTGTGGAAATATTGAACCAAATATGCTCTTAGTTTCTGAAACTTCTGATATCTCATTGGTCATCCCTAGGGGTGATAATGAGCTCGGCCTGTTTGCTAACAGTTCGGGCCCGACTCGGCCAAAGCTCGGTCAAAGCTCGACTCGTGGTAGCTCGGCTCAGATTCGGGCTCGACTCGAGACCTTAGCGAGCCAAGCCGAACTAGGCCAAACTCGGCTCGAAAGCTCGTGAATAGGCTCGATTATTATTTTATATAAAAATAATAATATATAACTTAAAGCCTCTAAAAAGTTATTATATGCTATAACACTTTTAAAAATTTATTATACGTATCCTTTTAGACAATCTTTTACATTGAATAATTCATGTTTTTTCTTTTTGTAATCTTTGAAATCTAGTTTGTCGATTTTTTAATGTATATTTGTAAGTAATTCATTTGGTTAGTATGTAAAAATGAAATAAATTATGTTTATTCGTGGTACTTTTTTAATTTAGTCTATAATTTTACAAGATCTGTCAACAATTTTTTTAAATGTCAAATATGAATATTATGTTTGGTTTTATGTTGTTTGGTTTATTCTTAATTTGTCTCAAATCGAGTTCGAGCTCGAGCCGAGCCGAGCTTCCGAGTCGAGCTCAAGCCTTGAGATAAGCTCACGAGCTCGAGCCAAGCCGAGCCGAGCTTGAGCCTTGAGAGAAGCTCACGATCTCGAGCCGAGCTTCACTTATCGAGCTCGTCGAGCTCACAAGTCGAACCGAGCCCAATACAGTTTGGACTCGGCTCGTGCGATAAACACCCCTAGTGATCCCTCTAAATACGTTGGCTCCTTCATCATATTTTATGTTCTCAATTTTAGATTTTTTGAAAATTATAAAATGAAAATGGAGAAATTTCTAGAATTTAAAATTTTATTTTCACAGAAGTATATATGAAACACTACTCCAATTGAGTGGATAATTCTGTAGCATAGTTCCCACTAGGGGCACTTTGAGGGTAGGGATTTTCCTTACCATTTCCCTTAATTACTCTCAGAGTGTCTAGCCCGCTAATCTGGACCGAGTTGACTTGTGTGAGGTTCCGATCTGATAGTGCAATTCATCTTACCAATCGAAGAAAAAAAAAGTTCATAGCATAGTTGTGGAAGTTTTTTGAGACATTTTAAGATGGCAAAATGAACTAAATATTTTAAGACTAGTATTGAAATTACTACTCCCTCCGTCCCATAATATAGTGCTTGCATTCCTTTTTGGGTGTCCCAAAATGTTGTGCCTATTTCTTTTTTATCAATTTGTTTGGACTAAATTATCCTTCATTTATACATAAAACTTTCCAAAATACCCCTACCTTTCTTTTAAAATATGTGCCCCTATTTAATGTTTTACACCATTCCAAGGGACATTTATTGCTCTTTCATTTTATTTTAAAGGAAAAAGAAGAAAAAAACTAGTTCCAAGACAAAGATACCCAATAAACATTTACTTAAATATATGTTTTTGTGAAATCCTAAAACTCCTTCCATTTTCCTTAATTCTTGTGAAAAATGGGAAGTGAGCACTATATTATGGGACGGAGGGAGTACTTAGTAAACATACGTCAAGAAGCTAACAAGTAAAATTAGGTCATAATGTTGTTGGGCCCAGCAATGAATAGGGCAGTATTGGAAATCCAACACAGAGCCCACTTAAAGACAAAAAGTTCTAAGCTCACCTCAAGTCCATTCAATTGGATTAGAAAGCAAACGGGTTAGAAAGAAGAACCAATGTTTCCACTTTCTACTAGTAGATTAGGAGTAATTAATAGAAATGTATCTTAAAGCTTTGTGCTACATTATGGCACGTACACTGGTGCACATTTGCATGCTTAATATTGTAAATTACTAGTGCTTCTTCTCTAAAACTAGCTACTATTAATAATTTGTAGATGATTAATTAATTTTAATCTCTAAATTAGCAATAATGTATGGTCCACTTGAGTGATGAAATAGACTGTTAAAAAAGCGTACAATTGAAATGTGTTTTATGAGAAGGTGACAAGGGAAGAAATCCCTATATAAAGGAACTTGAGCTTGCTTCTACTTGTTATATGTCCAAAAACTCAAGTTAGATATCAACAAAAAAAAAACTTACTCCCCTCTCTCTCTCTCTAAACTCCTAACTCCTGAGGTATGTAATATGTTCCAAAGTTTTTTGCTATCAACCACATTTTTGTGTGAGAAATTATGAATTATTAGACATCTCGAAAGTATTTGTAAGATCAACTCATATATATATAGATAGATAGATAGAGTGTCGCAGTAACGCGATTAATTTTCTTCTTAAGTTTTTCTCTTTTTTTCTTTTTTAAGGTTTCTTGCTACTTTCGTGCATTTTCCTAGCCTAAATATTATCAAAGAAAATATTGGAATAACTCTTAAGAGTTTAATTAAAACCCTTTTAGCTGAAAAAAAAAAGATGCAATCAGTTAAAAGAGAGAAAATATACTTCTATAAGGTATTAGATTATTTGGTTCGGTGCTCGATGATCACCTTACTCAAAGCATACTGATTACTAGAAAATTATGCAAATCTCGATCTAGATGTCCAATACTAGAATACTAAGTAGTAATTAGTATTATATGGGTAGGTTTATCTGGGCCATGGTATTCCCTTATAAGTTAATTACAGGCTTATATGTAATACATTCCGATGAAGGTTTATTTGGAGAAGCCACAATATACACTAAATAATACAAGTAAACTTCTATTTTGCTTCGGTTTTCGTTTTTCCCTTAAGAAAAAAGCAAACTTTTCCCTTACAAGCGCACTAAATTTGTTTAATAGCCACAAGAATTAAGTCACTTTTATTGTTTGATTGAACTAAACAAACCAAAAAAAAGTCTTGGAAGAAGGGGGTACCTTTAACTTTTAAGGAATAAGTGCTTCTTCACCTGATTAATTAATTAAATTCCCATAACAAACGTAACCAACATAATATCTTACGTATAAAGTACAAAACTTGTAACCACTTATTATGAATTCTAGTACTACACGTTCACACTAGTAATTTGGCATATTGTACTAACTAGTAATTTGTAGTAAGTCGATTTCCTGTTGGGACTTGAATTTTGTTGACATGTGCATTGCTTTGTATCTTCATTCCCTGCCAAATGGGCCTACTTGTGGGCTTTCTTGTGGGCCCACTTGATCCATTTCATTGTTATTATCTTTACAGCTAAATAGTATGGGAGATGGATGATAAATAGCAGGATTTTAGCACTCTTAAGCTAAGTACTCCTACTTATAATATAATTCTCTTATTGCATTGTGCATAGTTTTGGACATCTTACCATGGCTGAGGCTAACAATGGTGCATTACGTCCCGCTCAGAACAAATGGAACATACCACTTTCTGTATTCTTCAAAGATGCAAGGTATGTATATCCAACTTTTCTGTAACATACATACTTCCTCCGTTCTGAAATAAATGAAACGCTTTTCTCTTTTATGTGAGAGCTTTCTGAGAGAACGTTTCATTTATTTCAAAACAGATGAAGTATATATATATATAGTAGTCCACGTTAATGAATAATCAAATGTGTTTAATATATGGTGTTATGCATATGTGCATGCATGCAAAATTGCAATTTGAACATGGAAATGCATATTGATGTGGATTGCAGGCTTGTCTTCAAGATGGATTCATTGGGGTTGGAGATATTAAGAATTGCAATCCCTGCAGCTTTGGCTTTAGCTGCGGATCCTGTTGCCTCTCTCATTGATACCGTCTTTATTGGCCACATTGGTGATACTCTCTTCCCTTAATTATTTCTGTTAATATTACCACTAATAACATCACTATTCATACTACATTATATTCTACTACCTACATAAACTTATAATTCATACATCATTCTTAATTATGTCGATTCTTATTATTGTGTCATACATATATGTATATATGTAGGTGCGGTGGAGCTTGCAGCCGTTGGAGTTTCTATAGCAATCTTCAACCAAGCATCCAAAATTACTATATATCCACTTGTTAGCATTACTACTTCTTTCGTTGCTCAAGAAGAGACGGTTGGGAAAATGAGTGCACAGGAGCTAAATCAAGTGGCCGAGGCATCTCCTCATCAACTCGATGACTCCGTCGAGATGATGTCGCAAGATGATGTTTTGGGGAAACTAGAGGAGGGCTCTACTACAATAATTAACAAAGATGATTGTCTTCCCAAACAAGGTTTCATCCTCTCTAAACTCTTGTATCATTTTTTCTTTTATCCAGTCATACCACTATGGCACTATTAGTTAAACAAAAAATAGTTATACAAGTTATAACTTTCAAGTTTTAAGTTAGCAAGTTAAAAACTTATTTTGACATTGTGTTTTCATGGTTTTGGCATGGATCAGATCAGAAAACAAAGGAGTTAGCAATAAGTAGTCCTGAGAAGGTTGAAGTAGGAGGCAAGCGGCATATCCCATCAGCTTCTACTGCATTGTTTCTCGGATTGTTCCTAGGTCTTTCTCAGACCATTTTCCTCTTCTTTGGGGCTAAAATGCTTTTACGAATCATGGGTGTAAAACATGTAAGTTCCTAACATAACTTATTTTTTCCCCAAGTAAGTCATCATCATTGATATGCATGGCTTCCTGCTGATCTTATGGATATCTGATATCGGTTAAACTATTATTGTGTAGGATTCCCCAATGCTAAAACCAGCTCTTAGGTACTTAACACTGAGATCCTTTGGTGCTCCTGCTGTGCTTCTTTCACTAGCAATGCAAGGTGTCTTCCGAGGTTTTAAAGATACTACAACTCCCCTTTATGCAACTGGTAATCACTAATAAATCTATTCTTCTCCCATACTTACAATGATGCAAAATAATGGTGATACTTTTTCTAATAGTAGTCCATATATAACATAAGTTATAAGTACGCTGAGATTACTCTGCCTCTCTTCTGTTTCTCTCATTCCTTCTTTTCACATTACTTACGGGCGTGCTCTGTGTCATATACAGTTGCAGCAGATGGTGCAAATATAGTACTGGATGCAGTTCTCATATTCGGATGCCATTTGGGTGTAAGTGGTGCAGCAATTGCTCATGTGCTCTCACAGTAAGCTACTCCTACAAACAATCAGTATAATAGGTTATAAATCTTTCCTACACAGATGTTCTTTTGTTAGTCTCTAACACTATAATATTGCGGTGGTGTTATGTTACAGGTACTTAATGTCATTTATACTGTTATGGAGGTTGACGAGGGAAGTTTATCTGTTGCCTCCTAGTCTAAAAGATCTGCAGCTGGGTCGATTTCTCAAAAATGGTGCGGTGTAAACGAATCCACCTATTAGTATGAAAAATTCGTTGCATGTTTTGGTTTAGAGTGAATTGACTGACATTATGTCTGCTACAGGTCTATATCTGTTCACAAGAGTGATAGCCGTCACATTTTGTGTCACCTTGGCCGCATCTATGGCTGCAAGACTGGGTGCAACTCCCATGGCTGCATTCCAGATCTGCTTACAAGTATGGTTGGCTTCATCTCTTATGGCTGATGGCTTAGCAGTAGCTGGTCAGGTATAACACCAAATTATTAATTTGTTCTTTGACCATCTTCTGAGCTGGGCACGGGCCGTGCCTCGTGCCATAGCAGCCGCCAGCCAGCAGGTTTGGCATGGCAAGGGAAAAGTTGCGTCATGATGGGCTCATTCCAAATATTAAAAGAGGGACCATACACGGGCTGGCACATGTGTTGTGCTGGCAAGGCCACCTTAAAAAAATTATGCTTCTTTTGTGGAAAATGAGTGGAACAGCCCATCATGCTCGTGCTGGGATCGTGCTCATCTTCGAAAATGATGTGCTTGCACGGCCCATGGATCGACCCCGTGCGTTTCAGGCCAGGCCGGTCCCAAGTCCCTACTCATAAGTCATGACAGGGACATGTTCTTTTAGTCTCTCTGCATCATTAATTTCATTATTAAAACTGGGATGGCAGGCAATCTTGGCAAGTGCATTTGCTGAGAAGAATTATGTGAAGGCAACTGCTGCAGCTTCCAGGGTACTACAGGTGCGGCATATTTCTTCTTCTTTTCCTTTCTTAATCAGGAGTTGATGCTTGAAGTAATATAGTTGTGTATGTCAAAGATTCATAAACCAAAATCTTCCCTGAATGCAGATGGGCTTTGTCCTCGGGTTGGGCTTGGCCGTTGTCGTTGGACTCGGTTTGCAGTTTGGAGCTGGAATATTTTCTAACAATGTGAATGTTCTTGGTCTCATTAGCGTAGGAGTACCGGTAAAATTTTACTTCTTTCACTGTCAAAAATTGCTTGCTAATTGGTTACGTAACATCTGTTCTTTGAAACAAACTGACATGTAGTTTGTTTGTGCATCAGTTTGTAGCAGGCACACAACCAATTAACTCCTTATCTTTTGTGTTTGATGGTGTCAACTTCGGAGCGTCGGATTTTGCTTATTCTGCATATTCCATGGCAAGTTTCCTAGCTCAGTAATTATTCATTACAAATTTTTGAAAAAAGAAAGAAATAAAAAGTACAGTTTTCTTCAGCAAATTTCATTCTGATGATGAATTGAAATTATTGCAACCTTAGGTACTGGTGGCTATTGCAAGTGTTACATCACTGTTTCTGCTATACAAAAGCTATGGATTTATAGGAATCTGGATTGCTTTAACCATCTACATGGCTCTACGTACCCTTGCTGGGATTTGGAGGTAATTCTTCTTTCCTGCCCCTCACTCACCAAGAGAGGATTCTCCAATTGGTATCGCAAATCTAACATATTAGATCCTATACACGAAAGCATGATGCGCACAATTGCACATCACGCATTCATGCTCCGGAAGCACATACAGATACAATTCAGAGTAACTTAAGCTTTGGCCAATACACAAACACATACACCCATCCAACTCCACTAGAATTGCCACCAACTCCCTCTAGAAACTAAACCATCTAAAAACTACAGAAAATCACTATATCTGATATCCCTTTATACATACGTAGTACAACCCATGGAGAAAAATATCGAAAGGAATTCAGAAATAGAGTGCAGAAGAAACATAAGTATCCAACCAATTATAAGAAGTATCTCAATAATGTTTAGATTGATACTACCATCTGTAAAAACTTATGGATATGGAATATTGAAAATGATGAAGTTTCATGTTTCATAACATTTGCAGGATGGGAACTGGGACAGGACCATGGCACTTTCTCAGAAGCAGATCGCTTTCCTGATAACTTTAATCTCCCTTAATATAAGGGCCATTCGCGTTTATGGGGCATGAAATATGAGCTCATGCATTGGCATTCACCAGTCACCACGGCCAATGTCATTTTTCTTACTAACTAGTGGAATACTCCTCTTCGGGATCTTTTAAAGGGGGTACCTTGTCTACAATTTTTGGAGAAGTAGACAGCTGATTATAATAAGCTCGCATCTCCTAAGTCCTAACCCAGATTCAGGGATCCCGCCTGAGTTGTCGGTCGATCGTTGTTGTTGTAGAATAATGCAGTACTTCTATTATGAAAAGGGGTATAGCATAACATGTAATTGTTGCTATGATCAAATATCTAAGTGGTTGTAATGCTATTATTATGAATATAAACAGCACCATTCAGTTATGAATTATTATCTCAACTACAGTATGACAGATATGTGCAGTACCCTCAACTTCTCCCATTCTTCATTCATTCAACATTACTTCTCTGATGAGGAGTTAAACCATAATAGTTTAAATAAATAAATTAATGTCACACACATACACACACAAAACAACAAAAGAAATGTATTTGATTCGTTGAAACCTCCACAATAATAGCACAGCATTAATCATTTTGATGCATATTTTCAATTATGACTTATGAGTGTGGCCTAAATCAAGCAATGCATGTGCAACATCAAATGTAACATGACCCAACCCGTAGCATAAAGAATGCACTGATGCACATGCAGACATACAATTTGCTAAGCCTGAAAATTAAAGATTCCTAAACATTTTTATATAGTATTTCTGAAAGGAATAATTCCTAAACAGCTTCAGAAAAGGTTTATCTGCTTCCAAACCAATCGCATCGCCGCACTCAATCATCATACTTTCCAGAGAATCTGATTCATTATTATTTATTAACACCAATTAAAGTAAAGGGGTGATATTAATAGATTAAGGTATGATTACTTGATAATTAAACAAGTTGTCAGCTCTTAATTGTTCTAACAGAACATGGATAAGGACAGGACACTTGAACAACAAAACTATTTCTTATTGATTGGTGTTGTAACCTTCAAAAATCAAAATCTTAAGATCATAATTCATATTCATAGTACTTAGAGGAGTTATTTTGGGCTTAAAATGAGAATCTAGCTAATCAACAACCTTCAAGCACCCACCACATTTCAGATAGAGGACAACCAACTTCTTTGGTTGGCATACCATCAAAGTTCACATCTACCATTACACTACTTTCAAATATAGTATTCTATCAGGTCAGGTCCTACAATAATATCCAAATTTAGAACCTAACAAGGTGCTCCAAAGACGCCTGCTTAACAAATTACTCCGGGATCATTTACTCAGGTCGAATGCGTCATTTCACCTTAAGTATCCGTGGTAGATCCTCAACACTATCAACATTAATTAATATAAATATGTGACACTTCATTTTGGACTTGGAAACAAAGAAATTTTTATTACATGAGAACACGTGAAGTTCATGTAGCTCCTAGGAACATTTGTCTATCAGACTACCACTATCAACAAAGCCAAAACAAAGTGATGGATTCGATAAGAAGTTATGGGTATAGGTTCATCACTCAATGAAATCACATATTAAAAAAACGCGATCAAAGAGCAAATGAAAACTACAAAAGCTTGTGAATATATTGAAATAATATTTCATATAGTTGTACATCATCAACAGTTACATATCCAATTACAAGATGATCCCAACTAGCATACAAAATAATAAGCAACTAGCTCAAAATATGACATAACAGGATAAAAAAAACCTTTCTCTCATACTCTAAACCTTCCTGCTCAATGGCCATCAAACCAATTAAGACAGAAATTAAAGGATCAAAGGAACTCTTCTCCCATCTTCTAAACCTTCTTGCTCAATACTCAATAGCCATCAACCAATTAAGAAAGAAATTAGAGGATTCTCATCTCCGATTCTTCGAGCTCATTCTAGGGAAAATTCTTAGGGTAAAAAATACATATATGAGAGATTAGTCCAATACTCCAAAGGGCTGGGGAAGATCACCCAAGTGGGTTTCCCTTGCTACAACCAGCTAAAAGTGCTTCTTCGTCCCCGTTGGCTAATAACAATAAATGACTAAAAACCAAAAAAGTAATATGCTTCATCAACTGGGCAACTATTGTTTCCTATCTTTCATCCATCTTTCTATACTGTACCACTTTTAAATGACACCAACCTACACCAAAGACCCAAAAAAACTCCCCAAAAACAAGGTTTTACACTACTTCTCTCTATCTCAATCAAGAGCCAAAAAGGAGAAGAAAAAAAATATCTTACTGGGCTATGAGCTGATCAAGCTGCATATGCTCAAGCCATGCACCTACAACAGAGTAATCAACTGAATCTGTTGAAGCTTTGGTTGCCAAGCCCTCAGCAGATTGGATAGCACCAGAAACAGGGGCAACATGCTTTTCTCGCAACTCAGGGGGAGAATCCTTCACCAGAGACTGGACCCAAGAGAGGTCTGGTTCCTCTTCATTATTCCCAAGCTCAAATGAAGATGATCTATTCAATCTACCCATTTCACCATCCCCAACATTGACCGACCAATCCGTCTTTCCATTCGGTGATCCCCAGTTTGACCACGAATTGACCGGGGAACCAACCAAGGAGGAACCATGTCTGACTCCAAACTCTCTCGAACTAAAGCTACGCAGTGGCTGTTGTTGCTGCAGCTGCTTCTCCCGAAGTGCAAAAGCAGAGAGTCGAGCACTCATAGGTGAAATAGGTTCAACACTTCGTGGAGACATCCTTCCAGGAGAAGATACACTTAAAGAAGCCTGCAACAAGGGATGGTCAACGCCCTTGGGTGAGTAAACATTAGATGTGTTGATCGGTGCCAAAAAACTCTGTTGCTGTTGGAATTGATTGAGCAGCACAGATTTGTGGGTTGGGGAGAAAACAGCTGCCGGGACTTGGTCAGAATAACAAGGAGAAGAAGCAATCTCTGAGCAAAATAGCTCCTCCAGGTTAGAAGGAGCTAAGGTCTTTGTCCGAACAGCATGAATCAAAGAAGAAGGGTTAGACCGTGGCTGTGAAAAAGCAGCCATGTGGTCATCTAACATATGGTACTGGGTATCAAAATTAGATAGCATATTAAAGTCCTTATGGGAAATGTCTCTGGCACTCAGTGAAGATCTCAAACGACTGGATTGAAGGTTGCTTCCAGGGAGATGAAGGGTGGGAACAGTTTGCTGCGGGGACCAAGGGGGGTTTGGGCAGTTATTGGTAGGAGGTGACATGCACTGTGGGGAAAATGGTGAAGGTAACATGGCCGAGATAGATGAAGGTGAACCTGGATAGAGATTCATTGCAGCTGCCATGTCCATGACAGCAGTAACAGAGGCGGATGCTCGTGGTGAAGGTACAACGGAGCCTGTAGACACATAGAGTGGCCTTTGCTCTTCAGGGGTATGGGCAAAAAAGCACACCCTTCGATTGCAGCTTGTCCCATCCTTGCAAAGCCTAGTTTTGTATTGGGCAGGATGAAGCCAGCATTCAAATACCCCATGAGCATACTCACACAAGTCACCCCTTCTACATGTCCCCTTCCGAAATTCAGGACAGGGGACACAACTATAATGATACTTCCTTGGATCCCTCCGCCGTGCATTTTCTCCTGGATGAACAAAAGGGCACTCAGTCCAATCATGGGAGTATGCTCGAGAACACGGTCGGATCTTGAATGAGAACATACGGAATTCATCAGTTGCATAGATGCTGTCCTTTATGTCAGGGAGAGAAGGATCAATGGGGTATTCCTTCTTTTCTGGTGGCTGGTTGATAGAAAAATCAATTGGCTTCACAATCTTTGGTGATAATACTGAATCTGATGGAAACGATGAAGAGCCATTGTCGGGTGATGAAGACAGGGGAGGAGAGCTAGAACTTGAACTCCCAACCGATACAAGCAGCTTGGATCCAATGATGGAGTTATCAGAAGCATTTTTTGCAAGGAGGTATTCTAATGAAGCTCTTTTGCTGGGGAGCTTTGGAGGAACAACAATCACATCAAATGGGCGAAGACCGTCAACATCCATTGCATTAGGATCTGCACCAGATTCCAGCAGAAGCTTCACAACTTCATCAGCTTCAACTGCCCCACCAGAAGCTGAACAGTGCAGGGCTGTGCTCTTATCCGGGACACCCGAAAAGTTCACATCCACCCAAGGTTGAGCAAGTATGAGCTGCAAAACACCCAAGCTGCCATAAGTAGCAGCAACCATCAGGGGTGTCCGATGCTCAAGAACCATTTGTCTAGAACCCTTCTGCCGGCCATACCACAAACCAACTGCACAAATTTTTGAAGCATCATGCTCTAAGATCTTCTTGAATCCTTCAACATCGTCATTGGAAGCAAGCTCAAGTAAATTGAAAAAGCAGTTCTCCAACTCAACAGCAGTATGATTGGGTTCCTTCATTGTGGTGTTGGAATTGTCTTCAGGAAGAGATTGTGCCGAATCAGATATGGTATTTGATCGATCCGGACCACCATATAATTTATAAAGACAGAACTACAATACATGATAACAATATTCGATCAGATAAGATACCCTAATCAAAACCAGATGCCAACAAAATCTAATATTCTACAAATCACTAAAGTACAGTGGTAAAAGGAGGAAAACCCAACAAACTCTTATTCCTCCATCATCGGACGATCAATTATTCTCCCACTAGCTTTTTAACTACCTAGTGTTATTCTCCTTCCCCCCAACCCACATACACACTTCTTCTTTTTCCAAGCACAAATAAGCTACTAACACATTCACAGCTTGCAAAACCTTATTGGTTCAGCCGATTTACGTCTAAAAATCTACAAGGACAAGAATTATGATCACCATACTACCTAGATCTTCAACACAAAATTCAATTTAACAATCAACAATTGAAAATCTAAACCATCAATCTGCATTATGCTGAACATGGCTCTTTTTAAACCCTTTTCACCAATTTTATTTACAAGAAATTCTTCCCCCCCCCAAATGTGAATGGATGGTTGCTTATCCTGCGCCAATTTCAGCTTAAAATTAACAGGTTCCCAAAAAAATTACACGAATTTTAAGATAAGGGTAATCCTCCATTCACTCCACAGAATCAAATTATGTTTTCAATCTAACATTTCATAATCAAGAAACCCAGAAACCATCAAAGCATCAACAGACGAAAGTAAAGCTTTAAACTTTACATAATTAATTACATCACTAACTTCAATGCAAGTGTAATCTACCATTAAAAAGAAGTTCAAGGCAATGGATTTCAAGAACCCAAAAATGGATGAAGAAAAACAAAAATTATATGGAAAACTTACAAATGATCAGTAGATCGGACCAAGTCAATCCTTAAAAGAAAAACAGAAAGTCAGATAGATACTAAAGGCAATATATGGATCGGTAGCAAGCAGCTCCCATTTGTGATGAAAACCAGATTATGATGTTTGAAAGAGGCAAAAAAAGAGAGAGAGAAAGAAATTAAGGTATATGAGAGAGAAAAAGAAAGTGAAAGAAGAACAGCAGTAAGAGACTTGACTTGACTATTAAATACAGAAAAAAATAAAACTGTGCTCACATATTGCCTCCCCCTCAAAAAAAAACTTGCGCTCATATTTATTAAATACAAAAAAAATAAAAATTGCATATCGAGTATTAGACCGCCAATGCTACATCTACCGTAGTTCAACTTTTTTTGGTTTAAGTAGGATGAAAACTCCAACTAATGATAATAGAACCTCCTTTACAAAGAGCTGGTAGTGGGGTTTGATCCCATGACCTCTAACTCATGAGGTCAAATCAAGTCTTTTGTAGTTGAGTTGAATTCTACTACACATATGTGTCTATGGCCCTGTTATTTTGGACTTATTTTCAGTTCAATTCAGACGGTCTCTCATGCCCAGCATTCAGTTAAGTACAAATTCTCGCAATCCAAAAGAAATGGGCCTATATCTAGTAAGTGTCTTATCCACTCGATAGATATAGAGTTAGCAAAAATTGACCCCACCCACCAATCCAACCCGAACCCAACTCAATAACCCGTTTAATTAAATGGGTTGAGTCAAAATTTTCAACCCGTTTAATTAAATTGGTAGACCCAACCCAACCAGTTAAATTAATGGATTGGGTCAGGTTGAAACCTGAATTCAACCCATTTAACCCGTTTACTTGGATGGGTCATGTTGGGGTTGAGTTGCCCCACTAACGCATTCATTTTTCGAATTTTTCACTAGGTACCCTCGAGTTTTACGAAATTCATGAAGTAACCATGCGGTTTTAAAAGTTCCTTGGGTAACCCTTAAGTTTGCATATATAATATACCAGACACCCTCAATAATTTACGGGTGTTGATTATGTTAGCTTAAAAGACCTGAAATCATTTAAACCCAAACCTAATTCGCCTATTAACCCACACTACGCCAAAAATATCCTTTCATAGTGATATAAATTGCCTTTTTCTGCGGTCAATATAGCTATTGTGGCCAAGTACCTCTTAGGCAATTTTATCTGCTTTTAAAAGACTTTGTTGGACGTAATGTGAAATATTATGGAAATTAGGATAGGTCAACTTATATTGGGTCATCTAAGTTAACAGAATCAACACCAGTAAGTTATTGAGGGTATCTAGTATGTACATTATATCCAAACCCAAGGGGTACCTACGAATTTTTGAAACTGAATGGATACTTCATGCATTTTGTAAAACCTCAAAAGTACCTGGTGAAAAATCTGTTTATTTTTCCATTGAAAAAAAACCAATTTTCCAAATTAAATGAACAATAAAAAGGTTGTATAGTATTTGGATTCGTCTTCTTGTTATGTATGGACTTGTCAAATACATTATTGAGCCTGCACACACAGGCCCACACCGGAGGAGAGAGTGACCACACACAAGTCTAGATGAAGTTTCATCCTAAAACCAATTGGTAATAGGAAGAGTTGCCCATTAAGCTTATAAGTTAGTCATCATCTCTCTCTTTCTTCAATGTGGGACAAGCTCACATGTGGGTTAACACCTTAACAGGACTCTTTGTACTTCAAATTTCTTAAAATGTGAGATACTTAAATAATTACTAATCAGGTCGTCGTTAATGAAAATTGGAAACTGTTATTAAATAGGTTAGTGGATTTATTTCAGATCGACCCATTTATTATGAGGTTTGGTTAGAAATCCCAATCGTTTAACTAAACAAGTTGGATTGGGTTGAGGATCTCACCCGTTTAAGTAAATGAGTCAACTCAAACACAACCTAAGTTGATCCATTGCCATATCCCTAAATAGATATGAATTTTTATACTACAATACTACACTTTTTTTTTTTTAAGATGAAGGGGACTCACTTGAGGGGGGGGGGACAAGGGGACATCCTCAAATAAATACCATGAGGTTTGATCCCTAGACCTCAGGGATATGAGGTGGGAAGCGATGCCACTACTCCACCACCTCAACCTCATACTATAGTACTACACTACTAATCAAAAAATAATACTCCATCTATAATTAGTTATCCCTATTAAAGCATGAAATCATTAAATTATTTAAATTATATCATACTGAAGTAATAATCAAATTAATACATGTAAATTTTTCATGATCATCTAAATTACTAAATAGATCTTGTGTCACATATTCCTGGACTGTTCTATTCAACTTATTTTTGCTTTTTCAAATATATGTGGACTTATTAGACCTTAAGTCCTTATTAGACCTTATCGGAACTTATCGGAGCTTATTAGACCTTCATTCGTGAGAGTGTCATACCTTATTTTAATTTGCTGAACTGAACTTATCACAACTTATTAGACTTTATTAGTCCTTATAAGACCTTATGTGAACTTATCTGATTTATCTTTTCTGATAAGGAATGAAAATAAGGTGAATAGAACAAGCTCTTTGCTTACTTGACTCATATATATATATATATATATGAGTATTTTTGTGCAAGGAATTTAAAGAATCCAAATGAACCTTTTTCAGTACCTTTTTTTTCATTCATGATAATTCTTCAAAAGCTTAATATGTGCAAATGTTTGCCTTTTACACTAGTAAAAAATCTATCTTATTGGAAGTAAGCTCTCGAGGAGGACAATACGTTGTGTTCTACCAATAAACTTTCACTTATCTAAACAAATTCAAATGTAACACCATCCATCTCTAATCGATTGTTTAATTTGCTAAAACATATGTTTAACCATTAATATTTTCAATTATGCTTAAATAAAAATTATAAAAAGTTCAATATCATATTTTGAAAAACCATTGCACACATGATAAAATGACAAATCGAAGATGATCCCAACATAATAAATGTTGTGACTTGTGAACATCAACTCTAAAGAAAAAAGGTCAAACAATTAGAAACAAATGAAATATTTGTTATTTAAATCATTTGAACTTAATCTACTTCCTTGATAGACTTCTCATAAGCTTTTAGCACGTACTTCCTTAATAGACTTTTCATTAACTCCTAACACGATCTTTCTTTTTTTTTTTTGAAGGGAAGAAGATTTTCATTAATAATAAGTCATACGACACATACATTGATAATTAAGATCTAAAATATACAGATTTGACAAATCACAACAATTTTCACAATAAAACTAATTAAGTCTAAGCATACTTAAAGACAGCTACAACTCCACCACTTCAAGCTTAACAGAAACGCTATGTTGTATTTCAATATCTTTACATATTTCTAAGTGGAGACCTTCAAGCCAAATTTTTACTTCTTATTTGTGACTTTGATTTGTAAACCTATAGGGATTTTCCAAAAAATCTTTGAAACCTTGATGAATTGATTATTCAATTTTCAACCATCATTATATCGTGCTTCTAAGATAATGATCCACGAGAGAAAATGCAATATGATAAGCACAAAAATTCCCGGTTTCTTCTCATGTCCATGCAAAATGTCCCCAATTCATGAGAGGGTTTATAGAGGTGCAAACGACTTATGGTTTAGCAAATTTCCTAACTCGACTATTCATTACTTACCCAAAATTACATCGGACCATTGCCCTTTGCTCCTTAAACTCGATTTCCCTCTCTCATCAAGGCCCTAAGCCTTTTCGTTTCGAGCCCATGTGGGTCCTCGATTCATCTTTTGCCAATGTAGTTTATAGTGCTTGGGTTTCGGCTAAGTTAGACCTCACGAGAGACGAATTGATCATTTGGAATAAAATGAATTTTTGAAATGTTTACCGTACCATCGAAAAAAGAGAGCTCTTAGTAGACTTAATTAGGGGAATTGAAAACTACTTGCAAAATCATCCCGATTCCTATTTCCACCTTCAACTTCAAGAAAAATTACAAAAAGAACTTATTAATATTTTGAATCAAGAAAAACTCCTTTGGCTAACAAAAAGTAGAATTCAGTGGTGCACGGAGGGAGATCACAACACCGCCTTCTTCCATAGATGTGTCCAAATCAAGAGACATAGAAGTAAGATCCTGGATCTTCAAAATAGTGTAGGGGAAATCATTTCAAACTCATCAGACCTAAGTGATCACATTCTTAACTTCTATTGCACCCTCTTTTCTTCGGAAGTCACGTCTTGTGATATCAACCGTAGTTCTAGGCCCGTCAGTCTCCCCATGCTCTCATTTTGCCACCCTCCAACTATTGATGAGATGAAAGATGCCTTAGCTTGTTCTTAATGAAACCTCTCAAATCTCCCGGCCCAGACTGTTTCCACCCCCTCTTCTTTCAAAATACATGGGACATCACTCATGTTGATCTCCATTGCACCCTTTCTCAATGGTTCACGAATGCAAAGTTCCCAGAGAGTTTGTGTAATGCGCTAATATGCCTTATTCCTAAGGTAGATAATCCGACTACAATCAAACAACTAAGACCCATTAGCCTTTGCAATACGATCTATAAACTTGTCACTAAAATCATTGTGCAAATAATAAAGCCAATCATTCCTCAATGGATCTCCACAAATCAAAATGGGTTCATAAAAGGGTAAGGGTCCTGAAGTTAACATTGTTGTTGCCTCCGAAAGCCTCCACTCTATGCACAATAAGAAAGGAAAAAAATGGATGGTTTGCGCTGAAAATTGATTTAGAAAAGGAAAAATTGACAAGAGCAGTCCCAACTATGACCGTCCTTCCATAAAAGGTCCCAACTTTTGAATATCTCACAGCAGGTTGTACTTTATGTCATATTTTATAAGAGTGGTCCTTGCAGGTAATTTACCTGGTATAGTAGGTAAACTAGATCACGTGCACCTCATATGACTAGCATATAGAACACCCATTAACCAATTCCCCTACTTGGGAAATTTATCTGCTCTACTCTCATTCAATCACGAAAAACCTCAACTTAAATTCTTTTCTAAATTCCTCCCTACTTTGTTTCTTGCTTCAATCCATTCCAAAAATCAACTGAAAAATCAAGAGAAAGATTTGTGGAAAATAAAGAACTAAAATAGCAAAAGTAGGAAAGTTGAGATCAATAAATTCAATTAAGGGCAAAAGAATTAGAATTGCTACAAGGAGATTCAACTTAGGTAAGACATGTGCTTAACCTGCAAACCCACTGCATTGCTAAAAGGAGAAGAAAGAAACACACTTTCTCTCTCTAAATGAAGCGTATTTTTATTTACTTAAGGTGTCAAATTAGAATGATGATTTCTCATTGCCTTGCTTTTCCAATGTCGTTCTTTAATCTACAAATCAACAATTTGGATTTCTCTTTTTGATTCTTCAATTCTGTGAAAAATTACAAAAAAAGGACTGATTTCAACATCACCAACTATGATGCGGAGCTCAACAAATGTCGGAGATTTTCATAATCCCCATTTTTACCCTTCAGCTCTTCTTTCTCTATCCGCTTCTTCGGCTTCCTCATCTCTATGTAATTTCTGGGGTGATTATGCTATATATTATGGGTGTCTTAATTGACTTAAATACTGTGAATGAAGATGAAGAACACAATTAACAGAATACCCGTCCCAAACTATCAAGACCCTAACTTTAATCTCTCTCCTCAAAATTCAAATTTACATTTTGGTGTTTTTAATAGGATTCCGATTGAATTTCAATTTCCAGAGACCAAAATGGAGGATTTGCAAGATAGGATAAGTAGGGTAATCGGGGAAAGAAAGATGGATTTGAAGTTGTTAAAAATGGGGATGTAACAGAGAGAAACATTGGTGGGAAAATTGTCAAAGATCAGTCATAAGAACTGGGTAGGTAGAATAAAGATAGAGAAAGGAAATGGCAATGTAAAAGAGGAAATGACCCCTTAGTTAAAGGTATAATGGCTGATTGAAAGAGTAAAAATTAAGTGAAGGAGGAGGTTGATGAAGGGTGTATTCGACATAGATAAAAAATAAAATAAAAAACCTTGTAAATCACTGTTTCAGCAGGTCACCGGTCACTAAGGACCACGTGTGTCAAATACACATGAAAGGTAAGACAGATGTGGAGTATTCGAAAGTTGGGGCCCTTTATGGAAGAGGGTCATAGTTCGGACCGCCCTTGTCAATTTTTCCTTTAGAAAAAGCTTATGACACAATTGAATGGCACTACTTAAAGCATTGTCTTGAAAATCTTAACATGGACAATCACTCTATTGCCATGATAATGAATTGTGTCTCTAGTGCTTCTTCAATTGTGCTTGTTAATGGTAGGAAAACCCAACCCTTTTCTCACTGTAGAGGCCTAAGGCAAGGAGACCCTTTGTCACCTTACCTGTTTAATATATGTCTTGAGGGTCTCACAAACTGATCAATCTAGCCACTCATAATCATTCTTGGACTCCCTTTTGGGTAGGAAAGAAAAAATTCCTCATCTCCCACTTACTTTTTGCTTTCTTCTTTTCGGGAGAGTGGATGAAACGACTGCTTTCGCAACGAGAGATACTCTGGACTCTTTTTGCAAAATATCGGGTCAAAAGATAAATGAACAAAAAAGCAGGCTCTATTTCTCTCCTAATACAACGTCTGTTGAGCACCACACCTTATTTCAAAATACTATTCATGTGGCTGAAACCCCAGATCTAGGTACCTATTTAGGTATCCCCCTCACTTGTAAAAGGCCAAAGCACAAAGATGCTCAATTTCTTGTGGACAAAGTTAGAAAAATTTTGGCTTTATGGAAGGCAAATTACCTATCTAGGGCTGGTAAACTTGTGTTAATAAGATCGACTCTCAACTCCATCCCTTCTTATTATCTCCAAACTCAAATTCTCCCTGCCACCACTCTTTCGGACCTGGACCAAATTTGCAACAATTTTTTGTGGGGGGCAAAAAAACTCTAAAAATCGCCTTCACTTAGTTGGTAATTATAAAAACTTCACTTATCTGCTGAAATCTCAAGGAGGTCTAGGGATAAGAGCACACCATGATCTGAACATCACTTATATGGCTCGTTTAGGTTGGAAAATGAGTCGGGGGAAGATAACCTTGCAAAGGAGTGTATCATATCAAAATACATCCAAACTAAGAAAGTTGTTCCTTTCAAACATGGTTCAAAAAGTTGGAAGAGTATCGGAGTAGGATGGAACCTCTTAAATGACAATAAAATATGGGCCACAGGAGATGGTAAAGATATCTCATGCATTTTGGGAAGATAACTGGCTAGGTATAGGAGCTCTCCGACCCCTGCTTATCTCAGGTCCGCTACTTAATCAAGAACATAACTTTAAGATCAGTGACCTATGGGTTAACAACTCCTGGCACCTTCACAATCTTTCCTTCGACTTGCCTGACTTCATATCATCTCGTAGCATTGACACCTCAATTCCTAGCCTTGTAGATAATCCATGCGACCACTCGTTATCTTCCTTTGTAGAAAATAACAAATTCTCTCTCTCTCTAGAGCTTACTCCACTCTCACTTCTCATAGAAAACCCGAACAAAATCTGGATTGGTTATGGAAAGGCCTAATAACCCCAAAACTCAAATTCTTCCTTTGGTTGGTTTGGTGGAATCGTCTCCCTTCAAATCAACTTCTCCATCATAGGAGCATCCTTCCCTTGGGCCTATGTCCTTTGTGTAATGCTTATTTAGAATCTTCAATCCATATTCTACGTGATTGCCAAGTATCCAGGGATGTTTGGACTGCTCTTCAACCCCCCCTCTCAATGCTCACTCCCCTGAAGAGTGGCTTCGCGATAACTTCTCCTTGCAAGGGCAAATTAATGGCCTCCCTATGAACTTGCTTTTCTCTTTCATCTGTTGGGAAATTTGGACCCAGCAAAATCGAAAAGTATTTGATAATGTCGGGATACCCACCCCGCCCTCACTATTCTCAAAGCAACTAAAAATGCAGCTGAAGTCCAGGCTACATTCTCTCCCCTCTCAGCAAAGACCATACCCCCACACCTCCAATTAAACCCCCCAAACCCGTGGCTAAATATATTCGTTGATGCATCCTTTACTAGTTTTTCCATCCTCAGCATCTTGTATTACGGGTGTATTATTTGACAGTGCAGGTAATTGGTTACTAGGTTTCCAACGTCGAGTATATGCTAACAACGCCCTCCATGGAGCTTCTGGAAATTCAGTACCATGCGATTATTGCGCAAGGTGATGGGGCGACACAATTAGCCCTCTTTAGTGATTGCAAGAAGGCTGTCCAACTCATACAACAAAATGAAATGACAAACCCTATAATTAATAACATTGTTAGGATGTGCAGAACTCAAAACCAATACTTCCAAGAAATGAAGGTCTAATTGTACCCAAGGAAGCTCAATTTTATTGCGGATAGAATGACAAAGGAAGGAAAAAAAAGGAGAAATTACATATTAATGTAACTAGGCTTATCTCCACCCCAGTTACCTCTTGTCTTTTGAACTTATAGGATGACTTTGTACTAAAGCTTTTAGCCACAACTTCTTAATTAATGCATCCGTATTTCAAAAAAAAAAAAAAAATCAACAAAAATTCTAACACATGAGAACACTGGAAATTTGAGTTTTTTTAGATGTTAGCTCGTCAAGGGATAAAATTAAGTGAGCTTGTACAACCTGCAGTATAGTTACTGAAAATTTTCATTAAATTAACCACAATCCAATGTTACAGGAAAGCTTTTCACCATATGCAAAAACAACAACAAAAAAAGTACCCCTCAGCTCCTAAGTACTACTATTAATTGATACTAATAATAGCATGATCTATTTATAATGAGTATCTCCTTTTCCTTTAACACAAGATTTGACCAATTGCTTCAGCCCCTTCTTCTTCTTGTGGGGCGACGCCTCTTGTTTTTGAGTTAAGGCCTGCTTCTCCGCTTCCAACTCTTGCTCTAGCTGCAATTGCATGCACACCTGAATCATTTTTAGTACTATTACTTGAACAAGCACTATGATAACATATCATCAATAACCTCGTAATAATGTCATTTCCTAGCCCACTACAAACTTAGTGCTCCTTTCCTTTCTTTTTGATATTTTGATGTGTACTTTTGTACCTCGGCATGATTCATATTTCTAACTTTGATCATTGTTTGTATAATACAAGAAAATTCATAGCCACTTAGCCAATTCAAAAACTTATTAAATTTGTCTCTATATATTTTCTAGATATAGACTTATACTCGTTCAAAATTAAAGATATTAACAATCAAATCTCTACTCTAAAAAACTTACAAATCAAATTGTATAAATTTGAAAGAAAGAGAGAATAATTCTTAGGAGAAATTCAACCTTTACTATACTAATCAGCTTACTTTTTTATACTGTTCAGTTTTCTATATTACAGCGTCATACCATCAACTAATAATCGAATAGTGTGACACGTTAGGTATAAGAAAAATATGTATACCTTAAGGAGGCGATGTTCGATGAGGGCAACCCTATCGAGCAGGGTTCCTTTGTGCTCCGTCTCCACAATGACATCATCGATGGGGCGACAATGCAACCTATCTCGGCTCCTTGGAGAAAAATCAAGGGACGACTGGTGGGCGTCGCTTGTACGAGTTCCACTTGATGGTGTGGATGGTGAAGACGTGCTTTTAGGAGATTTATTGCCTCCTCTTATCATCTCCAAATGCCTCATCTATATAGTAGATAATTAATGACTTATTAATTACATGAAACAATAAAGATGATATTGCACATATATATGTAGAAATTAGAAAAGATAAAGAGAAGTAAATATACCAAGTTATCAAGACGATCAAGCCTAGAAAGAATAGGCTCTTCTTGTGTCAACACTGCCATCATAGTATTGTACGTACTATATATATATTGCTCAGATTAAGTTTTTCTTCAATTCTTTGTACTAGAAGGGACTAAAAAGACACTAGTAAATAGATGAAAGATGAGCCTCCTCTTCTATAAATAAACTCGCATAATACAGGAACTAACTAGGGACTGGATAAGGAAAAAACAAACAACATTTTATCTTCTTGCATTGTCTTCGTGATTCATGGAGATAAATTGCCACACGTCTTAAAGAAGACAGCTACCTTCCTTCATATGGGGCCACGTGGAATGGGGAATTTGGAACACATTAATTATCTCCATCTCACTGACTCACTTTGGCTGTGTAGTAAACAGGTTATTTTTCTATGATTATCTTCATGCCCATCACACTTAATTTATGGGGTATGGTTCTACTAGTATAATTATATAATTATCCAAGAAAAAGTACAAGCTAACCCATAAATTCTAACGAGTGACAACGAGTCATTTTATGGGTCGACACATTAAACCCTAAAACATATTCTACAAAACGCCACACTAATAATATGCTTCTTAAAGGGGGAAGGAGCCACATCTAAAGGATTTGATCCTACTAACTTGCGCTTACAACCGATTTCGGAGGGACGAGAATTTGAAGCTACATACTGAAAGCATCGCGCCTTGGTTTTTCTGGATATGGACCTTTAAGTGATCTCATACGGACATTGGACAAAGCCTTTCGTATGTTAGACCTGGCAATCCTTAGTGCTCTCATCCTTACTTTCCTAGTTGCTTTCCTTTTTGCAGACACCATTGGGATGATTGATGATACATGACCCTTTACGCCTTACACCTACCACTGGCTCTTCTGCATAACCTACCTTATGTTGGGTACGTGGATTCATAGATTAAAACTTCTTGCATCGATGTATATATCCTTCTGCTGAAGACCTAACTAATTAATGAAGCTGGTGACATTTTCCACTGAAGTCACCATATTCTATAACTATATTGTATGGATGGACATACTCGGAATCTATTTTTAGTAGCACAATGGAATATTACTCCGGATTTTAAGGCTTGGCCTAGAATTCGAACTGTCATTGCTTTTGATATGCTTTGTAGGCTAGTAGCCTGACAAGAGTTGGTCTTCATGCCAAGCATCTCTTCTAAATAAATTTTAAAAAAAAAAAACATTTTTGGTTTTGGTTATTTTGAATTTCATTGTTTATTGTGTGTTTTATTAGGTATGAATACGTGTGAGGATCATGTAGGTCCTCCATGATGAAGGCGAAGCTTTTGTCTTTTAATTGGAATGTTGATTTTTCAGGATTTCATCCATGAGTAGTTTAGGAACTTTATTATGGTGAATTTATTTTCCGGCTAAAAACTCTCATCAGTCATTCAACTAAATGACAAATTTTTCCTTATCTCTATTATATAAGGGAAGGGAGAAAGAAGATGGTGTCCCCTTTTGAAAATACTAAATTACCCTTAATGATTTAATGGAATAAAAAAATTTACAAAAGAAACCAATTTAAAAACTCTTTCTCATTTCAACTTGCCATTCTAAATAAGTTAAAAATGGTATATGCATCAAATATTTCAATCAAAAAATCAAATGGACAAAATATATTGACCTTTTTTTTAACTCATTTTGCTAAATGCCGCCCTGGAATTTCCTGGTAACGTCCTGTATTTTTGTACAAAAATACATGGGGTGTATTTCCCTATTCCCTCCTTTCTTCTTTTCCTTTCTTTATTTAAACTCCCACATGTGCCACATGTTTCCACACAAACATGTTTTCCACACAAACCCCACCACACTTTCTTTATCCACTTTCATTATCTCAAGATTTCAGGCATTGACCAAGGTGTTTACCGACGTTGACCAACATTGACCGGCGTTGACCACACAAACGCTTATGTAATTAAAAAAAATTCGAATAAAACTGATATAATGTCTTGAACCTGGCGCTTCGAAAAACTTAGCACGGGGTCTCGAACATGTTCTTTTCACTAATATAAAAGGCATCAATAATAGTAATATATAAGATATTGGATTTTTTTTTGTTGGCATGAGATATTGGATTCGTGTTAATGTATATTTTCATAATATCAACTTTATTTGAACCAATAGATAATTCAAGTTTTTACTGTTCAGCATGAAAGTATTGCAATTAAATTGGGACGGAGGGAATAGCTAGCATGCTCATTGTTACTGTAAGGAGTGCGTCTTGGTTGTAACATGCTACACCATAACTTATTGTTAACAAACCTCACACGTACATAATGACATAGTATCTAACAAAAATGACATGTGCATACAAATAATGAGATGTCATTTTGTCATTATTTCATCTTATTTGAGTTTTTTTAATAAAAGAATTAAGAGGTGGTTTGTAGGCTGTTACACTATACGTAATAGTGTAATGGTTACACCCAAGAATTTATGTACTGTAAGGGTTAACCAACAAAAGCAAGTATCAAAGATATGCATGTGTTTCAAAGATATATACAATTGTTGATTTTCGGTTCATAATAGTTACTGCGCCCCAAAATTATGTAAGTACCTTTGTAGTTCATCTGAAGACGATATTTAGCACCCTAATTTAGGCGCCTGTACATGTGGTTGGTCGCCTAATTTATACGTCTGTACCTGCGGTTGGGCGCCTAATTTAGGAGCCTGACCATAGGTTCGGGCGCCTAATTTAGGCGCCTGGGCACTTTTTCAGCATTTTTAAGTCAATATAGTCCATTTTTTGTATTAAATGAATTATAAAATTTCATTAATATTAATAATGCAATAATGTAGTCGGAAAAGTTGCCGGCGTTCTTGTCGCCGGAAAAATTGCCGAAGTTCTTGATGGGAGATCCTTGTTGATGAAAGAGATGTAGTGAGAGAGTGATGGAAAGTGAAGAGAGTGAGGGAGAGTGAAAGAGAATGGGAGAGTGAGTGTTGAGTATAAATACATGTATATGTATTTATATAGGGAGTTAGTAGAATATTTCAGTGCGGCATTTAGCAAAACCCTTTTTTAATAAGAGAAAATGGTATATACTCACTACCTTTTATACTCTTTAATTCACTCAAACCAACTCATTATGTCTATTTTTTTTTGTTCAAAATTCATTCACAAAAAATTAATATCAAAATTCACTCACAACCTTTGTTAGTTTTTTCATTAACGAATTGGATGGAGTATAAAATAGAATAACAAGTTTTGAAATTAACGCACTCATCACATGTATATAATTCTAGTATATTATTATATATATATTTTTAATTTTTTTTAATAAAATAAGGAGAAACCTTGACAAGTTGAGGGGAATAAAGGAGATCCTAACTTGCCAAGGGTGAGAATTGATTTCATGACCTCATAGAACCGGAAGAGAAGCTCTAACCACTAGGCTATCCCTCACTCTCCTAGTATATTATTATATGATTCCTTCTTATCTCCATCTGCCATAAAATTGCTGCCATTAGTATAATAAGAAAATATGTGAATACTCATACATTCATTGAAGTGCCTCCTAGAAAACCAATTAAATTGAATGTCATCCCCAAAGAAATAGGCCCCATTCTTATCAGGATTTGCTCTTCTTCTGGGAAACTTCATACTAAATTGGTAATGCTAAAAAACAAATCAATTACATTTCCAAGGAGTATACTGTATACACCATTCACCAGTACTTCTTCCTCTTTTTTGGGGGGTTATTAAATCAATTTCATCTGAAAGAAAAGCTGCTATTATATATTGGAAAAGACGGATTAGGACTTACTGATGTTAGTGAATGATGTCCCCACTTAAGGATGATTTTAGCAGGTAATAAATCTGTAATTTACTGACTAACTTCTTTTCAAAACTAGTAGAAGCACTACATAAGATTTAATAGTAAGATTCTGAAGAGTAATAGGATGCTTATAACTTAAGCTACATACACATACAGAAGTGCATGAGTATTAATTTATACAAATCGGTGGCAACAACCCAGTAAAGCAAAGCAAATCATTAACAAACAGCTTGCATCATCATCTATTCATCTCACTCTGCCTGATCACAGATGACATGCATGCCAATTTCAACCAATGTATGTGACCTTCTTTCCCTTCTTCATTAGCAGTTAATTCCACACTGCTCCAAATTTGGGCCACTCACCTTTGTTATGAAGGGGTTCACCCGAACCCATAACAGAGAGAAAATGGAAGCCAGAAGAACTGACCACACTACTACTATGGTCGGAGTGCGATTTTGGCGGCCCATCAATCCTTTGAGGAAGGGATAAAGATGAAGAATCACCCACAATGAGAAAAAAAGCTTCCCAAACAATGGACCCCACGATTGAAAGCCGCTGTTAATTGCATTAGAGATGCCAGCAACCACCCCTACCAAGTTTATGATGAGTAAGGTTGTGGGAGGGATAAGGAGAGTAGTCCACTTGAACAAATATAGCTCAGTAAAATCACCGTCTTCGTCCGAGGCCTTGGAAGTAACCGTAAAATTGGTGTCGATGCCAGCCAGAACTTTAAGCAGACCTTGGCACACTGCAAAAAGATGAGCGGAAACACCACCAATCACCCAGAATTGCTCGTTTCTCCACCACTCTTCTATACCCACACCACTCCACCTCATCTCCAAAATACCCGTTGCAAAGATCGAAAGGAAAAGGCTTAAGAACCAGATACTAGCCAGATCTGTGATCTGCCAACCATAATACAGAGTATTTGGTCAAAGACATCTAACATTTCCTTTTTCTAAAGCTATATAAGTAATAATAAAAAATGCGGTTGTTAGCTAGCACTAAACTAGTATAACTTGGAAGAGAAGATACCTGTGGGATAATGAACTTGCTGGTGAGCAGACAGATAGCAGGGATAGTACAGTATAAAACAAGAGGAATGGAAGTGATTGGGTAAATGGTGGTGTTCACATAAGCGAAGCGCTCAAGCCATTTCAGCCTGCCACCATATCCATACCAGATAGGACAGTGCCGACTGAACAGAATTTCCACGGAACCAAGAGCCCATCGAAGCACTTGGTTTAAACGATCAGAAAGATTAATAGGGGCTGAACCTTTGAAGGCCGGGCGCTTTGGCATGCAGTAAATCGATCGCCAACCACGAGCATGCATTTTAAATCCTGTCAGAATATCTTCTGTCACTGAACCATAGATCCACCCTATCTGCAAGATAAGAGATGAATTAGTTAGTGCAAGCACAGCTGAGTTCCTTAGTTACCTATGAACTAAAAGGATGACAAGCTCTGCACCTCACTTCCCCATTCTGATTTGTCTTCATAACCACAGCTAATAACATGAATAGCCTCCTTTAGGAGTGTATCTGAGTCCGTGTCCGGGGGTATGCCGCCATTCTCCATGAGTGTGGAAGCTAAAAAGACTGTAGATTGACCAAACCTATCCTCCAACCTAGTCTGAGACATGAGCAGGGCTTTTTCATCATCGAACCCGGCACCTGTTTTACAATTTCACCCCATAGAAAAATTTATAAATATTTCGTTCAGAATATCATTTTCTACATAAATGCTCTTAGACTAGCTCCATCACCCAGATAAGGTAAGGCGCATAACTTGACTATGCTGGTCAAGAAAAAAAAGGATATAGAGTATCATGCTATGGTCTCTTAATGCGCATGAGAAGAAAATATTGGACAGATGGAGTGACAGTCATAGAACTAAACTTTCTTCACAAAAAATGTGAAAATAGAGAATGGAAAACAACAATGCTGATATGTTAAGGAATAAGTGCCACTTCTCTTCTTTCCTAAGAGAAACATACAAAAGTCTAACATGAACCACTCCAAGTAAAACATTGTTTCCAATGTTACTTCACGTACCAAACTCACAAGCTAAACGACTATAACTTTAGATAATGAGATGTGACTTCCAAAATACCTTCAATGCCTTCTTCAATATCATCCAAATTGAAAATCGGCACAGTAGGATCTACAGGCTTGCTAGATTTCTTCTTATCAGAGCCCTTGTTTCTTGCTTTTGAGTTTTTCTTCCGTGATTCACCACAGAATGCTGAGAACAATCCCTTTTTCTTGTTCTTGGGCTTGTGAGGGGGCTCATAACCATACAACGCAGTTCTGTTGAAAACACACCCAGTACCCACATAAACTGGGCCTTGAATGCCATCCAGACCTCTCAAGTTTATCTGAAATTTAAAAGAAGTGTTGATACTACTACTGTTGGCAAAACCCTCAGATGGAATTAACACATCTATCTATAATTAACAAAACTAGGCAAGATCTGAGACTCACATCAAAGAATACAGTGTTGCGATTGGCATATCTATCATTTTTATCAATACCATCAAACCTTTGTGGGAACTGCACATAACAAACATATCTCCCAAGGTTTGGATCCATCATAAAACACATAGCTTCCCTCAAGGCCTTGCTGTTGTTTACGTAGTGGTCACAGTCAAGATTTAATAAGAATGGCCCATTAGTAAGAACTGCTGAGACTCGAACCTGCCAAAGAATTATGCCATGCATAAGACAAGTAAACATCCTAACAGTAAACTCATGGATGGTAGAAGTTTTGAGTGCAATACTAACAAGTGCATTCATAGCACCAGCCTTCTTGTGATGTTGGAAGCCCGGACGCTTCTCACGAGAAACATATACCAAACGCGGAAGCTCATTTCCCTCACTGTCCAGCCCTCCACTTTGACCCAAGAAAATCTGCAATTTAAGAACTTAACAAATCATGATGACCCCAATAGAATGTTTGTGCTCTTTAAATGCTTCTACTGAATAAATACATATAACAATATAACCAGCATGAACACAAGAAAAGTGCATGCATTATTGCATTACATATGGCTTCTTGCAAAATTTAAGAGAGCATTTTCTCCCTTGAAGCAAAGAAACAAAGAGCACTTCTTATTGAATTATTGATGAGAAAAATTGAACCACTAAGTTACCTGGATCATCCCAGGATGATCCCTAGTATTGTTCCCTGGCCAAGGGATACCGTCTTGCATCACCCATCCTTCCTCTGGGACTTTCTCTGCCTTGGCAACCAGAGCATTGATGCGAATCTTAAACTCCTCGTATTTTCTCTGTGACAAAAGGACAGTTCAATGCATATAGAGCCCAATTCTCCACATGTTGCATAGATTAATATAAGTCACAGCAAGTCTGTTATAATGAAGCAATCTTACCTTCATGGCCCTGCGATCTTTGACAAATGAAGGATGCACTTTATCTTTCAAATAGTCAATTTTCTGAGCAAAGTAACACTCAGGAGCCCTGGGTTCAATGTCATACTTCTTGCAGAAAGGAACCCACATCTTTGCAAACTCCGCTGTTTCTGACAAAGCTTCGAATGTCAACATGGCTGCTCCATCATCAGATACATAACATGCGACTTTGTCAACTGGGTAATCAACAGCCATAATGGACAATATCGTGTTGGCCGTCACAAGAGGAGGCTCTTTCATGGGATCAACAGTACTAACAAATATATCTACTGCAGCTAATTGAGACGGCTCTCCTTCAAGGTCATATCTATAACCAACACGTAACTTCTTTTAGAACAAGTATAGATATTTTAAGATCAAAATTCATAACTAGCAGATGAAATCCTGACAAGAAAGAGGGTCTTGCCTTAGAGAAAGCCGGTCAAGGTACGTTTCACGATTTATAGGAAGCCATTTAGGAAACTGATCCAATATCCAGGATATAGCAAACCATATCTCACATATAACAGATACCAGCCAAAGGGGATAGGCATTCTTAACAGGATTTGTGATACGGTAATGGAAGAAAATTCCAAGAACAACAAGCCGAAGAGCAATCACCATCCGGTAAGGGTTTAGTTTAGACGATGGGATGGGGACCTTTCTTGACAGAGGCTGCCTAGCTTCATCATTCCTGCATAAGAGGAAAACTTCAGGCATCACCTTGGTTTATCAAATTTGTCTTATATCGAAAGAGAAACAAATGCATATCAAAGTATAAAGAATGATTCGCAAAATCACATAAACAAAATCCGGAAATCGTATGAGGAGTCTGACAGATACAACCGGACCTAAATAGTTCAGATGTGAACTTACAACAAAGAATCATCTATTATATCAGTGCTAGCATCTATATCTCCTCCTCTCTCAGATGGAGGCCGAGTAGTGCTCGCAGGAACAACATTCTTCTCCTGCTTGATCTTCCATCCATCGACTCTCTCTTTCCAGGCTATATTACCCAACTTTGGCGAGCCAAACTCTCTGGTTGTATCAGCTATTCCTATAGTAGCTGCAAAATGATAGTCAAGTGGATACAATATTAAACATCTAAGGTCCAAGGATGATATATTCGTTTCAATCAATAGAGAGGTGGATTACATATTTACATACATTTTATTCCTCCAAAAACTCCTGTAGAGCCCACAGAGAAGCGATCAGGTGATCCCGTCGACAACTCTCCAGAGACCTAGACAGGGAAAAAATGAGAGAATATACGAAAATAATATTTTTTACAAAAAGCGGTGCGACAAAAAAGATGAGTTACCTCACGCCTGGAATTGTTGGTAGCACTGGTATTCTCCAGCTTCCCATAGCTAGTACGCCAGCTGAGCGAGCACTGTTCAGTCTTGAGTTTCTCATTCTGATTTGCTGGGGTGTTATTAAAATCACTGCCACCTTCAGCAGCATCACCGTCCTCCTCACTGTCTCCTTGAACAACAGGACTTCCTGATAACATTATGTGGAAGGAGGAGAAAAGAAAACCAAAAAAGGCATTTCATCACGACAATGACTTCTTAATGTATGATACACTTTGAAATCTGAGCTCAACAAGTGAGATTTCATAGAGAAAGAAGGCAAATATGGTCACATTTTAAGAATAGAAGTCCCAAAGGGACAGAATAGAGATTGAAAGAAATCGATCTGGTTTAGTGACAAGAAGTATTACCAGCTTGTTTAAAAGCTTTACTAATTTCTTAGAGTCCCCATACAGGAGATCAACACCAAGAGAATAACATATAACATTTTCCGTCCAAAAACTTTACGATGATAAAACAACGATACATAACATTCCCAAAACAGGCCGTTCTATAAAAAATAAAAATAAAAAAAGACATAAATTAAGTTCAAATAAATTCCAATAAACTGCCGATAAGTCAAAATGAGTTGAATAGAACACACCCTTGACCCTACAACTAACCTTTGTGTCTCCTGTATCTAGTTTTGCATTGAAGACAAGACTGATTGCCCTCTTTCCTCTCATACTCATAGCAAGGCCTGCACACCGGGAATCCACACTCACCACAAGCTACAAAGAGTTTCCCATTCACTGCTTTTCCAACATTTTCCCCACAAATTTGGCACAAATTTCCCTTCACCCACTTGCCCTGTCCAATCAAAAAGGGTTTTTGGTTTACATGATTTAATTTAACAAAAAAAAAAAACAATATGTAAGTAATATATCATCATTAAAAAATTTAGTATTCCTATCAGAAAAGTCTCTAAACTCATATGCATCAACAAAGTGTGTTTTTTCAACTTTTAACTATTTTACATACTTTTCCACTTCCTTTTCTAAATCAATGATAATTCTCCGTATGTATATATTCTAGCGAAGATTCTTATATGAAAGTTTAGAAAAGATTAATAATAGAAGCAAAAAAATATTTTAAAAGGCAAATATAACTATAAAACCAGACCACAAATACTTTTTCTATCTTCTATATTAAAATTATTCATATAGAAAGTACTCTATGTTTAAAATGTATAAATATGTATAAAGAATATAGGAAAATTAACCATATGAAGATCCCACACATGAGTTATGACACATAGTTGAATTACCTTAAGCTTTTGTAGAATTAGCTATATTAGATGGTAGGAAACATCTAGGCTTATTCTCTTCGGCATAAAACAACTGAACTTAATTATATTATAACTAATAGTAATGATAATAATTTGGGAATTGAATTGAACTGAATTGAACTGAAAATAAGCTAACAGGCCCCTAGTGAAACATGAGAAAAGCCAAATAAATTTGATGGGTAAATTATTTGTATGAGTACAACTATTTTGTTTAAAGAACGGATGGATAAGAGCAAAAAATAAAATGAACACTAGCAAAAAAATTAATATCTATATTGTTTGTCATTAAATTTATTTTACAAATAAAAATCATGAATTAAGATGTAGTAATTTCATATTGTTTTCCTATAAATAACCAAGGCATTATCGTGTACAGAATCTAGCATAGAGTGCAAAATTAACATCCATTTCAAAAATTAGAATATGCTAACATTCTATTCTCATGAAATATATAATATTGACATATATATTCATATTATCCCCAAAAACAAAAGGCATACTATACTAACCTCGCTTTCTCCTGCCTCCATTGTCACAAACTTGATTAAGCCCTCTGAAACAAGTCGTATATTATATGGTTACTCTTATAAAAACTGGAGAATAAAAACTATTACATAACATTAATTGGGCAAATGTATATATATATCCAAAAAGAAAAACTGACCTTTTATAGCTCCGTGGAAGTGTAAATGTGTAACGAAGAAGAAAAAAATCTACTTTAATTGATGCTACTTAAAAAGCAATGAAATCCAAACCCCATTAAAAATGAACACAAGAAAAAGAGAGAGTGATGAGTGAGGAGAGAGAAAAAAGAAAGGGACTAGAACTATCTTCTACGGTTCATGGGAGCTTGGAACTGGACAAGTGGAAAACTGACGGACAGTGACCACCTAAGTTTATATTTCTGGGGTCCACAACACAGCCAGGTCTTTTTTTTTTTGTTTATCTTCTTCTTTGCACTTGAATTTGCACATCAAGACAGAAGGGATTAACAATAATATCATATAATCATGAAACAACGTTTTTAATTATGATTTAGGTTAGGGGATTTATGTCTCTTATTATTACAATACAACTGTCAGCGAAATCAATTTTAGAGATGACTTTTGTTTTTGTTTCGAGGTATATAGAGAAGACTTGTTGTATACTACTGGTTGTTGTGTAGTAATTCTTTCATTTCAGGCTTTTAAGTAACGAAAACGGTCGTCATTTGTTAACAAGGTGGTATAATAATCGACAATGAACATCATTGTTTGCTGCCCAATTTCATTGTTGTATGAGAGTGAGGGATAGCCTAGTTGTTAGAGTTTCCTCCCGGTTCTAAGAGGTCCTGGGATCGATTTTTACCCTTGGCAAGTTGGGATCCTCTTTATTCCTCCAACTTGTCAAGGTTTCTTCTTACCTTATTTAAAAAAAAAAAAAATCGTTCTACGGCCCTGTTTTACTCAACTTATTTTTATTTATTAAAACTTATCTGAACTTATCGGGATTTATTTAAACTTATTTGAAATTTATTAGATCTTATTTTTAGAGTATCATACATTATTTTTGCTGAACTAAACTTATTTGAACTTATCTAAAATGATTTTTTCTGATAAGGACTGAAAATAAGGTGAACAGAATAGGCCCTATATATCGGGGCAGAAAACTAGGTTGTGAGCGTCGCCAAGACAGTCGAGTATGATTTCATCGATCTAGTACTCCACCCGTCTTAGAACCCTTCTGATGGCGACCCAATTTAAAGATTGTACATCTGATCTTAAAAAGTTTCCCCTTAATAACAAATGAAACAAAGATCATGCCTTGCCAATCGTGGTTTGAAAATATAGCATAACTGAAACCATGCCACTCGTGGTGTGGGTCAAGACAGTTGGGTGTAAAAAATTTGGACGCAGTCGATGTATGATGTGCGTGTCAGAGCCAGTTGCAATGCGCCACTTGTCACTTGTTTGCTGGCTTTGAAAATATATTAGTTGCAAATATTACAACGACTATTTTTTATGAAATACAAAATAAACAAAGAATTACCAATGTCTCTTTTGAGCTATACAAATAGAGACCCATTTTTTTCAATATTCTTAACACATTTTTTTTCTTCTTTCTTACTAATTTTCTCTAATTTTGCTTATTTTATATGAAAATATTCTATTCTCATTTGTTAGAAAAATAATAATTATGGAGAAAAAGTTCAACGTAAAGTTGCTTCAACAAAACTTAATTATCACATTATTAAGTAATATAAATTATTAACGTTTATTTCATGAAATTATGTTAATCTATGTATATAGTGAGTGGATGATTAGAAATAAATATGGTAATGTAAAGTAAATGAGTAAGATTGAGAGGGGAATGATATTTTTTTTCTTTGGTCATTGTTAAGGATTGTTGGGAAAAGATTGTAAGATGATATTTTTTTTTGATAGATAAAGTTAGGCAGAGTGTGGGATGATCTTTGTTTTTATGACCATAACTAGTTTGTGGCCCGGGCGTTACTCCGGGTGTTACTATTTTTATTTTTGCATAGTTGAACTTTTGAAACTATTGTTTATGCAAATCAATTTGTGTGCTTTGTTTCGTTTATAATACCATGTATTTTGTAAGTTGCGATATAAAACAGCTAATGATCAGGGCCGGATTTTAGCATGTGCATAAAGGTCTGCAGCACTGGGCCACATTTTCTAGGGGCCTAATATCGAGGTTAAGCCCTGGAAAAATATCTCAATTACAAGGAATACTCCTTTTTCTTTCTCTCTTCTATTAATGATACCTCTTTCCCAAAGTTTCCCAAATCACGCTTCTACTTATAATAGGGGCCTCATTTTGTTATCAGAACAGGGCCACAAGAATCTAAAAAACGGCCCTGCTAATGATGACCGAAGTTTAGCGTTATTTTTACTTTTGGGATAGTAAATATACGTCGATTGCAATAATGAAAATAATACTCCAACTTCATGGCTGGAGGAAGGGGATGACGACCACTATTAAGATATATAAGGGGGTTTTGTGGACATGATAATCAATAAAACATATTAGATGAAATGGTAAATGTATCTTAATTTCTATTAAGAGGTCAGGGGTTCGATTCAAGACACCGACATGTTTTTTCTGAAAAATCCTGCGGAAGGGTTCCACGTGGCGCATAAACTTTGACAAGCACACCTTTTAATATATTTGTATAGATAGATAGATGGTGCTATTAACTTGGAGCAGGTATAGATATGAATATAGTGGATAGTGGTCTAGACTCTATTGTGGTGTGAAAGTTATACTTGTCACAGGCAGTGAGTATGTGATGGATTTGATATCTTACCCACTTCATATCCACCTACTCCGCACCGATTAAGTCTTGTGTAAGATCGCCTTATCATAAAATTAGTATAAGTCCACCTCACTTTGCTCCATAAAAAGGTCATTTTATAAGTTAAAATGGTCACTTTATGAATTATAATAGGTCACTTTTAGATAATGGTTCACCCTATGTCTTAAAAGATCATTGCACCATACATGATTCATTTAGGACAGCAAGTTACCCATGTCTTACCATAAATTATGGTAAGACATTCTTATGTGAGACTTAGTATAATATAAATGGACATGAATTGAATACAACAATCTCTTAATTCTCAAACCTAATACACATATTTCCATGTAAGCGCATCAGACATTAGTATTGTTTATCATTTTAGGTAGAATTGGCAAAAGCTAAGATCACACTCCCCTGATACAAAAAAATGGATTAATAAGTTGAATTGTGTTGAATTGAACTAAACTTAAACATGGCTTAAAAGAAGAGGGCCTTCTAAAAATCATATTAGCAATTCCACGCATTGATTTACTATTCATCAAAATTATAGTAAGGAGAAGAAGCAATTCTCAAAATATGCTAATTCTTTGTCAAAAAGGCTAGTATCTTTTTTGAGGGGATCAAAAAGGCTAGTATCTAAATTCTACTACTTTCTCTATTTTTCTTCATGGATTATTTATCCTTAGAATATTGTGATAAAATATTCCAAAACTTCGATCATATATGTTGTAGAGTGGGATCATATTAAATTCATTTTAATGTATATATTATTTACAAATAAAGATGTGCTTTGAATACCACGCAAAAACAAGGGTAAAAAATAAATGTGGTGGCGTTTCTTTATCTATTAATTAGTAATATAAGTAGAATTTTAATGCATATACTAGAAGATAGATTTGAAATAATTTTGAGAAGAGTGACCAAAGTTGAATGAATTTCGTAGATGTCAACTAGATTAGTTGGTAAAGTCTTGATAGGTGGTATTCAAAACATGGGATCAAATCCTCTTTATAACAGTTGCCTTTTATAAATATCAACTAACTTAATTGATTTTAGTCTTGAAAAATGATGCCTAATACATGTGATCAAATCCCGTCTACATTATCTACCACCCCAAATCTCTCTACCCACAAAAAAAAAAACATTTGCCTTATGGAATATGGATCTCTCTACACTAGAAAGAAAAAAAGTTGAATTGATAACTTCAAAATAAAGTACATTGGGGTTTCAAAAATCAAGAAGGGGCCAAAGAGGGTGAAGTTGAGTGTGAAGTAGCAGGCCTTTAGTCAGGCCCAACAAAAAAAAAAAAAAAAAAAGGGCGTCCATATAGAAGTTACTACTATTGTATTTCATCAAAGAAGGTCATTATTTGGAACAACAAATTAATCTATCTATGGCTTCCTTCAGCTCTTTGAAATCTGCCATTTTCGACAGAGAAGAACGAAAACTGTAGCTTTATTTCTAAACCTCTCTTTATGTCTTTCCATTATTTTATTTTTTTATATATATTTTGTCAAATTTAATTAAGTTATGTATTTGGTTGTATTGGTCTTTGCTAGGCATTATCAAGATCATATTAGAGGCCTTAACGCCTATGATAGACACAAGAAATTCCTCAACGATTATGGTATTTTCTTCCTTACTTTTTGACAGTTTGTTTCCCCAATTTTTTTTTTTTTGCCATTGTTGTTTTATTGATTTAGGTTTTATTAAATCGGGGGTTTTGCATTTTATGTTGTGTGTGAACTGGGAACTTTGATTTGTGGTGTACAAAAATTGAATGGGGCAAGAGATTGTTAATTTTACAACTCTAAAAGAAACTGGAAAACAAAGTAGGGGATTTTGTAGGGCAAATTCTTGCGTGTTCTCTGGAGCACCTAGAACTATGTGCTTCCGGACACCTTTTCTTTTTGCACATTTGTCAGCATGATGTAAAATGTGCAAAAATAAGATGTGTAAAAAATTGTGAGGGGGAGCACCTAGTTCTAGGTGTTTGCGGGAGCACTATGGTGGTTTGGAGTTTTAGTATTGGGGGACACCATGACATGTGCATTTAAGGAGCTTTTTACTTGCGAGTTGTTGGTGTCCCAAAAGTAACTGGATGATGAACAGTCCCCTCCAATGACACGGATGGGGGCTACAATCGTTCATACAATCTTCCCTTATTTTTTCCGTTATGCTTCATCTTCAAGCCCCCTTCCTGGTGTATATGTAATATGTGTTTGTATGGAACTTAAACACTTACTTCATCTTTTACAGTCAGGTATTATGGGAATGAAGGACCTGCAGATAAGAAATTACCTGTTAAAACTGATCAAGATGCTCTCAGAGAGGGATATCGGTATTTGACCATTTTGGAAATTAATTCTTTTTGTAAAAATGCTTTTGATAAAATTATGTAGATGACTTATGATGTTTGTTAAGGTTCATTCGTTCGGAAGAAGATGACATGGATCCGTCATGGGAGCAAAGGCTGGTTAAGCGTTATTATAATAAGCTCTTTAAAGAGTATCCTTGTCTATGTGCAATTTTTAACTTTATGATCTTATTTCGCGTATAAAGCTGCTACACTTTGCCCACGAAGCTTGTTTCTTTTAGATGATTCATGACCAGTTATGAGTTCTCATTACTTTTAGACTTGTTATTGTTTACGTTCAAGTTCTCAGGTTTCAATTACCTCTTGAGTTTCTGCGTTTGTTGAAATTAGCATGTTAGTGCATCTTGTGCTGGTTATTTCTTGTTGCAAGCCTTGACTTATTGCAGATATTGCATAGCTGATATGTCAAAATACAAGAGTGGCAAGGTACATGAAGTTGGCAACAATGAGGTATAATTGGCTGTCGGCAGTTCAAATGTTTTTTTTATCTGATTACAAATTATTGTCTTTGCAGATTGGCTTGAGATGGAGAACGGAGAAGGAAGTCATATCTGGAAAAGGTATGTTTATTCCCGTGCATGTTGCCTGTGGGATCTTTGTCAGTTATGAGGCATAAAATCTACTGAACATGCTAGGTTGTTTTAGTTTACTTAGTAATAACTCGTTATGAGTAGTGAATTTTGTATTGGTCTCTTCTTGTCACAATGCTGATTAGATGAGAGATCTTGCTAAACATTTCCTCCAGGGTGACCAAAGGCAGTGAATGAAAATAGCTGCTTTGAGAAGGTACAAAAAAAGTTGTCCTTCGTCTCTAGCATTAAGGGCAGCTCTCCACTGAAGTTATGACATAAAATATCTGAATGGATGGAAGTACAATGAAGCACACCCTTACTAACACTACAAGAGAATCAAGTTGCATAATCATAAAATAAAAATAATCTTCTTGTACCACTAGATAATCATAGAGAAAAATTGAGTGGATGTCAAAGATCAAAAATAAATCTCACTTGTATACCACTAGATAAGTCCATGTTTACTAGCATTTTGAGGCGGAATTTCAAATCTGCCAATCAATCATGCCAACAAGTTGTTTAATATGCAAAATTCTGTAGGTCAGGCTTTTTGTCATGAGATGGTAATTTTGATGTCTGAACTTCTTATATGTATACAGTCACTGAACTGAAGTTTCTGGAAGTAACTAGGTTTCTTGTTTGTCAGGGCAGTTCATTTGTGGTAACAAGCATTGTGATGAAAGAAATGGATTAGCGAGCTTTGAAGTAAGTTATTACTTTGTCAATTGCTAATTGGTTGTCCTCAAATGCTTGTAGCTCTAAGACCATCTGTTACAGTCTAACATCTTAGATTTCTCAAGGCTGTTTGGTGATGATGAGTTGGATGTTACATTGAAAATTTCCTCTTTATTAATTAGAAGATATGGTATCCTTTTTTTCCCCTAGGATCCATAGTGCATGTTTGCGCCTTTGATGAAACGCTGTAGCGTCTAGGATTAGGCTATGACAACTGTGATTACTAATTTGGAAACTTTATGAGTTCAAACTCGCTGGTTTTAGTGATTGGCAGAGTGCGTCATCGGAGAGATTATGGTTCAGATCACCTTATGCGGTGTTATGGTATTAAACGTATCTTATAAGATTGTCGGAGGGTATAAAGTTTGACGATACACAATCTATTTGTAAATTACATACAAATCACATGATTTAGTTGTTCACAGTGTTAATGGGCCAAGCAACGAGATGTTCAAACTTCAAAGTTGGCTTGTTTACTCAGTGAGTTTATAATTTTGTTGGTGTTCGACTTTCCGTTTAATAGCTTTCACGAGATATTCTCACTGAGTTTTGGTTGAACTTTTCTCGAGTTGTACAACATTGTAAGTAAAGGTGATCTGAAGTTTATATTTTGTTATTTATGCGGAGGGGAGCCAATCAATTGATATTATTAATTATGAAGGGTCTTGAACATTATAGGCGGTGTTTCAGAGCTTTATCTCATACACTAACTTGTGTCTTTTATTGCGGTGTAAATGTATCAAGTACAGATATGTAAATAGGTTAGACCTTGGTTCATGAATGATGTGATTTCTGTTGTGCAGCAAGATTGATACAAGGCCCTTTTTTCTGTTGTACATCTCTGAACATTTTATGATTCTTTCTTCAATTAAAGTAATACGTACTCTGTCTTGAGTATTATTATTACAGTAGGAGAATGCTTAGGATATTGTTTTGATTTTCTTTTAATTTAATGTAGATTTTCTTGTTCATATTTCGTAATATCCGTTTCTGGTCTTTCAGGTAAACTTTTCTTATTTTGAGGCTGGAGAAAGTAAGCAAGCTCTTGTCAAACTGGTAGTATGTGAGAGGTTAGCACCACTATCTTCATTTCAAGATGTTCCTTGTATTTCGATATGTTTTTGCGGGAGCTGGAAGCCTGCAATAATGGCAGTGTACTTTAAAAAGGCACCTTTGCCTGATTGAGCATGTCTAACCAAAGCATTGCAATTGTATATTTGTATGCATTTTACATTCTTCGAATAATGCTATTTCAAGACATCTTCACCAGGACATCCTTTCTTTTTGTTCTCTTTAGTCTTTATTGTAGTTGTATTGTCAGCACTCTGCTGACGTTAGATGCTTCAATGGTAAAATCTGAGTTGTGGGTAACCATGGGTGTTATGGTCGGAAGCCGTACTGAATATCCTGTAACAGCTCTTTTGTGGTTAAATTTCCTTGTACCATGTCTTCTTTAAAATTAGCTTCAGTTATTTACAACTGACTGCTGCCGAATAGGTGTGCAGAAAAACTCCACTATAGAAGAAATAGAGAAAGGGAACAACTGGAAAGCCAACAGAGGGAGGATCATAAGCGAAACAGGTATTATAGTTATAGAAGAATGGATTATCAGCTTTGACCAACTTGCATGATCACAGAGGCACTGACAATTGTCTCTGGTGAGTGATGCTGGTTTGTCTTGGATTTGATGATTCATACATAATTGATTTTCCCAAGGTTAAGATTACAGAAGCAATTTCATGGTCTTTTGTTAGGAACGCAGCTAAAAGTGATGAGGTGGTGGATGATGAAGATAACATCATTGACGAGAGAAAAACAAAGTCAAAATATCTTAGGGAAGCACCTAAAAGTGATGAAGAGGTAGATGATGAAGACAATTTTATTGACAAGAGAAAAACAAACTTAGAGCATCGGGATAAAGGAAGCTCCAAGAGACGGAGGTATTCTTGTATACAACATCTGTATGGAGATATCTTTGTTTCTGATGACGTGTTTCTTCAATTGAGTTTTGTCATGAATGTCTTTGAACTTTTGAACATTTCATTTACAGGAGACATAACAGTGGTGATACTACTGACGACGAGATTGAAAGAAGCAAAGAGGGAAAGGAAAAAGGTTCAAGATCTGTTTACTTGTTAATTGCTTACATTATACTAGATGTGTTTGCTAGTTACTTGTATTGGGTACAACCATACAAATGATTTCATAGGCAGCTATTTTTTTAGTCATGTTGAATTTGTCAGTTGCATAAAGCTATTAATCTATGGTTGCTCGATATTTATTGTTTCAAGTTCTACAACAATCGACAGGGAAGAAGGCTTCAGCTTCGGCTTCAGGGGCTGATCAGGCAGAAGATGAAAATTTTGACGAGTTTCTGGAGGGCATGTTCCCTTGATGTTGCTGAACCTTCTTTTGTTTTTAGACTAAAAGAAATCTGTAAGTTTTGTACTATCTGAAGATTACACTACCTTTTGGACCTGTAAAATGTAAATAATGTATGATTAATTTTTGCTGATTCATTTCTGTTAGCATTTAAGATGAGATGCAATACACTGAGGGCATGCTTTTTTTTTTTTTTTTTTTTTTTAAAGAGAAATTTCATTAATTGAAAGTCAAACGAGCATCTACAATAAAGTATTAAAGAAAAACAGGATACAATCAAACAAGATCAGATCAACTTCATCTTTGATGAAACTACAATGAACCAGATCGAATATTGTGGCGCAAGTTCCTTGTATTTGTTGTCCCAAGCAACTATTAATGGAACCGTCTATCATTTTGACATAGTTTGGAGAAGAATATTCTTGATCTATCCATATTAACCGCATCCGAGTTTCCAATATTTTCATGTTGATAGTTTTGGACTTCAACTAATGAGAACAATTTATCATACCTACAAATAAAAAAACTAGACTCACAACTCCCATAGGGGAGAAGAGGACCTCAACAACAGAGAAGACTAGTCTTCCCATATCAGGGCACAAGAAACTCTCATAAAGAGAGACTAACTTATTTAACAAAACAAAAGGACAAACTAGAAAGTGAAAACAAGAGACGAAAAGGGGTTTACCATGGATGAGATCACCCATGGCAGTCCCTTACTGATGAATGGAAAGGGGGGAAAAGGAAGGCGGCTAGAGAAAAAAACTAGGTTTAGAGTTATTTGTCGCATGGAGGGCATGCTTACTGTGTTTAAATAGAGCGTTTTTTAATCGGGAAAAGAAAAACTTTTTACCGTGAAATGGTGCTTGATGAGTGCACTTAGGAAATGCTTCTAAGTACATAATAAATTAATAACCCATAGTAAAGGTAGCACTAATCAATTGATTTGTGGCATTTGTCATCATCGGATGTCATCTGGTTAATTGTCTCTTCTGATAAGTTGCTGTCCATGGGGCCTTGGTGGTTAACATTAAAGTTGAAAGTTTGTGGGTGGTGAGGTGATTGAATAGTGATACTTACTTGATATACGATTGTCACTATCATTAATTATTCTTCTTGGGGGTGGCTTTATAGATAAGCAAACATTTGCTTGTGTCCCTACTTTGATTTCTCTTTTTCATATTGTCCACTCTGCTTAAGTTTCTTACACCATTTAGAGGTTGATTGCTACTTTTCTTTTGTGGCTGCAATATGTTCATATATGGATTATGTTAAAACACATCTTTAATATGGATATCTAATACATCTCTTACATGTTCTTAAAGTGTGGAGACGATTGGATGATATTCCCTTTGAGTACAAAATTCACAATATAAGACGGCATGATGTGTGAAGGAGTGTATGATCATTCCACGCCATAATTGTTATCATAGCAATGTTTAATTCTAATTTCCAAACATGTGAGTTTTTCACAAATTTTAATTCCTACACAATATTATTTTTAAAGTGGTAATGCATGTTAATTTACGAAGAAACACATATTTGGAGATGAATTCTTATTACTATAAACATGTATTTTTTAGAATTTATCGTTGTTGCTGCTATTTGGCGGCGTCTCCCATTGGTTAGAGAAATGTAACTATTACTTAGGGACAATCTAAAAGAAAAAAAGCAATTATTAAAGTTTAAGCTATAAGTATAACTATATTTATTGGATAAAATAAAAGGTACTCTAACTATGTTTATCATAATACAAACTAGAATATGTTCTTTTCAATTTAGTTTTGTTTATCTGAACTTATTAGACCTTATTATATTTTATTAGTCACATTAGTCCTTATTAGAATTTATTGGGACTTATTAGGCCTTATTTTGTGTTGTGTCAAACCTTATTTAAGTTTCTTTTCTCTGTACTAAATTTACTTGAACTTATTCTTATTAGTCCTGATTTAAACCTATATGAGCTTATATTTTCTTTTATAAAAACTGAAAATGAAGTCAACACAACATATAGTATATAATAACTCTTTCTTCGCTTGCCTCATATGAGCTGTCATTTGTACCTAAGTGCCTATCAGGCTATCAGCCACCAGGTGTCCGTCCAACTCCGAAGAGCACGTGCTAGTAGGCATGGGAATGCATTTTATTATTTTATACATCAAAAAAATAAAATTGAAGTTTTGCGTTTGGAGTCTTCTTGATTTAGTTTCATTGCTTTTTTTTTTATAACTAATAGCCCATCTTATTAAATGGAAAGAGGAGCAAAGGTTAAAAACACCAAAGGATTGGAGTTACACCTCTACAACACCATTTCAAAACACCTAGACACTATCCAATTGAGAATCAATCTCCTAAGAAAACACCCATACATCATTCATGTCTCCTATGAAAAGTTGAAAACAAATAAACAACCACCAAAAGACCAAGACAACAAAGATGAACTCCACTAACTAAGCTTTTATTTAGAACCACTAACTAAACTCCACTAACATTGCGAAACCATGCGAAGATGAAGGAAGAGCTGAAGATCATGATATACCCTTCGAAGAAAATAAACAAACAATCACCATTGGGACTTCTAATTGTTCACGCTCTTTGCTACTTGAAAGCCATTCTTCTTTTCCATTTTAAACCCAAGATGTTGAAGCAATGGCGATATATTTTTCTTCTCTGTTTTGCGATGAACCCCCAAATGTTGAATAATTTGACCATTATTTTTCTTCACTGACCATTGAAAGTGAGGACTTGACACAATATTGTTCCCATTAGGCTCCAAGGACATACTCCTACCATCACTAACAACACCATCCGACTCTACAGATCCATCCAAACAAGTGGATAATAATTAAGACATCCCGCGTCTCCCCCTGCCTTCACTAATCACTCTTGAGTCTTAAATTCCTTCTTTTGTCATTCTAATCAAACATTGCTACACCTATCCATTGAGTAGACAACCCACTACTAATAGAGCATTAAAAAAATAATAATTATGTTGAGTTGGATTCTATTACCACAACCCTCAACAAGTCTTTATAAATTATGGGTAATCTACTTGGTTGGTAGACTTTTTCCATTCTAATCCAATTTTTTGTCCGCTTCTAGTTGATGGACATTTGTCACGTGAAATGTATCAGCATTATGAGCAATGTTTGGTTCAATTTATTTGGACTTTAAACATGGTTAAATACCTTTGGTTCAAACCTACTACCATTACTCGGCGCTTCGGCGGTGATGGACTCCCATAAGTTGTTACTTTATCGATCTTCCCCCATCAAGTCTTGTTATCATTTGTTATGGTCATGACTATCATTTTCATTTCATTTCAAAGCTTGAATCAAATATCCAATGAAAGTAATGAGTATTATTATTATTCCACTTTATTTGATTATCTTGCTTCTCCATTTTATGAATTGAACCAAATATGCTCTATGTATAAGTCCCACCTTAATGAAAGAGAGGAAGAAGAGAGAAGGAAAAGTTTTGAGGCTTGACGACCCAAATTAAACTAGATTATTTTAACTTTATCAACAATGTACGAATCCCATCTTAATTCACAAGGGAGAAGGAGATTATAAACATTATATTTCTGTTGTTTGCGCTAGCTTATGATTTTTCTCTGGCAAATTTGTCATAATAGCTTATGAGTTAGAAATATTTTATTCACACGCAAGATTATCACCCTAAATGAATGCCCTCTGTGTCATTCCCATACCGAAAGTATTGACCATCTCTTTATCAATTGTACTATATCCAACTCAATGTGGGACTTACAAGAGATTTCAGACTAGATGCATTTCCACCATAGGGGAACACCCTTACTCGATACTATTCAATTCCTAAAAAATAGGAAATCCATTCTAACCAAGTTTATCTTCCTTCTTTGGTTCGTCTGGAAAGAGCGAAACGATATTGTCTTTAATAATGCTTCTTTCAATCAATATCGCATACTTCATAAAGCCAAATTCCTCTTCCACGAATGGGCTACCCGTACAAAGCTTGATTCTTGTCAAGTCGCAGGTACTAATTTCTCTTCATCCTCCACTCATTCCATTTCCACCGAGCAATCTTCTTCCATTTTGGTTGCTTGGTCCCCACTGCCTTCATCCACTTTCAAGCTCAACTTTGATGGTTCCGTTTCTAAACAATCAGCCGCAGCTGGAGTCATCATCCGCAGCAGTAACGCAAACCTTATCCATGCTGCAGCTAACAACGCTTCATAAAGGCATTCTACTAGCTCTACAAAACCAAATTGAGAATATTCACATCGAGGGTGACAACTTATTAGTAATAAATGCAGTCAAGAACTTATGGCAAGCCCCATGGCAGATTCAACTCATTATTGAAGAAATACAAGCTCTACTACGTCAATTTAAATCCTACTCGATTCATCACATCTACCGTGAAGCCAACAAAGCATCAGACTAGATAACAAACGTCGGCCACTTAGTTACCTATGATTTCCATATTAGTCATGTTTCTTCTTCGGCTCTCAATACAATCCTTGTAAATGATAGTTTAGGAGTTCCCCTCGTGAGGAGGGTCTCCTAAACCTCTTTCTTCTTACCTTTATAAAAAAAAAAATATTGGTGCTACAAAAGACTAAAATAAAGAGGCCCTCTAATTACTCCACTAAGGGAATGTCCCTAGCCCTTAGGTAGACTTTCCTGCAAGTATTCAAACATTTAAAATGGAAGTAGTTATTTAGAGACAGAAGAAGTAATTGAGAAGATATATTCATGCACAAACAATATGTAATGAAGTCTATAATATCAAAAGAAGCACTATCTTCAAGTACTTTTATTCCTTCATTTTCCATTTATTTTAAAAGTCGAAGTTAAAGAAATTTGATCGGATATATATTTTATACTTCATATAAGGATAGATAAACTTATTTAAGTTAAATCTTGTTAGATTTGTTTCAACGTCAATCTTCTTTTTCAAATTAATATGTAATTCAACATATATAGTACTCCCTCCGTCCCATAATATAGTGCTCACATTCCTTTTATGGTGTTCCAAAATGTTGTGCCTATTTTCTTATTTCAATTTATTTGGACTAAATTATCCTTAATTTCTACATAAACTTTCCAATATACCCCTACTTTTCTCTCAAAACATGTGACCCCATTTATTGCTTTACACCATTTCAAGATATATTTATTGTTTTTTTTATTTTGTTTAAAGGAAAAAGAAAATAAACAACTAATTTCAATACAAAAGTATAAAAAAAAACACTTCGTTAGATATATTTTTTTTGGAAATCCTACTACTCATTCCATTTTCCTTAATTCCCGTGAAAAATGAGAAGTGAACACTATATTATCGGGACGAAGAGAATAATAATAGATTAATAGTTAAAAATATGTAATGATATGAGAGAGTAGACACATATTAAATGGGAAAAAGGAAAGAAAGTCAAGAAGCAATCGATCCTTTTATAAGATTACTCGTACTTGAGTCATATGCTCCCTTGCTCTGTTCCTCTCGATCTCTTACTGCACGATTTAGTGTACATGCTCTTTTTTTTCTTCTTTCGCCTTCATTATAATCGAGCTATATAATAATACAATTATACAAACACCTAGCTTAGAGATACTGACATGCAATGCTTATGTATACCTCATGTCCTCATCACTCATACTTGAAAAGGTAATATATATATAAATAGCAACATGATTGTCTGATTGAAAGAGTCACTAATACGACAAATTCTAGAATAGTAATTCCATTAGATTAAGTTTCCAGATCTAAGCCATGAGAGCAAGTTTCCTGATAGCACTACTTTTAAGAAAATTAAAATGGTTAGGTTGTAAATTTGAAAACTTCTATATGCCACTGTGATCCGGGATAGGCTGGACATATCAATCCTAACTCCTAAGTTTTTTTTTTTAAAAGCCATTCATTGACATAAAATCATACGACATTTATAATAGAACTCGAAAACTAGGATATATATATCAGATTAAAACAAACTCAATTTTGATCTGATAAACCACGATATTTGAGTAGAAATAACCCTTTTAATACACTTTCACTTAGTTGTTTAATACATTCTTCTATAAGGGGGTCTAATGACCCTGATGTAGTTTTGAGGTAAAACTGAATTTAAGCCAACTGAGTTTAACTGAAGAACCGACATTTGCCGCAATCTCGCACAAATTCCTATCAAAAAATCAACCTTCGACTTGATACTTGGGACGGGAAAAACTAAGAACCCACAAACTATACTCACAAATCCTACAGAGGAGCAAGAGGGAGCCCCCGCAAGAGAGGAGATAAAACAAACCCACCCTGAAGGGGGTAAACAAAACCCATGTAGGGGATAAAAGTCATCATACATATGGAACTTGCTGAAAATAGCAAAATAGCTATTGTGCACCGACTCCATTCAATTTTTTTTATAAGAATATAGGGAAATGATGTTTACAATACCCTAAACCGATAAGAATTATATTCTCTATGAGAAAGAACTCAATGCCAAGATAAAGTAATGTTACAACTAAATTAAACAATTTAAAAAGAAAGTGTCGTCTTAAACAAAAGTAAATGAAGGAAGTATCTTGTGACCATTTCCCAAATTTAGAATGTTTATTGGAAAGTTGGTTTACGTTAGCTTTTGCTTAGAAATGCGTGAATTATAGAAAAAAGAGAGAGTAAGGGCTTAGTGGAGCCATAATTATATGGTAACAAGCTATTACAAATGGTTATTATGGTCTATGGAGCACTTAATCAAACGCATCAAGGTAGAAATTTCCTTAACAAGGACAGCAAGGACGAAGGAGTCTTACTCTTGCGTGCATAGCAAATAAAAGAAATGCTAATAATTTATCTTTCCACCCCTTCCCACTTCCCACTTCCCACAATCCAATGATTAATATTAAAAATAAAACCAAATTGCCTAAGAGTGCGTCTTGGACTCTTGAGTCTAGTATGTTACATCATAACTTATCGTGTAACATGTACATAGACTTTAATAAGAATATCATATCATTTATTTTATGTCATTTGAGTTTTTTACACGAAAGAAGCGGTAGTTTACACGGATTGTTACTTATAAATTATTGTGTTTTAGTGAAAAGGAATAGTAACCAGTCCTACTAAAGTACTAGGAGTGAAAATTGGAAAAACAAAAGTAAATCTCTTTCTTTCTTCCCCCGTGTTCTCACTTTCTCTCTCCTCTCCTTTTTTTTTCCTACTAATGTTAATACTTCCTCTGATGTGAGCTGTCTCTCTTAAGGATGCAGGTATCAACAGTGAATTTTCACTTCCCATGAACTTAAAATTCGATAATTGTAAGCTCTTTCTCTTCTTTCATCTCTCTCTTCACTTTAAATAGATTTTGATCCCATAATTGATCTTTATAATTCTTCATCAATTTTTGTTCTTTTCATAATTTCATGTCTTTGTTGTAACAAGTTGTTTACGTCAAGGAGTGCTCTGATTATGGAAATTCATATTTAATCCAATTAATTTCTTTGGAGCAAATTATTTAATTAGTAATTTCCCCCTTAAGCTACAAGTAATTCAAGAATGTGAATTTAGTCCTAAATATATGAGATTTTTAAGGGTAGGTAAGGATTATGAGAATTTGTTAGCTGGGTTTTTGATGTTGATTATCTCAAAAAACTGATTAAAGTTAGATAAATTTGCGGCTTTTGTGCGAATTACTACCTTTTTAGATTTTTATTAACTTCCTATGCTTAGGAAATTTACTTATTGGGTTTATTATAGTTCTTAAATTATGTCATCTTATGTTACCATATGTTATGCATCATATTAAAATTATACTTATTATATGAATTTCCATATGGTGTAGCATCCAATTTGCTTTCTGCTACCCTTTTCAGAAAAGCTAGTATCTTTGAGATTAATATAGAGAATTACCTTGACTTTCTACAGGACACCATTTCAAGAATTGCCTTTTAATCACACAATTTACAGATCTTGAGATTAGTAGTATAGATTAACCAGGGTTTGGGAGAAATGCCTACTAAATCCGGAATGGTGGAAGATCCATTCAAAGATGAAGGAGGGGCTAAACCTCAAAACATGTTGTTTGGACAGCCCTGGTGGCGTGGTCTGAGTAACAATGGTGTCTCTCCTACTTCAGCTTCGAATGACTCTTCCGCTCGATCATCTACTGGGGAACCAGTAAATGGTTCTGTCTTGGCTGGCAATTTTTCAGTGCCCTTGAATGGGATACAGGACGCCGGTGGTAATGCTTGTAGAGAGATCCAGACTGTATTACCCGCTCAACTGCGTATGCATCTCTTTCTCTATGTGTGCTGTGAGAATAAGTTGTCTGTTTTACGTTGTTCTAAGAGTATATGTAGTGAGATTGTATGTTATTTATTCTCACCTTGTCAAATTTGTCTCTAACTATAGTATAACATATGATTTATTAAGTATTAAAGACTGAAATTGCTCATTTCCTGAAGAGACTATGTTGAGTTGCGGTGGAGTCTCAAACCTGGGTTTAGCATCACTTTGGAATCCATATAATAAGATGGGAGCTGAGGGCTGATTGGGTTTTTTTTGGGGGGGGGTACCGCTGAGGAATGTGTACCTTTTTGCTCCCTGTCTTTGGGAGTGGGATGTAAATTTGGAGTTGAATAGAACCAAAGGAGCTGTATTTTATCCTGCTGCAAGATTCTATGAATCGATATAAACCTCCAAACACTCTTTGTAGAGGATCAATGGCTGTGGATGACTTGGATCATCCATAATCTTCAACCAGTGTAGTAGAGTGGACTTGATGTGTTTTCGTCATTGTAGATTGAATAAATATCCGTTTCATGTTTAAGCTTTTCATTTCCTCCGTCTTATGTGATGTACTTACACGCATAATTGTTTCTTCGCAAAACAGATAAGGATAATACACAAGATCAGCAGCCTCTTAAACAAGTGCAGTCCTCAATGCCACAAAATCTTGGCGACCAGTCTAATGCCCAAATGGAACTTGTTGGCCACTCAATTGTAAGAGTCTCCACCTGAGTTGCTCTGAAGGTTGATCTATGGACCTTGGACAGAGTTTATTATGGTTCTGTCCTGATGATATAGATGGCTCTGACTGTATGCTGTTGTTGTTCTGTCCTGATGAAATATATGGTTATTATTGTATGCTGTTGTTGTTCTGTCCTGATGGAATATATGCTTATGAATGTATGCTGTTGTTGATCTGTGTTAATTGAAGATTTTGCTTCATACTCCATGTTTATCTGAAATATGATTTTATACTGTATTTTTTGCAGGTCATGACATCATACCCTATTCAGGATCCAACTTATGGAGGAGCTATGGCTTATGCACAAGTACAGCAGGTGTGTTGGGAAGTGTTTCATGTCCATCGATGACACTACTGATACTAACCAATATTATCCTTGCATGGGCTAGAAGCTTAGAACTTGGGGAGGATTTCTTAATTTTTAAAAATGGTTTTGTGATGTCTTTTCTGCTTTAACTAAGGTTCTAGTGAAATACTATGTGTGTAGCACTTGGAAGGAGCATAGTGGTAGGGGCAATAGTAGTAATATATCTTGTTCCTTTATCCCTCTTTTTGCCCAAGGGATAACAGGACTGATATTTGCATTATTTGTGTTTTCCTTTTCCCCTTTTTCTGAAAAGGGTTAGAGTAAGTCTTCGAAATAACCAATTATTAGTTGCATCATTGGTGCTTTCATCATTTAAAGTGGGGAAATTTGTCAGTAAGTAATATCCTTTTCACTTGTATTTAGGTGAATCCTCAGCTGTATGGATTCCAGTTGCACCAGAGTAGAATGCCTCTTCCCCTTGCAATGGAGGAAGAGCCTGTTTATGTGAACGCAAAGCAATATCATGGGATTCTAAGGCGCAGACAGTCACGTGCTAAGGCAGAGTTGGAAAAGAAAGTTATTAAATCTAGGAAGGTATGTGAGTTTATATAGTATATTACTAGTATCATCTTATATTTATCAGCGGAATTTCTTTTTTTAACAAATAATTGCTTTTTTACTCTTTCTTCCATATTCTTTTCTGTTGGGGATTGGGAAGGCAGGATACAGGCTCACTTTCATTATACTTAAGCTCTGTTATATATCTAATCTCTTATCTGCTGTAACGTGTTGTTGGTTAACTAATTATTGAGAGTTTTGCATGATTTTTGTTCTTCTAGATAGATTTTTCTGCTGAATCTTCCTGCATGTGATATAGCAACTTGGCAACTTCTGGTTTCTGACATAGTTTCTTCTCATGTGGCAGTGGTTCACGGTTGTGAATTATATAGTTTCCAGTAGCTAGTATTAAAGTTTTCTTCATCATTTTTTCCTCCCAATCCATGTTTCAATATATCTTTTCATAGTCGTTCTCATTTAGAAATTTTTATTTGGATATTAAGTCTTGGTATTGAGGTGTCAAATGTCAACAGAGTATGAGGAGTTGTATATTGATTGTGTTCCCTCCATTACACTAGATTTGTCAAGTCTTGGAAAGTAAAGAACTAAGGAAAGGGCTATCTATAGTATTGTTGTGTTGTGGTACAAGTTTCTTTTTTTGCTTTTTTTTAATACTCTTTTATTAGTTAATTTATTTATTTTGTCTCTTTAATGGAAAATTTCAAATTGCTATGCATCTACCTTGTAGTTTCTCATCGTCATCTTCACTAGAATTGAACGACAGCTTTCATCTTAGGAAGTCGTCTTGTGATATGAAGTAGTGTACTATATTGCCTCACTAATTATGTAGCTTTCCATCAAGGGTTACATGGAGCTAATTTTATTTACTTTAATTTTTGGGGATGACCAATCCTGAAGAGGTCAAATGGCTTGAGTCATTCAAGCAAAGATGATGAAAACCTCTCTAAAGCTGGGAAAAGTCTCAATAGAAGTTGAAAGAGAGTATCTGAAACTTAAGCCGAATGTCAAGGTCACAAAGTGTCCCTATATGACATCAAATCCAAGATTCATTGCCCTAACTAAGTTTATATTATGGCCTGAGACTGATACACTCTCTAGAGGCAGATGGAATAAGGTCAGAAGATGCTTGGGGAAAGTCGTGCTACCTAGTATCCTCCTAGATTCCCTTGGGTTTCCAAAAAAAAAAAAAAAAAAGGTCTCTCGGGTAACATTGTGGGGGTCTTCCAGATCATGTTCTCCATTCCATAGATTGTAGGCCCAAATTTCACAGTAAAGTCTGTTTCGAAGCCTACCACATGAAGAACATGACATAACTGTCCACTTGTTGCCGATATTGTTCCTTCCCTCATCGGCATCATCAAGCTACTTTGAGTTTTATCTTGTTGGAGTTCAAGTTTTCTTAGCTATACGATGACTTTATAAGCAATGTTATTCTGGGGGATCAGATCTAGAGTTGGTCTCATGTCTCAACGATGCGTGATTTCTTTTACATCCCAGTGTGACATTGGAAGTATGGTTGTCAGAGTTCACAATTATGTTGAACTCAAGTTAACAGAATAAACGAGAGAGAGGAGAGAAGAGAGAAAATATAGCGTAATGTGTTTGTGTTTATTTCTGAATGAATGAATTATTACAGCATAGCTATGTATTTATACAGCAATGATTGAGCTTAACTAACTCTAACAAACTAGAGTAGCTTATACAAGAAGTAATGAAACTAACTGTAACTAACTTCTATTGTATATAACATATTCTAGAAGTAGTTTTAGCTTCTATATAACAACACCCCCCCTCAAACTTGGGAGGAGTTATCCAGGAACCATACCAAGTTTGCTTGATAAATTATTGTCTTGAACACTAGGAAGAATTTTGGTGAAGATGTCGGCAAGTTGGTTCCGGGTAGGCAAATGGCTCGGCTTCACCAGTATGAGGCCTTCCAAGACCTTGTCTATATTGAAGTGACAATCCACTTCTATATGTTTAGTTCTTTCATGGAATATAGGATTCGTAGCTATATGATTAGCTGATTGGTTGTCACAATGGAGTACAACAGGTTTTAAATTAGTAACACCAAACTCTTCAAGTAACCTTACAACCCATGTAACTTCACTAGCGGCACTGGGCCATAACCCCATATTCAGCTTATGAAGAACTCTTAGAAACAATACCTTGTTTCTTGCACTTCCAGCTGATAGGTGGGTTTCCCAATAAGAGAACATAGCCAGTGATAGACCTCTTGGAAGTGAGACAAGCAACCCAGTCAAAGTCACTAAAGGCTTGTAAAGAAAGCTGATTAGTAGCTTGAAGGAGGATACCCTTACCAGCTGTAGATTGTAGATATCTGAGGGTGTGATTGAGAGCTTGAACATGACTTAGCCTTGGACTATGCATAAACTGGCTTAAAGATTGCACAACAAATGCAATGTGAGGCCTTGTATGTGTTAGAAAGTTCAATTTTCCAACATAACATCTGTCTCAGCATCTGAATAGAGAGAAGAATCATCAAGAGAGAGCTTAAGGTTGAGAGGGAAAGGTGTAACTACAGCCTTGGTGAGATAAAAAACACAATCAGTCAAGAGCTCCTTGGTAAATTTCTTTTGAGTGAGAATATAACTAGCAGAAGTTTTACTGATTTCAATGCCAAGAAAGTAGTGTAGAACACCTAAATCCTTGATGCTGAAGGTGTTGTGTAGATGATCTTTGATAGCTTGTATAACAGCTTCATTGGAACCAGTGATGATGATATCATCTATATATACTGCAGCTATAGTAACATCACCATTTTCTTTCTTTAAGAACAATGAGTAGTCATTTTTGTATGGCATAAAACCTTGAGAATGAAGCTCATCAACAAGCCTAGCAAACCACTGCCTAGATGCTTGTATAAGACTATATAGAGACCTTTTAAGCTTGCACACATGACTTGGAGGAGCTGAAACACCATTTGGCACTTTCATATATACCTCTTCATGTAAATGCCCATGAAGAAAGGCATTATTAACATCAAGTTGAAACAAATTCCAGTTTTTGCTAGCAGCATAAGAGATCAAACTCCTGACAGTTGACATTTTTACAACCAGAGAAAATGTCTCTTGATAGTCAAGGCCATATTTCTGAGTGAAACCCTTGGCTACCAACCTAGCCTTGTATCTTTCAATTGAGCCATCAACATGTTTCTTGACCTTGTAGACCCACTTGCAGCCTATAGGCTTCTTATGCTTAGGTAGAGGTACAAAATCCCATGTGCCATTGTTCTGTAGTGTAGTTATTTCTTTCTGCATAGCTTCTACCCAATTGACATCAACAGCTGCCTCTTGGTAAGTAGTTGGCTCAAAGCAATCTATTTGAGTATCAACAACAGCTTTATGTGAATCAGGAAGAGAAGTATATGAAACTAAGTTATACCAATGTGTAACTGAATTAGAACAAACAAAGTCCTGGAAATGGGCAGGGAGTTTAGTTTGTCTAGAAGACCTCCTAGGTGGAGAAGGAGGAGAAGGAGGCTGAGGAGGAGAAATAATGGGAGATGAGGTTGGAGGAGCTGTGGAGACAGGAGAAGAAGTAAGAGTAGGTGAAGTAGGAGAAGGTGAAGTAGGAGATGAGGTGGAAGAGGTATCTGATGATGTCAACATATCAGGTTGAGATGGTGTGAATGAGTCAGTAGTAGAAACAGGAAGAAAGAATTGAATTGAATAGGTGTGTTTAGGATTAGAAGAGAGATGAAAAGGGAAATGTTTTTCATGAAATTGTATATTCCTAGATATAACAATTTTATTAGTGATTAAATTGAGAACTTTGTAGGCTTTGTGGCTAGGTGGATACCCTAGGAACACACAAGGGTGAGCTCTGTTGTCAACTTTTTTTTTTGTAACAGTAGGAGTGGCTATATAGCATAGACAGCCAAAAACTTTTAAGAGAGAAAGATGAGGAGGAGTGCGAAAGAGTCTTTCATATGGTGTAGAAAATGGAATACTCTTTAAAGGCATCTTATTAACCAAGAAAGTGGTAGTGAGAATGCACTCATTCCAGTACCTAGCAGGAAGCTTAGACTGAATGTATAATGCCCTTGCAGTTTCAAGGAGATGTTTATGTTTTCTCTCCACAACACCATTTTGTTGTGGAGTGTGACTACAGCTCTTCTGTTGCACAATGCCCTTAGTAAGCAGTAAAGTTTTCATTGATCCTTCAGTTAGATCAGGTGCATTATCTGATCAGGTGCCTTTACTTTCATATCAAACTGAGTTTCTACATACTGCAAATATTGAGTCATAATAGAAACAAAATCAGTTTTATTTTTCATGAAATGAGTCCATGTCATTCGAGTGTAATCATCAACTATTGTGAGAAATTGATTACAACCTAAGTGTAACAACTCAAAAGGCTTATTGTTTTTTATAGAACTAGTAGGGAAGGGAGATCTTGTATGTTTTGCCAAAGGACATATATTCCAAAAGCATTCAGCTATACATCCTTGAACATCAAGACCTTTAACATTCTTTATTCTACCAAATGACATGTGACCCATCCTTAGATGCCATAACTTGGCTTCTTCAACTTCAGCAGAACAATTGGTTGAAAGAGCAACTTTGTGATCTGTACCAGCAGCAGGTGAAAGAAGGTTATCATCTAGAACATAAAGACCCTTTTCAAGCTTACCAAGCACTATTTGCTTGTTCAAGGAAAGGTCCTGAAGCACACAATTATCATTGACAAATGATACAGAATAAGCAGCATTGTGACATAACTTGGAAATAGAAATCAAGTTGAATTGGAAACCAGGCACATGTAGGACATTTTCAAGAATAACAATGCCTTCCAAAGAGATGTTACCTTTATGTTTAACTTTTATTTTAGTTCCATCAGGAATGGTAACCATAGGATGTGGTGCAGTAAGTTAGATCTGAGCACATGTGGTCAGTGGCTCCACTATTTAATATCCAAGTATGATGATATTTAGAGAGTAAGCAATGATACAACTGAGAACTTACTGCCAATCCTATTGCTGAGTCTGAATCATTTTAATTCTGAGTTTGTTGTTTCTGCAAGTATTGTAGAAACTGCATGTGTTGTTGTTATGGAGTAAAAGTGGCATGAACAACACTAGAATCTTCAGTGGAGTTAGGGAATTAACTGAAATGCAGCAGCAATTCTTCTCCCTTTGTATTTGTTATCCTTAGGATAACCATGCAGCTTCCAACATTTGTCAATTGTGTGATTTCTCATCTTGCAATGTTCACAAAACAGATGATTTCTCAGAGTATTCTTTGCATTGCCACTGCTAGAAGGTTTTGAAAAGAATGGCCTAGCATCCATCATTCTATTTGCTGTGAATGCTGTAGTAACTTCACCAGATTGAGACTTCAAATTACTCAATTCTTTGTGAGTTTCTTCTTGTAAAAACAATCCGTATGCCTTGGAAATTGTTGGCTATGGACTCATCATGAGTATAATACTCTTTGTATGAACAAATTTTTCATTAATCTTCATCAAGAAATGAATCAACCTTTGTTTCTGTTGAGATTTCTCCAGTTTTTTTGTCAGGTCACAATCACAGCCAGTACACTCACATGAAGCCAAAGGATCCAATCCATCTAATTGATCCCAAAGCAATTTAATCTTTGTGAAGAAACTAGTTATACTTTCATCTTCTCCCTGAGGTCCAGATGTTTGACTGAATCTTTCCTCAAGATCAAGCCAAATTTCTCCAGCAGTGTTGAAATATAGCACACTTCGACTTATAGAAGGTTCTAAAGAATTCAGAATCCAAGAAATCACTAAATCATTGCATCTACTCCACAATCTGAAGTTTGATGAACTTGCTACTGGTTTAGTTAATGATCCATCAACAAAACACAGTTTATATCTAGCTGACAAAGCAATACTCATAGATCTTCTCCAATCATTGAATCCAGTTCCATTGAAGGTAGAATTTACCAGTTATGATGAATTAACATCAGAATTGTTCAGAAAATATACTGAATTAGGATTTTGCTAAGGATCTTGATTGTTTTGATTGTTTTGAGAAGATTTTTTTTTGATTTTGAATCAATCAAAGTCAAATCAGAAATGAAATTGAAGAACTTAAAGAATTCAGGTTTCAGAACAACCTGAAATCAGAAATGAAATTGAATTGAAGAACTAAAAAATTCAGGTTTCAGAATAACCTGAAATGATGATGATCAGATTTTTCACTAATCTGAGATAATGATTTGCGGAATTCCAGAAATCAGCAGGATCATATGATCTGCTCTGATACCATGTCAAAGTTGACAATTATGATGAACTCAAGTTAACAGAATAAACGAGAGAGAGAAGGAGAGGAGAGAAGAGAGAAGAGAGAAAATATAGTGTAATGTGTTTGTGTTTATTTCTGAATGAATGAATGAATTATTACAGCATAGCTATGTATTTGTACAGCATTATTGAGCTTAACTAAATCTAACAAACTAGAGTAGCTTATACAAGAAGTAATGAAACTAACTACTAACTGTAACTAACTTCTATTGTATATAACATATTCTAGAAGTAGTTTTACCTTCTATATACCAACAATGGTATTCTTATATTGTACGTGATGAATTTGTGCTCTGGCTGCTCTGAACTACTCATAATCACTTAATCAGTAATGCTTTTCTGCCTTAATCAAACAATAGTAGGAACTGCAGCTGCTATCATTTGCATTTTGTTACTCATGTAGGTACAAACTACTCTTTTCTATGAGAATTAAAGATTTTATGTTGTGCCTCTGCATGTGGCACTCTTCTGTCCAAAAATTTATATCTATTAAAAAAATTTCTACCTTTACCGTAGTCTTTGTTATTTTGGCCTATTTCTCTCCCTGTCAACCAGTGCATTATGTATTTACCAACTATTTTCCCTTCATCTTGCTGACTTGCCATACAGTTTCTAACAGATTCGAACTCAAGTCTTATTTGATTCTGAGGGCTTTGTTATTTTGTCATTTCCCGCAGCCATATCTTCATGAATCTCGTCATTTACATGCTTTGCGAAGGGCGAGAGGTTCTGGAGGACGTTTTCTCAATGCAAAAAAGCTTGATGACAATAATGCTGATAATTCAATAAAGACGGAAGCAAATTCAGCAACCAACCTTCAAATTCATTCGGGTGGTTCAGCATATTCTCAACATGTGTCCTCTACCTATAGTGCAAAGGCAGCTTCTTGGAATCAGCAAGAAGCAAGAGAATTGATGATTTCAGACATGCACAAAGCAGAGTCACATTCCAGTAACGCCACTAATGTTCACGGCCTCTCATCAACATATCATTCGTTTTCTGGTCCTGATGAAGGAAGAGACTACTATGGTCAGGGAGGATTGAATTTGAATGGGGCTCTTTCCGTCAAGTAGGACCCACTTTGAGGGACGGCTGCTACATTATTACCTTCTGGTACCACCTTTGACCCTTTTTGAAGTAGTGCTTTTCATTTTGTAGATCGTTAGTTATATATATGTTCTATCCACAATCAACTTCTCTGGAAAACTACATTTTGAGCGGGCTTTTGATATCTAAACTATAGGTATCTCATAGTTATAACTCATAAAACTCGCAAGGATGAAGATTTCAATTCTGTGAATATTTTTGTGTTGTTTGAGTTGATGTCAGGTTATGTTAGCAGTATTGGGTGTGATTCAATTATGGAGAAAAGTAACCCTTCAAGTATGTGGAGTGTGGAGTCTCAGGCAACTCATTCTTGGCTGGATTATGTGGTTTACCGTGGTCGGGATAGAAGAGGAAACACGAGTAGGACAATGCTCTCATCTGCCTGCCATTGTTTTCCGGTTTCCCCTTCCCAATCAACTTATGACTTATCTATTGTGTATAAAGAACCCAACTGACCTTGTAGAATTCTCATGGATTGCTGTTTAAGTTAGTGTGTGGATCTATGTTGTTGTACTTTTAAGGAACTGCCTACAATACTGGAACTGAGTAGGGGTGTACAATGTACAGTGTACCTCCGTTTGGATCTCTGGATGTGTTGTACTGATGGTGGGAGATAAACTTTGTGTAGTTTATAGGCTTTCATTTTATGCATGTTGTTGCTTACTGTATACTGTTGCTTTGAATTCTAACCAACTAGTTACTTCAGCAAGGAGAGTGGAAATAGTGTAAAAACGAGGTCCAACTTCCAAGTAGTGAAATCAGCCAAAAAAAAGACATCAAAATTTGCCAAAATGTTTTTCATAGAAACAAACAGAGATAGGAGTAAAAGAGGTAGTATTTTGCACCAAAAAGATGTACAATAAAATGGTAAGCTCTATTAGGTATTAACTATTAACCATGTTTCCCCAAAAAAATGAGAATGGGGGGCGAAAGAAAAGATCAATCAGGGATGTTTTTAAGCCTTATTTGCTGTTGCTAACCATTTGTTACAGGAATAGTCTTTTTCTCATCAATTAAAAAGTTGTCCTATTAACTCATAACCAATTTATTGTTGTTGATTTCACTACGTCTCGGTAGTTTTATTATCCTTTAAAAAAATTAATTTCTGCTGGTTCTATGAACAGATAATTTTAGAAATTTGTATGCAGGTACATGAATAAAAGAGACGCATTTACAAAATCGTGTGCTTGATGGAGCTAACTCAATAACATATCTTAAGCGATTGCCAAATGAACTAGGAGTCGTAATTGCATGTACTGCAGGCAGCTTACAGATAAACAGCGAACATAAAGACATCTCATAACCAACACTTCTTGTCTATAACTTCAAGCATATATTGGCATTATAAAGTATTTATGAATATAAATAGTGAATGTTATAGAAAGTAATACTTTACATAAACCCGTATTGTTCTGGAATGCTGGTGCTACGTATACACAACATATTGTACAAATGTTCCATTTATTCCCTCTCATTAGGAGACTGCAAAATCATTTCCACCTATATTTCAGCCTGTTCTTGTAGTTGTTCCTGTACACATCAGACACGAGTTCAAACTGTCAGAAAGACCACTCCTATGCTCGAAAAATGCACACATCAAGGACTTGTAAAACAACAAACAGGTATAGAGGATTGCATGTATCATGTATGATGTATGTTTTGTAGAAGAGTTTCGATACCAACAGTAAGAATTATAATCAATCCTACCCCCATTCGAATTATAATCAATCCTACCCCCATTCATTGCACCTTCTCACACGACACAATAGAAAAGAGAGAAAAAGAACAAAGAGCAGAACCACAAAAGTTGCATTCTCTCAAACTCAAATGATTTTCAACTCAAATTTCCAGCCATATTCTTGTAAGATGGCACCAGTAGTCTAACAATATCATGAGAGTTTCGATGTACTTGCAAGCTAACATACACACATGACCGCCAAACCAAGGGAAGCTGAAACTCTTGAAAACTTCCAGAAAGCATATAGTAGCTATGCCGCTAACCCCCCCAAAAACCAAAAAAAAAAAAAAACCTATATAATGGTCATAAGGCATCTCAAAAGCTTTGAAGCCTGTACAAGGAATTTGTTTGTAGGGTAACGGCTTTCCCTGATTCATGAATATAGTTTAAGGCGGGCAAAGCACATGGGACCACGGACCAAGCTATGAAAGTATGAAACTTAAAGCCAAACTATGTAGTAGAAGCTATTAAAGGCAGTTTAAGTCCGATGCAGTGGGTCCAAAACCCCAGTAATCATCCCAAGGTATCTAAGGTCCTAGATAGAATACGTCGACAAGACCCAAAAAGTTGCTATATACCTGAATGCAAAGGCTATATAATATACACCTTCCATACATTCTCATAACCTAAGCAAGAAAAACTATTAGGATGTATCATAGGATCATTATAGACCATTCAAAAGCATGTTTTGGCAAAGAACTCGCATATGTCGGTGTCAAGGCCTTTGGAGGTAATTTGAGGTTAGATTACGACAAAGTTCAATGGTCGATGCATAATGCATTGTTGTGTAACCAAGATGTTAAAAACAAGGCCAATGTTCAATTTACGAAAGATTAGCTCTAAAAGTGTGATAAAGGCCAAGTAACGAAGCTACGAAAGCAATGCTGTAAAAGTGCAAGCTTGAATATATGAAACAATTTGTAAGAGGCATTTCGAGTCAAATTAGAGGGTCCAGACCACCGGAGATTTATACCAAGGTACTACTATGCCCTCGTAAAGATCCTCAATAAAAAGTAATGTCAAGAGGTCCCAGAAAGTCTGAGATACTAGCCGAATTTGAAGGCATAATACACGCCTTTGGTACAACTTTAAGACCCGAGCAAAATAATCTCCCAACGATGCACTTAGGGTCATAAGAGACCATTAAAAAAGCATATTTTGGCCAATAAGGGGGCATGCGGTGATGTCGAGGAGCCCTTTAGATTATGGATCGGGGACAATGTTCAATAGTCGATGCATAATGCTTTGTTGTATAAGGCAAGCTATGAAAGGAAAAAAACCAAGATGTTAAAAAAAACGGTTTTTTCACCATATACCCCCCGACAAATTTTTTTTTGCACCATATACCCTTTCAACTTTTGAAATTCACCATATACCCCATCACCTTTTAAAAAATACATCGACTTACCCTGACTAACTGTTAGACTTCCTGTTAGTCATTAGGCCCTAATCCTCCCCTAACCCTAATTAACTAACCTAAATCAAACCCTAATTCTAACCCTAACCCTAATCTAATACACTAACTTGGGCCCTAACCCCAACCACTAACTTAAGCCCTAACCCAAACCACCACCTTCCCCTCACCACCACCCCTCCCCTTCCCCCGTCACCACTATCACCCCTCTCCCTCCCCCTTCCTCGTCACCACCACCACCCTCCCCTTCCCCTTCCCCGCCCCTCGGCGCACCCCTCCCCTTCCCCGTCACCACCACCACCCCTCCCCTTAACCCGCTACCCCCCCTTCCCTCGTCACCACCACCACCCTTCCCTCCCCTTCCCCGTGACCCCCTCCCCTCCCCCCGCCCTTCTGCGCACCCCTCCCCTTCCCCTGTCACCACCACCACCCCCCCCCTTACCCAGCTGCCCCCTCCCCTTCCCTCGTCACACCACCACCCCCTTCTCTCCCTTCCCCCGCCGGCCCCCTCCCCTCCCCTACCCCTGGCTGCGCGAACCCCCTCCCCTCCCCTTCCCCTCTAGCTGCAAACCCCCCTCCCCCTCCCCTTCCCTCGCCGCGAACCCTTCCGCCGCCACAACAAGCCGTAATTCGAAAATCGAAACCCCCTTCGTGCGTTTTTTTGTTCTTCTCCGGCGAGTTTACAGGGGAAGGGAAATTGAGTAGGGAGATGCGAGGGGGTGGGGGGAGGGGCTATGGGAGAGGTGGGGAGGGGGGGCTTCTGGGGTGGGGGGGGGTCATGGGGGAGTGGGGGGAGGGGGGGCATCGGGGTGGTGGGGAGGGGGGGGGGGAGGGGCCGGGCGAGGGGGGGAGGGGGCTTCGGGGGCGGTGGGGAGAGGGGGTGGGCTGCGCGGGAGTTGGGGAGGGGGCTTCGGGGGGTGGTGGGGAGGGGGTGGGCTTCGGGGGGTGGTGGGGGTAAGGGAGGAGTGGGTGGGCTGCTGGGGTAAGGGTGGGGGGTGCAGGGTGAGGGATGGAGGGGTGGTTAGGGGTTAGGGTATTAGATTAGGGATTGGGGTTAGGGTTTGGCATAGGTTTAAGGTAGTTAATTAGGGTTAGAGGGGGGATTAGGGGTTAATGACTAATGGCGTTAGCCTTCCGTTAGTCAAAAGGGTAAGTCAATGTATTTTTTAAAAGGTGAGGGTATATGGTGAATTTCAAAAGTTGAAAGGGTATATGGTGCAAAAAATTTGTCGAGAGGTATATGGTGAAAAACCAAGATGTTAAGAAAAAACCCTTACTATGAAATCCAAATTGTGAAAGCTCAGCTATAAAAGCCCAAATAATGAAAGCAGTGTCATAGAGTGATAGAACAACAAGCTCAAAAAGATATGAAATAAGCTCTAATAGGCTTTTAAGTGTTCCAACCACGTGAAAATCATCCCAAGATATCTTGATGTCCTTGGGGAAGGTCTATCAGAAAAAACTGTTGTCAGGAAATTTACCAAAATAGCCGAAGTTCAAGGTTGTAATAAATGCCTCATGGACATTCCCAGGAACCGAGAAAAGACCTTTATGAACGTAGGGTCTCAGAAGACCATTTAGAAGCATATCCTTGGCCAAGAACGGGCAGAGGGTGGATTAGGATGACTTTCAATGGTTGATGCCTAAGGCAAGAACGCGCAGAGGGTGGATTAGGATGACGTTCAATGATTGATGCCTAAGGCTTTGTTGGGTAAGGCAAGCTTTGAAGTAAACCACACCAAGATTTTAAATACAAAGGCCAATGTATGAAGCAAATGTTATGAAAGCTTTGCTATAGAAGTGCAATAAAGGCCTAGTAACGAAAGCTATGCTCTGAAGGTGCGGAAAGATATAAAACAAATTGTAAAAAGGCATTTTAAGTCAATAATAGAGGGCCCCAACCATCAAGAAGCATCCGAAGGTATCCCCATGCTCTTACAAAGGTCATCAATTAAAATGTCGCCATGGTCCGGAAGTTTCCGAAATAGCTGAATTTTAAAGGCTGTAATACACGCCTCTGGCACATTGCCGAGGCTCGAGCAAGAAACCTCTAGGGATGCATCCTAAGGCCATTAGAGACCAAATAAAAGCATATCCTTGACTACGTACATGCATAGGGTGGTGCCAAAGGCTTTTGGGGGTACTTGAGGGTGGCTTACGAAGATGTTCAATGGCTGATGCATAATGCTTTATTGTGAAAGTGAAGCTATCAAAGGCAAAGGCCCAAACTATGAAAGGCTTGGCAAGGCCAAGGTCTGAGGGGCAAAGCTGTGGAGGCCAAAATGGAAGTAAAACGAGAAAAACTGTTCGAACAGCCGGAATAACAAAATCTTCTTTTCCTATGCATTTATCATCCCCTAGACCCTAGTTAGTTGCTGATATAAAGTAATGCCTTTGGATGAAGAAAATGCATGATTGTCAAAGAAACGTGTCACCTTCATTATTTATTTCAGGGAAAAAGTACAAAGTTTAGTATTATAATTTATACCCAAATTTCTTACTTTATCCCAGGAATATCCCTCAGGATTGGATTTTAAAAGTTCCTCGATCTTGGCTTAGAAATTGCCCTGTATATACTAGGAACTTGATTAAAACAGTAAATCATCTAATGCGTTTTAACACATCCCTCCCATCAAGCATGAGTAAATAGTATCTCCAGAACAAGCTAAATTTCAAAGACACGACTTGCTTAAGAAACTGACAAGACCAAAACCTTTTCACAATAAACCCTTACTGTGCTACACCATCAATAATCACATTTTATTGCACCAGAGGTGACCATTTTCTTGGGTAACCTCTCAAAAAGATCTTCTGATGCACCATGCAGAAGCTGAAATTACACTTTCACTAACAACGTAAATCCATTGACAAGGTTTCCAGAGACAATCATATATAAGATATTATGACATGAGAAAAGATTACACTCACTAGGTTTTGAAGGTTGACAGACTCCAAGTACCATATAATTAAAAGAACAACAATGATGCCGATCAAATTGCTTCTTTATAAATAATATTTTACTAACCTCCGTTACAAAGAAAGCATGAAACCCGTAGGGAACTCTATTAGGTAATTCAACAACTGCAACAGGATCAGCTGACATTGTTTTCGCATCAATCACATTCACAGATGATTTGCTGCAAACCGAAAGTACAAACCCATAAGATGTCACTCAAAGCGCTCGAGGCCTTACAAAATTTACAATGTGTTCGAGTCCAACAAGAACAACGGTATAACATAAGATGTAATGTGTTAAACTAGTTTGACAAGCATCTCACAAAGTTGAAAACAGCAAGGCAGCTTCCTTTTCGCTGATAATAGATAGATTACGCATCTTGAAAACAATAAAGTGCAGGATAAAAGGATTACCCTGTTTTTTCGTCATGCACAAAGAAGATCAGATATCCATCATCCTCTTCGCTGGTGGTACCTTGTTCACGAGGAACAAAGATAGCCTCTGATCCAAATCTTCCAGGACCCAGGTCAAAAATACCTTGCACAGTTCCTCCAACTTCAAGCTTTGTTTTGCTAGAATCTGGTTCAGCATGCAAGTCAAATTTGACTATCCCTTGCACTTTTGCAATGCTGCCCAATATGGTACCATAAACATATCTCTGTTTCCTGTGATTGAGACAAGATTAACATAAATATACTACAGATACATTTAGTAATTTTCTTGCCCCTTGCAACCCTCACCAATATGAGATGAGTACAAGCTTCACCCAATTGGTGGAGGGGTTATAAAAAAGATTTACAAGTGGAAATGCGATCCCCAAATACCTGCCAGTGTAGTTCTCATTAACTCTAGGGAAATCCACGGCAGATGCTGATAGTTGCTTTTGAGAAGCAAGACCAGTTTCCATGTTGAATCTCATCTCATACCTGTAAACAAGAATTACCATCAGTGAACTGAAAAACAGAAAGAGGAATTAGATTCTGTCCAAGAATTAGAGTATCCTTACAGCTGATTTGAGAAATTATCGACCATATCTGTAGCAGCTCCACTGACCATATCCAAGTCTGGATTATCAATGCGGCAAGTGATTAGAACAACCTCATCTCCTTCTTCCCATGCATTGGCTGTCAACATAAAAAATAAAGATTGTACCCACTGTAAAAATGAAATAACTTATTTAACACAGATTAAGATAAACAGTAAACCTCTGCTAAAGCTAATGATCTTACAATATTCAAACCAAATTACAAGTTGACAAAATGTTCTCTACAAATGTAAGATGAAATACATAAATCTACGACGAATACGAAGATGTAGGTATCCAAGACGCACCATTATGAAATATGAAGCAATTTGGAAGCTCAAACCATTTGATTAAGCTCTCATTCTTTGCATATCGTGGTAGTACACCAAAGCGAGACTTTTTTGTTGAATCAAAAGTGAAGATTAGTTTCTTTTCCTTCACCATTTCCTGGATATTATGGAATATGAGATCAATCGAACAAACAGAATGCTAAGAACCAAGATGACTCTTAGCTAATTTCTCAGCATAACAGCAGATTTAGAGGAATTAGGAAGGACTAATGAAGAACTAATGAGAAAACTACTAAGATATGATTGTATTGATGATTAGCACCGATTACAACCTAACCAACATTCGAGAGGTTGGAGCTCTCCAAAGTAACCATTTCCCTCACTAAACTTATCAATTTTCAAGATCCCGTTCCCATTCTCAGTTGCTCTATATTTATACTACTCCCCTTAACAAACTATCCAACTTATTCCCCAAGTAAACCAAAGAAGATAATATCTAAAATACCCTTCCCCCTACAATATTAGTTCTTAGCACATAAGTGCTTCATGGGGGAAAGGGGCAGAAAGAGAATGCATGGAAAATGGTACAGTAGCATCAGACAGCAAGATCCTACAATGATGTTTGGCTTCTACTGTAATACAACGTTAGTCTTTCCAAGAGAAGTAATTTCGTAATATAGTATACCCTTCTAACAAACATTTCCCCCCCCAAAAAAAAGGACTTGTCTATAAAATTGCATGAAAAATTATCTCAATCAAGAGGTGAACATAAGTTTTTTCAAACATATTCCATAGCATCGAAGGCTGGTTGCCTCATTTGATGGATAAGTTACCATACCTTAGGTCTGAAGTATAAAGGAAGATCCATAATAATAGCATAATTCTCAGTGATGGCAAAATCGTGCATCATAATAGGGGCCGGGATTGTTATTGGTACAGGGTCATGCATGACACCATCCTTTGATATTACTCTGTATGTGATATATGGTGGGGCATGAGAGTAGCCAAAAGTAAACATTTCCCCTGCACAAGAGTTTAGTCAGTGAGACGATAAAATGGCAATTTTTTTATACTAATGTGAGTATTCATGGGAGAGATAATAGAATCTCACCTGTGAATGGGTCAACCTTCGGATGAGCTGTAAAGGAGTGGGTCAACCTTTTATCATAGTCAAGCAATCCTAGGGTTTGAAGATCCCCATCTTCCAAAACACGAAGAACATCTGCATCAAACAGAGAAGTTGAACCTAGTGTCAAAATTGGTAATACCAATAATATATGACAACCCTCTAATGGAAGCGCACCACAATTACTGTCCCAAACAGACAACAACAAGAGCATGCCATTCCAATATTGTCAAGATTTGGGGAGCTTTAGATGTATCTAGTCAAAATCGAAAGATTAACCCTACTCTTCTAACTTTGAGATGTAAAAGCTGCCACTTGTATAATTATTGACTATTGTTATTCTTGTGTCAAAAAACTTCTCTACACCATTCCATGAAATAAAAAAGTCATTTTTGTCTAATAATGACTGAGTTGATAAATCATCATCAAACCAGTGAGTGCATACTGCAAACACATAAAATTCGAAATGACCCTGCCCATAACTCCATTTTTTGGGACATAACATTCAAGGTCCACATAAGTTAGATCAGCACCAGTCTGTTAGGTACTTGGATATGAGAATAGTAGCTCTGAGCGAAAGAGCACAACATACATGGTTTATCTCCCTCTGAAAGTGCTAGAAGCTTCCCATGGTGATATATAAGAGCAGTATTAGCTGCAAAAAGAGGAGAAATCCAGAAAACCTCTCAGATTTCAGAAGCACAGAGAAATGCAAAATCATATCAGAATTAAACAAAAAAAAAAAATCAATTCAATGATGCATTCACTTCCCACTTCCCAGCGAAAGCACAGCAAAAAGATACTTGTTGCAGGTAGATAAAGGAATAATTCATCCTACTTTGTAGGAGAGCTTTCTGGCTAGAGACATTAGTGATAAAGATAACCCAAGGAGAAGAAGAAAACCTGTCCCATTTCCATACGACATATCTAGTACTTTCAGTTTGGCTCTGAGCATTTGCAAGTTCACTGTAAGTAATCCAAATAGCCCCTTAAGATCTCCAATCTGCAAAAGATATGAAAAATGACAAATGCAAGGTCTGTATCAAATTCTTTATATAGTCATGTAGAATAAGAAGCTTTGAAACAGCAAGTCTACATTGAAACACCATTATGTGGTTGCATTACTTTTTCTTTTTACTTCATAAGAGCGAACAAAGAATTCAAAACTTTTCGTTAGTTTTATTCACTAGTCTCAGGGCTAATATCAACATATATGCCTACGCTTTAGTGTAACTCGAAACATAAATAGTAGGGGATGTGACTGTTCTAATATCAGCTTGAGTATCAAAACTCAAAAGCACTAAACGAAAACAAGAGCAGACGTGGATAGGATAGCGACTACGGTTGGTGATGGAGTACATTTTTTCCCCCAAAAATGTCATAACTTGAATATTCATGACTGATCCTCTACTGTAACAAAAGTTCTCTCTGAGTAAGTTTTCTCTAAATGGTACTAGATGTGATTATACTAATGAAAACTTTCTTTTAGAAGCATTAGCAAGAACTAATCAGAGACATGTGCAACTTGCAACCATCTCCCTTTAAGATATGGCTCATAAGCATGTACGCAACGATGTTGTTATAGTGGAATGTGTATGTGAGCATTATCTTCAGCGTTATCAATAGCAATTCAATGATTCAGTCCAAATCCCATCAGTCTGACTCTATCACAAGACAAATTGGACCTGAATCAGATGGGAGGTCTAACGTACGTAAGGTCTGACTCAATCTGATTTTTCTGTCACCTCATCGACTGATAAATTAAAATTACATTACAATAGAATAGTTGTATTGACATTATTTAAAATCAAGTACATATATTGTTTTCTAAAACAATGATTTTGTGATTTAAGTGATGACATAGCCTGAATCCAACTCTAAGTCCAACCTGAGCCGAGAAAATAAGAATTCGATCTGGATCCGAGATATAAATTTCGTATTCGAATCCAACTTTAAAATCCAAATAGCAATGAATTAGATATGGATTTTGGTAAAACAACTCGATCCATTACTCTTCCTACTTCAGACTTTGCATTGATAATTTGATACTATGAGTAGTATAAAGTATAGACTAACAAAAGTAGACAGAGGGAGCAACTCATTATTTTTAACTCCAAAATTCAGTTGCATAGTCCATTACTTGTTTCAGTCCCTTGTTGCCTACCTTCATAAACTTTGGCGCTCCAAAAAACTCTTCTTGTTTTAGCCTCGATGTCTTAACATAACGGGAGACATATGTTGCTTTACCATCTTTAATGCGCATTCCATGAATCATGCTAAAAAAGAAACAGAAGATATATTGAGTATATTGTGGCCAAAAGTAATCTTGAACATAATATAGCAGCAAACAACAGATCATACATCTTTCCCGTATCTAATGACAGGCACAGGTAATTAGATAGATTAAGAAAACGACGTCATATGGAAAACTATGGAGCTCCTCATATATGGTCATATGTCAAAACAGAGGGTCAAAGTCCAAACTGAATAGCAATCATAATTCATAGCCATGCCTGTCTTTCAGTAAACTAATGTCATATTACCTTCTTTATATTGTAACTGATGAGAAAATCTGTGACCAAAAACAGATGAAGAGAAAAGAATCAACTTGGAGGAGGATTTCAGCTCTCTTTTCATTTTTAACAGCACTTCCAAAGAAATATGGAGTTTGTGAGAGTGACATAAAGTTTTGAAGTGCAAACATTAGTACTATTTTAATCAAATGTTTAACATTGAGCTTGTAATACACGGGCTGGAGCTACATGTTCAAGCAGCTATTAGGTAAAAACGATGAATAGAACATACCCATCTCCATCAAACCTGCAAGAAAAATAATAAATATGAGCACAAGGTTTACGAAATTCGAAAAATATACATCATTCTCTCTGCCTATCAAAACAACCAACTTATATATGAATGACAACAAAGTGGTTATGACTCACCAGTGATATCCTGCCAGAGGAGGAAGCTTTGGGTTGGGTCCAACCCTGACAAACTCCCCATTTAAGCATTCCTACATAATAATGTCTTAATCAATCACAATGTATGAAACAGCAAGTAGCCAAGTAACCTTAAAAAAGAATTAATTATGAACTTTTGGTATAATATTTCAAACGAGTTGATGATTTTTTTTTTGTAAGAAAAATACTGTGTATTACTAGGGCCAAGCTGATCACAGTTAGAGTACTACATATACCAAGGTAAAGTTCTTTAAATACCTCCAATTTCACATTATGCTGAAGTCTAGCATTTACAGGCTATAGCCTATTACAAATAATTGATGTTTGATTGTTTCGTCGATTCCATTCACATAAAAAAAAGGGCGAAATTGGCCTCAACACCCTCTGAACTATAGCTCGAGTGCACCCAACACCACCAACTACGACTAGTAGCATAAACACCACCAACTATGGGGTGGGGTGCATTCCGTACCATAAATGAGGTCGGAAGCCTAAAATGTTGCCGAAGACAGTGGGTTTCTATGGTACAGACTGCACCCCACCCCGTAGTTGGTGGTACAGACTGCACCCCACCCCATAGTTGGTGGTGTTTAGGCTAATAGTCATAGTTGGTGGTGTTGGGTGCACCGGAGCTATAGTTCAGGGTGTTGAGGCCAATTTTGCCAAAAAAAATTGATGTTTGTTAATCCCATTCTGTTGAAATAAACTACAGGTAGCAAGAGATTAAGATTACCAGGCATACATTTGAGTGATTAACCCATTGCATCAAACTTTTGATACTAATAATACTAAAATAAGCTAGTAGACAAAGCTTACAAACTTTGTACATCTGGCATTTTCGTAAATCAAACAATATTAATATTAAGTCGTAGGAGTCAAATATTAAGTCGCGATTTTTTATATCTAAAACAATATTGAAAAAAGGACAATCACGACTCAATATGCAAAGCTTAGATGGTGCACACGCTAGTACATAGAGCATGGTGCGCACGTGATAACAAGCTAAATGTACATAGATAACAAGCCAAATGAACACATGTACATGGACAGCAAGCCAAATGAACATATGGTACTTGTTCACTCGTATAGATCTTCGTGTTCATAATCTAGTCCTTGATGTTCATCGTGCATATGGTTCTCATCCTACGGACGTGTGTATATACTAATTTAGGCTCAACATGAGTAATATTCTACATATTCAAGATGAACTGGCGCTCACTCTTTAATTCCACAAAATAAATGTAAGTTGATCCAAAAGATGAGGAATTTAATAAGCATGATCATAAGAAGCTACTAGTTACAACAGTAATTGAAAATTGATGATTGAATGCAAGAATTGAGAAGCAAAAATCGTCGACATTGAAAATAGAAGAAAAGTTAGGGCATACAGGAAGATGTCCATGAACAGGTAAGTCTTTGCAAGGAGGAGTTTCATCGAGAACAGGAGCGAAATTGCCGGTGAGATAATGAAGAGGCTGAGAAGAATCATGCATCAATTTCACGATGAGTTTTTCAAGCCAGTCAATTGCTTTGGAAGTGAAGCCTTTGTTGGGTTTTGGCTTCACCTCTACAATTCCTCCACCTTTACTATGCATGTCCATGTCGTTTTTCAGCTTCTTCTCTTCCACTGCTTCACCCATTCTCTCTTTAACCCTTGTGCTAATTAATTCGAATTTTGGAAATGGTATTCTGGAATTGTAGTACTAGTTCAGTTTCAGTGGGATTCATTCATTTCTGCTGATTTCTGACTGTTTTAACCAAAATTATTGTGGCTTTCAAATGTTTTGTTGTTGATTGATTTCCATAGGACATAGGTACAAGGTTATCATTATGACACGTAGTCTCACTGTGCACGTCTAATTCTAACATACCAAATTACCAATATATCATCCCAAGATACAAGTACACAACATCACAAAAAATCAAGGTTAATTGATTGGGGACCCTCCTTCTACCCTTAGTTCTCTATAATAGAAATTCGATTCTTGTCTCTTGTAAAATGAGATATCCAAATTCACCTATACTACTACTAGATATCTACATCTTACCTTAAAAGGAAAAAGAAAAAGATCACAACGTCGCAATCTATATGCATATGTTATGGGCCCATACTAATTTTTAGGGTTGAGAAAAACTTACCCAACACGTTTATCGAACCCGAACCCAACCTGAAATAAGCGGGTTTGGGTAGAGATTTTTGACCCATTTAAGTAAATAGGTTGATACGACTTACCCAATTAATTAAATGGGTTAGGTTAATGTTGACATTTGCAACCCGAAATTAATCTGCTTTGACCTATTTAACTCATTGAAATATAAATTTCCTAAAAAGTTGTGTTAAAGTTGGTGAAGATTTTAAAAATACTAATTGTAGAACACAAATACTGAAAAGAAAATCTAATCATGCATACTTTATGTGAATTTATTGTTGAAAACTAATAAGTTTTAATAAAAACTTAATAGTATAAATATGTAAATGGGTTAAACGGGTTATATGGGTAACCCGTTTAATAAACAGGACGGGTCAATGTTGAGTTTTTCAACCCGTTTAATAAATGGGTTAGGTTCGGGACATGTTCAATTCGTTTATTATTAAACCGAACCTGAACACAACCCGACCTGATTTGTTAATCAGCCCTACTAATTTTTTTTGGGTGTTTACGGTTTAGAGAGCCACAAGGGCAAGTGATGAGAATCGATCCTAAGGTTTTCTGAAACCACGGGAGAAGCTCTAACCAATTGAACAATCATTCACTCTCGGGCCTATGCTAAAATATCATATTCCAAACTTAGCAAAGATTTTAGGAGGTATGCAAATTGTAATAGAGGCTTGGGCCTAAACGGTTCTGTATGGGGCCATCTCAAGGTTGCGAACCCAATTTTAGATTTATATTTTGCCCAATTTCGCCAACTCTTCAAGTTCAAAGCTTTTCATCATACGGAAAGTACTCAATCATGCCTTGCCTGTGCTTTCCGAATCTTCAAGCATTTTCGATAGCGGGATTCTCATTGTTTGCAATTTACCTTTTTTTTTTTTTGACGGAATTATAGTTTACTTATTGTTTCAAACTTTCAACTTGTATGAATCTTGAAACTTAATTATTTGAATATATTATAATTGTCAATTGCTCAATTCAGCTTATTTATCTTTATTGAACTTTGTCTAAACTTAGGGCATGTTCTCCCCATCTTATTTTCAGTTCAGTTCAGTTCAGTCGCAATTAGTTCAATTCAGTTCAGTTCCTAAATTATTATCATTACTATTAGTTATAATTTAATCCAGTTCTGTTCAATTCACTTCAATTCAGTTCAGTTCAGTTGTTTTATGCCGAAGAGAACAGGCCCTTAGCAGAACTAATATCAACTCATCTTCCTAATTAAGGGGAAAAAAAGTAGTCTTGAGAATGAACCACTATTTGACATGATCTCAACGTATGCTCATGTGTACATAATGTAGGCACGGTGCATGGAGGATCCGATGAGAGAACGAGTTCTCAATTTCAATTTTTTACTTTATATTTTTGTGGTTAAGTAGGCAAAGTCATGTATTATATAATCATTTGACTTCTGAAATTCAGATTTTTAATCGATGCACTTTTGAGAAAACTTTCAACTTTTGGAAAATCATTTCTATTGTTCGTCAAAGTAGCTTGCCGAGGTAGCATTTAATTTTTTAGTAGCTTTTGTCAAAAGCTACCTTTTTTTCGTATCTATCTATACAAATATATTAAAAGGCGTGCGTGACAACTTCTATGCGCTACGTGTCACCCTCCTCCTGCCACCAGAAACTTGCTACGTGTCTATTAACCAACAAAGTCAAGTGGTCATTATTTAAAAAATAAATATGATGAAGCAGGTTCGAACCCCTGACCTTTAGGTAAAGATTTCCAATGAATGACCATCTGATCTAACGTTATTTAGTGATTCAAGTTTGTACAAAATTAGAGATATCCGTTGTAATTAGTAGTATGGCAGTGCATACCTACTTCCCAGCCAATAACGTTGTCGGTTTCTTTAGTCCAATAACTCATCCCCTTGCTCCATCTACCCTTTCGAAATTCACCATGAACATGAACTCTTCTACTTCGTAATTAATGGGCTTGCGAATTTCCCTTGCTTCTAATCGAATCTAGTGTTGATTAATTGTTGTTATAGAATACGAATCAAGCTATGGAGTTCAAAGGTCCAACACCCACAAAGGTTAGTGAAATTGTTAATCTTAGCGAAGTTCCCAATTTAATTCACGAATTGCAAATTGAAGTTCAATTATAAATTCAATAATTGCATAATTTTATAACTGAAATATACCCCCTCTCTCTATATATAACGAGTAGGGTAATTATATGATTCTTAAACTTTTGTTGATCCTCTTGAAGAAGGTATCATCTATTTTGACTTTTTTTTTTGTGGTTTTTGTAATAATTGGAACTTTATTTCATAGTATAGGTTTTGATCCCGTGACTTCAATATCATGTACTAAAGTTTTAATCACTAGACCAAGTTGTATTTAGTGTTATCATATCAAAGTACAATATTAATAAATGACATTTTTTCTTACCCGGGGCATAGCCCGGGCCTAATAACTAGTTATTAATACGTTAGAATCTTGTCAACTGCTACTAGACCTGGGCATAGGTCGGGCCTGTTCATGGGCTCAGCCCGCGGGCTTGGGGCAATAGCGGGCCGTGTCGGGCCTAAAATTTTCAGAGTCTGTCCACGGCCCGTCCCAAGCCCGCAGGCCTGGCTCGTGCCTCTTGCGGGACTGGCCCGTGTTTTATGTTTTTTTTGGATTCTTAGCAGTTTTAGACTAAAAAACAAAGAGAAGGGCGTTTGTCTCGCGGGCCGGCCCACGGGCCATATAGTCGGGCTCGTGCCGAGCTGGGCCTGAAATAAAATTTCTTGACCGTTGCAGGCCCGGCCCAGCCCATGCCAACCTCTAACCGCTACTATTACCGAACACTTATACTTTAGACAGATAGTTTCACAGCTAAAAGGTAAGAGCTACCTCCACAGCTTAAAGAAACTCATAACTAAAAGCTAACAACTATTTTGCCTAACATACTCATGGTGGATGGCCTATGATAGGCACAGGGCACACCCAGACATTTCATTAGCATTATTTTTATTTTTAACATTGGTACAACGTCTAATAAGTAGTGGGTTATCATCCTTCAGAGAATAAAAGGATAATAGAAACATCCGTCGACAAAAGAATCACCCTAAGATGATCATCTCATGGATATTGAGAACAAGTCAAATTAGATGGTTTTATCTTTCAATCTTTCTGCACCAGCCTTACATTTTGTCTTTGTGGACCAAGGAGAAGGGGGTTCGTCGGGAAGAGGATTGTATGATGAAAGAAGCAAGATGATTTAACATTTTCAAATATACAACACAGATTCTGGCAATGCAATGTAGTTAGATTCTCATGTCGATCCGAATGAAATGAATCATCCTTTCCACGGATGTAAGTCTTTGCCTGCTATGCAAGACTCAAGAGGATGACAAGTTCCAAATTTTGTCTGGTAGGACATGTATTTCTAGTTTAGAGATTTGTGGCACTATGTCGTAAAATAAAATTGAAAAGATATCCATGTGAAATAAAATAAAAAGGCTGCAAGTTACAACTATCTTCAAAAATCCAAAAAAAGAAGCTGTTGCAAATAATAAAACTGATAAAAGTATAGATAGAGTCATAGAGAGATTGCACCAGCTTAAAGTTAGTTGTTTGGGCAATGATGAAGCAATAACTAATTTAGCTGGGTGCTTGTGCTGGGATTTAGCTTCTAGGACCACGCAAATGACATTGACATTATCTAATTACTGCATCTTTATTCTCTACCCACATCTTTACCCACCTTTTCTTGCCTGGAACTTCTAGTTTTACCTACAAAATATGCCAACTTCCCTAACCTCAATCTACCCTTTTCATCCTTCACGTTTTGGTACTCTGATCTCATCGTTGCTATTTATCCTAATGATCAGGCTGGTAGACTTTTAGAAGAAAGGGTTTTGGCCTTTGGGGCCATGCTCCACTTACCTAACTTCTTTGAACCATTGTTTGTTTGTGACTTTCTGTATGCATGCATTGACCTTAGGAAAATTTGTGTTTTGATTCACACTTTTTATGTGGAGTTAAAACTTACATAATTATGAATACTTCTTCTGTTTCTTATGAATTGCAGCGGATAATACATGATCTAGGAAATACATCATCACTTCTTATGTTTTGTATTGTAAATTAAGTTAGCTAGCAGATTTATTTACCAAGGCCCTTGGTAATTAAACAATGTATTATCTCTTTATTGTCCTTGTAAATTTGCCCTTTGTAATGAATTTGTATGTGTTAACTATTGAGACTTTAGTAAAGGAAAGCGTCGGCAGATATAATTTCCAAATTAAAGCCCTTGGTAAACAATATGTGTTATTCTGCATTATTATTGATAATCATTGATTTATCACTTAATGAAGAAAAAGAGCTCATGTTTAGGTGTGGGATTAGTACGAATTACACTATTACTATTGGTATGTATAAGACCGCCATACCATGATATATGTCAAAGGACCAACTCAAAGGAGGGGTGGATGAGATTTGAACCCGTGACCTTTATGTCACACTGGCTCTGGTACCATGTCAAACAGTCAAAGAACCAACTCAACCAAAAGCTTAAGCTGATGGTTGAGGCTACATAAATAGTTTTATACTCTATCAATATATAATAACACGAGTGTAACTTTGATTGACCCCTGTAAAATAAAAGGTGACCATCTAAAAGTGACTCATTTAACTTATAAAGAGACCCTTTTACAAAATAAAGTGAGAGGGTCTTATTATAGAAGTAATTATTATCATTATATATCAGCTGAGACTGCCTAACCAAATAAGTCGTTAGAGTTTTACATAATTCATATTAGGACTTAGGAGTAGATGATCAACTTAAGTATACATATATAGAGCTTGGCCCTAATAATACAAGAAAGAGAATTACGTACGTTCTCTTAATAATGGGAAGATTGACAAACATTGCGATGAGACCTAAGAAAACTGAAAAAGTACGTGAAAGTTCAATAAATCCGTCCGACATCGTATTGAAGGGAGGGGCTCAGCTTACAATTAAAACTACCCACAAGTAGGTCAGTTTTCCTCATCATCATGGAATAAAAGGTGTGCGATTGTCGTAATCATCAGTCCACGAAAATTATGGTTAATTTGCATAAAATGATTATTGACATTGATTGTGGCTTAATAGCCTAAAGACATAGACCCTGATATAGGATGTGCCAGCCCATGATCAATTTACGAGATAGAGAACGAAACATCTTAATTATTGATCAACAAAAAGACCTCAAAAAATCAAAAGGGATGAAATTAGAATCTTGATGAAAGATATACTCTTTTCTTTAAGAAATAAAAATATAAGCCCCTATAAAAGTTGGGTATTTTTCCCCTAACAATACAACAAGTGCATAGGTTTACCGTTTAACTATTTGTTTTCACAATAACTCAACAAGCTGATATATATATATATGACATAATCAATTAAGGATATAATTCTCATAATTGATATCTAAGGACATAGGGAGCAAGATGCAATTATTATAAATGGAATTAGAGGGAATTTTTATCATACACTCAGGTGTACCATGCTCATGGTACACCCAATGCTATTTTTTTGCTCATTGCTCATTTGAAACCTCCAAATAAGCATAATCACATAATAGGTAGAGTTTCAAATGAACAAATGAGCAAAAAAATAGCCTTGGGTGTACCATGAGCATGGTACACCCGGGTGTATGGTGAATGCACTCGGAATTAGATATAAGTTATGAGAATAATGTCCTTAATTAGCTATATTATATTTATCAATTTTGTTTAGCACTTGGTAAAAGCAAATAGCTAAACTTATGCACTTGGTACATAGGCTAGAAACCCTAAACCGAGTGTATAATAAGTGCATTCTTAGGACTGGATATATCAGTCATTAATCATCAATTATAATTCGAGGATTTCGACCCCTCTAAAAGAAGTATAAAGAAAAGAAAGGTGAGAAAAATGCCAAAATGGTGGCGTCCAAATAATAGAGCAACGTTATGCCATTATTAATTTAGGGTATGTTCTCTTCGGCATAAAACTACTGAACTGAACTGAATTGAACTGAACTGAACTGAATTGAACTGATCTGAACTCGAACCAAGCGAACCGAACCCGAATTAAATTATAACTAATTAATAGTACTCCCTCCGTCCCATAATATAGTGCCTACTTCATTTTTGGTGGGTCAAACTTTAAAATCTTTGACCGAATATTCTCATTTGTATATATAAAAAAACATATCAATGTGGGATCTTGTTAGATTCATCTCAATGTGTAGTTTCATAATATCAACTTTTTATATTTTTTATTAATACGGAATTGAAGATATTAAAGGTCAAAGTTACATCTTGGAGTGTAAAAAAAGAAACAAAGCACTATATTATGGGACTTAGGAGAATGATTATCATTTAGGAACCGAACGAACCGAATTGACCGAACTCGAATCAACGAATTAAATTATAACTAATTAATAGTAATGATTATCATTTAGGAACCCGAATCAATGAACCGAATCGAACTGAACCGAACCGAACCGAACCGAAAATGTTCTGGGAGAACGGCCGTCTATTCACAACAACTAAGTAACATATTTTTGTTGATTGTAGATAATAGATATTCTAAGTTTCTAACGCTTGAAGTTGAAGGTTTAGGTTCACGAACATTGCGAAATAATAATTTAAAATTGACTATTTTGTCCGATTTATAATAAAAATAAAACAAAAGATATGTGGTCTTAAAGCAAGAATTGCCAATGAGACATATGGTCTCAAACAAAAGATTTGTGGCCTTAAAACAAACCATCTAATGAGAATTGAGATTATATATTATTCATTTTGACCATATTCAAATAATTACTAATAGGTGAAGTACTTCAAAGATATTAATGGACAAAATTATACATTGACAAACGTAAAACTCAAACTGTTACATGAAACACAAGAAACATATATAACAACGAACTAATTTAGGCTATAACAGAATCACAAAAACGAAACGATATTCTAGTCAAGTGAAGTAAAATTTTACCTCAATCGATTATTAAAAGCAAGTATAAGAGTATAAATCTATATTTGGTACCAAATTGGATTGTTCCCATAATAAGAGAAGATCTTTATAGGTTCTTAGATGGGAATCGGAATGCATGACATAGGAAAACCTTTGTTGGTAAACAAGCAATATTGGAATTAGAGAGAGAAATTAAAGAAGGGTTAGTAGTAATGGAGTTTTAACTAACAATTGAGAGTAAGAGAAAGGTGAAAGTCGGCTACCCATGAAGCTAAGTTACTCTTCCGTCTCATTCTCTTCCATACTAATCATCCATGGCAATTCAAGCACTCTGCTCACCCATTTTCTCTTCTACACAAGCATACTCAAACTCTCTTTATAAATACATTTCTATAGCTACATATCTTTCCAATATCAAAACAACAACTTTTACTTACTTTTGTAAAAACTAACATTTACTTATTTGCATATTCACACCTCTAAAAGTGCACAAAAAAAAAACACATCCAATGTCTCTAAAATTTCATTTTCTCATACTTGGTCTTACCATTCTTTTTTCTTCATTTTCTCCTGTTTGTCTTTCTAGCTACCCCTTGCCTGAACATGATCATTCTAAGAATTACATTACAAATTCTTCTACTCCTAACAACATTATTGAAGATGATTATGATGGGAGTTACGACAACGAACTCGATTCACAATATCTAGTTAATTATGACACGGTGATCCTAGACCGCATCAAGCATTCACATCGAGCTCGATCTAGAGCCCATGCCCCTGCATCTTCGCCTTCACGAGTAGTCAATGTAGATCATTATGTAAAGTCCGGAAGAAGGAGAGATCACACTAAGGTAATTATTAGTGTACTTACTGCTCCATTCTAGGATTAACGTACTCGTTAATGGTTGATCAAGTTTGATAGTTTCATTATCCTCTGAAACAATAAACTTTACGTTGATTCATGACTCATGACCCGTAATTTAGTTAAGGTGTGCCTTGAATTTATATTAAAATGTTGTTCATAAGAACTTTGTAATAGTTTTAGATGTATATTGATTGTTTTTTGCTTTGATTTTTACTTGGAAAGGCTTTTAAGAAAGCTTGGAAAGAAGCTTGTTATACGAATGCTAGAGTTTTGCTGGTGCCCAAACATAAGAAGTATAGGCTAAGGCCGATCAAGTTCTCCGGACCCTGTCACTCTCCCCTCATAATAAAGGTAAATTTATTGACATCCTAATAATTGGAACTTTTTTCTTTTTGGCTTCTTTTCATTTTGATCAAGCACATATTTTTGGGTGTTATGTTTTGTAGATAAAAGGGACAATTGAGGCGTCTACCAATATAGCAAATTACAAAAATCGACAACAATGGCTCGTATTCGAAAATTTACGCAACTTCAAGGTTGAAGGTGGAGGCTCAGGCACCATTGATGGTAGAGGACATATATGGTGGCAGAATTCTTGTAAGGTCAACAAAACCAAGGTAAATATTGCATGCTCATACTTCTTACATTTTTATTTTTTGAAATATTTTCTCATCCTTTTTTTTTTGGATTTTGTTTCTCAATTTTTGCAGCCTTGTCAACATGCGCCTACGGTATGATATTCATTTCATAAGCTCCATTTTATTATTGTCCTCTATTAGTGTAAAATTTATCATCATACTATATTTGTAATATAAGTTAATCTTATGAGGAACTTACTAATTTCTGTTAAATTGTTGGTTAAGGCTGTAACATTTATTGGATGCAAGAACTTCATAGTAGATGGATTGAAGATAACAAATGCACAACAAATGCACTTGACGTTTCAAAAATGTGCAGCTGTAAGAGCTTCAAATATATTCATAAAAGCACCAGGAAATAGCCCGAATACTGATGGAATTCATGTCACTGAGACGAGAAACATTCAAATTACAAGATCTCTTATCAGAACAGGTAACTAAAAAAGAGTCACTTCCTAAATTATACAATCGTACATGATATCCGACAATAGAAACTATAAAAAAATGTGCGATAAAGTTAATCTTATTAAAGTATCAATCTCAATGCAGTTTCGACTTTCAAATATCCATGCGGAGAATCAGTGGTTAAAATCGTATTAGATTGCATTCACTCCATGCCTTTTCACTTGTTTGACTTTATTAGTCTTGATTTTAATATCAATCCTAAACTTATTTTTCTTTGAAATAAGTGAAAATGATAAAGTAAGAATAGAAGGGTCCACTCAAATAAGTTTTCTAGACACCATGACTAGCTAATCTCCACATGCTTAGACCAATATTAAATTGTATACTTAGGAAATCAAAGTGGGTCAAAATTTAATACTATCATCAATATTATGTCAAATCTATATTTCACATTCAAGTACTACATAATAGTATAAAGTATGGTTAGGCTTTGAAGACAATCGTCTTTAGTTCATACACAAAAGATTATCATCATGTAAAGTATAATTAGGCTTCTCACAAATATCTAAATTATGTTTTACTAATTTAGACAATTTTGTCAAAGTCTAGGTGATGACTGCGTATCAATAGTAAGTGGGTCAAAAGATGTTCAAGTATCAGAAATAACTTGTGGACCAGGCCATGGAATCAGGTTTAAACTCAACTCTAACTACTAACCAAATTTTATTCTATACTCACCCAATTCCTTTCTATATTTTACTTTCTTTGATTTGAGATCATTGACCATTTTCTTTTTCTTGTCTACTTGTCTTCTGCTTTTCTAATCACATAATACTTGTGCTCCAATAATAATTTACACTTTATCTTTTAAATATATATTTTTACTTTCAAAATTTTTGCTTACAGTATTGGAAGCCTAGGCAAAGGTCATTCCAAGGCCCATGTTTCAAATGTATTGGTAAACAAGGCAAGACTTTCTGGAACACAAAATGGAGTGAGAATAAAGACTTGGCAGGTAAGAATGTTTTCTTTTTTTTAAATAATTATGGATTGGCAGGTAAGAGTTAGCTCTTCTCCATTAGTTAGGTCCTCCACAAAATTTTTATGCAAATTTCCATCTACGTTTAATATGGACTTTGAAATTTCCCACTTCCTTAAGTTGTACTATCTCCGTTTCTAAAAGATTTTACATTTTGACATTTATTATTATTTACAAACTTCGCTTCGACCATCATTTGTGATTTATACGTAAGGAATAACATATTCATGTGGAATCTTGTTAGATTCGTCTTAATATGTATTGTACAAATATCTACTTTTTGTAATTTTTACAAACACATAACTAGAGATATTAGTGTTCTGCATTGGTGTACATGAACTATGAAAGTGTAACACTCTTTACAAGCAGAGATAGTATAAAATTGCACATCATTAGGTCAAAAGCTCAAAAATATTAATTTGTTGCCTTATATATTGGTTGCAGGGAGGCCAAGGATATGCAAAGAATGTTGTCTTTCAAAATATTGCAATGTACAATGTTAGCAATCCAATAATCATTGATCAACATTACTGCGATCAGAAAACACCTTGTCCAGAAATGGTAATATGCAGACAACCTTGTATATATACATGTCTAATTCCTTAAGATAACTGTCTTTGCAACCCAAAGAACAATGTATGTTTACCCTTCTACAAACCAAGCACAAAACTAGTATTTCTTGATTATGATTTTATTCCAACCAAACACAATCTTATAGTACTTCCTCTGATATTTTTCAAATGTAATATTTTAATTTTCTTAATATACTCACTAAAAAGGAAAATATTACATCTAAAAAAACAGAGGAAGTAGTAAGGCCTTGTTTGGTTGAACTTTTTTGGGGCTTGGAAACGGATTCAATAATCTAATTTCATTACTCCTTGTTTGGTTTGGGTAGTTAGTTAACCATTACCATTAATTGAGGGTAATCTAAACCCCCAAAATGTTACCCTCCAAATTAGAGGAGTAACAAAATCCTTTCGATTCCCTTACAAGTGATTCCTTTCCATTGTTGAACCAAACACCAAATAAAAGTAACAACTATTGTTACCATTCCTCTCCTCTACTTAATTCCATTCCTCTATTTGAACCAAACTCCCCCTAAATGGTAGTCCCCATTTATAATCAGATTTCAGGTTTTCTATATATAACAAAAGTTAAATGTTCATCACTTTGTAACATGCTATATTTGTTTTGCCAAACGTGCAGAAATCAGCAGTACATGTACAAAATGTGCTCTTCAAAAACATCATAGGAACAAGTTTTACAGAAGCAGCCATAAAATTAGATTGCAGCAAAAGCCATCATTGTCGAGGAATAGTGTTGCAAAACATAGATTTGGTAACAAAAAAGGGCAAAAAAGCAGCTAAGGCTGAATGTAAAAATGTGGAAGTATTTCACAGAGGGAAAGTTTCACCGGGATGTTTTCATGAAACTTAGATGTAATCAATTAAAATACGTATAGTTCTTACTTCTTAGTATAGTTCATGCCTTCGTGATACCGTGTAGATAATTGTTCATAATTGATTGACCATTCGCCAATATTTCATAGCTCCAGATCTTTAGCTTGTATAATAAAATTGAATGGAAAAAGAAAACAACTTTGCACTAGATACAGCATGTGCACTGTAAATTAGACGACCCAATTACTGATAATGCAGCTAGCAATCGAGGTTTTATGTAGTCATTTGGGGATTCACCTTGTAACCTCAAAGACGAATTCTCCCAATTGTGATGTTTGGAGGTACGGATCTTTAAAACTCCCCACTACTCCCAAATGTCTTAGACCAAAAAACCCCAAGGATTGAGACCTAAACATAGTCCTCTGTACCAACTAAAATAAGAAAAATGGCTGATAAAGCAGCAACGACAATGTTGTATTGTATGCCTGCACCTTTCATGGGCTTATGGGAGGATTACTGGGGATGCCTTCAAACCAGGCCTTTTTCAGGCATTGGCCCAAGTGAGTTACAAGGTTGCGAGATCCAGGGTCATTCTAATTACCTGGTCCAAGCCTGAGATGGGCCAGTATAGAATTAATTGTAACATTAGGAATTCTTCACCATGTGAACGTTGTTAGGATATCATTGTTTAGGGAAATACTTCTTGATTAGTACACAGAAAATTGGAATATGTTGGGTAATACCACATATCTAAACATTTGAAGCTTAAAGATGACACAAACAAATCTCATTACAAACTAGAACTGTATAACATGCCTACCAGGTACCAACATTATGTACGACAATTTAGAATTAGAGCTTGCACCGGATTATTCAAACCTCCACGACATGAACATGAAATGATAAGGACCCAATCCGAGTTAATCCATATTACACAAAATCCTTACATTTTATATAGTAGTTGTCAATGCATTTTGTAAACAAAATTGACACAAAACCAGACATAAATCTATCTTGTTTATTGAATTACTTTGCTCAATCATTTCCTACACAACAAAAATCACAAAACCACTCTATTTTTTGGCTTCTAACTTTCACACTTTGTTTGGATAGCAACATCGATGGGAAAGGAAAATGAGCTGTGGAGATTTTCTTCTCTTCCAAATCTCTCCATGTTAGAGCAACGATGTTTACCAAAGAGTGATGGAAAATAGATCCCTTTCTCTTCCTCTCTTTCCTTCCCCCGACCTCTTATCTGAACAAAAGAGCTAGTTCCCTCCCTTTCTCTTCAATTCCTCTTATTCAAACACAGTGTTAGCGTCGCACAATTTTTAGCAAAACATGATAGATTACCAAAGTGCTACTTAGGTCCAGTGTGACCCACATGGCCACATGCCTATTTTGATCAGCAGCCAAACTAGCACATCATTATTGTTTTTCAATTCTTTGGGTTTCACGGGACGCATAGTAATCAAATTTCATCCAATAAATCTCGTCAATGTAGTACAAGAGGTCCTGCCAACTAAACTCTTTCCTCCATGACCTTTAATGACACATTGACACTGATGATCAATATTCACGGAGGACTAAAGTGCTATGAAACTCGCTCAACAATGCCAAATGCAATTGACTGCTTCTGCTCCAGCACTAAATCACATGTTCTACCAAATAAATTTCTTGGTTTATTATATGCACAAAAGTAACCCTGTAGAAAAACTCTCTTACCCTAGTCAAAAATCTAACATGAAAAGTTGAGCCCAAGAGAAAAGCTTGACTAACTAAATACACTAGACTTAACCAGATTCAATAAAGTTTTGGAATTATCCAATTCTCTATTTAATCATGGGGATATTGATAATGCCTTGGAATCTTATGGGTTTGCTGGTGTATTGCTTAGCCAAATTGTTTTGGATGAGGATGATATTAGTAGCTTCTACGAATTATCTTTCTGTATCTTGCTGAATTTAGCCGCGTGCTTTTTGAAGAAAAATGACTTTGATCAAGTAGGTTTTCTTTGCTCTGTTGTTTTAAGTTTCGACCAGTGCAATGTCAAAGCCCTGTTTAGAAGAGCTAAAGCAGCAATAGGTATAGGAAGGAGTGATTTAGCTTATTGGGATTTGCTGCAACCCTCTAAGATTGACCCATCGAACAAAGAAATTGCTAAGAAATTTAATGAAGTAAAAAGTTCATTAAACAAGCAAAACCAGAGGATCATCCAGTTGGATTAGGGGTGGAACCATTACCACCAAGGAAAAAGATGAAGGAACACCATCACGAAGACGGAGAATGTTCTTCTAGGATGATAGAAGGGGTAAGTAGTGAGTACCTAAGCTCACTGGAAAAAAGAGATGAGATGGTGCAGGTCGTATGTGAAGAGAAGGATCAAGTTGTATGTGAAGAGAAAGATGATAAAATGGAGTGTATGAATGAGACTGTGGGCGATCTCAACATCGAAAAACCAAATCAGGCGGAGTCCAAATATCAGTTTCTTAACCGAAGGAGGCCGCACTCCTCATTACAAATGACAAAAAACGATATTCAATTGCTAAAGGAAGGGAAATCAATCCAATTGTATAATCCAAAAACAGGGTCATTCATGATAGTTCGAGTTGCTCAAGTGGCAAAAGAAGACACTAATGGGAAAACTGTAATGCATGATGGTCGGCTGCAACAACATTTCTCCGATTCTACGAAGGAGCATAATCGTTCTAATGGAGTGCATGAAAATGAAGATCCTATGCGGGAAAATACGAAGTCTCAATCCAAAAGTGATATTATGAAGGAAGAAGCTAGTAAGCCCCACATGGCCCACCAGAGCTCGGTTGTTTCATCCACTCTTCCAAATAATCGATATATCTCATCAGCCTCCAAGAAAAATAAAAAACGAAGTCTCAGGAAAGAAGCAATGAGCAGGAAAGCACGATCACGATCACTAAATTCCAAGAGAATTCTAAAATCTCGACGCAAGAAAAGTTCCTTTTTCCTTCCTAAGTTTGATCTTATTGGCAGGTGTTGTACTGGAGTAAAGAGGAAAGCGGGTTTTAGTGAAGATCCTACCCAAGGTCCAAGGAAAAAACCTGCTTCAGGTCCTTGTGTTAGTAGCATTGCTTCCTGTGCTAGTAGTAAGTCAGGAGTTAGTAGTGTCTCAAGTCCGTGTATAAAATCTGTTAGTAGTACTTCTAGGGATGGTCTTGTGAATCTTTGTATTACGTGTCCTCAAATAAACGAAGCCCAAAACCTAGCTATAGAAGCTAGGGGAATGGGCTTACCTGTACTCTAATGCTTTTATATTAATGCATTTCCTTGTTGTCAAAAAAAAAAAAACTATATACACTAGAAAAAGCATCTCGATTTTAACATACATAATGATGATGTAAGGCAAGAAAGGTCATTTCCTTTTGTTTTGACTTTTGAGGGATAAAAGGGGAAGGATAGGGATAAGAGGGCGGAGATAAGAGAAATGTTGTGTTTGTTTAGGGAGGAGAACTAGAGGGGGATAAGGAGTAAAAAAACTTATATGGACTTGGTCCACACTAATTTTAGTGTGGACCTAATGCTAATTCATGTTATTTATGAAAAAAAAAATCACTATATATAAAAAATAAATATAAAAGATGAATAGATATAAATTATGAAGTTTGACTATGAAAAAAAAAAATTACTATGTCACAAAGTGAAAATTTCATCATGATAAACTAATGTGAGAAAGAGTTACTATATTAAAAAAAGTCACTATGGTAGATAGTAATGTATCTTAAAATTTGAAAAGGTTACTATATGGAAAAAAAAGGGTCACTATGTTAAATAAGTGGTTTTGGTCCACAATAATATTATTGTGGACCAGGTCCACGCAAGACTAACTCGGATAAGGATAGGAATAAAACACCCCCTTTTCCTCTACTAGATCTATACCTAAGAGGGGGTGATACAAAGGAACGGATAAGAAAAAAGGACTAAAAATACAATATTACTGTTAATAAAAAGGAAGAAGGAAGAGAGAAATGGAGGGTTATTAAAGGCATTTTGGTTTATTCGCCACTTATTCTAATATTGTTCCCAATTTGTACCAAACAAGAGAAAAGACTTATTTTAAACTTATCCCAACTATTAATTCTCTATCTTTATCGCGCTCTTTTATCCTCATAATGCCTATCTCTCGTACCAAACGCATAAGTGGTATGAGACAAACATAAGACACAAAATTCCATTCATTAATTTAAAAGTACAACATAAATTAAATGATTTCTCCTTTGTATCTAAACAAATATAACGTGTAATCCGATTATATATTTATATAGAATTTTCCTTAATACTCTAATATTCAAGAACTGTACAAACTTTCAGAAAGAGAATCTAGAATGGAATAATTTACATCCTTCCATACATTATTCACTCCTCTCCAAGACTGGAGCTTGGATAAGGTCCATAGCCTATGTCAATGCCTATGGACTATGAAAGGATCTTTATCTACTTATGAATTCTCAACACGTAATACACAAAGAGACAGGGAGACAACTCATACATGATACAACCTAGCACAAAGAATATGTCAAAGCATCCAAAAAGGAAAAAGAAAAAGAAGCCCATGACCCTACAGTGAAAAGGTTTTGCTAAGAAGCTGGAAGACACCTTAGCGAAGAGAACTTGAAAGATGGTAACCTAAGCAAAATAAGTGAGAAGACTTAAGTGGGTTTAAACCCCACTGTCTATAATTGAAGGCCCAAAGTCAAATCAACCCTTTAGGGCCCTTTCCCAAGAAGTAGTATAACTTACTGTACTTGGTCCTAGTCATATGCAATATGCATTATACGTAGAGCTGTCAATTCAATTACTCGATTCTGGTTCAGGTTGAGTCATTTCAAGTGGTCCTAGTCATATGCAATATGCATTATACGTAGAGCTGTCAATTCAATTACTCGCGTCTGGTTCAGGTTGAGTCATCTCAGGTTTCAGGTCATGTTCGGTCGGGTCGTGTGCGGGTCGGGGACAGGCCTAACAGGTCATCAAGTCCAACACTTGCCATGTTTGGGAAAGTGTAAAATTCATCATATAACAAAAGCCAAAACCACTCTGGCAAATTCCAACAGCGTCAACATTAACCAAGCAAACTCAATCCAAAATCACCCATAATGCAACCAACCATAAGAAGTGGACACAAACAACAACTAATTATTAATCCCATATCAGTTGCTCCTTTGTCTTGAATCCTGTAGATGCCACTCTGTAACACGGGAAGTATATTACCAAATGTTGAACTTTGAGTTACTACCTCAGTAACCTCACTGAAGACATTGATATTAGGATCAACAACGCCATGAGCAATATTCACTCCATAAGTTCTAGTAAGATATTGAAGATATGACTTATAGGCTATATGTCTCAACCACTAGATACTCACATAAACAGGTTCATTGATCTTCCCTTAAAGACCAACTACAATAGGAATCATAAACGATCTAACGGCCTATTAGGCATTTGGTTATAAATGATGATAATAATTATTATAATAGTGACTTTATAAATAATTTTATTCTTAAAAAATTCTGAAAGGTTACTTGTCGATGCTGATAGTAATGGCACGTCATCTCTAAACATATAATTTTCTTCAAAACAAACACTACAACCTATGAAGACAAAAAAAAGTATTTTGAGGTTGGACAGATTTCACGGTGCACATTGGCATATTACTCTCCACAAATTTACTTCCTCCGTTTCGTTTTAAATGCAACAAGGAATACTTTATATCTCACAAAAAATACCCCTCTGTTGCATTTAAAATGAAAAGGAGGAAGTATTTATAATTTTAGTTCAATAGTACTACCATCTATTTCCAGTTAACAAACCTACCATAAAAGTGATCAACAAGGACTCGCGACCATATATTCCATTCATCTTCAATGGTAGTCCAAACTTCAATCTTACAAGGAATCATATCATGTACCTAGCCATGGAATAATGGTCAAGCTTCAATCAAAGAACGTAAATTTCTAGTTAGACCTCATTGTAGGAACCCAACAAAATTCTACATAACGTATACCATGTGAAGACTCAATAAACAGCGTGGAGGATAAAAGTTAAAATGTTTGTTATCCACAATTCCACCTCTCTTATCATAAAAGGTGGAGCTTGTCTACGTTAGATTATGAAAACGACATAACTGTGGAATAATCATGCTTGGCAATTGGTAATTTCAGCATTGTGAGGGCCAGATTCAGTGCCTTGTTTACTTAGCTTTAAGGGAAACTAGTTGACAAGTAAACATGTTCAAAAAATGGACGTATACTGTTCCTGTCATCACAGGAGTAGAAATTTCTATATACTTCTCAACTTCAGGCATATTAAGTCTAAAAACTTATATCAAATGGGGAAACCAAGCAACAGTAAAATCCAATTTAGCCTAAACTCCTTAATCAACTAAATAAAAATAAAAAAGCTTTTTCAATTGCTGCCACATGTTTCAAGGCCCAAATTATTAGTGAGTACCTCAGCATAGGCACGCATTAAAGAGAAGCAAGCAATATAGCAAAAGACAAGACATCATTGAAGAGACAGAAGCAAAACCATTTGAACTGGATCTTCTACAGAAATCAACAAAATGATGAATACAACACTTTACCCAGGAGAGAGGTAAGGCCAGCTTGTGTTTAGCTTTCCAGTTGCTTTGTTTCCTACTAATGGTCCACCTGCATAGACCTTCAGTGAGGTTTGTTTTAATAGTCAACGTCCACCGTAAAGCTCGGGTGATGGCTTTCCCTTTTGCATGGCAACCCACTCTATAAATACCAAACTACTTAGCAAATAACAAGTAGCTAGCTTATTTTGGCACAAGTGAGACCACAAAAGATAATATTTGCAAGCAAAGCAGAAGTTTTAAGAGAGGTTTGAGTGGCCTACTGTTTGTCACCTCTCTCAAACAACTAGTCCAAGCAAAAAAAGAGTGGCGTCGGGGGGGGGGGGGAGCGGGAAGAGAAGAGGTCGTAAGTAAAAGATGCAGTTAAAAATTTCAAGTCTTCCACAGTAAAACACAAATCTTTTAGTGAACTAGGAACATGGAAGCAATTTCATCACAGGGCGAGAATAACAGGAGATTCAAGAGGATCTGTGTATTTTGTGGTAGCAGAGCTGGACACAAACCGTTATTTGATGAAGCAGCTCTTGAACTTGGCCAATTGCTGGTAATTCCTCTTATGCAAGTGTTTTTACAAGGTTCTGTTTTATTTTATGTATGACCCCGTTTAAGAAACATGATACACTTTTGCAGGTGGAAAGAAAAATCAATTTGGTTTATGGCGGAGGAAGTATTGGCCTTATGGGAACCATATCTAAGACTGTATTTCAAGGTGGATGCCATGTTCTCGGGTATGCTTTCTCGTTGATCATCGTTGGTTATTTAACCAAGGGATTTATTGAAGGAAACAGAATGAGAATGCTCAGAATAGCCTTTTACATATTCTTCCTTAAGGGATAATATATTGATAAGTGAATCCATGTTTTACTATCTACAGCATAATTCCTAGATTGCTCCTGCCAGTTGAGGTACCGTATCTATCATCCTCAAGATAGCTAATGTACTTTCATAAAAGTTCTTTACTAATAGCCATTCAATCTAGATAGTAGGAGAAACACATGGGGAAGTGAAGATAGTTGCAGACATGCATCAGAGGAAGTCAGAAATGGAAAAACATGCTGATGCTTTTATTGCTCTTCCTGGTAGGAATTCACATTCTTTTCTTCATTGTATATAGAAAGGATTCAAGATTTTATTTTTCAGGTGGTTATGGAACCATGGAAGAACTATTAGAAATGATAACTTGGTCCCAGTTGGGAATTCATGCGAAACCTGTAAGGAATTCATTTGTTGCTCTTATATTGTTTCCACCATTTTGCTTACCATCTCCCACTGCTATTAATTTGACACAATTTTCAACTGGAAAAAAGGTTGGCTTGTTGAACGTAGGAGGGTACTTCAACAGCTTGCTTACGTTATTTGACAAAGGGGTCGAGGAGGGTTTCATTAAAAGGACAGCAAGAGACATAGTGATTTTAGCAGATTCAGCAGAAGAGCTGCTGAAGAAGATGGAAGTACGTTCTCTTTCATAGAAAAACAACACTCCAGCAAAACTAAATTATGTAAATTAGAAGATTGTTGGAAAAGCACATGAATGATGTCTTTTTGTGAATGTTGCAGGAATATGCACTAGCACATGATAGCGTTGCACCCGGGACAAAGCTGGGAAGCTGAGCAATAATTGTACGACGAAAAAAGAATCCACTAGTCCTACTTTATCTTTTATATACTCCATAGGAGAACTTAATACATAAATGATAAAAGTTCTGTCTTGAAGTGGAAGAAATAATAAACCGTTTTCCTCCACCTGCACAATTTATCAGATGTCTATTTGGGTCTCTCAATCACATCGACCTGTCTTTGCCTCTATCTCTACACATATATTATATGCACACATGTCAGTCCAAAGAGATGGCAACAATGGCAACAATTCTCATTGAATGAATACATCATCTATCACAAGTGTCTCAGTTTGAAATTGTAAATCACAACCAAAGTAGAGACTCACAGTGAATGCAACAGCAAGCTTGACAGTTACATCATCTATCATATGTGTCACAGTTTAACAGAACATAAACCACAACCAAAGTAGAGACTTACAGCGAATGCAACAGCAAGCTTGACAGTCCCACTCACTGTTTAGAGCCATGCAAACCATTGGTAGATCGAGAAAATGTATTTGCTTGTCCCATACCACCAACTTGCATTGTATGCTGGAAGAGATAAGATGCATCAGAATTAGGAGCATAATGTGTTGCACGAATGTCATGTGACATAAAGCTGCTTACGCACTCACACAATAATGCAATTAACTTGAGCAGTAGAGGTCTTATGCTTTAGAAGAGGCTACCTGCAAATAATTTTCTACTGCCTCACTTTCTCCACATACAGCAATAAAATTATACTAGTCTCAAAATAAGTAGGGTATTCAAACTTGCAGCAAACGAACATTAGGAAACTGTTACCTGAAGAACAGAAATCAGCATAATGTTACAAGCCATAACTCATAGGCCTTGACCTGCAGAAGGCACAAAAGTATACGCAAGAATTATGAAATCTGCCATGACTCTTATATTTTAAACTAATCCAACAGACTAGCAGAGGGCAGTTCAAGATTGATTCGGGAAGGAAGGCAGCCTCTAGGATGGATAAATAAGGACTATGCAAGTCTTGGAAGTGGAGTAATATCAGATTGTATAAGCAGAGAAAACTGTTCCCTATGCAATCTGTTTGCCCCATCTTAACAATCACAGCTCAGCCTCGAGAAAAGTCTACAATATACCAATAAATATTTCACTGTAGTCTGTAAATGTCGGAAAAGGTGAATATAGAAGCTCAACACAAAAGCACAAGATCCATGGGAAGTAAAAGAAATGGATGAAGGGGAATTGAATTAATTCAGTGTATTGTAAAAATTTATTTACAGCCAAATCACGTGTTCCATAACAGATTGCTATCATATAAGACTTGCACCCGTGTCTCGGTTTCTACATTCCTGCAGTTCTTCTTCCTCTCTATTTGAAGGCATGCAGCCAGAGTCATAATTACCGAAACAGAACATCTGACACTCTGGGTTTTCAGAAATTGCAGAGTCCACATTCTCAATCATAACTAAATCATCTTGCTCACTGAATGAAGCATCACTGTCTTCTTCAACACAAGGAACTTCACTGTGTAATTCAGGAATATCCAGTAGAAGGGCGTCAAGAGAAGACTTAGCAGAAAAGCTCTCTTGCGACGAGAATTTCACATCCAATATTGGAATTCCAAAATCCACAATAGCCGGGCTTTCTAGCTTGAGAACATTCAGCAGTACACCAGGACACTCTTTTGCAGTCTCTTCATTAGAAGAGGAGTTAATATTGTCTTCTGGTACTCCTAATGTAGAACCGGAGGTATCACTGGCACGGGAATCAGAGGAATCAATAACAAATGTTTGTTTTGAGCCATCCACATTCGAAACACTAATCTCTGTTTTAACTTGATCGACATCAACTTCAATACAAGTAGAATCACCAAGGGGATTCTCACTATCATGTTCTCTAAGAAGAAGGCTACGTTCATCAACAGATTCAGTTGTTTCTTCAAATCCATTGGCAGCAACAAAATATTCTTGTTCTACTACTACAATATCCTTGCCGGTACTATTACTGCCATCAACATGGACGGAAGGGATTACGCACTCATCAGATTGACTCGACTCCGATAGGCAAGTTTCCCCACTCGCTTCTTCACTGGAGATATCAGCAGTTTCTTCAACCATATCAGTATCAATGGAAGTGGAAGATAAGAAACCAGCAAGTGCAGAAGCTAGAGCATCATCAATTGATAATACTTTTTTTGAACTTCCTTTCGGGGAGTCCTTTACTACTTCAAAGGGGTCATTTCCTCCCTCATCATCAACACAAGAAAAGTCCGGTGCAGTGACAACAAGACTAGGAAGTAACTGAGAAGCATTACTAGTGGATGAAGATACATGATCAGGTTGTATACAGGGGGATGGATATGCATTCAAGGGTGGGATAGACATGTCCTGGAGTTGACCTTTATCCTTCTGAATTGGCTTGACTTTAATGATACCAGGAGCATCATTTCCTCCATTTAAGATGGAATTGGATTCAGATTCAGTGCAAGAAGATTCAGGAGCAGTAGTCTTAGTGCAAGTTGTCACGGGAAACTTAGCCGTGTTCACAAACCAATCCACTTGCTGCTCTACCCTTTCAAGCCTTGCTTCCATGTTGCTAATGGGCTTTAACATATTTTCCTCAAACCTCGAACAGAAGAGTTCAATTTTTGCAACTCGAGAAACAAGTTCATCCAGAGTTTTCTCTATTCGACTACAAGGTACATCATTCCATTTACTCATAGAATTAGGATTGTTATGTGAACCTGACCCCTGTACAGGAAAGTCAGGTTGTGACATGTGTGGAGATGCACCATTAAGCATGGTGCTCTGTATACTTTCTGAGTGAGAAGTATAAGATCTCATAGTCGCACCTATTGACTTGTGTTCACTATCTTGGAGGTTCCTTTCTCCTATAGCCGAATCACTTTGTTCTTGCGCTCGGTCCCTTTGAGATTTAGACAGCTGCAAAAGAGTCGGAATGAGCAAAGACATCGCAGCACTTTCAGACGAGGTTCCTTGTGGGACAGTTGAAGGACCAGTATAAGCAGGTACCACAGGATCAGCGAACACGTAAACTTCATCTATGCAAATGTAATCGCCACTCTGAATAGATAGCAAACGAAGAGTTATAGACATGACCGGATCAGCATCAGAAATCTCTGCAGTAGCCTCAAAACAATCCTGAAAAATTTGTCAACGGAAACAATTAGTCTTAAAAGTTCAAAAGCACGACCATAGATATCTTTTTATAATATCAATACCCAAGGATGCCTACAAAACTAATTGGGCAGTCATGACTCATGAGTCATCAATATCTCAGATGGTATATGCGTTTCATATGCAAAAGTATAAGCCTAAATAGGAGATTTACAGGAACAAAAAGGAAGCACAAACTAAAAGAGGATAAAAGGATGAGGGAAAAAGGGCCTTAAAAAGATTAATTAATAGGATGCCTAGAGGGTAAGAAGTAGGTGAGCTGACAAAACTAACCCACCTCGAAAGTAAAGAGCAATAAGTGGTTCCAAATATAATTCGTTCACTTGCAGCCTAAAACTCGTCAAACCCAAAAGACCTGAAGAATAGTGTATCAGGCCCAACATGCTATAGGTCGATCTGGGGGGTCAAAGAACTTTCAACGTTCTTTATATTAAGTAGTTTACTGAAGTGAAAATAAGCAGATGAGAAAAAGGAATGATTCACTTAAGTCGAGTCATTTCAAAATTCTAATGTAAAAGTTCAATATTTGTACAGCTTCTTACGATAGCAGTAGAAAAGGCATTTCTGACCTGTGTTATTCTACTTAAAAGGGAGAAACTAAAAAATTGCATCTCATGTATTTTGCAACCTGGAAAAGAATTGATCCAACATGCAAATGACCGACCTTGTGAGTAACTAACCTAATCCTGACTTAGACCAACTGTTTGACAGGTCTACATTTATACCTGATTGCCTCGTTCCAAGAAGCCCTCATCTTTCTTGGACAGAATAGAGGAAGTTTGCACTTTCACATCCACCCAACCATCTTCATTGGCACTCCCGCCACTTTCAGATCTGATATCCCCTTCTTGAGAGCTTTTATTGGAGCTACTAGAACTTGTCGACAAAGATCCCACACCATCGGACTCTTGCAATAGCTCTTCAATTCTAGCAGCAGCACCACAGCGAACTGTACAAAGGTACTCATTCTCACCTTTCTCATCATTTGCACAGTATATCTCATAGACTCTAGCAGTACTACGAACATAGACCTGCTTGATTTCATGTTGCTGTGGGAACAAAACTGAACAAAGGAAAACATTAGCCCAATGCAAGCAACAAAAGAGAAATAAAAATAGCATATAGACTAATGCATACAAAGATTAAATTGTAACAGCTTCCACTGTGATTATTATGAAAAAAAATATTGTGCACCAAGAATCTATGTTACTGTACTTGTGTCAGAGGTACGTCAATAAACTATTTTGTGAGAAACTCCAAGATTTCGGCCCAAAATGAAATGTTGAAGTATCCATACCATGTCGACGGGTGAGCGGGGTGACACGAGTAAGTAGGGTGAAAATGAAGACTTCGATTAGCATAGCCAAGAATCACTAGCAAAGTCGTGAAATTAATGTGCTCAGATACAGATATTCCAGCGTCAGCACAGGATGGGTGGGCTGTTGAGAGGTAGACATCAAAATAATCGAGAAGAAACTGGGTTATCAAATGATGAGATTTCTTTTCTCATTACATTATTCTCTCAGCATCATTCAGATATTGCCTGCATTGAACTCTTCTTAAAGGCCCCAGCAGGCAGCAGGTCTCCGAAATCCACATATCCTGCTTCTCAAGCCAGAATACGAAAAGGCATTCACTAGCTCACATCAACGAGATTAACATCTCATGCCACCTTAAACATAGTGCACCTCTCCAAGGACATGGAGTATCAAGAAAACAGAATGAAATCCGCTGGAATACCAATTGGAAGACATATATGAACTAAAATTAAATTCAACCCAAATTTCATTCAATCACCTGTTCCTTCCCCAAACCACATACTACAAGACTCTCGTAATGGTTAGTCGTCTACACATAGTTTGTGTATTCTCTACGAAAATTAGAAGAATAATCCCCTTACAGCTCCACCTCCATTGTCAATCTCACGCCCAAAACATTAAGCATATTTCCAACTCATGATCAAAAAAAAATCTCAATTGGACAAATTTCCTTACTTCCATAAGTTCAGACTTCATCCACCAAACCCCCCCCCCCCAAAAAAAAAAAAAAAAGCCCACCCAAAATATGTCAAAAAAACATCCAAATGAAGTTAGTGATTCTCTGAAGTTGACATTAGTCTCAATCGATCAAATTGAGATTGGAGCTCTAAGTTTGACATCAATAGAATAAATAATACTTTCCTCCTTTTCAAAATACTTGACACGGCTTGACTTTTGCACTATTCACTCTCATTAGACCATGTTTTGTGACTTTTCCATAAGGAAAAATATAGTCACGTAGGATTTGTTAGATGCGACTCGGCATATACTTTCAACATATAACTTTTTATAATTTTCAAGATATTAAGGGTTAAAAAGATGCATTGACAAGTGTGTTAAAAGAAGTGTGTCAAGTATTTCGAAACAGAGAAAGTACGATGCAGATACATAAATCAAAGTGATTCAAAAATTAATCACCTCTCCCATCATACTCAAAATCAACGAAACAATTCGAAATATACAAAATATCAAAAATCATGAAAATACCAACTCATTCAAAAGCCAAATGAAGTTAGCTCATAAGCAAAAATACCAAAAGATTGAGATAAGAACAAAATGTTTGAACGAGAAATTCCAAAATCAATTAGATAATCATAATTAATCGTGATGTCGGAGTTAAACGAAAAGGAAAAGACTTACTTGTGAGCTCGCAAGGGGAGGAATCCGGTGAGGGACGGCGCAGGAAAAGAGGAGATTTAATGGTGGAATGAACAGATTGATCGGAATTAGAATTGGAATTGGAAAGAGATTCGACGGCGGAATCACACGAATCGCAAGTGATAGCATCGTCAAGAGAGCCGCGAATGATCGGCCATGATGAACTCTTTTTTGTTGCGGAAATCAGCGATTTGTCAGGGTTTTCAGTTTCCATTGATTCTCGATTTCTAGTCTCACTTCTCTGAGAGAGAAGAGAACTTGAGACAAAGATATAACAGAGAGACAAGAGAGTGTTTGGTGTTTTGGAGAAGAATGATGAAACCAAAATACCAAATAAACCCACACTATTTGGAACTACAAATTTTATCATACATACATCTGCGGTGTGGCGTGAATATGGTACATCCAACTATCGAATGTTTTTTTTTTTCTCATTGTTAATTTGATAATGGGCATAAATCATTCTTAGGTGTAATTACAATGCACACACAGGTACACCCGGGTGTATAATGAATGAATTCATTTGAACAATAATTTACTTGCTTATCACAAATTCATAACTCAATTTTAAAGATTTTTTAGGGGATTCATGAATTAAGGGGAGGTTTTTGGAAAGTTTGACTCATTTCATATTCTTAAAATTTACAAAAATGTCATTACAAATTTGTGATATGTTTTATGTATATGTTAAAATCATAGATCAGTTGGTAGTTTTACCTCAATTCTTGAAGTTGGTTCTTCGTCTAATTTAGTGGTTAGAGTTTTTTCAATTTTATATTAGTGTAATACTTCATCTATTTTCAAATATATGCAACACTTCCTTTTTATAGTGACACTTCACAAACTTTCAATAGTACTAAAAATAGTAATGGCTAAATATGTTCATTAGAAATCGTGAAAAAAAAATTATTACACTTATTTGAAAATATAAAAGTATATCACGGGATACAATATAAGTTTGATTAAAAGCATAAACTTTGAATAATCGCACTGAATATTTGATATTCTAAGTTATTGTGAAAAATAATATTCTTTGCAAAAATTAGGGCACGTGTGTAGGTCAAGTTCAAAGAAAATTAAGCCAAATGATTTCAAGTAAATACAGTTGCGTTTTACAAGTTGCATAAGTCATGGACATATAATTTCTCGACAAGGCACCTATATCTCAAGTAATATATCCAACCCAATTAACATGCTCCTATATAAAACAAACCCTTGCCAAAAGTGAGAAAGGTTGAAGAGTCCTCAACCATGCCTGATATCCCTAGTCCAACAAGAAAAAAGGCATATAGTCTTTTATTTATTTATTCAGCATAAAAAGATATTTTAAGTAAAAGATTATTTGGAAAATCGAAGAACAAGGTCATAAAAAATTTACATTCTTGAGTCAACTCGTCAAGTATGTCTTGTGACATTTTTATATTGAGAATGTAATTTTCATTGTATCTCAATATTACTATTATCACCATTTAGTAGCAAATAAATATATCCAAGACTTAGCTCAAGAGAATCATATATATTCAATATTCATCATTAAGATATAAACATACCAAAACTTATTATTAACCAGACATAGGAAGTGGAATACATCAAACAGAATCCCAGAAAATGACTTTATACTTCAAGCTGAGAACAATTAGTTGATTTAAAGGAAACTTTGCCCTCTTCAAGATCATACCCAACAAGAAAATCCATCTGAGCCAAATTTCCAAATATTGCCACTTCAGTTGCTGGTATGATAGCAAAACACACCATATCATTCTGCACTTTGACAAAAGGTATTGGCAGGTTTAAGTTCTAGTTCAGCCCCAGCAAAATGCATTTTAATGATTGGAACATCCATATCCGCATCATTCTTATAACACAATGACATAACTCCTTCAGGATCTTCAACAGGTTCAGCTTTGATCATTTTTTTCAACTCATTTTCTATATCCTGATAAAACTCCTCAGGTAAAAGTGTTAATGTTGTTCCTGAATCTATTATAATGTTACCCTCCTCAGCATAATCAGTTGTTATCTTTGAAGAGCTTGATGTTTTATAATCAAACTTCTTGTTACCAAATCCTATGCTTTCTAAAGTGAGATAATAGAATGTGGACGGATTCTTCCTAACAAGAGGTGTCGAAACTACCCCAAAACCGGAGACTAAGGCCTCCGGCCCAAAGCTGATTTTACCAACTAAGCTAGTTTTGAAGAAAGGAACTAAGCAATATGAGAACTTTCCGCCGATAGTGGGCTTTATTTGGGTGACTAGTGAAAGCCCACCTCCCCCAAGACCAATGATTCCTGACCCATTCTCATTGAAGGTGCCTCCATTGTCATGCCCACACCCGACTAACAGTTCGGGGAACGAGGGGGTGTGGGACCCGAAGGTGATGGTTTCGGAGGCAAGGACTCCATTTGTGTAGGACTTATCCCCATAGGAGTAGTAATAAGAGCAAGCACCATTGGAATTACAAGTTTTAGTTGCTAAGTTTGTGTAGCAAAGAGGGGACCCACAAGGAATTGTCTTAAAAGAGGACGACTTTTTTGGGTCAAATAAGGGTGTTCTTTGTCTAAAACATCGTACACAAGGCTTACATTGTGTCCAAGTGAGATCACTCCCAGTATCAGCTATACCAAGCAAGGTAACTGGGGGGCTACCTATTGATATGTTCATTAAGTACTCCCCCCGGGCAGGGACCACCGAGGACTGGACCGTTGCTCGAGTGGCCAATGCCCCAAAGTGGCGGGCACGGGTGGTGGAACGGCGGAGAGCATCATTCAACCGTTCCCAGTGAGTCTTGGTGGGGCTGTGGAGAGGAGATAGAATGGAGTCTCTGTGGATGAGGTCTACTGTGAAACCTAATGCAGCTGCTGTTATGCAGGAAAGGCAAATGAATAAGAATGAGTAATGCAAGTTTACCAAGGATGACACTGCCATGATTGAGGAAAATAGTAAATGGATTAGTGTGCTAGGAGAAGGGTTAAAAACGAGAGATTTATAGCAAGACTAAACTGGGAAAGCTGATGTGAAAAGTCATGCATTGATTTCAATAACAGCAATCAGCAAAGAATGCAGAAGGTTAAGGAAGGTGAATGGAAAGATTAGATCATTAGAATAATGAACTCGAGTTATTTCTATTAAGTAGTAATAATGCTGAATTACGGCAGCAGTAAATGAAAGCATAACGGTTGATAATACTAACATAAGACATTAACAAAGCAGAGTTCTCAATTAAGCATTAAGAAGATAATAAATTACATAATCATGATCATAATTCATAATCATCATGATAATTCAAATGCAGAACAGTAACTAGAAACTGCATAATTTTCAGTTATTGCAGATTTTAGCAGTTGGGTTGGCGACACAAACAGAAGCATAGGCCTTCCTAGCTTCTGGGGTTCCACGTTTCGGCTCCTGAGCGACCGCAACACCGGCAACAGAAGCAATGGCAGCAGCTGCAGCAGCAAACATGATCTCTCTCCTGCCATTACTGCTGCCCTCTTGTTTGTTCTCACAACTGACCTTCACAGTGTTGGGTTTGACACTGTTGGTGATGACGAGCCTCCGGTGAGAAGCAACTGCAGGAGAGAGAGTAGCGGCGCCACCAAGGAAAGAAGCTGACATGCTAAATGAAGCCATGATTGAATGCCCTGTTTTTGGAGTTTCTAAATGAAGTTATGCAATTATGTGTGTGAGAGAGATGAGCAGAGGCTCAGAGCACAGATGAAAAAGGATAGCTATAACTAATTTCAACCTGAAACTTTTGGCGACCCTTTTGAATCTTATCCCTGTATTATATCCTAACCAACAATAACCTGCCACCTGCCAATGTTGATTTTGTCCTAGATGGAATTGGTGCTTGGCAAATTACTAGCACTGTAGGAAGGAATAATATGGCGTAGAAATGCCACGTCAAGCAAACTCTTGGACACTGAGAAAATGACACAATTCACAAAATAATATATATCCTCCTCATTTTCTGAATGTTAAATCTGTTCATATAAATAAATTGATGCATAGATATATAGATATCCCAAAATATCAAGACTTTTTTTGATCCTATGTGCCAATTTATTATAATTGATCCATGAAGGACATGAACATGATAGCCATTGATCCAAAAACAACCATCATCACTCAGTCCAAAAGAATGAAAAAACAATAAATTCTGGCACAAATTTCAGAGAGTATGAACCAATAAGATAGATGGAAGGAACAATATAGTGAAGATAGTGATTTCATTACCATTCTCTTAGTAGTTAGTACCCAAATACACTTTTGTAACCTTTTTGTTTCCTTAAAAAATTAAAGTACATTCTATCACAGGGGGAAATAAGTTATATCCCAAAGAATGATGGATATCGTGTGTAAACTGTAAACTCAAATTAGATGGTGATTATCATCTATAAGGGGAAAAAAATTAAACTAAGCATATTGTAACTCCAGTTCACTTGATTTATATGGGGGAGGCATCAGATCGTCCACATTTGCAAAAATATCTCCACGACTCGGTGGCGCCCTTGCGGCAGGTGAATCAAGGACGTAGTCTGGAATAATGACCAATGTCTCGTCAAGGAGTTGTTTAACTGTCTGTAGAGGTTCAATAATGAGTGAGGAAACCACAGATGCATCACAAAGATTTTAAATGATGGTGCATCCCTGTTACTAAGTTAAAAAAAAAAAACAAATGAATAATTTTATGAAAGACAGACGTACCGTGCAACGGAAAAACGCAGCATCTACATTGCGTTTCCAAACAGCATTTCGAGGCTCAGAATGGAAAAGGTTCAACAAAGGCTGTGTCACACAATGTAAACAGGCGAAAAATATCAGGGGTTGAAGGCACAACCGCGCAAGATTAAATACATCAAAGAGAAAATGAAACGAAAGAAAGAAAGAAAGAACATCAAATTAAATACCTTGACCAAATCCCGAATATTTGGTCTGTTGTTGCCTTGTTTGCCAAGAACAGAATCTGCATACTCTTGGTACTTATGCAAAACCTAAAACAAAAGTGATAAACAATATGCATGACACCAAGATATCAAAGATATTGTCAATCAAATCCATGCAGCCCAATCTGTAAGTCTAACCTGACGACGTGTAAGATCACTAGGAGGAGCACCATAAACTTCAGAGTCAACATCTCTCAACAATTGCCAAGTGCTGAAAATTGACAGTGCTCAGCTAAAGTTTACAAATTGCAATAGCAAATGACAAAATAACTGATTAACCAAAGAGCCACCAAGAATAAGAAAACATTTGAATACAAATATTTAAACTAATCTTAAGCACATCACTTTTATTAGAATTCACACAAATTTGAGAGATACTGTCAACAGGTATTCAACTAGGCTTCGGGCTCCTCTACAAACACCAGATGTAGAGACAATGTATGCACCATCATTATTCAAGCCAGAATGCATTGTTTAAACAAGCTAAACTAGTCCTTATCAGGCCCTGTTTATCAGAGGAGGGGAGATATAGAAGCAAAACGAACATCTTGTCCAGGAAAAGATGGAAAAAGCAAGCAGATTCCCCATCAGGTTACGATTACTCCTCCTATCACCAAGGACAATGCATTTTGTAGTCCACTTATCTCTCTAAGCTTATCATCTGATATTTGGAGTTTGTAAGTTATTCACATTTCATTGAAGAGGTATCTATGTTCAGATTGTAACAAATTTAAAAAGAAAAAACATTAGGGTGAATGGCAAAATATTTCAAAACAAACATACCCAGAAGTTGCAAGCATAATAAGCTGTTACATAATAGTACTAATCTACAAACTCATGCACAGTCATAAACTCTAAAGTCAGAAGTTGCAAAGAAGACTAAAAGAACCCCATATATGCATTCCAATATAACAATTAACTATTAACAAGAAATATATTACATGCGATGTCACTAGCATGTAGATTTTCAGAAATTTGTATTAATCAAAAGAAGTACTTCTAGAAATAGGCGAGTTCATCTGGTAAATGAGTAGACGAAGACTGACAGAAACTGGCATTATAATTTCTCCACACAACAATCGATGCTCAAGGATGCACTCACTTATTGTAGGCAGCACGTCCAACCATTACCCCATGAGCTCCTTTTTTCAATGCTGCATTCACCTTTGCCCCAGATCAAGAGACATCAAGAGAAAGAGAGAACATTACGATCCAGATATCAAAATCATCAACAAAAGAGAATAGATGCAAAATTATAAGACTACATCAGGAGAGAAAATACTAGAACAACAGACAGCAAACACAAGTTATAGCTTATAACTGCACTGTTAAGTTTCATATAATATGTTTTCTACTGCGTATAGCCCTTTCCACCCAAAAAAATAAAAGACCACCTCATTCTTATATCACCAAGACAATAAATGGAGAAAAAAAAACTCAAAAAAGAGCAAGAACCACGATCATATATCGCAATGCTGCGTCGAAAGCACAATCTCCAAGCTCAAATGTTTAATGATATTGTCAAGTGTTTGGAAGATTATACCACATGATTCGGTCATCTACTAAGAAACGACATGTACAAAACCCCCCAGAAATTAATCTCATTAAAATGCTCAAGAAATTTGTTTCCACACATGAACTAAACAAATTGATCTGCTGACGAATATTCCAACTAAATGCACACTTATTGGGACCTTTGATAAAACTTATTAATTTACTACACTGTAGGTGAATAAACACAAGTTATACAGCATGACAAGAAGGTAATCTCCATAACTGCGGTCTACAGTGAAGTGTGAAAATAGCAAATAGATATTGTGAAGCAGTGACAAGGTGCCATTACAGGACAAAAGAAAGAGGGGGGAAAAGGCATATTGAAAGCAGTTTTCTCTTAAGATCTAGATGTGAAACACATCTTCATGGTTGAGAGTTGAGACTCAAACTATCATGTAGCCTCAAGGCATAATAGAACAAGCAATGTTCACTGACCCCTTCCACGCATCACATGCAAACAGAGATACAGGGTAATAAGAATGATGATAGACAACCGCAAAAGAAAATGCACAGAGATCTTACCTCTTCAATTGAATTTATGCCTCCATTTATTGTAAACTGTAAGTCTGGAAAGTCACGCACAAGGCTATAGTAGTATTCATATCTGTGTAACAAACAACACAAAATTACAAAATTCAACCCATCAGTCTTCAATTCATGTTCACAGCTCTATCAAACAGATATGTCTCCTCCAACCACTAACTTCAGCTTAATTTAGTCTGTGCTTCTAGCTGAGGACGAAGCATTGAAATTACACATATTAAAAATAACATTACATACTTGAGTGGAGGAATTGAACGATTTTCAGCTGGACTAATGCCATTGAGCAATGCTTTCCGTGAATGTATGATAAAATGTTTGGTTGGAGATGTCGAAGATACTTTATAGATAAAATCACCTGCAACAAAAAAAGTAACACTTTGGTAAAAATTTGGACACCCGAATGTCTAGAACAAAAGCTTCCAAAATCCAAATGACAACAAGAGAGCCATATTATAAAGACGGATTCCAATTTCCAAATGACTCATACAGTTGTGCATGCAGAACCTGGCCCCAGAAACCATAAAAAGAATTAGAGGATGAAAGGGGGAGGAGGAAGGTGTGTAAATGAGATCATGCTCATTTAACATGGTCAAACATGACCTCAAGCTTGTTCCCTCGGTCCACCTCTAAAATCTGTTCAAACTCAGTTCATTTAAGAGTTAGTATGTTCAAGCTCAGGTTGTTCGAACTAAGCTATAAACAAGCTTCTTCTTTTTTATTAGTTCTTTTAACAAAATAAGCCCATAAACAAAGTTAAACTGACATGTTAAGTAATCAGTTAAACAACCGCTAAACAATATTTTGTACTCCCTCTATCAATTTAATCGCAATACTCCCTCGTGCACACAATTTAGCCTTTTGGGAGATGGATGGAGTACTTTACTGTAAAGTTGATTAGATAGAAGATACTGGGGTATTTTTTTAATATTGTAGGTAAATTATGTGGGTCCTTCGATTGAGATTGAATGGGTGGTGCGATGGCACTATTTTATAGTTGTTTCATCATTTTCAATATAGATATTGTGGGGTAGAGTGGTAGAGTGAGAAGTAATAAAGAAACAGTGGGTACATGCCTTTAACAGAAATGTTGCATTAAATTGGGAAGGCCGAATAAGACAAGTGTCGCGATTAAAGTAGGATGGAGAGAGTAACAAATACGAAACAGATTTTTAGTTCATGAACATATATAAATAGTTTCACACACACATCCATAAACATATGCCATCAAGCTCTAAAAATGAAAACCAATAACAATTAGACGAGCCTAAACTCAAACTGTTCATCAAGAGTCTTAAGTTCATTCCCACCCCAGGAAAAGGGGCCTACCAGAAACACAAAGAAAGAGGCCAAAATGTGCAAGTACCAGAAGAAGAACCATTACACACTTTAAGTACCCCATATTTTGATTAATCGTTAAGACAAATGGTGCTTAATAAAAATCACTCACACAGTTCATTATAAGAATCATAATCATCCACACCAATCCGGCACTTGACAGTCACAGGGACATCTGTATTGGCAGCAATAACTGACATGGCCTCGCCTACAAACTTTCCTTGCAAAGGCCAAGGAGTAATAACATTAGGAAACTTACTAGCAAGTAATTTAAAAATCTAACTTCTTTTGCAATTCAATCAGTTGGTAAAGGAGCTCCTAACCTTTGGATCAAGCATCAACCGCACTCCAAAACACCCATGTCCAACAACCCTAGGGCTTGGGCATCCACAACTGGTAAAAACAAAAGAAGGTCCCCGCAATTTGATAAGAAGAAAGACCAAAGGAGACCAGCCAAAAAGAAAACTATGAAAGTAAACAGAAAAAAAAAGATGAACTTTCTGTTGGAGACTTGGAGCACCTTATAAATTTTCCCTATTGTACGGAAGCGCCTTTCAAATTGTTATAAAAAGTGCATCCAAAGCCAATTTTCAGGTGCTTTGATCTAACATTTACCTCCTTTTTTCTTAATTTTACAATTCTTTTTTGTGAGCTAGAGACACTTACTCTCCTTTTTATTCCTGTTCCTCTTTCCTCCTGATCTTCTTTTTCTTTCTGATGTGTTGTCATCTCCTCCACCTTCCCCACTTTCCCCTCACCCCCTCCCCCTTCTCTCCCCCTCCCTGTCTCTCACAGACATAGCCAGTGAATTTGTGAATTTATGTAAATTAAGTCAAAAGATAAAAGGAAGTTTGAAGTTTGAACAATAAAAGGCTTGTGCATCTGGCAATGAAATAAGAGAAAGAACAATCAGAGGCAAGGTATTTGCACTACTATCAAGCACTTAATGCGAAATTTGTCTATGGTGCTTGCGTCAATAGTTGAGACAAATTCCATTTTTTTCTCATTTGGTTTGTCCATGTGATAACTTGTGAGAGGTTGTGAAAAATATGTGGGTCAAAATAACATGGATAATAACCTCAATTCAGGCTCCCATTCTATTTTAGTTGATTTTTGAGGTAATAGGATTCATGGTGATGAGCAAAATTTGGGAAATGGAGGTCCAGTAACAGGAGAAAGAGATTGAACGGAATAGTGACGGTTTCATCAAAGTTCCATTTTATAAATTTTTGAGAGGTTTTTGAGGAGTTCGTTGGCAGAGGGGCTTGGGCAAAGTTGATCATGACGGAAGGAGAAGGCAAAGGGGGGTGGAAAGCGAGGGAGATACAGGATTGATGGTCAAGGAGGGTGTGGAATTCATGGCAGAAGATTTGAGCTAGAAGAAATAGTGTGTGTCAAAAGTGTGTATAATTCATGATAAATTGAAATAAAAAGGGGAAAACATGGTAAAAAAATTCGGAGAGTTGAGACAAATCATAAACTTCCTCTGTTTCAAAATACTTGACACACTTCTCCGGACATGCTTGTCAATGCATAACTTCAACTATTAATATTTCTAATTTCCTACATGTAAAAATTATAAAAAGTTGATATTATGAAAGTATATATTGAGACAAATCTAAAAAGATTCCACATGATAATATTTTTCCTTACGTAAAAATCATAAAACACAGTCAAAGGAGAGTGTGAATAGTGCAAAAGTCAAACCGTGTTATCTATTTTGAAACAAAGGAAGTATATATATATATAGAGAGAGAGAGATAGATATAGATGGTGCTTTCTCACAAAAGAAAATGTATACAGCGTAGCATTTTCTTACAAAATGATATTTTCGAAAGATGCTTCCCAACAAAAAATTCAAAAAGATCATCAATAATCACTTAGATATCAAGTACTAACTTTAAGTTAATCTCATCATAGCCATAAGCATTAGCAAGTTGTGTCGCTTTTGCAATATTCTCCAAGTTATTCCCGCCAATTTGAAGAACAATAGGATGTTGCTCTGGATTGAATGCCAAAAACCTATCCTGGACATTTTCAAATAAGCAAATTATAATTTACCCAATTGATGCACCAAAGTAATAGTGTCCCTCAAAAAAAAGTTCCAAAGGCCAAAATGAGATATTTCATATTTGCGGTCACTCAACATTCACAATGAAAGCAACATACTCCTGTTCCCACAGAGGTAAGTACGAAACAGGCAAATTAGTAAACAAGGACATATTAGTAAAAAAAAAAACACCGATTTCACGTTTAAAAAGTCAATTTCATGTTTAGCAATAAACATTGAAGCCATAGCATATACCATAGCATAAAAAAAAACAATAGTTCTCATTTCAAAATAAGGCATAAGGCAGAGATCAGGACACCAGGTCTTTAGCAGTATTCAGCATTTAAACACAATATTAATAGACAAAAAGAAGATTAATCCCTTAAAGAATAGTATCCAAAGCGAAAGTCATAGGCCTTGGCCAGTAGAAGATCTTCACTAACCAGATTACCCTTCTGATAAACAATTGTTTCAGCCGCAAGCATCTCCGTGTAAAGCCATGCATTTTTCGATATGATTCTTGCTAACATTCTGTAGTGATTGTCCGTCCACTCCATCATTGGGGCAACACTGAGAATCAGTAAGATAAGACATTCATACGCCACAAAGAAATTCTTCTAGTGAAGTTATTCAAGTGTAAAGGACAGCATAGTTCAAACCCCAATAGAAGATGAAAAGCACACCTGAAGAGGGGAGGAGGGTAGCGAGCCACAACCATTTGTGATCCTTTATGAGATGTATGGCCTGTGCCACACTGCCACAACAGTATAATTTTTTTGATGTTGTGGAATTTCCAACTTTAAACTTTGATGAGATCCTACGCGGAGTTCGAACAGCAATACAATGCACAGGAGCAAACGAAGCAACGATGTTATACCCTGCAGACCTCATCATGCCCTAATCAGACCATAGCCTCCATGAATATAATGTAGGAGTCCACTCACATAACAAGCAACATTGGTTACAACAACGACAGAATCTCTTCAAATAATTGAAGATGGGAACTTTAAAAATACTAACTACATACACAATTCTACCACATACGTTGGTGAACTCCAAATTAGTCCATCCTAAAAAAAAAATAAGACTTTGGATCAAACAAACAAACAAACAAACAAAAAACCCCATCCATGTAAATCAGCTAAAACCCACAACACAAATTACTCCAATTTAATGGAACATCGAAACAATATATCTAAATCTGGTAATTATGGTAAACATAAATGACAAATTTACCAAGTGATAAATCTAAAAGATATGGATTACAAAGACAATATCAAGAGCAAGTGCAACTGAATTTCATGCAAAAACACATAAATACACTACTTTTCTACTAAGAGAACGAATATAATTATGGAACAAAAAAAGAAGTTTCACAACCAAAGCAAACCGAATACAATGAACAAAACTGCAAAAGAACATAGGAGCTAGAAAACGAAAATGTAAAGAGATTGGTCCCATAAATAAATAAAATAAAGGAGAAGATAAAGGGTTAGAATATTACTTGAAGCTGCAGCAACTCTCAAAGTGATGGTGGCGTTAATGAAATAGCAGCAACAAGCCAACAAGGGAGAGCAGCTTTACTCAAGAATTTTGCGGGTCGTCTCGAGAAGAGAAGAGAAGAGACTGTTGTGTGCGTGTGTTTTTTTTGTTAACTGAATAAGGAGAAAATTAAAATAGGAGAGAATTTTAGATCGTGTGGCTCTCCTTCTGAGTTATGATATGGGTTAGGGCCAAATTCTATACCGTATCCAAATTTCAGTTAATAATTTTGTACTTGTTACTACTACAATGCATGATGATATTGTGGGGATTGGGGAGCTACAAGGGCATGAAACATGATATGAGACGAAATTTTAATGGGATATTTCCTCAGGTACCCCTGAGGTTTGGCGTAATTTCCAAGATACCCCATTTGGGGAATTCCTCAGATACCCCTGAGGTTTGTGTTTGGGCTCAAGATACCCTTACTATGGACGGAACCCTAACGCCGTTAGGTTTTCCGTCCATAGTATCTCCAATTTTCTCTGTCCTCCCATTCCCCCACCCACTGCCAACCCCCCCTTCCCCAGCCAGCGGCCGACGGCTGGCGACCACCACCCACTCCAGCGTCGGCGACCCTACCCCCTCCCTTCCCCATTCCCGATTCCCTCACCCTCAGCGTTGGCGCCTGCCAGAACAGCAGCACAGTAGCATCCTAGGGTGTTTTCGAGGCTAGGTTTAAGGGTTTAGGGGCAGCGTATCTGGATGGGGAAGGGGAGGGGGTCGACTCACGATGGGGGACAATTGGCATTTATAGAGTGATAAATCAATACTAGTATATTTTAGACTTTTTATTTTAACATATGGTTATGGATTTGTTGTACACCTTAACTTATTTACCATAATTTAAGGAGAATTTTTTCTAGAATTTAGATTAGATAAGTTCAAGGTTAACAAATGAACATCAATGCAAGTAAATTCAGATAAGTCAAAGCAAGTTAGGTTAAGGGCCAATAAGTGGTTCCCTAATTCAATTCACAACTACAATGATAACAAGTTTACGGCTCATCAGTTCAAATTAGTTGAATTTATGACCCTTTTTTATTTAATGGTAATGACTTCAATCACCGATGAATTGGTGATGCATGATCTGGTCATGGAGTGAGATTACACATACTATAACTCGGAAAAGTCAGTGCAGCCTATTTACACGACTCATATGCCTTGCTATGCATAGAGCAATTGTCAATCGTCTACTAAGCTATGGTGATCCATACTAAGCTCGGCTTAGAACCAATAAATTCATATAAGTAATATAAAAAAAAAAACAAAATCAAACAGCTCCTTAATCATTAATTGTAAGTATGTGGAGTACTTTTTAAACTACATTCTCATTTGCAAATAAATCTAATAAGTACTATCTAATTAACGTTTTAATACAACATTAATTCGTTTACATACAGATACAAGCATACAACATGAGCTACTTGTTTTGCCGAAGAACGAAAGTCATATAGTGAATTGTAAACTTCACTGTTGAGAATTAGTGGTGGAGAAGTAGCTTATAACGCCTTATCAGTAAGCTCTAAGAAAAAACCAGTAATGGCTTCTCTGAGCTTCAACCCCACTAAGTTCAGAGACCAAAAAACCTCACTTCCTTACAAACCCATCTCCAATTTCACTTCTTTTTCACAACCCACCAAAATTTCAAGCACCTCAACCCCTCACAAATCATCTTCTCCCCTCAAAACCTCATCAAAATTCAAAAGACCCCATTTTCATCTGCTCAATTCAGTCTCCGAAAGTTCAATTTCATCCCCTCTTGAAGAAACTGATACAATTGAAGATGACCCGACTGCAGAAATGAGCTTTCTTGACCCGGAAACCGAACCCGAAAGCATAAGAGAATGGGAGCTTGATTTCTGCTCAAGACCCATACTTGATATTAGGGGTAAAAAGATATGGGAACTTGTTGTTTGTGATAGTTCTTTATCTCTCCAATACACTAAGTATTTCCCTAATAATGTCATTAATAGTATCACTTTGAAGAATGCCATTGTTTCCATTTGTGATGATTTGGGTGTGCCTCTTCCTGAGAAAATTCGGTTTTTCAGGTCATTATTTGTGCATGTTTTTTTCAACTTTTAAGTTATTACTTGTGTTTTTTGATATTTACTGAATTTGGCTTATATCTTATGTAGGTCTCAATTGCAGACAATTATAACAAAGGCATGCAAAGAGCTTGGAATTAAACCTATTCCAAGTAAAAGGGTAAACTGCTGTTTTCTAGTATCAGTTTATCTAAAAGTTACTGCTAGTATTTCTTTTCAATTTTCATGAATTTACAGCTTATGAAGATTGGACTGCAAATCCATGACCCTTTACATTCATTTTAATCTTTTGCGAACAAAAGCATTTAGGATAATGAAGGAATTAATGATAAAAATCTTAGTGATATCTGAAATTAATGGTGGTTGTGACATCATGAACTGATCAAGTTTAGAAATGTATGCTGTGTATTGTCAATATGCTACTTTGGAAGCTTCTGGCTGCAAATATTTGTTGTTCTTCAGATATTCCTCTGTTCTCCAAGTTCTCTAGGATAGTTGATTTGAATATCCGCCTTTATTGCAGTGCTTATCAATGCTTCTTTGGTTGGAAGAACGATATGAGACCATTTACACACGTCATCCAGGCTTTCAGAAAGGAGCTAAGCCACTTATGGTGTTAGATAACCCTTTTCCTATGGATCTTCCTGAGAATCTGATAGGGGAGAAATGGGCTTTCGTACAGTTGCCTTATTCAGGTATTCAATCTTAGCAGACTGACTAGTCTTATAAAGATGCCATGAAGTCATGAGATGTAATGTGTATACGAAACTGTTAATCATCTAAGCTTATTATTTCAGCGGTTCGGGAGGAGGTATCATCCTTGGAGAAAAGTTTTGCATTTGGTGCTAGTCTAGATATGGATTTGCTTGGGATTGAGATTGATGACAAAACACTAATTCCTGGTTTAGCTGTTGCATCTTCACGAGCCAAACCCTTGGCAGGTATATATTATCATACAAACTTTGTCTGACTGTGTTTTCTGCTCTGGCTGTAGTATGCTACAATATTAGCTCTAAAATCTGCTGCTTTACTGTTGAGAAAACTATTTTTGTATAAGATCATCCTTGCATTAGCGAAACCCAGCAACAGTATCAGTGTAGGAAATAACCGTCTGCACAATGCTGCATACTTGTGAGCAATCAGTTAATGATGACATGAATAGAAATGACATGTGAGGAACCTAAAATTATGTAGTTGTGGTCCTCGCAAGGATTGTATTAGGTTAAAAATATTAGCATGGCTTGGTTTAGCTGGGATTCTTCTTGTTTCATTTATGAAACTAAAGAGACATCCCGATCCAGAATCCACGAGTCACGCTTGTCCATTTCCTTCTTGTGAATACCATGAGAACAAATTTTTTTTCGTTTGGTAGAGAGGATTTAGGTGGAAAAAGAAAGGATAGGTATTATTAAGTGGTATTCCTATGTTTGGTTCTAAACATCATTTGATATTTCATAGGAATGGCAAGGATTTCATACGGAAAGAAGTTTATAAAATGTTCTTTCGAGGAATTTGGAAGGAAAAGGAGATGAAAAATATGTCAACCTTCTTTCCTTTGCTAATAGCTTACTGAACATTTCTTTCAGTTCTTTCTATTAAACAGAACACTGTAAGCATTTATTAATTATTTTCCCTTCTGTTCCTTTCCCCTTCCCTTCCCTTTCCTTCCTTTCCTTTACTAACAAATTGGAGTACCAAACAAGCTTGAATAGAATACTGCATGATTGTAACTTCGTTGCAATATAGGAAATTAGGAATGTAAATTTGTCAGGAAAGGTTCCTGTAGCATGCTTGATTGCAGGTACTCTTGGTGTCCATGCTTGTAGTACTTAGCACTTACATTCATGAGAAGGGCTGCTACATTTGGTTTCATTTTTTAAAATAGTGTATTAATGCGCATCATGTATGAGACTTTGACCCTTTTTTTGAATTGTGCTTGCTTGCAGTTGATCCTTTGCCCTTGTCTCCTTAGCTCAATTTCTCTTAGCTGTAGTTGAAATATACTATGTGTTTTACGATGTCGCTCTCTTTATCTAGAATTAGTCGTCACGTTACTTGTGTTCCCAACAATTCCTTTGCTGAAGCTCTATTATATCTACCCTCTTCCCCTCACATAGTCTAGGCATATCAAAATATTTAATCATGAACCATTACTAGTATTTATGAAAGGTGACTTTTTTCACATTACATAAATTAGAAATGCATGTTACTATGAATACAGTAGCCTTGTTGCCTTTCGATGTGGGCCTTGACCATTTATCATGTTGTCACTCTACCTAATGTCCTTTGAATACTCCTCCAATTTGATCCTATGCATGTTCTAACTGCAGCTTGGATGAATGGACTGGAAGTCTGCTCCATTGAAGCTGATACTGCAAGGGCTTCCTTGATATTATCTGTGGGAATTGCAACCCGGTATATTTATGCTACATATAAGAAAAATCCCGTGACGACACAAGAAACTGAGGCATGGGAAGCAGCAAAGAAAGCTTGCGGAGGCTTACATTTCCTTGCTATCCAAGAGGACCTTGATTCAGATGATTGTGTCGGGTTTTGGCTTCTCCTAGATTTGCCTCCACCCCCTGTATAATTTACCCATAAACCTTTTGTGTACATCAACTTTTGAGCATAGCTTCAGGGAGCAATCTGCAAATACCTTTTGATTCTCTTCAACATGTCTCTCTTTTCTTCCCTTCTATAAAGAGTAACTTTTTGTGAGACAAACTAAATTTTACATTCAACTTTGAGAAAGGCTACTTTTTGTAGATTATAAAGTGGTTTTCTGTGAGATGAATGACTTCTTGTCTGATATAAAATTACTTATTTACAACATTTCTTATAATTTGCGTGACAATACATCGTCTTCTCAATTTTATACAAGAATTAACGTTATTCTTCCTTAGCAATACCTTTCAAAGTGTTCGAGACATGTAAATATTATTGTAAAACAAACCAACAGTAGCATTAAACATGTGACATTATTTGTTGAGCATATAATAGTACATTTGAACTGAGATGAGTGATGACAAATGTCAGACAGCAGAATGCAAAAAGGCTAGAAACTTATCATATTACAAGATGTGAGAATCCTCCCTGCTAAGCTAAGCAGCTAAAAAAATAGATAAGCATGTTATTAAGGGGTACAAATCAAGCTAACAACCCATCAGATTAAGCTATCATAGAGGGCTGGATATTCCTAAATCATTTACAACAAACCTGGGAAAACAAACTAAAACACTGATGAACAGCAGTATATACTACTTTGCCAATTAGATCTGTATCTAGATGCATCCTATTAAGGTGACAGACATGGAGAAACCAGAAAAACCTTCCCCCAACCTGAGAGAAACTGCAGTCTGAGTGAAAAAACTTATATCCTAGCTGCCTGAACTCTGAAATCAGGTGAAGCCAAGATCAAGAAATTTCGACACATTCAAGGCAGCAACCACCCGCAGGTGCAAGCAATCCAAGGACCCTGAACTTAGCTGAACAAATGGGGCAGATACAGACTATGGGCTTTGATCCACCTGGCTAACAAAACTGTGAGAACCTTTGGATAATATTAAACTGCAATAGCGATAATTTGGCTCTAATCTATATGCTTGATCATCAAGATTTTAGCCTCTTTTGTTTTTGTGGGACAAATCTGATGCCTTGCTTTCCAAGATCCAATGTCTTGGCCCTTCCATCATCAAGATCAACAGACAACATCGACGTCCCCTCAATTACATCACTAACAACACCCTTGTGCCTGAAAAAGTAGAATCTATAACCAATTAAATAAAGCAAAAATAATATAGCATCATCTTGCATTTCATATAACAAGAGTTGCAATGCTATTTATGATCATCAGAGCTTCAGAGGTACTCAAAAGCAACATATCTAGATACACACATTTCAGGCCAAAGGTCTTTTGTGGCTTCTGAATAATTTGTATAGTGAAGCCAGATCATTAAACGATCATCAGAAAAATCAACCAGAAATACAGCCAGATACCTTCCATCTAGTATGGACTATGGACAAAGACTCACCAGGAATTATCGGATGGCTGATGAACTTCTACTCTTTTGCCCATAGCATCTTTACCCAACTTCTTTAAAATCCAGCTAGCATCCATTATCTCATTCATTAAATTGTCGTCTTGTGATTCTGTCACGTCTTCCTGTTCATGATGTTTAGGCTTTTCTATCAAGGGTGATGGCCTCTTTCTTTTAGATCTTTGACCCTTGACAGATCCTCTTTCTTCCTCACTGTGTGGAACCCAAGAAGCTGGATATGGAGTCTTGAATTTGAGTCTTAGCAAAGGCCGGGAGTCCTTAAGCGAAGCATCTAAAGCAGGTGATGCTGGCAGGTTACCTTTATTGCTATCACCAGAAATGTCTTGCCTATTTTCTGGATGCTTTCTCAAAGAAATCTTCTCACCCTTTGATACATTATTTTGAAGCCCTTCAGTGGCAGCACTGGCTTCATTGCTTCTCTTTGATGACATAATATGTGTTCTCTCTAGACCAAACAAACCATTCCCTAGGAGAGATTGAGCGCCGGAAACTTCAGATTTTCCTTTACCAAGCTTTATTATATTACGATCTCTTGTTTTTCCTCTTATTTCATGAGTGCCGTCAACCTTGTAACCTGCAATTTCCCGAGAAGCAAAAAGAAGTTATAATCATTACAGATTATGAACTACACTTATCAAATAATGGCCATTACATACCATCATCAGAGTGTGATGTGCCATCTAATCTTTCCATCAGATAATCACCTGTTCTATGCTGACTCACTGCTTCATTGCCTCCTGAATGCGAAAAACAGAAAAGCTATAACAACAAATAATAATCTTCTAAATGGACAGAATGCAACCAAATTCAAGTTATATCACTCAACACCAATAAACCACAATTAGATTCCCAAAGGCTCAAACACACGGGTCAAAATCCTCCCAGAAAATCAACAGCACAGCTTGCATTCAATATGTAAAATAACAAAATGCTACAATTCAATCACAATACAACTAGCCATCTTCACATTTCTGAGGGACATGAATTTCTACATAATTCATCTAATACTAATGGCAAATAAATGACAGAGTGAAATCAAAACACCTTCTCTTAAGTCAACAATGCGACAAAGCAGAGAATGCACATGAAAGTCTAGCAACGGGCAGCCCTGTACTGTATGTAACAAAAGACTCACCACTTAGAGTCGTCAATTCTTGCTCCCTCTGGTAGCTCGAAGAATCAGACTTCGGAGAGTTGGTTATAGTTTTATTCCGTCCTCCCAAATGTATAACTAGCTTGGTTCCCTTAATGGTTTTTGGCTTGCTGGCAACTTGTGCCACATCCTCAGTAACACCAATGTCATTAATCTTCTTGTTCTTAATCTGTAACATTGTTGCTCTTCTGTCTGAATTGTTCCCTGCAACCTCATCCATAAATTTGTGCTTCAAAATCCCTTGTTCATTATGAGAGCGTGTTCTGCCTGTTGGACTTAAACTTCCAGATACAGGAGAAGAGAAAAACTCAAGTCCATGTGGATTTGAAGCCTCTTTTATGTCCCCTAGTCTAGATCCAGACAGTTGACTTTCATTGTAGTCTTCACGTTTGACCACCATTTTACCATCCAAAGACACCTGATATCCCTTTTTCTTCACATATTTTTTGCTTGATGGTTTTTTGCCAGATTCCTTAATCTTCTTAGGAGAAAAATCTGCCAAATTTTTCAAAGAGAATCTTGCACGACTGTGTTCACCCTTCCCAGCACTTGGACCATTGTCTTCATCATCAGAGAAAGGCGAAATAGAAAAAATATCCTCCTGGGTCGGTAAACCAGCAGCTGCCCGCAAGCTTGCTATTAGATCTCGATCTGCTTCATCTCTTCTCCTCCACAGCTCTTGCACAGCATCTTCAAGATCCCTCACCTATAGATAATAGGGGGGGAAACGCAAGTCTCATATACAAATAATGATGATAATAATAATAGTGATAATTATAACAATGATATAAAAACAATAAAAATAATGATGATGATGATAAGAAAAAAAGAAAACACTCTCTAATCACACCTGGTAGCACTCTCCTCGACATGTTGGACATGTGTATGGAAGATTTCCGTCTATTTGAAACTGCAAATATCTTTCATCACTGCATATATATGTAGGTCACAAAAATTAGGAATGCCATCAGAAGTTAAGGTCAAAACTAGTCCTTCATTTTGTAAGGCACATGCATAAGGAGACAGCTTTGTGAGGTTATGCATATTTCCTGAAGGGAATATAGAATCCAGGTTTTCACCTAAAAAACACAAGTCATTTCTTCACTGAACCAAGTTCCTTAACTCCTCGACCAGAAAGATAACATTCCCTAAATGTGAAGCACAGACTTGCAATACCAGAAGCTATATATTGTCCTAAGGTTACAAGAATTAGCAATTCATCCCTAAGAAAAAAATATGATTAAATGAAATACTTATTAGCTTCGTTATGAACTTCCATATTCTCTAGATAACAGCCTAACCTCAGTAAATTGTAATGGGACAAAGCACAAAGCTTCTATGAACAGCTGATTCATCAAGGCTGCTAAACCCCCATCACCCAAGTGCCGTACTTGAATAATTCATTTGAAAAAAGACAAGCAGTAACATAGGGGTATACAGTACTCCATCTGCCTCTAGAAGATTGGGCCTTTTTACCCTTCCGCATTGTCCCAAAAAGAAACCTTTTAAGGTAGCATGTTCCCCACGACCCCTCTCTACTTTTCTCCTACCCAGCATGCAATTAAAAAAAAACCACCCTCTATGACACCTCTTGAAAAGTAAAGGAAAGGGAATGGGGAAAACAAAAAAGGGAAGGAGGGAGTAGCAAATATCTCCAAACCCGTCTAGATAAAGACAAATTTTATTGTTGGCTACAAGAATATAAAGACACGGGGATCTCAAAGTGACAAAGACATATAGTTAACCTGATTCCATCACATTGGATGTGCACCCAGCGCTGGCAAATATCACAGCAAACCATAGGTGTTGCCTCTGAATCTCTATACACCTACAATATTATAGAGAAGAATGAGTCAATTATGACTGATGCATGTTAACCAATGCACGAATATACAAGTCAGACAATTAGCGACACTGAAATACAGTTGGCCAAGCATCAACCCCATAATACACCAACTGACCAAAGAAAACAGCCTGACAGATTGAGGGGTAAAGAGAGAAACATGGAACCGAACATGGCACCTTAAATTCAAAGAATGCAAGGCACACTAAGGATCAAAGGTCCCTAGAGCCTAGGTTGAAGGCGGACGTGCATTCCTCAAGCAAGCAAGGTATAATTCTACTCTCTTTTTATTGCTTTTGTGGCAGTTCAGTTTCAACTAAAGAACCCCAAATTTCAGTAGAAGTTGAGGCACCTTACTCAAAATATATCATTGAACAAGAGTCAAAGGTAGAAAAAGAAAGAAAGAAAAAATTGACAGCTCAAAATATGGTTCTTTAAAGTAAAGACAAACCCCACAAATATCATCCAAAAAAAAATCAACTTATGAAGTGAGCAACGAATTCCTGGAAGCTAGAGAGAGAAAGACAAGGAACAAGACGCATAATATTCAGCAACAAAATAGGGGAGAGAGAAAGAGAGATAATAGAAAGGAGAACTCAGCAAGCTGAGAAGGGTAGCTGACACAGGTTAAAAGGCGTAGGTATAGGATAACCAGCAACGGCCATCAGCAAAGACTCGTCGATGATCTCTGACTCAAATCATGCTTCCTCCAACTTTGACTCACTTGGAAATTAGAATTGATCAATTTCAGAGTTTCATCCAAATTGAATCAATTCCACAGTTTTTTAGCTTCAGGGCTTTGCGTCATATTGAAATGCTAAAGCATGGTAAGACTTCATTTTAAGAAGATTTGATCAAATTTTAATTTTTAACTCGGATTTTCTCTCCCTCTATCATCGATGAGTAGATGACAAGAGGAGCACGAGGGCCAACGTCTCACTTCGTTTGGAGCATGCACCAATTTACAAAATAGAATCGCCGTGTTTGGAGTTGCTTAGGGTAAAAGTGTTATCGCCTCTATGCTCCTAGCCTCTGTTACCTGGACTCGGCAATTTTTGCCAAATACCCGGGATGGTACGACGCGACGCCGACTCGGGTATGAAATACAAGTCGGATACTCCAAGTTGCACTCGGACACGGTGCTAAACCCTAGTAGTTAGATCTGAAAATTTGTTGTTGATTCATGAAAAATAGGTGAATAATATTAGGGCTTTTTGCGTCCCTAGTGAGGCGATTCCAATGATGTTGTTTTCATCCATTTTCGATGGTTGTTGATGGTAGGAGGAAGAAGTTGCAGAGGACAAAGGTTGAAGGAGGTGAATCGTGGAAGACTCGAAGTAAGAGGAAGAAGATGAACGTGGGCCACCAACTGTGATTTTTAATTATAAAAAACGTGGGCCACAAGCCCACCAACTGTTGTCTTTTCAAATATTATAAAAAAAAAGGGAGTGTATGTGTTGTTTGTGTACTGTAATCACGTGAAGGAAACTTCAATTTTTTTGACTTTTTGACCTTTTGACCTTCTTTTTTCTTCTCCTCTCTCCCTCCCTTCTTTATCTTTTCTCTTTTTTTTTTAGTGTGAGTAATCGATCAGACAAGTGTACTATTATCCTTTCTTTCTAATTTTCATTTTTATTCTGTAGATTTACTTTAGATTTATTATTAAATTTTATAATATAAACTATTAATTTAACGTACCCATACCCGTGTCCAAATTTCGGACAGAGTCCCCGTGTCCTGATTTTTTGGAAGTGCCGCACCGGACACTCGGATCCGTACCCATATCCGACACTCCTAGACGAGTCCAGGTAACATAGCTCCTAGCAGAGGCACCCTTTTTAAAGATAAGTTATGCACATGTTCTAGTATCTTTGAATCAAGTGATTGAAAATGGGTTAGGAATTAATTGACAGAGAGTCAAACATTATGAGCACAAGTGCAGCACAACCAACATAAAGAAAACCATAACTTCTCATGAGATTATATGCTAGTAAGACTGAAAAGACCAACATAAGACTTCATAATTTATCCCAGCCATAGCACAGTATGTTCATATAATCTTTTATACCTTCAGGCAAGCAGGGCAGTAATTGCCTTTTGTAAACAATCTCCCACAAGCATCACAGCAAGTATACCCCAAAAACCACCTGCAGTGTCCAAAGAGATGGTCAATGTACAGGGAGTTGAATTAAGAAATAAGACATGATCCTACAGTTAAAAAAGATAACCATTGGTGCAACAGTAAATACTTCCTCCGATTCTTTTTACTTGCAACATAGCATCTTGGCACGCAGTATAAAGAGGAGATTAGAGAAGGTAAACGGACATATTCATCAAAATAACTTAAGCACCGGTAAGAGGGATAAGTTTACGATGTTAAGTTTTAAGTTATTCTAATTAATTGTCCATTTACATTCTCTAATCTTCTCCTTAAATTGCATGCCAAGAAGCTATGTTGCAAGTAAAAAAGAAACAGAGGAAGTAATCAATTAACCACTGCTAGTACACATATGCATTCAAAAACTCCAAACAAAGACCACTAATTCCCATGCGGATTCCACAATAATATCTGGGAGCTTATATATCATACACAAACTAATCCTGTGAACTTATATGCATAAAAGTTATTGACGCCAAATATGAAGCTAGATGCATAATTGTACCAAAACACCAGAAATTGTCTTCATGACCCAGAATGTGAAGACAGGAGAGATCTCAGAGCACAAACGAATCATTGGTCTTAGCACAATGCCTTACACAAAGTGCCACGTTTCAACTGGTTAGTCATCTAAAACTGTTACCAACAACTTCAAGCATAATGCAACCAGACATCACCAATTTAATGTATAAGCCAAAAATCTTCAACACTTACCTTACACTCAAACCATTTCCCGGAACATTTGACCCGCAGCTGTGGCATTTTGTATGCTTGGGGCACAAGTAAGGTCCAGAACTAACGTTCTGCACCGGAACATAAATTAAGGCCTAACAATTGCACAATTTAAGAAACTCAAAAAAAAAAGTAAAGGAAAAAAAGACAACCTTGTGCGGAGGCTGCATACAGTAACAATGGAAGGCACCATCACACCTCTTGCAAAATTTAAACTTATTTGGCTCTCCAGTCCTGCGACAAACCTGGAAGGGAAAGAGAAGGGAAAAAAGGACTTCGCTGTCAAGTAGAGCAAACCAGAAAAAATGGCCAATACCAAAGTACCAACTCCGCACCACATCATGATATTTGAAATAGACTCACTTTCAACATAGTTCTCATACTCTTAAACAGGAGCAGCTACAAAGATGTTTTCACGTTGAATGATGCATATACATGCATAATATCAAAAGCCCAAGAAGTGAATCACAATTGGGGAAGCATTCAGAGTGTAGATATGCCATTATTTACCATATGATACATCATGACCATGTTGAATTTGCTAAATATATTCTAATTGGTTACTAAGATGTATGAACACAGAAGGACAATATTCGTGGAAGTTGCTAGTAGGGTACACATCTCATTCTTTAATCTTTACAAGCATATAAACTGCAAATCCTAATTACCTACAGAAATATTACCTAAGTTGGTGTACTGCAAAGTAACATGGAATATGTCCGAAGGAAACATCTAAACAATAACTTACAAAAACCGATACACTTAAAGCAAAAAAGCAAAAAAAAAAAAAATACGCTCAGTATACGCATGATGGTCCTGAAAAGAAATCTAATAATAGCATCTACACTCTAGGAAAGGCAACATTCAGAACGAATAATAACTTTCGAGTATTTGTAATGTATGGAACAGAGAACCACTACCAATGTCCCAATTTTGCAACTAATTCTTGCAAAAAAACCTATTCTTAATAGCCCTTGGAGTGAGTTAAACTTGAACTGCTTCAATCTTAAATTCGTATGTCACACAATTTTATTGAGCAGTGAATAATGGTATGATTTGGTGAAACAAAAGCTACTCATGACCCCCATACAGCAGAAAAATGACCAATGTCTGAGTTGTCAGAAAATAAATCAACATGTAACATGTTTCACCTCCACAGTAACAGAATTTTGTTTGGAAAGTGAAAACTGAAAACCATAAAAGTGAAGCTAAGCTGGAAACTAAAAGCAGCAAGATATAAATAGGACAACCTACAGGCCACAAACAATTATATTCTGCTCCCTTTGTCTCTAGTTACTTCAAACTTATTGATTTTCATGGTTCCAAGATCAACCATTAATATCTTCATCACTTGCTATAAAAATATATAAAAAGTTGATTTTATGTTATTTTGAGACAATCTAACAAAATCCACATCAAAACATATTCTCTTATATACTAGTGGAAAAAAAGGTCAAAGTTTATAAAGTATGACCCTCAATAGCAAGTAAAATAAGACCGAGGGAGTATGAGATAAAACGTGTATAGTTATTAAACAAAGAGGTGGTAGCACATGATTACCTCACATGCACGGCAGGAGGGGCAAGTCCATGAACTCCAGTGAAATAGATCTGCAGGCAGAAACATAACTCAGAACTCAGAACTCAGAAGGAGAACTTAAGATTTTATCATGACCAAAGAACCCAGCAACAAACCTCTATGTTGAGACCAGGTTTTCAAGCAACTCCTGTGATACTTCTTTCCACAAGTACTGCATGGGAGCATCTTTCTAGCTCTTTCACTCCCTTCATTCTCACCAGAGAAGCATAGTCGACACATAACATTCACATTGGAAGAACCCTGCTCCTCTACACCAAAATCTTTGGTGGTATCCTGAGAATAGCATATGGTAACTTACTAAGCAATATACAATATACAATCACTTCAGAAACAAGATTGAGTCCTTAAAGTCTCAGAGAAAGTAGCAGAGCAGCAAAACGGAAAGAGAACCCTCAAGAGTTTTTTCTTTAATGATAAAGTAGAGAAATCTATGGTTTATAATTCAACCTTAAAGCAAGCATCATCAGCAATGCTGGGGTTGGGACAAGCTCTAAGGCTATTTTGGATAAGGTTACACTTTAACTGACATTAGAAATCTCCTACTCCCTACTCTTATGAGCCGACATCTTTGTTATTCTATGAATCAAAGTCTAAGCTGCTGGTAAAAAATTGCACCATTGCATCAGATTCTTACTGTCCCTAAAGTCCAGGTCCAGGCCTCCAGAATATTTGATCGGTCACAATTATGTCTATTCTACTATTGGCAATGCTCGAAAATACCATATTTTTCAGGAACACTGGAAGCCAACAGGTAAAAGATGGGAAAAGCTGGGAGATTTTGCTCCTCTATCTACATTTCTTGCATCAATCAGTCATTAATTAGTATAAGTACATGCCATTCAAAACTATCTTAGAAACTAACAGAAATAAGTACAGTTAACCGCTTCTCATACAAAAAGTATAAGTTCCACAAGAACAGGAAATAGAACACAGAAACCTTTATCCGCATTCATCAATTGTAAAATAAGTCCAATAACAAAGATGACTACATATTTCTCTTATATCAAAAAAGTTGATAATAAACATATGAAACTACTTATTTATCATCAACTTCAGGCATTAAACTCAAGAACACCTAGTTCTCCTCCCGTTCATTTCTCTCTAGCTCTTCCACATTGTGAAATACGATATGATATCATTATAGCATATCATATGTCATTTATAATACCAGTTCCCAATTTCCTGTCTATCATGCAACACTACTTATCAATTTCCAGTACAAAACAGCAAGAAACAACACTAAAATGTGTAGACAACCTAAAAGAACCAATTAATTCCGGATTAAGGAAGAATTAATAACCAAAAAAAAAAAAAACGATTGAGTAAGTTGACGCAGATCTATATAGAATAGAATTGAACAATGAGATGAGAAATAAACGAAACTCACCACCGAAACACCGGACTCGAACCTTCGAGCGAAATCCTCGGCGGCCATAGAAGCAACAGCAGCCTTCTTCTGCAAAGCAACGCGCTTAGTCTGCGCAGACAACAACTCCTCGGCAGCAGCAGCAGCATCATCGCCATCAACAACAGCAGAAACAGGCGGTGGAGGAGGCGGCGGAACAACTTTAGGAACTGGAACTTGAATCGTAGCACCTTCTTTAACCCTAATTATCCATGGATCCTTAAGAAATTCTTGAAGCTGAGAAATTTCACCTAAGAAATCACACTTTCCGCCATTGTTGTGCAGTTTCGGCGGAAAACCTAGCGTGCAGAAGCAAATTCGCTTGCTATGGCGAAGAGAGAGAAACCACAAAAACACACAAACAAAAATAAAAAAAGAGTTTTAGAGAGAATAAGAGAGGGAGAAAAAACGAAAGAGAGAGTTTAAACAGAGAAAAAGAAGAGAAAATAAAAACAGAAAAAGAGAGAATAATAATAATAGAACAAACTACTACTAATACTAACTCACTGCTCCTTTCTTCTCTACTTACCATGTAATTGGGCAAGCGACGTGAAATGCCATATGATGGGAAGAAGAAATAAAGGGGGGATTTTGATTTTGATTTTTGATTTTTGATTTTGATTTTGATTTTCAGAAAGGGGGGGTGTGACTGCCGGGTGGGTAATGGGTTTGATTTGGGTGTGCGCAAGCTTCTAACCTCTTAACCCTTTTTTTTTTTTTTCCTAAAGATTATGAGCAAACCAGCGTTTGTTTTGTCCTTTAAAAATTTATTTCAATCGGATTTTTCCACGCTCTTATTCACCACTTCCCATGAACTTTTTAGTTTTTATGGACTATATTGCCCCTATTCGACATATTTTCCTTTTTTTTAGATTAAAATCATTTTCACAAGAATAATAATAATCCTAATAATCATGTGTCTTCTTATAATAATTCTAAGTGAATTTTTTTTTTGTTTTGTAAGGAAAATCATAGTCAAGTGGGATATTGTTAGATTATTCGTCTCAGTATATATTTTTCAAATATCAACCTTTTATAATTTGTACCGGTGTATAATTAGAGATATTCAAGGTTTACGTTGTGTGTTGGCAAACATCAAAAACGTGTAAAGGAGAAATGGAACAATTAAAAAACTAGAGGAGGTATTAGTTTATTGTTTTCCCTCATCCCTTAAGTTCCATACACATTTTTTATTGCGCTTTGCATTGTGCCACATAGGGGTGTCAACAAGTCGGCTTGAGCATACTTTCGAGTACTACATTCATGTTCAATGTTATTTGCAGCCAAGTTTCTGATAAGTTGGTTATGCTTTATGTTTTAGTTTGTTATCTTAAGTTGGTTACACACTCTATCTCACCCATCTTTTAACAATGTTTTATCGTTACTTTATCCCAACCTACCCCACTTTTTCTTAGTTTATTCATATAAACACTATATTTATCTCCTTCACTTTTCCTACTTTACCCCCACGTCATTTTTTAATCAGTTTTCTCATCAGGTACCCCTGAGGTTTGACGAAATGCACCAGGTACCCTCGTTGTTTGGAAAATGCACCAAATACCCTTGAGGTTTGACTGAATTGCACCAAATGCCATTAATGATGAACGGCGTTAGACAGCCGTTAGTTCTTATTTACGCAATTGCCCTTAGTCAGAACTGGCGCCATTGGAATGATCCCCCAAGCCCGACCATTCGTATTTCCACTTCACTTCACTCTCACCCTATGTTTTTCAAGCTCTCCCATCCAAAAAAAAACCCTAAAAATCGAAAAAAAAATTGTTAGTCGAAATCTGCATCATCTGAAGATTGGAAATTTGAGTGGGGAGTTCAAGGTCAATAATATAGGGTTTTCACATCTGAATTGCGGATTTTTAAGAGGATTTGGGTGCACATCGTAATTGAACAAAAGATGGGTTGAATCTTCGAAATGAATAGGTTTGTATTTCTCTCAATCATTATTTGTTTAGTGTAAATTAGTGTAGTTAATTGTTTAAATTTTGGATTATAATGCTTCAAATGATTTGTTTTTTAGGGTTTAAGTTTGTGATTAACGTTCAAAATTCCAGTAGTTGATTGTTGAAATTTTGAGTCTTTTCCCTTAATTTGATGATAAAGTTTGATGAGGATGTTCCTTCTATTTAGAGGTAAAAAGGAGATCATTATATGGATAGAGGACACACAGGCAATAGGGTTGTCATTTAAGCATCCCTTCCACCACCACCATGGGAGTCGCCGCCGCCACCACCACTATCATCCCCACCATCGGCCCTTCCTCACTCCCCCCTTCCCCTTTTCATTATAAACTTACTAGATGATGTTTTTATTTTAAAAAGGAAGCATTTACCATGGACTCCCAACCACTAGCGTAGGCGTTCATGGCAGGTGCTCCACCATAGATAGAGACATTTTTCATGGATGCCCCACCACCGGCATAAGCGTCCATGAAAGACGCCTCTAACTGTGGTGGAGCCTCTGTCAAGGACGCCTATGCCGGTGGTGGATTGTCCATGGCAGATGCATTATTTTTAAAAATAAAAATAAAAAAACATATTTTTCTGGTGGAGTTGAACTCGTGTGAGGTGGCTGTGATGATGGTGGTGAAGGTGGTGACGAACTTTCAGGTGCAGACTTAGAGGTGGCAACCGAGTCATACATATTTGAATCAACTTTGTGTTCACATCGGGTGCGAGTTTGGTGAGTCGGGCCAACACCGGATTGGTTCCTAACAGTTCGGGTTGATTTGGGTCGGGTAAGGCCGTCTTTCTTTTCTGTCAAATAAATAAAACACATAAACTAATGTTTATGAAAAACATTTCATTATTATTTTCGAGTCGGTTCGGGTCATTATTTTCATATCACTTCGGGTCCATTGATTCGGGACGGGTTGTTTCGAGCTTCAGTTCTATTAGGGTAAAAACGGGTCACGGGTTGGGTCGATGGGTACATGTCTATTTTGCCGACTATAGGTGGAGTGGGTGCTTAGGAAGAAGGTGAATTTTCTGGTGGTAGGCGTGAGGCTAGTGGTGCTATAATGAAAGGGGAATGTGAACGGGAAGGGGAAGTGAGGAAAACGGTCATTGGTGGGGTGTGGTAATGGTGGTGGCGGCGGTTTCAGTGGTGGTGGTGGAGGAAGAAGGGAACGGGAAGGGAAGTGAGCGAAGGGGAGAACGAGGAAAAAAAAGGTATACAAATGTAGTATAAAAATACGTATTTAAGATGTTAGTAAGAAATTCTAAGGCGTTGAATAACAAAATTAAAAAAGAAAGAAGAAAAATGAAAGAAAAGAAAATAAAGGAAACAAAGGGAAAAGAAAAGAAAAAGAAGAAGTTCTCACTTGCTAAATCGCTAAATGCCGCCCTGAAATTTCATAGTAACGCCCTGTATAAATACATATACTACCTCCGGTTTTTATTATTTGCAACGATTTGACATAAAGTAGAGAGGGAAAATGTCTAATCGTTGCAAATAATAGAAACCGGAGGTAGTATATGTATTTATACTCTAACACTCTCACTCTCCCACTCTCCCACTCTCTTTCACTCTCTTCACTCTCCCTCACTCTCTCACTCCATCTTTCTCATCAACAAAGATCTCCCATCAAGATCTCCGACGACAATAACTCTGGCGACATAACTCCGGCAACTTTTCCTGTCACTTCTCATCACACATTGAAGGTGGTTCAATGGTATCATCACGCCGCCACTCCTCCGACAACCTTTCCGTTTACATTACGTGCAACTTTTCCGGGCACATTATTGCATTATTAATATTAATTAAAATTTATAATTCATTTAATAAAAAAATGGACTATAATAACTTAAAAATGCCGAAAAAATACCCAGGCGCCTAATTTAGGCGCTCGAACTTGTGGTCATGCGCCTAAATTAGGCGCCCAACCACAGGTACAGGCGCCTAAATTAGGCGCCTGACCACAGGTTCGGGGGACTAAATTAGGCGCCTGACCACAGGTTCAGACGCCTAAATTAGGCGCCTGGGCATTTTTTCGGTATTTTCAAGTCAATTTCTGGTAAATTTTACTCTATTATGAGATGTTAAACAAAATCCTCGTGCTAAGTATTTCGAAGCGCCGGGTCAAGACATTATATCAGTTTTATTCGATTTTTTTTTAATTACATTAGCGTTTGTGTGGTCAACGCCGGTCAACGTTGGTCAATGCACGTAAACACCTTGGTCAATGCCGGAAATCTTGAGAGAATGAAAGTGGATAAAGAAAGTGTGGTGGGGTTTGTGTGGAAAACAAGGAAGACATGTGGGAGTTTAAATAAAGAAAGGGAAAGAGGAAAGGAGGGAATGGGGAAATACAACCCATGTATTTTTGTACAAAAATACAGGGCGACATTTATTTACTTGAAGACTTATGTGGTCTCATTTTTTTTTCTCTTTTATAGATCGGGATACCCAATCCCTTTGGAATCGAATGCTCCATCATTCGCAAATGTATATATACCTAAATGACCAGGCTTTTGAAGCCTTATCGAACCGAGTGCTTGACACTCACTTTTGCACAGGGGTGGTTATACACTCCCTGACTCGTTTTCTTTCTATGGCAGACCTTTTTTCTCATCTCAAGATTGAAACAAGGAGAGGAAGAAAGGTAATGAGGTTTTTTTGGCCTATGCACGAACAGGTTTATTTTAAACCTACCAAACGAATCTATCTTACCAATCAGTTTATTATATGAAAATTTTATGCTGGAATATTCAAGGGGGTAAAACACCCCAAGCTTTGAGTGAGCTACTCTATCTAAAGAACAAATATAAACCGGATATTATCTTCGTCATTGAAACCTTAACTAACAATAATAATAGCCATCGAATTCTCAAAGCTCTTCACTTTCACAATAAGTTAGTTGTTGACCCAATTAACCACGTGGGTGGAATGTGGGTGTGTTGGAATAACTCAAATATTACAATTCAAAATCACTTTTCCCATGACCGACTAGTTCATCTCGACGTTCTCTACAAGCCACACAATAAAATATATTATGTCTTGGGCACATATTGCCCAGCTAAAACTATCGAAAAGGATACGTTCTGGAATTATTTGAACAACTATATCACTATTCTTCCCTTCCCTTGGCCTTTGCTTGGGGATTTTAATGAAATATTCTCTTATCAAGACAAATTGGGGGCCACCCCGCTCAAATCAAGTCAGCTTCAACGATTACCTTCTCTTCTTGTTAATTCAAATGCCATTGATATCCCGTGCCTCCAACAGGCATACTCTTGGAGAGGTATGTGTAATAACAATCTCATTTTCGAACGAATTGACAGGGTTGTTTGCCACAACTCATTCTGTAACGATTTTAGCAAAAGTACCATTTGTTATGGTACATTCACAGTTTCAGATCATGCTCCTATAATCTTCTCCTCCAATGAAGAGAACTGTAATCGGTCACCTCCATTTCGGTATCAAAATTTTAGGACTTTAGAGAAGCATTCACACTCTATTGTTAAAACGGTTTTTTCACCAAATACCCCTGACAAATAAATTTATTCACCAAATACCCCCACTTTTTTCAAAATTCACCAAATACCCCTGACCTTTAAAACAATTCACCAGATACCCTTGACATTTCAAAAAATACCAAAAATGCCCTTTTTGGCTAACGGACGTTAGTGCTCCGTTAATTAATTAACTAATTAACCTAAAAACCCTAATTAAACCCTAAAACTTTAACTAACCCTAAAACCCTAACTAACCTAAACCAACCCCCAGCCCCACCACCCCCACCCCCCACAACTCCAACCCCATCGCCCCCCACCACCTCCCCCTCCCCGCCGCGCCTCCCCTCCCCCCCACCCCGACATCCCGCCCGCCCCCACCCCCGTCGACCCTCTAGCTCGAATTCCCCCCACCCTCCACCCACCACCCCATCGAATCCTAACCCCACCCCCTAAACAACCCACGCAGCCCCCCACCCTTCCTCCCCCCCACCCCCGCGAATTTTCGCATCCATCCCCACCCCTCGAGCAATCGTAGGCAAATATGAGATTTCGGATGCACCGGCTTTTTTCGCGGAAATCGAAGGGGTTGGGGTGTTTTTCGTGGAAGTGGAACAACCCAAAAGATCTGCGGCGGGGATGGGGAGGGGGTGCTGGAAGGGCCGTTGTGGTGGGGCGGAATGGGGAGTGGGTGCAGGCGTGGGTTGTTTAGGGGGTGGGGGTGGGGTTAGGATTCGACGGCGGTGGGGGAGGGTGGGGGAATTCGACAAGGGTGGGGGGAATTCGACAAGGGTGGGGGGAGGCTGCTAGAGGGTCGACGGGGGTGGGGAAGGCTGCGGGATGTCGGGGGTGGGGGAGAGGTAGGCGCGGCGGGTGGGTTTAGGGTTAGTTAGGGTTTTAGGGTTTTTAGGGTTTAATTAGGGTTTTTAGCTTAATTACTTAATTAATTAACGGAGTACTAACGTCTCGCTAGCCAAAAAGGGCATTTTTGGTATTTTTTGAAATGTCAGGGGTATATGGTGAATTTTATTAAAGGTCAGGGGTATTTGGTGAATTTTGAAAAAAGTGGGGGTATTTGGTGAATAAATTTATTTGTCAGGGGTATTTGGTGAAAAAACCGTTGTTAAAAAGCACTGGATTTACAAATTACAAGCTCTCGATTCTTTCGCATTCAGCAAAGACTCTTGTGTATTAAAATCGATCTTAAAGCTTGGGCTAAGACCAACTATAGACACATGACCAATAAACTTACAAATGATGAAAAAATAAAAGAATTACAACTAAAATTGTGGCACCAACTTTTCAATTATATTTTAATCAAGCATATCAATCGGTTGATTACACAAAGGGAGAAACTTCTTCTTTATAACCAAAAAGCTTGGGGATGTTCTGCTAGAAAAACATGGTTATCTCAAGGGGATCGCAACTCTCGCTTCTTCCATAACCGAATGAAAAAAGCTATGGCAAACATGACTATTTTTAGACTAAGGGCCTGTTCTCCCCAGCTTATTTTCAGTTCAGTTCAGTTCAATTCCTAAATGATAATCATTACTATTAATTAGTTATAATTTAATTCAGTTCAGTTCAATTCAGTTCAGTTTTGTTCAGTTCAATTCAATTCAGTTATGTTCAGTTCAATTCAGTTCAGTTCAGTTGCTTTATGCCGAAGAGAACAGGCCCTAAAAAATGAGTTTGGACAATGGGTTGACTCCCATGACGACCTAACACAACTGTTGTCTGCCTCCTTCAAGAGTCGATTTCACTCCTCCCACTATACTATAAGGGAAATTGATTTGAGTTTTCTCCACCCTTTTGTTTCTCCGACTGATGTGGAATCTTTACTTAATCCTGTCACGGCAGAAGAAATAAAAGATGCTTTCTTTGATATTAACCCACTTAAAACTCCCGGATCTGATGGATCCGGTGGAAAATTCAATCAGGCTTATTGGCCCATCATTGAAAAAGAACTAGTCCTTGCCGTTCAAAGTTTCTTCTATCATGGTAAGCTGCCTCCGTCTTTGAACCACACTTTGATAACCCTCATTCCAAAAAAAAGAGGCTCTTGAATCCCCAGATCATTTCAGACCAATTAGTTTAATTAACACTATTTACAAAGCAATTTCGAAAATCCTAGTTAATCGCCTTTGTCCTATTCTACAACGGGAAATTAGTCCCCTTCAAAATGCTTTTGCTCATGATCGCTCTATTCATGACAATCTTTTAATTGCACAAGAGGCTCTTAATACATTTCAAAAGTCTCAAAACAAAACAGGGTAGTGTGCTCTAAAATTAGACATGGAAAAAGCTTATGATCGGATAGAGTGGGACTTTCTTTGCAAAATCTCCAGGCTTTTGGTTTTCCTTCCACTTGGATACGTTGGATTAAGGAATGTGTTACTAATTTTTCCTATTCAATCAAAGTCAATGCCCAACCTTCCCCTTGGTTCCGACCCTCTAGGGGTCTGCGACAAGGTGACCTTCTGTCACCATACCTCTTTATTTTATGTATGGAAGTTTTCATCTGGAAACTATCTCTTCAAAGTCAATCTCGAGATTCAGGTATTGGATTTAAGTTACACCCTAGAACTGCAAACATTACTTACCTAATGTTTGCTGATGATAGCCTTTTATTTTGCAAAGCAACTAGCTCAGCTTGTAGAAATCTAAAAACCGCACTTGATAACTTCAGACGTCGCTCGCTTCTTTTTGGGTGTGAAGCAGTGTCAAACCAAAATACCCAACAAGCATTAGCTCTCCCTGAAAGGAGGATTATTTAGAGCGGGCTCAATGGACAACGGCGATGGAATAGCTGTTGGATGGTTAGGACACCCCATTTTTTACTTTGAATTGGTCAAAATATGCGGAATTTTTGCGTTATTTCCGGCCAATTAGTGAATTTTCATAAATCTTCTATTATTTTCTCCAAAAAGGTTTCCTCCAACCAGAAAACGGCTCTAGCTAGTCAATTTAATATGATGCCTAATTCTTCTCTGGGAAGGTACTTGGGAATTTTCTTTTTTTCCCATTATCCTTCTAAAGCTGGCCTCGCTCATATAGTTCAAAAGGCTGATCAAAGGATTAACCTCTGGGAATCTGGTTTTATGTCCAAAGCTGGCAGGCTCACCCTTATTCAGAGCAATCTTGAAGCTCTGCCGTCTTATACTTGTGCCTCCACCATGCTACCTCCGGATTTAGCTAAATCCATTGATACTTTTCACATGAATTTTTTTTGGCGACAAAATAAAGGTAAAAATGCAACGCCTCTTATTGCGTGGGATAAAATTTGCACTCCCAAAACGCAAGGTGGCCTTGACCTAAGAAAAACGCTTCCTGTGAATAAAGCTTTTATAGCAAAGTTGGATTTGAAAATACTTACGGAACCTACTAACTTCTGGGTGAAATTAATTACAGAAAAGTATCTAAAGGGCCAGTCCTTTTTTAGTTGTAAACCAAAAACACACGATTCTCCCATATGGAAAAAAATCTTGCTCCAAAGATCTCTTTTGCAAATAGGAATAAGGTGAAAAATAGGTGATGGTTCACAAATTCTTTTTTGGCTTCACAAATGGTGTGCCGATGAAAATTTAATGGAAAAACTTAAATTATCTCAAAACCTGGTTGATCCTTATCTTCGTCTAAAGGAGTTCATTCTTCCCAACAGGTCTTGTGATTTCGGCAAACTAAAACTTTTGCTGCCCAATGCCATTATTAACTGCATCAAAGGTATTCCTATTCCGGTAAACCCCCTCCCAGATGAGCCTATTTGGGGTCCTAGCTTTTCAGGCTTATTTACGATCAAATTTGCTAACTGGCTAGCTCATAATCCCACGCCAAGTCTAGAATAATGGCCACACCGTTGGATTTGGAAGCTTGATATCCCACCCAAACTCAAAATTTTCATGTGGCAAATTTGTCATAACAGTCTTGGGGTTAGAGCTATACTTGCTAAACGCAACATAATTCCTTTCAACCATTGTGCTTTTTGTAACACACATGAGGAATCTTTAGACCATATTTTTGGGGGATGCCCTCTTCTCATCCTCCTTTGGCAGCTTCAAGATCTAAAGGACGGGTACCTCACACCTTATACCGGTCTACTCTTCTAAATACGTTTTGTAAAATAAGACATGATAGACCCTCCACTATCAAATTTGTTTTCCTTATGTGGAGTATTTGGAAGGAAAGAAATTCTATTATCTTTCATAATGCTTCTCTTAATATTTATAGGATTATGCATAAAGCAAAATTTTTATTTTCAGAATGGAGACTCAGGAATGCAGTTGACATCTGCATATCCTCTGGTTCCCCGTTTTCCCCTTCCTTTCTCCCTCATTCCACTCCGTGTATCCTTCCTCCATCCTCGTTTCTTGGGAGCCACCTCCCACCCACTTCTTCAAACTCAACTTCGACGGTTCGGTTCGTGGTACTTCAGCAGCAACATGAGTTATTATTAGAGATGCTGAGGGGCACCTCCACAAAGCTGTTGTTTTCAACCTTGGTTCTTCTGCCGTCTTCATTGCAGAGGCAACCGCACTCCAACAAGGGCTTCGCTTAGCTATCAGAACAATATTCGTCAACTCCAAATTGCAGGTGATAATCTTATGGTCATCAACTCAGTAAAAGGTATCTGATCTCCTCCGTGGCAGATTGCTCATATCATCCAGGATATCCACACTCTTCTCCGCTCCTTCTCTTCGTGGGCTATTCGTCATGTCTACCGGAAGCAAACAAAGCAGTAGATTGGATCGCCAACGTCCGCCATTTAGTTGATGTTTAATATAGATGATTGTACTCATTTTGCTCTTCACTCTATTTTTGTAAATGATAAGGTTGGAGCTTCCCTCGTACGGAGGGTCTCTTAACCTTCTTTTTCTCCTTACCTTTATTAAAAAAAAAAAAAAAAATTTAGCAATCCAAGAAGTTTGTATAACCCTACCTTCCATTTCCAATCCATAGAATTTGCTGCGACTACGAGGGAATTCCATCTCTCTCTACATATTTCAGACTTCAGATTTCATTTCAGTTTTGTTTTCTATCTAGAAAGTTCGATTTCGAATTTCGTATTTGCAGCATCAATTCAATTTACTTCTCGAGGAAATAATTTGAAGAAAATTTTCAGCGATTCCAAACAATTGAAGGTTTGTTTAGCACTAATTTTACTATACTGTAATTTTAAGATTCAAAATTTGTAGTTTAGCATTAAATATTTGAGTAAGAATTTACTTAATTCTATTGACTAGTATGCAAGCTCAACTTTTGAAATAAAAAACCAGAATTTGGGGGTTGAGTTGAATTTACTTAATTTTATTGAAGTTCAGTAGTTTTCTACCCGATCGAGGGAATAATTCGTTTAATAAAATAAGCTGTGACCAATTTTAATTGAGTTTAGTTTGTTAATCAGGTGATTTTGAAGAGCCTACTGTGTTTGGTAAGAGAAATGGAGGATGTTCTGGAGCAACAGAATGTATCACTGGGTAAAGAATTTTCCTGTATTACCTGGTATATGTTTATTACACTACTATGCATCTTTTGTAGGAATCGTGATTCCTATCTATTTCTCTTTCATGCTAAGTCTAGATTAATGAATTTGCAAGAGTATTATGCATTTCATATTATGCATTTTGAGCTTTATGAAGTGTACATATTTTTTGGGGAAATCACAATGCAAAAAAAGAAAAAAACCGCAGCTATAGAGTAATTTATTTGGTTATCGATTATTAACTTGAATTCAATCGAAACTTTTAATTTGAAGGATTTTAGCAGTATTACTATCAGTTTGGCTATTTATAAGTACCTGTAAAATTGTGATAGGATATGTCATCAGATAGATTGTTCTATGCATTATTGATCTTTAGAGTCAAATACGTAGTCTCATTCAAGCATATAATCTAAAGTTTAAAGCATACTCTATATCCTTTTGAAAAATTTCTGATTGCTATAGTTTTTGTAGGCGAAGATGGAGAGAGTGATATAGTTACTGAGAATGCAGCAGTTGTCCACGGGGAACCACATCAAGATGGTGATGGCCCCCCAAAAGTGGATGCTCAGGTTGAGGTTCTTCACAAGAAAGTTACCAAGCAAATAATTAAGGAAGGCCATGGTGAAAAACCATCCAAATATTCCACCTGCTTTGGTAAGTATTCTTGGTCTCCATCTAAGATTTTCCCTACCAAACATTCGAATGGTTACAGAATAATTTTCCACTTTGCAACTTTAGACAGAATAATAGCACATCTCGTTTGACTTTTATTGTAATACCTTTTGGGTTGCGATCCCTTTTAGAGCAATCATGAGGGGTATTACATTTATTTTACAACTATGGCTGATGGCACTTCTACTTTCCGATGGGACGAGTTTTTAATCTAGGTATTTCTCTGTATTGCATTGCTAGCCAGCGCGACTGCTAGATGACACTAGATGTTTGTGAATTTAGGAATTCAGTCAGCAATCTAATTAGTATGCTCCTTGAAATTGGAAGCTTCGATTTTTGATCTGTTGAATTCTGTTTCACATTTTTATTTCCTTTGTCACTACGTGTGTCAATGTCCTTTTATGGATGGCTACCATTTCAGAAGCAAAAAGAGTTAGTGTTCACTCAGGTTTGAAACTGGGAGGAGATTGTGGCTGGTTTCACCTTTTGTACTCCTAATGGTATAGTGACTGTGTCCCCTGCTAATAGTGCACTACAGGGCATGGACCGAGAGCACACAACACAAGTTTGAAGACACATGGCAGGAACAACGGCCCATAGAGCTAGTTCTGGGCAAAGGTATTTCTGTTTTAGTAATGCTCAAACATTTGGTTGCTTGTGTGATGAAATAATTTCTTTGTTATAATTTCAGTGCTGGATTTGTCAGCTATGCTTTTGTTGCTTTTGCTAAGAATGATTTCCAGCACAATTGATTCTGTTTTACGAACATTGGAGTTTATTTTATTTGTTAGACACCTATCTTTAATATATATATATATATATATATATATAAGAATCACTTAGCTAGATAAAGAAATTCCTATATTAGCATATATTGCAACTTTAAGGTGTTGCGACTATATGCTAATCAAGTTATATATGATGGAAAACCCTCCTTGGCATTCTAGGGGAATCCACATGCTATGGTGGAGTCAAATTAAATCATGTCTGGCCCTCAAGGATTCATTCTAGGTACGTGGCAACGGTTTGAAGGCTTGAGGACCTGGCAGGCTGCCACTACTAGCTTGTCTATTTGACTAATCTTAGTAAACGCTGTGTTGTAAATGACCTATCCCTCTATTCCAGATCACACCTATGCCTATAAGCACATATTAAAGAGTTCAACACTCGGAATGGAGTGCATGCCCATTCGTGTACTGTGGATTAGCTTCTCAAACTCACCAATTGTCGATTGCCTTATCCACTTGCCATCATCAAATATGTTGAAGGAAATGTTATGTGATGTGAACTTTGTGGTCAATTTATTCTTGTAATTTAAAAGACTAAGTTATAAATGCTTTAGAGGTCTCAGTGCAATTCAGCCACAAGTCTTGGCATCTAATGGCTTGATGTTAATCTGCTGGACTGGGAACCTTTAATACTAATTAGATACATTTGTTTCTTTGACAGAAAAGAAAGAGATGGAAGGTCTAGGAATTGGTGTATCAAACATGAAGTCTGGAGAACGTTCCCTGTTATGTGTTGGTTGGGAACTAGGCTATGGGAAAGAAGGAAGTTTCTCTTTTCCTAATGTTCCTCCCATGGCAGACATTATATATGAAATCGAACTGATTGGTTATGATGAAACCAAAGAAGTATGTACACTTTTGACAAGTTTGGTTACAAAACATTTTGTCTCTGAAGTGTTATCTTCAAAGTGGTTTAGATTAAGTTCATCTTTTCATCTCTATTAAATTAAAATGCATTTGTGTTATAGGGTAAACCGCGTAGTGACATGACAGTTGAGGAAAGGATCAGCTCTGCAGATCGACGAAGGATGGACGGCAATGCTTTATTTAAGGAGGAGAAATTGGAAGAGGCTATGCAGCAGTATGAAATGGTTATCTTTTGTTCACTATTCCCACAGCATTTTTATGGCTTTGCTGCATGTTAGACTTCAAGAATTCATATGATTTTTGTAATCTTATTCTTTTTTTTCAGGCGATAGCATATATGGGTGATGACTTCATGTTCCAGCTTTTTGGGAAGTACCGGGATATGGCTTTGGCTGTAAAGAATCCTTGTCATCTGAACATGGCTGCATGTTTCATAAAGCTCAAGCAATATGAGGACGCCATCATGCAATGCAGCATTGTGAGTACCTTGTCCTACCAAATAATTGATTTAGCTTGTCCTTCCTGTTATTTGTCTGTTAGAGTGTAGGCCTTAGATGCTATTGTTTGGCATTGGAAACTTTTGTGCTGCTCACTCTGCTGCCATCGTTCATGGATACGCTATTAAAGACAAGGTCTGCACATACCCCCCAACCCAACTATCCTCTTTGAGGTGGAAGTCTTGTTAGGGCACTTTGTTGATTATTGAACAGTTACTGATTCCTACTTGTGAGGCTATATCATAACCGATTCTGTGCATAATTGCTTTTGTATGAAATTTGTGTCCTTGATTTTTCCTTCATAAGGAGCATTTTTGTGATGTATTTTTTACAATTCGATATTTAGCATGGTTTGCTGTTTCTTTGTGCCAGGTCATTATACTGTTCATAATAGTTTAAGAACTTGTGCTTGCTTCTTCATAATAACATCACCAAACATACTGCAAGACTCAGATCATGACTACATCTGAGAGTTGCTTTAGTGTTAACTGATGGACCTTTATGTTAGTAATGCCACATCAGTTGATACTGATTACTAAGTGGACGGTTTGCTGTTAGGTCTTAGCCGAGGATGAATCCAATGTTAAAGCACTGTACAGACGAGGAAAAGCTAGAGCGGAACTAGGACAAACAGAAGCAGCAAGAGAAGACCTTCTTAAGGCTCGTAAATATGCTCCTGATGACAAAGCAATCACCAAAGAGTTGCGGTTTCTAGCTGATCAAGAAAAGGCTGTCTATCAAAAGCAAAAGGAGATGTACAAAGGAATGCTGGGACCAAGACCTGAACCCAAGCCCAAGGGAACTAATTGGTTAGCTCTATTTTGGCAGTGGCTGATCTCATTATTCTGTAGGCTTTTCAAACTAAAAACACAGAAATCTGACTGATTAATTATTTATAGCTCCCAAAAATGATCCGGATGTCAAAGGCATAGTTATATAACGGTATTGTGATTCCCTGTTATTCCCTGGGACTTGCTATCCCATATCCCTGCTAACACTGTTAAATGCGGCTTATTTTGCTGTTAAATTAAGAGAGATATTTTCACTCCATTTCCTTTCATTTATCTTCTCCACTGTAGTTCCATGGTTGCTGATATGGAGGTCAGGTTTTACGAGTTGATAAGTTTGATTCTAGAAGTTAAATATTATTTAGGAATGGAGTGGCTCTCTTTATAGTCCTTGAGCTCCTGATTGAAGTTTTTTATCGATGAAACTGCTGCATTATGCTCTAAGATACCATGATAAGACATGGTTTATTCATCATGTCCTATACTATTGCAGTCAAAAGTTGTTATTGGCACCCAGTCACAAATCTTTAAGCAAGCAACTGGTAAACATACAAAAAAGTGTGCCTACCTGATACTTGAGATAATAAAGATAGAAGGGAAGGTGCCAAATTGGTAGATCGGTTTAAGTTTAACACTGGGTCAATTTGGTTTAGGTTATTTGGGTCATTTTTTTTTTTGGTGAGACCAAATTAGTACTCCCCGTCCCATAATATAAGTCATGATTCTGTTTTTATACGGGAATTAAGGTAAGTGGAATCTTGTTTTATTTGGATAAGTAGATTCATTTTTATTGGGAAACACTTACATTGTTTTTTTTGTTTTTAACAAAAATTAAAAACTGAACATTTAATGTTACTCTTTAATGTGTAGAGAAACTTAATGGGGTAAAAGATCCCACTAAGGGCATTTACTCGATGTAATCCACATTTAATAAAAAAATAGAAATTACATAGTATAGGGTTTGATCCCGCAACTTCAAGTTTATATATTAGAGTTTTAACGACTGTACTAAGTGATGTTTAGTGTTATCATTGTAAAGTATAATATTAATAAATGAAAATTTTCCTTACCCGTAATAACTAGTTTTATCATTAATAATAGTGCATTGGGAGCTAAAATTATGAGGACATCTTCGGAATTAAATTATTTTCATGAGGGTATTTCAGGTATAATTATTGATTGAAAATAGAAATAAGTATTATATTTTGGGACATCTTATAAGGAAAATGACTTATATTATGGAAGAGAGGGAGTATTATATCTTTATCTCTATTTGGTTCAAGTCATATTTGGATGTTGTCAATTAACTTATTATGATATTTCTAATCTAAGATTAATCATTTTGAATTTCAAATCGGTTGGGCTCGGTTATATCCAAATTGGATCACGTCTAAACCAATTTCTGAAGCTAACATCTCTTGTGCTCCTCCATGAACATCATTTCATCCCTACTCTATTCATCATGTAACTTGATATTTGATAATAATTCCCCAACATAAACATTCTCTATTCATCAACTCTTTAATTTCAATTATAATTCTCTTAAAATCTATAAGCTCATTGCTAACACTAAATTCATTGAGTAACCATGAACTATTGGCACTTTAGAAGATGTGTACACCATGTATTATTAAAAACTTCATATCTTGGATTACATGATACAAACTAGGAATTCAATCATAAGCTAAGAAATCTCCTTGAAAAACAATTCCTGGAAGTTTAAGCGTTCTGGCATTCTACCATGACTGATTGAGCATGGACATCCAGGCACAATATGCACAAACAATCTTCTGAGATATATACACGTAAACACCAAAGGACAAGCTCATCAGGAGCACATCTTTCCAGTCTCCTTTCTGTTTTGGACTCATATTTTCCTTCAACCTCCTACCCAACTCAGACACCGCATTTAAAACTTGCCGCGTCGGCACAGGCTTCTCTCTAGCCTTCTCTTTCTTCAGGTTTGAATCTTCTTCCCTGGTAGGCCTGCTGCTTTGGCAAGAGAATGGGATCAAAGTTTTTGGGACAGTTATGATTTTATATTCTTTGATACCGTGGTTTTTTCCGAGGAGGCAGTAACTCAGGGAAGTTGCAGCCATGAGTTTATAGCTAAAAAGAGAAGAAATAATTAAGATTCTTGTCTAAATTGAATTTTGTAATTTTTTCTCACTAAGGAGAGGATTACACGGTACTGTCACATTCAAGCAATAGAAGGAGCAAAATATCTTTCATGAAAAGGCAGCAAAGACCACATAAAAACTTTGGATAAGGAAGCATAGCTTGTCCCCACAAAAAGAGAAAGGAGTTGTTGGAATAACATGTAGGAATCAGAATGCATTTTGTAAATTACAAATAGACAATTCTAACCTCCAAAACAAGGCCAAGGAAGTAGCAGAAGTTTAGTACACTGTTTCACAAAAAAATTATCATACTTTTGGCACCCATAAGATGAAAGATATAGAAGGAAAAAAAGAAAAGAAAAAAGCAGACCCATCCAAGAGGAGAGGAGAAAGAGAGATTATGACGCCCAAATAAGTTATATGACAAGTGTTAAACTTATTGTGGAATGTTCATCTTCAGTTTTTGTGAACCTTTTTATTGAGAAAGAAAGTTGTTTTTCTTAATGAAAATTTCTAACTAGTGAATTTGTTGAAATGTTTTGGATTACTTCTCAAACAGAGAAAGCAGACAGTATCCGTCATATATAGCATGTTGTACAACATTTTATAAGCACCAAAAAGTACTTGATTTCACAACAGCATTTGATTGACCACAAGCTGGAAAACTAGCATATTTTCCTATAGTTGCATTGCCTATTCAGAATCGGAATCTTCATCATTGTCAGATGATGGCTGCTCATCACTGTCAGATGATGGCTGCTGAGATTCATCAGAGTCGCTCAGAACGTATGTTATCTGTTTCCTGTTCCCCCGTTGTGGTCTAGGTCTTGAAGAAATAACTTCATCAATTCTAACCAAAGAATTCTCTTTATTGCTGTCTTCAGAAGTAGGCTCTACTTCTTCCATTCTGTTCAAAACAGACCCACTTTTCTTATGGAAGGGAGAAGGCCTCATCCTCCTTACCTTCGCCTCAGGCGATGTGTCTGTTGTATCTGAAGCTTTGAAGCTATCAGTTATAAGCTTTTGTCCTGCCTGTGATTTCTTACTGGCTGGCCCTCTTTTCTTTGTTCCTGCAGCAGCTCTACCCCTTCCTTTCTTCACAGGTTCTGCAAATTCAGGCTCAAAGTTACCGTCATCATCTGAGATGTCTTCGACTATTTTGGCATCTGCAAATTTTGGTGCATCAGTTTCCATTCCTGTTCAAGACAAGAAAATCAATTACTAAGACATAATGCAATTTATTACATTTTAGAAAGTAATGAATGAAAATTCACCAGCTTCTTTTTCAGGAGAAGAATCCAACTGATAGGCAGCAAGCCGTTGTCTTAGATCAGGAATGTCATCATCTTCCTCATCTTCCACAACAGTGGGTGGCTTTGCCTGCTGAAAATATAGTTAGGGCATGTTAACTTCATACCAACCTAAGATATAAGGTGAGCATCATGGAGTATAAACTAATCAATACAAATACCTTCTTAGCTGGAGCCTTCTTCGGGCCTGCCCTGCCTTTTCCCTTTACTTGCTCCGGAGGATGTCCTAGTTAAAAAAAAAAGGTGATCAAGAAATGAACAGACTATACTAGAATCGGTGAAGATTGATGCAAACATTTTATGATAGATGATGCTACCTGTTTCCATTACAGCCGCAGTTGATGAATTGACTGATTCACTGACAGGTTTGGCTTTGGTCACATTCCTGTTATTCTTGCGTGGCTTTTTAGCTTTTTGGGCAGAAGCTGCGACTCTCGTCATACACTCCTTGGCCTCATCTTCCTCTCTCTTATCCTTCTCCTGCAAAGATTAAATGAGAATAAATTAGAATACCGACGCACAGACTGTAACTTCAATATATACAGCAAATTCCAGTGGATGACACTTACATCAAGTGCCTTCTGAAGAGCATCAAGATCCCTGCACCATAGGGACCTCTCATTGTGTTTTTTCAGCTGCTCAATTTGTTCGAGGACTTTATCCCTGTTGGCACAGAGCTCTTTCACTTTCTCAATTGCCAAGCTTCCAATTGCCATGGAAAGCAAATAATCAGAGTCACTCAGTTGCGGTGCAGTAGATGCAGGATTCTCAGGGGTGTCTTGCTGATTCTCTGTGCTTTCCGTCTCTTCATCATCTTCAGCACCTACAACAGCCGCCTCAACAGGTTTGCTCTTGGGCATAGGATTAAATCCTTTCTCACGCAACTCATTGACCAATTCTGCCTTTTTCCTCTTGCACACCACAATATCTCCTTCAACTACTCCGAGGATGAACCTGACTTGGTTGTCCAACTTGACCAGCTCAACCCGATATATTTCCAGGTATGTTTCCTGCCATTTTTTATTTAACCAAAAGTCAGTAATGTAGTGAAGAACAATTTCTGTTCAGCTGTTTTTTGCATTATCACTTACCTTTCTTTTAGTATAGTATGCCCACCGCATATGATAAAACTTCTCAAGAACTGCAAAGAAATGTCATTATAAATGTGCAGGATATAAAACATAATTGAAACTTGTAACCAAAGAACCAGACAGGTGGGCCCTCATAAATGGTATCGATACGTACTCTGTTCAGGACAATCGTATTTAACAATCTTATTGTCTTCATCAAAGAGGTGCATGTTACTAATGCTGAGATTATTAGTGAGCTTGAACCTCTTCAACAAACCATCCTGCTTGGCTAGGTTATAGTTCGTCCTACTTAGTATAAACTCAAAATGTACTGTGTCATTAGTACTGTAATCCCAAAAGTCCTGCAGGCAAATATAAACCATTAGTACACCAAAATTTCTTTGTGAACTATACTTGCTTCATATTGAACATAGATCACCTTAATGAATGGTTCCTTGGTCTTATCCACTTCTTTGGCAAGTGACGTCAAAAAGTCCTTGTAATCTTGAGTCCACTTCCGAATAGGCAGCTCAGTGATTCTGAGAGTTACATCTTCACCGTCTTCATCTCCAACTACCTCAATGATTCCAGTAACAGTGTAAGTGACCCCAGTATCTTTCCTTGCAGTCTTTTCAATCTTTCCTTTGAATCTATTGTACCATGGATCCATAGGCACTAACGGTTCACCATTCAGCAAACGCCTGACATTTGCAATGATGTCTCTGGGGTTGTAATTGGGAATGAACGTACTCCAGCCCGTTCCAATTCCTTCAGATCCATTGACAAGAACTGTTGGTATAATCGGCATGTACCTGAAATACTTGGATAAATTAGCTCATCTGAACCTTGTCAACTCATGAATCTTGTCAAATCATGATATGTCAGTGTCACCTCCACACGCAAGAAAGAGGACTCACCAAACAGGTTCAATGGTCAAGCCGTCTTCTTTCAAGTAGTTGAGCAACACATCGTCTTCCTTGGGAAACAGGAATCTTGTGATTTCTGTAAGCTTTGTGTGTATATATCTGGGACTGGCAGCATCCTTTCCTCCCTGTGGAATAGCAACGTCAAATAAAGGGCATCAGAAAGAAGACTTCATTCGTACAGTTATCTGATCAGTTCAAAGAAGTCAACAGTCACATTTCTCTACTTAGCCAGTACGTACCAGGTTACGTGTACCAAACTGTCCATGAGGCATGAAAAGATTGATGTTATTGGCACCTATGAAAGTCTGTGCCATGCCAACAATGGTACTCTGAATGCTCGCTTCACCGTGATGGTACGAAGATTTCTCAGATACATAACCACTGAACTGAGCAACTTTGATCTGCTTGACCAAGTTCTTCTTAAATGCAGCGAAAAGAACTTTTCTCTGTGTTGGCTTCAGCCCATCAACCATGGATGGAATTGATCTTTGAAGGTCGGCTCTGGAAAACAATTTCAGCTCCTTGTGGACAAAATCGCTGTACTTGATCTTTTCTTCTTTATGATCAAGGAAATTCCCAACCTGCATTCACAACAATATATGTTAGAAAAATCATGCCAGGCCTATTATAAAGGTGCCAAGCAAATATGCAAAGCTCAAACCTCATCTTCCCGAAGCCAATCCTTTCTGGCTTCAATCTTCTTCCTACTAAAGGCAAGCTCAATTGCACTGCCATCAGTGTCATCCTCCCAGGCGAAAATCTTTCTGTGCCTCTCGAGATTTGCGAAGTACTCCTTTCCTTCATTGGAATCACTTGTTCCCAAACCCTGTTACGACAGTCCTTTATTAGTAAGGAAACCACAAGGTACCAAATTAATTCAAAAAAAGATGTGCAGTGAGGTCGATAAAGCACACCTTATAGTATTTGATGGTCCACTTCTTTAGATCACTGCCTGTGTTTCTGATCCATTCTTCATACTCAGGCATGGTGTAGAAAGCTATCACCTCCTTCTTTTTTCCATCTCCACGAATTGCCTGCATTCAAAACCATAAGATTCAATGAACTACGTAGAGAATAGGGGAAAGCAAGTACTAAGTGCTTGAGCGCTGCACACCTTCACAATAGGCGTTACGAATTCAAGCATGAAAGCGGGGTTTCGCAGCAATGAAGGCCAGAATGTATGGATGAAGTTAATAATTAGCCCCTTGATGTGGGAACCATCATGATCCTGTACCAGAAAACAGTTGAGCCTCATGAACTGATCAATGTAAAAGTATTATGTACTCAGAAGTAGGCAGTGTATAATCTACAAGGCATATCACAGAATAATATAATTTCCGTAAATGTTTAGAGTTGGTGTGTTTCAGAAACATGATATACCAAATACAAGTTTCAGGTGAGGCGGACGTACACTAAGTTCAGATAAGACGTCAAAAGTTTTTTCTACACCCTTATAAGTAAGTTACCCCAATTTCATGATATTTATTGCAAGTCCCCCACTCATAAGAATTTGTGTAATTAGTATGATGCCATGATACCACTTTCCGTATACACTTAATATAGATCGAATGAAAAAGGAGAAAAATCAAAGAGCTCTTCACCTGATCAGCCATAATCATCAGATGGCCATATCGCAACAACTTGATACTGTTTTCCTTGTCATACTTCTCTCCCTGCTTAAGCCCAAGAATCTTTTTGAGATTATTAATTTCTACATTATCTGTGATCTGCTTAGCACTTGCTTCCCTTACATTCAACAATTTGCCTCGTAGAGGAAACACGCCATAATAGCTTCGGCCAACCACAGAAAGCCCAGACATCTAGAGAAAGATGTTTTGTGCAGAAAACAGTTAGAAGTTAACACACTAGTGTGCAATCCAAATTCTAGATCAAGCTTGATGACTTACTGCAAGTGCTTTTGCTGAGTCTCCTTCTGTAAGAATCAAGGTGCATTGATGAGATTTGCTACCTCCAGCCTCATTGGCATCCTCTAGCTTTGGAACATCAAGTAGCCTTCTAGTCTTTGAACCATCGGTTTTCTTTAACTCCTTGGTCACTTTAAACTCTGCCCATGAAAGGAGGTTTTCCACGACACCGGAAGTATCCACCACTGAAACGAAATAACAGAAGCAATTATGAACAAAAGAAACAGATGAGATTCAGTGGTGGTATAACAAGATTGCATACCTCTCTTCAAGAACTTGTCTGAGAGGTCACATTTAGTCCCGAAACTCGTAGCACGAGTTGTGAGAGTTTCCTTGGTCTGAGAATCAAACGCAGGGTTGTCAATAAGAGCATTGACAAACACCCACAAATAGTTCTTCACGGTATGTGGCTTGAGGTTTGCATTTTTATTCTTCTTCTTGACAGCATCAATAACACACTTGGTTATCTGGTTTGTTATGTAATCAACATGAGTCCCACCTTTGATCGTGTTTATGTTGTTAACAAAGCTAACCTGGTTGGCAAATACATGAGTTAAGCCAACTACGTGTTCGAATCATGAGAAACGATTTTTACAGCCATACAAGTTACTTGTGTTACCTGTTGGAACTGTCCATCACTAAGACTGACAGAGATTTGCCACCTTGGATTCAAATCTTCTTTATAGTTGTTATCAATCCTGTTTACTCAAACAAGTCAGCTTCCAAAAATTAAACCAACGTGATCAAAACAGTGGCTAATCACACAATATTATGAACCTGGGTAGTGGGTCGTCTCTGTTATTGTTAGCAGAATTCAGGTACAACTGAGAATAATCATGAAACGACTTCACTTCAATCTCTTTGCCATTTAAAAACACTTTTACTTTCTTCCCGGGACATGCAGCTAGACATCCAGCCAAGTCGACAACTCTTTTCTTCATCAATGCGACCACATCATCTTCAAGCTGGGTCATGCTGAATTTAGCCAAGTCAGGCTGAAAGGTTACTTTAGTCCAGTTCTCAGTAGCCTTACACTTCTGAGTCACAGGATCTCCCTTGTTAGACATGTTGTTGCGAAACACCTTCACATCAACCCGAGAGCTCACGTTATAGTTTAACAGTAAGCATTCATATTGCACCAATTTTGTAACCCACAACAAGTTAGTCACAGAAACTATAAGTCTATAAAAGCAGATCGACAACGACGCAATCATTATGCAAGCCTCGCAAACTAAGCCACAAATGTTGGTATACTAGTATTACTGTTAATAAGTTAGTTGCATGTAGATCATTAAGCATTATGCACTGCAGCATCAAGCATTTGAAGCAATTAGAAATTCGTGATCATCCAAATATGCAATCAACTGAAAAACAACCAAAACCCTAACAAATCAAAATCACCAGCACATCAAAATGTTTGCGACAAGTAATCTACTCAAAAGCTGCAATTACTAATAGTATTGGAAAATTGACAGACGAAATAAAAACCTGAAAAACAATGAAACAATCTCAATCAAGCTTCACAACACCAATTGAAGCAATCAAAGATACACAATCAACTAAACAACAACCAAAACCCTAACAAATCAAAATCAGCAACACGTCAAAATACTTGCAACAATTAATCAACTCAAAAGCTACAATTACTAATAATACTTCAAAATAGAAAGACGAAACAAAACCCTAAGTAAACTCATACCTGCTTATACTTCAGTTGACGCTTTCCATCAGCAGTTTCAATAATAAACTCAGTAGAGAAAATATTAGTAAGTTTAGCACCATAACCATTTCTTCCACCAGTAGTCTTCTTCTCATTATCATTATAATTACTACTAGTCAACAAATGTCCAAAAATCAACTCAGGAACAAACACACCTTCTTCCTTATGAATCTCAACAGGAATTCCATCTCCAGTATTATAAACACTAATTAAATTCTCCTCCTGATTAATAACAACTTCAACTCGATCCATCTTAGGATCTCTCTGCTTGTTGTCGGCGGCATTAACGAGAATTTCATCGAAGATTTTGTAAAGACCAGGAACATAGCTAACGTTTTTGTAAACCATTCCACCGGAAGTGTCGTAAACCCAGAGAGATTGTTCGTGTTTTTCGATGGATCCAACGTAAGTATCGGGACGAAGTAGGATGTGTTCTAGCTGAGTTTTTTTCTGGTACATTTCTTCGATGGTTTTTCCGGCGGTGAGAGTGGGACCCATGTCGGAAGAAGGTAGGTTGTCGGTGGTGCTAAGTTGAAGAGGTTGTTTTTTGGGAGGCATTTTTTAGGAGAGAGAAAGAGAAAGAGAGAGAGACACTGAGAATGTGTCTTGAGAAAATGGAGATTGGGAAGGAAAAAGCGATGAAAGGAGGAAGAAGAAGGGTTTATGAAGGAGTGAGAGAGTAACGGTAAGTAGGATTTGAAAAAAAGGGTTTTGTTTTGAGAGTTTGAAATTTGAAATTTGTGTGAGCGGGATTTTGGAAAGTTTGTTTGAATTCGCCTGACAATTGATGACAGTGTTTCTTTATACAGACGCTCTCTCTCTCTCCTCTTTTATCTGGGATGGGGTGTTGACGTGTTGTAATGGAAGATGATGGGTGTGAAGGTGATGACTCGGAGTGTTTCGTTTTGTTGATATGAGGAATGCAACAAGTCGTTTTTGGCTGGTTTGTTTCACCTTGGGACAGTGAGTTATGGGCTTGGTTTTTGGATGTTACTTGCACTATTTGTTTTTTCTTGTACTTTTTTTTTCGGTTTTTTCACCAGGTACCCCTGAGGTTTCACAATATTCACCTGGTACCCTCGCACAATAATTCACCTGGTACCCCTGAGGTTTCGAAAAATTCCTGACCTGACCCTACCGTCAGCTTTCTGTTAACTATGACCCTAAAATAACTTAATTAGCCTAATTTAACCCTAACTTCTAACCTTACCCTAACCTTACCCTAACCCTCCCACCACCCCCTCACCCACCCTCCCACCACCCCCTGCCCCTCCGTAAAATCGAAGCCCGAGTATATTGAAAATCGAAAATCATGAGGGGAGGGGTTGCGCGAGGGGGGAGTGGGGGAAGGGATGCGGAAGGGATGCGCGGGGGTGGAGGTGGGGGGGGAGGGGATGCGCGGGGCGGGGGCGGCGGTGGGGGAGGGGCTGGGAAGGGGGGCTAGGGGTGGGGGAGTGGGTGGTGGGAGGGTGGTGGGGTTAGGGGTTAGGGAGAGAGCTGAGTTAATTAGGATTAATTAGTATTAATTAGGTTAGTTAGGGGTTAATTTCGATGATTTAGCCCTAATGACTAACGGAGTTGACGTCCGTTAGTCATTAAGGGTATTCTGGTGATTTTTCGAAACATCAGGGGTACCAGGTGAATTATTGAAAACGCGAGGGTACCAGGTGAATATTGTGAAACCTCAGGGGTACCTGGTGAAAAAACCGTATAAAAATTGATTTTTGGGATCCTCGCATTGAGACAGATAGCAAGATCCTATGTAACTTGATTTTCTCTTATGTAATAGTGAGAGAATGATTGTCAATAGTTGATAAATAATGCCCAAATATTAAATTGTGCAACCAAAAGAAAAAACAGAGGAAGTATTTTTAATAGAGTTATGTTATTTTGAGTTGACTATGAATATATATCATGAGGGGGGAATAACTATGAGAAAAAAATCAAGGAGAAAATATTTGAGTGTTTAGGTTATACTTCATATAGGTTGAGATGCAAATTTGGGAGTTGTTATCTAATAAGACGGGATTTCCGAGGTTCATGATGATTACGTTAGCTTGGGAGATCATGAAAGTATCTTAAGTTACCATATCGTACACATCATTAAAAGTACGGTTTTTTCACCAGGTACCCCTGAGGTTTTACAATATTCACCTGGTACCCTCGCATTTTCAATAATTCACCTGGTACCCCTGAGGTTTCGAAAAATTCCTGACCTGACCCTACCGTCAACTTTCTGTTAACTATGACCCTAAAATAACTTAATTAGCCTAATTTAACCCTAACTTCTAACCTTACCCTAACCTTACCCTAACCCTAACCCCCACCACCCCCTCACCCACCCTCCCACCACCTCCGCCCCTCCGGAAAATCGAAGCCCGGAATATTGAAAATCGAAAATCATGAGGGGAGGGTTGCGCGGGGTGGGGGGGGGGAAGGGATGCGGAAGGGATACGCGGGGTGGAGGTGGGGGGGAGGGGATGCGCGGGGGGGGGGGGGGGGGAGGGGGGAAGGGGGGCCAGGGTGGGGGAGTGGGTGGTGGGAGGGTGGTGGGGTTAGGGGTTAGGGAGAGAGCTGAGTTAATTAGGATTAATTAATATTAATTAGGTTAGTTAGGGGTTAATTTCGATGATTTAGCCCTAATGACTAACGGAGTTGACGTCCGTTAGTCATTAAGGGTATTCTGGTGATTTTTCGAAACATCAGGGGTACCAGGTGAATTATTGAAAACACGAGGGTACCAGGTGAATATTGTGAAACCTCAGGGGTACCTGGTGAAAAAACCGTTAAAAGTATCGGTGTAATGTTGTGATTTTTCTTTTGATTCTTGAGTTCCCATGTTAAGTCTTGTGCAGTGTTTATATTCCATTACCTGTGAATACTCAATCTGATAAGTCATCAATCCTAACGGTCTCTCTCTTTCTCTTATCTCTCTAAAAATCCTAGTTTTCTTTTTTGATTTAGGAGATTCCACCACCCTTTTCGGGGGTGGCAAGTCCCTTTTTTTATATTACAACGAAGTAACAACTACCTTAAATCAGCTATTAATACGGTTAGCCCCCTCGGGAAGAACCCTGAGAAAATATATAGCTATACAAGAGACATTGTCTATACAAAGACTTGAGGTGACTAGCCTTTGCTAACAACAGAGTTTTTGTTATCTGTTTTCAAGTTTTTGTTCACAATAAACTTCCAATCTCTCTCTAATGAAGAGTTGTTTTACCCATATACAGAGTTACATCTACTCATGCGCTGGGTTTTATTTATTTTTCTCCTCGTGAAAGTTTGGGGACTTTGATTTGGGAATTTTGTTTTCTTTACAATTAATTTGTTGATGAGCATTTGTGCGATTTCGCAAGAGATGTCAATTATTCGTCTACAATTAGTTGGATCAAGTTCTATGTAAAAACTACAGTAAATCAATGATTTAATTAATTTTCAACGAGCTGAGATGGGTTTTCGTCTATAACGTTGGGTTGGAGTTTGAGGGTGCGTTGATAAGATTTAGACCTTGTAAAGCTGACTCGACACGAAACTATTTCGAGACTTGAAGGCACCCGACCCGAATAATTTGATTCAAAACTCTATATTTCAGGGTTATGCTATAAGACATAAATACACCATCTTAAATGGAAATAAGTTTTGAATTTATGGAAAAATTATTATGCATCAACTAATGCAATAATTGTCAATTAATACATTTTTTTTTCATTTTAAGGGTTGCATATAGCTTTTCCCTATAATTTTATAGTAATATTCTTTTATTTTTCTACATTATTGTGATTTTGTTTATCGTAAATATTCTTTTATATATTTTTCAATATAATTGTTGTTTTTGTTTCTTATGTAATGATTAAATTTGTTCATTACCAAATTAATTTTGCTGGATATAGCCCACATATTATTAAGTGGTAGATCAGCATAAGATAACTAATAAGTACACTTGACAATGTACGAGTAAAAACTGTAAGCGGCCAAAAGAATATGTTTAGGGAGAAAACATTGCAACAGTTTTGGACGTGACACGACAATGATAGTATTTGAAACAGATCTGACTCGCCCATGACCCACGAACAGGTTGATCTAGTTGACCCGACCCAAACGAATCAATCGTCACTCGTAGATAAGATTATGTTGGATTGAATTAGCAGTAGCTTGGGGAATGAGTTGTAGAATTATGTTATTTTTAGTTGACCATGCATATTAATCATGGGAGGGAGATAACTACAAGAAATAAATCAAGGATAAACTATGTGAATGTTTCGGTTAGTTATGGATTGAGATGTTGATTAAGGGGCTCTTATGTAATCAGAGGGGATTCCCAAGTTTTACGATGATTAGATTAGGTTGAGAGATCATGAAAGTATTGTAAGTTACCATTATAGTGCCGTTCAGTAAAAGTATATATATGATATTGTGATTTTTCTTTGATTCTTGAGTTTCCATGGTAAGCCTTGTGCAACATCTTTTTCTATTTTCTATTACTTGTAGATACTCAATTTGATAGGTCATCAATTCTAAAGGGCCTCCCTCAGAGTAGGAGGTCCTAATCCAAGTTCCAAGGACATAGGGTAGGTATACAATGACACATCTATGGAGTATAAGAAGAAAAGCAACTAAAATTTTACAAAGCAAAAGTATTATGTCATATAAATCGCAATCCAAATTCTGTGTGTCCAAGGCATCATATGAGATTCATGCATCAAATATACAATTCCAAACGCTCAATATGAGAAGGTACCAGTTGATTATATTTTTTTAAAGAGAAAATTCATTAATTGAAGGCCAAACGACATCTACAATAAGTATTAAAGAAAAACAAGATACAATTAAACAAGGCTAAATCAAATTCGCCTTCGAAGGAACTACAATGAACCAGATCGAGCAATACAGTGCAACCCCCTTGTATTAGCTGAATCAAGCAGCTATTGATGAGGAAGTCTATCATTTTGATGTAGTGGAAGAACATTCTTGACCGAGTCATGTTGTCCGCATCCGAGATTCTAATACCTTCATGTTGAGTCTCGAACTTCAACCAATGAGAACAATTTCTCATACCTTAAAACAATAAAACCATACTCACAACTCCCATAGGAGAGAAGGAGATTTCCAAAATGAAAACTAAAAACCCCATAACAGGGTTTGAAAAGATCTCATTAAGAGAGACTAATTTATTGAACAAAACAAGAAAATGAATTAAAAACTGAAAATAAAAGGAGAAAAGGGGATTACCATGGATGAAATCATCCATGGCAACCCCTAACTGATGAAGAAGGGGTAGGGGAGGCTAGGGTTTCAGAGAGAAAGAGAGAGGGGGGAGGCTAGGGTTTGAGAGTGGCCTACCAGTTGATTATATAAGATTATAAGTTTCAATAATTTTATAGAATTATTCAACTTATCTTGACTTGTTTTTAACAAGATACGTTCAAAACTTCAAATTAATTGGAAAAAAGAAGTTTATTGAGTTTGAAGAAGTTTATACTAGTCTAATATGCACGCGATGCGTATGAAATCAAATAGGAAGCTCAATTGCGTAATAACATGTGCGACAAATTGTTCACTAAGTTCATTGTATTTTTTTTTCTATTTTTTATTTAAAAAACCAATAATTTGGAGAAGTTGTAATTAGTTTTGTTAATTGAGGGTATAATTGTAAAAAAGGGTGGACATCAAGTCATCTCATCTTCCCTATAATACTCCCTCAGTTTCAAAATATAAGTTACACATGATATTCGAGGTCGAACTTTAGTCGTTACTTATTCTCAATTCATGTTGATTAAAACAATAACAAAATAATATTATATAGTTATTTTTCAATACGAATATAATGGCCTCTAAAAAAACGAATATAACGGTATGATATTTATTTTATACTCCGTATTATAAGAGATTTTTATGGTCAAAGTAAATTTTCGAAAAGTGTATTTCCTTATACTTTGAAACGAAGGGAGTAGAGATAAGTTGAATTTAGCTACACTGAATATTTTAAATTTATAAAAATTGATAAGTGTTTCTGTCAAGAAATTAAGGGTTGTAATTGGTTGGGTGATGTGATGTGGGCCCCAAGAAGGTACGCCTGAGCTCCGTCGTCCGTACGCCGGAAACCTGCAAAACAAGGTTAGCCTACCCCGGGGGTGGTCCCGGGATCGCCCCTCCGACGCTCAAGTCAGTAAATGATTGCGGTAGAGAGAGAAAGTGATCAATGTAGAGAGAGAAGCTCTGGATTTTGTAGCTTAGAATTGCTTACCCTTTGATTGGTGAGACAACCGCTATTTATAGAGGATGGGACCTCTAATAAATGAGGGTATTTTAGTCAGCTCCAGCTGGTGGAGGATTGCCTTCCCTAGAGGTAGGGGTATTTTAGTAACTTCGCCATAGGTGGGCTGGTCCAAGATATGGGCCCAAACAATTAGCCCCACGCCAAGTAATCGGAGTGAGAATCGCCATTTTTAGTGCGGTTGATTGGCGGAATGAAGTGTTTGCATTTTTGCCGATGTTGAGTGGGACCCACGAATTTTCATGCCGGATCGTGCTGGAGAAAATCTTATGTCGCTAGGATTAACCAAGCACGGGGGTCTCGCTGTATATGGGAGAGCCGATTGGGTCTCTAGCGTCGAGCGAGAGGACTGATGAGCGCATCTCCTGACCCTTCCCGAGCCGACCGAGTCTCGGACTGAGCGCATGCCAATATGCCGAATAAGGTCTGACGAGCGCATCTCCTGATCTTTCCCGGGCCGACCGAGTCTCAAGCTGGGCACTGGCCAACGTGCCGAGAGGGGCTTGCTGCGCCGAGCGAGGTCCGCTGCGTCGAGGTCAGCTCATGGTCCTTCCCAAGCCGACCGAGTCTCGAGCTGGGCATTGGTCAGCGCCGAGGGAGGCCTGCTGCACCGAGCGAGGTCAGTTCTTGGTCCTTCCCAAGCAGATCGAGTTTCGAGCTGGGCATTGGTCAGCGCCGAGGGGGTGCTTTTGAGGCAGGCCGACCAGGTACTTGTAAGGATGCCCGAGCTGGTGCCCTCGAGGCTGGCCGAGCTGATGCTCGTTGATGGCCGACCGGGTACTCGAGGATGACCGGGTACTCGGGGGCATTGGCCGAGCTGATGCTAGATGATGGCCGACCGGGTACTTCGAGGATGACCGGGTACTCGGGGGCATGGGCCGAGCTGATGCTCGATGATGGCCGACCGGGTACTCGAGGATGACCGGGTACTCGGGGGCATTGGCGAGCCGATGCTAGATGATGGCCGACCGGGTACTCGAGGATGACCGGGTACTCGGGGGCATTGGCCGAGCTGATGCTAGATGATGGCCGACCGGGTGCTCGAGGATGGCCGGGTACTCGGGGGCGTTGGCCGACTGGCCGAGCGGGGGCATTGGCTAAGTTGCCGAACGAGTGCATTGGCCGAGTGGCCGAGCAGCTCTCTCGAGATTCGCTGGCCGAGTCCGAGCGGGTCTTCGGTCGAGTGGCCGACCACCTCTCTCGAGCCGTGTTGGGCCGAGTCCGACCAGTACCTTGAGCGAGAGGGCCGACCAGTGCCATGGCCGAAAGGCCGACCGGGTACTCGAGGCGGGCCGACCGCGGGCTTTTGAGGCCGGCCGAGTCTTTGCTCAAGGATGGACGACCAGGTCGAGCCGGTGCCACTGGCCGAGTCGGTGCGTTGATCTTTGGCGGCCAGGGGTCCCATGGCCAAGTGGCCGAGAGGGTGCCCAAGCCGAGTAGTTCCTTGAGCCGACTGGCTCCTTGTCCTTTTGGGCTTCCTTATGCCGAGCGGCTCCTTGTGCTGAGCGGGTCGGGCGCCACTCGGATGAGGGGCAAATGAGCCCCATGCTGTCCGAGTGGGTGTCAATGAAAGACTTAGCTTGAATTTGGCTAAGTATAAGAGCGACTCGTCAAAGGAGAGGGAGTCTCCTAGTGGCCGAGCTGGTCGGACGCCACTCGGTAAGGGGCTAATGAGCCCCATGTCGACCGAGTTGGTGCCAATTACGGACCTAGCTTGAATTTGGCTAAGTTTAGGGCGATTCGGCGAAGGAGAGGGGGTCTCCTGGCGACCGAGGGAGTAGGGCGCCGCTCGAATGAGAACTGATGAGCCCAAGCTATCCGAGTGGGTGCCACGAGCACTTAGTCATACTTGACTAAGTGTAAAGTGGCTCGGTAGAGGAGTACGTGGACTCCATGCTGACCGAGGGAGTAGGACGCCGCTCGAATGAGGACTGATGAGCCCATGCTGTCCGAGTGGGTGCCCTGAGCACTTAGTCATACTTGACTAAGTGCAAAGTGGCTCGGTAGAGGAGTACGTGGACTCCATGCTGACCGAGGGAATAGGACGCCGCTCGAATGAGGACCGATGAGCCCATGCTTGTCCGAGTGGGTGCCATGAGCACTTAGTCATACTTGACTAAGTGTAAAGTGGCTCGGTAGAGGAGTACGTAGACTCCATGCCGACCGAGGGAATAGGACGCCGCTCGAATGAGGACTGATGAGCCCATGCTGTCCGAGCGGGTGCCCTGAGCACTTAGTCATACTTGACTAAGTGTAAAGTGGCTCGGTAGAGGAGTACGTGGACTCCATGCCGACCGAGGAAATAGGGCCGCTCGAATGAGGACCGATGAGCCCATGCTTGTCCGAGTGGGTGCCATGAGCACTTAGTCATACTTGACTAAGTGTAAAGTGGCTCGGTAGAGAGGAGTACGTGGACTCCATGCTTGACCGAGGGAATAGGACGCCGCTCGAATGAGGACCGATGAGCCCATGCTTGTCCGAGCGGGTGCCAATGACGTACTTAGCTTGAATTTGGCTAAGTATGAGGAGCGACTAGGCGAAGAAGAGGAGATCTCCCTTTTGGCCGAGTGGGTCGGACGCCACTCGGATGAGAGGCTAATGAGCCCCATGCCGACCGAATAGGTGCTAGGCGATACTAGGCCATACTTGACCAAGTATAGAAGCGACTCGGCGAGGAGGGGAGCTCCTGCTGACCGAGTAAGTTATGAGCCTACTCGGATGAGGGGCTAATGATTCTCAGGCTGACCGAATAGGTGCTAGCTGATACTAGGCCATACTTGACCAAGTATAGAAGCGACTCGGAGAGGAGGGGAGCTCCCGCCGACCGAGTAAGTTATGAGCCTACTCGGATGAGGGCTAATGATCCCCAGTGCGACCGAATAGGTGCTAGGCGATACTAGGCCATACTTGACCAAGAATAGAAGCGACTCGGAGAGGAGGGGAGCTCCCCGCCGACCGAGTAAGTTATGAGCCTACTCGGATGAGGGGCTAATGAGCCCCAGGGCGACCGAATAGGTGCTAGGCGATACTAGGCCATACTTGACCTAGTATAGAAGCGACTCGGCGAGGAGGGGAGCTCCTGGCGGACCGAGTAAGTTATTAGCCTACTCGGATGAGGGGCTAATGAGCCCCAGTGTTGTCCGAGTAGGTGCTAGGCGATACTAGGCCATACTTGACCAAGTATAGAAGCGACTCGGCGAGGAGGGGGAGCTCCTGCCGACCGAGTAAGTTATTAGCCTACTCGGATGAGGGCTAATGAGCCCCAGTGTCCGAGTAGGTGCTAGGCGATACTAGGCCATACTTGACCAAGTATAGAAGCGACTCGGCGAGGAGGGAGCTCCTGGCGACCGAGTAAGTTATGAGCCTACTCGGATGAGGGGCTAATGAGCCCCAGGCTGACCGAATAGGTGCTAGCTGATACTAGGCCATACTTGACCAAGTATAGAAGCGACTCGGCGAGGAGGGGAGCTCCTGCTGACCGAGTAAGTTATTAGCCTACTCGAATGAGGGGCTAATGAGCCCCATGCTGTCCGAATAGGTGCTAGCTGATACTAGGCCATACTTGACCAAGTATAGAAGCGACTCGGCAAGGAGGGGAGCTCCTGTTGACCGAGTGGGTAGGACGCCGCTCGGATGAGGGCTAATGAGCCCCATGCTGTCCAAGTGGGTACCATGAGTACTTAGCCATACTTGACTAAGTGCAGAGTGGCTCGATAGAGGAGTATGTGGACTCCATGCTGATCGAGGGAGTAGGACGCCGCTCGGATGACGACTAATGAGCCTTATGCTGTCCGAGTGGGTACCATGTGTACTTAACCATACTTGACTAAGTGTTTGAGTGACGCTCGTTGAATTGCTGAGTGAGGTCATGTGACGCTCCTCGAGATACCGAGGGAGGTCAAGGGGCGCTCCACGGCACGTTGGGGGCTTATGAGTCTCAAGTGGTCGAGGGAGATTCTTAGCCTTATTTTGGCTTACTATTTGAGTGACGCTCCTCAAAATGCTGAGGAGGTGCCAATGAATATGTTTCTCGACTCGGGGGAGTTTAGGAGCTCCATGTTTCCCGAGGAGGTTTCATGACACTATTCGAATATCGAGTACGTGCCAATTAACGATACTTAGCCGTTTTTGGCCAAGTTAATAGGACGCTCCTCTTATGACTGAGGAGGTGCTGATGGAGAAATTTTGGACTTCTGAGGCTTATTTGCCCCATCCTTTCTCCTTTGAGAGTATTTATTTGTCCAACTGAGGGGTTCCAAGTAATTAGCCCCACGCTGGATGAACGGATAGGGTAGCATCGATCCTTCCCGAGGCGGTCGTCCGGCGGAAATCGAGAGAGACCCATGTTACGGGGGTACCCCGCTAGTCCCGAGAGGGGGGGACTCGGGATTATGCCTCGCTTCGAGTTAGGTGCCTTGATGTGTGGTTCATTTTCTTTGTCCAAGTTCGCTCTTTAGACCAAAGGGGGTCGTGCTTGGATGGAGGTAGCTCGCACGAGCCGAGGTTGATGGAGGTACAGGTGGATGAGTAGGTGCTTCGATGAGTAGGCACCTATGGTCAAGTACATATCCTTGGGCCGAGTGGGCGCCCGAGGATGAGTGGGTACCTTGAATGAGCAGTACCGTTGGTGAGTATGTGCCTCGATGAGTAGGCACCTATGGCCGAGCACATTTCCTTGGCCGAGTGGGCGCCAAGGATGAGTGGGTACCTTGAATGAGCGAGTACCGTTGATGAGTAGGTGCCTTTAATGAGTAGGCACCTATGGCCGAACACATTTCCTTGGCCGAGTGGGCGCCAAGGATGAGTGGGTACCTTCAATGAGTAGGTACCGTTGATGAGTAGGTGCCTTTAATGAGTAGGCACCTATGGCCGAACACATTTCCTTGGCCGAGTGGGCGCTAAGGATGAGTGGGTACCTTGAATGAGTAGGTACCGTTTATAAGTGGGTGCCTTTCATGAGTAGGCACCTGGGCCGAGTATATGTCTTGGCCAAGTAGGTACCTTGAATGAGTAGGTACCACCGATGAGCGGGCGCCTTTGATGAGTAGGTGCAGGCCGAGCCGGGACCGTAAACTTGAGGGTGCCACTTGTTTATTCCGGAGGGGTTTTGTAATTCCGAGTCATTACACCCTCTTTCGGATCGATATTCATGAGTTTGTGTTCTTCGATACGAATTCTTCCGAGTGATAACATGTTTCTTGACAACCTTGAAGAGACGTGAGTAGCTTGCCTAGCTGCGAGTTGCCCTCGGAAGATCCTTCCCTTTATTTAGGTCCCGATCGGTTAGGGTGAGCATTTCGGGGAGGGACGAATGATCTCTTCGTGACGAGTGGAAGCCATACTCATCGAGACTTTCTTTGGAGAGTTTGTTGAAGATGAGCCGCAATCAAGGTGACGTCATTGCGATTACGGGTGGAGGGTCGGCTACTTATGTCGACCCGATCTTTGCGAGATGACCGACTTCGCAGTGGATTCTCCATTGGGGTGGAATCATCATCATTGGGATAGAGGGATAGCACCGTAGGTGCATATGGGATGCTTGAGCTCTCCCGAAACGGTTGGCTTGGGAGCGTGTCTTCTTGGTTGGGGTCATTGTTGAGCAACAATGAGGTGAGTTTTACTGAGTAGCAACAAGGTGAATCTTGCTGAGTGGTGGCGAAGTAACTTCTTGTACTATCCCCACAGACGGCGCCAAACTGTTTCTGTCAAGAAATTAAGGGTTGTAATTGGTTGGGTGATGTGATGTGGGCCCCAAGAAGGTACGCCTGAGCTCCGTCGTCCGTACGCCGGAAACCTGCAAAACAAGGTTAGCCTACCCCGGGGGTGGTCCCGGGATCGCCCCTCCGACGCTCAAGTCAGTAAATGATTGCGGTAGAGAGAGAAAGTGATCAATGTAGAGAGAGAAGCTCTGGGTTTTGTAGCTTAGAATTGCTTACCCTTTGATTGGTGAGACAACCGCTATTTATAGAGGATGGGACCTCTAATAAATGAGGGTATTTTAGTCATTCCAAATTTGGTGGAGGATTGCGCTTCCCTGAGGTAGGGGTATTTTAGTAAGCTTCGCCATGTGGTGGTGGTCAAGAAATGGGCCCAAACAATAAGAATTTCAAATAAATTAAAATCAATGGAATATACATAGATGAAGATTATTAATGGGATAGGAAATCAGGAATAGGTGAAATGGTCAATATGTATTACTTTATGTAGCTACTAGCTAGGCACACAAAACAAAACAATAGAGCTCAAAAACAAACTCTGACAATGGTGTACGTCCCACTCGCATAACTCAGAACAAAGATTCGGTTGATGCTCACATGAATCCAGATTAGAACCTTGTGGATGTGACAAACAAAGAGAGTCGTATAGTGTAAAACCCATGTTAGGAGGAAAAGAAATGGACAAAAAAAGCGCACAGAATACGTAGATAATTAGATATTGGCAAAACCAGTTTGTTTGGACTTTCGCCACTAGCTATGGCCTATGGCCTAAGAGCCAATCACGGCAGTTACAAAAAACACAATTTTGAAATTTTATCCATAGGTTTTGCTTGTGCAAATGCAACATCAATACATCATACTTCATCTGCATGTGCTTCTAAGACGCAAGCAATCTGTATAATTTTGACCTCCAAAACTATGTCTTCGGTGTGTCCGTGAAGTTGCCACCCCAAGATCAAAAATTATGCTATGGGTTTATTTCATCAGTAAAACCAAAAGAAGAGGGGGCACAGAAATTTAGGAAATTCGAATTTTTAATCCATGAAGTATATTACACAGAGGGGATGAACACAGTTGAAAAATACCTAGATATTTTGGTAGGATGTGAATATGTGATGTAATTGTCGAATTCCTACTAAAATAGATTTGTTGTTCATTGAATTTTCACTCTCAAGCTTAGAGGTATACATTTTCATCGAAATCTATGATATGTACTTCAAATGATAATGATTTATGTTATGCATTAGATTTAAGGATCTATTTATACAATCTTGGATAAAACAAGTATGTTAAATCGAGCATTGCTACAATGGTTCAATACCAAAAAAAATAATAATAATGGTTTAATGGTTGTAAATTTGTGAATCTTACTCTCGTTTGGTCGAGAATTACTCGTGCTTCATAAGTGAAACTTCATGGGCTATGGACAAGTAGGTTTATGGGATAGATAAAATAGGCTTTGGATAGAGATTAAGATACATGGATTGTCATAAAAAGTATCAACACACTTTATATCTTCTAGTTTTGAAGTTACTTATTAATGTTACTTAATCATCACATCAAAATCCTTATATCCCTAAACGTAGAAGGAAATTTCAACTTCTAATAATTCGATAATCAAATCCAAGATCATTTGGTTGATCATAGGAAGTAAAATTTCCTAAGAAGAAGTTTTTCCTATAAACATTCTTTAGGCGATGGAAAATATTGTTGTTTGGTTGAACACGACAAGTTTAGGAAAAACACTTTCACATTAGATAGCAATATGGTCATAAAAGCCATAAATCACCATAAATTAAGGAGAAAGAGGTGGGTTTGAAATTTAACCGACAAGCGGACAAATGCATCAATTGTATTCTTTGCTCAGCCCAATCTCTTTTCCTCTGGTGCTGTGACTGACTGACCTTTATAAAAATGGTCCCTTCTTCCTCAACTCTCTCAATCTCACTCTAAATCACTTTTTCTCTCTCCTCAAAACAAACATGGCAGTGCCCATATCACTCATCCTCTCTCTAGCCCTGTTACTCACAATTTGTTCTGCTTTGGGAGCTTCTCATAATCACATTCACAGGGGAGGTAAAATGCTTAACTTTTTTTTTGATATACTTAAGATACTAAATTTTAATAATGCTATGCTCTTTTCACCTGAAATTTTTTGCACGAAATTAAGCAAATTTTATGTAAGAAAAATGGAGCTTATTTCACAATTTCTTTTAGAAAAAGATTGGTTTTATTTATTGGGATAAGAATAACTTACGTATATTCTAGCTTAGCAAAATGAGATCTTTGGTGGACCTTCCTTAGAAAAAGACCTCTATATTCTTTTTGTTGGGGTCAATGTTGTTTTATTGGGACATTTTGAGTTTTCAGGGTTTTTGTTCTTCTCCTGTGTTCTCCGTTTTACAACCTAAAGTAATAAAAGAAATCTAATACTACTAGAGTACTAGGTTATTTCTGGAAAGAATGAATATTAGTTTAGAATTTTCTCACATTTGATATGATGGTAAATAAATAAAAAGAACAAAACAGTTTTATTGCATTTTTAGTGAGTTAGGGCCTTATTTTCAGTTCAATTCAATTCAGTTAGTTCAATTCAATTCAGTTCCTAAATTATTATCATTACTATTAATTAGTTATAATTTAATTCAGTTCAGTTCAGTTTAATTCAGTTCAGTTGTTTTATGCCAAGGTAAACAAGCCATTAGTCATTTAAATATATTGGACCTTTTTCAGGATTTATTGTCAAAATACCAGTCCTTTACTTTTCCCCCATACTCCTTGAACTGTGTAAATTCTGGAAATTCTGAGTTCACAATTGTTACAAACGTTTTAAAAATTTTATATTCAACAAAAAAAGTGCTGCTGTGCTGCATATTGAATTATAGAAGGTAGATGGTTTTTTTAGGTTTCAGTTTACAGTTTCTGTAATAGAATATACTTTAAAAATTGATTTTATAAAATTTGGCAGCCCTAGTAAATTATTGGGGTTCTCTGTATTTCAAAAACTTGAAAATTTTCATATTCCTATTGAAGATTTAGGTAATAAAATTCTGAGCTGCTGTCATTATGTTGGAGTCAGAAAATCAGATTGTGTTGTGTGTTCATTAGTTTATTCTATGGGTGATCTGGGTTTGGGTAATATTTTATGCCACAAGCTTATTTGATCTGAGCAGCAAGGCATTTGTTGTCATGTTTGAGGGGGATTTAATACATCTAATCACTAAGTCCAATTGCTCTGTCTTCAGGACTGATTCCAAATGGAAACTTTGAAGATCCCCCAAAGCAAATAAAGAACACCAAAATCATAGGCAAATTCTCCTTACCCAAGTGGGAAATCAATGGACTTGTTGAGTACATCCGTGGCGGGCCCCAGCCAGGAGGAATGTACTTTGCCGTTGCCCATGGGCAACACGCTGTGAGACTCGGGAACGAAGCTTCAGTCTCACAGTCGGTGCCGGTGAAACCAGGCTCATTTTATGCACTAACCTTTGGGGCCTCAAGGACTTGTGCTCAAGATGAGGTCTTAAGAGTCAGTATCCCTCCATTTCACGGTGACTTGCCCATTCAGACACTTTACAGTACTGATGGAGGTGATACTCATGCTTTTGGATTTAAGGCCACTTCTAAGGTTGCTAAGATCACTTTCCATAACCCTGGGGTGCAAGAGGATCCTGCGTGTGGTCCTCTAATCGATGCTGTTGCTCTCAAGGAGCTTTTGCCTGTTTACCCTACAAAAGGTAAAACAACTAAATTTGATCTTTCTTGTTCTTTATCTGCATAATTGTTGCAAATTTAACAATTTAGGTTGTACAACTTTTGTAAATCATCTTCAGATTTACCTACAATCCCCAAACTCAGAAATACACTCTAAATTTCCTAAATTATATTCTCAAATGATTTGGAAGTGATGGTGCTTTTGTAATTAGACTTTACTAAGTGAAGATTTTGCAATATGCTTTGAAGCAGACCATGTTCAAGTTTGATTTTTTGGTTCATATGATATGCTACAATTTCTCACATAGGGTGCAATCTCTTCAGACCTGATTCCCACTTATTTGAACTTACTATTGCTAATAAGAACTATTCCTATCTCATCAGATATCATTGCAGTTGTGCATTGAACTTGGTACTCCCTTATTGGGCCGGAACTCAACTTCTAATCCCTAAACTTAACTCATCTTTAACTTATAAGCCCTGAATTAATCTTTTCCCCCCTACATCTATTAGCTTTATTAGTAGTACAAATTACAAATCCTCAAATTTTTTAAGTTTCCATCCTCATTAATTCGTATCTCTTTGTCATGTGCTTATAGGGAACCTGATAAGAAATGGTGGTTTCGAGGAGGGTCCTTACAGGATTCTCAACACATCAAATGGTATCCTCCTCCCTCCCAAACAAGAAGACATAAACTCCCCACTCCCTGGATGGGTTATCGAATCCCTCAAGGCAGTCAAGTTCATTGACAAAAGGCACTTCAATGTTCCATTTGGCCGTGCAGCCATCGAGCTTGTAGCAGGGAGGGAGAGTGCCATTGCGCAGGTTATCCGTACAATTCCCAACAAGGTGTACAACCTCACCTTTACGATAGGAGATGCTAAGAACGCGTGCAAAGGATCAATGTTGGTGGAAGCATTTGCGGGGAGGGATACCCTAAAAGCGCCCTTCTTGTCCCAGGGGTTGGGTAAGTTCCAAACAGTTAGTATGAAATTCAAGGCAATTTCAGACAGGACTAGAATTACTTTCTTCAGCTCCTACTATCACAGCAAAGCTGATGGTTTTGGAATACTTTGTGGCCCAGTTCTTGATGAAGTCAGGGTTTTCTGAACTAATTAGATCATGGTATAACTTATTCTAGTTGTAGGCAAGAATTTTGGTGTATTGTCGATTGTAATTTAAGTAAGACAGTGGTGTACCAATAGACAACTGTTATTGCTCTGCATCAGCTGTCATGCAGTGAGCATCACATGAGTTTGTAGTAGCGAAGGCAATAATATACTTCCTCTGTTTTTGTCTAATTGCATTTAGATGTGTGAAAATAGTTGCTAACATATCTTTCTTGGCATATAGTCTCTATATTTCTCTCCTCATCACATGAGCATCTTTCCATCTCTCTATCTCTATCCTAAAACAGAGGAAGTACTATTCTCTTCACGTAAACAACCTATCATGAACGCTGTCAGGAGTGCAAAATAAGCACATATATTTCTTAAGTTTATAAGGTAGACATGGCAGGAAAAATTCCTTGTAATCTGGTTCCTGAGTCAAAAATATGAACCATGTATATCAAATTCTCCCTGCTTAAGCATCAGATAGAGTTACTCCTTGAAAGTTGATACCCCTGCAGCTACGGAGCTACCCTGTGTCCATTACCTACCTACAGTAGAAACTATTGCTCCTAAGTCATCCTAATTTGGCTGATTGGACCTTATATTTCACAAGTCACCTTCAAGAAAAGTAGAAACCATTGTAACTGACGCACAATAAAATTTGTATAGATTTTTTTTTTTCTACTCTTGTAGAGTTGTAATATTCAATGCAGTATCCAACGTATGTATGTAGAATTCAATGTAGTACATTATTGTGAGATACAGTATACAACAGATAGGCTCGTCCTCAGGTCCAATAATATTGGGCTCAATTCAAAACACAATTTATACTTGTCAGCTCATGTATCATGAAGACGCACACAGTCAGCACAAGTTGATATACCTCTTGCGAATCAATGCTTGCTTGTAACTTGACCGCACAATTACTTTCCTCCACTGCTCAAATCCAAAATACCCACCAAGCACTTATCAAGTAAGAAATCTGCATTGACCCAAGCATGGTATTTATCTGAAGACGGGTCAAGGGATACAGCTCAAGCCTCAGTAAAAAAAAAAAAATGAAAGCACCACATTAGACACGAGTAGCACTTCAAACGTATCCATCACAACAATCTACATAAACAATACGTGCCCTAAATTATTACAAAAAATAACAGCCAGCAATACTCAGCACAACAAATAAACCTACACTGACGGAACAAGAGGTCCAACTTCCTGATTCGTAGTGCATAACTTTCTCGCTCTTGCTCCTGATCCTGACTAGAGAAGCAGTAATGTTTTGCAGGTCAACATAGAAAAAAGAGTTGGTATTTGTATAGTAGTTTGAAATGGATTTGGTAAATGCATCTTTATTCTGAATTACATCCAGTTCCCAGGGTAAAGCAAAAAGAATTCACAAGCAAATTATATATCTTTTCTCAAAATTCACTTTGATAAGGAAATCTCCGAGTGAAATGCCAAAAGGATACTGAATAACGATGTGCAGTCTTTTCCGGCAGCTTTCATTAGCATATCAACACCTGAACAAAACCATCAGCACAGGAAGGTGAGAAACAAGTATTTAATTAAGCAGGATCTTGCAGGGTGAGAAGATTAAACTTCCTCCGTTCTTTTCTAATTCCAACCGTTTGACTATTTGCCAATGCATAATTTTGACCATTAACATCTTTATTCATCTATAAATAAAAATTAAAAGTTCATATCTTGATAATACTTATTGAGACGAATCTAACAACATCTCACATGACTTATTTTATTCCTTACATATATATTTTATATTGCCATAGAAGGTCAAAGTAGAGTCTACGTATAGTGCAAACGCAAAAGTATAATTGTTGCAACTAGAAAAGAATTAGAGGAAGTATGAGATTAGGATACATGGCCAAAGATATCAGATAATAACCACCTATCAATGTCAAGATACTCCAGTGATACTTGAAAGCAAATATTTGACCTTGATACCTAGAGCTAGAACATTAACCTCATTGATGTCAGCCAACATCTCTACATGGAATTAAATGGGTAGATGACATGCTATAGCACGTTTCCCCTTTTTTTTTTTTTTTTTTGGGGGGGTGAGGGGGTTACTTGGTAAGGTTTGATTGTTTTGGGGGGGGGATGACAACTTACATGCTTCATCACTATCTAAGCTGCATAAGTACATAATTCTGGACAATAACTGGATAGATAGATTCTGGACGATAACCGGATGGATAAAACTGCCCACAGAAATAAAGACGCTAAAGTATAATGCTAAGAACAAAAATATCAAGCATACCTCCAGGGTGGAATTTCATATACGGAGCAATGTTATATACACGTCCATTCAGAACCGTCCACATGGTGCCTTCTGTTTGATGTTGTTTAACTTCACTCATAGATATAAGCCTCTTGTTTGACTGACCATTCAATCCTATTTTAATAGTTCAAAACGCAGTTAGATATTATTAATGATCACCTTACATACAGAAAAGGTGACATGTAATCAATAGCCACCCTTAGATAAACTTGACCTTAATAAATTTCATAGCGCACCAACTTAAGCCAGGAAGGGGTACAGACTACAGAGGAGGGGGGGGGGAGTGGTTGGTAAAAAATAACTTGTATCATCTCATTTCATCTTACATTTTCATAGGCCACTAATATCGAATCTACAAGCACACATCTGCATATCTGATGCTAAACTTGCAGAGTTGCAGACGCTTTCGAACATTTGATCAAGAAAAAGGCGTTTGGACTTCGGAGGGGGTGGGGAAGGTGTCTGTATACAAGCTAACCATAGCAGTATAACACTTCATTTAGATACAACAAAATTGAAGAGAAAAGAAAACCTAACACATAAAAAGACAGCACAAAATCACTCTCAGCAAAAACTAAAAGACCCATAAACCTTACAAACAAGAATATAAACGACGGACCTGCAAGGTCAGGATGCGTACGAGTAAGCTTGATCCAATCCATTTGGCTATAGCCCTTCTCAAAAGGAACCTTGGCCCGAGCAACCGGCTTCTTGGCCACAGGTTTCGCTTTTGCTGGATCCTTAAATGAATTCCCATCTTTTTGTGGTGCATTACTAGACTGCTCTTGAGTTGTGCTAATGACATTAAAAGACAACGATCCAACCTTTTCCTCCACTATGTTAGAAATTGGAGGATTTCGATTGTTCCATAAATCGATTTGTTCACCACTATTACTACTCGAAGATTTCTCATTGATGCTAATGTTGCTTATGCCTGGAACAACAGTTTGTTCATCAAAACCATTCTGATTAACGGGTGCACTGACCTGAATTCAGAAACAAAATATGCAGATTTTACCACTACTTCTTCATTAAATCTCATATTCTATTTTCGGAACTTGTAATTTCAACTTGCCTGGCAAAATGTGAAATCATCATCATTCTCGCTCTCCATCCAAGCAATAAACTGTCAATTCAATATATATATATACAATCAATAAGCTTTCTCCATTCAGCAATTAACACAATTTGTCTTGTAATTCCAACAATTAAGTAGATTCTGGTTATTATCTAATCTCTCTCACCTCATTTTAGGTTAAATCTTCAGTGTGTTCAATTAAACCCCAAAATCTGATTTTTTTTTAGCTTATAATTGTACAAAATTCTAAATTCTTGCTCGAATATGCGGAAGATCAAAAATTTCAATCTAACAAGTTATAGCTTAAATTAAAACTAATCCCAAACAAATTTTCAAAATTTTAAATGATCAAGTTACCGATCTCGTCGATGAAGCTTAATTTCTCCGCAATCCTTTTCTCTCAGTCTACGTATCTGATCCTCAAATTGGGGGAAGATGACTGGTGATATAAATCCAAAATTCGCTTGTGAATATGTAATTCGTCAATTTTGATTGTTGAAAGGTGGAAATTGGAATGGGTAAATCTAAAGGAAAAAATAGAGTTAGAAACTTGATCTTCTTTCCTTCATTTCTTTATCCATCTCTCTTTTACATGTTTTTTTTCTCTTTTTCAATTTGTCGGAGTTTCATTTTTAGGTAGGTTCGTCGACAACTTTTGAGGTAGTTTTGGAAGTTTGAAATATCATACTACTTCCTCCGGTCTTTATTAGTTTACCCGTTTCATTTTAGAAGAAATAATGTTATGGGACATAAAAAGAAAGAGAAACTATTATTTTATATTAAAGTTGAATGTATGTGTGATGGAAAGTTAGTGGTCTCATTCCAAAAATAGAAACAAAAGAAATGGGTAAACTAATAAGGGACATCCTAAAAAGGAATACGGGTGAACTAATAAAGACCGGAGGGAGTAAAAAAGAAAAATTAACGGGAATGGGCTAAACTATTACCCATTTTCTTTTATAAGTTTCAATTATGGGTTATTCCCCGTATATGCTAAGTTTGCCAAATGATTTTTATAGGTTATGACTTACTTATAACCGGTTTAGAAGGTAAGATTTTTAAAAGAAAATGGGTAATAGTTGGGCCCCATCTTGTGAATTTTTCCTACTAAAAACGAGAACTACTATGTGAACTGATATTATGATGATTTTTAGTGAACATTAAAAAAATATTGCTTTTGGAATTTGGGCTATTACTTATTTTTTTTTTAAATGCAAGATGAATATACCTTGCATTAAATGAAGGGAGTTTAGAGAACCCAAATTGTAAGGGGTAAGATGAGGGCCTCTAACCAACTAGTTGGTTTATATATATATATATATATATATATATATATATATATATATATATATATATATATATATATATAATAAGGTAAGATGACGTTCCTTGTAAGTAGGGGGAAATTAGGGATCCCTCCTTACAAAGGGTGAGACTCGATCTCAGGATCTCTGAGATCGAAGGTAATGCCTACACCACTAGGCTATCACCTGCTGCTCAATAATAACGTGAACATATGAAATCGGGTTATTATCAATTTCATCATGTTAGTGGGCAGATTCGAGAGACACTAATTTGAGCCACCTCATAGGTAAAGGACTAAAGGTGTTATGTTTTTGTATCTCATTTGCTAAATGCCGCCCTGAAATTTCCTGGTAACGCCCTGTATTTTTGTACAAAAATACATGGGTGTATTTTCCTATTCCCTCCTTTCTTCTTTCCCTTTCTTTATTTAAACTCCCACATGTGCCACATGTTTTCCACCACACTTTCTTTATTCACTTTCATTCTCTCAAGATTTCCGGCATTGACCAAGGTGTTTACCGGTGTTGACCAACATTGACCACACAAACGCTAATGTAATTAAGAAAAAAATCAAATAAACTGATAGAATGTCTTAAACTGGACGCTTTGAAAAACTTAGCACGGGGGTTTCGCTTTTTTGCTTCAGTCCCTATTTTGGCCGATTTTATTTAGCTTTATTAGAACATCTCATAATAGAGTAAAATTTACCAGAAATTGACTTTAAAATAATGCCGAAAGTGCCCAGGCCCTCGAACCTGTGGTTAGGCGACTAAATTAGGTGCTCAACCACGGGTACAGGCGCCTAAATTAGGGGCCTAAGCACTTTTTTTTTTTAAAGTCAATATAGTCCGATTTTTTGTATTAAAAGAATTATAAAATTTCATTAATATTAATAATGCAATAATGTGGCCGGAAAAGTTGTCGAAGTTCTTCTCGCCGGAGTTATTGTCGCCGAAAAATTGGCCGGAAAAGTTGTCGGAGTTCTTGATGGGAGATCCTTGTTGATGAAAGAGATGTAGTGAAAGAGTGATGGAGAGTGAAGAGAGTGAGGGAAAGTGAAAGAGAGTGGGAGAGTGAGTGTTAGAGTATAAATACATGTATATGTATTTATACAGGGCATTAGTAGGAATTTTTAGGGCGGCATTTAGCAAAACCCTTTTGTATCCACCATGAGTTCATGAGTGCTATAGAAATGAAACACCTTAAGTCCATATTCCACATTGGCCCCATTCAATAAGAGATGTTACTGTCAAACAATCTTGGTAAAAAATCAATAATCATCCTCCGCTAGTCCTCGTCACTGAAGCTGTTCTTACCATTTATTATCACTTGGCTCACGATGACAACAACCAAACAAAACCCAACTATTTGACACTTGACTTGGCACAGCAGCCCTCCTGTCGCTCACGCACGCTCTATATTATACTACTACTGCTCTACTACTATAATGCTTGCTTTTCAACTCCAACTTTATCTCCTCTAATTTTGTCTCCCTTCTCAGTTCTCTCTCTTTAGGGTTCTTCAGATCCTCTTTAAAGTAGATTCTCTTTCTCTCTCCTCCTCATTCTCTGTATAATTCACATTTTTCTCAATTTTTTGTAATGATTTCTTGTGTTTAATTTCAGTTCAATTTGACACATTTTTTACTTACTTGCTATTTCTCTTCTGTTTTTTTTTTTTATGTGCGCAAAAGATGTCAAAGACTGGAGCTTTTGATCTCGCTAACGGCGTTGGCGGAAAGATCGAGAAAGATGATGTTCTCTCCGCCGTTGACAAGTAAATCTTTCTCTCTCTAAATCTTTCTGCATTGTTAAATTTTTGTGATTTATGTTGGAAGATTGAAGAAAATGTTATTTCATTCAATTTTGTGGGTCCACTCAATGAGCGCGGGTACTTTTATGTCAATATCTCAATTAATGGACACCAACTTTCAGTATTTCTTATCAATGATCTCTGACTCACTGATTGACTTATTGATCTCAATTGTACTATTATTAGTTGAACAAGTTGTTTAATGTTGTGTACTGGAGTATCTGTCATCATATCATTTCTTTTTGATTAATTCAGGTTTCTGTACTTGATCTGCTATTATGTAAGCACAACATTTTTTGGGGGGGGGTGATTGTAAGATGTCAATATGTCATGCAATGTTTGCTCACTGCACAAACTGTGATCACTTGGTAATCAATGAGTGACTGCACTGAATTGCGAGTCGAAGATTACGAGGTGGGAAATAATGTGGGATGGAGGTAGTAATGATTATCCACCCGGATCATTCCATATACATGTTTAGAAACTTGTAGGGAATTGAATTGAATTGAATTTGATTATTGAGACACTTCATTACTTTGGTGTGTTGTTTCTAATGAGTGGCTCTGAACTTGTTTCTCTTGAGCTACGTCTCATAGTCGCGCGTTTTTTAAAAAAAAACCCACATCCCGTGTTGGGTGTTTGACACTCGGACATGCTAAGAAGATGGACAGTTAATTTTTGAACGTAAATTTGCACTTTCTGATTAAGCTAGTTGTGGGAAAGATAAATCAATGTATCAAAAGAATTAAGATCCATAATCTTGTTTAGTCAACTTGTGAATTGTATTTCAGCTCAAGTAATTGGTTTCATTTTGCTGTTTGAACTGTTCCTGAAACTTCTGCCCTGAATGAAGGCCAATGCTACAAGATGACTAATGTTGTATATTGAAACACATTTTGATACCGTGATGCAGAATCTACATTATATGCATTCTTCCATATTTATAATGCATGTCGTGTTTGTGCTTTCCTAGCATTCAAGTAATAAGCATTGTTCTCTTGCTTCAGGTATGAGAAATACCATGGTTACTATGGAGGTGAAGAGGAAGAAAGAAAATCCAACTACACTGACATGGTAATGAGCATCAAAATTGAATCTATATTTCCTCCTTTAATGAATTTATGATTTAGTGTTCTTTTTTTTGTCCTCATGTCGTCATCTTGTTTTACATTTTTCCTTTATTGCCAGTTTCCACTAACTTACTCTAGGTAGTGATTGTTGGAGACAATATCAAATGGAACCTGTTAGTGTCCAAGTATCAGATAGGTATCATGTTGTCAGTTTGATTGGGAGGAAGTTGAGCAATATGAATATGACATGTTTCTTCCCACGGGGTAAAAAATCTGAGTGCTTCAGCCAGTTCGTGAGAGCATGTGAAACTCATTACCATTGGGAGTAGTGGAGGCGAAAAGTGTCCGTTCTAATTTCAAAAGGAATGTTTCTAGGATTGAAATAGCCTTTATATATAATCATCTTGATTTTTCATTTGTTTATAGGTTAGTGCTCTTTTTTCTATCATCATGTGTCTCTTTATGGTGAAATAATTAACACTTCGGATCGCTATAAGTCTTAGTTTCATCTTTAAGGCATGAGCTTTTCTTCATTTACAGGATCTGGCTTTACATTTTTTCTCTTATTGATTTCAAATGATGTTTACTTCTCTATCTGGCTTAATAAGCAAACTTGTAATGACGAGTGAGCTTAAATTTTAACTTACACAGACATTTTCTCTAGTTTGGATTGATGAGTAATCTTCCGTCATTCTAAATTGTCTGATTTCTAAGGCTTGTAGAATGTAGCTTTTGTATAGAGCTTAGTTGATGGTTATTAATTATAAAGGATTTTTTTTTTTACTAAATTTTGAGTATAAGCAAAGTTGTACTGAGGAATTTTGTTGTTCTCTGACAGGTGAACAAGTATTATGATCTGGTTACTAGCTTCTATGAGTTTGGCTGGGGAGAGTCCTTCCATTTTGCTCACAGGTTTGCCTTTGTGTTGATAACATTCTATACATGTTGTCATTAGCTTGTTTCTCTAGCTTTACCTACTCTGATAATGAACCCATGCTTACAGATGGAATGGAGAATCACTTCGTGAGAGCATCAAACGCCATGAACACTTTCTTGCTTTGCAACTAGAACTGAAGCCTGGGCAGAAGGTTTTTTAATCCTTCTTTTGGGTTGTATGGCGGACTAACTTCTGCACTGAGATGTAATCTAAACGTTTGACTAAATTTGGGTGTTCGGAAATTCTTCAGGTGTTGGATGTGGGATGTGGTATAGGAGGTCCACTACGAGAAATTTCTAGATTCAGGTTCGCTTTTGTCATGTTATGTTACATTTTCAAAATGAAGTATATTCTTGTCCTTTAGCTCTCGAGTCTTGGTCATTCTGTGTCTTTAAGGAATAGTATCTGTTTGCATTTGATTTGCATATCTGTACTATCAGTAAGCACAATTAATGTATGCATGTTGGGTTCTGCAATTAGTTACGAGGTTTTGATGTTGTAAGCGATATTGTTTGATTGCTTAGTGGCGCTTACATCAATATACCCTCATATATGCTTTAAGGTAAGGGTCAAGTGCTCAAGTTGATATGTAGATTGTTGTTTTTATTTACCTATTGGCAATATTGTGGTGTTCTTGTATATGTGCAGGAACTGCTGATAGTATATGGTTGAATATTTTGTGTAATATAATGCCAAATGTTTTGAAAATTCTGACCATCTTTTCTTATCATTTTTTGGTCTGTTTGACAACTATCTTCTCTCCGAGATCTGAATTGTTGTTTTTTTGGCAGCTCAACATCTGTGACAGGGTTGAACAATAATGAATATCAAATTACAAGGGGGAAGGTAAAATTCCACTCTTCCTTTCTTCTCTTTAGCTCTCTTGTTTCTATTTTTGCATTAGGTCAGTTTCTTTTACACCTTATACCGAACATTTTACTTTCTTATTAAATTGTTGATAGTATAGGGATTATAAGCATTTTCACTGCTTGATGGTCTTAAGCGAACGTCAATTGAAAAGCTTGAATCTTTACTTCATGACAGGAACTGAACCGGATTGCAGGGGTCGACAAGACATGTAACTTTGTCAAAGTAAGGCTGAGTTCACACTGAGTTTTTGGAGCTTAGAAGATTGCAGAGATACACTAAAACCCCTGAATAACTTGTAACTTATGATAATTGGATGTGCAGGCGGATTTCATGAAAATGCCATTTCCAGAAAATTCATTTGATGCCGTTTATGCCATCGAGGCAACATGTCATGCACCAGATGCTGTATGTTGCGCAGCAGCTTTCCTTCTTTTCTTGAAATATGACATTTGTTATGCTCACAACATTTAAAATATTTCATTTCCTGTTGGACCAAAAGGTTGGATGCTATCAACAAATATACAGAGTATTAAAGCCTGGACAACATTTTGCTGCATATGAGTGGTGTATGACGGATGCCTTTGATCCCAACAACCAAGACCACCAGAAAATTAAGGTGGTTGTAGAGATAACTATATTTGATGATCTTCTTATTGCTCAATTATGTTGCAGTTTTCTGGTTAATCTTGATGACTAATTTTTCATATATTGGTAATATTGTTGGCATTTTGACGAGTTCAGTCAGAAATTGAGCTTGGTGATGGGCTTCCAGACATCAGATCAACAAGACAATGCCTTGATGCTCTAAAGAAAGCAGGATTTGAGGTTGGTTTGTGATATATTCTTTTTGTTCCTGTTTTGGTGCTTTACTCCCATGGATATAACATTGTTTCTGAATTTGGGAGAATTGTCCTCTCTCTTCAGGTCATTTGGGAAAGAGATCTTGCGAATGACTCGCCAGTGCCTTGGTACTTACCGTTGGACACGAATCACTTTTCTTTGAGTAGTTTCCGTCTAACTTCTGCTGGACGTTTCATCACTAGAAATCTGGTGAGCGCTTGGCCTGATTAAGATTTACTTATTCTTTGAACTTTCTCATGCCATTACAATTCTTAGTGTTGGTGACGTCTTTCTTTTCCAGGTCAAAACTCTAGAATTTGTCGGATTAGCACCAAAGGGGAGTCTAAGAGTTCAATCATTTCTAGAAAAAGCTGCCGAAGGACTTGTTGAGGGTGGAAGGTGAGTAAACTCGACTGACATTTTTTTTACGATCTACCCTATATATCTTTAATCAAGTTGAATTGTAAAAAATAAAACTAGTTCAATTTTTATTTCTTACATATTACTTCAATCATGAATAAGAAATTGTGTGTTGCAACTGATTTAGGACGGAGGGAGTTTCTGAAGTTAGGTTTAATCACACTTATTAATCTAAATTAACCTTTCCAGGAGAGAGATCTTCACTCCCATGTACTTCTTCGTGGCCCGGAAGCCCTTGACAGATAGCAAGTAACATCAAAACATGGGATTCTGGAGTGGTTGACGGTTATCCTGGTTGGTGAAATTTCTTTGTGGTCAATAGAACAAGCTCTAATTCATTCTTGTTTGTCGCTCAAATGCAATGTTGTTAGCTCATTAGGTTCTTTGCTGCCTTTTCATAAATTTCATTTGTTTTTTTAGCGGATCTTCTTTCACCTTTTGCTCTTGTAAGTCTTTTGGTTAATGGTTTGGTTATCAGTGTGTAATTTGCCAAATTTTGCTGCAATTTTAATCCTGCTAATCTACTGCTGCCAGGTTCTTTAATTTGGCTTCTTGCGTTGTGAAGTTGTATGCTCCACCACGCCTGAATGATGTGGGCCATTTTGCATTTTCTTGTGCTGGGCTGTGTGAATTCTGTTTATTAACCGTCTGTCCTGTTAGGCGCGTACAAAATGATTTCAGCTAGGGTTGTTAAGCTCCTTTTTATCACACAGGCCGTAATTTTCGGAATTTTAAAGTAGCATGTTATTAAGTACTTCCTCCCTCTTTTTAGTTACAACCTCCGTTTCTTTTTAAATGCAACAATTGGACTTTCACGCGCAATGAGACATTACTTCAACCATAAATATCTATAATTATATGTAGGTAAAAATTATAAAATTACATACTTCCTCCGTTCTGTTCTAAATGAAACATTGGGTGAAATGACACTACTCATTGATCAATTTTGACTCCAATTTATAGTCATTATATAAAGAAAAACGTAATAAAGTGGGATCTTGTTAGATTTGTCTTGATGCATACTATCAAATTATAACTTTTTTTATATTTTTTATGTGTGCACAACTAAAGATATTAATGATTAAATAAGCGCGTTGGGTTGCGTGAAAAAACAAACGTTTCATTTAAAACAGAACGGAGGAAGTATTATGAAAGTAGGTCACGAGACAAATCTTACAAGATCCCACTTGACTATATTTTTCATTATGTACAAATCACAAAACTTAGTCAAAGTGGTAGGTGTGAATAGTTGAAAAGTCCAATTGTTGCATTTAAAAAGAAACGGAGGAAGTATTTCATATTGACTTTTGATATAATTCATTAAATGTGGTTCGACGGTCCTTGGTTAGTTTTACATAAGGAAAAACATAGTCAAGTGGGATCTTGTTGGATTCGTCTCAATATAGGCTTTTCAAATATCAACTTTTTACATATCAACTAGAGATATTAAAGGTCTAAGTTGTGGTGTTAACAAACATGTAGAGGAGAAATGGAAGAACTAAAAAATCCGAGGAAGTAAGTTGTATGGTGAATTTATTAGTTATACTTAGGGCTTGTTCTCCCCAGCTTATTTTCAGTTCAATTCAGTTCAGTTCAGTTGCAATCAGTTCAGTTCAGTTTCGTTCCTAAATTATTATCATTACTATTAGTTATAATTTTATTCAGTTCAGTTCAGTTGTAATCGGTTCAGTTCAGTTGTAATCGGTTCAGTTCAATTGTAATCGGTTCAGTTCAGTTTAGTTGCAATCAGTTCAGTTCACTTTAGATATTAACTAGCTAAACTAGTTATTAGGCTCGGGCTATGCCCCGGTAAGGAAAATTTACATTTATTAATATTATACTTTAAAATGATAACACTAAATATCACTTGTTCTAGTTAAAACTTTAGTATATAAACTTGACGTTGGGGGATCAAACTTTATACTATACAATTCGTAATTTTGATTTTATTTTATGTGGATTACATGGAGTAAAAATCCCTAGGGAGAGCGTCGCGTGGCAACGTTCCATGTTTAAGAACGCCTTTTAATATATTAGCATAGTATCAAAAGTGAAAGTGTAATTATTAATATAAAACGGAGGTGGTATTATTTATATGCATTTTTCAGAGCCCAAAGTGGTTTATAGCCGGTTCTTTTTATCCGTTGATTATGTCCACTCTCAAGTCTCAACTCTCACCCGTGACTCGGAATCTTCCTTCCATTCAAATTGGATAATTTTTGGGAGTCCCAAGACCAATTAAGGGGATTGCCCATTTGCCCTACAATCATGCACCGTTCGTTCCTAACGCCCGCCTGTGTTTTTTATTAGTCTTTGCTTGCAGTCTTGTACTGTTTCTCTAACAACTAACATGTATTACGCGTTTTAGAGTCCTCATAAAATTTGCTTTTATTTTGTTACAAGAAAAAAAAAATTTAATTTACATCATTGAAAAAAGCACAAAGTTCCCTACACCAGATGCACCTACCCCAGTAAAATACTGCAATCTTTATTTAGTGCAGGAAGATCACTCGTTGCACCTGTCCCTGAAAATATCTTGGTGGACATGTGGTCGTTCAATTTTAAAGAACAACCCTTATCATTTTAGGAAATTTTCATAATAGATGCAACATAATTTTATTTGAATAATGAATTTATTCTTTCTATATTTCTCACTCAAGTGAGACAAAAAACAAGGTTTGTTTGATATAAAAAAAGTGTCATATAAAACATCTTTTCAAAAAAAAAAAATTACACTAAATTAATATATACATAATCTCCTCAAACACGTTTCACCCCCTTTGTTTGATGTAAAAAACCTACTTCCTCCGTTTCATTTTACTTGCTACACTTCTCAATTCACGGACTCTTAGGCAATTTTTGGAGAAGAGAGAGGTAGAGAGTAAAAAGAAAAGGGACCCATGTGAGAGGAGAGAGATAGAAAGAGTGTATTGCCCAAAAAGAAAGTGTAGCAAGTAATATGAAACTTCCTTATATGAAAAGTGTAGTGAGTAATTTGAAACGGAGGAAGTATATGAACTTGATCCATACTAAATTAGTGTAGGCCTAATGCTAATTAATGTGATTTATGAAAAAAAAAAAGTCACTATATAAAAAAAATAGATATTAAGATGAGTAGATATAGATTGTAAAGTATGACTATGTGGAAAAAAGGTTATTATGTCACAAAGTGAAAATTTCATTATAATAAACTAATGTGAGAAGTTGACTATATTAAAAAAACAGTTACTATGGTAGATAGTGACAGTATAGTGTAACTTAATATTTTAAAAGGTTACTATATAGAAAAAAAAAAAGTCGCTATGTTAAATAAGTGGCTTTGGTCAACATGACCAGGTCTACGCAAGACTAACTCTTGTTTGATGACATGTCATTATTTTTCCTTACTCTCCCATTTTATGTTGCACCATTTGTGTCTCTAATTATTTTTAAACACATTTAAGCTTATTTCTTAAAAGAGGAATAAAAATAAGTGCAAGAAGAACCTTGAAGGCAACTCAGGGGATGCTTAAAGGGGAATAAAAATTAGCGTAAGAGGAAGCTTGTTTATTAAGCCAACGACATTAAAAAAAATACCTTAGAAACTTTTGAAGTAGGTTTTTGCGTATAAAGTTCTTGTTGAACAGCTAATGTACGTAATAGATCTTCTTCACAATGTGATTGCACTCAATTTGCAATATGATTTTTACACCAATATTCCTACCTCAAAACGTACTCTTTAACTCTTCTATCTTAATTACTCCTATCAAAGAGTGGTAGGAGTACTTCATTTAAGCATCCAAATTACTTATCAAAGACTTGCTGATTTGAGATTTCACAAAGTAAAATCTATTTAATGAATTTTTCTTTTGTAAAATTTTGTGTACGACCACATCATACAGAGGTTACCTAAGGATAGATCCAAATTTGAACGAAATGATTCGATTTGAGGTAAAACCAGTGTAATATAATTCCCTAATCTCCCCGCGAACTGCGATGGTGTTCGCCTATTTTTTTTTTTCATTTTGGGTGAACCGCGAACTAAAAAAGCGAATTATATATTTCAAAGGCTCCAACCGGAAACCTTTGATCATACTTGAACAACCCTTACCAGTTACAAGCTAATCCAACTACTTGTTGACAATTGTGCCCTAATACTCTCCCATACATTTTAAAAGAAGACTCTTGATCTATATTCTACTCCTATGACCCTTAAAGAGCGTATTTATTGACTAATCAGCATGTAAATAAACTTATTGACTAATCAGCTTGTAAATAAATCGAGATTTGCAGCAATAATAACATCCAGTAATCTACATAGAAAATAATACAAACTACTCAACGATTAATAACAGCATGTAAATAAACTTATATTTTTTTTCCCTTGAAAAAAAATAACAGCATGTAAACAAACATTAAGAAAATAATCATCCACAACAATAACCAATCAAAGCATAAAAGAATCGCATGAAACATCGTCAAAACAACCATCACACTCAAACTGCAAAAAAGTGTTCTTTTCTTTATCATCATGATAAAAATCGAAAATTTCATGAAACATTCGTGTATAATAATCCCAATAATTTTTTCAAGGGAAGGATAACAAAAATCAACAAATCGAATAAAGAATCAAATCCTTGGTATAATCAACCCCAGAAGAAGTGCCTTTGCAACCCAAAACGGCGCCGTCTTGTGATGGTAATTGTTGAAGAGAGCTTGAATTATTAGGAGGAGGATGATAATACATCCGGGCAGTTTGCGGGCAGTGAGAATGAAAACGGGCAGCAATTCTGACCCCAACATCTAACAACTCTGTATACTTCCCCATTTCTGTAATTTTCTCTCTCTTTCTTTGAAATTTTTCTGGGATTTAATTTTGAAGAGAGAGAAAAAAGGGGAAGAAATTAAGAATGAAGAAAAAGAAAACCCTAAGATTTGAAGGAACTATGAAAGAGATTTAATTAGAAGACGTCAAATAAATGAGAGCCCATAAAAATGAGGACTTTTTCTGAGTTGTTGGAAGGAGAGTTACTGGTTATTTATAGCTGAGGGTTTTGTTTTGGGTATTATTTGATTTTCCTATGTTCTTTCCTCCTTAATTGGGGGCCCAATTTGTCTTTTAAAAAGAGAAAAAGGAAAAAGAACGATTGCGTAGAAATCTCGTTTTTTTTGAATTGGTTTTTAATTTCTTCTTCCTCTTAAAAGTCGTTGAATTGGGCAAATGGCTAATGGAACAATAATAAAAGTAGCGTTGAAGATACAAAGACGAATTAATTAACCATATCAACTTGTTATTCGAGATGCGCGAATGGTCGCCGCAAGGCGAAACCAAATCAAAGATACGTCATAATGTCATATGGCTAGGTTGTGTGGTTCTTGTCGATTGTAGAATCTTAAACAAAAATTTAACTTAGTAGTACTGTATATTTAATTAGTTATATTCTGTTTAATTGATAAGCTACTTTTTTTTATTGGTTTATTTCTTTATCGAATAACTTTTTTACTACACATATAAGTATATAACATACTATTTGTATAAAAAAAAATATCTTCATATTGAGTTGATGATAGGGATGACAAAAAGGAGTAAGACAAGTGTTGAAATAGAAAGAAGCCAAGAAGATTTGCGCCTACAGTGGTAAGGAGAAAGACCCTTCCAACCTCGGGGGTTGTCAATCCCCACTGAGACACTTTGAGGGTAGGGATTCCGCTTATCCTTCCCCTTACTCCAAGTCATGGCGTATTAAGACCCGAGCGGGGTCCGAGCCACTTCAAAAAAAAAAAAAAGTGTTGAAATAGAAAGTTGGTTTCTTTCAACTTGTCACTTTTTTCCTTATCATCACCTATTTTTTTGGTTTTTAAGGGAGATGCCTTGTATCATCAGATGTACAAACCTTTACAATTCTTTTTGATAATTTAACTCATTTCATTAAAACTCAAAAAAGAGTTCAAGGCATACATCGATACCAAGCTACAACATCTTGAATGAAGAATAAGACGAACACCATAAGCACCAAACCAAGCACTCCAAACACAACAAGAATCCCTAAACAATAACCACTAGAACAAGCTAGAACATCACACAATTTCCAAATTGAGGAACCTAGAAATAGCATCTAAGCTTACCGACTGAAAAACACCAAACAAGGCAAAAAGATCAAACAAAGCAACAAAGAACTCATGAACTCCTCAAACATTGAAGAATGAAACCATTTAACCATTGTGATACCCCTCACTACAACATCTCTTTGCTACTTGAACACCCTTTTTCTTCACCGTTTTTCGCGTAACCCTAGATTCTGAAGAACTTGAGATTGATGATGGAACCATTTTCTCCATATTGTGATGGAACCCAAGATGAGTAAGCAATTGACATTGATTTTTCTTAATTGGCCTTTGAAAATGAGAACTTGGCACAACCTTGCTCATATTAGAATCAGGCGAGAACAATGAATCCATACTAAGATCACCAATTGAATCTACATTTCGACCATTTCCTTTAGCACAAGTAGAGATCTCATCTCCGTCAACACAGACTGAACTTCCCTTGATACACACCTCACTTGCAAATGAAAGGCACTTTCAATGCCACTTAAAGTGGCACTTTCTGCTAACCTCTCTGGATTTGCCGACATTTTTTCCTCGATGACATTAGCGTTTTTGAAAGGTTCATTGTTCAACAAGCACATTGCATCACAAGAGATATTTGATTCCTTAACATGATGAACCATGCTCTCTAGCTTAGGATGACTAGAGGCAACCTCCAAATTTTCCAAGTTTAGCAAAACATCCACTTCTAACTTGAGCTCACTATCGTGAGAGAGAGGCGAACTTTCTTGTCGAGGGAAAGCAAAAGAATCCACAGAGACACTCCAGCATTCACTATCAATAGTAGCAACCAGATTCGATTCCTCTTGAGCAACATGAAAAAAAGCGCGTAGAAAAAATTTCTCCAAGGATTAACACTACCTAATGCAGGGACAAAAACTGAATACCATAAACCCTTAATCTTCACACTTAACTTCAAAACCATCCCCATCTATTACAACCAGATTGAATTTTTCACCAAAGACAACCAAATCGTCTAAAGTATTCAAATTCAATCAGCTTTGAGCAACCATTAAGGACATTAGAAACCCATTCAATCAATTTAACCGGAAAATTAACCCACTGTTTTAGATTGTTATAGAACTCAGCAATTTTAAAGAAACCATTATTCAGCTCAAAATGAAAAGCTTTACCTTTTGATTTGAATTCTCATCTTCAAATTTCACTTGACCGACTTTGCTAGAAGCCCACCAAAAAAACAAAACCTGACAACAACAAACCAGAGCACAGCAACAACTTAAAGAAGGGAACAAATTGAGATAAAACCAAGAGAACAATTTAATTGGGAAAAAACTGATTTAGAGAGGATTTATGGAAATTAAAAGAAAGAGAAAACTAGGGGATGGAGTGAAAAGAGGTATCGGGGAGGATGGATGCCCCTGCGGCGGCGCACGCCGGAGAGGGAGACACTAACGGCACCGCCGCAGGTTCGCTGGGAATGCAAAGCGCTAGCTAGGGTTCGCAGGGTAAGAAAAAATCCCCTCTTGGTAAGTTCAACAAAAATTAATCCAATTCAAAAATAAAACCTTACTTCTTACAAACCTTTACAATTTATATAGCGTAATGACATTATCACTTATTTCGAGTTTCAGTCTAGTGGGACAAAACTCCGGATACCCTCGAAGCAAGGTCAGAAGTCACCAAAGGACGTGACTTCATTGTTAAGTGAATCATTAGAATCCCAGGAGGATGTTTCTCTTCAAGTACCTTGGGATTTAGCGTCTAGTGGACATTGGGGTCTACTAGTTTTTGTACGATAATCTCACTATGAAGATCGACAGGATTTCGTATCTCAACAGGTTTCCTCTCATATCAGGTCTTTTCTGTCAAGACGTATAACTCAACTTCACCCACCATCGCTCAAGACAAACTGGTTTTGGACTGGATTCGCAATAGTTAGTTTGTTTTTCATAACGTATGTACGAGCTAATAAAGCTCTTGCTAGTGTTAGTTTATTTCTGTTTGGTTGTATTACCATTAGATTGTACTCCAAATTTCATTAATGCAAATTTTCACGTTGTAAAAAAATAAAAATAATAAAAGACATTATCATCAAACAGGGCTGATGCTATGAGGTTGGATCTGTGCATAAGCTAGAAAAGGGGAACTAAAATCTGAACTTTTTTAAAAAAAAATCTCAACTTTTTTAAAAAAAAATATTAATTAATAAACTTCACTAAATTGCAGAGAAAATGTGAGGTTTAAGGAGGCTATTCAATTTCAAAAAAAAAAAAAACTTCTTTGTAAAAAGTGAAGTATTAATGGCTACGGTGGAAATTGATGAGGGGAGATAAAAACGAAAGAAGGAAACGTGACCACGAATTAGGGTGAGTTAAAGATAATTTCAAATAGGAGTGTGTGAAGGCGGCTTAATAGTTGTGACGCTTCCCATAACATCAAGATTTGAACCCTTAACTTCTAACCATTTAGTCCTTGAATCTGATTGAATCTGATTCGGCCAATCCGGTGTTATGGTGCAACAATGATGGAGGTGGGCCTTGGAATATGAATTATCATCTCAATTTTATCCGAAATGCTAGGAAAAAGTTCTTGGATATTTCTATTATTCACAAAGAAAGGGGTACCAACGTGGTGGCCGACGCACTTGCAAAACAAGGGCTTCCGCCGCCAATCTGAATTCATAGCATGGCTTTAAGCTCCTCAAGGATGACCAGCAGCTTCATCCCTGTGAGGCAGCTTGTTCCCTCTCTATCTTTTAGCCAGTACCTTGGATACCTAGTCTGAATTGTATGGTAGTTTAGCTGAATTTTCCTTTATGTCTCGAAGTAAGAATTGTGTAAGCTAGTTTTTTAAGCCTTTGTAACTCTTTGATTGCAAAAGGGTGGATGACCTCCTCATTCTTGGGTGTGTGTTAACACTATGAAAGTTTTCTTCTTTTGAAGAAATACCCAAACTGAGTCGAGGTTATCTTACTCTCTATGGATTAATGAAATGAAACGATTAACTATCAAAAAAAAAACTTCTAACCATTTTGAACCTCTCACTTACCACTAATTCAAACCAATTTGTCTACTCGTATATCATACCAATAAGAATCTATGCAATATTTTTTGGACCCTTATTTTTTGTGAGCCCGATGCGCTCACGCACAACGCGTTGGTTGAGCCATACTCCTGTCATCAAAATCACAAATCAAAGCTAAGAAAGTCCTGTAAAAAAAATTATATGAAAGTGGTGCTTGAATGTTTTGCTACAAATATTTTCTTCTTCTTATATAGCCATGGTTGCTATAGTGTTCTTCGGAATGAGAACTGTAATTATATACTGAATGATTAGATAATTGTTAATCTATATAAGTGAAGTCGCTAGTTTAATCAATATTTGTCCTAAATACTGATTAAATCCATCTAAATCCACCTTTGTCGCTTCTCTTGCAAACACCCACTTGTTTCTCGCCGCCACACCAACCCAACCTATCATAATGAATTGATCCCAATCCCCTAACTCCTCAAAGCTCTTCTCCCACCAATCAACAACATAAGCTACTCATCTCATGGCTAGAAACTCTAATTGCTTGTTGGATTTCCTTCGCCAAACTCCACTCATTAAGCATGTAAAACCAACTCCTCCGCCCTCCCATCCCCCAACACACCACAATCAGTTTCCACATTTGGCATCCAATGCTCATACGACACTTTGTCAGAAGGGCTTCATGGCAACCCTCCACACTGTTGGGATTAAAGTTGGAAAAAGGGGAGGAAAATAGGCGCCCGATTGGGTCGGGCGACTTTTCGTAGTCGCTGTTGGCGCCCGATCGGGCGACCTCAGTTAGCCTTGGAGTTTTGGTCTCGGGCCAGATCGGGCGGGGGTCGCTTGACCCGATCGGGCGAATGCCCTTTTTGCCGGTTTTCGGTTTTTTCCTTTATTTCCTTGGATCCCTCTTGTAACCCCTTCTTAATTACGTGGTTTAAAAGTGTTGATCATCCTTTTATGATGGTTTAATCTTCTCCATTATTCCCATTGATGATGGGAGTTTTATTCTCCATTATCTTGTGTTTATTAGGATTGATTATGATCATTGGATTCCCTGGGGTCCTTTGATTTCCTTTGGAGGTTACTTCTTCTCCTTCACTCCTTTAAATATAATTCATTTTTCTGATTTTGAAAAGGAAAAATTGACGTCAGGGGTCCCAACTAAGACCGAACAGTTTTTAAAGGTACCAACTATTGGTTATTCTGTATAGGTCCCAACTACATGGAGTAATATTTTTTAATGGACCCATGTGACCTATCACCGGCTGAAAAGGTAATAAACAAGTTTTATTTCTTTTTCTAAAAAAAATTATTTTCCCTCTTCCTTTAGTCTTCTTGGGAGTCATGTTTCTTCCTTCCTCCATTGTTGATCCTTCTAAACAGCTCACCCTACCTCTTTCTCTCTCCTCTATCACGCCATATAAACCCACCTCCCACCTCCCACCTCCTTCCTGCTCTTTCTCTCTCTCTCCCCCCACACAAAATGAGTCATTTTTTTCAATTGGGTTGGTTTTGGAGTCGGGTTTCAACTCATCCCACACCCTCCGTTTCCGTCCTTCCACCACTACTCCCACCCTCGAGTACCCCCATGTGCCACCTCCCTCTGCCGCAATGTCTACCAATTCCACCCCAAACTTAACCACTGCCTGTACCGAATTTACCTCATCCCTCTCTCCCCTCCACTCCCCCACTCCATCTGTTTCTTTCTCCTCAACCCGAATTTATTCACCACCTATACAGTCTATAGGTGTAACCTGGTGTACCCAAGATTTGGTTAAAAAATAGTGCTTGGATTTTCCTCAACGATTATGTGGCACAGGTATCAAGAGTGACACATACTTGCTCAAGAAATAAACCAAACTCGGTTATTTGTAATCTTTAATCCCGATAACATCAAAAACCAAACAAAGTCCACCAAACCTGCAACGTCGCAAACAAGAGACACCCAGAAATCCAGCACCCCCCTCCAAGCCAAAATAATTTAAAATAGAAAATCCAGTCTTATGAGAGAGAGAAATTTCAGCTCTTCTTCCCCGTCAAACCAGAATTTCATTAAAATATGGTTGAAATCTAACTGGGTTTGAAGTTATCTTCAACAAGTGGCAAAATAATTTTTTCTCTTGTTTTTAAAGATCTGAAATTCAGGGGTATCAGGTATGGCACGATGGATCTTAAATACTCGATTTCACATTTTTTTTCTCTTTTTCTGAAACATTTCGCATTTCTTTGTAAAACTGGAGTTTGATGGAGGCCAATGAAGTTTCAGACATAGAAACGAGAAAGAATTTCTCCGGTGACATTTTTATTGTGGAAGCTTTGGATTTGTTAAAGAAGAGGAGACAGAGAAATTTTTGGATCCGAGACTTCACTTTTTTTGTGGAAACTTTGGTGACATTTTCTCCGGTGACATTTTTATTGTGGAAGCTTTGGAGTTGCTTTCTCTACCCACAGGCTTGCATAGAGTGAGGGAGGACAATGAAGGAGTGGTGGCTGGTGAGTTAGGAAAAATCCAAAACAAGATGATCAAGTTAGTTTCACGTGACTTTAAATGGTCTCACGTGACCCATTTACCTGCAATAGTAGGTTGGGTTACCCGCTGGACCCAAAAATAAACATAGACCCCTATAGTTGAGACCTCCACTGGATTATTGATAGTTGGGACCTATTATAGAAAACCGCTCATAGTTGAGCCCCATAGCGTCAATTTTTCCTTTTGAAAATCATCTTTCTTATCTTTCTCTTCTTCCTTTCTTCATGATTTTTGGGCACAAGTTCTAGTAACTCCACCCCACACCCAAGAGTGCCATTGTGTGGTGAGAGTTGTGTAAACCTTAGGGAACGAATCGGTGAGTACAATTGTGCACCCCGGTTGCACCGAATCTCGTTTTCAAGGTAGTGGTTTGTTTACCACGGCACAACAAGTTCAAATTTCTTGTTCTTTTCTTTAGCCTTGAAAACCTTTTAATACAACAATTTGAAAACGAGATATTATGTCGATTGTTTTGGCTAATCCAATGTTGAACAAGACTCTTCCCGACATCTCTAAGTTGGAGCCCCTTGATGGCAAGAACTATAAGAGATAGTCACAAAACTTGTAGATCTTTTTTGAGCAACTTGAAATTGATTTTGTCCTCTATGAGGATGTGATTGAAGCAATTGAAGCAAGCAAGGCGGTAGCTCCGGATGCCTCCCTTTCGGCGGAGGATATCAAGAAAGCGGCCGATGCATTGACCAAGAAGGAGAAAGACAACAAGCTTGTTCGAGCTCATATCCTTCATCATGTAAGTGGAATCTTATTTGATCTCCTTATCACTAATCGATCAAGCAAGTCCATTTGGGACACTTTGCAAAAGAAGTATGGTGTCGATGATGCTGGTAAGAAGAAATATGTGGTTGGTAAGTGGATTAACTTCAAGATGACGGATGACAAATCCATCATGGATCAAGTTTATGACTATGAGAACATTGTCACTGATATCCTTGGTGAAGGGATGAAAATGTGTGAGACTCTTCAAGCCAATGTGCTTTTGGAGAAATTCCCACCTTCATGGAATGACTACCGAAACTCTTTGAAGCACAAGAAGAAGGACATGAACCTTCAAGAGCTTATTGGTCACATGAGGACCGAGGAGGCTAATCGCCTCAAAGATAAGTTTGATTCTCTCTCTTTGAATTCTTCTAAAGCTAACTTGGTTGAATCTAGTGATCCTATGGCTAGAAACAGGTTCAAAGGTAAGAAGAAGAATAATGGAAACAAAGGGAACTTCACTTCTAACAGCAAGATTCAAAAGACCAAAGGAGCATGCTATGTGTGTGGAAAGATAGGACACAAGGCCTATCAATGTGTCCACCACAAGAACAACTCCAATGGTGCCTCCCACGCCAATCTTATTGAAAAGGATAATGTGATAGCCGCGGTGGTAGTTGAAGCCAACTTGTTGGAAAACAAGGTAGAGTGGATCTTGGGCACGGGAGCATCAAGACATATTTGTGCTAACAAAGCTCTCATGACGGACTCTGAAGATGCTACCAATGGAGACCATGTTTACATGGGAAATAGTAGCACCGCTGGAGTTCTTGGCAAAGGGAAGGTCCACCTTAAACTCACTTCCGGAAAAACTTTGTTTTTGAGTAATGTCTTGTATGTTCCCTCCCTTAGGAGGATTCTTGTTTCGGGTGCCCTTCTCAACAAAGCCGGTTTAAAGCTTGTCTTTGAGGCGAACAAGATTGTTATTACTAAGAATGGAGACTTTGTTGGGAAGGGTTACCTTAGTGGAGGATTATTTGTGATGAATGTTTTGAATAATAATGAAAGTACTTCTTTTGCTTATATTGTTGAGTCTATGGATGTTTGGCACAATCGTTTAGGACATTTAAATGTTTCTTACATGAAAAAACTATAGGACATGGACTTAATTTCTTTTGATCAAATTGGCAAAGCCTCTAAATGTCCTATTTGTGTTGAGGCCAAACATACTAAGAAACCATTAAAGCAAGTTATATCAAGAAGTACTAATTTGCTAGAGTTGATTCACTCAGATTTAGCAGACTTTAAAAATTGCACTACTAGTAAAGGAGGGAAAAATTATTCCATAACTTTTGTTGATGATTTTTCAAGGTTCACTAAAGTTTATCCTTTGAAAACTAAGGATGAGGCGGAAAGTGCATTTTGAAAGTATAAAGCCGAAGTTGAAAATCAACTTGATCTTAAGATTAAAAGGGTTAGGACCGATAGAGGCGGTGAATATGGAAAATGGACTTTAAAAGAATTTTGTGAAATGATAGGCTGTCGTACACCTGTCAAAAATAATTCCTGTAAAACCTTCTAACAAAGTAGTAGGGTAAGTAGGGTCGAATCCACAGAGAGATGGATGTTTTAATCTAGCTTATAAGGTATAGAGAAACTAAACAAGATCAGGAATACTTGAATTAACTCTAAACTAATAAAAATATGAAAATCAAACTAAAAAGATCTAGGGCAATGGTTCACCATGTTTATACTTATAATCTATCAAAATATCATCAATAGTTCAATTAATCAGATATCTAGAGCACAGGTTAATCCTACGGTCGGGTCTTAACGCTCTCAAATCAACATATGCTAGTATGATCGCTCAACATAATTAGATTTGCTAATTGTAGGCAAGCCTCTAAAAAGTACTATCTCTCGATCTATGACTTTTCATTAGCAATATTTAATCGGACAATTGATCAGATTGCAAGATTAACAATGAAAACACTAATCAATTAGAAATAACAATGACTAATGAAACAATCAATAAACATCCATTAAGAATTATAACATATAAACATGGATTCCCAAACCCTAGAAATAAAAACTACTCTATCATGAAATAAATAATAAAATCTAAATCTACAAAGAAAAAAATGATTAAAGAAAACAATGAAATAAAGAGAAGGAAATAATATAACTCAAGAAAAATCAAGAACAAGAAAAACTAGGGTTTACTACTACAAAGCTAGAGAGAAGAGAAGAAGAAAACTAAAAACTAAAACTAAGAAAATAACGTGATAAGGGAGGTGGAGAGAGAAAAGAGAAAACCTAATATATCTAATACTAGCTAAGACTAGGAAAGTCATTTTACAAGATAAGGAAAGTCTTGAATAAATCAAATGGGCGGAATAGTGATCCGCGCGTACGCGTGTCAGATTCCAGCAAGAACAACGCAATATTCCGAAAGGCATAACTCCTTGACTAGAAGTCTCCTCGGAGCGTGCCACCTATCGTTGGAAACCTCTTCAAGTCTACTTTCCAAATATGCTGAAATTACTCAATTATAAGAAGCACATCAAAAGTTATGATCATAAGAGTAAACATGACTCCTTTTTCACATCTCTTCTAATGATTTTCCGCTTCGTTTTCGCTCAAACTCGTACTATGACATATCCATACGATCCATATGCATTGTAGCTTCTTTCCAAGTGCTCCTAATCCTCAAGTTTAGCTAATTATACTCCAAATACGTTCTCATTACCTGAAATTCATCAAAAATAAGAAAACATACCGAATAGGAGTAGAATAACATAACTTAAGAATATAATGCAATAATAAACCTAAATATGAATCTAAATGCTCTAAAATGCAACCTAAATGCACCTAAAAACTATATATAAAAATGATTTATCATGAAACCAATGGTATCATCCATGAGCTAAGTTCCCCTTTCACTCCACAACAAAATGGTATTGCCGAAAGAAAAAAGAGATCTTTAAAAGATACTATGAATGCAATGCTCTAAAGTTCCGGATTATCCGACAACATGTGGGGAGAGGCGGTTCTATCCTCGTGTTATGTACTCAATAGAGTGCCCCATAAGAAATTGGATAAAACACCTTATGAACTTTGAAAAGGTTATAAACCGAACATGAGTATTTTGAAAGTGTGGGGGTGCTTAGCTAAAGTTGCTTTTTCAGATTTTAAGAAAACCACTATTGGGTCTAAAACTTTTGACTGTGTGTTTATTGGTTATGCTTATAATAGTGTCGCATATAGGTTCATGCTTTTGAGTGATTATTCTATTTGTGAATCTACAGATGCAGTTTTCTTTGAACATTCTTTCCCTTTAAAATCATCATCATCTTCTATACATATGAATGAGTCAAGTCTTGATGTGTCCTTAGATGTTTCTATGCCTAGTTCTAGTAATCTTCCGTCTCCTCCTTTGGTAGTAGAAGGAGTACAACCTAGGAAGAGTAAGAGGGTTAGAGTAGAGACTACCTTTGGACCAGATTTCTTGACCACTTTTCTTGTTGAGAACTTTGATGTGAATTGTTTGAGTGAAAATTTTGTTTCTTTATTTTTCTTAGAAGAAGACCCAAAGACTAGTGAAGCTATGAAATCCATAGATGTTAGTTTTTGAAAAGAGGCCATTAAAAGTGAATTACTAGATTCAATCATGTCTAATCATACTTGAGACTTATGTGATTTACCTAAAGGGTCTAAACCCATAAGTTGTAAATGGATCATTACTAAGAAGAAAAAACCCGATGGCTCTATTGATAAGTTTAAGGCTAGACTTGTTATTACAGGTTTCACTCAAAAAGAGGGTATAGACTTCTTTGATACCTACTCACCCGTGACTAAGATTGCCACCATTAGGACTTTGGTTGCTTTAGCGGCGATTCATGACTTAGTGGTTCACCAAATGGATGTTAAAACGACTTTTCTTAATGGTGATCTTGATGAAGAGATTTATATGACTCAACCGGAAGGTTTTGTGGTTAAGGGTCAAGAACACAAGGTGTGTAGGCTTAGGAAGTCTTTGTATGGTTTGAAACAAGCTCCTAAGCAATGGTATGAAAAGTTTGATTGTACTCTTAGGAGTGATGGTTTTGTGACTAATTCTTTATATTCTAAAGTTTTGGATTCCTCTTGTGTTATTATTTGTCTTTACGTTGATGACATGCTTATTATTGGTACTAACCTTGAGGTTGTAAATTACACTAAAGATTTTCTCTCTCTCTACTAAGTTTGAAATGAAGGATTTAGGTGAAGCCGATGTGATCCTTGGTATCCTGTTGACCAAGCTAAAGGATGGTTTCTCAATGAATCAATCCCACTATGTGGAGAAGATCTTGATGAAGTTCAATTGCTATGATGTGGAGCCTTGTAAAACTCCTTATGATGCAAGTGTAAGGCTTATGAAGAACAAGGGTCCTAGTGTGTCACAAGAGCAATATGCTAAAGTAATAGGGAGTGTAATGTTTTTGATGAATTGCACACGTCCCGACATTGCTTATGCGGTAAGTAGATTAAGTCGTTATACTCATAATCCTAGTAGTGAACATTGGAATGCACTTTATCGGTTACTAAGGTATCTTAAGGGCACCATGGAAATTGGGTTGCATTTTAATCGATTTTCTAATGTCTTGGAAGGTTTTTGTGATGCTAATTGGGTATCTGATAATGATGAAGTAGTCTCTACTAGTGGTTATGTTTTTATGTTGGGTGGAGGTGCTATATCATGGAAGTCCTCAAAACAACCATGTTTAGCGCGCTCCACCATGGAATCTGAATTCATTGCTCTTGAGTTGGCAGGTCAAGAAGCGGATTGGCTAAGAAGTCTTCTTGCCGACATACCATTGTGGGGGGAAAGATATTCCCCGGTTTCTTTGCATTGTGATTCTCAAGCTGCAATTGGTGTAGCTAACAATAGCAATTATAATAGTAAGAAGAGGCACATACGACTTAGACATAGTTCGGTGAGACAATTACTCAAGAATGGGGTCATTGCTTTGAACTATGTAAGGTCCGAAAGAAATTTGGCGGATCCTTTGACTAAGGGGTTGGCAAGGAACCAAGTTCTTGATTCGTCGAGGGGGATGGGGCTTAAGCCCATGAAGTGTATCTAATTAGCATTACTAATATTTCATCCCTATGGCGTTTTGTATTGTAATGCTTGTAGTAGGATGAATTCGTTGAGAATTCTTAATGGATTTATACTTACGTGGTAGGTGCTCTAGCTAAGCATTTGAGAAATCCACCGTTGTAATTTTTGTGGAGGTTGAGTTTGTTTAAACTCTTAATGAATCCTAAAGGTTGTTTTGTGCTATTGAGAAGCACAAGGGATTCACCTATATGGTTGTGAAGATTCGCCATCTTCTATGGAAACTTGAGTTTGTTTCCTAGAGCTTCCATGAAAACTAAGGTAAACACATGGCTTAAAAACATGTTCACTTTGCGGAGTTAACTAGATTTTTGGAGTGATGTATGTGTTGTGGGTGTAATCCCCCATATTTTTAAGTTATTTAATTAAATAGTTTTAATCATTTTTGAATTATTAAAGCTATTTAATTTCAGTATTTGAGAGCAAAAGGGTATTTTGGTCATTTTACCAAGAGAGTATTTGAGTATTTTCGCAAAGAAGTATTTTAGTCTTTTCAAGAAAGTATTTTAGTAATATTAGTGAGAAGATTAGTTTCGCAATTTTATCATCAAATGTATTTCGGTAATTTGATGAGTAAGGGCATTTTAGTCTTTTACACAAAAGACCAAACAATAAAAAAAAAAGGGAAACCCTAAGTTTCCCCATCCATTTCACCAGCCATTTTCTTCACCAAAGGAGTAAGTACTCCTTCTTCTTCCTCTCTCAAACTTTAGTCCTTCTTCTTCAAGCAATCTCTTCAAAGTTCAAGTTTCAATCTAGTTTTATTTTGAAAATTATAAGAGGATCTTGTAAATATCAAAAGGAAGCAAAGAAGTTAATTGTTTTTCTGATTTTATTTTTTTTTCTCTCTCTCCCCTGCGTTTTCCGGCCACCACGGTGGTGGTTTGCCGGCGAGACATCGACGAGGAGGTGGGTGGGCCACGCCGGGCGGCATGCCCCACCGCGTGCCAGCCAGTAGAGTGGCGATGGGCACGGGCACGAGTGCGCCCGCCCACCGCCGCGTCGGGTGGTGGTGCGGGCGGTGCTCGTGGTGGCTGCCGGTTGGTTATTGTTTCGGGTTTTTGTGGTTTTCGAACCACATGTAAAAAAAAAATTCTGTAATTATTTATTAATTAATTTACAGCAGTAATTAAGTTAATAATTAGTGATTTTTATGAAGTTTTAAGTATTAGTTTATAGTGGGTTTTGCCTACTAGTAAAGGTTTTCAAGTTATGGTTCAAAAATAGTTTTTAAAGCATTTTTAAAGAAAAATCAGCTTTAATATTAATTTTATAAGTGCTGATTTTTATTATTAGTAGCCTTGAATTGTTGTTGGTAAGTACTAATTGATAGTATTTTGTTCTTGATAGGTTTCAAGCATAGTAAAAGCAAGTGAAACATTTGAATTGTTGATTTTGTGTGTTATCAAGGTACATACACTTGACCTTTGACTTTAGTGTTTAAAGGTTATTTATTGAGCATGAGGAGTAAGGAGAGGCTTATGCCTTATAATTGTTTGAGTACATGTTGAGAACTTAGAAAGGAGATTAGGAATAGAACTTTTGAGTTATTCCTATATTTGAAAAGTATGTGATTGATGATTATTGCTTTTGAGCATGATTAAAGTTACTCAATGTTATTCTTAAAGCTAGGGCTTGCATGAGAATATTTTATTGAGCAAGGTCTCATTAGAAGTTATATGTTTTATTGAGCAAGGTCTCATTAGAAGTTATATGTTTTATTGAGCAAGGTCTCATTAGCAGTTATATGTTTTATTGAGCAAGGTCTCAATAGAAGTTATATATTTGTTGAGCTAGGTCTCACTCTCACGAGTATTTGAATCATTGAGCAAGGACTCAATTGATTGGATCATGGATCCTTAAGAAAGTAAGAAAGGACTCATGGAGTCATTAAAGTAATAAGATGAGCAAGGTCTCAAAGAGTTTAGAATCGAGTTATTTATGGTATTTGTTGCATTCACTTGTTAAAAAAAGATAAGAAATTAATTTATTTGCTAGATGTATTATTAATGTGATTGTGTCTCACATAATGGGCTTTGGCAATAAAACTCTTGGGATGGATCCCCCATGAGTATTGAACATAAGGGGGGAGTTAGTGTGAAACTACACTCCTGCATATAGCTTAGCATGACGATGCTAACGCTATTATTTTATCAAGCAAGTTTATGGAATTCCAATTATCAAGATCTTTGAGTGGACTAGGCGTCACTCATATTCTTTATCTCCGAGATGTTGAGTCTAGAGGCTCACTCTCACCCTCTTTCATTACTAACAAGCTTAAAATTCTCGAGTCAAGTTATTTAAAGTTCATGGAACTTTAGTAAGAGGTGTGGGATCTCTTACACAAGAAATAGGAGCCTGTATGATTCCAAGAGGATGACAGTGCCCGTTCATTGCCAAATAATAATAAAGGAAAGTATTTAGTAAGTTCAGTTATGTGCTTTCGCATGTAGTGTCAAGAAGAGCAAGCCAAAGTTGTTTGAGGATTGCATGCATCATTATTTGCATTAGTTTAGTAGTGTTATGTACTCAGCGTTGCTGATGTATGTGTTTCTTTGTTTCTTTTGGTTGTTGTTTTTCCTCAACAACCCTGTGATGACCCATTTGACGAGCAGAGCTTAGAGGAGAAGTTTCAGGTACAAGTTCTTGATGTGCATGGGAATCATAAGCATCCGGATGGGAATTATAGTATACGAGTACTTTCTTATATATTTAAGTTATTTTGAATTATATGTTTAACTTTACTTGACCATTGGGGTCAAGGTTTGACTTGTTTTGAAGATGGGACTGTTATGGAATAGTTTCCGAGTTTGTAACTCATTTACATATTTTCTTATTTCAGTTGTATTAAAGTATCTCCAGTTTATTTTAAAAGACTTCCGCTGTATTCTCTGATTAGCCTTACGTATTATCATGCGTGGCGTAACATTCTCGTAATTTCTCCTAGTATATATAAGGAGGGGTCGTGGGGGTGTTATAAAGTGGTTACCAGAGCTCTAAAGGTTATATTACCTTTACTTTACAAAAGTTTTCGAACTTAAAAGTATTTCAAAGTCGAATTACAAAGGGAAGGGAATTGCATATGCATATGTACACTGCATCGCATTAGTCACTAAGCGTTTATGTGCCTTAGATTAGTAAGTGTTCTAAACTAGTAGTTTTCGATGTGTTTTATGTGACTAAGTGTTTGATTGCAACGTGATTGACATTTTCTATTTGCATAGATTCCAGTTTTGACTGAAAGGTGTAGTATGACTACAAATTAGTGCTAGTTTTGCTTTGAGCTACTACTCTAGTAAGAGAGTTAGTATGAAAGCCCTTTAGAGAGGAAATTGAGAATTCAATGTCAACATGGCATTTGCTTAGTAGTTTTGATCTATATTGGGGTCCAATAAGCGATTTTTAAGTCAAATTTTTTTTGGGGCAGATCAATGGCCGATCGAAATGCTAGAGTTGATGCTCAGCTGAGGAATTTGGTCCGAGTGACTACGAATTTAGCTAGGAGAGTCCCTTCGAAAAAGAAGTCTGTTGATTGGTTTAAGAGTGTTAGTGATAGTAAACCGCCTTCTTATGATGGGAAAGGCGATCCTGTCAAGCTTGAGAACTGGTTTAGGGACTTTGAGAAGCTATTCGATGCTATCCAATGTCCAGATAATAGGAAGGTAGCTCTAGCTGCGTACTACCTCAAGGAGGAAGCCGATTTTTGGTGGTCGCAACATAAGGAGACGTTAATGGCAAGGCCTGACTTTGATTGGAAGGCTTTTGGAGGAGCTTTGAAGGAGAAATTTTATCCCAATTTCTTGAGGAGGCAAAAGGCCAGTGAATTTGATGAGTTGAAGCAAGGTGACATGACTGTGGAGCAGTACTATGAGAAGTTTGTAGGATTGATGAAGTTTGCTCCAGAGTTAGTGCCTACTGAGGAGAGAAAGGCTATTAGGTTTGAGACTGGACTTAATCTTGAGGTAAAGCTTGGGCTAGGAGGGTCAACTTTCAGGACCTTAGAGGAAGTGTATGATAGAGCGGCTCATTTAGGTTCCTATTTGAAACAAGTTGGAATTGAGAGCTCCAACAATAAGAGAAAGGAAAATCCGACTCAGAATTTCCAGAGGAACGACAAGAAGTTCAAGCCTCAATATAACTTTCACCAAGGAGGACAATCTAATGGCCAAAGGAATGGGGGCCAGTATCAACAACAGAAGGGTGGAAATGGTCCTAATAAGGGAAGGAAAGGAGACGAACGCGTGTATTTATGCAAGAAGTGCCCCTACAATCATCCTGGAAAGGATTGCGAAGGAAAACTAGTGGAGTGTAACTACTGCCACAAATTGGGTCACCGAGAGTATGAGTGCTTCTCCAAGAACCCTGAGTTGAAGACTGACAAGGGCAAGAGCGGAAACCAATTTGGACAGGGCAATCGAAACCATTCAGGAGGCAATAACTATCAAGGTGGGAACAAGCAAAATTGGAACAACAAGACCTTTTCGAGTGGAGCTGGCCCTAGTGTGCCTGCAGTGGCAAGATTGAATGTCATAAGTGCTACAGAAGCTGAAACGTCTAAGGACGTAGTTACGGGTAATGTTTCTATAAATTCCACTTATGCTAAAGCTTTATTTGATTCAGGAGCCGAGCGTTCATTTGTTTCAAAGTTAGTTGTTTCAAAATATGGCTTAGAAAACCCTAGGGATGTTGAAATTCATATTATGTTACCATCTGGGGAAGTAGTAACTTGCTCAAGAATATATGAGAACGTCCTTGTAAGAATTGCGGATGTAGACTTTGAAACCAACCTAGTAGAGTTTCCATTGGAAGACTTGGAGATCATTTTAGGAATGGATTGGCTTAAGGAGTATAAAGCTGAGATTCTGTGTGGAGAACAAAAAGTGAGATTGAGAAGTAAGAACGGGAAAAAGGTGACTTTCAAGACTAAACCACAAGAAGGTAGAATTAAGATCATTTCATCCTTAAGTTTGGTAAAGCAAGTGAGTAAGGGAGCTTCGTTATTCTTGTGTAGTGTGCAGAGATTGGAAGAAGAGAAGCTTAAGATAGAACATGTGAAGGTGGTGAATGAGTTTCCAGACGTATTTCCGGAAGATGTACCGGGAATGCCACCTCAAAGGGAGTTAGAATTCACCATAGACTTAATTCCTGGAGCTGCCCCTATATCAAAAGCACCCTATAGAATGGCTCCAGCTAAGATGAAGGAGCTCAATAAGCAACTAAAGGAATTACTCGAGAAAGGGTACATTAGACCTAGTTATTCCCCATGGGGAGCGCCTGTTTTGTTTGTACAGAAGAAGGATGGGAGCTTGAGGCATGTATCGATTATAGAGATCTTAACAAGGTGACTATTAAGAATAAGTACCCGTTGCCAAGGATTGACGACCTATTCGATCAATTAAGAGGAGCTGAAATATTTTCGAAGATAGACTTGAGGTCAGGGTATCACCAGTTGTGAATTGGGGAGAAAGATATACCAAAGACTGCCTTTAGGACGAGGTATGGTCACTATGAGTTCACCGTAATGCCCGTTGGTTTAACCAATGCACCAGCGATGTTTATGGACCTTATGAATAGAGTGTTTCGAGAGTATTTGGACAAATTTGTAGTTGTATTCATCGATGATATCCTTATCTACTCGAAGAACGAGGAGGAGCATGAAGAGCACTTGAGATTGGTATTATCTACACTTAGGGAGCATCAGCTTTACGCAAAGTTCGCGAAGTGTGAATTTTGGATGGAAGAAGTGGCGTTTCTTGGCCACGTTGTGTCAAAGAAGGGAATTTCCGTAGATCCGTCGAAAATAACATCAGTGAGCGAATGGCCTACACCTAGGAATGTTACTGATATAAGGAGTTTCTTGGGTCTAGCTGGCTACTATAGAAGTTTTGTGAAGATTTTTTCGAGGGTAGCTAAACCAATGACTAGTCTTATGAAGAAGGATACAAAGTTCATATGGACCGAGGAATGTGAGAAAGCCTTTAAGAAGCTTAAGGAGTTATTGACTACAGCTCCGATCTTGACGTTGCCAGAGGAGAATGCTGAGTTGGAGGTATATAGTGACGCTTCGAAAAATGGTCTAGGGTGTGTGTTGATGCAAAACCGAAAGGTTATAGCCTACGCTTCTAGGCAATTGAAACCGTACGAAGTGAATTACATAACCCATGATCTAGAGTTAGCCGCAATAGTGTTTGCTTTGAAGATTTGGCGACACTACTTGTATGGAGTGAAGGTGAAGTTGTACACGGATCACAAGAGTCTGAAGTATTTGTATACTAAAAAAGATTTGAATATGAGGCAGAGAAGATGGTTGGAGTTGGTTAATGACTACGATATTGAGATCTTATACCATGAAGGAAAGGCAAACGTCGTTGCCGATGCGTTAAGTCGTAAGTCTAGCCATAGTTTAAGTACTTTGGTACTTCCCGATAAGTTGTGTGATGAGTTTAGGAAGCTCAACATTGAAGTTGTTGGGAGTGGTGGAGTGGAAGCATGCTTAAATGCCATTTCAATCCAGTCAACATTGAATGAAGAAATTTTAAAGGCTCAAGAAGGGAATGAGGAAATGGAGAAGATAAAGAAGCTAATCGAGGAGAAGAAGACAAAGGAGTTTAGCATCCATGACGATGGAAGTGTCCGATTCAATGGAAGGTGGTGTATACCGTCGAGTTGCACCGAGTTGAAAGAGAAAGTGATGAAAGAAGGGCACAATACGACTTATTCTATCCACCCTGGAGGGGATAAATTGTATAAGGACTTAAAGCTGATGTTTTGGTGGAACAATATGAAGAGAGAAGTAGCTAAATTTGTTGCTAGGTGTTTGACTTGCCAGAAAGTGAAGAGCGAACACAAGAGACCTCAAGGAACGATTCAACCGTTACCAGTGCTTGAGTGGAAGTGGGATGATATAGCAATGGATTTCGTTGTAGGTCTTCCCAAGACAGCGAAAGGATTCACCAAAGTGTGGGTGATTGTAGATAGACTAACTAAAGTAGCAAAATTTGTTCCGATGAAGGACAATTGGTCGATGGAACAGTGTGGTAAAGTATATGTGGACCAAGTGGTGAGGCATCATGGAGTTCCTTCCATTATTGTGTCTGATAGGGTTTCAAGATTCTTATCTCATTTTTGGGAAGCATTACAGAAAGCTTTTGGGACCGATGTGCTTAAGAGTACGACTTTTCATCCAGCAACTGATGGTCAATCGGAGAGAACCATTCAGACTCTCGAGGACATGTTGAGAGCGTGTGCCTTAGATTACCCTAAGACTTGGGATGAGATGTTGGCTTTAATAGAATTCTCATACAATAATAGTTACCATTCTAGCATTAAGATGGCTCCTTTCGAAGCTCTATATGGTCGAAAATGTCGCAGTCCATTATGCTGGAATGATATTAGCGAGACGGTTACCTTGGGTCCGCAAATGATTGAAGATACCGTAAATCAAGTGAGATATATCCGTGAAAAGATGAGGGTGGCCCAGGATCGTCAAAAGGCTTATGCAGATCAGAATAGAAGAGATAATGAGTATCAAGTAGGCGAAAAAGTCTTATTGAAAGTGTCACCTATGAAAGGGGTGATGCGTTTTGGGCAAAAAGGAAAGCTTAGCCCGAAGTTTATAGGTCCCTATGACATCATTGAAAGAATTGGAAGATTAGCTTATCATTTGGATTTGCCGAATAACTTGGGAAAGGTGCATAATGTGTTCCATGTATCCCAACTAAAGAGATATGTACCCGATAAGTCTCATGTGTTAGATCCCGAGATTATAGAAGTGGATGAGACGCTTTCTTTTGAAGAGAGACCAGTGAAGATCTTGGACTCTAAAGTGAGAAGTACAAAAATAAAGACATAAAGATACTCAAGGTTTTGTGGTCTAACCAGCGTATCGAAGAGGCTACCTGGGAGACTGAAGATGAGATGAGAAAGAAATATCCTGAGCTCTTCGACTAGGTGAGTTGAGTTCCGGGACGTAACTCCTTTAAGGGGGGTAGAGTGCGTGCGCGCATTTTGCTAGAAATTAGTAAGAAGTTGTTGCACTTGCGCACGATTTTTAGAGTTTTCAAGGAAAACTTTTTCAAGTGAAGTAAGCATTTCATAGTTTAAACATTCAAGGGAAAAGTTTTACTCAGTAGCGTATTATTTGGCTACTTGTTTTACTCAGTAGCGTATTATTTGGCTACTTCTTAAGAAAGAACTATATTAGGGCGTAATGCTCATAAGTTTTTTTTCGAGCTGAAAGCTTGGAGAAGAGAGGAGTTTTTGTTTAAGTTTCGGGACGAAACTTCTTTTAAGGGGGGTTGACTGTAATCCCCCATATTTTTAAGTTATTTAATTAAATAGTTTTAATCATTTTTGAATTATTAAAGCTGTTTAATTTCAGTATTTGAGAGCAAAAGGGTATTTTGGTCATTTTACCAAGAGAGTATTTGAGTATTTTTGCAAAGAAGTATTTTAGTCTTTTCAAGAAAGTATTTTAGTAATATTAGTGAGAAGATTAGTTTCGCAATTTTATCATCAAATGTATTTCGGTAATTTGATGAGTAAGGGCATTTTAGTCTTTTACACAAAAGACCAAACAATAAAAAAAAAAAAGGGAAACCCTAAGTTTCCCCATCCATTTCACCAGCCACTTTCTTCACCAAAGGAGTAAGTACTCCTTCTTCTTCCTCTCTCAAACTTTAGTCCTTCTTCTTCAAGCAATCTCTTCAAAGTTCAAGTTTCAATCTAGTTTTATTTTGAAAATTATAAGAGGATCTTGTAAATATCAAAAGGAAGCAAAGAAGTTAATTGTTTTTCTGATTTTATTTTTTTTTCTCTCTCTCCCCTGCGTTTTCCGGCCACCACGGTGGTGGTTTGCCGGCGAGACATCGACGAGGAGGTGGCTGGGCCACGCTGGGCAGCAGCTGCCCCACTGCCGTGCCAGCAGTAGGTGGCAGTGGCTGGGCACGAGTGCCGCCCTGCCCACTGCCGCGTCAGGTGGTGGTGCAGGCGGTGCTCGTGGTGGCTGCCGGTTGGTTATTGTTTCGGGTTTTTGTGGTTTTCGAACCACATGTAAAAAAAAAAAAAATTCTGTAATTATTTATTAATTAATTTACAGCAGTAATTAAGTTAATAATTAGTGATTTTTATGAAGTTTTAAGTATTAGTTTATAGTGGGTTTTGCCTACTAGTAAAGGTTTTCAAGTTATGGTTCAAAAATAGTTTTTAAAGCATTTTTAAAGAAAAATCAGCTTTAATATTAATTTTATAAGTGCTGATTTTTATTATTAGTAGCCTTGAATTGTTGTTGGTAAATACTAATTGATAGTATTTTGTTCTTGATAGGTTTCAAGCATAATAAAAGTAAGTGAAACATTTGAATTGTTGATTTTGTGTGTTATCAAGGTACATACACTTGACCTTTGACTTTAGTGTTTAAAGGTTATTTATTGAGCATGAGGAGTAAGGAGAGGCTTATGCCTTATAATTGTTTGAGTACATGTTGAGAACTTAGAAAGGAGATTAGGAATAGAACTTTTGAGTTATTCCTATATTTGAAAAGCATGTGATTGATGATTATTGCTTTTGAGCATGATTAAAGTTATTCAATGTTATTCTCGAAGCTATGGCTTGCATGAGAATATTTTATTGAGCAAGGTCTCATTAGAAGTTATATGTTTTATTGAGCAAGGTCTCATTAGAAGTTATATGTTTTATTGAGCAAGGTCTCATTAGCAGTTATATGTTTTATTGAACAAGGTCTCAATAGAAGTTATATATTTGTTGAGCTAGGTCTCACAAGTTTTAAAGTTATTAAGCAAGGTCTCACGAGTATTTGAATCATTGAGCAAGGACTCAATTGATTGGATCATGGATCCTTAAGAAAGTAAGAAAGGACTCATGGAGTCATTAAAGTAATAAGATGAGCAAGGTCTCAAAGAGTTTAGAATCGAGTTATTTATGGTATTTGTTGCATTCACTTGTTAAAAAAAGATAAGAAATTAATTTATTTGCTAGATGTATTATTAATGTGATTGTGTCTCACATAATGGGCTTTGGCAATAAAACTCTTGGGATGGATCCCCCATGAGTATTGAACATAAGGGGGGAGTTAGTGTGAAACTACACTCCTGCATATAGCTTAGCATGACGATGCTAACGCTATTATTTTATCAAGCAAGTTTATGGAATTCCAATTATCAAGATCTTTGAGTGGACTAGGCGTCACTCATATTCTTTATCTCCGAGATGTTGAGTCTAGAGGCTCACTCTCACCCTCTTTCATTACTAACAAGCTTAAAATTCTCGAGTCAAGTTATTTAAAGTTCATGGAACTTTAGTAAGAGGTGTGGGATCTCTTACACAAGAAATAGGAACCCGTATGATTCCAAGAGGATGACGGTGCCCGTTCATTGCCAAATAATAATAAAGGAAAGTATTTAGTAAGTTCAGTTATGTGCTTTCGCATGTAGTGTCAAGAAGAGCAAGCCGAAGTTGTTTGAGGATTGCATGCATCATTATTTGCATTAGTTTAGTAGTATTATGTACTCAGCGTTGCTGATGTATGTGTTTCTTTGTTTCTTTTGGTTGTTGTTTTTCCTCAACAACCCTGTGATGACCCATTTGGCGAGCAGAGCTTAGAGGAGAAGTTTCAGGTACAAGTTCTTGATGTGCATGGGAATCATAAGCATCCGGATGGGAATTATAGTATACGAGTACTTTCTTATATATTTAAGTTATTTTGAATTATATGTTTAACTTTACTTGACCATTGGGGTCAAGGTTTGACTTGTTTTGAAGATGGGACTGTTATGGAATAGTTTCCGAGTTTGTAACTCATTTACATATTTTCTTATTTCAGTTGTATTAAAGTATCTCCAGTTTATTTTAAAAGACTTCCGCTGTATTCTCTGATTAGCCTTACGTATTATCATGCGTGGCGTAACATTCCCGTAATTTCTCCTAGTATATATAAGGAGGGGTTGTGGGGGTGTTATAGTGGGGGGAGTGACTTAAATCTTAGAGTTTCAAGGTTAGTCCACTCTTTGATCAAAAGTTTGAGGGTTTCAAGGTTCGTCCACCCTTGGACTTGTAAGTCATTGTACCACTTCACTAAACATTTGGTTTCAATTTAATTAAATGTAACACCATATGTTATGTATTGATCTCCTCTTATGCCCAGAATTTCCTTTCTTTCGTTTGGTATCTTTTTCTCATCTTTAGTGGGGGATTGTTGGGATTAAAGTTGGAAAAAAAGGAGGAAAAGAGGCGCCCGATTGGGTCGGGCGGGCGACTTTTCGTAGTCGTTGTTGGCGCCCGATCGGGCGGGGTTCAGTTGGCCTTGGAGTTTTGGTCTCGGGCCCGATCGGTCGGGGTTCGCCAGACCCGATTGGGCGAAGACCCTTTTTGCCGGTTTTCGATTTTTTCCTTTATTTCCTTGGATCCCTCTTGTAACCCCTTCTTAATTACGTGGTTTAAAAGTGTTGATCATCCTTTTATGATGGTTTAATCTTCTCCATTATTCCCATTGATGATGGGAGTTTTATTCTCCATTATCTTGTGTTTATTGGGATTGATTATGATCATTGGATTCCTTGGGGTCCTTTGATTTCCTTTGGAGGTTACTTCTTCTCCTTCACTCCTTTAAATATAATTCATTTTTCTGATTTTGAAAATCATCTTTCTTATCTTTCTCTTCTTCCTTTCTTCATGATTTTTGGGCATAAGTTCTAGTAACTCCATCTCACACCCAAGAGTGCCATTGTATGGTGAGAGTTGTGTAAACCTTAGGGAATGAATCGGTGAGTACAATTGTGCACCCCGGTTGCACCGAATCTCGTTTTCAAGGCAGTGGTTTGTTTACCACGGTACAACAAGTTCAAATTTCTTGTTCTTCTCTTTAGCCTTGAAAACCTTTTAATACAACACACATAAAATCTTAACCTATGGGAGCAACTTTTCATGCACTATAACATAAAACGGGGACTTCCCTTTCCTTTACTATCACATAAAAGATGTTATTTCATCCCTTTGTGTACTATTATTGATATTAAGTATCAAGAAAAATGCTCATAGCTTTAGCCTTTATTATATAAGACGATTCTTGATTTCAGGTGCATATGGAGTGTAGGGGTGTAAATGAGACGAGACAACTCGCGAGTTACTCGAGATCGACTCGGTCAAAACTTGGTCAAAGTTCGATTGGAGTGAGCTCGATACTTGACTCAAAAACTCGTGAGAAGCTTGAATACCCAATTATCAATAGCAAAATACCGAGAGTCAACATTTTTCTATCTTATTGTTGTTTTTAATATGAGACACTTGCAAGCTACTTTAATCTACTTGGTCAAAGCTCAACTTTGTTCAAGTTCGGTCAAAACTTGACTCGAGGGAGCCTGACTCAACTCAAACTCGACTTGAAAGGCGAAATGCCAACGAATCGAGTCGAGTTACCTCAAATTCGAACTCGACTTGTATCATTGACACCCTTAGGAGTGGGTGGATATGAGGCGGGTTAGTTGTTAAATACATACAGTGGGCCTTGTGGTTCTCAAATCTGAAATGACCCTACGGACTCTTTACTTCTGCTTACTCCTTGTCTCTCTTTCTCGAACTCAAAGGCCAAAACTCCACACACAAAATAACGACGTTAATCACCGAAGTTACAAAATCCACCAATACTCACAGTTAAACTAACGCGCGCTCTAATCCCCTAATCTTACTCATATATCGGAAATCCCCAATCTCTTCACAAATCATCCAAATTTCTCTCCAAAAAAAACTTCAAAATTTCAATGGATATTTTACTTGTAGATTCACTGAAATCCACCTCGTTATCGTCTTCTTTTCTGCCTTCAACATGTTCGTCGAAATGCGTCAATGAAGGAAAGCAAGGAAGAAGAATTCTACCATCTGAATTTCGTGTAGTAGCAAAGAAAACTGAGGTAACGATGTCGAAAAAGGAATTATCAAAGATGCTATGGACTGAAGCCGCCATTAAAGCTATTGAGAGTAAAGCTGGTTCAAGAAAGTATAAAAATTTGTGGCCAAAAGCTGTTTTGGAAGCCTTAGATGATGCTATACACCACCTTAAATGGGACTCTGCTCTTAAGGTAACTTGGAAATTCTTTTTTAATTTTTTTACATATTTGCTGAATTTTGAGTATTTTATGCAGCTATTATTGTGTCATCATCTGATTGTTTGAAGTCAGAACTATAGTATATTGTTTTGCTTGTGTGTGGACATTTCATCTTACTTGACAAGCGAGCGCCAGTTCATGTCGGAGATGTATACATCAAGTGACTTATTCGTAAATAAATGTTATCATATTAAGTCGTATGGGTTAGAATTTAGATATTAAGTCATAATTTTCCTTCTTTGAATATATTTTTTATATAAGAAAAAAATGATGACTTAATTTCACCCCTACGACTTAATATCATTAACATTTAATTTAAGAAGATGCCACTTGATGTACAAAGTTTGTGCATCTGGGTGATGAACAGTTTGGACTAAGGCTATAAGTTGGGGTTATGTGTGCGAGCGGTAGCAAAGAGGTAGAGGTTAAGAAAGATAGATAAAGATGACAATATAGCAAAAGGATATGAAATGTTGCAACTTTGGTTGTTTTTTCTCCAATTGGCTGGCCTGGTTATGCTCTCCTTGGAGCCAGCATTGATCTTAATTTCATAAATAAGTGACCATGTGGGATTGTATCTGTATTTATGGATTGATGAGGGTGGCTATCATTAGCTCAACGGATCAATGATGGAGGAACACTAGATTAATTCTATCAATGTTCAATCTAACTAACCAAATTAGTTAAACAAGTATACCATATGTTTGAAATGGAGAAACTCTTGGTCGATGTTTTTTGACTTGGGGTCAAAGGAAGTTAGAAGAACAATATCCCTTGCTTCATTGAGCTTGAGAAAGAAAGAAAAAAGTTAGCAGCAAGTGATAAATGTAACCCATTATGTGGTGAATTATGTCAACAACAACCTAGTAGCAACTCCATCTCTGTCAACAAATCCCGTGACTTCGTTTTCACAAAATAACGTGCTTGTACTACGATGTGATTGTGTTATTGTAGATTAATTGAAAACAAGCTTTCCTGTTGGTCTTTCTCCCGCCCCCCCCAAAAAAAAAATATTCAAAAGGGTTCCTATGTAAAAAATGTTTTTTGTAATTATTCTTTGTTTCCTGCGCTTCAACCTGTCTCTACTTTGCTTGTTCGTTATGTCGTAATTGTTGTCTTAATAGCCAACTTTGAATTATTATTCAAAGGGTTTCTACGTAAAAATGTTTGTATTTATTCTTAGTAAACAATGAATTGAGATTTGTGTTTAACTTATCCAAAACAATAACCACAACAGCCTTAGTGTCTGATGAAATACGTTCCAATTAAGAGTTTGAAAGTGATGCTCATCTTTTGCTTGAATCTAACCTAGTCTTCTGTTTTTTTCTTCCTTTTCTTTGTTGCTTGATAAACATTTAGTATTTAGATTTTCTGACAGATTTATGACTCCACATCATTTTATTCTTAGGCTCATATTCTCTATGGATTCCTTACATGTCGTTTCTACCTAATCACATCTTTTCTATTGCATCATGTCTAACAAAGACATTCTCCTAGATTTTTGGACTGCTTCGCAAACAGCATTGGTATGAACCAAGATGCCAAACATACACAAAGCTTTTGATGATGCTTGGCAAATGTAGGAAAGCGGAGCAAGCTGGCTTGCTTTTTGAGGTGATGTTGTCTGATGGCCTTCAGCCTACTGTCGATGTTTTCACTGCGTTGGTAAGTGCTTATGGGACATGTGGCCTCTTTGACCAAGCATTTTCAATAACGGATGACATGAAATCTGTGTACGACTGTAAACCTGATGTTTATACATATTCAATACTACTTAGCTGCTGCGTTAAGCACCACCGTTTTGATCTTGTAAATCAGATTTTCAATGAGATGTCATATCTGGGTATAGAATGCAGTGCAATTACATATAACACTGTAATACATGGATATGGCAAGGCTAAATTATTCGATATGATGGAAAGCTTATTATCTGACATGATTGATAGTGGTACATGCCATCCAGATGTTTTCACGATGAACTCTTTCATTTCTGGATATGGTAATTGCGGGCAAATAGAGAAGATGGAGAAGTCATATGAAGAGTTTCAGCTGATGGGGATAAGCCCAGATGTGAGGACCTTTAACATTTTAATCAGGTCATATGGGAGAGCAGGCATGTATCAGAAAATGGAGTCAGTTCTGGAATTCATGAGAAAAAGATTCTTCTCGCCAAGTGTTGTAACTTTCAATATCGTGATTGATGTATTTGGACGGGCTGGTAATATTGAGAAAATGGATGAAGTTTTTTTGAAAATGAAGCATCAGGGAATGAAACCTAATACCATTACCTATTGCTCGCTTGTTAATGCTTATAGTAAAGCTGGGAAGTTGTTCAGAGTGGATTCAATTCTTAGGCAAGTTGAGAACTCTAATGTGGTTTTGGATACTACATTCTTTAATTGTGTCATCAGTGCCTATGGCCAGGCAGGCGACATTGATCAAATGAATAAGTTATTTTTGGCAATGAAGGAAAAGAATTGTGATCCAGACTATATAACCTTTGCCACCATGACACAAGCATACAATGCCAACGGGATGACTGAAGCTGCAGAAAACATTGAGGCAAAGATGCTGTCCATGCAAACCTGCTCAGGTCTGTCTCTACCTTTATGTAACAGTCATTTGGGGCATGTTATATACAACCTCTGTTTTTCTTTTCAGATGCAACATTCGATTTTTTATAAATCTACTCACTAAAAAGGCAAATATTGCATCTAAAAGAAACAGAGGAAGTATGATATAAGTATATAACCTTCCAACAGAAATCTCTTGAAGTAAAATTCTCTGTGCTTTGTACTCAGGACCTGTGCTGCTTGGGTGCTAGTTTATTTCTCTGGGTGCCTACCGTGGGATAATGTTCTTTGTTAACCACAGTCAGTGCAATAAATCAATGATGGAGAGCTTTGCGACCGCAAGCTGTTGCTGACTTGCTGGTATGATGATGGTAATACTTCTCTGCCCTGGTATTTCCGTATCTATATTGGCATAGCTAGCTAATAGTAACATTATAAGCACTGTTTGCTCATAACATGAGAACCATTACCCTGGAGTTTAAGATTTTTATGCAAAATGCAAGCTGAGTGGAAAGCCATCAAGAATGGCATCTGCGGTTGTTTTGCAATTATCTGAGTTTACCTTGCTTTCTTCACTTTCCCTGATAAAAGTTTACCAATTGCTGAGTTATCAATCATTTTTTATTGTTATTGTGTGGAGGCTGATTTTACGTATATTGCATGTGTTAGTACCTAAATTAAGAAGAGTGAGCTATAGGGAACCCGTTTAATTCTATGATCACATTTCAGATTTGCCGACTTGCAATGTCCGAAGTAGTCTAGGCTTTAATATGCTGCAATTTTATCGTCAAGAAAGGATTATGATTGACTTAGCTTGTTTGGAAATGTAGTTGGCAGACCTGATGCAGTTGAACCATTTTACTGCGTTTTTCTAGTGTAGCTCACTTAAACTGAAGACGGGGTAGCTGGATTGAATGTGTTGTCTTGATACTTACCAGTTTTTAGTTATCTATTATGGAGCATTCTGTTTAAGTTGAATGTATACATCACTAAATTTAAATGCCCACTTAAACTGAAGACAAGGTAGCTAGATAATTAAATTCTGGTATTAATGAAGAATGAGTGGCCGCCCTGAAACGGAGCATCATCTTTGTGGATGCAGTATGGTGCTTTAGTGTGCTAAGAATATCATGATTTTTGAACAGGCTGTGAATCATCCCAGATTCTTTTGTGCGGAGTTGAACACCAATATATCATGCTTTTCAGTTTGGTGATCGTAACAGACATATTCCTCGTCGTATTCTAAGGACGAGTTGAACACTAATACTGATGGGCTGCGTGCTTAGAATGATAATTCTCACTTTGCAGCTGGTGAGGGGTGATGGTGTTTTTCAGAGAAGACTGACAAGGGGCTTTGGGACATTGGCTTTTCTATCAAATTTATAGCACCCTTTGTTGAGTTGCTTTCTATTAAGGAAGAGCCTTCATTTCCTGGGAATGCAGAATCTAATTCTGATAACTAGTTTGAAGTTGAAACTCAAAGCACTGGGCTTGAGAAACTACTCATTTAAAGTTTGATTTAAGGGAAATATGGCTATTGGCTAAATTCTGCTGGCTAATGGTGTTGCTCATCATTGGCTCACGTGTGTCTTTAACAAAGTAGGCAAATCTTATCTTTGTACCTAAGGACTCTAATTATGCGAGGGTCACTTCTCACGTCGGTGTGCTGTATGTATAAAATTGACCAACACGGGCTGGATGGTTGGCTACTTAGCTTGCTAGGGCATTGGTCTGGTTGTCGTGTTTGTATTTTGGTTTTGTTGTTCTGTATTTCTGCTTCATATTGGTCTCCATCGTTTGTTGTTATTGCTGTAGCCTTTATGAGTTGGTTTTCCTGCTGCCTCATAGGCTCCTGTCTTGTAATTCTATGAGCTGGATTGAATGTCCTGCTTTTTTTGGGTGGTTTTGTTGTTTCATGTCATACCGCCATACTGGTCTACTGTTGCTCCATTGTTGGTTTTGTTGCTTTGTCTTGGGTTTGTCATTTGTGTGATTCTGTCTTGTATCTTGGAACTGGACTTTGCTTACATGGATTGAACAATAACTTATATGAGAATTGGACACGAACAATCTCTTGTTTGCTTTATAAAACAAAACAATTTGAAGTTTGAAAAACTTTTAATAACTTTAAGTTTGTGGGTGAGCTAGTGATAGACGGAGCTCATTTTTCCGTTTATTCTATTCTGACTTATTTTCCTAAACTTATTTTATTTGTATGAATTTTTATCAAGTTTTCTTAAATTTAAATTTTCTAAACTTTTTGAATCTTTATAAACTTTTCTCAACTTTCCAACTATTTTGGATTTCTTCTAACCTCCTAATTTTTCTATTTTTTTTTTTCTAATTTATAGCAAATAAGTAAAAGTAACCTGAATAGGCTAAAGTACTAAACCCTAAATATAATTTCAAAATATTGACAAATTGTTTAATTTAAACTAATCGACTGCTAAAGATATTAATGTGTGCCAACAAACATGACTAGTTAAAATGACAAAAGTAAAAAAGATTGTGGTGAGCATAATTTATATCTATATATATTATTAAAACGCGTGGGAAAACATTGAGATCTTGAACTCGTAACCTCTTACTTTATAATGTCATGATCTTACCATCAAACTATGACTTGTGCTTGTCACAAACTCTCAATTTCAAATTATGCATCTTTTTTTCTTACTATATTAGTCGAAGCATTGTCTTTACTCTTCACCCAATATTTAGTTAAATATATTAATAGTCACGTGGTACGAGACCTACAAAATGCATATGTAGCATTATGATTTGGTAAGATTAAGGAACTCTCTATTGTGCCTCTTCATAGTTTCATGATGTTGCATAACAGTTAAATCTTTAATTATTATGCTACAAATTTTTATATGTGTATAATTTTTATATGTATACACATACGACATAGTAGTATCTATTAAATCTCATTTGCTTAAACTAAGGTCCTACCATCTAAAGTCGAAGCTGAACCTGAGGCATATGTATATATTACTTGTACATTACTTGGGGCCCAATTGTGATAGGTCACTGATTGCTCTATCTATCTTATACATGTGAAGTCTATGTTCCTCTAACAACCTATGTGTAACAAGTAACAATAAAGCTAAGGCCCAAGATTAATTGGGCAGTACACCTAAGGCTTAAAGACTATGATCTATCTCACATAGTCACATGAGAAACTGTCATGGTACCTCTATAGTCTAGTCTATTCACTCTATTGTATCTTCTTTCTTTTTTGGGAAATTTCCTCAGGTACCCCTGAGCTTTGGCGTAATTCCCAAGATATCCCCCACATTTGGGGAATTCCTCAGATACCCCTGAGGTTTGTGTTTGGGCTCAAGATACTCTTATTATGGATGGAAACCTAACGCCGTCAATTTTTCTCTTTCTCTCTTCCATTTTCTCTCTCCTCCCACCATCCTCCATTGATGAACCTCTAAGCTTTTTCTCTCCCCTCACCTCCATACTTTCTCTTTCCTCCCAATTTTCCAATTTGTACTACTAAAATAATCATATCTCAATAATAATCTTGTTAACCAAATTATAAACTACCAATTAAGAACAAATGAAGAACTTTTAAATTAAAACAAAACTTGCAAATAATCGTGACCGCCATTAGTAGGATTCGGAAAGCTTCCCAATCCTTCAACATCCTTTGAAAACCTTCATTTTCCATGAAATAAATTAATAATCGAAGCAATAAATAGAATTAAACCAAAAAAATATGATAGATTCAAAAAATTATATGAATTTTACAGCAGGAACATTTAGGGGTTCATTTTGAGACTCAAATTCTTGGATAGATATAACTTCTTCAACTTCTTTAATTCGCAATGATTCCTCCATAACTTCCTTTAAATTTGTTTGTTTGATTTTGGAATTTTAATGGCTTGAATTGCTTTCTCTTAGTTAGGGAAACTCTAGTTTTCTTCCACTGGTTTGAGTTTACGGACTATTTTAGACACAAATCAAGAAAGAAGTTGAGAATTGATTCTTCCATAAATTCCTTAACTATGGTTTTCTTCTTTAATTCGCAATGATTCCTCCATAACTTCCTTTATTATTTAGCTTTTTTTTTTCCAAAGGATTGAGGCTTCGAGAATTGAGAATCAATAAAGATGGAAGAGAGTGTGAGAGACTTTTTTTAGGTGGGAAGAGAAATTTGATTCTTGATTTTTGACGAGCAAGTAAAATTGAAGCATGAAGATTGGAGATGAGAGGAGAGAGAAGATAAGGAGGAAGATTGGGAGGAGAGAGAAAGCTTGGAAGCTTAAAGGTTCATTAATGGAGGATGGTGGGAGGAGAGAGAGAAAAATGGGAGAGAAAAAGAAAAAAAAAACTAACGGTGTTATGTTTCCATCTGTAGTAAGGGTATCTTGAGCCCAAACACAAACTTCGGGGGTATCTGAGGAATTCCCCAAATGTGGGGTGTATTTTGGGAATTACGCCAAATCTCAGGGGTACCTGAGGAAATTTCCCTTCTTTTTTTTAATTTTTTTATGCGGTAGTTTTTTATATCTTAGCTTAGAGCACCCTCACGCTGTCACGCATGAACAAAAGAATTAGTCATCCCTTTCTCTTTACAATTTTTTTGCCTATTATCACGATACATGACCAAATTCACAAAATTATCTGGCTTATGACGTGAGAAAAATGTCCATCATCTTTCTCTCTCCTACTTTTTACCATATTTCACAACATTTAGAGTAGAGAATGAACGTTTTTAGAAGTGTATAAAGTATTCGAAAATGAGTGTCTATTTGTAGATCTTAAAAAATATGAATATTGTATCTTTTATGATTATTTAATATGTATTTTTTCATGATTTTGTTAGCTCAAAATCCTCGTGCATTTTTTTCCCTCATGTGGTCACATGGTGATCAATTTTCCTTTTGGTTATAGAGTGACAAAAAAATTTAGACCAATTAATCATGAGCGAGATCGATCTTTTTAAGAAAACGTCCCATGACTTTATATTTTTGTGGTCATTGGCGAGGTTGCTTTGATATCTAAATGTCTTATAAATCACGATCACTAGACGAGTATATGGGAAAATATCATATCAAATCAAATTTAAAGATAAAAGAACCGGGAATGGTTTCACTGTAACACCCCGTAATTTTCACTCTTTATTTTTGGTGTTAGTTTATTTTAAAATGATATTCTTTTCGTAAAAAAATAAATAATTTATTATTTTCTCTAGATCAATGATTTTTATGCTTTATAATTTGGGAGCCGAATTATTATTTTATTTTATGGTGTGTTAATGTGTGCATTATATTTATATTTATAATATAATTTATTAGAATTATTTTCATTATTAAGTATTTTCAAAGTTTAGGCGCGATTTAGGAATTTATCGATTTATCGCGTAGCGGGATTTTGAAGCATGAACCCTTGTTGATTTGGGCCAAAATTTTGTTGGTGTGTTGGGCTTGACAGCCGGCCAAGGAGATGGAGAAGGAGAGCTCCTCTTCTTTCTTTTCTTTTTATGTTCCTTGTGACTCTTTGTAGCTTTGTAACTCCTATAACCCCCTAATCATTCTCCTTCATTAAAACCCTTTATTTCAACCATTAAACATCCATAAAATTCTGTTTTTTATTCAAAGAAGTTCAGCATCATTTGCATTAAACCCTCACCGTTTTTCAAGAAAAGGAAGAGAGAAAAGGAAGAGGAAAAGAATAGAAAGGTTCAACCCGGTTTTTCCTGTCGCACCTTCACGAAAATAACCGTAGCCGGAGATCTAACCGTTGGATCGTCTTTAAATTTGGACACAACGTTTATAACGTCTTGTTCTACATTATGACCGGAGCGATTTAGAATCTGAGCTTTTGATCATCGGGAATTGTGGTCGTAACAGAGCAGTGCGAAACAAGAGTTTTCAACGTTCAAGAAGAAATGCCTAGTGACTTGTCGCTACAATTCTCGTTCGTTATGCCTTGGGGTTAGAAGAGGATTTGGATTGCATGCTTAACTCGTGATTGTCTCTTTATACTCAGCTCTCCTCCCGACGATCCAGGTAACTAGTTGTTATCTTAGAACCATAGTGATTAGGGTATTATTCGGTATTAGATTACTACGCTAGGAATTATTTAAAATACGTTTTGAATGAAATTTTTGATGAAATTTGACATGAATATACTTGATACATGCTATGTTAATACTGTGTAGAGAAAAATAATTTTTGCATGATTTTTAGTATTTATTTGATTAAATTGGTGTTTTGTGCGTTTTGGGCTAAATTGCATGATAATTATAGAACGACTGTTAAAATTGATGAAATTATTTTTCTTAGATCATGTTACATGCGTAGTATGTATTCCATGCCTTAGAATAATTTTTGCCTACTTTTTACTATTTTATTTAATTGATATATCTGTTTTTGTAATTTCGATTCTGTCAGTATATAAATCATGAAAATTATTTGTAGAGGCAGAAAAATTAATTTCTTTGAGTATTATGTATTTCCGTGAGTTTTTACATGTTATGTAAATTTTTGGTAATTTTTGGGCGTCTGTTTATATTTTTAATTATTATAATGGCTTATTTGAGGAATCTGTATATTAACTGTTAAAAATACTTTTGGAGTCCGAAAATTATAAATAAAAATTGTATCATGTCAGTAGAGCCATTAGGGTCGTATGATAATTTTTGTATGGATTTACTGCTCGAAATTATTAGTTTAATAATTATTATGGTATTTTTGTTGTGAAATTGAGGATACACTTTTAAATTGTTTAAGGGCTTGTAAATCAGAAATAATTCATAATTTATTATATTCTGGGTTGCTGATTTTCAGTAGTATACAGTATGTATCATTGGGTAACCACATGTTTATGTTTGATTTATGGAAGAAAATGATTAATTGTTACTACGCTTTTAATGAATATGATTTAGAGTTAGTTGGTGATGTAATTTTGATTGAATTGTGGTTGCTGTAAAAATCAGTATATTATCATTGATGATGTTTGGAGATGTTCAAGTGTTATTGTGAGAGTTATTTGTTGAAAATTTGTAAGTGATTTATTTTGAGGAATTATGAGGAACTGTGGGTATAAGGTCGGGTGGCATCCCTTTTTGATGAATATTTTGATGAATGATATTTGGATTGTATGCATGATTGTATTTTGAGATAAGAATATCCGGTGGGATAGATGTAGTCCCCGATGAAGAACATGCCAACCACCTGGTTTGCGAACTAGGGGTACACCTGGGTTAATTGTTGTCGTCCGAGAGTCAGGGAGTTCTGCGGGTTCTACCTTGCATCGGGAGTTTGGACATTCTTAGACACAGGCAGTGGGGAACGTAAGCCCATAGACTGACCTGGAGATTGCGATCTGACAAACCTTAGGAAGTGATTTGCGAATCACTGGCGTTCGGTTTCTGACTCAATAACTTGTTGAATTCTTGATTTATTGCTATTATTATATATTAGAATTATGTCACTCACTCTATCATGTTTACTTATTGTTGATGATCACTTGTTTCATCTATGAGCGTTATGATTTCTATGTGCATGCTATTGATGTAATGATTGCATGTTATTCCTTTCTTAATAATCTACTTCTGAATCGTGCTTTGATTGATATTGTTCTGGGAGAACTGCTAGTTACTCCCCACTGATTGTGGATATTTGTTGTATATTTTGCAGGTTTTATTGATGGGGATTTTCTTTGATTTTGGGCTCGGGTTGAGATGCGAGAAATAATCTATTAGGGGTTTTAGTTCTAGACTCCTCTTTAGTTTGAGATAGTTTTCTTATTTCGTTTTTAATCTAAGTAATTAATTTACTTATAGTATTTACTTATGTTTGTTTTTTTTATCACTTAGTTATTTAAACACTATTCTTGTAGTAGTGACATTCCCAGAAGACGATGTTTCCGCCATCGTCTAATTAAATATACTATTATTATTTCTTTCTTTTCCGCTTTGAAATTCTGGGGTGTTACATTCACACTTCCTTAGATTTTTTTTGCAAATAAATAAACAATTTTATCAAAATTTGGAGCACATTTTCATATTTTTGTCTATTTAGAGTTTTTAGCAAATTTAAATTTCACTAAACGTTAATAAATAAATAGTGTTTAGTTTTTTTTTTTTTGAAAGTAATAAATAGTGTTTAGTTAAATATTGGTTTTAAGACAACTTTTACCGTTGACGTACCATTGTAATATAACTAAAGGAAAATAATAACTCAGGAGAAGGGGGGAGGGAGGATAATAGTAGCTTTTGGAGGTATAGACAAATTATATTTTTGGGAAATTCTCACTAGTATCATCCAATTATTGACTTTTCTCAATGGTAAGCATTATTTTATTATCTTCCCAATGGTACCATTATGTTTATGGCTTTTTATTTAAAGTGTTTTTTTTGGTTAATAGAAATTAGACTACACTTTTAATGTAAGTAATAAATATTTTTTCTTTAAAAAAAATATACCCTAATCTAATACTTGCTGCCATACACAACACCCAACACCAAAAATTGATCCTCATCATCAAAAATTGGACCTTCCTCTGTTGAAATTATAAATTAGCCATTCTTTATAATTTTTTTTTTGAGAACATTTAGATACATGGAGTGTTTGTGATGTTTTCATTCTGGATTTGAAGAGTTTCGGTGATGGCAGCATTAGGCTGTTGTTAAGGTAACTCTATTTTGATTTATTCAATAATGTTAAAAAGTCAAAGTATCAATGGATTGCAACAATTTAATCATATATGGTCATTATTAATCCATGATGTTAGATAAATGTGCAAATATCCAATCTACAGGAAGGTAATTGTATATATTGGACACATGTGCATCTAAGTTATTAATGGGGTGTTATAACTTTTATCCAAAAAGAAAAAAGAAAAAGAAAAAAAGGGGTAATTGGAATGTGATAATCTGATGATGTAATACTAATTGTTGGGATGTTGAATTATAGGAGGGAAAGTTAAGATGAGGGGTAGGATTGTATTTCTACTTTACAACCATTAATAATTTTGACTTATTGTTAATAGAAAAATCACTTTAATTAAGAAGTCATAAACATAGTGGTACCATTGGGAAGATAATAAAAAAATGCCTACCATTGAGAAAAGTCAATAATTGGATAGTACCAGTGAGAATTTCCCTATATTTTTTTATTCTTTTAATCTACTAATCTAACAATTAGTTTTTACGTATCACAAATTACTCTATTTTTTTTTTGTCGATATTTGACTTGAGATAATAACCCATTAGAAAAATTAATTTTGGAAAAGAAAAGGGCAAGCTACTTATTTTTAGATACTTGTCTAGCCTATGTCAAATAATATAATAAAAGTGAATGTATCCTACTTATTTTTTATCCATCCTATGACTAACATAAATGGAGTACTAGGATAAGAGGAAATCCAAGATAATTCAACCTTCCTAATAAGAGTAACTTATATGGTGTATATTGTATAAGATAAATGACTAAATCAGAACAGTCCTGAACATTATTTACTCAGGATTATTTTTGGTGGTGTATTTAGCCAAAACAATAGCATATATATTTATTACAAAATATAGTATATCTATATATACAAAAAGTAGTATACAATACCCAAACATATGAATTTATTTTAAGTGTATTATCCCAGTGGTGTAATTGGTTCCAATACACTACTTTATTGATTAATTAAATATACTACTTTTTTAAATGATCTGGAAAAAAAATATTGAACAATTTTGAATTTGACAAGGCTCTCATTTACTACTCCTAGAATTTTTCAACTAACCAAAGCATTCTCATCATCTCCACCCTTTGTTTTTTTTTTTGATAAGGGAAAAAAAACTTAGGAGCACCCCCCCCCCCTTAATCAAGAAGCCAACCTAAAACATCCTTACGGATGATGAGAGAAAAATCTATACTATAAGGCGGAAACCAATACAACAAAGTGGAACAAAAATGCCCCTTTTGCTCCATGAAATCAGATGCACTATTAGCCTCGCGAAGGCAGTGAGTCGCCTTCCATTCAAGACCATTCTCCATAAAATGCCCTGCATCAGCAATCATAGAATTAATTTTCCAAGGAATACGCCAGAAAGAATTAAGCGCATTAATGACAGCTAAATTATCTCCCTCGATCCAAAAATGAGAAATCTGAAGAGAAAGAGCAGCTTTAATGCCCTCCACCAAACCCCAAGCTTCAGCTTGAATCACACTGTTAGAGCAACCAATGGACTTAGCACCTGCAAAAACAACATCACCATCCGAATTCCTAATGACAAACCCAAAGGCGGCCTTGCCATTAGACAACTTGGAGCCATCAAAATTCATTTTAAACCAATTATTAGGGGGGGGGGGAGACCAACAGACCTTCAAACCACTCCTGACATTAGTGGCATCAATCGAACCCGAAGTCTGCACAGAAACATCAGCAGACTTCTTTTCCTTATTTGCCTTTTCCCAATCAGCAACAAACGTATATATTAACAAATTGGCTTTTCTGGAAGAAATTTGCTCATCATTGAAGATCATCTTGTTTCTAAAATACCAAGCAAACCACCAAATTACCACAAAGTAGTTCATATTCGTCATGGAAGAAGCCTGCTTACAAGACTGCAAGGAAATTCTAAAAGTATCCTGGGCTGAAAACACACACCCTTCAAGGAAAAGGGGCCAGCCATATGAAGAATGCAGATGCATACAAATATCTAACACAAAGGGGCACAAAAAGAAAAGATGAGAAGCAGATTCAGAAAAACAATTGCAAAATACACATTGTTGAGGAATAAAAATATGACTTTTTTCCAATCTTTCTTTAGTGGGAAGACCATCATTGGAAGCTTTCCAAAGAAAATTTTTAATTTTAGGAGGCTGGTTGAGGTTCCAAATCCCTTTAAATTCTACATCATTATTTTGCAAATTGGAGTGCCCGTGAGCCAAGGAAGCCCCAGATTTAACTGAATACTCACCAAACGAAGTGAGATCCCAAACAAGTTTATCATCTGTTAAACAGGTCGGAATGAATATAGAATTAATACTTTCCACTATATGATTAGGAACCACTATTTGCAATATGTCTATATCCCATTGATTGGCAGAATTAATGAACTCTGCCACCTTAAGATCTCTAGGATAAGCAGATACCTGGACAACATCAAATAATGGATATTGGAATACCCAATTATCCCACCAAAAACTAATACTACCACCATTCCCAAGTTGCCAATGTAAGCCTTCTTAAAAGTGTCCCTAAGACGCATTAAATTCTTCCATTGCCAGGAGGCAGAAGTATAAATTTTATGAGTCAAAAGGTCTCGATTTTTACAATACTTCTTTTTAACTAAAGTAACCCATAGATTAGGATGATCTTTGACCAGTTTCCAGAGAAGTTTCATTTGGAGAGCTTCATTATAAGGTTTAGCTTTTCTAAACCCAAGCCCACCTTTTGCCTTCGGCTGGCAAACTTTATCCCATCCAATAAGATTAGCTGATTTATTAGTAGTATCTTTATTCCAAAAAAAATTCCTGTAAGTTTTGTCCAATAAAGTTAGAATGGTAGGAGGAAGTTTGAAGCTTTGCATTTAAAAGTTCGCCTTAGTTGCTAAATTAGCCTGGATTAGGACACCTCTGCCAGCTTGAGAAAGAGAATTAGCTTTCCATTTGGGGAGTTGATTATTGACACTTGAAATTACCTTACTAAAAGTGTCTTTGGTGACCCTAATAATGGGACAACCCAAGTATTCCCCCAGATTAGGGGTGTAAGTGGATTGGACTGTGCCAAACCCAAATCCAGTCCAAAGTTTTTTGGACTCGAGAAATTGAGTCCAAGTCCGATCCAAATATTTTTTGAGTCCAGTCCAGTCCAGTCCGATAAATTTTTCTTGAGTCCGAATCCATTCCAGTCCATTCCGATTATTATATTATTTTTTCACTGATTTAGATTCAATGATTCACAACGTTTTCTCATAATTGAATTTGAAAAATTAAGCTCATTATATTCATTCCATAAAATAAGTCACATATATCTTTTATATTATATATATAAATATTAAAATATATACATTATATATATAAATATTAAATATATATTATATATATAAATATTCTTGGACTGGACTGGACTTATTGGACTCCAAAGGGGCGAGTCCAAATCCAGTCCGAAAATATTTGGACTCGAAAATTTAAGTCTGAGTCCAGTCCAAAAAAATTTCAGTCCAATCCAATCCGACAAGTTTGGACTGGACTGGATTGGACTCTGAACTTTTTGCAGTCCGCTTACACCCCTACCCCAGATTATGGACTTCATTGATAACAAGTATAGAGCTAAAATTCTGGCGATCTTGATAAGGAACATTATCTGAACATCGGAAGGCTGATTTGTGAAAGTTAAGTAACTGACCTGACATAGCACAATATTTATCAAGAATATTTTTAACAAGGACACAACTAGCATCATTTGCCTTAGCAAAAATCATTGTGTCATCTGCAAAGGTGAGGAAAGGCACCCTAACACCAGATTTCCCAACAAATACACCCAAAAGTTTCTCCTTGGCAAGGCTAGCTTGAGAAAATTCCCAAGCTAAAAGTTCAGCACATAAAATGAATAAATAAGGGGAGAGGGGATCCCCTTGTCTAATCCCCCGAGATGCGCTGAAGCGGTCTCCTGGAATGCCATTAACTAAAACCGAAAAAGAGTGTCCCTCAATTGTATGTATCTCCGCCCTTTGTGCTTCTAGCTAAGTCCCACCACTACGTTTAATTTTTTTAAAGGTAAGATAAATGGGACTCACTTGAGGGGGATAAGGGAAATTCCTCAAACGAGTCACATGATGTTTGATTCCTAGAGCTCAGGAATATGAGGTGGGAAGTGATGTCACAACTCTACAACCTGAACCTCAAGTCCCACCACTATGTACCCTCTCCCAAAAGACAGTTTCAATGGAAAAGGTTTTGATGCATCATATTTTCATACTTATAACTCAATATTTTCCGTCCAATCTAGAATAGTTGTTAATTGTTTGGTCACAAACAATCACAATAAATATAATCAGGGAAGGTGCTTCTAATCTTCTAAGGTATATATGTCTTTCACACGAGTTCATATAAGAAAATTCAGCAGAAATTTTGGAGTCAAAACCTTCATGTTTCCTCGTTATATAATACTACTATTCATACATACCAATTACCATGCATGCCTTATACAATTGAGAAACTTCTATAATGAAGTCACCTTTATCAATGTTGACCAATTTCAGGGGATACTTTAATAATGGCTAAAACAAATTTCTTATCTTAAAACTAAGTCTCCAAAGTGATGATTATGTTCCTAAATGACCCAAACTGCATAGATTAAAAAGCTTCAAGGACAAGGGATAGAGTTGGCAGTGGATTAATGGGATTACCGTACCAAAGGTCAATATTCATGATACCAAAGTCCTGTGCCTCCAAATTTTAACCACATCGTGCTGCACACGTTATGGTCCAACAGCAAAATTTATGATCACTTTTGGGTAAAGTTAATTAGTTGCCCTTTTTTTGAAAGATAGTTAGGCTCCACCTTCGTTGCTGCGTCAAAATAAACGGTCTTGTTAATCATTTGCTTCTTTTTTATTGGCCAAAAACATATCATTTTATTGTCATTTTTTGTAGAAGAAAATAAGTTCATATAAGGAAAGGTTAACAAAGGTTTAAATAAGGTCTAATAAGTGCTATTAACCTCCAATAAGTTTTAATAGTTGAGATAAGTTGATATGAAAACTTATAAGTTCAGGTTGCTTAAGAGTTAAGATAGGTGAGAACCAAGCAAGGTTAAAGTACTCTAATTATGGACGCCTTTTCGTTCTATATTGTCGAAAATATTGTACTCCAAAGAAATATCCGTTGACGATTCATTAGTGGATAATTGTGATAGGTTTGCGTTTAATTACTAATGATATCTTATATTTAATTCATATCACTCACTATCATGACTTATTGTGGTCATGAGAGGCCCGCATACAAATCATTATTCTTGTATATACTATATGAGTATTATAAACTAATACATTTACATATAGTGGGTAATTCACCTATTAGAGATAAACAATCATAAATATATATACAGTTTTTTCACCATATACCCCTGACAAATTTTTGTTTTGCACCATATACCCTTTAAACTTTCCAAATTCACCATATACCCCCACCTTTCAAAAAATACATCCACTTACCCTTTTGACTAACGGTGTTAGACTTCCGTTAATTATTAACCTCTAATCCTCCTCTAACCCTAATTAACTAACCTAAATTAAATCCTAACCCTAACCCGAATTTAATACACTTTGGGCCCTAACCCTAACCACCCTTCCCCCACCCCCTTACCCCCACCGCCACATCACCCCCTCACCACCACCACCTCCTCACCACCACCCCCATCCCCTTTTCCAGTGACCCCCCTTCCCCATGGACCCCCTCCCCCTCCACCCCCTAATCCCCATCCCCACTCCCCGCAACCCCCTCCCCCGCAATCCCGCCCCCATCCCCTTCCCCGCCGAATCACACCCCCGAACCCTAAAAAAATTCGAAATTCGAAACTTGCAACAATTCGTGCTTGAGTTGATGCAGGTTTTCGAGCTTTGAAGGAGTATCAATGGCGAAAAGTTTCGATTCTGGGAGGGCGTGAAGAAGTTTCGATTCCTCGCAAAATTTTGGGAGAAACGAGATTCTTCATCAAATCAAGCACAAATTGCTGCGCGTCGGCGGGGGAAGGGGAGGGGTTGTGCGACGACGGGGGAAGTGGAGGGGGGGCTGTGGGGGAGGGGGGGGAGAGTGTAACACCTCAAAATTTCACTCCGAATTTTTTGCGTTTATTTCATTGTGTTTAATTAACTCCATTACCGGTTCACTGTTTTAATCAATAAAATTTTCATCTTGATTTGAAAATTCATAAAACTTATATTTTTATTTCATAAACATATTGGATTTATTATCCTAAGGTTTAAATGATTTTTGTGAAATTTATTTTTCAATATTCAGATTTTATTTGAATTTAAAATCGGTTTTGGAGAAGGAAATCGGTAAAAATAATTTAAATTAATTAATTTATAAATTTTAAAACTCATTTCAAATTTATTTAAATCAGTTTGTCATAGTGTTAACTCATTTTTGGATTTTCTAAGGCATTTATAAGCTTATTTGACTATTTGACTAACTTTAAGGTTTAAATTTTTAAAATTATTAAACTTCGTCCAAAAGTCTTGAAATTTTTATGGGAAGTAAATTCTGTTGTTGGAGGAAGCTTCCAAGCATTTTCACCCCATTGCCAACCCAATTACTCCATCTTCCAACTACCTTGACTTCTTGACATTTTTTTCTTATTTACTTAAAGTTTTGGAGCAAATAATTTTTACCCAAGCTCTTTTCATTCTAAAACTGAAGAGTAAGCTTCTCCCTTACTTTCTATGTCATTTTCGTACTCCATAAAATTTTGAGCAATTTTTGAGCTTTAGAAAATTATTTATAGCATTTTCAAGTTGTTTTTAATTAAATTCCTAATTTCTTCTATTAATTTTTACTCCAAATTCTAACACCTATTTTCTTCCTTGAATATTTTTAGAAGGTGATACATTTTTTTTAGAGCTTGTGGAAGAGGAAGGATCTTAGCTCGTTTTCTCTTATCATCTCCATTCTATTTTCCACTGAAATTAAGGTAACTAGCTTTAATCCTAATTTAATTTTGATTAATAAGTTAATTATAGTTAATTAATATACATTATAGTAGAAATAGTTATAATAATATTTGAGATGGATTATGTGAATTTACGTGAATTATATGTGAATTTACGTGAATTATATATGAATTTTCGGATTTATGTGAATTTAATTGTTAATTATGATTTTCGATTTATATATGTGTATTTAAGTGTATAATATATATTTACCAATTTTATATGTATAAATCTTGATAAAATGATATATTTAGTATGTTTATGAACTCATACATGTTATTAACTTGTTGGTGTGATTAAATTTGAATTTTGGAAACTTATTTTGTTGATTGTGTAATTATATCCGATAGTATTTTAGTGTTTTAGAATATGTTTAAATTTTGAAATTTATTTTTATACTCACGAAAATTATTTTAGATATTTTATTTTATAATTAAATCCTCATTTTATGGTCGTGATTAACCTACTTTAATTATTGTATGAATTTGTCAAATTATTATTTTTTTGATTAGTAAATTGTTCAATTCAAAAATCTATTAATTTAAAATTTATCTTTTTAAAACAAAATGAACTTGTTAAAGTTTATTAATATTAAGGTATTTCATGACTAATATCACTAATATTAATTTTGGATTATTATTAATTTATTTTTGTGATTTAAATTCGAAACTATTGTATAATGAAAACCTAATTACCGAAACTAGTTATGTATTTTCAGAATAATTACAACAACTTTCAACTAAATTTTGATTTAGTTATTAATATTAGTTAATTTATTAAGTTTGTTTTACTAAAAAGAATTTAATCAAACTTGTTGTTTTCAGATTTAATTATTATTACGTGTAATTTGAGAATTTATATATAAATTATAATGACTTTAATTATGCCCTTTGTATCCCTTTTACAAATGAATATTTTCAAACCAAATAAAGTTTAAGTTGATATTAAGTTGATTTGGGTGATTCCAACAACTTTTATGTTAATTTGACAAGTTTGTGTATTTTGGATTAAATTATTGATTAAGTTGATATTAAGTTGGATTGGGTGAGTCCATCAACTATTATGTCAATTTGACAAGTTGTGTATTTTTGGTTTAAAATATTGTTTAAGTTGATATTAAGTTGAATTGGGTGATTCCAACAACTTTTATGTTAATTTGACAAGTTTGTGAATTTTGGATTAAAATATTGTTTATGTTGATATTAAGTTGAATTGGGTGATTCTATCAACTTAAATGCCAATTTGACAAGTATGTATTTTGGATTAAAATATTATTTGAGTTGATATTAAGTTGAATTGGGTGATTCCATCAACTTTTATGTCGATTTGACAAGTTTTTGTGATGATTATAAAACTTCATTTTTTTATACTAAATAAAATGATTTGAGATTGTTCTAAAAATGATGTTGTTAACAATCTCATGTTACTACTACTTTAATTATGTTATGATCTTAATTTTGAATTAGTTTTACCTTGTACTGTGATGGGTACAAAGTGATGTTGAGATGATTTTTACTTTGTAATGTGTTGGGTACAAAGTGTTGTATTGAGATGATTTTTACTTTGCACCGAGCTGGGTGCAAAGAGATGTTTTGAGATGATGTTTACTATTGTACTGAGCTGGGTACATAGAGATAGTTTTGAAATGATATTTTATTGAGTCATTACCTTTGTACTGAGTTGGGTACATTGGTTTGTTTTGTTGAGGAAGAGAAATCCTATGGGGCTGAGCTGGGTCCCTTGGTATGAACTGTCACTCTTGTGCTGAGATGGATACATAGAGTTAACTTACGTGCTGAGCTGGGTACGTAAGTCCGTTTTGATATTAGTCGTCGTCCAGTGTTAGGTTGTACTGAGCTGGGTACGACGCACTGAGCTAAGTGCGTTAAAACTAGCACTGGGAGTTATGGCCATTTCTTAGACATAGGATATCGTATGCTGAGCTGGGTGTGCGTGTCCTAATACTTCTATCATGTAGGAACCGTGGGTGGTTGTATCTTTGGCCGGGTGTACATCTATCCACTTGCGTTCGATTCTCCCCTCGATGCTGATTGTTGTGATGTTGTGTGGAATGATTTGGGGGAGATATTTGGATTTGGATTTGGAAATTGAGTCTATTTTGATATAAATGATTATTTTGAGCATATTATTATTTTTACGAAGAATTATGATTATTGGTGATGTTGTGGATGTTTATGATACTTTGTGGTTACTATAATCGATGTTGATTACTGTCATTAGCTTATTTGATCTTGTTTAACCTAGGAGGACTGCTAGTTGCTCCCCACTGACTGTGGACCCCTATATATATTTTGCAGGTGAAGAAAGCTAATGATTCGGGTGGTTAACGGGCTAGAGTGAGAGATAGGAATTATAATCTTTTGTTATCATGCTCTACTTTATGTCATTCAGAATTTCGTCATTTTGATAACTTGGGTTGTAAGAGGTTTATAACCTCACTTTGGATGATATTTGAAGAATTAGCCTTTATTTATGATAATTAGACAACTTTTTATTATGGTTAGAAAGTAATACTCCGATAGACAGTATTTCCGCTACTGTCTAATGTTCATTAAATTAAGCATATTTTAGAAATTATCATTTAAAATATCGGAGATGTTACGAGAGAGGTCTTTGGGGAGGGGCTGTTGGAGTGGTGGTGCGGTGGGGTAGGGATGGTGGGCGGTGGGAGGTGGGGTAAGGGGGTGGTGGGGGTGGGGGGGGAAGGGTGAGGGTGTTAGGGTTAGGGCCTAAAGTGTATTAGGGTTAGGGTTAGGGTTAGAATTTAATTTAGGTTAGTTAATTAGGGTTATAGAGGGGATTAGAGGTTAAAGACTAACGGAAGTCTAACGCCGTTAGTCAAAAGGGTAAGTGGATGTATTTTTTGAAAGGTGGGGGGTATATGGTGCATTTGGGAAGTTGAAAGGGTATATTGTGCAAAAAAAAAATTTGTCAGGGGTATATGGTGAAAAAACCGATATATATATTGTTGTTGAGCTAGTAAGTACTTTGTTCTAATGTGCAAAAAAAAAAAACTACTATTTACTAACATCAATCTTTAATGAATAATGATAATATGACCTAGTGGGACTATATATGTTATTTTCTAAGAATTTTGACTTTTGACTTTTACTATTTTGATATAATTAGTTATAGAACCCTACAAACATTGTAAATCCTATGTCTTCTCAATCAATCAAATTATTTTAAGAATTCAGATTTCATGAATCCCCAAAATTAAAACACCCCCATCTATCCGTGGTTGTGAGATAAATCAGATAATGGTATTATCACATAATGCATAAATACAACAGTTGTATACAAAATTTTACGGTTTTTTCACCAAGTATCCCAGAGTTTTCAGAAAATTCACCAGGTACCCTCGCACTTTTCAAAATTCACCAGGTATCCCGAGTTTAATGGTAATACATTAAAATGCCCTTAATGACTAACGACGGTTAACTCTGTTAGTCATTAACCCTAATTTTTTTTGAAGCTTAATTAATATTCTCTCTCCCTAACCCCAAACCCCTAACGACCAGTCCACCACCACCTCCCCGCACCCCCACCACGGCATCCCCCACCCCTCCGATCGACACCCCACAACCCCCACCCTCTTCGAATTTCCGCAGCCCCCACTCCTTCGATTTTCGCACCCCCACCCGCCTTCCCCTCGCCGATTTCCGCGAGCAGGCTGCTGCAACAGAGCTTCACTACTGTTGCTCTTCTCTCCTCTAATAATTCAGAGCTTCTTCGATTCCGATTAATTTGTTTGTACTTCGAAAATCAGAAAGCAGCGTGGGGGTGCTGAGGGGGTGGGGTGTAATCCCCCATAAATTTAAAGGATTTTATAAATATATTTTAGCATTTATATATTTATATTTTAGTTAAAATGATTTTTATTATTTAAAGAAGGTTGACTATTTTAAAAGTCAAACGAAATTATTATAAGGTTTTAAGAAAGTTAAAAAAATATTTTAATTAGGCATGCTTTGAAAAAGGTTTGAAATACGAATTTGATTTGGAAAAGAAGTCTAAGTGGACTTGTGGAACCCAAATTCTAAGTAGATTAGGAAAAAGGAGTTATATTGATGCTAGGAGTTCTAATTTATCAACCCTAGTCGTCATCAACCTCTATTCAAACTCAATCTCCTTTTCCTAAGTCCAAAAGAAAACCCTACTTATAAATACCTTAAACCCAACTCACCAAACCGGCGCCCTAGCTAGTTCCTCAATCACGTTATTTTTGTTCTTCTCAAGTTTTCTTTCTTCTTCTTCAAGTAACGTTTTCTTCTTCGACAAGAAACGTTACCACACCTCTATAATCACAAGTGCGCCACTGCTGCAGTCGTCGCTGCTCTTCTTGGCCGGCGCATCATTCCATTTTCTTCTTGTGTTGGTTTAATTCTTTTCTTCTTCCTCAAGATTCAATTAAAAATCATATTTTTATGCTTTATTTTAGTACTAATCATGATTAATAACTTTAATTTACTGTTTTAATAATTAATCATGGTTTATGTATATTATATATTATAAGAATTAAAAATTCAGATTTATTTATTATTGTTAGATTGAAGTTTTAATCATTAAAGCATGAATTTTTAGGGTGTTAATTATTAGAAAACCATAGTAGCATGTTGTATACTATGAGATTGGTTTAGATTATGAATTTAAACATGTTTGCATATGTTTAAAGAGGGTTTTATGATTTTATAAGTTGCTGGAATTTCAGAAAAGATTTTATATTTAGGGAGTTTTAAGAATTTTAATTACTAGTATGGTAGTACTATGCTAGGAATTAAAAGTAATTGAAGTTTTGATAGTAAAATCAACTTTTGAATATGTCTAAAGGGGATTTTAAATATTTTAAAGTTGCTGTCTTTTTATTTAAGAGTATTGATTTTAGTTTATATTGATTTCTAGGCGGAGAGTATTCTGTAGGAGACTTTTAAAGGGCTAAAAGTGGCTTGCCGACTAGTTTACACAAGGTACGTACATACTTGTGTGATTATATGATTAGTATCATGATTTAAGGAGGAAAAAGTTGTAGTATCATTGTATAGGAACTTTATAAGTTCATATGTGATTTCTAGTATGATTGATTTCTACATGTTTTATGCCTGTGAGCAAGCATGTTAATTATTAGATTTATTATGAGTAAAGAATTGTCATGTTTGTATGGATTTATTGATGCAAGCATGTGGATGGGAACTTTAATTATTAATTCACATGGGGGAATTAATATGTTATTAAGATTGATTCATGATTATTCATGTGTTCCCTTACAAGTATTATTTTCACTACTTTATGAGGACTGTGGGCCTTATTTGGTAAGTTGATAAGTATGCCTTTTAAAGGTAAGTTTGATTGTTGGCTAGGTTCAACAAATAAGAAAGTTGAGATTAAAAAAAAGTAAGTCTTGGGTTGTAAGTTGTGATCACTTATTAAATCCTAAGATAAAAGAAGTTCAGTGGTGAATGTTTGAATTGTATTTATGTGTTGCTTGTATGTGTGTCATAACAAGTAATAACTTGTAAAGAACGTAAAGTGTAACGAGGATAGTTATAGACTTTAGACTGGTGCACGTCTAGAGTTGGACATTAGGAGTTGGGGTACATGGTAAGCGAGCCATGGCTTTTTACAGGAGATGGATTGATCACCATCCCTTTTTCAGTTAGCAAAGGTTCCTCGATATCGCAGGTCGTTTCTGGAATACGTGATAGCTTCCGTATTTCGTCTTCGTAATGAAGGCATTAGTAGATAAGACAACTCAGGTCCAATAACTATTCCATTTGTGTAATAAAAAGATGTTTAGTGTTAGTTCAGTTAAAGGTTGTCTGCAGAATTTTATATGATTATATTATTGTTTATTCCTGCATGTTATTTATTTAGTATCATGTTAGGAAAGTTTATGTATTATTACGTAGTACTCAGCTTTGCTGATTACGTGCTTTGTTTGTATGTGTTGATCATGGCTTTGCCTTATTGATCATGTGATGACCCAATTTTGGTGAGCAGATTCTCTAGAGCATTGACATTTACAGGTTCGCAGATGTAGCATCATTGAGAATATGGGAATGGAGAGCTTGTGTAATTTAGTGTATCATGTTTTCTGCATTATTAGGAACGTATTTTAATAAGTTTGTTTGAGTAGACATTTATAGAGTGTTTGTTTTTGAAGTACTTATTTATTTATTTATGATAGTAAAGTATGAAGTTTAGTTAGATGTTTTCCGCTGCAAAATTCTGAATAAGCCGATACGTTCTCACACGGGCGATAATACTTGGGTAATTCTCTAAGTTTTATAGTAAAAAGGTATTTATGAAAAGAGAGAATTATTGGGGTGTTACATGGGGGCCCCGAGGGGCTGCAGGGGTCTTGAGGGGGGGGGGATTGCGGGGGTGGGGGGGATGTTGGGGTGGAGGAAAGATGGGGGCCGCCGTGGTGGAGGGGAGGAGTGGGGGTACAGGTGGTTAGGGTTCAAGTGGTGGACTGGTGGTTAGGGGTTAGGGTTAGGGTTAAGGTTAAGGGTTGAGGGTTGAGGGTTAGGGTTAGGGGTTAATTTGGGTTTGAAATAAAAAAATTAGGGTTAATGACTAACGGAGTTAACTGTCGTTAGTCATTAAGGGCATTTTGATGTATTATCATGAAATTCGGGGGTACTCGGTGAATTTTGAAAAGTGCGAGGGTACCTGGTGAATTTTATGAAAACTCGAGAGTAATTGGTGAAAAAACCGAAAATTTTAATGTTGAAACTCATACAGATTTCTACATCCCCCACCTGACTACTTGACTATATACAATATACACAAAAATTCTTGTATGAGACGGGTGTACAATAATTTATTGTACAACGGGGGTACTTTTTTTTACCTTAAATGAGTTAATCATATAAAAATGACCCATTTAAATTTGAAAAATGGCTTATTTTGACTTAAAAGTAACTCATTTTGACTTAAAGTGAAGTAGTCTGATAATTAATTTATTGTAGTCGATGTATACTATACAAATGGTTGACCATAAACGCTATATCACAATTAGGGTCTAAGAACTTGTTTGGTGGAGGTGGTGGGGAAGCTTATCTTTGTGACTTTGAGGTCACAAATTCGAACACCACTACCTACTTGTGCTTAGGAGTAGGGATTCTCTTATATCCTCTACTCTCAAGCGTTGACATGTGTAGTTGGGCTGACTGACCTGTGAGAGGTGTTGATCCAGTAGGATTATTCTTCTTACCAAGGGATTCCCAGTAGGGGCAAAAAAAGTTAGGTTCTAGTACCTTCGATTCTAAGCTGACTATCCTGTCTTAAAGCAGACTAATTTGCAAGACCTTTCCGGCTTTCCCCAATGGTGCAATGCAACTTCTCTGCACAGTCGCAAGTCAAGATCCCGCGTATGTTCCGCAACAAGGTAAGCGTCGTTTACATATTTGACCACATAGAATTTGGGTCAGGTCAACTCCATTATAAATTTTATGTTACTTTGGCCGTTTGGCACATGCAGAAATATAGATAGGACCAAGGAAGCATAAAAGAGAATAAAAATTTACACTTGGGCACATAATAATCATATTGACAAAATTTTGAAATGACATTTTTGTCGCTTTAATGGCCATTGTGATTAACTGCAAACCAAAGCATATCTTTACCAACGTCCAACTTAAAAAAAAAGTTATTTTTGTTACACTACCATATTAATATTTGTATCATATTTTCGGAATTTTAGAATATGTTATCGGTTTGCTTAAGCGTGTCATGCCATGCAATAATCTTTAGAAGAAAGTCTAGAGTGTTGTACATATATACGCACTCTTAGTTTGGAATGCACTCGTATCTTATGCTTGTGAATATGAATATTACTGCATACATTATATTTTTTTATTTGCATAATAACAACATTTAGATATTAATATGCTTATATTCTGGCATATTGTATTATAATTGACCCTAATAATGCATCAATACCCCATTTCACGTAATAATATTTTTATAATAAGAGTGTCTATCTAATGTATTTTTGTATGGGAAGTAGTGTGTATCTTGTACTTCTCTAAAATATTCATCACCTCTTTTCTTTATTTATTTTTTTGAGAAAGAATAAAAGGTGTTTATTCTTTCTTTATAAAAAACAATTTCTTATTTTATTTTCTTTATTTTGTAAAAAATCCAAGACAAGATTAATAACATCATTGGACAGGGACCATCCATCATTGACAATTTCAATTTCTTAGATTAATTAACTTTGCTCATGTTCACCATCCATTAGATTTGTACTCTATTAACACGAATAACAATTTAGAATTTATGCCATGTGCATCGACTAAATATTCCTCAACTCCTTTACTAGGCTTGACGCTAACATTGCCAAAAGGTATGCGTAATGATAAAATAATTTAGCGTCTTTTAGAGGTGTGCTGGACCGGAATCTGGAAAAATTTTATTTATAAATTAGATACATTAAAATTTAATAATCTTAATAACAATATTCCAAAAGGTAATAAATAGTAGTTTTTAACTTTCTATCTTTCCATTTAAACTTTTTTAACATATAAACATTTTTTTTTACTAAAAAATCAGAAAGTCTGGTCCAGCGGTCTGGACCGGACCGGAAACCCGGAAATAGGATTTTGTGTGAACCGAGGACCGGACCATAATCTTTGATCTGATCTAGATTCCGGTCTGACCTTGATTTTTGCACAACCCTATCTTTGAGTATAAGCAGTTAAGCATGCACTCAACTTTTCATGATGGTATACAGCATATATGTAATGTGTCAATTCTCATCCATTACAAGCAAAGATCATGCATGAATCACGATTCTTATCAAATTGGATACCTCGATTCATGATTTTCTCCATTATTTGCAATCTTCTGATCTCATTACACTTAAAATTGATTAACCATCCATTTTCTTAAAGAGATTGGGGCAGATCAGATTCACTAATTGACCACGGTTTATAATTTATGAACTTTCATCAACATTTGGTTGAATGATCCCCTTCTTGGAGCATTCAATTCAATCAAGCTTTGTTCTCCAAATAGGTCTTGATCAAATTCTTTAGCATCAATACTATTAGGCCCGTGCTCTAAACAAATTTTCAAACCCTCTCCATCTTGTAGCTAGGTATTTGTTGCTTTGAACGTCATAAAGTTCAATGACCTTACAAGTTACAATCAACCTTGATAAATCTTCAACAGGCTTACATATTCAGGTTATTTAGTTAGAGGAGAGTATGACAACATACAAGTCCATTAAAGTCCAATTGTAAAATCAATTAGTAATTGGTGCAATTGTCTCCTAAACTCATATATCAGTCAACATCCTTTTATTTTCAATATGGAGTAAATTGATCACATTCAAATCTATACTAATATATTAAAAAGCGTTCCTAGGAACGTATATGTGCCACGTTTCACCATTCATCATTCAATAACATTCTATCCACGTCTTTCTCATATAATAAAAAAAATAGCATTGTTAACGAGAAAATTCAAACCCACAACCTCAAGTATGAAAGAAAGAGATCTAACGATCACTCCACCATACTATTATTGATTATTTAATCAAAATTAATGATGATATATGAATGAAAAACTTTTGAAATCCATATAATGAATGAGGTGACTTTTTTAAATGAGTATTAAATGACTTATTTAACTACTTCTAAATTGTACTCCCTCCGTCCCATAATATAGTGCGCACATTCCTTTTTTGGTGTCCCAAAATGTTGTGCCTATTTTTTTTTTGTCAATTTATTTGGATTAAATTAAATTTAAGTTCTACACAAACTTTCCAAAATACCCCTACTTTTCTCTCAAAACATGTGACCCCATTTATTGATTTACACCATTCCAAAGAACATTTATTGCCTTTTGATTTTGTTTAAAGGAAAAATAAAATAAGTAACTAGTTCCAATACAAAAGTATCAAGGAAGCATTTCATTAAAATTTTTTTTTGGAAATCCTACCACTCATTCCATTTTCCTTAATTCCCATAAAAAATGAGAAGTAAGCACTATATTATGGGACGGATGGAGTAGCACAGAGAAACCCCGAGGCATCGCCCAAACCTATATACTAGTTTTCTCTTAATAAGAGTACGTAGACAAGAATACAACCCGTTTGCTCAAATGCCTAGCTCTAGTATAAATGGTTAATTCATTGATATTCGTGAAGCACACAATAAAAAGAAAAGTTAGATGTTGCAATGATATTGTTCAATCTCCTGTCAATCATTCCACTTTCATGATGGGAGTTTGATTCACACTCCTTTTTACATGTGAATATGTGATTGTGAAAGACTATTACAAATGTACTAGTATTAAGTAATCATAGAAATCTATTCATTTACCTTGATTGATATTATATACTTCCTCCGTTTCAAATTATTCGCTACACTTTTTATATAGGGAAGTTTCATATTACTTACTACACTTCCTTTTTGGGCAATAAACTCTCTCTATCTCTCTCCTCTCATATAGGTCTCTTTTCTTTTTACTCTCTACCTCTCTCTTCTCCAAAAATTGCCTAGGAATCCGTAAATTGAGAAGTGTAGCAAGTAAAATGAAACGGAGGAAGTATCAAAAGTGTTTATATGATTTATTTAGTAGATAAAATTGTTACCTCTTACTCGATCATAAGATAACGTGATAAACACCAACATTAATTTTTGCAGTTAATTATCAACATTTGATTACTTTTTTGGGGTGTGTTTTATTTTTCAATTGAATTTGACTAATCTTAATTTAGTGTATTTGTGAAATGAACTCATTGGAACTTAGCTATGTAAGAGACAGGAAAATAAATGTATTCCAACCATGCTTAAAGAATTAGTTATAATATGTGTAGGAAATATATGAAACTTGTAGGGACTACCACAAAAGTATATATGTGAAAGAATTCTAGCTGTTCTTGATCTTCAAACCAAGGCTATTTTTTTTTAACTAATTGCTCATTTGAAACCTCCAAATGAGCATAATAACATAATAGGTAGCGATAAGGCTCCAAATGAGCGAATGAAGAAAAAAAATAATTTCGAAAAATACCATACACATGGTATTCCCGGATATATGATGAATGCACTCTAGCATTTTAGAAATTTTCTACGCTTTACGTTGTTCATATATGATATGCTTTGAGTTGCAAGCACTCATATTATTAGCACCATCAACCATTCGTGCGAGAACGGTCGTGCAAAGCGATGAAGCAAATAGTATACTTCTTTTTTTTTTTTTTTTTTTGATAAGGAACAAATAGTATACTTCTATCATAAGCTGATCCTATTTCAATCATATCTTAAAATTCATTTAAAACATATTGAACTATAGTTAATGCCCTTGAGAAGAACAGCCTTGACTTTTACAAGTTAGCTCACAATTATTATTAATAATTATAAGAGTATTAGCCCATAGTAAAGGGTTATCATGTGGCGATATTGATATAATCAGTAGATTTCATATGATACTCCATTTGTTACCTTTAAAAAAGTACGTACAACACTTTACTTTATTTGTAAAATATTGTAAAAAAAGTTATACATTCATTTTCTTAAACCAAAACCATCAATATATAACAATCCTAAACGAGGATTAAAATTGGCGTATTGGTTGTAAGACCCTCCGTCCACTCTATGATATTAGGCTCCTTACTTAGGGATGACTTCCGGTTAAAAATCATTTACAAAAATACAACCTCTATTTCTTTGTAATCTACCTAGCTTAACTTTTATGCTTGCCGATGTAAAATTTGACCATAAATATTATTGGTTATCAATAATTAAAATTTATAAGAAGTCGATATATTTGAAACTATATGTTAAAACAAATCTAAGAAGATTCCAATTGACGAAGTTTTTCCTTGTCTATGAATTACAAACCATAGACAATACAAAATAGAGAGGGTTTTGAGTGCAACATGTTACACCATAATTTATTATGTAACAAAATCTCACAGGTGTAATGTCAACATTTTGCCAATATATTATCCATTTCTCTTTCCTATTACGCAAAGGTTTTTAAAAATAAAGAAAATATGTAAATACACAAAGTGTGTAATACTTCCTCTGTTTCTTTTTACGTGCAACACTTTGACTTTTGCACTATTCACACACCTCACTTTGACCGTATTTTTTTACTATATATAAAGACAAAAATGATCACATAGAATATTGTAGGATTTGTTTTAATGAATATTTTCATAATATCAACTTTTTATAACTTTTATAATTTTACAAATACATAATTAGAAATATTAATAGTCGTTAAATTTATACACGTAAGAACGTAAAAGTTAAAATGTTACACTTAATTTAGAGACGAATGTTATTATCAAAAGAAACAGAGAGAATATCAACCTGTCTATAAAGATGTATCTTGAATATCATAAAGAAACAAATGGGTGGTTCTTTGGAGACATAAAGAGAGTATTGAATTGTCCTACCTAGCCCACTAGCCCATATGCACACACCTTTAAATTCGTAATTTTCGAGGTCAGTTCTTGTAATCATCTTCCCAAAAACAAAAACAAATCCAAAAACAAAAAACAATCAGAAAAACAAACTATAAAAACCAACTCCCGCTGTTTTAACACCCCGCGTTCTCTCTCCTCAAAACAAAACTTTCCATTTTCTCTCTCCTCTTCTCTAATGGATTCCACTAAACATTCTTCGGTGATCATTATCGGCGCTGGAATCTCTGGTAACTAACTAACCAATCAACAATGCATTTTCTCTCTCTTACTCCCTCCGTTTCTTAATAGATATACGATATCCACTTTTTACTTTATTTGAATATCAACTTTGACCATATCTAAAAACTAATTTATAAAGATAAATGTAATTATAATATCTTTTCAAAATATTATTTTTTTAATAATATATAATTAAAGATATTAACGGGCCAAAGATGTAAATCGACAAATGCGTTAAGTTAATATGATGCATCAATTATTATAAGGAAACAGAGGTTTCTCAATATCTCATCTCCAATTTCTCATTCTCTCTTTTGTTTTATCTCTCAGGCATATCGGCGGCGAAACAACTCGCCGATAATGGCGTTGAAGATATCGTTATTCTCGAAGCTTCCGATAGAATCGGCGGTAGAATTCGTAAAGAAACTTTTTCCGGCGTAAATGTCGAACTCGGCGCCGGTTGGATCGCCGGCGTCGGCGGTAAAGAATCAAACCCGGTTTGGGAACTCGCGAACCGGGCCGGGTTACGTACTTGCTTCTCCGATTATAGCAATGCTCGCTATAATATCTACGACAGAGGGTTCGATTCTTGCCCCTCATTAATTTCAAATTTGGAGCTGACTAAAATTAAATACTCGTGATTATTGGAATTTGGATAGGATTTTTAAAATTAGGTTTGGGAGTTGACTTTTTGGGGATTTTTTTTTTTTTTACAGTGGGAAAATAATTTCGAGCGAAATTGCTGCTGACTCGTATAAAAAAGCGGTTGACTCGGCGATTGAGCGACTCAGTAATGAAGCTGATAATACTTTTGAGCCTCCCAAGTAATTTCGGAGTAAAATTTTAATTTATGCGACTTTCAATTTTGTACTATAATCACAAAATTAATTTTCTACTTCCTAAATTTTTTTATTTTTTGTGCAGTTCGCCTAAAACACCAATTGAACTGGCAATTGATTTCATCCTCCATGATTTTGAAATGGCAGGTGAGACTTTTTTTTTTTTTTGTTGGGGTTTTAAATTTTCTGGGATGTTCATGTTCTGCCAATTAGTATACAAAGATATCTAATCTTAATTTTGGTATGCTTATCTTTGATTTGTAGAATTCAAGAAAAAATATTAGGGTTAATGATTTCTGACATTATTAATTGAAATAATGTAATGAGGATTGTTGTAAATTGCAGAGGTAGAACCAATTTCTACATATGTTGATTTTGGGGAAAGGGAATTTCTAGTTGCTGATGAAAGAGGGTACGAGTATTTGTTATACAAAATGGCCGAAACGTTTCTTTTGACTTCTGATGGTGAGATTTTGGATAATCGGCTAAAACTCAACAAGGTAATTGATTCATATGATAATAAGTAGACAAGTCCTTTTTTTATGAAATGCTGAAATGAAATTGTTTGTTAATGTACATAGGTAACTTCTCTTTAGGTATTAAGTCAAGTGCACGAATTAACCCCTATTTTTTCGAATGATCGTCAAGTTATATAGTTCCCTCTCCAAATTGGCATTACTGTTGATTAAAGTGTAACTTTGTTAGTCAGTAAGTGCTGAAAAAAGAGAGAAAATTCATTAACTTACTCCTCCCTTTTTTTCATATGTGCCATACACAACATTTAACGAGGAGTTCGTTATATTGCTGTTGATAATGATGACGAGGAAAATGTTCGTTATATTGCTGTATCTTGATTTACTGTGGCACTTAAACCGCATCAATATGTCCCTTAAAAATTGCAGCAAAACAATGATATTCTACTAGTGAAATTAAAGATAGAATATTGCAATTTGTTTGGTTTAGTCATTAGACAGAAGAAAGCAAACTCCCCGATTTCATCTGCATGTATTATCTCTTAGCTGGGAGGTAGTAGGATAATGATGACTTTGTTGAAGTTATGCTTTTGTTGGTTATTCTATGTTTGTTTTTTTCATAAAAGGGGTAAGTGATCAATTTATTGAACAGTAGTTGGTTTGTTGTTTTAGGCTGTATGTATCATATGCTCTATTTTATACTCATTTATATGCCTGTTTACTCACTCTAACATGTGTCATGCAGCCCATTTAGCTTTCAAATTGTAATATTATAGTGCTAAATTTTTAGGAGTAGATTCTTTGCTCCATTGATGATTGGTGTCGATTTGTTTGTTTTAGCTCTTGTTTTGACTTTAGATTAGCAACAAGGTTGAACCAATAATAATGGCACAGGTGACTATGATGATAAGGATAATATATATTAATATGATAATTAATTATGTTTTTTTCAGGGATTGTTGGTATTATGTTATTATTATTAGTAAGAGTTAAAAGTGACAAGTTGGCTTGTCTTATTTGTTAATTGAAGTTCATTGTTCAGTGGTTTCTACATTATTCAACCTATATGTTATAGATATAGGGTTAATGTTACCATGATGCAGCTAAGATAGTTGTCATGATTAGGTTTTGCATGGTTAGAACTTGGAAGATCTGATTTGATATCTGAAAATTGTATCTGTTGCTGTAGGCTGTAGCTAGCTGGGTTTATGTCTTTGAGTCTTGACCATCACTTTTTTGCAGATTTGCACATGCCCACATTAAAATATGTAATAAAATCTATCCCCTTTTTCCTATTCCATGCTCCAATACAATAGAGCCTTGTTTGACCTATCCATATTGTGATTCCTAATCATACAGTAATGAAGTTGTGATGATTTTCATCTTGAATTCCCTGAGTTGTAGTTAAACCTTTGGTAGGTCCCAGTCTCCCTGCACTAGATTGCACTACCTTTTACTGTGTCCATCTTTGTATGTTGTAAAAGGTTACATACGCAAGATAACTATAATATAATGAAATGTCAAATCAGACTAAAACCATGCACAAATTAAAGACCCTATCTTCTTTTAATTTGTTTCTGCCATTGTTGTTGTTCTTCTCTAAGATGAACAAGACTAATGAGTAACAACCAAGTTTTAGCCAACAACATTTCTGTAACACAGTCCGTGGAGGCATTTATAACTACGATGGGTGTGGGTCCACCATTCATTCTATTTAGTTAACGAAAATCTAGATGAGAGGTTTATTCTCAAATAATCGTATAAACCTTTAGAATTACTAATATAGAGGTGAAGTAAGAACACGTTAGATGCCCAATTGCCCACAAGGGTGTAATTTTGAGGTAATTTAGAATCTAATTTGATTGTTATTGATTTTTGGACAAAGCTCCCACTTATTCAAGGAGGGGTCATTGTTCTAGCTGAAATCATAATCAATTCCTGTTAAAATAATTGCACTATCAACTATGTGATGATTACAATGGTGGTGGTCGCTTGAATTTTATGTGCTTTGCAATGATATTATTATTTTTTTGGTTGGTGGCATTGATCCTCTACGATTTTACTATTAATTAGTCTTATCAATCCAAGCTCTTTAGATGTTGAATTAAGCATTGTTTGGCAGGTTGCTCGGGAAATACAAAACTCAAGGAGCGGCGTTACAGTAAAAACGGAGGATGGTTGCATCTACGAGGCTAGTTATTTAATTTTGTCTGTTAGCATTGGCGTACTCCAAAGTGATCTGATTACTTTTCGGCCACCTTTACCCGTACGTATCCTCCTTTTTAATTGTGTATGTTAGTATATTATACTCCTTTGATTTATTTTTACACGATATTACAATTTTTATGCCAAACTTTGATCCTCATACAGAAAGATGTATATACCTTGAATTAGTATATGAAATTATATAGTTATATTGTACTAAAACGTACCTTCACAATATTGGCTTTTTCATATTGAAATATGCTTTCAAGACATTACTTTTTTTTTTCTGTACTATATATTGTGAGAACAATAATATTGTCATATTTCAAATAGAAATGGAGTAGCAGTACCATCATCCAAGACTTTGTCCATTTCTCTTTTACAGTCTCCAATATGATTATAAATATCTTTAAACACGTATTAATAAGATTGAAAAAGTTGATGATTTAGTTTTAACACTAAAATGAATATAACAAGATCCCACTAGATAGTATTTTTTTCCCAGGATGTTGGAAAAATACGGTCAATATTGATGAGCTTTGACAAAAGAAAATGGGTAAAAAATAAAGTAAGGACATTTTTTTATTATGTGAACAACACCTACACTTCTCATACTGCCTCTGTCCCTTTCTGTTGTCATGGTTGAGATACCTGAATTAAAAAGTCAAATAAGCTTATAGTTACCTAGCAACTAGAAAGACAAATTTAAGCAAAGAGAGAAATGTGCTAATATAGAAAGAGAAGAAATACTTGTATTACAAAAGTCAGCTCATAATAGATTAAGTTCAAAAGTGACCCATTAGTGACAAACTACAATAATAATTGACTTTTGGATATGGTGTGTGAACTGCATCTACTGAACCAAGTACGAGAGTATTCTTCAGACCTAATTAAAAAAGATACTATGACGAAACACTTGAGATGGTTGGAGTATTTTATTGTCACAAGGAGACAAATTATATATATATGTATATGTATATATATATATATATATATATATATATATGTATGTGTATATATATATACACATATATATATATATATATACACATATATATATATATATATACACATATATATATATATATATACACATATATATATATATATATACACATATATATATATGTGTATATGCACTGGACATCGGTGATTATAGAGGAAGACACTAGATTCTTTTGAGATCTTTGCTCGTTTTCATAGTTGATTTGCTTTAGTTTAGTTTTTCCTTAATGAGAAGTTTATATATAGTGAACAATATGTTCTGTTTATCCAGAAACCATAATGCATTACATCTATGTTAGGTATATCAGTTTGCTGATACACCGGCTTTGAATGCTTATACTGTGGTATAAACATTAGCAGTAATGAACTAATGCAGCATCACTTCTAAGGATACCTATTAGGTTGAGTTCCTGGCTAAGCTAAATGAGCTGTGGACTAGCATAGTCAGAGTTTGTCGACTGAAGTTAATCTATCATATAAACACTAGTAGCATCATGTCATGTTTGCATTCTGCAGATATCAGAGATTTTTCGTGTCCCCGGTACTTTAGCAACCCACAGGTTTCCTAAGTCTAACAGACGCTAATTGTAATTAGATATCATGCATCACTAAAAAGCAATTGTATATAAAATGTTAAAGTTTATATTGATTTATGATACCAGGGAAAAGGAAGGTGGGTGCAAAACAAATTAGTATTTAGACTTGGACAACTGAAAAGGTATATATTATCTTGTTGGCAAACATGAAGGCATTCTGGCATGCCCTGTGGACCCATAAGTTTGTGACATAGATACAATTATCTCACTATACTTTTCTGAGATTATCACATACAAGTTGTTTGCAGATTGAATGAGGATCTGAACTATGTAATCTGAGTGATTAGTGGCCTTAATTTTGATTTGGTGATTGCAAAACGAAGTAATGTTAAGTTAATATTATCATGTCCTGTGATCAGATAGTCTTCATCAACGCTGTGGCGTATTTCTGCTATATAATATTCTTTACATGTTTGAAGCAGAGGTGGAAGACTGAAGCCATTGATAAATGTGATGTGATGGTATATACTAAAATCTTCCTCAAGTTTCCTTGTAAGTTTTGGCCATCCGGACCAGATAAAGAATTCTTCATCTATGCACATGAGAGGAGAGGCTACTATACATTCTGGCAGGTCAGTTTGATCATTGCTGTATCTAACTAGTGACTCTTCGATTTTTTTTTTATATCTATCTTTCCCATTGGGGCATTATAAAATAATCATGAAGTGGTGTGTTGGTGCGCTTTGTATTTTATCTTTTCGCAATATAAATCATTCAAGATAATGTTTTATTTAGTCAAAAAGAGATTAACATGGTGGGGTCTTTGATGAACTTTAGGTTCTTTTATGGGTTCAAATGCCATGAGAGCGGATTTCTTTCTAGGAATGTTTGATTGCCCTCCTCTTGATTCCTTAGAATGGAGGTTCCACCCTCATTTAATCATTAATTTACTGGTTCTTGATTTAAGGATTCTTCTCAACAAATCACAGACTGACTTACAGAAAATCTAGAAAAAAGGATTGCCACAAATTACGGCATGCTTTTTGGTGTTTTAAAAATAGGCAAACGCTTTTAATGATGTAGATTGTGATGTAGAAAGAAATTAGTTTCTCTTGTTGAGAAAGAAGTGTATGCTTTTGGGCTTTTGTTATTGCTTCTATCATATGATACAGTTCATTTTTTGGACCTCTGCATGCCATGTTCAATGCTATGATGCGCTATTAATTTCTTGATATATGTCAAGGTTAGCGGTGTGCTTTGGAAGCCAATCTGCATTTGACCTCCCTCTTCTGTGTAGTTCTATTCTTAGGCTAGTGACTATAACCTTGGTTAAGCAAGTTTTAGAAAATTGCTAAATAAATATAAGTTTGAGTGAGATATCAATGATATATAACCGGTGCACGGGGCTTCTTGTGGAATATGGAGCTGTGGACAGTTATAATTGCCTGTCCTGTCATTTTGATTCTTGATGTTGTAGTTTATTGCTGCTTATATTCACATAGTTTATTGCATGACAAAACAGTGAATTTTGATATAAAAGTTCTATACTGCATGGCAAACAGTAAGATTCTGACATCTAAGTTCTATAATGCATGACAAAACAGTAAGATTCTGAACATTCATTTGCTGATAGATGTTTGGATTTCCTAGTACTGACCCGAGCTAGTTGACTATGCATTATTGCCTTGTCCCCAGCACATGGATAGTGCCTATCCAGGATCCAATATTCTCGTCGTAACATTAACAAATGGTGAATCGAAACGTGTTGAAGCCCAACTCGACGAAGAGACTCTTAAAGAAGCCATGGAAGTTCTCAGAGACATGTTCGGCTCTGACATACCAAATGCCACTGACATACTTGTCCCTCGCTGGTGGAATAATCGCTTTCAGAGGGGCAGCTATAGCAATTACCCCATCATTTCCAACGATCAGCTTGTGCAAGAAATTAAGGTACAAATGTCCGTGGACAGATGAGACTGCATTTCCTGTTTTAATCTGCATTCAACTTTCATGTTGATGAGGTGCCATATTATGTTTAGAGGACATGCAAAAATGAAGCCAGGGTTGTCTCAAAGACTTTGGTGACTCTGGCTAATGTTATTAGTTCACCCAAAAAATGAAAAATGACTGAAAATAAATACATTCTATATCATCATTCTCGTCATATTTCTTAATCAAATGGTTAGTAAACCCCAAGAAGACCTTGTGAGATCAGAGAGAAACTTAATTGGTTTTGCCTTTTTGTTTGGACTTCCCTGTGTCATGTCTCATTGAACACCCTATTAGATGGTCCTGATGTCTCTTTCAATTCACTGTTTGTCAAATTGTTGCTAGAAATTATTTTGCTAATTGCTGTTTTTCTTTTGGGCTTAGACTCCAGTAGGACGCATATTCTTCTCAGGAGAGCATACAAGTGAGAGATTTAATGGTTATGTTCATGGAGGATATCTTGCAGGTAAATGCTGTCAAATTTGATCTAATGTTCCAAACGATGCAGCCAATAGACGATAGATAGTCTAATTTGGACTTATTTGTACGTCATGACAAACAGGCATTGACAGCGCAAATACTTTGTTAGACGAAATGAGAACAGAGAAAGGAAGACAAAACAACAGTACTTCACCATTCCTGTTGGAACCTTTGCTAGCTTTAACAGGATCATTGACTTTGTCTCCCAGTGAGAAGATGTCAAAAATTCACAAGTATGAGTTGCCTAGGCAAATCTTCCTTGGCAGCAACCTAGGATTGCCAGAGGCCATCTTATGACTAAATGGACGAATCACTTGTGAGCAATTTATTGATTGTAATGATGCACTCGTCAAGACAAACAGCAGGGCAAGCTCAGGTGCTTGTACCACCCGCTAAGCAAAGTTCAGATGATACTTGATTGGGACATTGGAGATGGGAACTACCTGCATTGATTGGCGTAGTTGATGTAGAAGTATGGAAGTTCAAGTTGATTAAGTCAAGCAGTATATTCATGATGATTTGGTGAATAGTTAGTTAGATAAGAGTGTAAAGAAAATTGATTGAAGCAACAAAGCATATTTTGGATAGGGTTCAGTAGTTTTGGATTATGTATGTGGTTTATCTGATGTTAACCAGCTAAAACGCTAATCCAATTCATTCAACATGTACTATAACATCTTGTTTTTAAGGGAAAAAGATGTACTTTATTGTAAGATTCTAATATTATAAAGTATATTGATTATTAATAAATCCAAGAGCATGCAACTTGCAATGCCTAATTGCATTGTTGTACTTCCTCCTTTTCATTACAGCACTTTTAACTTTATACTGTTGATATCCTAATCTTGATCATAGTTTTTTTTCGTAAATTAAAATATAAAAAAATAGTTGTTAGGTTGTAAAATAGTTATTTAATTTATCTCAATGCATAATTCATACAACAGTACAATTTAGCAATTTACATTGGCATACAAAGCTCACGGAAAATAAGTACAATTAATTTGCCACGCGCTACCTCCTCGCTTAATGCTCTGAAGCAATGGGGTATCAGATACAACAAATGCTCAGCCAAAAGTAGTTAACAGACTGAAGTCCTAGCTTAAGTATCTTTCATACATTTTCTTGGCTATAAAGAGTGCGTCTCCTTGAGCCTTAACGGGATAGATCTTATTATCAGATTGCCATTCAGTTGAATAAGATATCCAGTCCCTTCTCCACTCATTAATCTTGAAAGTCTCATTATTCCTCAAGGCTTTTCTGAGATGATTGAAATACAACGCTGCACGAGGAAGATAGTAGTCATCTAGCAGCCCGCTCCAGAATTTGTTTGCTAAACAGAACAGATGCAGAAGAGGAGACGATAAGGGCCACAACAATCAGTACGACATCAAACATAAAGTAACTAGCTAGTAGAAGTGAATGAAGCGGAGCTCCCAAGTCACACCCCTTCTTGTAGGTAATTACTCCGTGTTCTTTCTCACCTATCCTACTTTGACTTTTTAACTATTCACATACTCCACTTTGATAATATATTTACTATAGAAAAAACAAATGTTATTACGTATTCATGGTCAAGAACTCGTGTTTCTAATAATTAATTTCTTCAATAATATTACTCCAAGGTATTAATGGTCAAGAATCTGTGTTGACAAATGTGGAAGTCAAAGTGGTACAAGCAAAAAAAAAAAAGAACAAAAGTTTTAGTAAGAAACAAAATTATTAGAAACAGGAGTTTTTACCATAATCATGGAGCTTGCTCTGGTTGGTTTCTGTTGTATCGAACCACATTGTGATTTGGGTCCTCGCATTCCACTCATACTGCAGCAAAAACAAAATTGCATCAAGACTGTCACAATAAGAGTTCTTGGTTATTATGATTATGAATATACACAAAAACAAAAACTGTAGGTTCTCACCAGCCTCAACTCCTTCGGATTTGAAGCCAGCTTTTTTGCACTATTGAGCCAAGTCCCAAGAAGAAAATTATCATCAGAAGCAAGGACTTCGTCGATGTCTTTGATTAACTTGATGAACTTCTGGCTATGAAAATCTAATGCTTTCAAATCTTTGTGCTGAAAAGCAGTCATCGCTTTCAAGTATGCATCATTTGCTAGCTTTGAAAGTGCTTGCCGAGTCAAATCAACCAGATCGTACCTGCCATAAGGCCAAGTATCTTTATATCATCTTGCTAATAGTACAGAAATGAACCACTCCAAACATCAAAGATATTGCTGTTGGAGAAAGTATCCCTGTAAATCTGAAATTGTGTGCTTTAAGTGTAATGCAAAGTTTTAAATTATGTACGAAAAGTAATGTTATATACTAGTATAGCGGAAAACCATCTTATGTTGCCAGGTAACTTCTTTATTTTTCCTTGTAAGTAATTGGACATTGATGCTTTTTCCTGTCTAAAGTTACAGACACTCAAATTTTGAACGTAGAAACTTCATATCAAAGGCTATAGGTATGGCGGTACCTTCCAACTGTTACAGAAGTATCTTTGTCTCAGAAATGTAGGGACAAGTGACTGGACACAAAAACCAGAAAAGAATTATCAAGATAGATTGTAAAAATACCTAAAAGTAACACTTCCAACAAGATCCTTGCCAGCATCAAGAAACAGACGTAAAGCCTTGATAACTTCCTGAGTTGGATACCACAAATGCGGCAATGGCAGGGAAGGCCCCGACTCAAGCAAAAAATGTCTCGTGCTTCTGTGTAAGATGAAAAGATTATCCTTCTTAAGTTTTGTGGTTACATCCGCTGTTATGTTGTTTACAGGATCCCAGTCAGGAAACTCAACAATATAGTCCTTGTTGTGATTCTGTAAAAAAAAGAAAAGCAGAAGAGACATATATCAAACATCTAGAATAAAAATAAGTGAAATCATCAAATCAAATTTTAGCCATTCCAAATTTACTTGATCTACACATTAATAGAAATCTACGTGATATGTTTTTTTCTTCCAAATGGAATTTGCATGCAACTCTAATGCCTCAAATGACACATCCCCTATGCAAAGTAAGGGGGGTAGACACGCATCCTTTAGTCTTACAATGACAGAGATTGTTCTTAAGTCGATCCTCAGTTGGAAATGTGTTCACTGCCTTCAACTTCACATAAAACAAGAAGTACAAGGAGTATAAAACCTTTTCTAGTTTAGGTCTTTTTATAACCCAAAATTAGTATTAATATTAACACTCTCCATAGACTAATGATAATACAGTACAAAGTGTATTGCTTACCAGCTTCATGTTTCACTTTCTTGACCTTGTAATGATATTGCAATTCTCAATCATATACATCTTTCAAATTACATGCCTAGAGGTAAACTTGTTGAAAAGTTACTTGGAGGTCACTCCCCTTGTTGAGGGCATAAAATTGTTAAACATAAGGGCATAATTATGCAGTATCAGAACTCAGAAGCATAATTAAGACAAAAACTTTCCTACACTAATAGGGACATAGGCAAAGATAGTATCAGCTAGAAACAACTTACCGCAATTCCATCTGTGCAGTTGTAAATAGTGTGATAGAGAATTTCCCAAGCTCTCTCTAGCTGATGAATGGCTTTACCATAGCGCCTATGAGAGTAAGTTTTAACCCATTCCTGTATGAGTATACATAATTAAGCACTTTCAGAATGACTATATTGATGTAGTACACATGTAGTCATGCCCAACTTATGTGAATTAAGCACTTTCAGGCTGACTAGTTATGTGGAACCTGGAAATGTCAGCTGAAGTTGAGAAATAAATAATCACCACATACTTCTTAAAACATTATTATATATATTGAAAAATTCAGAACTATCCCTGATGGGGAAGGTCCTAGATTCTGGTGCCTACGTGACACGACATCAATCAGGAAACAAGGACAACAAAAGAGAGTGAAGATAAGAAGCAGAAATCTAAAAACACCAATAAAGTTTCATACTTATGCTCCATTTTATTAAAAGATAACATAGGCATTAAAAATTAAGGAATTTCAGCAGATACTACATAATCAAATAGAACTAGAAGTTTAACATATTGCACAATATCGTTGTGAGATGGATGACTGCAGCATAACAGGAGACACTTGTTTGACTACAGTTAATCTTACATCTGAGTTACAAAATGGTCCATTACCAGCTCCATCATCAACCACCACAAAGTTTTCTTTTATTTCAGCGGGCATGAGGTGGTGTGAAGGACAAGACAACATCAAAAGAAATGCTAAATAGCAGATGCTTTAAGTGAGTACTAAGCGTGGGTTTCCAAAGATAGAAATTTAAGTGCTATAGTGCTATCTATGATGCCGAATTCCTCAATACAGAATTTGGGTTGCTATCAATATTCTCTACCAGGATCAATACTAGGATGTCTCACACATCAAACATGGCTACTGCAATCATAGAGACCTAACACAAATTGAACTTTCTCATCTTGTTAACCATTAATGACCAAAAACAGGTTAGCTATCAAATTTCATAAAATCAGTATCAGGTGCACCCTTAGATCTGTTAGTTCATAACCAATCATATCTATTCACCTACCACAAGTTGAACCTTTTCATTCCGATAAGCCATTTCAGACATGAGCTCATAGACAACTGGATTATGCTCTATTCCCTCCATGCACATACCAACGCCAACCTAGGCGAAGCATAAACAAGATAAGAATATCAAAGCACATAAACTTCTGTTCCGAGTGCATACAACTGAATGTATGTGAACATCAAATATCACATCATACCATTGTTGAGTTTTTACTAATTCGAGCATCAACCGGCCCTGAGGATATAGAATCCAATACGCCATACATTTCAATATTTCCACCAAAGTTGTGAAGCATGCACCTGGTTACAAATAAACATAATTTTCATACAATTAACTGATTGATGTGACTCATCCACTACATATTAAATAAAATTAGTTACCAGATATAAGGAGTGCCATAAAATTGGGATGATGTTTCCCATATGGGTTTTACATCAGCGAATAGATCAAGAACTACCATCTTTCCTTTGGGAACGGAATGAAGAAGAGCCTACAGTAAAGAGAAGAGTCAAAATTCACAAGAGATATCTTACATAAAGGGTTTTTGCTTGATAGGGTGAAGTACTCCCTCCGTTTCTTTTAATCTACAATTTTTGTACTTTGACACTATGCACATACTTTTCTTTGCCCATCATTTGTGGTTTATTCATAAGGGAAAAAATAGTTATATAGGATCTTGTTGGACTGCCTTTTGAAATATCTACTTTATATAATTTGTACTTATCTATTACATTATACTAAAACAAAAAACAAAAGTGACACGTGTCACTTTCTCATTAATAAATTTACTTTCTAAATCTTTTATGAGATATTATGAGAAAAGGTGTTCTATTAAAAAGAAGCTATCCGCTTTTGACAAGAAATCTCAGATAATCTTTTTAAATTATATTCTATGAACTAATGTAGTCAAAATGATGAAGTGATTATGAAGATTGAATACTGGAATATCCAAATTCAATCCATAAGAAGATATATAATATATGTCAAACTAAGCTTGAGTAAACATCTACTTCATAATTGAAGGTATTAGTTGTCAAAGTTGTGCATTGGCAAATATGAAAGTCAAACTGTGTAGATTAAAGAATTAGAGGAAGTATTCGATAAGGAAGGAACAGCCGTGCAAGTAAATTCATAAGCAAATATCCAATAAATAAAAAAATAACAAAAGAACACCGCTCATATTAAGCAAGAGTCAAAAACATACTTTCATTTGAGGCGGCTTCCAAAATTTAGAATCTGAATAGAAGAGCCATCCCTACAAAGAAACATATTATTGGGATTATAGTAATATTAGGCTACTAACAGAGTAAGTAGGCAAAAATATGGAATTAAAACTCTCCCGTTCCGTTACAAAACGGCCGTTCTGTAACGGATTTTGGATTTGCCGTTCCGCGAAATGCCGTTACGGCACGCCATAATAAAAATCACATACTTCTCGCCGCGTTGTCCGTTCCGTAACGCGAACTCGCCGCGTTAGAACGCTTTTATCCCCGTTACATCCGTTCTTTTCAAATATTAGCCAAAAATATTTTATAATTTAACTATATAGCTAATGTAACATGATATTGTGATAGATTTAAATATATTATGTTCTAATAATGCTTCATAAACTAAAATTAAGCAAATAAGGTTAGAACATATTAATGTGAGTTTTTTTAAAAAATTCACGCCGCGTTAGCCGCGAAACGTTCTATTTCCCCGTTACAAGCCGTTCCCGCGACAACGCGACCGTTCCCGCGAACGCGACCGCGACCGCGTTTTTTTTCTATGGGCAAAATAGGTAACAAACGAGCCTATGATGATGTTGAAACTAAAGTGCAACTGATATGCAAACAAATTAAGAGATGCTGACACACACAATATCTGATTTATATTATACTCCTAGCTTCAGACTACATGATGAACCAATTAACTGACAAGCTCCTGTAGTATTGTTAGTACTATCACCATCTTCATTCCCTTTGTTCTTTCCAGAAGAACAAACTTCAGCATTAGATTTTCCTGTATTATATGAGAAGGCCTAACATGCCATGTACAAGAAAATGGGACGGATACAATTATCATTACATTACTCAACAAGTCCAGCTAGATAATGTGGGATACATGAGCTAATTGATACTTTTTGTAGACGATGGAGCATTACCAAGAAATTCAAACTGTGAACTTATTCCTGCATCAATTTATGTGAATTTTGTTGCTGTAGCACTCAGTTCAAGATTTGCAGTCAAACCTTTTTCCAATCATTGAAGTCTGCTACATATAATTTTCAACAAGAGGATCTGGAACGGGGAAGCTAGGATATGAAAGAGAAGACAAAGGGAAAGAGAAGACAAAAGGGATGTACCTGCATAAGCCACACAGCATACTTATCACCCTTAGTCATTGCTTCATAAACAGCAGCCCCAAGTGATGATATATATGTTGGATCATCAGTAGGTGGAGAGTTTTCATTGAAAGTGTCACTGTCCATGTTGTCAGAACATTAGAAGAGCTAAGATACAAACAAGCAGCAAAATGTTGAAGAATTTGAGATGAGAAGTTAGCAAAAACCCTAAAATCATCTAATTGGTGGTGGAATGAGTTGATTACATTTATGTGTGTGTGTGTGTGTGTACATGTGTGTACCGCCATCATAAACTTACAGAAAACAAGTTAACTAGATTAACAATGAAACCAAATCAATATGATCCTAAGCCTACTAGGTGGTTCTGCCTGGATTGTTCACCATGAAAAACACATTACAAAAGCAGTTTACAGGCGCAAAACTAAAGCAAAATAATTTGGAATGTCAAAGATTCGTTATGAATTATGATGCTTAGCAGACAAAATACTGTAAAAATTGGAGATACCTTAAAGTAACTACTATATGAACAAATTGTTGGCAAGAAAGAACAATATGATATATTACTACCTAGTACTCCTAGTTTCATATATGTCACATGATCCTTCATGAATATACTGGACTAGCAAAAAGTAGTGTCTATTTACCAGTTGTATATGTCAGTCACGTCTCCGTATTCTGTGTAAGGACAAAGGATAAAACCAATAAGCTCATCATAGTATTGAAGTTTAAAAGCAACAACTGATAATACAAAATAAAACAAGACTGTTCTTCAGCAGTGGTGTTAAGTACATATCTAAACTACAGAAGAACAAATCTCTAACAGTGTCATTAAGTACGAGTTTAACAGATCAATCTGGTCAAGCAACGAGTGAACTACCACAAAGTCATCTAACCAATTTTAACTACCCAAAAAGTTTTCCCAATTCAGCATGCTTAAAAATTACTACTAGCACCCAAGTTTTAGGTAAATTAGAAATTTAAAACTACGCAATCCAGTTTCAGTCAATCATTTGAGCTAATGCTGGCCGATCTCTGTTTATTTGCATAAACCTTCAAACTGACATAGTCCATAAACACAAGGGACAAAAACTCTTTGTGTGGGCTGAAGTGATTCTGAGTGTCATTGGTCATGCCATACAATCAGAGGATAGTGATTCCCCAAATTGTTTTATGACTTTTATAGTTTTATATCTTTCCCTTCAGCCACAAAATCAATTTTGTACCTACGTGAACTTAATCATTTCCAGTTACCGATGATTCTCAGAGCAGTTCTGACATATGTAGCTTTGTAGATAGTTATCAAGATATCATTGCCAATTTGCCACACAGCATCATTAGCATACACATGGACCCCCATGTGTCTAATCCTTTTATAGTATATTTCTGAAACCTTTATCCTTCTTCATATTTCTGGATAACATTTGCCCCACATAATAAACTTCTAAACCACATTTTCAAATGCTATGTCAGGCTAACAACATTCAACAATATAACCATTAACTAACATGTCTAACAGGAGATAAATCATAAAGTACTACAAAAAAACAGACAGCTCACCTTTAATCTGCTGCTTAATAAAGGCCTCTCCAAGCATAACAAATAATGGATCAGAAGGATCCAAAAGAAAAGTACAACACCATCTGGGGTCACCACTAATAGTATTCCTGCAAAGAGAACAAGGCACAAAAATTATGATCCAATTAGTGATGATAGAACCATTTAAGAGTTTCACTGAGATTTTCGCCAAAGTACAGAAGAACAAGAGCAACGATTAAAAGTGGATTAGTGCCAGCCATCAGATGCAGATGATAACACAATCAGCACAAAATTAACTAAAGATGATACGCTGCATAAAACGTATGGGGACAGTGCAAGAGAAGTGAAATACCAATTTCCCAGCCTGGTTATATTTGATGAAGGGAAATTTTTTCTCAGTGCTGCAGGTACATTTCCAGAGAATGAAGGCAAGACTGAATAAGGAAATACTCTCATTAGATCAACCTGAAATCTCAGGTGGTAGCAATAATTTAATACTGTAAATATATGATACGCAATTTCTCAAAGTTTTTGGTCATAAAAGTCATGCGATTAATTCAAATATACCTGGGGTCATTCCTAGCTCCAACATACGGGATAATATCTGCTTCTGTAAGGCCAATTGCTGGTCCAACCAATTTTGCGGCAATGGTCCACCCCAGCTGTTACATGATAGAAATTGGGCTGTTAGAGATCAAAGCAATAACTGTCAGATCCACCATAGCTTTTACAAGATGCCATCAGAAATAATTCTGGATACAAAATTATAAATCTATCAGCTAATTAAACCATTAAGAACAAAAAAAACAAGGTCAAGATGAACTTATAAACTGTTGAGAACAAAGATGAACCACCAGCTGACAATGAAACCAGACCCTCAGAGTATACTTATATGTAAATGAAGCTATGTGATACATTCATAAAAAATTAAGGTCTTGTTTCTATTATCTGAATTAGCTACTCTTCCTATTATTGTGTATGTGAGATAAGGAAATTCAACCCCAATCTTTTTGGTGATCATGAAACAAAACTTTTGCATCTTAATTAGCAATTCATTGATAGCAGAGTTTAGTTTTCATAGACTGCTATCTACTTCTCGCGCAGGTGGAATGAAAGAGGGATGTCCTTTTAAAATGAAAAAAGGTGATAAATTTGATTGATAAGTTAAGACTTCAAGCACAAACTTGAAAGAGTTGTTCCAGTAGCTGTAGAGTATCCTAAAGGAGGAATATATCCAACTTAAGCAAAAGATTAGGACTCTAGATGTCAAGGCTATACTTGTGATATAAAGGCAAAGGACACTGAAGCGCAATTATATGTACTAACCCGTGCAAGTTTCCCATGCGTGCCCATGCAAGGAAAGCAGGTCCGCCGAAAAAATCATTCAGATCTTCTTTACTGACATTGAAGTCCTGCAACCATGATAGGAAAAAAAAAAAATCAGACCCACGGTGTTCCAGTGACTCAAAACAGTTTCAACCTTCCGTTGTCCTATATTGGACCTTGGAGTTTGGCTTAAGTGAACTGCACACTGGGTGTCTATTGTCAAAAACCTTAGCAGTGAAAGTGTTAGACGAAAAGGGAAAACAATGACCAAAAACCAACAATTCGTCAACCTACCAGGTGAGTCTGGCTACATGAGCATCATGTATTCATGCGGCAAAGCTCCAGTTACTCAGTTAGGTTAGATTGTTGGCTACCTTAAGCACATGCAAACTTCCCCTAAGGGTTGATTTGATTGTGCATGTATCCACCATATGCACAACTCTATATACTCATAAAGATGCAGAAAGTTGCAATCAGAAACAATTGGAGAATTATGCAGATACTTACCATAAAGACTTTCTGCCAAATGGCTTCTTGACCAGTAAAAGCTAAAGGCAAGTTGATTCCTTGAAGAGCCATCCAGTCAATCTCTTTCTCCCATCTCTTCCAATCCCACCAAACATAGGAATCTGCAAAACCAGAATGCCAATTTTAGATTAATACAAAATCAAAAGTAACATTGAAGACAAGTGAAAAATTGAAATCGAGTACAATGAATGGAAGACTGAAAGATGGCGCATGAAGAAACAATAGGACAAAACGATGAAACTTTAGGAGAGAATCAATAAGCACTAGAGAGGCCTAGAAAAAACATATAACTAAGATAATGTTTCAATTAACACAATTGACCACCCAAACCCTTAATATTGTCATTTTGTGGTTCACAACTTCCAAACTACCAATTAGGAGTGAGACTATCATTGTCAATGAAAGACAATCAGCTAAAAAAAATCCAACAGGCATCTTCACAAACCAATGTGTTATCCTTTTATAATGTTGCAGACTAAGATGCAGAGAAACACGATGTGGAGAGGGACAAACAAACAGTGGAAAAAGAAAAAGAAAATTATCTCTCTCAAATTTTTATCAAATCGAACAGCTGTGAGTTAATGTATCTATATAGAGACGCTACCATCCCCTTGAATCAGTTAATTAATCCTAAAGATGATTCAATAAGAACATGTTGTCCAAAATAATCTTCATTGCATATGGAGCTACACAATATATAGAAACAAAAATCCGCCAAAAATCCCAAAGCAAGACCAATGCATTTCATGCTAGTATTTTACTAAGATACTAAGCAAAGGACACCACTAAATGCATTCAGTTTCTTTCTACAATTAGAAACCAATAATCCAACAGACATCCTTAGAATGACTGCATACGAACTCTTACAATGTGTCAGGATGAGAGAACTTGGAGAGTAGAAGAGAGTGAAGGATTCTTTTCTTTTTCTTTTGTCCTGTTTGGATATGAAATTTGAAAGGAAAGGGAAGAAAATTGGAGCAATCCATTTATCTTACCTTCTTAACAAACCAAATCTGTCCGATGTTGGGAAGGTTTGGAAAAAAAAAAATTACACTTGTCCCCTTTCCTTTCTCTTCCCTCTCCTTCCACCCACTTCCTTCCTTACATAATTAATTATCAAACACAAAATTAATGTGCATGAACTGCTTTTCAGCATACGTTTCAAGGGTAGCTTGCTTCAATCATTATTAATAATGACAAACATAGGACAGAAAGTTACTAAATATGCTGGAGATCTTCCAATTTTAGAGCTATCCTTCTTAATAATTCAAATTACCAGGAAAAAAAAATCAAATATCACAGCTGAGAAGTCATCAATTTATCACGTACACATGATGACACCAGCTCCTCGAGTTCCTGATTCAAATTAGTGGGGCATTTAACCAGCAATACCAGAACAAACTGTGATCTAAATCATCAACTTGAGGATGACAACAGTAGCAATAAACAAGGAAACGAACGCCTTGGATAGAATAATAACACTCACAGCTTGAAGTAACAACATTTTGATAGTAATTCCATGGAACTGGGCGTTTAATAACCAAACCCTCATCTTTAACAAAAGGAAGTGATTCCGGCTCTGGGATAGAAGCTATTTGAGCACCTCCAGTCTTGTCCCATGAAATATGTGCCCCACACAAATACTTCAAGTACCAGTGAAGGCCAGAGGCTATTTCCACTGCTGTAGTGCCCTTTATCCTGAAAATTTACTGAAGACATTTACCAGTCATGCCGAAAGAGAAAAAGACAAAAACGGAAAAGCTATAACACAAGTCTATGTGATATCACAGTCACAGCAATGCGTCTGTTTAACTTACAGTATCTGTGGCCCATGCCTGGTCGATTTGTTGTAATTTTCAACCAAGAAACAACTGTCCCCACCACAAACATCCTAGTAAATGGACATGTAATTATGTTAATTCAATAAATATCAGCGATATCACCATTCTCAAGAGTTCAGAAGCAATATTAAGAAGCAATATAAGAGTTCAGAAGCAATATTAAAGAACAAAAGAAACAGCCATAACAACAATGCGCCTACCCACGGGTCAAAGTTTGGTTAAAAACAACTTTAGAGCAAGCGCACATGAAAGAGCAAGTAACCCTACTTTGGTCCTTGACAACAAAATGAGCCACAACAAACCCAAGTAATTCAAAAATGGAGGCAGGCATTAAGAAGCTGTTTGGGGAAGGGGCGAAGTACTTCATGCAGATAAGAGAGCATGAAAGGGTCAAGGGATGCAGAACAAGGAATTCGAACCTAAGTCTCAGGTACAACACTCAATAAGTTACTCAAACTTTAATGTCACGATACATGAGATTGAAGCATATAAACATCACTCTAGTAGCTAACAAAACAAGAAGAGAGGCGCTAGCAACGATCACGAAAGTCCAAAACTATAAACCCGCATTATAAAGTGTTAGTTTGGTTAACATACAAAAATCATGGAAAATACAAATCCTTGGAAATGAAAGAATTGTGAAATTGTTTGGTCGGCAACAATATAAGAAGCCCTACTTCCCACCAAATAGAACTTCCCGCAAAAAGTTTTGTTTCCCATATCAATCAAACAACTTTTTGGACACAAATAATTCTACATGAAAAATTAAACTTCCTAAGAAACAATATCTCCTATATACAATTTCAACCACCACCACCACTAAAGATGAAAACTTGGTAAGTTGGCAAACAAACAGATATAATTCACTTGCAAAATCTAGATACATTAAAAAGAAATTAAAGAATACTGCCAGCATAAGAATCAAAAGACATAACACAAAATCAAAGTCAAAACCCTTATAAAGCAAGCAAAATACAAACCATATAATATATCCAAATAAAACCCAGAAAAATAATGATTGATTAGTAAAAGAAAGTTGAAACCTTTGAAATGATATTGAAGATGAAGTTGGAAGAGTGAGAAGGCAACAATCTGTGAAGAAGGGATTTAGCTGCATTTTGCTGGACTGTTGGTGATGATCGTTGAGAATCTAAACGGTTGATTATAGACCTTATTGGTTCTGAAGATTGAGATGAATATGATGGGCATATTTGCAAGATCAAAATCACAACTATAATTGAAAATAAAGATTTTTTATGGAAGTACATATTTTTTTTCCAGACATTCAACTGATGATTTATGAAGTATGAACACTGTTTCTCAATTGAGCAGTGTCTAGTCAAATGCGTCTTTGTGGATATTATTGTAGAGGTACTGTCCTGTAAAACGCTGCGTTTCCTCGACTTTTTTGGTCAACGCTTGTTCTTTTCATAACATAATTTATTGGCGACTGGCACTAGCACTACCAGTCTGACAGTCTCCCCTCCTTGTTTTTGTTCTCACCCAATTGCGCTTCCTTGATTATTCAGGTAGAAATTAGTATGTTTTTAGCATAACAAAAAAAACCCTAGAATTTGGTTTTTTTCCACTCTCACAGTCTCACTCACTACTCGAATGTTGGTTATGGTGTAAAAAACTGCACTTTCTCCGACAATGGCAATGAAGGTACGACATTACTTAGAGCATACACAATGGTTGATCCAAAAATATGGATCATCAATTAATTTAATAATTCCTCCCTCTTCCACCTCACTTATGATCTCCTATTAGTTTTTATGGTTTTTTTACCGCCAATGGATGATCTACAAGTTTGAGGTTTTCAGCCGTTCGATTGCTCTTCTTGAGGCCATTAGATGGTTGCCAATTCACCATACATGGGGCCTACCATTTATTCTCTTTCATGACATTTGGCTATGATCAGATCATTAGGATGATCTGATCATCCTTCCCTCTCTCCTCTTTTTTTCTCTAACCTAATTCTTTATTATATTTTTCTCCCTCTCTCCTCATAATCTAGCTTGTAGATCATCCAACGGGCTTACTCTTACGGTATGTTACCACCTTTTGAACTTGAAAAAGGTTTCAATATAGATCTGAACACTTATTGGGACATGTAGTTTAAGGTGATAAGTTGTGGTGTGGTTATCAAATATTATATTTTACTCCCTTCGTCCCAAAATATAGTTCCCATTTTCATTTTGGGTGTCCCAAAATATAGTTCTCATTTCCATATTTAGTTCCACATTTTTCCGTAATTTGTCTGGAAAAGCCGTGTCCCATCATTTATTTGCTTCTTGAATTTTGTTTTTTGCTTTGTTTATTCAACCCAAGTGTTACAATTAATGCTTTTTCACCAATTATTCTTCATTCTCTCTCTGGAATCATCTTTTCCCATACAACATTTATTTAAATAAACAAAAAATCTTTATTATCCCTCTTAGATTTTACTTGCATAAATTACATTGAAAAAAAGGAAATGGGAACTATATTTTGGGACGGATGGAGTATTTAAAAAATAGATGTAATAGGAGTTGGTGTGGTATTTTTTATTAGAGGAGAGAGAAAGTTGGGAAACTTTTCATTGATAAAAGGTAGAGTGCGGGCCAAAGATGTGTAAAAGAAATAATATATTAATGGTGGGACTATGCCAAAAATAAAAGTGTTCAAACTAATTTGGGACAAACATAAAAGAAAAGTGTTCAGACTATTCTGGAACGGGAGTAGTAACAAGAAGGGATCAATTATTAACTTAGTTCATGTTTGGTTTGGCGGAAATTTTTTAGTGATAAGCATTTTCCTAATAAAATTAACAATTGGTCACATCCCCTCTGTTAGAAAGAAAATTATTTTTTGCTAATGGAAGAACTATTTTTCACCCTTGGGAAACTATTTCCACTTAGGATCCGTTTGATTGGACGAAAAATCTTTTCAATAAATAATGATTTTCTATGAAAAATATTTTTCAAGGGAATCTTTTCTATGAAAATCTTTTCAATAAATAATGATTTTCTAATGGAACCAGTTCATCTTTTTTTTTCTTTTTTTTTTTTGAGCTCTCTTTCTGGAACCCATGGTAAGATGAATTTCCTCTGGGCTGCCCTCGCACAGGGCCACTCACCCAACGGCCCAACAAGCCCCAGACCCCCCCCTCCCCCAACAATATTGAAATTTTGCTTCCACCAAGATTTTGAACCTTGGTCTCCCATGTGGGATATAAGAAGCCATACCATTGGATCCAAGGGTCCTTGGTTTTGGCACCAGTTCATCTTAATAAAATTTCCCTATAAGTTGATTCTGATTCAGGACAAGGCCTATTGGTGCTTCAATACACCCAAGGAGATTTTGAGCTAAAACTCTGAAATACTCATGATGTAAGACAGTCAGAGAAATAATCACACCATTGAATTTGAACATTTGAACTATATGACACCCAGAAATTGAAAGCTGAAAGCACCACCCAAAACTAAAGTTACTTCCAACACTCAGACCCCCTTTTACGGACCATGCTACACTGTACTAACAGTACTCGCACTTCACAAACTCCATAGAAATTTTTTGAAGTCCCAAACATTTGGACTGATACCTTGTTTCTAAAATGTCTATACTTGACAATATGAGGTTAACGACATCTTCGCCGCAATATGTAACTGCTGGCTAAAATACATACTAATTTATTACAGTGGGAAGCCAAATTGCTGATATACATATTACAATATTAATTAACAATTTTAAGTTTCTATTCCAATTCAAGGAATTGTTCCAGGAAGTGTAAATCTTTCTGAATTCCATACGGGGGTTGAAGAAATCAAATTTTAGATGAACAAGGAAGATTCTTTCGTGAAAATCATCAGCAAACAAGGCTAGAAATAAGAGAGATCAAGGTGCTTGATTTACAGTACTGATTAAGATGAAAGACACACTTCAATATGGAAGATCAAGCATTATCCAAGTAACTCTCTCGTACTACAATACTGGGAATATGTTGAATCTTTGGCCAATCCTCGTCTCGAGGCCCTCGGCATCTTCTAGTCAGTCTTGGACATGCAGTTATCTCAAGTTCCCTTAACTTACCAAGATGTACGAACCCATTTGGCAACGCCGTCAACTTAGAGCAATCTCTAATACTAAGCCATTGCAGCAATGAGAGGCTGCTAATCCAATCTGGAAGTGCCGACAAGTCATCACAACCTACAATCTCCAGGAACCGAAGAGATGTAACATGTTGAAGGCCATGTGGAAGAGCAACCATCTTTGGGAGATATCGAAGCCTCAGACAACGAAGGCTCTTGAGAGCTTTCCATGGCATGCCCTCCTCTTCATCTTCTTCTAGTATCTTAAGGTCTTTGCATTTTCGAATCAACAATTCTTGAAGAGACGTGAGATGTTGTAAACCTCCACTTAGAGATGTCAACTGATCACAGTGAAAGAATGTAAGAAATTTTAGAGACGGAAGGTTTCTCAAGCCTTCTCCAAGTCCTGATAGATTCACCAGCTTAGAACATTGTCGTAAACCCAAAGAAGAGAGGTTCTGAAGATGCGCCTTTGGCAGAGATATAAAATGATCAATGTTGTCGATCTCTAGAGTTTTCAATCTCGAGGATAGAAATGAGTCAGCAAAAGTCTCAACTGCTTTACTTAATGACAAGTTTTCATCAACATTTACCAACTTAAGTTCTTCAACATGAGGAAAAAGAGGCATTGTTCTCAACTTGGCACAATTTTGTAGGTGTAGCTTAGAGAGTCGAGGGAAACATGGAAACGCTTCATTTTGTTGAATTGATGCTGCTGTGACATCATCATGATGTCCTTGAGTTTGCCTCCACCACTCCCTTAAATTACCCATTCGATCAAGTGTTAATTCTTCAAGGGACGGGAAAAAGGGCATGGATGATACAGATGAAGACACCCCCATCTCTTCCATGTACTCTACGCTGTGGGCATAAGTAATATGTAAACGTTTGAGACAGAGGAGTTGGCTGAAAAATGGAAGACATTGGCATCTGTTGCAATTGCTTATGTAAATTTCTACTAGACTTGGTAGGCAGGAGTTTAGCTTATCCAACCTAGCCCAACTAGGAAAATTCTGACCTGCATAATATGTCACAGCTAGGATTTGTACATTTTGATTCGGTTGGAGGCCTTCAAGCAATGCTTCATGGTACATGTGGTGTGCCTCAAAAAAATCTATGACTAACTTCACAATATGCAATTTGTTACACAAATTTGCTTCCTTTGCTTCTGAAAGAGCGGCTTTCCATTTTCCCTGAAGTAAAATATGCAAATCCCCTGAAAGATTGTTCAGTGAACTCAAATCCTTTAGCTGAGCACATTGTTTCAGATAAAAAGCGTTAGTGCGACTTCCAACTATAAACTGATTAAGCTTACGGAGAGCAGTCAATCTACCCATTCCAGCTGGCATGTGAGTCAATGCATCACAATCCTCAAGCTCAAGGCATCTAAGATTGATTAACCTTTTGATATCTGAGGGAAACTTCCTCAGCCTATAGCACTTGGAAAGTCTTAACACCTGTAAATTATGCAATCTACTAATAGCGTCTGGAAGTGTCTTAATGTGTGAATTGAACGAGAGATCTAAGTACCTTAAATGAATTAGATCTCCTATAGATTTTGACAGAATTTCAATCCCTAGTCCATGTAGATCTAACACCCGCAAACGTCTAAAGTTTGAAACTAATTGGTCAGAGACCGACTTCCTAATCCTTGTTCCAAGTTTTGCTTGTTCTGGCAAAAGAAAGGTACGAAGCCGGTTCAATTCTAGCAAACAATTTGGGATTTCCCATGAAGATGTCAAATTGAACCCAGAAGATATATGATGAGTATTTTTATTTAAATTCCTCATATCACAGGTGAAAATAATGCTCTCTCCTCCAGCCTCTTTAAGGGCTAAATCATGCATCAAATCATGAATTCTGCAACTCTTAATAGTTCCTAGTGCATCTTTTGTTAAATTTTGAAAGAAGCATCTTTGTACCAAATCCATGAAATGCTCCTCGCCAGCGTCTTCAAGACTCTGTCTTTCACACGATGGCACGATAAAACCTTCAGCAATCCAAAGACTAATCAGTCTCTCTTTTTCTAGTTCATAGTCCTTGGGAAACAAAGCACAATAAGCAAAGCAGTGCTTAAGTGATGATGAAAGATGGTTGTAACTAAGCTTTAAAATAGGCATTATGCTAATTTCAGTCTCTGGTATTTTTGCTAGTTCATTATCCTTAAAAGCTAACCACCTTTTCCGATCTCTGGCGTATAAAAGGCCCCCGACAGTTCTTATAGCAAGTGGGACGTTGGCACACTTCTTCAGTATCTCCTTCCCTACTTCGACCAACTTCAGATCTTTACTCTCCTGACCGGGTTCAAAGGCCATTTTACCAAATAAAGACCAAGATTCAGCTTCTGTAAGGTGTCTCAAATCATAACATGAACCCGTTGTCATGATGCTAGCTACCTGCCTAAGTCGAGTGGTCACCAAAATCTTACTTCCTGGTCCACCACTAAACAGCAAAGCTTTCAACTTAAGCCATTCCTCGCGATCCTCATTCCATACATCATCCAAAACAAGTAAATACCTCTTCCCACCAATGGCATCCCTAAGTTGCCTTTGTAGTTGCTCCATTTCTAAGTCACTAGGCTTTACACATGTAGCACAAGTCAAAATCTTCTCTACAATGACTTTAATATCAAACATATCAGACACACAAACCCACAATCGAAGCTCGAAATGATCATCAACTTTCTCATCATTATACACCAATTGAGCTAAAGTGGTCTTCCCAAGTCCTCCAATTCCAACTATAGGAATAACAGAAACAGCCTCTTCAATATCAGAACCAAACAACATTCCTAAAATAGCAACTTTATCACTACCTCTACCTACAATATCCTCCTCACGTACAAAAGAATAACTTTGCTCTCGAATTCTACCAATTGCTGGCTCCTCATTAACTTGCAACCTGAACCCAAAATTCCCACCATCTTTTGCAATATCATCTAAGTTTTCCCTTATATCATTAATTTTCCTAGACATTGTACTACCAACATGAAGCTGATTGAATTTTGAGAAGAAAAAGCGTACCTCCTTGGTACATTTTCCACCATATATGACCTCATTTTGGTCAGTTAAGCTGGTAATTTCGTCGAACAGGTCATCTGCATCATATACCGCGACACGAAGCCTTTCGAGCCAACCTCGAATAGCATGGCTGTTGGGTTGTTTTTCTTCTGCATCTAAGAGCACATCTTTAATGGTGTTGATTGAATTTTTGAGTTTTGCAAGGTGGGTTTTGTAGCCCCAAGCTGATGCAACCTCTTCAATGGCTGCTGAACTCATGTTGGTTATAAGTTGTTGAGCAATGTTGTATAAGACAGCTTCTGCCATGATTAGAAAAATTGATGAATAGATAAGAGTTCTGGGTTTGGCAATTGAGCTTAGAACATAGAGAGATGAATGAAGATTGAAGAGGGTGGGAAAGGAAACAAAGATAAAGGATAAATTTGCAGTGTGAAATGGAAAAAAGTCGTACCAGATATAAGATATTATGAGACTTTAAGGGTGACCAGTGACCACATGTAATGAAGTTGGAAGTTTGTTTTTCTTTTTCTTTTTTTTTTTTTTTTTTTGACATGGAAAACGTCAAACGTGCATTAATGAAAACTCTTAATACAACCTACGGACACTCTAGGGGATCATTGCATTTTTGCTAGCAACACTCGTTAGGGTTTACGATCCCTCGACTGGACTGAGAAGTTAGAAGTTTGACTTTGATGAGAAATGTCAAACCTCAAATTGATATGCATTAATATAAGTGACAATATTGTAAATAAGTTTAAAATATTTTTACAAATCAACGAAGGTTGTATTTTTATTTACAAATGTTATACTTATAGATTATAACGATTGAATAATAATAAAGCATATGTAAATATTTGTCTTACAATTTTTTTTAAATAAGATAATTTGTAGTTCCTTGTAAATAGAGGGAAATCTGGGGATTCCGATTGCAAGGGACGAGACTCAATCTCAAGACCTCTAGAATCGGAGGTGAAGCCAACACCACTAGACGATAACCTGTTGTTCAAGTACCTATCTTACATATTCATCTAATCGTGTTTCAAATTTACTTTCGTGGGTAAATTGAAATCATTGCAAGGAGGGGGGAAAATGGGGATCCCTCTTATAAAGGATGAGACTCGATCGCATGACCTCTAGGACCGGGGGTGATGCCGACGCCACTAGATTATCATTTGCTGCCCGATTTTCATAGGTAATGCATATTGTATATTAACTTAAAATGTTATATTTTGTTTTATAGAGGTTGTATTTAGATATATAATTTACCAAAATCCCCCTAATATTCATGGGACTAATGCATACACGTTTGAAATTGGACAAAGCCGTTGACGAGAAATGGGTTGCTAGAATTAGTTAATTTACAACAAACTCAACAGTCAAACAATGAAGATATAGGAATTTAACCTACATGGCGAATTAGATCACACGCTTGCACCAATAAGATCTTGCACATGGATCAAGATGCGGGAAAATAAAAATGAAATGTGTGTCAATAAAGTGGGGAAAAATAAAATAGTACTCACTCTGTTTTTTTAGATGTAACATATTGACTTTGGGCACTATTCATCCAATACACTTTGACCATTAATTGTTATTTATATATAAGAAAAAAGGTAAAAATTTCAAAAAACTACCTTTTATAACAAACTTTTTTCAAAAAACTACCTTTTAAAAATTTTCTTTCAAAAACCTACCTTATATAGCATATTCCTTTCAATATACTACCATGTTACGTTTATATTTAATACTAATCAATAAATGACAATCGTCCTAGGTGTTGCTGCCGATGGAGTAGCGAGAAAAGAAGAGAGAAACGATAGGGGAGGAAAGAATATCAATTTACGGTGACTCAATTATTAGTGATTAAACCCCATTTATGGTAAAATGGTAGTATATTGAAACAAATTTGTTATATAAGATAGTTTTCTGAAAGAAAATTTTTAAAAGGTAGTTTTTTGAAAAAAATTGATTATAAAAGGTAGTTTTATGAAATTTTCCCAAGAAAAAATATAGTCATTTGGGATCTTGTTTGATTCGTCACGGTATACACTTTCCAAATATATACTTTTTATAATTTTTACTTTTATACAATTAGAGATATTATCGGTCAAAGTTGTGCCTCGACAAATGTGAAAAGTCTAATGTTACATTTAAAAAAAACGGAAGGAGTATAAATTTGTTAAAATGTGCATTTGGTCTTAATTTTTGCACATTGTGTCTTAGGTGGAAAACATACTTTACCGTGTCGATTATTATAATGTTAAATTATGAATATACATTTGATCATAATTTTGAATATTGCATATTCGCGTCCTACACAAATGAACATTTTAATTACTTAAAAAGAACATCACAAGAACTCTAATATTTACTGTTTCTGACATTTCTGGACTGTATAGCTGTTGCATATCCTTCTCATTTGCTGTCAATTTTTATCCAGTTTACTTGTTCTCCAAATAATTTGTAACTTTTCTGTCCGTTTTCTCTCTATACATTTTGGCTAGATATAACAAAATGAGAGACAGTGCGCCGGAGAGACTGATTTCAGGTTCCGAATTCCGATGATCTTTTGTAATGCCTAGGTCATCAGCAAGTGAGGATGATCTTTTGTAAAAAAAAAAAAATTAGAAGTCTTGTATTAGTTGTATCTTGTATGTAGTTTGACCTTATCTTAGCGTTCCTCCTGTAGCTTCTTGTACTTGTGCTTAGGTGTCGTTTGGTTTGCATAGGAAATAAATTCCTATGAGAATTCTTATTTCTTGGGAATTTATTTCCCTTGTCAATTCCCTTGGAATTGAGTTAAATTTGTTTGTTTGACACTATAGGAAATTGAATTTCCTAGGAAGTCAATTCCCATGCTTTGTTTGGTGTACATATCTATTTCCCATGTAATTTTAACTACTTTAACTACTTTTACCTCAACTTTTTCTTTAATTTTTTTCTTGTTTTGTTTTCAACATAGTAATTTTGTTTGTTTTTCTTGCAAATGTCATAAAGCCATCAACATGAACACTATGAGATCAACAAAAACCTGCTAATATATATGGTTGCAAAATGTTATACTACCAGAGCTACAAATTCAGGTCAATCTCATCCTTGTCCAAAAATTACATCAAGCCATTCATAAATTATCCCCAAAAAAAACATAGCAGTTTCCTATCACCACCCATTCCAACAAAGGCAAAAAAAATCTGATATATATATCACTGGTCAGGAAGTAGAAGACCTTGGACATAAGCATATTTAAAGTTTTCAGTTAGGCTGAAAAAGAAGTCAACCTCAAGAGGATTAAGGGCAATTTTCTTTGATGCCAAAAGTACCTCACTAGGAGATAACCCTTCCATTTTCATAATATCGGTAGTTAGTTTCATCCTTCTATCAGCCGAATCAGATTCATGTTGAAAGCAATTAGCAAGTCGTCCAATGTGTTCCGTAACAGCTTCCATCACATCACTAATTTTCCCAATCTTGGTAGAAAATTCTTTTAAAGCTTTAATTGTTTATGTCCTTGCTCTCTTTGTTCGACTACTTGAAGAAGTTGTTGATTGTGGTGTTGATGATGGAGGTCCTGTTGGATCACATTGAGTAGGTGAATTACTCTCCTCTGCATTCAAATCAGGAACTTGGTGTTCTTCTTCGACTCTTGCTCCATCCTCCAATTCCTGTAGAACATCGTGCACAGTTCCAGATTCATTACCAACAGCTCTGTCTTTGCCCCAAATCTTCCCCAACTCTTCATAAAACGAAAAAGGCTTGTTCCTTAACCCTGCTGCATTTTTATGGCTCTGCCACAAAAAAAGACAATCAAATTCGATCATGACTAAGCAAAAGGTTCTTAATTGATATTTAAGGCACATGAGTTCTTAAGTGAGAAAAGCAATTGATGGTTGAATTTTTCCTCCAATTTTTCGAATTGTGGAAGACCATTGTCACAAAGTTGCAGTAAGCATATGATGGCTTACTTTACTTGAAAGTATTTAATGAGGTTTTTGCCTCTAATGAGGTATCTACACATATAGCCTGAGGAAAATATAAAAATGTAGATTTATCTCCTCTGTAGCATTATCTATTGCAATACATTTATGAGTGTTAGAACTTAAGTTAGAATTACTGCTGTTTTGTTTCACGCCAATAGATAGTCATTAAGATGTATGTAGCAGTACTGTTTCACGCCAATAGATAGTCATTAAGATGTATGATTTTGTCCAATATGAGTTAGAGTAAGCAAACAAAGCAAGCACCTAATTAAGCAATTAAGAATATCTACATTACCTTGATCCATTCATCCCATACTGCTTGGGGGCATGTAACAAACTCTTCTTCATCATTCCATCCAAAACCACTAGCACTTGGACTGAGCATCTCCGCTATAGCATCATATTGTTTCCTAAGATGTTTTACTCTTGATTCAATATGAGGCTTGGCTTTTTTCTCACACCCAGGCAATTTTTGTAACATTATAGTTTCTAACTTAGCATAAGCACCACTCTTGAATTGGCCATTATCTGCTTTCCAACCACCAATATCCAAAAGATCAGTCATGGCTGTAATGAGTGCACGATCCTTAGCAACTGACCATCTTGATAAGTTTCTAGTAGTATTGCTACTATGAGCATTTTGAGGTTGACTCATCTGTAAAATCCAATAAAATGCAACAAAACCAGTACTAGAAATATACAAATGTCAATGGATATGTTATACACAAAAGTTTATATATATATGGTCAATAACATCAAAAGTGCGCAAAACAAAGCATTCATTACATACGCCAAAAAGTAGTGATGCATTACAAGTAGTTCAGTTGGTAGAAAAAAAGATTTCAAAGCAAAATTTAATCAAGTGTTTCTAGTTTGAATCCATGCGTTATACATCTCATTTGCTAGCTCCTGTCTAAAAGTATTCCATGTTGCACTTGTTTCCATGATTTCAATATTATCACCATCATCTTCCATGTTATCATCAAGTAAAGACTCCATAGGATCAACGGACATATATGTTCGAACGAAGTTATGCACAAGAGCACAAGCCAAGATAATCCGACTAACTGTCTTTTGAGGATACCAAGTTGTATGTCTTAGGATACCCCATCTCATTTTTAGTAACCCAAAACATCTCTCAATCACGTTTCTTGCCTGAGAATGCTTCATATTGTAATATTCTTCGGCTGATACAGGAAGAGAACCACGTTTCCAAATACTCAAATGGTATCTTTGGCCTCTAAATGGCGTCAAAAAACCCTCACAGTTCATGTATCCAGCATCACATAAATAATAGTTACCTAATGGCAAGCAACAAAAGTTGTAACCATCTTATTTTCATAGAGTTGTTGTATAACATATAGAAGAAATAATTAAATATATTACCTTGAGGAACTTTTAAAGGACTTTGTCTAGACAAGGCATCACGAAGTACTCTATTATCATGCGCCGAACCCTCCCAACCAGGTAATAAATATATAAATTGCATATCCCGCGTACAAGCAGTTAAGACATTTGTAGTAAGATCTCCTTTTCTGTTTCCGAACCTAACTTTATCCTTATCCCCTACACGAACCTTAAAGTGTGTTCCATCCAAAGCGCCTAAGCAATTCTACAAAGGGAAAAAAGAAAAGAAGAACCACCCATATATTAATGAACTAAATCTGCAAACAATTGTGAAATAGTTATTTTGTATGGCATAGTAAACTTACTTTAAACCATTTTCACCTATCATCTTGACAGTTTTCAGTCACTGCTGTAGGTTTTTTAAGCAAGATATGATGACTTCTAAGAAGAGCTTGTAGTACTAAATTGAAATGCCTTGAAACTGTCTCTCCACTTCTTCTAAAATGTAATTGAGTTCTTCGATTTTTTGTATCATGAGAAAGAGTAAAGAGAAATAAAGCTACCATTTCTTCGAAATGTGTATTTCTATTTCCTTGCAACTTTCCAACATCTCTAAGCATCTCACATAACTTATAAAAACAAGCTCTGTCCATTCTAAGGTTGTCCAAACATGCTATGTCACTCCCTTCGATCATAGGCCTAACATTTAGAACTCTAGCAGTCAATCGCTCTTCAAGTGAATCATCAAACACAAACGTAATAGGCTTAGGAATTTTAATGTTTGTAATGGAAAGAAGATACATGAGATGAAGTATTATCTCCATAATCATGACCATAATCTGCCTATATATCACAACACAAGACGCTGCAATCTTCTTTTGTTTACTTAAAGGAATGCGAGCCATTACTGTTTCACAAGTGAAAAATTGTAAATTAAAATATTATGATCAAATATGCATATATCTAGTAAAATTGATCAATACGAAGTATAATATTGCATAAAACAAAAAAGAAATAAACACAAAGTAGATGCATAAGTGCTACTGAAGGCTTGCCCACACCATTAACAATTGCATTTAGGAGTTGCCTTCTCCAATCAACACCTAACACCTTTTTTTTTTTTTTGCAAAATCCAAGAATTATCTTCCATTTAGAACGTTGTATTCAATTGAGCATAAAAACACAAAATCCCATTTAGAATTAATTAAAGTTCAAACCTTTTAGTGCTAGAATTGGTGTTATCTAAATATACTAGAATTGTGTCTCACATACACAAGGAAAAGGTTGGAGTCTTTAAAGGAGGGAGTTGAACAGAGAAAGATGACATACAGAGAAGATGGCAGCGAAGACATACAGGTGCATCATCACGATAAGCGATAGAAATTGGTTCAAATGTAGATGTATATTTTAGCTTAATTCATGACATCTTTTTTACCTTTTCCTTTAGGTTTATTGCGGTATTTAATCGAGTGCATTATTTGATCATAAAATATCAAATTTTTCAGACCCAATTTCCAAATTAATGAACACGCCACTACCAAATAAAAACACTACATTTTCTGACCCAATTTTCAGATTAAATTTTTCACAAATTTTTGGAACCTATTTATGTGTTAAATTTTAGATAAAATCCCAGAAAAAAAAAAACCACACACACAGTGAAGATTGAAGACAACAAGAAAAGGAGAGAGAAAAATCAAACCTTGCTTTTGAGATGACAAGAAGGAAAAGATGGAGATTGCAAGACCAAAGTGTTGGAGATTCATGCAAAATGGAGGTGTGGGATGTTGGAGAGCAAACAGAGTCACAGTGAAATAATGGGGAGGGAGAGGGAAAATAGCGCGCCTTTGTGAAAATTTCAAGGGCATAATTGTCATTTCCAAGTAAAAATTGACACAGGAAATATAACTCACCGTAGGGGGGGTGGGTGAGTTATTTCCAGTGTTATGAGGGAAATTGTAATTCCCTTGGAAATGTGAGTTCCCATGCTTTTTATATTTTTGGTCAACCAAACACAACAATATTTATCCATTTCCTAGGAAATTGTATCTCCAAGGAAATATATCTCCAACCAAACAACACCTTAGTTTGTTGTATCTCCTTTCCCATATACCTACTGCTATCATTAATAGCAAGCTCTTATCTCAAAACTAGAGGTAATACAATGCTTATTATGTACAAACTACAGTGCTGCTGCAACGAGCCTTCTGAATTACACTAGTAAATTGTCAGTCCTGAACTTATGGAGGAAATAATCAGTATGATTGATGTACTCATGAAGAACATATATAAACCATATTGATACACAATATAGAGAAGAAACTTATCTGCAGATAACAATCAACTGAACTTGATTGAATTCCACAAGAACAACGTTGCGCCGTGGTATGGAGGCCACTGCCTTAGAAACGAATTTCGCCATCTCCGGTGCGGATTCCTGATGACGTTCGTCCCCCAAGGTTCACACAACGTTCCCCGACTCCGTGCACCCGGATCAAGGATTGGAGTTTCTCAAGAACTGCTCAAATCTCACAGACAATAGGTAGGCTTGTGTTTTAGGGTTCAAGAGAGTATCATACAATCTAACTCGGTTTTTCAGAATGAAGTATTTATATAAAATATAAAAACTAAGCAACGCCAAATGCGGAAACCGAAAACCGCAGAAAAAGAAGTTCGCCCGGGCGGGTCGGGCGGAGACCGCCCTGTCGGGACCGCAAGGAAGAAACAGGGCGAAGGAGAAAAACTTGTCTCGCCCGGTCGGGCGGGACGGACCAAGCTGCAGACTCGTCTTGCCCGGGCGGGTCGGGCGAACCCTCGCCCGGTCGGGCGCGACGAGCCAGATCCGAAAAACTTCGCGTTCAATTGGATGTTATCCAACAATCCCCCACAAACGCGAAGTTATGAAAACAAGAAATGAGCAGTAAAAGGAAGGTTTGATACTTATAAACTAGTGTCCAAGGATTGAACTAGCATGTTAGTGAGATGGGGTGTCCTTTCGCCTACAAGTGTCCACTTGGATTGAACTTGCGGGGAGAGAGAAGGGACACGATAACACATACCTTACCCTCAGAGCTTGAGAAACTCCGCATTATCCATGAATTGCCTCTTGAACAACATACAACATTGTTGATCATACAATTCATAATCCTGTTAAGACAAGTCACATGTCTTTCAAATGATTGTGATCATACACACAGTTCAACAATCCTGGCCATCACCCTGGGATTCCAGTGAGCGTTCTAGAATGCCTACAAGTACGACATTCGACAGTTTGAGGCCATCCCTCCACACTCAAATATGATGTTCTATTACGTTCAAATAAATTTGAATCAGCCACGAAGGCCATAGAATCATCATGTCCATTACGTTCAATTAAATGAATCAGCCATAAAGGCCATGGACTCCAACACAACCCCTGCCGGTTGCCGCCGAGTACCATCAGCTCCACTTGTCAAACCACCATAAAGGCTATAGACTCTCACAATCCATTTGGTTTGAACAAAGTAGACCATCCCTTTTACGGGACTATGATACCGACCATGTGAGATCATGCACAAGGCATCACAACGGTGTAACCATCAAGTCCATTCCAAGGACTACCCAAGCCTGCTGGGATATGGAAACATTAAGAGCGGTCAAGCTCAACCTTACATACAATATCTCATTGTATGCCACATACAATATCATATTGTATGTCACGGTGTGTCTATAAGTCCTGTCTTGGAACTATAGATACATTAAGGACAATCACTGTCCAACTTGATATCTATGAATCTACCAAGTTCAATTGCCAGTTGAACCAACCAAAGGTTATAGATTCATCAATCCATTAAGCTCAAACAAAGTAAGCCACCACAAAGGTAATGGATTGTCCTGTCACTATGCCATCAAGCTCACTATTCAAACCACCAAGTCTGGTAATGGATCCCTCACACATCCATTAAGTTTGAACTAGCTGAGCCACCAAACTGGTTATGGTTATGTGACCCCACGTGAGCATTGCTAGTCCCAACACGGGACCTCAAAAGCATCCATCAGGTCCTCTCAGTGAACACAACACCAACCTGTGCATGCTCCTGTCCATATGTGCCTCCATTGCCTTCACATGACAATGTACATAAGCATCTGAAACATCACAATGTAAATAAGTGAGTATTTCATTACCCCCACAACCGACAACTTGCCACTGATTTCCTCATCAGTCGGCTTCTTGACTCCATCAGTTTAACTCAATGAACTTATTCTTATGGTTGACTCTGCAACACATCTTACTTTGCATCTCCTCAACAAGGTAACCAGTCAAGAACAATATGCCAACATATACACTTATAAACATATAAGCATAATCATTTAGAAAATCACTTTCTAGAGACATTTCATAAACATGAATACAAAACATAATAGTTCATGCTAACTATTCAACTATCTAGTTGAACCTGTTACAAACCATGTTCTCTTGACAAGATTGAGATAAAAGGTGCCATTGCCAATACATTGGCATTACATCCATGAACCACATGAATTACCTCATCCCCAATTTCCATCTTGGCTCAAGAATCGAAACCTTCAGTTTCATAAAGACATCAAGAGTGTGAACATCAAAGTCATAAGATCAATCATAGACACCTGATCACCAAACAATGTCAAATTGATCAATATCACTCAAACAAATACCATCTTGAAAACCCAAGATACAAAACTTAGTTCATCACATGGAACTAACTATACAAGTGGTATAAACCATAAACCACCTACCGACCATTCAAGTCTTCTCACCAAGGAAACCTTACAGGTCAACTTCAAATCCCGGAAGATATAATGACTCTTCCTTCTCTAAGATGCCATTCAAGTATGCACTTTACGAATCAAATTGATACGCAATCAAATAACACGATCCCAATGCAAACACAACCACTGGCCTAGGCAAACTTAGCCACAGGTGAGATAACTACATAGGTCAATATCAAAACATTAATGAACCTCAGAACCATGTACCTTGCTTATAGCTTTTTAAGCTTACAACTTCAAAGTCTATTGAAGGTCAACACACAACCAAAGTATCAACTATGGTCCGTCAAAGACATACACAACGATTATGACAGGTCACTAATGAGTCATGTTAAAGCTTGCTTTTCTCTAAGCACTAGTCCCAATCAGAAGTCATAAAATCCCCTTGTGAATTGATTATCACTTCCAGAGACTAATACCTAGACTGCACATAGTTGATCAACAATGTCAACTTTCTAACCACGGAGGTTACAAGTAAGACTGGACTTTGTCAACTTAGAGAATTAACCTTTAGCTACTCCTTTGCTGAACTACACATCAACAATACTAGGAGAGACACCAATTAGAATCAGGCAGCAAACACATAAACATGACTACTGTACAATCATATCAATGACTAACAAATCAACAATGATATCATGAGATTCATCCAACAATGTTTATTCAAGAAGAAATAAACACATCATCAAATTCAGCACAACAACAGCCACAAAGATCTAAATCCTCACACCAACTATGTAAAGGAAGGATAGAAATCCGACCATAGCTAGAAACCCCCACAATGAGAACATGGAGAATAACTAACAGCTCACCAGCTTATCTTACATAGGCCATAACTTGCTGAAAATGACGATAACCCCCACATGAGAGATGATACCCAAAGATGGTCTGAAGAATACTCATAACCCTCTTAAAAACCCTCATGATCCTTCATCCTTGAATGATTTCACTCACTTGGCACGCAGCCACTATTAACCTCAAAATTCTGCTTATTTACAAGGAGTCCCAAATGGTCTCACCTAGACCTTTAACAAAAGGAATGCTATCCTCTAATCAATCAACACATGAAACGTGATAGCATTCACCAATTATTACTCCAACCTTACCAAAGAAGCTAAGTCCTCGAGAATTAACTCAAATAATTCAATAACCCTAATAGACACAACTATGGGGTTACTCCGAGACACAACTTAGCGCTAGAGTTGCAACTAATAAACCCAAAGGTCAATCAACCAATCCAAAAGTCCATATGACTAAACATGGTCAACAATTTAAAACTCTACAAGGGTATTAAACAAGAACTCTAAACAGACCAAATGTACAACATGTATACAACACATACAATGCAATAAGCAGAAGTATATAATTTATAGCTTAAGGAAACAAACAAGAGTTCCCAACTATATTAAATCCCATGGAAGTTCCCTTCCTCCCCCTCACTCACCACAGTGAGGCTAACTGACTCACTAGCCAATCCCAAACATTAATTTATTCCTCAAAAGGCACAACAATTGCCAAAACGCATGTATAAATTAGATACCAAATAATGTGCCACATAAAATAAATTATACAAATAAGTTGGAACTTGGGACATTAGCCATAAGAAAGATTTGGAACTTCCCTTTAGCCAAGCCGGCTGCTGAAGGTGCTATGAATTCCACATAGTCGCCACTCCTCCAACTCCCGTTTGCTTGCTTGAGTGTCTCAACTTCTAACTCAGTCCCCCACAAAGAAATAAATAAATTAGGGAGGACACTTCCCTGAACGTGACGAGATTACTTTAGCAACCTACTCGTGCTCCATCACTTCCCTTCAATCTTTACTTATTGAGAACTTTTATCAAACAGTTGGCATGCATCAGCAAAAACTAATTTCCTTCCTTGGAAATAAAACTAGCAGCCAGTTTCCATATAACAAGAATAATATGCAGTCGAATCTGTGCTCCTCCAAAAGCCTTAACTTGCTTGATTATGAACATTGACAGTTGCAATACAAAGTGGGATTTACGATCATACCACCACTTAAAGCACATGAGGACCAATTTCGCCATTTGATTGCATAATATCCAAGATTCAAACTTTATAAGTTTATTTCACCCCTTGAGCAGTGCATTGACTCCACCAAAGGCAAGAGTTTGAGAAATTCAACCCAATATTCTAATGGCATGAGCCATTCTTGCCAGCACCAAGAGCTTCACGAAGAAAGTTGGAAGAACAAAGCAACCGAATTTCCCTTGACTCCAACAAATTCACATGGAAAAACCATGATAATTATAGATAAAATATACTTCAAATTTTCCACCTCAAGTCTATTCACAAGACTTATTTTTTCTAACCACACCTAAATAAATAATCACTCAAGGAATCCTTTCCAAGGTAGATAATTAAAATAGGTTAGAATAAATTGTAAATCAGCATGAATACAACAATCTGAATAAATTCGTTTCTAAATTGTAGGAAATAATCAGTATGATTGATGTACTCATGAAGAACAAATATAAACCATATTGATACACAATATAGAGAAGAAACTTATCTGCAGATAACAATCAACTGAACTTGATTGAATTCCACAAGAACAACGTTGCGCCGTGGTATGGAGGCCACTGCCTTAGAAACGAATTTCACCATCTCCGGTGCGGATTCCTGATGACGTTCGTCCCCCAAGGTTCACACAACGATCCCCGACTCCGTGCACCCGGATCAAGGATTGGAGTTTCTCAAGAACTGCTCAAATCTCAGAGACAATAGGTAGGCTTGTGTTTTAGGGTTCAAGAGAGTATCATACAATCTAACTCGGTTTTTCAGAATGAAGTATTTATATAAAATATAAAAACTAATGCCAAACGCGGAAATCGAAAACCGCAGAAAAAGAAGTTTGCCCGGGCGGGTCGGGCGGAGACCACCCAGTTGGGCCCGCAAGGAAGAAACAGAGCGAAGGAGAAAAGCTTGTCTCGCCCGGGCAGGACGGACCAAGCTGCAGACTCGTCTTGCCCGGGCGGGTCGGGCGCGACGAGCCAGATCCGAAAAACTTCGCGTTCAATTGGATTTATCCAACAACTTACTCATGCTGCACAAAGTTATTTATCAGTCACTATAAGTCCTTAATTTTGACGAATGACGAATGATGAATGCAGACTACTCTAGGGATGGATATCGAACTTCTTGTTTGTGCTATACTCCCTCCATTTCTTTTTAATCTACACACTTTCCTTTTTGGTCTGTTTTTTGTTAATCTACACACTGTTGCTTTTTTATTTTTGGTAACATGTCACATCTACTTTCTCCTCTTTTTCCACCCATGTCATATACTTTTTAATATTTTAACCCACTTTTTAATTTATCTCTCTCACTTTTCAATTTCTCTCTCCACCTTTTCGGTTTCTCTCATACTTTTACACTTTCTCCTTGATTCTCCCCCAAAGTGAAGTAAGTAAATTAAAATGAAACGGAGGGAGTATATGTTATGTGTTTGTTTCTGATTGATTTTGTGGGTATTCTGAAGATAAATGTGAAAATTATCTTAGAAGTGAACTTTTGCTTCACTTTCTTTTTTCCTTGCAAACAATTTCCAGCCTGAGCTTAGATATGTGTTTGTGTGCCTGTTTAGTTTATTATATTTTCAAATGAAGCTGCAATGGTGATCTTACAAGGTAAATTCATTTATAAAATTCCCTGTTCAAAGGTTGCGTTCATCTCCTAAATTTTTTTTAAGTTGTATATTCAATCACAATTTTTGTAGATTGAACAACATTGTATAATGGAGCTAATGGATGATCCACAGATTTTCATATTCAATACACAATATTTGTGATCATCAAATAAATAAATAATTAATCGGAAGATGTTGTGGAAAAAAACAAGTTCATATCGATTATGAATTGGGAATTTCAGGGTTCAAATTTCAATACTGCTATATTAAATAATGTGAACTTAAACAAACAAAAAAAAAAAAAAAAAACTTTGAACAGTGAACTTAACAATTAACATTGTGTTACAGAAGAAAAAATCTTCGTTCTTGATGAAGAATCTTCAATTAACTTACAGTCGAAAGCTGATGCATCCAAAACATTGTAGTGGCTAAAGCAAGGCCTCGAAGATTCTATATCGATTATGAAGAAATGCATCCTGCCCGAAGGCCGAAACTACAGTTTGACAGGAAGTGTTTGGTTCATCCTTCATTATTTTGAAAAAAAAGAGGAAGAAAGATTAGAATGAAAGCAATTAAAGCAGTTTAATTATATACTTTCTTCCATTTTTCGTACTTGCATGATTGCCATCATTTCATAATTTGGCAATGGGTTCTCTCTATCTCTCACCTACCACAAGGGTTCTACTCTTTATATGTCTCCTCTTTATATACACTCCTAAAAACCATGTCCAAGCTACATGATGTTACGGTACCTTTGCAAGGTATGGGACTTGAGTCCCACATCGGTCATATGGGGGGCTGATGTCACTACAAGAATAACCCTCATCAACGACGGGAAATCTGGTTGTTAATGAACAGTTTCTCGTCGCAAAAGCCTTTTACGACGAGATTTCCGTACCGTCATCTCCGGTCGCAAAAGGCTCCGTCGCAAAAAACATTACGACCAGTTTGGATGAGTCGTCGTCATTGATATTTTACGACGAGGTGAAAAACTCATCGCAAAACGTTTTGTATCTGCGACGAGATTACCCGTCGCAATTCAGTTTTGAAAATTCAAATTATTCTTTTTACAACCAGAATTTCTTGTCGTAAATCTCATTTTTGAAAGTCATTTTTGACCTAACTACGACTAATTTCCGGTCGCAATTATACTCTTGGAACTATTTCATTACACCACTAACGACCATATTGTCGCAATTCTGTTTCATGCATTTCTTGCAACACATTTTACGACCATCTTAGCCAACGGTTCAATACTCACTCCGAATATCGTGATAAAACACAATTCATAAGTACATAGATGTCGAAACACAAGTACCAATAATAAAAGTATCTACAATCTTAGCCAACGGTTCAATACGATAAAAAAGTCTAGAGAATCTGTCAAAAGTTTCACAAGCTAAAAAACCATAACTATTGTAGTTCTTCCACACTGTAGAAAATGTCATAACCCGCAATGTTAGTTCATATCATTCCAACTCAAGCTTCACGTAAGGATCTCCTCCACATGTCATTGCTACTATTAGTTTTGCCCAATCACGAGTCGCCTCGCTGCCCAGCCCCTAAAACAAAAGGTAAAAAATTATAAATTACAATGTATAAATTAGCTTGTGTTATTAATTATATCTCCTAATTTCTTTCCAACATGCAGAGGTCCAGCCTTCAATAACTTATTCATCTAAATAGATGAAAAGAAGCCTAATTTACTCATTCATTTTAATATCAGCAGCAAATCAGAGACATTTAATTCTTTAAAGGTTAGAAAGCGTAGTCACCTGAAACGTTATGCATAGCTTGGTCCCGACCACTAGTTCGTTGAATATGAGCTTCCATTAACATGCTTAATTGTTCTGCCATATCATTCATCTTTTTGCCGTAGTCCTCCTTTATTTCATCTATTTTTTTGTTAAGATCAACATTTTCTCGTTCCTTCTCTTGGATACGTGCCATAAGTTCAGCTCTACTAGGTAAAGGCCCTCTTACATCTTTAGGTGTTACACCAAAACCAAAACAATCAACGCTACCACGATCTTGTTCCCCAAAGCATTTTTCGACAACTTCAAAGTGTGATAGGGATGGATTCTCTTTCTCATCGTCAACTATCTCATTCTAAAATAATAAAACACAAAAAAGAAAAGTTTTTTGTGAGCTCACATAAACATTATTTTGAACATTTTAGAACATTTGTGAAAATATTACATACATATTTGCCATCCTCGTCTTCATCTAAATTTCCAGATTTCCTTTTCCTTGTCCTCTTAAAAACAGCTGATATCGGAGGCGGTTCCTTCCCTTCTTTACCTCCCTTTATACAAAATAATCAAACCGTCAAAGGAGCATTATATAAAGAAAAGACTATAAATTAAAAAATCTTACCATATCATCCCAAATTACTTGTCTGAATGGCATGCTACCAGTGCGATGGGGCATTGTTAAATGTACTCTGTTTCCGGAATTTCTAGAACTAACTTTCTACAACCACAAAGTATATGTTAGTAATTAAACCTCTATTAAGGAAAAGAGTTGTTAATCATTACAAAAATGACATACTAAAATGCTAAACATTAAGAAAATGACATACTTTGAAATTTGAACTTGTAAAATGCTCTTTCACCAACCACTCCCAATCCTCCTTTGTTAGATCATTTGGCGTTTCTTTTAATGCATTTTCCGGACCACCTTTTTTGATTATTGAATTCTGCATCAAGATCCGTCTCCAATTTTGCCACAATCTTTTCAAATGGCAGAGGGTTGTTGTACGGTCCAATTCAAAGCCATTTCCTGCAAATTTGTTCTGCAAAAGAAAAAATTTGGAACACAAATTAATGAAAACAAAGTTGTGTATGCAATTACGGTACATGCGATATAAAGGTCAAGTTAGCATTACCACAACTAATTGCCACATATGCTCCTTTGCACTATCATCTATCTCGTCCCATGAATGCACTCTAACTGGACAAATTAAGCGATCTCGAACAATTTTGCCCATGTGCCTTGTCATTTCCTTATGGTTGTCTCCAACTGGACCACTGTTATAAAAATTCACCTCTAATTTCTCACCTTCTTTAAGATTTCCCACTTTCTTGCACTTGTCTTTGCATCGGGTCTCCTATTTCTCTTCCTAACCGTAGGGGTGGATACTTCCATAAAGCAACTAAAAATCATTAATGGGATATGAAGAATTAAAGCTTGAATTATAACAATTTGATGTTCAAAGTTAATTCCATACCTTTCTCCTGGATCCTCAAGGCATCTTGTTAAGAACTTTGATCAAGAAACTTACTAATTGCATCATTATTGATGGATCTTTGTAAGAAATCATCATGTTCTATCTCCTCATCAAGAGATAAAGTTGAAGGAAAGGAAGTAAGCTCCTTTTCCATTTCCTCATTAGTAGTCCGTTGGTTCATTTGGCTTGCATTAGTTACATTTAAATTTGAAGGTAAGGAAGTAACATGTACATGGTTTGTGACCCTAGGGGAAGTAACTGTTTCACCTAAAGTGGACGAAGAAGGGGGTTTTGCATTCACACTCGAAAATAATGTAGCTTTTAGTCCTTTGCCACGGTTTTTACCAAGTATTCCAGTGCCAGAAATATGTTCTTCTTCCCACCTAGTGTCATTATGACGTACACGAAAACTTAACTTTGTCCATGTATTACTTTTGGTTAGTGGCATGTCAAGAAATAAAATTCGGGATCACAACCGGATCCAAGATTTAAATAGTCCAAACAACAAAACGAATCCAAAAAATTAGAAGTTAATAAGTGATCTTTGACCATATTTAGAGATCGAAATGATGCATTTAAGCATTTTACTCAAGGACATTTAATCTTTTCTATTCCTCCCGACTTTTCAGATGCATATTTTAAAAAGTTTTCAACGCCTATTTCATATGCAACATTCAAACGATCATCTCGGTAAAGTTTCTTCCACTCCTTACAAGGAGCAATTGTATTCTGAACAAACAAATGTAATGTTTTCTTATAATATGATAATAACATATCTAATTTCATAAATGGAGAATATCAATGGTTTAAAATTATAAATAAAGCATGAATATTAAAAAGAATCTAATAATTTACCTTTCCAATATGTTAGGACTATGTGTAGTGTGCAAGATTGTTGTCAAACACGCAGAAGAGGAGACAACACAAATCCAAGTGTTAGCAAATAATTAACCTCGAATAACATGTCAGTTAGAACCTAGAAACCCCAAGAATATACTTATATAATATACTTATATCCGGTGGGTTATTAATCATGTAACCACGTTTTCATGTAAGCACTCAGAACCTAATCCACAACTACCAAGTTTGGAGTAACTATCTTGAGCCCAGCAACACTTCTTTAAACATCAACATGTAATTAAACAAGATAATCGAGTTCCGGGGAATGATACCCACTTGATAAAGATGCCTAAATTAGCATACAATACATAGAGATAGAATATTAGCAAAGGCTCTCAAAATTTATCTACCTCCTTAAATAAATTAGAATATGTATAAAAGTTAAAGCAAATGTCAGCAGCAATTTTCTACCTCCTTATATCGGGTGGCTTGTTGGTGACTAATTTACTCATTCATTTTAATATCAGCAGCAAATCAGAGACTACACCAAACAGCAGCTATCATATTCACAGAGAGTAAAACACATATACTGGACAACAAGCAAATCACAATTCATAACGTCTTTTTGTCGTTTGGTTTGATTGGGGTTTCAAATTTGCAATTTTGGTTTAAGATTCTAATAAAATCAAACCAAACAAACATAATACCAGCCAAATTCGACAATTATGGTTTAAGATTATGAAAATATTTAAATCAAAATTATGCCTTGAAACTGGAAGAATAATACCTAATTCCCCTGAAACTGATGCCCTGAATCAAGTCCAAGAAACGCTCACTCTTCTCGCCAATGGGAGGAATCCAGTTCCAGAACAACAAAAACTTGAAAACCCATCTGATTTTGGCTTTATAGCATGAAGGATGGAGAAACTTACCAGATAATCTGAACAAACGATTCACCAGTTGGAGGAATTTGGATGAACAGAGGAGTTCGCGAGTGAAGAAGCTCAGAGGGAACCGCAATGGAACAGTGAGGAGCGTAGGGTTTTTTTAATTTTTGGGGATTAACAAACTAATGATATTTTTTTTAATTTAATAGTCTTTTGCAACTGTTGGTCCCGTTGTACTTACTAATTATATGGACGTTAAAAGAATTAAGAAACCGGGAAAGCTCCTGCTCAAGTTTTTTCGCATAATTTCACACTTTTTACGACCAGGTTTTAACGTTTACCACCAAATTTAAGACTCGTTGCAAAATAACCTTAATATCTACGACGGCTTTCAAAACTCGATGTAATTGGTACCTTTTTACGACCGGATTTCCGCACGGTCGTTAAGGTTGGTCGCAATTGCCATTCATTCTTGTAGTGTGTGGGATTTATATAGGATTATGGGCTCTCCTCCCTTTAGGCTAGCTTTTAGGGAGGCTCTCCTGTGATCCTGTATCACATGATGCAAGTATAAAAAAAGGGAAGAAGTATTAACAGATCAATTATAACTTATAAGAGAAAGAAACACACCTCTACTTAAGATCATAACTTGCTGTATAGAGTATAGTCTTATGCTGGAAACTGGGATAAAGATGTGAGTCTCACCCATCAGAGTTTACGTGACTGCCTTTTGATAATCACATCTACATGAATGGTAGGATCTTCTGAATGGACTACAACATTTTCACTCGCGCTTTTGGGGTTCTGGAAAAAGCAACGAGTAAATTAAAGGTAACGAAAAGGTAGGGCGGGATCATAGAGGAAAGACAACGGTGAATACCTGTCGTAATTCTGCTCCTGATATAAGTGCATAACGCCAGGACTTGTGACAAAAAACTCGTGCGTGCTTAATCTTGTGCCAGTCTTCACCGCCTTCTCTACATCGTTCCATTAGTTTGGGACATTCTATAATGTCAACTTTTACTAATGAACGGAGACCTTTTAGACCCTCAGGTAGCATCGTTAGTGCCAAACAACCCTCAAGTATGAGATGTTGGAGTGAGGTGATTTGACTTATCCACTCAGGCAAGACACTCAAATTGTTACATGTTGATATGCATAACACTTTGAGTGTTGAGATGAAGTTCAACCCAACTGGGAGAGTCACTAGCTTTGGCAGATCCCTTATAGTTAAACGATTAAGATTTGAAAGAAATTTCCATGACAAACTGCACTGATCGCATTCACCACAACTACCCTGGCATTTGCCTGAAAGTTCAAGATTTTTACAGCTAGCAATCTCAAGCTCCTCAAGAGAGGTCAGATGTTTCAGATCTGCATTCAAGGAACACAACATCTCTAATCTTTCAAGCACAAGTTTTTTAAGTAACTTCGAGTAATTTCCAAGTGCTAAGGTCTTTGAATTGGGACAACCCTTAATGTGCAGAGTCTTAAGCTGCGTGAGGTTTTGAGTAAGTCCAAATGGCACATGTATTGGAATCTCCAAGTTAGATGATGACGGTAGCATTGACATTTGGAGCTCTGACTCACTCATACATATATTGGAAACTTCGAGTAACTTCTTGTTGATGTTTTGCAGATCAAGAACTTCAACATTTGGAAACAGAGGCATGGATGTCAACTTTGGGCAACTCCATATATTCAGTTTCTGAAGACGACTAAATGATAGTGATGACATTGTTTCTTCACCCCTCCATCTTTCTAAGCTATAGAAACTGTGAATTGTGAGCTCTTGAAGGGATGGGAAAAATGGAGATATTGATGGTGATTGATTGTCAGAGTTCTCAAAAAATTGTACGTTACCCATAAATCGCAGAGTGAGGTGTCTGAGGAACTTGAGCTGACTAAAAGAAGGGAGTGTTTTACACTGTCCACAGCCATCTATGCTGACAGTGATCAAATTTGGGAGTGCAGTGACGAGAGCATCAGATCTTGCCCAGCTCGGGAAATCGTGCCCTATATACCCTTCAATCTGCAACATTTTCAGACTTGGAGGGGGCTGGAGGTCATCTAACAGCAACTGGTGCTGAAGCCGATCAGTTTTGCTGGTACATCTCGTAGGTCCCCATTTAATTCCCAGCTCTGTAAGCCTGGTTTTGTTGCTCAAGTTTGATTTTGCAACTTCATGTACTACAGTAGTCCAATTTTTGGAAAGCTCAATCATCAGTCTTCCCTGTAAGCAGTTGAGGTTGCCAAGCGACTTGAATCCACTAGCAGACTGAAAACGAGGTCTTCCAATCACATAACGAGAAAGCAACCGAAGAGAAGTCAGGTTTTCAAAGCCAAGAGGCATAAAAGTCAATTTCTCACACCTGTCAATTTCAAGGCGCCTAAGGCAGACCAATGATCTGGTACTAGTGGGTAATTCTTTAAGACCGCAGCAGTCACTGAGTTTAAGCGTTTGTAAGTTGTACAGATTAGCGATTGAGTTTGGTAACTTGACTAGAAATTCATTGTCTGAGAGATCAAGATACCTCAAGTGAATAAGATTGCCAACAGAGTCTGGTAGAGTATGAATGCCAAAAGCATGCAAATCCAACACCCGGAGGCTCTTGAAGTGTGACATTTTAATGATGTCACTTAGTCCAATCATTGTACCAGCATCTTCTGGTGCACGATGTCCAAAAAACGTTCTTAATTTATGGCCATGCACGTTCAAGGTCTCTTGGAGCAGTTTCGTGTCTCTTAAATGAACGAGTGACACGTGTATCTTCTCCCATTGTTTACCTACACGCAGTGCCATATCATATATAAGATTATGCATCTGAAAAGTTGCAGTGTCATAATCTAGCTCAATTAGTGAACATCTGGCCAACTCAAGACAATATTCCTCGCCAAAATTCTCCTGCTGTTGGTCATCATCTGGCTGTTCCGGAAGGAGACCTTGAGCCTGCCATAGACTAACTACATCAAGAATGTTGATTATAGAGTCTTTAGGAAATAGGGTCAAGTAAGCAAAGCAACGTTTCAATGTTAATGGGAGACGATTATAGCGGAGCTTTAAGGCGGTAGATATATTAGTATCTTCATCAACCGCTGGCACCAGGTGACCCTCCAATGACGTACAAATGTCTTCCAACTGGTCTTCATTCTTCAGATGAAATAAAGACGCAACACTTCTGATGGCGAGAGGTATACCTGCACAATTCTTACAGATCCCTTTGACTCGATCAACAAGGTGTGCCGGGGGTTCTCTCCGGGCGAATGCAATTCTTTTAAATAGGCTCCAAGAACTTTCCGCAGATAAATGATCCAAATGAAATATGTTGATAGCTTGCATTGTCTTGGCAACTCCCGGAGAGCGTGTTGTGACCAGAATTCTACTCCCCCTCGCCCCTCCGGTCAATGATCTTTTAAGAGACAACCATCTTTCACGGTCTTCATTCCAAACCTCATCAAGCACAAGCAAGAATAATTTCTCCCTAAGTGCACTTTGAAGTAAACTCATTAACTGGTCAAATCCAAGACCATCTATTGCTTGTTTTGTCGATGCTGAGCAACGTATGATTATAGTGCTTATAATTTCCCTGATGGCAAAAACCTCGCCAACGCAAATACACAATCTTAGGTCAAAATGATCCTCGACTCTGTGATCATTATACACCAACTGAGCTACTACAGTTTTGCCTACTCCTCCCATCCCAACAATGGCAACAACTGAGATATCATCCTTCAGATTACTCGTATCGAGCAAAATATCTACTATCATCTCTTTCTCACTCTCTCTCCCAACAACTACATCTCCCAAAACATCAAAAGAAGTTTCCACATTCATAAAATGTTGTGCATTATTTCTATTTGTGCGCTCAGAATATGGAATTGAGGATATTTCTGTTGGTAATTGTGGAAATTGATCTAATTCCTCGCAAATCATATTGATTTTAGATCTCATTCTCCAACCAACACTAATTCCCTTCCCACATATAGAACCATAGCGTACCTTTGAAGCTGCTACATCAGTAGCTGCTTCATCCACCAAGTCATCTGCTTCATAAATTGCATTGCGCACCTTGATCATCAAATCCGTAATCGCGTCCCCAGAATCTATATTCTGCTCAACATCTTTAAGCATCATGTAAATCCTGGCTACTGGGTTTTTCAGCTTTTGAACTTGATGTGAAGAGAGAGCTTCAGTTTCCAATTTTTTAAGGATTGAACTTGCTGCAGTATAAACCTGAGCTGCCGCCATCTTAATTTTCAACAATTGCAAACAAGAATTGGGTAGAGTGAGAGAAAATAGAACATTAAAATTTTAGGAAATACTCTAAAGAGTAGTGACACCTTGATCTTGGAATATGGCAATTTCCATCGGCGTTTCGAATCCTATACTCCGCGCCATTTTTGCTTTCCTCCTTTGTCTTTAATGCTTTGCTTTACACTTTTGTTTTTTACTTTACTTTTGAATGCAACAACCCAACGATTCTCATTCATTTTGGTCTTGTTGGGTAAAAGAGATTTGGGGGAAAATTATAGGTTTCAGCTCATAGTAAAGGATTTGACTAGTCAATCCTCTAATTTGAGTGTTTGGTAAAAAGAGGTTTTAATTAGCTTATTGAGCCCAAAAAGCTCTTTTTGAAAAACTTGGGGGAGATGAGCTTTTTTACATTAGAGGTTTGGGAATGAGTATACCAATTACATTTATGTCATAAAGTTGTTAAAAATTATATTAATAAATAATAAAACGTACAGTAGAGGTGATCATCTGCGGGCTTGGACGGGTTGCGGGCCGGGCCTAATCAACAACATTTGTCCAACGGGCCTAATATGTCTAGTCCAAACCCTTTTATGCGGGCTTAACTACTTGTCCATGACCCGCCCTAATAAACGGACGGGCTTGCCAGCGGGCCTAACGGGCCTATTAATACTTTTATTTTTTTCCAAATACTCTAGTTAATTCCTTTAATATTTATAGATTAAAGCATAATTTTGGTTAAAAATGAAACAAAATTGATAATCACAACGTAAGATAAAGAGAAAGTTAAAAATATTCGTAACAAAAATGTTAGAGGACGACAAATTATTAAGAAATTAAGTTAGTAAAGGTAAGAATAAAGACAATTATGTGTTACCAAAGCTATATTAGTGCAAGTAAACTATATATTCCAAAAGATAAATCAGCACTAAATTAGTTAGATAAAATATTATATTTCATAGAGAATAGATATTATGATAAACGGGCCGAGCGGGCTTGCCCCCGGTATATTTGAGGTTGTCCATATCCGCCCATTAATATTAGCGGGTCGGGCTTGGCCCGCTCATTTAGAATTTTTTTTCAAATTTGTTGTCCAAGCCCGGTTTGGGCGGGCTTAGCGGGCCCCGTCCGTGAACAGCTCTAACGTACAGCAATAGATTATGCACATGTCCTTCTTGGTCATTTTACACAATAATGTAGCAATAAGCTATCAGCTATTTATCAAACACCTTTATATAAACAGATAATACAATCAGCTAACAGCTAACAGTTATACGCTAATTGTCAAATAAGACCTTTATTTAATTCAAATCTTTTTTTTTTTTTTTACCTTTTCCTTTTGAGGTGACCCAATCAATTTTTTTTACTTTTTCCTTTTGAGGTGACCCAATCAATTTTTTTTTACTTTTTCCTTTTGAGGTGACCCAATCAATTTTTTTTTACTTTTTCCTTTTGAGGTGAGCTCATCAATCCTAGGTTTAGAAGTTAGAATGTTAGTACTAACATCAACAACAATGGTGGGCTTCCCTTTTAGAGGAGATAGTAGAGACAGTCATTTTTTTTCTGGCAGGGGTAAGAACTAAGAAGGCCCGTCTTATGAAGAGAGAATAGCCAACTACTTTAGCCTCTTATCTTGGAGAGAAAGTCAAATGGGGAACTAAAATCCCACCATTCGCAGGGTTGCTCAACATTTAAACTCATTGACCAACACAACTTCTTGCGTCACATTTTGTAATCACTCACGCGCACCCTGAGAAACTTCGTAGGAGGTCACTCATCCCAAGACTACTTCTAGTCAAACACGCTATTTGGATTAAGTTAGGAAATGGTTTCTTCAAAAAGAAACATGCATCTTGTTGGTATAACTGTATAAGTAGTATGCAAGTTAAGCAATCATGAAGGGTATTATAAGGACAATACAAAAAAAAATATTAGGGAAGTTGTAGGCGTGTTTTTATTTCGCCTACGCGGTGTGAGCGCGTATTATATTTGACTACCCAACTGTAAAGGTTTTATTGAAAATTGTTTTGAAAGAAGTCGCCAATAATTCTTTTTAGGAAGAATCATAAACCTAATTGGATATAGGAAAATCATAGGGACAAACTATCCAATGTAGATTTCCCCGTCATGACTCCATATATGGTCAAAGTGAACCAGAGATTGAGTTCGGGGGTGAGGGTACAAATATGGTCAGGATCCATATTGACCATTGTTGGCCTCTACTAAATATCGATTCATTACAGATTTTATGCCAAAGAATAATCAAATAATGTTTTATACACTCTAAAAATATTTAGTCTAAATTGGTTCAGGAAACACATAAAAATACTAATGTTTAGTGACATGTTATTATGCAATCAATATTACAAGGAACCTAGCAAGTTGTCCAAATTAATCTGATTAATATTAGAACAGTTCTTTAGGTCCTTGATTAGCAAAAATAACATGTGGGTGATAAAAGCAATAAAGCAGGGACAATCATATAATATGAATAGAATGATCAGGCAGTCATATAATAATGTACAAAAATAAATAAAAATAAGAAAAGAAAATATTACAGGAAATTAGTATAATATATATACAATACTTATAGTCGCAGAGGACGAGTTAACAATCTACATCATGAATAGAATGTTGGTAACTTCAAATAAAAATAAAGAAAATAAAGAAAGATCGTTAATTTATTTGACCCTCAGAAATTATACCACCGTCCGGGGTCGTTGATTTGTACGGATCTTGGAAAATTGAATGTTGTAAGAGTCTTAAAAAACGTTTGTATTTGCGTCAGGTGCTGTGCGTGAGTATTTGATTTCTTTTTTTTTGACAATAAGTATTTGATTTCTTTCTTAGTGAATTTTGTTTGATGGCACGATGATGATGTTTGATCAAGCGGTGTAATATGATACTATGATGATCATGATGAATAGGTATATGTGAGATGATGATTGATGATGAGTCGCTGGTGTGTAGCAACAGGAGAATTTGGTGGAGGAATTTTAGTATGATGATACTAGACGTATAGTCGTATAGTATTAGGATTAGGTACTCAGAGGTATTAGGAGGATTTGTATTGCTAGGCGGTGGATGTGTGATGATCTTGGTGAGTTGTATGTGAGATATTCGTGGGATCTGAATGGATTCTTGTGAGGTGCGATTATGAAGGCTAGATGATGAATGAGGAAGGCCGAGTATTCTGGAGTGAGTCGTGAGAATTATCTGAGGAGATCTAAGATGAGTGAGATGAGTGTAATATATAGGAATAGGTAGTTGAGTTGTAATAGGCTTTTGAAAACAAGTAGGTCTCTAAAACTATTTTTATAAAATAGTTAGATAAAGATTTTAAAAAAGAGTTAGTAAGAGATATTTAAAATCACTTTGGAAAAAGATTATTTTTATTGATAAAGATTTTAGAAAATAGTTAGACAAAAGCTATTTAAAAACAATTTGGAAAAATATTATTTTTATAAAAGATATTTTTATTAATAAGACTAATCAATGTAATTAACTAATTCTATTAATTAAATTAGGCTAGAAAAGGGGTTTCATAAAATTGAGCTTTCATAAAACTATTATTAAAAGGTTTTCGAAGGTGGGTTTAGTACAACTAGTTATAAAAAAGGTTTTCAGATTTGAGTTAATAAAATGAGTTAGAAAATGGTTTGGGCTGAAAACATTTTATTTTGGACTCGTTCTTTATTCTTTCCTCGATCCGGACCAATTGGAGCGGGGTATTGGTCATCATAGGGTACTAAATGGGGAGACAAGATTATGTGTCTACAGAAGTTCTCTTTAGTAGCCCCCAACTTTTAACTTCTCTCTTTGGTAGCTCTTTTTGATAATTATTCTCTTTGGTAGCCCCCAGTTATAGTATGTGTTAATTCCATAGGCTTATTTAGTGTTCACCATTAATTGTCCGTTAGTTGTGTAACCTAGGTTAGTTAAAAATTGGGCACGAGTTCTGAGACGATTGAAACAGACGATTTTGACCTTCAAAACGGCACTTCTTTAAAAAAAACAGGTGACATCGAGGCATCAAGCACCTTTTATTGGCACAATCTTCGACAAGCCGGTCAAAACGACTACCAATATGATAATTTTTTTAACACAACATTCGAGACAATATTAAACGCGCGATTTTAACCTTCAAAACAACTTTTTTTTTAAAAGGGATACCACTAGGCGTCCTTTATGGGCACGAATTTCGACAAGTCGGCCAAAATGAGTATGAATACAATAAATTTTGGGCACAAGTTTCGAGGCAATCTCAAACGGGGTTTTTGACAATTGTGATGACTTTTTTTTTAAAAAAAAGGGATGTCACCAAGCGTCCTTTATGGGCATGAATTTCGACAAGCCGGTCAAAATGACTACCAATACAATAATTTTTTGAACATAAATTTTGAGGCGATATCACGGCTGATTTTAACCTTCCAAATGACTTTTTTTGTGAAAACAAACGTTCGATGGCCTTTTTTTTTTCAAAAAAAAAAAATCATTTCGAAGGTAAAAATTGCTTGTGTGATATCGCCTCGAAAGTCGTGTTTAAAGATTTACTGTATTGGTAGTCATTTTGTCCGACTTGTCGAAATTGGTGTCCATGAAGGGGATTTGTTGGCATCCATTTTTTTTAAAGAAAGTCATTTTGAAGGTTAAAATTTCCTGTTTATGATCTTTTTGAAACTCATTTCCAAAAAGTAACTGACCTAGGCTACACAACTAACGGGCATTTAATGGAAGCCACTAGTTAAACCTACGGAGTTAACATATACAATAACTGGGAGCTACCAAAGAGATAAAAAAAAAAGCTACCAAAGAGAAAAATTAAAAGTTGGGAGCTACCAAACAGAATTCCCGTTTATTACTTTTTGATGGACCAAGTACTACAAGTAAGAAATGTTCAAACAGTGTAACAATTATTAGACCTGGTTATTGGACACGGTAGCCAAATTGCTAAAGAGTTAGGGTCAAATTTATAGGGCTTCTATTGGACGGAGCTTTAGACAGGGTCATTATTGGACATGGCCATTATAGGACCGATAAAATATCCCAATAATTTTGAAAAACAAGGTAGATATGGTTGATGGGTTTTAAATATATACCGCATGTGCACGGTGTCTGTTATTAGCAGAAACTGGCAAATACGGGTCGATCCACAGGGAGAGGAGTTCTATAGATTTGTGCTCAATTATTTAACTACTTCAAGAAAGAAATTTGATTGAATAATTAACAACTAAACTAGAATAAGCTAGAACACAAAAAGATGGAAGTTTATCAAATAATTAAAAACCTAGGGCAATCGATCGGTCCACCATGCTTATACCAATTTAATCACTACAATATAGTTCAACAAAACTTGGATTGAGGTTCGAATAATTAGAGTATTTCGTTAATCCTACGGTCGGGACTTAACAACTCTTAGATCAACATATGCCAGTACGGTCGCTCAACATAATCAGATCTACCTATTGTAACAAGCCTCTAATGAGTATGATCTTTCGATTCTAACTCCTATTAGCCAAACATAAACCATAATATTGCACAATTACATGAATTAAACAAGCATAACAAATCAATAGGAAATTACTCTAATTCAATCCGAATACCAAAGAATATTAAATCACAATTAAATAGGTATAAACATGGCTTCCCTCTCTAAGCCCTAGAAATAGACTACTCACTCATGATAATAATAAATTCAATAAACATAATGCAAATATAAGAATTCATTAAAATAAGCAAAGTAAAGAAGAATACCGAATTATTGAAGAACAATGAAAACCAAAATCGATGATCTTTATAATCTCCAAAGTAAAGAGCTAATACAAAGCTAGAGAGAGACTAAGTGTTTTAAACCTAAAAAAAGCAAAAAATCAGATCCTAATCGAAATTACTAAAGCCCTATTTATATGTAGTTTTTACAAAACTGGCTAAAAAAAGCAAAAATTAACCTTCCGGGAAAACCGCTCGGTCGGGCGACGTTGTTCTGAAACTACGACAAAAAGGAAATTCCGCCCGGTCAACCGGGCAGAGCCGTCCGGTCGGCCGCGCAAGCAGATTTTGGTCTATCCTCGCCTGGTTGGCCGGGCGAACAAGCCTTGGAGAATGCTCAACTTTGTGGCTCGCCCGGTCGGGCGAGACCGCCCGGTCGGGCGAGACCGCCCGGTCGACCGGACGAGAGTGATTTCTCGCTCTTTTTGGTGTAATCTTGTCCGAATCACTTGTGCAATCTCTTGGATCTTCTATGGGCTATATGTGGTCCGTTGGAATTCCGTTCCGCAACTCAATTGAGGGTGCTAAACGCTTAATCTACACAAAAACATCTAACACACAGAAACAAGTCCAAACTATACCTGATCAACTCCAGCCCGGCCCGGGCCCGGCCCGGTCAAATTTTTTTTTTTTTGGGTGGGCTTTGGACAAGCAAAAAAACACTTTTTAGCCTAAAAAATGGGCCCGGCCCGTTTTGGCCCGCAAAAGCCCGCTCGGCCCGGCCCGAAATACCGGGCTTTGGGCAAAAAATTTTGGCCCGGATTTGGGCCCGGCCCGGCCCGCAAGATGGGCCCTTTTTTGTTTGGCCCGGCCCGAACCCGGCCCGGCCCGGTGTTTGATCAGGTCTGGTCCAAACATATCAAATCACACAAAAATCGAGCTCAAATCAACTATCAAATCTAAGAGAATTGAACTAAATAATCTATATAAAATAGATACATCAAAATCCCCCAAGCTAACCTTTTGCTTGTCCCTAAGCAAAACCACACAAATGAGTTACAAGATATAATTGTTTCACCCCAAAGAAAATGCAGTTCGAAAGTATTAGTAGACTCAAAAATCAATCAAGAAGGCATGCATCATCATCAATCCTTTATATCAAGCCAACGACCAATCGCCTAGAAAGACAATCAAGCAAGGTCACTGCGCATATCATGCAAATGCTAAGATGGTGCTCACAAGGGGGAACATTCTTCTCTCATTTTTGTGGCAGGCAAAAGATGTGCCCGACCACTCTCCATTCCCACCATATGTCCCTTCCCAACTCACTACTCTTGTGTGTTTAGAAGGTAACATAATGACACTCAACCTAGTTCAGTCGACTCAGAAATGACACTTACTCTTTAACTTTGATCCATTGACTCACTTTCAATTCAATAATGCAATACATAAAGATCGGGAGGACTTTTAAAGGTTGTAATGGGGCTGAGGCTAAGGGTATGGAAAAATTTGGGAATGTGGTGGATAAACCAAGCATGGAGGAGCATAGACTAGCAGAACCAGGTCAATGAGACCTTCATAACTTCACTCACTTATCTCCAAAATATCACAACATTCACTTTCTCAACTCAATCACTATTTTTACTTCCTTTGAACTTGTTTTGCTTTTCAAACAACACTTTATTCAAAATTTTCAAACTTTTTGTTCTTTTTCGTTCCTCTTTTCTTTATTTTTTTCTTCTTTCTTTTGGATTTGTTGTTGTTGAACATCCTTTCTTGCTTTTTTCCAAACACAAAGTAATAAGCCGATCATATACCCATAAAGAACTAACTCCAACTAGCACACGCCACAACATACATAACTATCAAGACAACCCAACCACTCAACTAATGCTCTCCCAAGCTAGGCTTGGGACAAGAATCAAATAAGGTTAAGGGGCTGGTAGTGATGGTTAGTAATCAAAACAGTCAGAAAGGCTTCAGCGGGGCTAGAATAATGTAATCAATTACAACTCTGGAGCTAGAAATTATGAAAAGAACGCCTCAATCATGTCAATCGTGTATGCACATCAAATTTTCAAAGAGTACAGGATCAAAATCAAGATCAATGTCATAACTAAGGAACTAATCACACAACAAAGAGGAAGACTGGATGAAAGATAGGCATCCATGGCTCAAGAAAACTCACAGTCTAACCAACTTAGCTCCACAATCAATGCAAGTGCCACAAGTATCATGCAATCAAGGGTCATGGAAGATTGGAAATCAACTCAAGACTAACAAATACTCAATCCAACTATCATAGATTAAGAGTCCAAAAAGTCATTCAAAAATTTTGGGGCACCGGGAAACAATCATGCAACTCATAACTCATGTCAAGCTCGTATTTTTGGTATTTTTTCAGCAATATTTGTTTTTTTTTATTTTTTAGCAATGAAACTAAACTAAGGAAAGCAATGAAACTAAACTAACTACACTACAAAGCAGTAAATAGAGAGGGGTGTACTTACAGAAATCCTCCACCCAAGCTGAACTCGGCGATGGCCGCATTGCAGCAAGAGGGAAAGAAATGACTCACTCGTCATCATCAGACATATTGGCAGTAAAACCGCCACCGGTAGTACCTGCATCACCAAAAGCAAAGATGGCCGAAGTACCATCCCTAGCATGGTCAGTGGGGTCAGGGACCTGTGGTATGTACCATGAAGGATGGGTGGCATCATGGGCAATAAGCCCCTGGTGAAAGTAGTCATGGTAGATAGGGTACAGGGCATGGCGCATGTCGGACTCCACGGTGGTCAACAGTGTGTCCAAAGAAGTCAGGTGAGTCTGGATGGTAGCCTGACCAAGCTCAAGGCGGCCCATCTGTGAGGTAAGGGACTGATGTCCCTGCTCGAGGCGAGTAAGGACCGCCATCATAGGATCCATAGGTTCGGAGGAGGAGGAGGCTTCCCCAACGAGCTGCCTGTGGTAGGTCCGCAGAGGTCCCCGAGCAATGGGCTCTTGACCCGGCATAAGAAGGAGGTACGACCCCACACCAGGTTCTAGGCGGGTCTGAGTAGGGTCAGGAAGAAGGATAGACTCCTTCTTAGCAATGAACCACCTAAATTTGTTCGCAGACTGGATGGTTATCCATTTAGCATTGGTCATATAATCAATGCCAATCTCAGCGGGACCAGCTACAGCATTGCTAATGTCAGGAGTATAACCAAAATGAGCGGCAATAGCGGTAATAAGGCCACCTAAAACAATAGGTTGCCCCCTAACACTACCATCATCAAACAAGGCAGGCAAATTTGCGACAGTCCGCTTCAGTTGGGACACAAACAGGTAAGGAAGATAAAAGAGTATTCAAACTCTGGAAACAGATAACTACCCATCAAAAAAATCTCATGTTTTTGGCAGGAGTGGGGCTCAGCACGCCCAAAAAGTGTGAATCCCAAAAATTGCTGTAAATAGCGAAGGCTGGGAAAATGGAGATGGTCTGCAGTCATATGTTGGGTGCTAACATCCTCATCACATGTGAATGCGGTCCACAAGGTATTAATTCGAATAGTGGGAGGGGGGCGATGATCATCAGTAACAGGGAGGCCAAAAATAGCAGCTAATTGGCCTAATGTGAGTTCTCGATCCTCATTCATGAGGTGAAAACGGAGAATTTGATTGTTGTTTCCTACTTCTAATGAGCTCAAGAATTCAAGTGTAAGATGCCTATATGTCCAGAAAAACATGCCAAACATTGTTCCCAATCCCAATTTCTCAAATAGCGTCTTAGTTTCACCATATATACCCAAAGCATGCAAAGAATTGGTATCAACAAAACGGGTGGGGATTATATTCCGATATTTCAACTTTTCAAATCTTTGTTTTTGCTCTAGGGATTTGAAAATTACCTGCGGGAATGTCGGATCTGGTGGAATTTGAGCGCTTGATTCCCCTCTTGAGCTTTGCTTCCTCTTCCTTGGCCTTGACATGGTGAGGACAAAAAATGAAGATTTTGTGAGTGAGTGAATTGAAGTGGGATAATGAAGAGATGGAGGTTTTATGTGAGAAAGATGAAGAAAAGTGTTGGGAGATGAAGAAAATTGAAGGAGAAGATTGAATTTGTGGATGGAGAAAGGTAGGATGGAATTTGGCAATGGAGGTGTTGAGGAGAGAGGGGGTTTGAGGGGAAGATGAGTGAAGGAGAAAGAAAAAAAAATGGACAGAGGAAAGAAAAAGCTTCAGCGGATATAATAAGGGCAAAAATGCTGATTCGAGTATCCGCCCGGTCGGGCTGGCTCGCCCGGTCGACTGGGAGAATTTTCTCCCTTAGCTTTCGTTTTTTTTTCTTCGCAGCGCTGGCATAAGTGTGAAATTCAGCAGCCCGGACGGGCGAGGTCGCTCGGTCGACCGGGCAAAATTCGCTTCTTCAGCACTCTAAAGGCAATCAGCCTGGTTGAGCGGGCAAATAAATCCCCGGAATCGCTTGCGCTCCCGGTCGGGCGGCCTTGCCCGGTTGACCGGGCGAAAATCACGTCTCCCCTTTTTTCGAATTTTTTCGTTCACTCCTTGAAACTAGCTAGGCGCTCTGTGTGGCAAACTCGCCCGGTAGGGCAAGTTAAGAGGCCCGGTATGGCGAACTCGCCCGGTTTACTGGGCGGCTCAATTTCAAGCTTATTTTTCCGTCAAATTTGTCCTATGTTATGATATTGACCCCGTGCACACACTAAGCTCATCCAAATATCTGTACACTCTCTCTCACCTCTCTAAAAAAATAAGAAAAGCATTCTAAACTAATAAAGAAAAAGAAAAGTAAAGACGGGTTGCCTCCCGCAAAACGCTGGTTTAGAAAGGTCCCGCACGACCGTAGTACCTCAGATTTTAAAGGGAGGGAGCATCGAAGTAGATAACCTCTACTTGGCCTATGAAGGCGCCCTCATGGTACAGTTTCAAACGCTGATCATTCACTTTAAACTTCGTCCCCTCTACATTGGCCACTTCAATGGCTCCATGTGGCTTCACATTAGTGACAACAAAAGGTCCAGACCACTTTGACTAAAGCTTGCCAGGAAAACGCCTTAGTCTAGAATTGTATAATAGAACCTTGTCACCAAAATGATACTCGCGCTTCTCAATCATCTTGTCATGAAACCTCTTTGTCTGCTCCTTTTAAAGCTTGTGGTTCTCATATGCTTCCAGTCGAAGCTCATCTGACTCATTCAATTGAAGAAGTCTTGCCTCACCTGCAGCCTCTAAATCCAGGTTAATTTCTTTGACTGCCCAAGCTGAGAGATACTCCATTTCAACTGGTAAATGACAAGCTTTGCCATAGACCAACCGATATGGGGTGGTGCCGAGAGGTGTCTTAAAAGCAGTTCGCAGTGTCCACAAAGTGTCATCCAACTTTTGTGACCAATCTTTCCTTGACTTGTTGACTACCTTCTCTGAGATGCGCTTAATCTGACGATTGGAGACTTCAACTTGGCCACTAGTCTGAGGGTAATATGCCAAGCCAACCTTATGAGTAACGCCATATTTCTTCAGTAAAGCTTTGAAGGTTCTTTGATGAAAATGAGACCCCCCATCACTGATCAAGACTCTCGGGACTCCGAAGCGAGGAAAAATAATCTTCTTGAAGAGCTTAATGACCACCTTAGAATCATTAGTAGGTGAAGCCACAGCTTCAACCCACTTAGTCACATAATCCACAGCTACCAATATACTTCCTCCGTCCCGGAATACTCTTTACACTTTCACTAGTGGAAAAAACATCAAGTGCTCCGGTTAAAAACTGTACAAGTGCTCCGTATTTGACCCGTAGCAGACACCATACGAGCACTTGAGTATTTATCAAGTGCTCCGATTTTCAACCGAAGCACTTAGATTTACAAGTGATCCGGTTGCCTTAAAAACCGGAGCACTTAATGTATTTTAAAAAAAAAAAAATCGCTGTTGTTGTTCCTGTACAACAGCAAGCATACAACAACAACAAGAAGCTTGGCAGGCATTCCCCACAAACAATTAGCCATGTAGTACGAAAAATAATACTCACATTTACACAGAAACAGGCACATACATACAACACAACTCCAAGGCCCATAAAAGCAATAGCAACTATCTTGCATGGATATACTACTTTATATTACACTACCAAAAAATTCAATAAGCACAATTACATCACATTCAGCTTTTGAAGATAAAACAAAGTGCATAATATTAATATATAATCACAGAAAAATGATAAGCACCACATTATTTTTCATAAACAGAGATCATTTCTTTGCATCAAGAAAGTTACAGCAATAGAGATACAAGAGTAAGAACCTTATATCTAAGTAGAAGACAGAAAAAGTGTGCACTAATGTCGTACCAGGTACAAAGCACCCCAAAAACAACCCAGAGCATATGACTTGGGATGACAGGAAAACAACTTTATGCCTTTATCCCACAAGAAGAGTTGACTTTCGTTGATTAAATTTCTGAATATGTAGTACTTGCAATTATAATGGGGTGAGTTAATTACAATTCCTCATTGCCCAAGTTCATTACACAAAAGGTATGATACTCTGATCAACCAGTCACAAGTTTAAGAAAAAAGAAAACCAAATGAATGTATAAAGACAAACTTTATAAGAAAAAAGAAAACCAAATAAACCCATCGGTCAATCTATATCTTAAGGATTGCTAGAAACAATAGTCGTAGTAGTAACCACACACATCTAAAATGACATAGGACACATACCCTGGAAGTTCTAAAAACAAGCTAAAGTCGTTACTTTTTTTTTTGCAGCAGCTCCACTCTTTCATTCCGATATATAGGCTGAAATTTATTACAGAAGAAGCTTAGAAGTATATTAATAATGGTAAGTACAATATTATATAAGTGACTTCTAAGGACAAGATTCAGAAGTGGAGGAATAGTGTTCCTGTTGGCGACTTTATACACACAGATATAACTTCACACAAAAGATAAAGGGGATTATACCTTTATGAACATGAGATGAATTCTAAAGACTGATCTGAACACACAGGAAAATGATATATGCGAAACGGTATAACGATTTAGACGGATATGATCCATCAAGTGTATATGTGGGATCTACCATATTGGACAACGCATCTATGTCATGCAGCTGAGTGACTGCCCACCTTGATGCTTCTGGTACTGGTGAGATAATATTAGCTCCCTACTCCCCGTGCTACAACGAGGGAAACAGAGGAAATCCTAATCAATCATCCATCACTCTAGCTTCAAAAACATATATCATCATGATAAACACAGAACTCCTCCTTAGTTGTAGTATACCTCTAACTCTCAATTCCACTTTAGCAACTTAGCAAGGGAGGGGGAGTTTGTACATGACACTTCTGCTCCCAACATCTTTCGTAATCAACTTCAACTATTTCATCCCACAATTTCTCCTTTCTCATCACTTAAATTTGAAATCTTCAACAATATAGTATTGGTCGCACCGCGGAGGACAGATCATCATACCACTAACAAATCCCAAGTGAGATTCCATCATAAAACACTTGATAATAGGTTGTATAAGTTGTATAAGTCCTCTTCTCCGACGTCAAATCACATGATTGCACAAACAGGATTAAGTAGTTTTACGATACGACGAGCAGGATAGAGAATTCTACAATGCAACTAAAACCCAAGGTAACTCAAGTACCTAATTAGTCCAAAGCAAACAAATTAAGCTCATCAATACAGAAAACACTAAATAAAACTACTTACTTTAATTTCCTCAAAATCAATCAAATTGTGCTCAAGTCAAACACCCAAAAGGCCAAAACAAAACACAAAACCCCCACAACTAAAACTCAGTCAAACCCATTTTTTTTTTTCAATTCAACGATTAAAATCATACTTCACAACCAATAATCAAACAAAAATCATCAAAAACCCAAAAAAAACCACAAAGTAAAAAAATCAGCAATCAAATTAAGCAACTAATAACTCGGTAGCATACTTATAAACTAAAATTCAAACAATTTAATAATGAAGCTGAAAAGTTAAGCTGATCAGAGCAAATAAAAAGCAAAAATAAAAAGAATGAAAAGACATAATGAAATGCAGGCTGATTGAAGCTTACCATAGCATAAGGAAAAAAATGAAGGAGATAGAAAGAAACCCTAAATCGAAGGATGTAAAATAAGGGAAAGGGGGAATATAGTAAATGAAAAACATAGATCCAATATTAATCTATCATAGGCTTTCCTCCCAGTAAGAAGTTCTAGCATGAGTGCATGACTACCCCAAAACTGAAAAAAACACTTTCTTACACCATAAGCTCAGGATCACTGGAGTAGGAAGTACCTGAACTGTGTAAGTATCTGGTAGCACAGATGCTAAACCGCAGTCTGAAATTAGAGGCTCAAACTTATCATTAAGGAGAATATTTGCTATTGATGCGCTCAAGTTATACGATGTTCTTGTGGTATTTTAGGTGCACATTGCTAAGGGATTTGTTCGTAATTGTTAAGGTTTGCATAAAAATCATCCTTAGCGGAAGTTCGGAGTTTTGCGATATAAGTTGTGTTAATGTCATGCATTCCGAGCTTCCAAGGTAAAATGCATTTGAGCCGAGCATCACAAGCCACAAGCTCGCCAAGCCAAGCTCGACCCAGCGCCCAACGCCCAGCTCACCAGCAGCCATCGCACGCCCAGCAGCAAGCTAGGCCATCGCTCGCCCATCGCCCAACGCCAAGCTCACCCATCGCAGCAAGCCCACGCACGCCCATCGCCCATGTGCGCGCGCCCAGCGCTCGAGCCAAACCCGCCCAGCAAGCCGGCTCGCGACTCGCGACAATGGTCGCACCTCGCGACCTGATTCTCGCACCTCGCGAGATTCCTCGCACGGTGCGACCTGGCGTGGTTTTGGCCCAGCTCTTCAGCTCGTTGCGAAGGCAGTAGCTCATCGCACGGTGCGACCAGACTCGCACCTCGCGACCCCTATGGCGGTTTAAATGACGGCTGACTTTTGAGCCTTAGTATAAATACTAAACTTTGTTTTTAGACCTAGGGGGCAGCAGCCACAAGGAGAAGGAGTTTCCAAAACTCCACTCCTCTCTTGTTGTCTTCTCTTTTTAGTTTTTATTTTCTAGTTTAGTTTATGTAGATTTCAATTATGGGATTGGCTTATGCTATGCCGATTGTAGCTTGAACCGTTCTTGAACGAGATTAATATGGAGCTTCAAGCATTATTGTGAGATCTTTCTTATTTATTTATTTCCTTTGATTATGGTTTAATTTCTATGCTTGCTTTCTATGATTTTTGCATGATTATGCTAGGAATATTACTAGTTTGATTGTGTAATTAATCTAATGCTAGATTTAAGAATAGAATTGGATTGTTTTATTCTTTTATCAAATGGTAGCAAACTAGGGAGTAGCTTAGATGCAGATCATCTTGGTTATTTCTTGGGGAAATTGAATCAACTGTTGAATGTTTATCGCTTGTATGACGTTAGCAGGTCTATTGGTTCTCTGTGTTTAGTGCGCTATCGGATTGAATTTAGACGCAGATCGGACTAGGTTATCCTTTAGTTAGAGTTTTATAGTCACGCTGATCGTGCTATTCAACTAGGAATAAGGAGAACACGAGATTAATTCTCGACAATAGATAATTATGGAAATAATTAGAGTGGATGTTCAATGATCGATAATGAATTGAAGTGTATGTTAATCGGATTCAAGATCCTTCCTATATTGATTTCTCATTTTGTTTATATGCTAGTTAGTTGTAGTTTAGTTATAATCTACTTGAAACCCCCCTTTTGTAATTAGGTTTCTCGGCCCTTAGCTTAATCTAGGTTTCGAATCACGCTAAGTACTAAACTCGTCCCTGTTTCCCTGTGGATACGACCCCTACTTCCATTATACTTGTTTATTGTAAAAGAGAGTAGGAGAAATTTTATCTTTGGCCGGGTGGCGTTCACGACAAGCGCGGCCCGCCAAATTTTGGCGCCGTTGCCGGGGAAACGGTGTTACTTGTTTTTATTTAGAGTGATTTTTGAATGGAATTGCTTGTGCTCTTTGTTTTTGGTTGGCCACTCATATAAAGAATTCCCTTTTTGTTTTAGTTTCTAGTTTTCATCTTCCATTGAGCTCTATGTATTTCACTTTTGTATTTTGGACAAGAAGCATGGAACTTGTTGCTTAAACTCTCTTGGGAATGGTTGATTGACTCATACTTTATATCTTGGTTATTGTCTAGCTTTAAACATTTATATTAATGGTCATGACTTGGATTAGCTAGGAGTACTACTAGTTGATGTTTGTTGTTGACTTAATGCTAGGTTTGGGATATAATCTGATGTTATATGCTCAACCATGTTGTAGTAAGCTAGGTATTAATGATGCATTGCAAGAGTTCTTCTCAATCAATTTTGCAGGTACTTGAAGTGGAGATTGACATGGAACCACCATTGTCACACATGGAGCACAACCCAATGATTAAGCTTAAGGTATTAAGTCGAGCTCACGACTTTAAACAACAGCGCTTCTCGGGAGGCAACCCGAGACCCCTTTATTTTCTTTCTTTCTCTTTATTTTTCATCAAATTTCCACCACCACAACAAATTTTCTTTCACCCACCACCCACCCACTAAAAAGATCCACAACCAATCTTCATCCACTTGGAACCAAAATCCACAAAAGAAAATCCGTTGGGAGGACTTCAATAGCTAGGAGTTGGTACACTAGAGGATTGAGATTGTTAATGTATCTTTTCGATCTCTTAAGCTAGGTGCAAATCTCACAAATTCAAAACTTTTGAGCTTGTCATTTGTTTGAGTGATTCGAGGGAGAGGGTTGTGAGTTGATTTATGAGATTTGAGTTGGTGTTGTTAAGAAATTTGAGTTTGACGGATTGTTTGGTCATGAGTTTTGAGCATTCGATCTTCGATTTACCCGATTTTCGATTTTCTCCCCCCATTTTCAGTTTACTTTTGCTTTTAATTGTCGACACATTGAGGACAATGTGTAGTTTAAGTAGGGGGGGAGGGTATTCTCATTCTCGTGTATCTATGTTGTGTATATTACTTTCAATTTGAAAAAAAAAAATGGAAATGAAAAAATGAAAATGAAAAATAAAAAAAAAAAAAAAAAAAAAATGATGATGAAATGAAACCCGCTGAGTTGAAAACCCACAAGGGTGGGCGACTCAGGCAAAAATGGGGGCCCGGATAGGTTGAAAACCCGAAAGGGCAACCTATGCAAAAAAGTGGCTTATATTGAGCGGGTAAGATGGTGAGATAAAAAAAAATGTGAGAAGCTAGGATGAAAACCCGAAAGGGCTCCTAGGCAAAATGAGAGATTAAGAGAGAATTATACACTTTGAAAACTCATTTGCCGGAGATGGTGTCATAAGGTTGAAAGCGTTTTCGGGTTGGGTTAGTGAATTCATCCTTTGTTTTGTGAAGATCTATTTAAAGTTGGCTTTCACATTCTTTTGGGTTGATTGTTTGTTTTTGGGAGTAAGCATGGAATTTATCCCTTTTTGTCTTTGTTCCATGGCTTGCTATTCTAAATTAGTTGTAGTAGTAGTAGTTTTAGTTTATCTTTTGAGGTTTTAGGCGAGTTGTCATTTTGATTGTGGCGTTGGAGTGAGTTCAATTCCTTTGAGATCCTTCAGGATTTGAGCTCACATTTTGGTTGTCGTTTGGTGATTATTGTTGTCGCGTCTTTTTATTTTTCAGGTGAGCTCGAATCTAAGTGTGGGGGAATCATCGTCCCTTACGTTTAGGTTTTTGAGCGGATGTTGTTAAGATGTGATGATGATGATGTAGTTAATGGGGAGTGTAGGTTGGTGTCGTTAGTTTGGGTGATGATTTATTTGGTGATCCTCATTTTGAGTTTACTCGAGGTCGAGTAAAGTTCAAGTGTGGGGGTATTTGATGCGCTCAAGTTATACGATGTTCTTGTGGTATTTTAGGTGCACATTGCTAAGGGATTTGTTCGTAATTGTTAAGGTTTGCATAAAAATCATCCTTAGCGGAAGTTCGGAGTTTTGCGATATAAGTTGTGTTAATGTCATGCATTCCGAGCTTCCAAGGTAAAATGCATTTGAGCCGAGCATCACAAGCCACAAGCTCGCCAAGCCAAGCTCGACCCAGCGCCCAACGCCCAGCTCACCAGCAGCCATCGCACGCCCAGCAGCAAGCTAGGCCATCGCTCGCCCATCGCCCAACGCCAAGCTCACCCATCGCAGCAAGCCCACGCACGCCCATCGCCCATGTGCGCGCGCCCAGCGCTCGAGCCAAACCCGCCCAGCAAGCCGGCTCGCGACTCGCGACAATGGTCGCACCTCGCGACCTGATTCTCGCACCTCGCGAGATTCCTCGCACGGTGCGACCTGCGTGGTTTTGGCCCAGCTCTTCAGCTCGTTGCGAAGGCAGTAGCTCATCGCACGGTGCGACCAGACTCGCACCTCGCGACCCCTATGGCGGTTTAAATGACGGCTGACTTTTGAGCCTTAGTATAAATACTAAACTTTGTTTTTAGACCTAGGGGGCAGCAGCCACAAGGAGAAGGAGTTTCCAAAACTCCACTCCTCTCTTGTTGTCTTCTCTTTTTAGTTTTTATTTTCTAGTTTAGTTTATGTAGATTTCAATTATGGGATTGGCTTATGCTATGCCGATTGTAGCTTGAACCGTTCTTGAACGAGATTAATATGGAGCTTCAAGCATTATTGTGAGATCTTTCTTATTTATTTATTTCCTTTGATTATGGTTTAATTTCTATGCTTGCTTTCTATGATTTTTGCATGATTATGCTAGGAATATTACTAGTTTGATTGTGTAATTAATCTAATGCTAGATTTAAGAATAGAATCGGATTGTTTTATTCTTTTATCAAATGGTAGCAAACTAGGGAGTAGCTTAGATGCAGATCATCTTGGTTATTTCTTGGGGAAATTGAATCAACTGTTGAATGTTTATCGCTTGTATGACGTTAGCGAGTCTATTGGTTCTCTCGTGTTTAGTGCTTTGCTATCGGATTGAATTTAGACGCAGATCGGACTAGGTTATCCTTTAGTTAGAGTTTTATAGTCACGCTGATCGTGCTATTCAACTAGGAATAAGGAGAACACGAGATTAATTCTCGACAATAGATAATTATGGAAATAATTAGAGTGGATGTTCAATGATCGATAATGAATTGAAGTGTATGTTAATCGGATTCAAGATCCTTCCTATATTGATTTCTCATTTTGTTTATATGCTAGTTAGTTGTAGTTTAGTTATAATCTACTTGAAACCCCCCTTTTGTAATTAGGTTTCTCGGCCCTTAGCTTAATCTAGGTTTCGAATCACGCTAAGTACTAAACTCGTCCCTGTTTCCCTGTGGATACGACCCCTACTTCCATTATACTTGTTTATTGTAAAAGAGAGTAGGAGAAATTTTATCTTTGGCCGGGTGGCGTTCACGACAAGCGCGGCCCGCCAGCTATTCTACAATACCAATGCAATATTAAATGCCACTTTATCATATCAAAAATTATAGGGTGAGGTCGATGCTGATTACCGATGCAGATTTAAATAAATTCTTATTATGTTTAAAAGTAGTTAACATTCCTCTTATGTTGAAACAGACGGCATAAGATGAGAAAATACAAATAGCTGACGACTCTGAAACTTGATCTCACAAAAGCATACAGAGTACATCCTTGTTCGGAAGGGAGTTCAGCAGTACTTCTCGCATTATTTTAGTTCGAAAAGGTGCTAAAGAGATTAGCTTGTCCAATCTACAGATGCTGCCTACTTTAAAGAAGTTGCTAGAAAAGGGTTCATCAATACTTCTCACAATTATGTTAAGCTAAACTCTTTCTTAATTCATTTTGCTTTTTTATATGAAATAAAAAAAATTGGTTTTGGCACTTTTAGCTGCTTATCCATTCCCCTGCTACTAAGTTTAGAAAACAAAAGAAGAAATAGCAACACAGATTACCTTTTTGTTATGAAAAATGCGATTAAGTGACATAATTAATCTATTCAAAGTAGAAGTATGAGAAGAAATTAAACGAGAACCAAGAACTGAAAATAAAGATTGCAAATTTAAGCAAAAATTAAGAAAAAGGGAGAGGAAGTTTACCAAAAGATAGATCAGAAACTGGTGGTTTTTTAGCGTTGGTGAGATTTGAGTAAGCGAAAGAGGCAGAGTGAAGAAACAAGGGGAAATGAAATAGGAGTAATCTGGCCAAAAACACGAAGAAAAATCATCAGCAAAAACGAAACAACAACAAAAACAAAACAAATCAACAACCAAAATGGAACAAAATCAACAACGAAAATAAAACAATCAACAATATAAGGAAGAAAAAGTAGCGAAAAAGCCAGGAAGAATGAGGATGGAAGCCTCGCGAGTCACGAACAAGAATTAGGGTTTGTTCTGGCGGAGTCGTTGTCTGCAGTGGTTTTTTAGCATCAGAAGCGCCACCCTCGACTACATTTGAGTTATCATCCATGGTGGTGGTGTGAGCCACGAACAAGAATTAGGGTTAGGGTTTCGATTTGATTGATAAATTCGTGAGTAAAGGGAAGAGAAAGGAAGTGAGTGAAGGAAGCGGAAGAAAGAGCTAAAGAAGGGAAAAACAGTGGAATGTGTACGCCGGTAGAAAAGGATATTTTTGGAATTTATGAATCCCAACTCTAAAGGGCTTCGGTTAATAAGATCCACCGGAGCACTTGTAATGTATTTTTTTTAATTAAAAAAAAACTGGACCAAGTGCTCCGTTTTTAAATCAACCGAAGCACTTGTTAAGTAGCAAAAGCATTTTTTTACACTAGTGTTTCCTTTTTCATCTGTCCCATAATACTCTTTACACTTCTATTTTTGGATATGACCCACTATTATTTTAATCCTTCTACCTTTTAAGCATTGGCCCACACTCTCTCCTCCAAATAAAATAATACCACTCCTACTACCAACTAACTCTAACCATGGCCCACACTCTCTCCCCTTAAAATAAAATAATACTACTTTTACTAACTACTAACTCTTATCACATCTACTTTTCAATAAAATAACAATTGATAACCAAACAACAACTTATCATCTAAAACTACGTGTATTGATAAGTGTCAAGAGTATTCTGGGACGGATGGAGTATATTTGTTCCCACAAGAAGAAGGGAAAGGTCCCATGAAATCAATGCCCCACACATCAAAGGGCTCAATCTCCAATATTCCCATCTGTAGCATCTCCTGTCTCTTTGAAATATTGCCCGTTCTTTGACACTCATTACAAGAAAGGCAAAAGGCACGGGCATCTTTAAAAATAGTAGGCCAAGAAGAACCTACTCCGGAGAACTCTATAAGTGGTGGCCTGTGAGCCAAGATGCCCACTACAAAGCATACTATGACAGTGTTGTAGGATTCCAGCTATCTCCTAATCAGCAACACATCTTCTGAACAAGCCATCTGAGCACTTCTTGTATAGAAGTGGCTCTTCCCAATAGTAATGCTTAGCATCATGATAAAACTTCTTGCGTTGTTGGTAAGTCAAATCTGAAGGATGAGAACCACCAACACAATAGTTAGCAAAATCAGCATACCATGGGGATTGAGTAGACACATAAAAAAGATGATCATCAGGAAAAGAATCATCTATGGGACCATCAACACTTGACTCAAATCTCAATCTGGAGAGATGATCTGCAACGACATTCTCAGCACCCTTCTTGTCACGGATCTCCAAATCAAACTCTTGTAATAAGAGTATCCAGCGAATAAGTCGTGGCTTGGCTTCCTTCTTAGCCATTAGATACTTCAAGGCAAAGATGATCGGTATGGACAATCACTTTCGAACCTATGAGGTAGGTTCGAAACTTGTCAAGAGCATAGACAATGGCCAATAACTCCTTCTCTGTAGTAGCATAATTGACCTGAGTTTCATCCAATGTCTTGCTGGCATAGTAGATAGCATGGAGAACCTTGTTCTTCCGTTGGCCAAGCACAGCACCAACTACATAATCACTAGCATGACACATGATCTCGAAGGGAAGACTCCAATCTGGAGGTTGTATGATAGGGGCAGTGATCAATGCTTCCTTAATCCTGTCAAAAGACTCCACACAAGCATCAGTAAAATCAAAAGTGGCATCCCCGCATGACCCAGAAAACTCCTCACTCCCTTGATAATCACAGGAGGAGGAAGTTTCTCAATCACCTCAATTTTTGCCCGGTCAACTTGGATGCCACGTTCAGAAACAAGATGACCAAGTACCACTCCTTCATTGACCATGAAGGGACACCTTTCCCAGTTTAAGACCAAATTAACATCAGTACAATGCCTAAGTACTCTAGAAAGGTTATGCAAACACACATCAAAGTCAGACCCATAGACACTGAAATCATCCATAAATACCTCCATGATATTCTCAATGAAATCAGAAAAGATGGCCATCATACATCTTTGAAATGTGGCACGGGCGTTACACAAACCAAATGGCATTCGGCGGTAAGCAAAAGTGCCATAAGGACATGTGAACTTCGTCTTATCCTGACCTTCTAGGTGAATGAGAATCTGAAAGAAACCTGAATATCCATCAAAATAACAGAAAAAGCTATGTTTTGCTAATCTTTCTAGCATTTGGTCAATAAAAGGGAGGGGGAAGTGATCTTTCAAGGTGGCTATGTTTAATCTGCGATAGTCAATACACATTCGCCAACCTGTAACAGTACGAGTAGGAATTAGTTCATCCCTATCATTCTTAATGACAGTAATTCCCCCCCTTTTTAGGAACAACTTGAACCGGGCTCACCCACTTAGAATTTGAGATGGGGTAGATGATGCCCGCGTCAAGTAGTTTCATTATTTCCTTCTTCACTACCTCTTGCATATTAGGATTCAAACGTCTTTGGGGTTGTATGCAAGGGCGATGATGTTCTTCCAAGTATTCTATGCATAAAAAAATCAGAACTAATACCCCTTAGATCATTAATACTATACCCAATAGCCTTTTTGTGCACGTGAAGCACTGTAAGAAGTTGTGAAAGCTGGCTATCTGTGAGTTTAGTACTGACAATCACAGGGCATTCCTCATTATCATCAAGAAATGCATATTTGAGGTGAGAAGGTAAAGGTTTAAGTTTTAACTTCTTTACCTGTAGCTCATAAGTAGAGCAGATAGTCTCCATTGCCTCACATTCTACTGCCTTATCAGTATCAAGGCCATCCAGTTCAAAAAATTTCTCTAATAGATCATCTGACAGAAATTGGTGATAATCACCTCCAGAAATCTGTTCCAGTACAACAATCCTGCAGCATGTGTGCTCAAGCATAGGAGACTTAATAGCATTGGTTAGTTTAAAAGTAATAGTATCATCACCAACACTTAAAGTCAGAGAGCCGGATTTAACATCAATAACAGCACCGGCAGTACACAAGAAAGACCTACCCAAAATAATGGGGATCTGACTATCCTCCTCCATATCTAGCACTACAAAAGAATTTTCCAACCCTGACAGGAACATCCTCTAAAATACCCAAAGGATATTTCACAAAACAATCTGCCATCTGCAAAGTAATGTGGGTGCACTTTAAAACTCCCAAGTTCAGTTTATTACAGATAGATAAAGGCATAACAGATACACTAGCTCCTAGATCACATAAAGCCTTATCTATAAACAATGCACCTACATGACAGGGGATGGAAAAACTACCAGGATCCTTTAATTTTGGTTGGATTTTATTTTGCAAAACAGCACTACATTCTTCAGTTAGAGCAACTCTATCTAGACCACCAAAATCCTTTTTCTTAGTAATCATGTCTTTTAAAAACTTGGCATAAACAGGCACTTGGGAAATTAAATCAGTGAAAGGAACTGTTACCTCAAGATTCTTGACCATAGACATGAACTTACCAAGTTGTTGATCAACCTTGGATTTTTGCATCCTGTGAGGAAAAGGTAGTGGTGGTGTAGGAGAATCAGTAACCCTCTCCTTTTGCTTCTTTGCTTCATCTACTTTCACTTGCTCAATTTCAGCTTTTGAGCTATCTTCACCTTCATTTTCATCCACTACATCATTCTTGTCTGGAGGTGGCGAATCATCAGTAGGCATAGGAGGAGCATCATACTGCGTACCGCTTCGAAGAGTGACAACATTAGCACTCTCTTTGGGAATTGGTTGCCCCGGCAAATGACCTGGTTGCCTCTGTGCATTATTTCCTGCCACCTGAGCAAGCTGAGTCTCCAAATATTTGGTAGTGTTCTTCAACTATTTGATGTTATCTTCATGACTTTTCTACATAGAAACCATCATTTTCATCAGATCAGATATGGTAGGCTCTTGAGAGCTGGCATTCTGAAAAGCTTGCTGCTGATACCCTTGGTGTGAAGGCCTATTGAAACCAGGAGGGGGATTCTGAGGAGCCCCTTGGTAATATTGTTGTCCGGGCAATGCTTGTGGTGGGTTTTGATGAGGTGGTTGGTAGGATGTTTGTGGCATTGGTTGAGGGTTCTGAACATTATTGTTTTTGTAGGAAAAATTAGGATGATCCCTCCAACCTGGGTTGAATGTGTTGGAATATGGGTTATGTGGAGGTCTCTGCTGAAAAGCATTTGCATGCTCCATCTGATTCGAGTCCGGTTGATTATAAGAACAATCATAACCAAAGTGGCCTTGAACACCACACACCTCACAGTAAGAAGAGGTAATAGGAGCCATGGAAGACATAGCATTAATACTCATAGGGGAGTATTAGGATCGTGAAGATTTAAGTGTATCCATCTTCATGCTCAACTGGGCAACTTGTGCAAACAACAAGGCATATGCATCAGCATCCAACTTTTTCTTTGTAATAGTCCTGGAAGAACTATGATCATTTGCTGCTAAGTTGGCCAGAAAACTATACCCTTCATTCACCTCCTTGTCTAGGAAAACACCCCCTGCAGATGAATCAATTGTACTCTTGATATGGGGTTGTAGACCATTGTAGAATGCCTGAGTGATGAACCACTTGTCTAGATTGTGGTACGGTGTGGGCATTCTCTCTGCATATCCTTAAACCTATTCCATGCTTCCTTCAATGTCTCATCAGGTTCTTGTTGGAAGGTAACAAGCTTGTGTCTGATTTCTGCAGTCATGGTAGGAGGGTAGTATTCTCTCAAGAATGCTTCAGAAATAGCATTCCACTCATTTTCTTGAACATCATTCAACCATTTTTGAGCTTTGTCTTTCAAAGAAAACTCAAATACCATGACCTTCAACTGATCAGGAGTGACCCCTTGATGCTTAACGGTACGACATAATTGTTGAAACCGTTGTAAATGATTTGCAGGGTCTTCAGATGGATGCCCTCCAAACTGGATCTGTTGGATCATATTAATGAGGGCAGGCTTAATCTCAAAATTGGCCGCTTGAATGTCAAGCATAGTAGGACCTGTGGAAATGCCACCAGGAGAAGGTACCCCATAAGATTTCAATGACTTAGGAGATATGATTGGCTCTGAAGGACATTCTGTGGATTTTCCCTGGTTAGCAGACTGCTTCTTCTTCTTTTGTTGCTTTTTGAGTTGCCGGGTGGTTTTCTCAAGATCAGGATCAGTTGGAACTGGAGTACCTGTTCTTTTAGACCTGGGCATAAAAGAAACAAAGAGAAGTGTGCAGTGAGATAGCCTCAATTGGAACTTGCAGTTCCAATGAGACAACAGAAATAGTTAGAATAATCAATCAAAAAGCTATAGAAATTAGTCGTCTCCCCGGCAACGGCGCCAAAAACTTGATGGGTTTTAAATATATACCGCAAGTGCACGGTGTCTGTTGTTAGCAGAAACTGGCAAATACGGGTCGATCCACAGGAAGAGGAGTTCTATAGATTTGTGCTCAATTATTTAACTACTTCAAGAAATAAATTTGATTGAATAATTAACAACTAAACTAGAATAAGCTATAATACAAAAAGATGGAAGTTTATCAAATAATTAAAAACCTAGGGCAATCGATCGGTCCACCATGCTTATACCAATTTAATCACTACAATATAGTTCAACAATACTTGGATTGAGGTTCGAATAATTAGAGTATTTCGTTAATCCTACGGTCGGGCCTTAACAACTCTTAGATCAACATATGCCAGTACGGTCGCTCAACATAATCAGATCTACCTATTGTAACAAGCCTCTAATGAGTATGATATTTCAATTCTAACTCCTATTAGCTAAACATAACCCATGATATTGCGCAATTACATGAATTAAACAAGCATAACAAATCAATAGGAAATTACTCTAATTCAATCCGAATGCCGAAGAACATTAAACCACAATCAAATAGGTATAAACATGGCTTCCCTCTCTAAACCCTAGAAATAGACTACTCACTCATGATAATAATAAATTCAATAAACATAATGCAAATATGAGAATTCATTAAAATAAGCAAAGTAAAGAAGAATACCGAATTATTGAAGAACAATGAAAACCAAAATCGATGATCTTTATAATCTCCAAAGTAAAGAGCTAATACAAAGCTAGAGAGAGACTAAGTGTTTTAAACCTAAAAAACGCAAAAAATCAGATCCTAATCGAAATTACTAAAGCCCTATTTATAGTTTTTACAAAACCGGCTAAAAAAAGCAAAAATTAACCTTCCGAAAAAACCGCCAGATCGGGCGACGCTGTTCTAAAACTACGACAAAAAGGAAATTCCGCCCGGTCAACCAGGCAGAGCCTCTCGATCGGGCGCGCAAGCAGATTTTGGTCTCTCCTCGCCCGGTTAGCCGGGCGGACAAGCCTTGGAGAATGCTCAACTTTGTGGCTCGCCCGGTCGACCGGGCGAGAGTGATTTCTCGCTCTTTTTGGTGTAATCTTGTCTGAATCACTTGTGCAATCTCTTGGATCTTCTATGGGCTATATGTGGTCCGTTGGACTTTCGTTCCGCAACTCAAATGAGGATGCTAAACGCTTAATCTGCACAAAAACATCTAACACACGGAAACAAGTCCAAACATATCAAATCACACAAAAATTGAGCTCCAAAGAGCTCAAATCAACAATCAAAGCTAAGGGAATTGAGCTAAATAATCTATATAAAATAGATACATCAATGGTAAAAATAATTACATGTGCGGTTTCATATCCAAATATACTCACTTTTGTCTCTCTCCATTCACTATTTCTGTCACCCGCTTATCGACTCGCCCATTATCGGCTCGTTATCGACCAGCGACCCCCATAGACTCGATCCGCTATCGATCCCTTATTAGGGGACCATTTATGATTCGGCCAACTTTCAACCCACATCGACCCTCGCCCACCCGCCCAATAATCAGGTCTAATCATAATACATTGCCCATGTTTGCTTTACATCTTTGGGCTTTGTCTTTAATGCTTTGCTTTACACTTGTTCTTTATTTTACTTATGAATTGCTTATAATGTTAGTATTAGACTATTGCTTGGGCAGTTGGGCACTTGGGCAGGGGTTTCCAGATGTTTGAAATTGCCTTTCCTTTCCCTTCTTTGTAAGTGGTACTTGATGTATTAATTACACTTTATTTTTAGAGAATTGTAACACTTTAATCTATATGTTATTTGTATATCTTATTTTAACCCTAATCTGAACTAATTATATAGAACATATTATGTTGTAAAACTTGTATTTTGATCTGAGAGATACCTTGGGTCAATACAATAAGTAACTATATTATTATTCATTAATTTCATAATTCATTTATTACTATCCGTATTTTTTGTCCAGTGGGAAAATTGAAAAATTGACGTAATAAATAGAAAAAATCTTAAAGGTTTAAGTTTGAAAATAATAGTTTAAAAGGAATTGGGGTAAGAGAATATATTATCAATAGTTTCTTAGTAGTACTGTAATAAGAGTGTTAGAGATCTAAATATTTGTTAAGTGTTTTTAATTACAAAACTTTATCATATCTTATTCGGCTAAACCCTTGTTAGGGTTTTATTTTAATACCGCAAGTGAACGGTGTCGTAGCACATACGGGTCGAACTCATGGAGGTGCAAGACTAAACACTAGTTGACTCTAGACTATGAAATAGCTAAACAATCCAAATATCCAGAAAAATCTATAAATTAACAACTAAACGAATAACAAAATATGACAAACTCGATGTATATGATGATTAAAACACTAAGATTAAGCATCACCACTAATATGAATTGATCAAAATATAACTCACATCCCAGTTATTCAATTATAGTTTAGGTGAGATTGACATTCCCTTATGACTCGGTCATTCCTCAATACCTAGAGCTTACTTTCGTGATAGCAAAAGGCCTAACTAACATGTATGTCTCCTATTTTCATAGCTTATACACACATAATTAGAAGCATTAAGAACCAATGTCAAATAATTCCCAATTCTAGTTCTCACCTATTTTCATGGGAGAATTCAAATCAATAACTAGATTATCTAAATTAAGACCCAACTTTCGTTGATGAAAACATCAAACAAATATTCCTAATTTCAACTCCAAAGCTTTTGTTGATAATATAAAACTAGGGCTAAATCAAGACGCAAAATTGACAATAAAAATAATCTTATCAAACCCTAAACATATAACTCAATAAACGGGAATTAGAGAAGAATTTACATGATCAATCCATACTAAGGCTCAACTCAATCCTAGATAAAAAGACTACTCACTAATCATGGCAATAAATTCAATAAACTTAATAGAAAACATAATTAAAATATAATAAAGAGAAGAGAAGAGAAGAGAATAAAACTTGATACACAATACTTGAATTGAAGATGAATATGAAATCTTGATCAAAGTCACAATCTTGAATCTCCAAAAAGCAATAGAGAATAAACTAGGGCAAAACTAAAGAGAACTTGAGAGGAAAACGTAATAAGAGAATAACGTGTAAAATAGAATAATGAATAAATGTCCTAACCTAATTAGAAATCCACTAATATAAAAGTTAAATCTCCTAATACTAGTAGGAAACCAAGTTACAAGATAAGGAAGGCTAAATAAATCATTAAAGGGCCGGAATTTTGCAATCCGTGCGCGCGTAGGAAACCTCAGCGAAACTGGGCCAACTTACGAAGCCAATATCTCTCAGATATAGCTCGCCTTGGGCCGTGCAACCTATCTTTGGAAAGATCTTCAAGCCTACTTTCCAATGCCGCTGGAATAATCCAATTATCATTGACGAGTCAAAAGTTATGGATCAAAGAGTGAACATGACTCAATTTCCACGAATCTCTCATTGAATTCCAACTCCAATTTAGCTCCAATTTGCACTCAAATACATCCAAAATGATCCTTACCAACGTAGCCTGTTTTCAATTGCTCCTAATTACTCAAGCTTGTCCAATAATACTTCAATTATGTTCTCAATACCTGAAATTCATCAAATAATACCAAAAACACACAAAAGGAGTAATATTTCGCAAATTAAGTAATAGTATATAATTATGAACTACAATGCACCTAAATGTTCCTAAAATGCAAACTAAATGCACCTAAAACCTATATAAAAATACGATACATCAACTCTTACTTTTCATTCAAGGTTACATATTCGATACCTTACAATTAAACAATATTTATATTTTTTAATTGATGAGTTCATATTGACACAAAGCATTTGCATTAGAAGCTTGAGGAAAGTGGTAGATAGGCTTCCTTATAAGCACCTTTAATATATCGGTTTTTTCACCAGGTTCCCTTGTGGAATTTTAAAATTCATGGGGTACCCCTACAGTTTGAAAAATGCACCAGGTACTCTTACTATTTCAATAAAATTCATGAAATTAGGGTTAATGATTAACGGAAGCTTCCGTTAGTCATTAACCCTAATTTTAACCCTAATTAAGCTTCCATTAGGGTGTCGGCGGTTGGGTGGTTAGGGTTATGGCATTAGGGTTGGGGTTAGGTATTAGGTGGTTAGGGGTTAGGGTTAGGGTTAGGGTTTAGGGTTAGAGGGCTTAATTAGGGTTAGAGGAGTTAATTAGGGTTAATGATTAACGGAAACTTGACGCCGTTAGTCATTAAAGGAATTTCGTGAATTTTATTGAAACAGTAAGGGTACCTGGTGCATTTTTCAAACTATAGGGGTACCCCATGAATTTTAAAATTCCACAGGGGTACCTAGTGAAAAAACCGTTAATATGTTTGTATATTACTCCGGCCTCCATCTTCAAATAGATGCTCCATTTTGGCTTGCACATTCGCTGATACACAACATCTACCATTAATATTTATAATTATCCATTATTTAATAAAATTATAAAAATTAATATTTTGAAAATATACATGGAGACAAATCTAATTTCGTCTTATATGCTAACATTGGGGTTTTATACATATGTAGAAAATTATGGTCAAAAGTAGCAATGTACTCTAGTAAACGGTCAACATATGCGCTATAAAATACTAACAATATACTCTAGAATTGAGCATTTCTCATCATGAACTGAAGTAAGCAAGTCCATCACAATATCACATCGAGAATTCATTCACTATATCAATTTTTCTCCTGATTTTTGTGGTGTAATAAGAACAATAGCAACTATGCGTCTCCATATAAGGCTAGAAGCAGACACTTCCAAGTTCCAACAATGATCGTATCTTCTAATGGAGCATACGATAACCTTTTTTCTGAAAACTTCCTCGTCCATAAGTAGCAAGCATTATCTCAAGAAGAAGAGGAAATTGTAAGAAGATGAACAATGTGACCGGCAAACTTGCTAGTGCGCCAATCGAAAGCAATCTCCATGCCTTATTTTGACCTAAAACAAGGTAAAGCGCAGAACTAAAAGCAATCATAAGCGATGATATTGAGATGAACAACATGCTAAGGCCAATGATTAACCTCTTCGGTAGAGCATAATGAAAATCAGCCTCCGCATAACGTGAAGTGAGGATTGACAAAAACATCAAGATGGAAGTGACTGATGAAAACAAAGAGACAGCATCAAAGACACCAAAAACTGCAAAAGCTCTCTGATGCTCGTGTTTTGGCATAATGTATAAAGGGGTCCCGTCGTTTTGATCATTGCCACCCGGTACCGTTATGGCAGCAGCAAATACTACAGTGGCAATAAGGGATGCCGCAACAGTGCATGAAGTTGCCGTGTCTTTCATCCACTTTTCTCCTTCTTTAACCAAATCTTGATGCGCCTCACTGAATACAAACGATGGGGTTTTCCCTTCTGCATTCTTCCAACCTTTGTATGCAGGTTGAACAAACTTTTCAACTTCCTGAAGAGACAGATTATAATTTATATGATGTTACTAAATCTATGTAATAACTAGCTCGATCACACCATCAATGACTAATGGATTTGTTAGACAATCCAAATAGTTTAAAAAGAAGCACCTTAAACCATTGTAGCTCACGTTGCATCTGTAGAGCTGCACCAGATACAAGATTAAGGCGGTCTGAAGGCGGTAATCTACCAGCCAGATGCAATATATTGTTCCCATGTGGATCTATATACCTTGTTACTAAATGTCTATACTCGCTCATTTGGTATATGAGGTTAAAGACATTTTCTCGACGATATGTAACTGCTAGCTGAAAAACATTGTGATTTTCTTCATTAGAAGACCAAATAGCAGGAGGAAATGCCGCAACAATCTCTTCTACAATCTCATCAATGCCTAACTTGGCTGCTAGATGGAGTGGCTCTTGAAGCATTGAAAACGCTTTGGCATCATCCAACTCCATGATTTCCCGGCACAAGCATGTGACAAGTAGGATAGCTTGATGATGCATAAATTTTGTGTCTCTAACATACTTCAAGTATGAAACTGCAATTAAAATGTCCATTGTGATAAGAAACATACAGAACAAACCTCTAAGGAATCACAGTCATCAAGATATTTGGATATGACTTTATTTTAGTCACAAGATAAACCCAACTCTTTCAAAACTACAGTTATTACCACGATCCCCATAAAGCATCATGTAAAACTGCACTTTGATTTCAGTCTTTAGATAAATTTTATGGGCTACCTGCAATAGTATACTGCTAATGCTTTCTAGCAAAGTACAACAGAAAAAGAAAGAAAGAGAGCATACAACATAAAATTGCGGAAAGCAGCTAGTACATTTGAACACAAATCAATTACTTCTTGAGATCTAGTATTTGCATATATTCAACAATAAGCACACGTCTTAAAGGCTTCTTTTTTCTCTTTAATGATCATTGCTAGAATATGGAATGATCATTGCTACAAACTTTCCCCGATCACAATGTATGTCCATCTCAACATGTTTAGAATAAAGTTAATGTTGAACTGGATTAGAGGAGAGGTTCACTAACACTTATGTTATCACTTTATCGGTCTTATCACAATAGACAAAAATGGCTTTGCGGAGGGGATGATGAACTTGAAGCATTAAGTTCCAAAGGAGTTGTCATAAAAATTCTAAGTTGATGTTGGACTGGATTAGAGGAGAGGTGCACCTCACTAATGTTGTTGAATTTTTTATATCAGGAATAGTCAACCTGTTTCAACGATAGTGAGATCCTCCGAAATTGTGTCATAGATCCAAAAGAGGACGACAACACCCAATTGCTTACACTTTGGAGGAGTTTTGGACTTTTGGTAGTTTATTCAATGTGATCCATTATATTGTGAGCTCAAGCAACAACTGGATATAATTAAACCCTGCATCGTGTTGCACAAGTTGAAGATCTAAAGTGAGAGGATATGGAGGGAGGAAAAACCAACTATGGTATCATAGTGGTTCTAGGGAGGCTGATTGTTGAAGGAAAAAAAAATCTCAGCCTCAGTTTAGGAGCTTAGGCTCTTGATACCATACTAGAATATAGAACTATAGAAGTCCCCCCACATAACCGGGATTTATATTGATAGTGTACGCAAGAATATTGAATATACAAGAATTCTAAATATACACAACTAAGGTGAGTGCCACATAAATAAAATATTTTCATAGAATCCTAGGTATAAAAGGAAAGAATAATAGACGATACCTATATATACACAACTTACGAAACTTGGTCCAATAAATTACACACATAATGTATTTATGATCAATATCAAATACGCACAACCAAGGAATCTTAAAATTTCCTCTAAGGTTACCACATGAGATGTCAGGGACGTATGGTGACAAAGAACTTACAAGGATTTAAAACTTCTGGCCAAAACTTCAGGTGGCATCCACTTGGGAAAGCGTTAGGCTTCTCAGTTAACACACTTAGAGGAGAGCCAAGACCGCTAAGTTCCATGGTTGCCAAGTCTGGGTACAAATTAACCAGTTTGAGAGCTATATCTGTGCAAAGATAGATTTTAGACCATAGAACAGAGTGATGAGCATAAAAGTCAGTAATCAGAAGTAATATATATGCAAACTGATTTTGATGATGTACTATGACTATGGTACATTGAGAACTTGCTGATATAAACTATAATCTACTCTTGTAGAGGACTGAGAATCTTTTGGACAGGCGGGAGAGGTATGAAATCAACTCCACCTCTCCACCAGGGGGTGATAAATGACAAACCATCCTGCCATCTCCTGGTTCTCATCAGGTTATATTATTTACATAATACTTAACAACAAAAACGAAGCTTAAACATGTGAAGGAATATTTTTCTTTTACTTGATAGTTAAGGTACTAGCACAATGACGGTTACCTTGACCATTGATCGATGTTTTTCATGCTGAATATGCTTAAATAAATGCATACTAGCAGATTTTATTTACACTGGTTGATCTTGAAAGGTAAGACATGATTTAGAATCATAAATTTATGATAGAAGCATAAAGGCATTCTCATATGAGATCAGATACCGAGCTAATTAAACAAATGGGATCAACTATAAGCAAGCAAGAAATTGTGAATATATGATACAAACATAATAAGGTCTAATGAGCTAACCAAATAAGGCCATATTTTCTTTCTAAGAGCAAGGGTCTAACACAATCTGCAGTAATGAAATTGTTGATCAATTATGCCAAAAAAAGTATATATGAGATAATATCTTGTTTCTATGAAAAAACAAAGTTGTTTGATATCTCACCATAGAATTCCGCAATAATGATTGAAATGAGGAGCTTAACCCCAGATTCACCAGAGAATGGACTAGGATCCATGTCTTTTCTAGTAATATCCAATAAATATAGTAACATCGGCTTCTGGCCATATTGAGCCGCCCTGTGTAGAGGTAAACCTGATTTACTCACAATATTAGGCAAGTCAGGATTTTTGCTCACCAACATTTTGGCAGCCTCAGTGTTTCCCACTATTGCAGCCACAGAAAGAGCAGTCTCACCATTTTGGTCAGTAAGTGCCAACTCTTCTGGTGACATTCTCCTTACTAGCCTTTCCACAAAGTCAAGGTTTTTTCCAGTGCCAACTGCAATGTGGAGTGCAGTCTCCGATGCTACAGTGATCTTGGCAATTAAGGATTTTGGATCATCAGCTATGAATTTTCTAGCTACCTTCCATTGCCCTCCAAGTGCAGCTTTGTACAATGGCAAGTACCCACCAAGTTCCTTAAACTTGTTATCCACCCTCCATCTTGTCCGTTGGGATACTGAAAGTAAATAGATGCCATAAATAACGATCACCTTAGTAATAGAATCATAATTTGGTCATGGATAATAGTCATAACACTGACGACCCGTTTGCTAGTCGTTAATAAATGGTGGTAATGGGGATGAATTTTAAGTGTAATATTACAAGGTTAACACCCTTAAAATCCACATGGGGAGACAATTTCAACCCCCAAGTTTGTATTTTTTCTCCATGGGAAAGCGATCTCACCCCCTAAGCTTGTGTTTTTTCCTCCAAGGGAAAGCAAATTTCATTAACACTCATTACCACCTACAAGGTGGTATTGAATGGAAATGAAAATTTAAGAAGAAAAATAGACACTTTAGGATAAATTAGTATTACCATGGGAATGAACGATGATTTTCTTCACAAATTTACATACAAATTTATTTCCATTATCACCATTTATAACCAAATACCAAACGGGCCGTAAAGGTATCCCTGTCTCAGGGAGAACAAATAGTAGAACAAAAGTACAATAGATAATACTGATGCTACAAATGAAACTGTAAAAGTGTCATCAATTATGTCAAAGCTCACAACCTATAGGGCCTGGAATATCAATTATCCGGCCTTATAGTACTACACGAGTAAGTCCATATGGAAGATTTTCAGCATAATTCCTGTAGTTTAGACCTTGATCTCATAATTCTTTTCACAATCCAAGATGATTAAAACAAGAAGAAGAAAATATTATAGCAGAAATTACCGGAGTAACAGAAAATGCCTTCAAAATTCTACAATAACCATTTGCATATTACTTTCCTAGATAAAAACAAAGTGCAAAAAAGAGCAGCTCAAACTTACCAGATTTACCCTTATCGTCGGTTTTGCCATTAGCTTTGAATAGTGATGAAATCACTCCTCCCATTTTCTGGAGTCTTTCTCAATAACTTCTCAGGTTGTTAATTGGTATTATTATAAGCAAGATTAACATCAACAAATCATTGAGATTCTCCATAAAAACTACCTTACTTCTCCCTAAAGTTTGGTTCATGCTGCATGCACTTAGGTGCATAGTGCTCATTGTCCATCCGAAAATAACATGTATCCCTAGTAAAAAGAACATCAATATTCAATGTAAAACAACAACTTTTTTATAAAAAAAAAAGAATTATTATATTCAAATTACCGAACAGGTTTGAGCTACAAAGAATTAAGAATGCATAGTTCAAAAATAAAGGGTATGACTAATATCCATTCATAAAATAACATAACTAAAGTAGTAATAAAATGAACATAACGGGTCAAAGAACATACCATTCAAATTGAAAGAACATACCATTTAAATTAGTGCGAACGTACTAGTAATAAAAAGTACACAGTTTGAAATTGAAGAAGATGTTTAATATCCATTCATAAAAGAACATACATACATAGTCATGAAAAATAAAAGAACATAAACAATAATTAAAACATCATTTTTTTTTAACTTGACCCAAATTAGTACATACACACGTCTGTATGATGAGAACTATACACATGATAAACATGAAGGAGTAGATTATGAACTCAAAGACCAATAACAATGAACATATACCAATACAGATGTACATATGTTCATTTGGTATGGTATCCATGTACATGTGTTTATTCGGCTTGTTATCTATTAGGACTCTATTTATGTTATCTTGTAGGATTAGATTTATTATCCAAGTTTGAGATGAAGTAGGACTCTACTTAGGATGTATATAAATACTCTTGTTTGATGAATGAGAAGGATGACGGAAATTGAACTCAATTTAACATGGTATCAAGAGCCAAACATTGAAAATTTTCTCTCCATCCAAACTCGAAAAACCGAACCCAATACTCGACCTAGCCTCGATTTTTTTTCGAGCCTTGACTTTGATCACTCGATTTTTTTTTCGAGCCTTGACTTTAATCACTCAATTTTTTTGAGCCTTGCATTCGAACCCTTCGAAGCTTGGTTTTCCGATCTTCTCTTCTATCGCTCACCATAGCTTCTCCTATCCGAACATATTCTCGTGGATCTCGTCAAGTGATCATGACAGAAAACACGGATAAAACACTACCAAAACCGGACCCAGCCTACTACTTAGGCTCGAATGACAATCCTGGAAACATTATCACTCCAATACAATTAAAGGAGGATAATTTTGATGAATGGGCACGCGCTATTCGCATGTCGTTAAACGCAAAACGGAAACTTGGATTTTTGGATGGAACTATCGCTAAGCCTACCACGGCAGAAAAATTAGCAGATTGGAGCACGATTCATTCGATGCTGTGTTCCTGGCTGTTGAACACGATTTCCCCCACTGTGCGTGGTTCGGTGTCGTATTTCGAGAACGCTAATGACTTATGGTCGCATCTGAAGGAGCGATATTGTGTGTCTAATGGCACCCAAATTTGTCAAATAAAATCAACGATAAGTGATTGCAAGCAACAAAAAGGTGAATCTTTGGCCGAGTATTTTGGCCGTTTGACTCGCCTATGGGATGAATTGGCATCACAGGAGGTGGCGCTTATTTGTGAGACGGGCGGCGCTAATTGCGCTGTTATTCGTTTCCTTGAACAACAAAGATCCGATGATCGTTTGCATCGATTCATGATTGGTCTTGATGACTGCTTTGCGCCTCTTCGCTCTCATCTTCTTGCGCAGACTCCCTTGCCTGCTGTGGCCCATGCTTATCAGATTATATCTCAAGAGGAGTGACTACGGGGCCCTAGCGCTTCTTCCTTGCCTTCGTCGGGTGAGACCTTGGCGTTTAAGGTAGAATCTAAACCAAAAACTAGATCTTTTAATGAATCTGTGGTATGCACGAATTGTAATCTTGAAGGCCATGAAGTTTCGGATTGTTTTGAATTGATTGGATACCCCGAGTGGTGGGGGGATAGACCTCGTGGTGGCACGGCCACTCGTGGTGGCAGATCAGGTCGCGGCGGCAGGGGAGCGCCACCAGCACGCGCTAACAAAGCCGTGGCTGGTGGTGGTGCTGGTTCGAACGACCGACCGAGTGGGTGGGGGGGCTCCGGCTACCCTACCACGTGATGCAGTGAGCGCAGGTCTCGCAGGCATTACTACTAAACAATGCCAGAATCTCTTGGATTTACTGAACTTGCCAAAATCAAAAGATCGTTTGAACGGTGAATCTTTATGGATTATTGATACGGGTGCTACACATCATGTGACAGGCACGTTTTCGTTGTTAAGTGCTGCATGGAAAATAACAGGATGTCCGGTGGGTTTGCCGAATGGTATTTCCTCAGAAGCTACTCATGAGGGAGATGTCACTCTTCCTGGAAATCTCAAACTCCATAATGTTTTATTTATGCCCCATCTAGATTGTAATCTGATTTCTATTCCGCAGTTAGTAGATTCTGAAAATTGTATAGTTCAGTTCACTAAAACATTATGTGTATTACAGGACCGCAGGACGAGGACACTGATTGATGGACTTTTCGAGGTGTTCCCACGGTGAAAATCAATGTGGTGGAAGGCATGGCATCTATTGATATTTGGCATAAACGATTGGGTCACCCTTCGGAGAAAGTTTTACGTCATTTACCCTGTGTGAGTCCTTCTAGCATCAGTAGTTGCAATACTGATGGGTGTGATGTCTGTTTTCGTGCTCATCAACCTAGAACTAGTTTTCCTAATAGTCATAGTAGAGCTAGTAGGATCTTGAGTTAATTCATTGTGATTTATGGGGGCCATATCGAACTAAGTCTAGTTGTGGTGCTTCATATTTTTTAACCATAGTTGATGATTTTTCCCGTACCGTTTGGACATATTTATTATATAATAAATTGGAAGTTCAGTTTATGTTTCTGCATTTTGTGGCTTTGATTGATCGCCAATTTGAACAGAAAATCAAACGTGTGCGCAGTGATAATGGAACAAAATTTAATTACCTGAAACCATACTTTATGCAACAGGGAATAATTTTTGAAACCTCTTGTATTAAAACCCCACAACAGAATGGTCGCGTTGAGCGAAAACATGGACATATTTTAAATGTTGCACGTGCCTTACGGTTCCAGGCTAATCTACCTTTAAAATTTTTGGGGGATTGTGTGCAGGCAGCTTGCCATTTGATAAATAGGACTCCCTCTGTTGTTCTAGATTATAAGACCCCTTATGAGTGTTTGTTTGGTAAACCACCTACGATGACAGATATCAAGATCTTTGGTTGTCTATGTTATGCCTATAATATTTCTCATGGGGTTGATAAATTTGCAAGTCGAAGTCGTAGGTGTGTTTTTGTCGGATATTCGTATACCCAGAAAGGATGGAAACTATATGACCTAGACACCCACAAATATTTTGTTTCCCGGGATGTGAAGTTTCTTGAAAATCAATTCCGTTTTAGTGTGTCTGCCCCATTGTCTGATCAGACTAATGCCAATAATATGGTGGAATTGGAGGAGTGTGCGGAGGATTTGCCTACGCCCCTTGTTGACGTTCCCGTGCTGGCTGAAGAGGAACTAGATGCGACAGGGGGAGGGGCGCTCGTTGTGGAGGATGACACGCACCTTGCTGCTGATCCGTAGCATGTAAACGACGGGGAGGCCGAGGCTAGAGAGCCTCGACGGATGCCAGGAGCGGCACCGAGTCCTAGGGCGCCGAGTGATGAGGCGTCTCATGGGGAACGGAGGCCGGGAGGGAGTCAAGAGGAGTCGGTTGAGGTGTTGGGCAGGGGTAAAAGAACAAAAGTCCCAAATAAAAAGCTGCAGGATTATGTGACTCATACTGTAGTGAAAAAGAAAAGTTCATCAACTCAAGCACCTGTGTCATCATCGTCCTTAGGTACTCCCTATCCCTTTACACATTATGTTAGTTGTGAAAAGACATCTGATTAACATCGCAGATTTCTAGCAACTATAACTGCAGGGCACCCTCCCAAGTCATCTAAAGAAGCTATGAAACATGAAGGGCGGCGGGAAGCCATGGGAGCTGAGATAAAAGCTCTGGAGGATCAAGGCACATGGGAATTGCAACCGCTCCCTCCAGGCAAGAAGGCCTTGGGCAGCAGGTGGGTATATACAGAAAAATATGATGAGAAAGGAAAACTACAAAGGTTGAAGGCCAGATTGGTTATATTTGGTCATCATCAGGTAGAAGGAATTGATTATAATGAAATTTTTGCCCCTGTAGCAAAAATGACAACAGTACGGACTTTCCTGGCAATAGCAACAGTGAAGAAATGGGATATTCATCAGATGGATGTCCACAACGCATTTCTACATGGTAATTTGGATGAAGAAGTGTATATGAAAGTTCCTCCTGGTTTTCAGGGAGGAAATACTAATCTAGTGTGCAGGATGAAAAAATCCTTATATGGTTTGAAGCAGGCCCCTAGGTGTTGGTTTGCCAAATTGGCCACTGCTTTGAAAGCATATGGGTTTAAGCAGTCTTATTCTGACTATTCCTTGTTTACTCTAACCATGAAAACTATTCAGCTGAACGTTCTCATCTATGTGGATGATATGATTATTGAAGGGAATGATCAGGAAGCTTTACTAAACATCAAAGCTTACCTTGGAAAATGTATCAAAATGAAGGATTTAGGTGCTCTAAAATATTTCCTAGGCCTTGAGATTGCCAGGGGGCCACAGGGAATTTTTATGAGTCAACGAAAGTATGCCTTGGATATTATTTCTAAGGCCGGGTTGCTCGGTGCCAAATCAGCTGAGTTCCCTATGGAGCAACATCATCAGCTCTCTTTGGCTGATGGTCCTTTGTTTGATGATCCAGAGAAGTATCGCAGATTGATGGGCAGGTTGATTTACCTTGCTGTTACTAGACCTGATCTGGCATATTCTGTTCACATTTTGTCACAGTTTATGCAGTCTCCTCAGATGGTTCATTGGGAGGCCGCCTTGAGAGTGGCCAGATACTTGAAGAAAAATCCGAATATTATTTCGTTCTGATAGTGATCTCCGCCTGGAGGGGTGGTGTGATTCTGATTGGGCTAGTTGTCCTATTACTCGCAGATCCCTGAGTGGTGGTTTGTTTTGTTGGGATATTCCCCTGTTTCTTGGAAGACTAAGAAGCAGCCTACAGTGTCTCGGTCATCTGCAGAGGCAGAATATCATTCTATGGCTGCTATTGTTTGTGAATTAAAGTGGCTTAAGCAGCTACTAGGTGATCTTGGAGTTCAGCATCCTACCAGAATGAGATTATCTTGTGATAGTCAGTCTGCGTTATATATTGCCAAGAATCCAGTGTTTCATGAACGTACTAAACATATTGAGATTGATTGTCATTTTGTTCGTGATGCAGTGAGTGAAGGTCTTGTGAGTCCGTCATATGTTCCTACTAAGTTTCAGTTGGCAGACATTTTTACAAAAGCACTTGGTAGGACTCAATTTGAATCTTTGTTGTCCAAGTTGGGTGTTCGTGATTTGCACGCTCCAACTTGAGGGAGGGTGTTAGGACTCTATTTATGTTATCTTGTAGGATTAGATTTATTATCCTAGTTTGAGATGAAGTAGGACTCTACTTAGGATGTATATAAATACTCTTGTGTTGATGAATAAGAAGGATGACAGAAATTGAACTCAATTTAACATTATCCATATACTTGTTATCAATGTACATGTGCGCACCATGCTCTATATAGCTGGTTGTGCACCATCTAGGCGTTGCAAAGTATCCAATTACATCATTTAAAAACTGGAAAAAAATTAGCAATTAAAAAACTTAAATTTGTAATTCTCTCTCTACTCTAATTCCATCATCTTAGCATTTTCTCTTCACCATCAATATTTCAATCATCGGGGAAATTCCCTTCTTTTGGAACATCTTGATTCACAATGTTATGAATCTTCTTTTCTGGAATACTATAGCTTCTTGATTCAAAATTTTCCTCAATCTCCATCAGATGCCATCATTCCGAATTTGAAAATATTCTTTTCGTTGTTTCTGGGTATTAGTTGTAAAACACTCTATTTAGATTTCTAGTTTGGCAAAATTTACAAGAGAAGTGAAGAGATAGAAAGAGAGCTGACGTGATGTTGAAAATTGAACGACAGTACTGAAATGAAATTTGGGGAATTTGTTTTATTTGAAAAAACATAAAAATAAAGAGTGAATCCGCAAAACAGCAAAAACATGTCGGTTGGAGACCAATGTACCGTGACGGCTCGTTTGGTAGTCGGTTATAAATATTATAAATGATGGTAATGAATGAGTTTGTATATAAATTTGTGAAGAAAAAATCATTATTCATTTCCATAGTAATGCTAATTTATGTTGAAGTGTCTATTTTATTTCTTAAATTCTCAATCTCATTCAATACCACATTAGGTGGTAATGAGTGGTAATGAAAATTGTTTCTCCTTGGAGAAAAATGCACAAGTTTAGAGGTGAGATTGATTCCCCATGGAGAAAAAAGCATAAACTTTGGGATTGAAAATGTCTCCCCATAGAGATTTTAAGGGTGCTTTCCTTGTAACATTTCTTAAAACTCATTCTCATTACCACTATTTATAACGATTACCAAACGGGACGTAAGTGTTTATAACCAAAGACTTGGAATCGAGAACTCTAAAAATGTGGGTCTTTATCCGTGGGCCCAAGGCAGCCGACCCGGTGGCCCTGGCCCAAATACGGCGTTGCGGTCAAAGCTTAAATGGTGCACATGCTAGTATATAGAACATGGTGCGCACATGTACATGAATAACAAGCCAAATGTACATAAATAACAAGTCAAATGAACATATGTAAATCTATGTTGATACATATTCATTGGTTTAATCTAGTACTTCATGTTTATCGTGCATATGTTCCTCTTCACACAAACGTGTATATGTACTAATATAGGCGATGCGGCCATCCCTTGCCAACTCAAGATTTCCTCTAGTCAAGTCTTACGAGTCATGAGCAGCCAAGTAAAATATTTAAACCATGTATGAATAAATTGAATGGTTATAATTGATTCACCCGCCAAAATCATATCGCATAGTATTTGTCTTCATCTTCTCCAACGCTACATCTCAAATTCTCAACACTTCCCGCCAACACTAACGTCCAAAAATGGTAGTCCCCACTGCGCTGCCATTTTTAGCAACAAGCCAAATCACCAAGATATTTCAGTTTCACGACTCAAAACACTTGAATCAAACTCCATATTTCTTCACTTTTCTCAATCCGAAGAAGAAATCAAAATAATCAAATGAATTTTGCACTGATTTCATCAGCTTCTAAACTCCCGAATTTCTCATCACCCATCATCAAAAAAACACTTCATTCATCTCAAATTGTGAAACGTTTCGTCTTCCGGCGATCTCGAATCGTTTCTCTGAGCTCAACATCTCCAGATTCACTACCAACGATTTCTTCGTCCGATTCCAAAAACCCTAATTTCAGTAATGATGCGCTCGCTAACCCTAACGGAAAGCCTCTTTCTAAATTTTTTCAATCGGCTGAGTTTACCATCGAAAGGGTAAATCTTTTGACGTTATTTTCGGATTCTTTGAAGTACAAATTTTAGGTTAATTTTATTGGTTTTCTAGTTGATTATTCTGCGAATGTGCAGCTTTGAAGCCGAATTGAGTATCAATTGGTGTTAATTTAAGTGTTTTTTGAGGTAGAGAGTAATACTTTTCACATGAATTTTGCTACTTCCTCCGTTTCTTTTTAGTTGCAACACTCTTTTTTTCACAAACTCCAATGCAAAATTTGGGTAGGAGATTGGAGAGAGATAGAGAGAAAGGAAAAACAAAAGTAGAAAGTGTTGCAACTAATTAGAAATTTCACTGTTAGGAAAGTGTTGCAACTAAAAAGAAACGGAGAAAGTAAATTGAACTTCTTGATAATGAATAAATTAATTGCATGAAAAGTACTACCTCCGTTTTTATTAGACGATTAATTTTGACTTTGACACTATTTTTTATATACTACATGACTTTCGTCTCTTGTGTTTTATACTTAAGAAAACATATAGTTATATAGGGATCTTGTTAGATTCATCTCAATGTGTATTTGTAAATATCAACTTTTTTTTGTATTTTTTAGATATATTAAGGTTCGAATTAGTGCATCTACAAGTGTGCCGAAAGAAGTGAGTCAACTAATTAAAAACAGAGGAAGTGTTTGATTAGAACTTGCTCTACCAGGAAACTACTTATGTTTACAATTGATTAAACCTGATCAGCCGTAAAGCCTTTTTTTTCCTTTAAGGAAGAGTACTCCCTTTATTTGGTTATGTTATGTATAATACCACTCGTTCGTAAATTAAATCTACACTTGATAGCATGATGCACATCATACTCCGGATCATATGTTATTTTTATTACACCTACATCTTCGTTCCATCATAAATCCATATTTATCTTATCAAAGCACTTCTGCACTTGCATCTTTTTTTTTTTTTAAGGTGTTGGTTCATTTTATAATACGTTTATACTCTTAGAACATACTTTAATGAATAGTGCATTGAAAGTAATATGAAAAATTAATAAAAAGAACATGTAATTTGGAGCATGATATTGTAGGATATAAGCATTGTTCTCCCACATGACACCTAAATACAACGTACTACACCCTCACTTCCTGTCCCTAAGAGCTTCAAACTTGAGACCTCGAGTTTGGGAAGCGAAGCTCTTTCAACTTGAACTTCCCCCACTTGCTGAATCACTATACCAATCATGCTTAGATGGTGTAAGTTATGCCTGCACAAGCAAGTGAGCAACATACCTTGACAATTTCTTCATTACCTGCTGATTTGTTGATAATATGAGATATCTGTGCATCACTTTTTTTGTCATTTTTTGGGGTGATTATCATTATATTAAAATCCTTGCTCTTGTATGCACAGATAATATTTGACTTCCGCTTCTTGGCACTTCTTGCTATTGGAGGGTCACTGGCTGGCTCAGTGATATGTTTCATGAATGTAACTTTCTTTCCCCCTTTCGTATATTTTGCAGTTTTTTTGACAAGAATGTAAAATAATGCTATAACTTTAATAACTCAATGGAGCTTCTTTTTACTTACTGCCATGCTAAGGTAAAAGCTATGCAAAATATCATACTGTAACATACTTCTATGTGGCCATGTTTTCCAGGAAATTCTAAACTTTTGATGTTTGATCTCAGTGGTCATGTTAATCATGCTCATCTTCAGATATGGCTTCCAGGGTGGTTTAGTACTGACTCTGTTTCTTAATAATTATGCACTTCATTTTATGCTTTAACCAAGGTAAAAGTAAAAAAAGTAGAAGAATGAACTATGAAGAGCAATAGGAGGAGATATTGTTGCCAAAAATAAAGTAGAAGATAGAAGATAAGGTACATCTTGAAATTGATGAGGAGTTGCCACTCCACTTGGGACATTGATAGTTAAAAAGAGGAGGAGTCCATACCCTAGAAAAGTAAGAAAGAAGAACAAAAGGAAATCCTCAATGTGGAAAGCGTGTGGAGTATAAACAAATAAGGATCCACTCCATAGGGTGGCTTCGGCACTGCTCATATTTTAGGAGTTATGTACAAGTTTCCCTTTTCTCTTCTTTAGATTTTGTGGTATATGCTGTCAAGGAGTTTGTGTTTTTTCATGGATGTAGATGATTGATGACCTCATACTATGAGATGAATTCTGAGATATAGGGTGCATTTGATTTCTGCAGGGTTGTGTTTATGTTTTTGATGCGTATAAAATCTATTGGACATCCTGTCTCAAAGGAGTTCACAGTGGACAGATGGTTCTTCGATTAGTTGAAGCTATTGGTGAGATTTTATTCCCTGTTTACCCAATACCCCTTGTTTATTAATTAAATGCAAAATTTTGACTTCTCTAATCAAACTTCACAAAGTTAGTAACTTTTTTACTAATACAGTATTAGAGCTATTATTAGAAGATATGCATCAGTGAAAGTTAAGAGTTTTGCATTTATTAAAATGAAGACTGTATATATTTTCCAGATAGAGTAGAAGACTTCATTTTGGACTCTATACTGTTTTCATTATCACTTGTTGTTTATTATTTTTAAATCCAAAGGCATTTTAACCGTTCTATAAAAAGGGGCATGAATTTTCCACTGTCACTCTTTCATCTCATCTCTCCATGCTATTTTGCTTCATATTTAAAGTTACACGAACAACTATTGTTCTCTCTGTGTATTCCCCATTATTTCTTATCTTACTCGGACTCTTCTCTTACCGCAAGTACCCATGTCAAATCCTCACACTCTGACATAGGTATGGTCTATGGACACTTCAACACCTCATCTTGGGTCAAAATCATGGAAATTTTTATAAAATAGAATCCATGTCTGAGAAGAGTATCCAAAGTAACATACTAGTTTATATCTTCTTCTCTTTTGATCTTCTCCTTTCTCCCCCAAGTTCTGACTTCTGAGGGAGCATATCTAGATTGACATGCAGGCTATACCAAGCCTTTGGATCATATTTTTGATTTGGTAAAGGAAATATTCTTGTATGCAGATATTTATCTTGCTGGAACAGTTATGCTGGTATTTGCTATGGGTTTGTATGGTTTATTCATTACTAATACCTCTACCAATGTGGATCCAAGTGATGATCGGGCCATAAAAGGTTCATCCTTATTTGGAATGTTTGCTCTGAAGGTAATTGCAAATCACATACTTGTAATTCTCTTATGTTTGCTCTGAAGGTAATTGCTACATGCCCAGAGTTATCTACATACCAAGTGAGGAATAGACAACGATGCCCTTATAAAGCGAACAAAAAACTTATTCACTAAGAGCATTTATGTCGATTTCTCCTATATGTAATGTTAGTTAAATACTTCGTTAATAACAAGAGTTCTTCCTCTAGCTTTTCATGTGATAGGTTCAGTTTTCCTGCATATCCCACTGTTGGTATGTACATAAACACTCATGACATTACCATGCTTTTTTCAATTTTTCAGGAAAGGCCTAGGTGGATGAAAATTAGCTCCCTTGACGAATTGAAAACAAAAGTGGGGCACGTTATTGTGATGATTCTCATAGTAAAGATGTTTGAGAGGAGCAAGATGGTGACAATAGCCACAGGGTTGGATCTGTTGAGCTATGCTGTCTGTATTTTCCTGTCGTCTGCTTCGTTGTATATCCTTAATTTACTGCACAAATCAGATGAAAATGGTCATGATGTTACAGCTTAACAGATGAACTTGTTCAAGGCACTGATTGTAAATGAATTTGTAAGAGTAGTCATTGTTTTATTTGTACGAAACAATGTGAACTCAGTACTAATGCAAAGGATGAAATCTGGATGTTCATTTGATCAGTGTGTTCCTAGTACTTCCTCGTTGATGATTTCTTCAATGTGAGGATATTGCTTTCAGAAAGTAGGAACTTCAGTATCCTTCTGTTTAGAACTTTAGATTGTTGTTGCAACTTGCAAGGCTTGAACTCGAGAACGAATGCAAGATAAGTATAAGTACTAAGTAGATTCATGATGTCCCCTTTCGCCACATACTTCTACCGTTTCTTCATAATTCAACCCTGCAAGCCTGCAACATTTCTCTCAACTGGGAATTCACAATAGATAATGCGGGGAAAAAAAAAAACTACTACTTAAAGGAGAAAAAAATTTGCGTCTGCCGGGAGTCGAACCCGGGTCTATTGCTTGGAAGGCAATTATCCTAACCGTTGGACTACAGACGCTTGTTGTTAGATTTAAAAGGTGAAATATTTAACAACTCAGTCAGTTTCTGCTGTAATCTAGGCAATAAACGTATTTGTCCAGTTTTAGCAAAGATTAGAGAATCATCAGTCATCAATAGACAGTTTACCAACTTCAGATTACACTACAATTCTTAATGTTTCCTGAAAGTCATACCAGTCAGATATTTTTCCAACAATAACACAATTAGTATAATAGTTTGACAAAATACTCCTACTAACTTGTTTGACTTTGCCACATAAATCAATGAATTGATGATGTAGCAGAGCAGAGTACTACAGAGAAGCTCAATCAGGAACTGAAACTGAAGTGGATGAGAAAGTGTCATGAAGCTAGGCCATGACCAATGATAAATTAAACCCCAAGCGGTACCCAAATTTGTACATCTCAAGTCTCAACCAGTCAACCACCAGTCAACATTGTAATAATGGAGGAGGTTTTGCATACTATGAGAAGAAAGCAAGGTGAAAAAGGGTATATGGCAATCAAAATTGATTTTGAGAAGGCGTATGATAGACTCGGATGGACTTTCATTAGAGATACTCTGCAACAAATGAACCTTCCTTTGCTCTTATTTAATGTGATTATGGATTGTATTACAACATCCTCTCTTCACGTGATATGGAATGGCGAGCCCACAGATTCTTTCAAGCCAAGTAGGGGCATACGGCAAGGGGACCCTCTCCCCTTATCTATTTGTGATGTGCATGGAGAGACTATACCAAACCATAGAAGAAGCGATTGTGGAGAAAAAATGGAAACCAATTTATGCAAGTCGGAATGGGCCTATGTTATCTAACTTGTTTTTCGCATATGATATTGTTCTATTTGCAGAGGCTAGCACCAACCAAGTCCAAGTTGTACATGATTGTCTTCGTAAATTTTGCTTAGCCTCGGGTAAGAAGATTAGTCTTCCGAAGTCGAGGGTTTTCTTCTCAAAGAATGTTCCTTCTGAGCAACAAGTATTAGTGATGTTAGTTGGACGATTGATGATCCATCCCCACATAATACAATTGCAGCACACTTGGTCCAGCTTCTAACAACTCTTGCCATGTCGGCATAGTTTATTATTTCGATTAGTTACATTTTCTATTCTTTCTTTTTTTTTTTTTCTAGGCGACGTATTGTACTAAGACTTAAGTATAAAAGTCTTCTTAGTAGTCTTTTCTAGTTTTATCTTTCATTCTTACTTTTTTACATCTTGTAATAATACCAGAGACTTTTCTCTCTCAATAAGATGAATTAGTTTTAAGGCCTGAACTCAAGAAGTGAGTTGTGATGGCATAAACACTGGTGTTCTTTTGCTGCTTAATCTCACATTTTATCATGGTATCAAAGCAAACAAAGATTCTGGAGATAGTGCGAACCAAATTCCGCGACAAAATTCACTGAATTTCTCATCGATTCATTCGATTCTCATCTAGTTTGTCTTATCTTTTTCTTCTTGAAAATTGAAGCGATTCCTTCATTAATTGAGTAGAAATTGAAGTTGAGGTTGAATTTGTTTTCATTGAAGCGATTCCTTCGTTAATTGAGTAGAAATTGAAGCTGAGGTTGAATCGTTCTTTTCTTGAAATTTTTGTTTTGATTTTCAATTCTGAAGTGAATTTGAAGTTGTTGACTGTAGTTAAATTTGATTTTCAATTTTGAGGTGAATCTGAGGTTGTTGATTGAAGTTGAAGTGTTTTCATTGAAATTCTTGATTGAATTTTCTGTTTTAATTGATAAGGAGTTCAATCAATTATTGTTGAGAGTTCTTTGATTGAATTCTGGAAAAATGAGTGAACTAGGTGAAAATGGAGGTTCTAGTACTGATTCTGGAAGAGAACCTACACAAGATCCTAATACGGTCTTTTACATACATCCTGCTGATAACAATAGTTGCAAATTTATCTCTGAAGTTTTTGATGGAGAAGGCTACACTTCTTGGAAGAGGTCAATGATTCTAGGTTTGTCAACCAAGAATAAAATGTGTTTTGTAGATGGATCCTTAGCCAAACCTCGAGTGAATGATAGAAACTATAAGGCATGGATCAGGTGCAATGACCTAGTAATTGGATGGATTTTAGGAGTTTTAGGTCCAATGACAAAGAAGAGTGTGTTCTTTTACAAGACTGCCAGGGAAATGTGGAAAGACTTAGAAGAAAGATATGGCCATGTTTCCTCAACTCAATTGTATGCTCTTCAAGAAGAATTAAGTTCAATTCATCAAGAAAATGAGAGTGTAGCAGAATTTTTTGCCAAGATTAAGGTGATATGGGATGAACTTGATGATGTTGATCCTATACCAGTTTGTGAATGCACTGGATGTACTTGTAATCTTACAAGTAAATTTCGCAAGATACAACGTAACTTAAGGCTTATGCAATTTCGATGAAGTTGAAGGATGGATACCAGCCTACAAGGAGTGCAATGCTTATGATGCAACCCTTGCCTACACTCTCACAAGCATACAGAATGCTATTGCAAGAACAGAAACACAGGCAGCTGAGTGATTTAAACACTCATCACAATGATCCACTGGCTTTTGCTGCAGATAGGAGGAGATTCTATGATAATAAATCCACTAAGCCATGGACAAGCTCAACTTCATCTAATTCTTCCAATCAGAGTTACAAAAGTTCCTTTCCTTCTGATAAGAAACAACAATTTTTCAGAAAACCTTCCACTCTCTTCTGTGAGCACTGCAAGATGTTAGGGCACACTATTGATAGACGCCTTGGAAAATCATTGGATATCCTACTCGAAAGAGATTTGCTCATGCTGTTCAGAATGAAGAGCAAGATGATCGGCAACATGAAAGTATCACTGCTTCTTTTACTAAAGAACAGTACAACAAATTGCTGAATTTGTTGAACACCACCAACACTGATGAGTCTCAGGAGGAGTCTAAACAAAGAGGAGCTTGTTTTGCAGGTAAATTCTGTTTATTCAGTCAATTTACACTTGGTTGGATACTTGATAGTGGTGCTACAGACCACATATGTCACACTATGAGCATGTTTGAGACACTTAAGCCCCTCACATGTCCTGATAACACAATTACAGTCCCAGATGGTAGAAAAATCTTAATCACTCACATTGGTACAGTCAAGCTTTCACCTACTATAACCTTGCTTGATGTCCTTTATGTCCCCGAATTCCAATTTGACCTTATCTCTATTCACAAATTAAGCCATGACTTAAAATGTCATATATCCTTCACAACTGATGCCTGTTTAATACAGGATCCTTCCTTGAACAAGACCACAGTTCTTGGTAAGCTTCAAGGAGGACTTTACATTGCTGAAAAGTGCTTGAAAGCTGCTGATTCAGGTGCTATCACTTCTAGTCAAGACCTTAATAATCATGTTGTGACTACTGTAAATAGTAATATAGTTCGCCAAACATGTTCTGTGAGTTCAGATGTCAAACTTTGGCATCTAAGATTGGGTCATGCCCCTTTTTCTCAAATAAAACATGTTGTTCCATATATTGCTTGTCAAAACTTGTCTGATGATATTTGTCAAATCTGTCCTATGGCCAAGCAAAGTAGGTTACCATTCCCTACTAGTAGCATTAAAACATCTTATCCTTCACAAATGCTTCATATTGACATTTGGGGCCCATATAAACATAAAACATATGGAGGATATTCTATGTTCTTAACAATAGTTGATGATTACAGTAGAACTACTTGGGTAAATTTACTAAATTTCAAATCTGATTCAGTGAAGATCCTTGAAGATTTTGTTGTGTATGCTGAAAAGCAATTTGATTGTGTTGTTAAATGCATTAGATCTGATAATGCTAAAGAATTATGTGAGGGTCACATCACTCAGTTCTACAAATCTAAGGGTATTGAACATCAAACCAGTTGTAGACATACTCCACAGCAAAATGGAGTAGTGGAAAGAAAACACAGGCACTTACTAGACACTGCCAGGGCTTTGTGTTTTCAATCCAAACTTCCCGTGAGATATTGGGGTGAATTTGTGATGTGTGCAGCCTATTTGATAAATCGGATGCCTCTTCCTGTCCTCCATCATGTTTCTCCTTATGAAATTCTTCATAAACACAAACCTAATCTCACTCATCTTAGAGCATTTGGTCAGTCTTTGTTTTGTTTCTACTTCTAAAGTAAAACGTGAACTAAATTTGATCCTAAGGCGGATCCTTGTGCTTTCATTGGTTACTCTACTACACAAAAAGGCTACAAAGTTTTACATCTTACCGATTTTTCTATCACTTGTCGGTAGGGACATTATCTTCCATGAAACACATTTTCCTTTTCACATTTCTACCACCACAAATAATACTTCCTCTCCTTTTCAATTTTTTCTTCCTAAGACTAATCAAGACCACATTTTTATTGATCCTTTCACACCATATTATGATGACTATCCTCCTCCTCCGTCTAATCCCACATTCACACCATCATCACCTTCTCTTACTTCTGCCGATTCCTTAACCACTCCTTCTCCACCTTCTCCTTCACTTTCTATTCCTATTTTTTTCTTACGCCTCTAATATTCCTTCACACTCTAACTCTTCATTACATGACCTCTCTCTCTCACTTCCCTCTCAACCACTTATTAGACCTTCTACCGGACCCAGGCATCCTCCTACATGGCTTAATGACCATGTCTGTCATTCTCTTGTCCGTCCATGCCCCACCTTCCCATTGGTGCAACCTTGATTGTTTTGACTCTCTTGATGCTTCTTCCAAAGCTTTCTTATCTCAGGTTTCCACTCATGTTGAACCTTCTTGTTATGATGCTGCTTCCCAAAATCCAGATTGGGTTAAAGCTATGACATTGGAACTTGATGCGTTAGCTACAATCAAACTTGGGACATTGTTGACTTACCTCAGGGTAAGAAACCAATTGGGTCAAAGTGGGTCTACAAGGTGAAATTGAAGTCAGATGGGTCTTTGGAAAGGTACAAGGCTCGTTTAGTTGCCAAGGGATACAACCAAAAACATGGGATAGATTATGATGAAACTTTTTCACCAGTTGTAAAAATGGCTACTGTTAGAACAGTCATTGCTTTAGCTGCTTCTTCTCACTGGCCTTTGTTTCAACTTGACATTAACAATGCATTTCTTCATGGGGATCTCCATGAAGAAGTTTATATGCATGTTCCTCAAGGGTTGAGTGCTGTAAAGTTTGCAAGCTGAGAAAATCTTTATATGGCTTAAAGCAGGCATCTCGACAATGGTTTGCTAAGTTGCATTCTGAACTTCTACAGCAACACTTTGTTCAAAGCAAAAGTGATTACTCTCTTTTCATCAAAAGAGATGGTTCTCACATCACTATTGCTGCCATTTATGTGGATGACATAATTTTAACCGGTAATGATCCCACTACCATTACTCAGTTAAAATCCCATCTTCATAATGTTTTTAGCATCAAAGATTTGGGCAAGTTGAATCATTTTCTTGGGATTGAAGTCTCGTATTTACCTCAAGGAGTTGTTCTTACTCAAACTAAGTTCACTAAAGAGTTATTGGAAGCCTCTGGTTTAGATGTTTCCAAACATGTTGTTACTCCACATCCTGTGCACTTAAAGCTTCAAGCTGAAGAAGGGACTTTACTCTCTGATCCTCTCCATTACAGAAGTCTGGTTGGCAAATTAAATTTTTTGACCAACACAAGACCTGACTTAGCCTTTACAATTCAGACACTTAGCCAGTTCATGCAGTCTCCAAGAAGTACTCACTTCTCTGCATTGCATCATACCTTGAGATATGTTGCTGGGACATTGGGTCAAGGCATTTTATTGAAGGCAACTGACCAGCTTACTTTGCAAGCCTTCTCAGATTCTGACTGGGCTGCTTGTATGGATACCAGAAAATTTGTTACAGGCTATGTACTACAATTGGGTGGTTCACCTATTTGCTTGGAAATCAAAGAAACACCTCTTACCGTGTCAAGATCTTCATCAGAGTCTGAATATAGGGCTATGGCTAGTGCTGCTGCTGAGATTACCTGGGTGGTTCAACTCTTAGATGAACTTGGTTTTACTAACCTCAAACCTGTAACGCTTCACTGTGATAACCAATCAGCCATTCATATAGCCAAAAACCCTGTTTTTCATGAACGTACAAAACACCTTGACATCGATTGCCATTTTACTAGAGAAAAAGTTCTTGAGGGCCTTATTCAACTTACATACTTACCTACTTCTTCTCAACTAGATGATGTTCTGACCAAAGTTCTTCCCTCTGCTCAGTTTAGAGAATTATTATCCAAACTTGGCTTGTTTCATCCACAGCCAAGTTTGAGGGGGGGTGTTGGACGATTGATGATCCATCCCCACATAATACAATTGCGAAGCACACTTGGTCCAACTTCTAACAACTCTTGCCATGTCAGCATAGTTTATTATTTCAGTTAGTTACATTTTCTATTCTTTCTTTTTTCTTTTTTCTAGTTGACGTATTGTACTAAGACTTAAGTATAAAAGTCTTCTTAGTAGTCTTTTCTAGTTTTATCTTTCATTCTTACTTTTTTACATCTTGTAATAATACCAGAGACTTTTCTCTCTCAATAAGATGAATTAGTTTTAAGGCCTGAACTCAAGAAGTGAGTTGTGATGGCATAAACACTGGTGTTCTTTTGCTGCTTAATCTCACATTTTATCAGACGCGTTGAATATTGAAGCTACGAATGATCTTGGAATGTATCTTGGAATGCCAACCATTACGAGCCGTGTTACAAGGGATACATTTAAACATATTTGTGAGAAAATTGATCGCAAATTGGTTGGATGGAAAACCAAATATTTGTCCTTAGCGGATAAAATAACACTTGCTAAGTCTACGTTGTCGACAATGGCCAATTTTTCTATGCAATCTGCGACACTCCCAAGAACGATATGTGATGATATTGACAAGAGGGTGCGAAGGTTTATTTGGGGTGGCACAGAAGAGAAAAGGGCAATTCATCTGCTTGCGTGGGAGACATTACAAAAACCTCAAAGCCAAGGGGGCCTTGCTATTACTTCAACACGCCAATCGAATGCAGCGTTTTTAACTAAGTTGGGTTGGCGAGTAATCACGGAGCCTAACTCTTTGTGGGCTCGAGTTCTCCGCACAAAATACTGTAAGGGTCGATGTGACATTGACATGTTCACAACTAAACGGGGGATGTCCAACATATGGCAAGGCATTACTGACAATGCCAAATTTCTTTGTGAAGGGATGCAGATGGCCGTGAGCAATGGCCAAAGGACCCTATTCTGGGATCATAAGTGGGTTACAAAATCAACTCTTTCGAGCTTAGTGACCAAGACTATTCCTAATGAGCTGCTCGGTGCAACTGTAAGGGAGATGTGGGATGAGCTCCAAGGATGGAAATGGGAGTTGTTTGCGGAGTACATACCGTTGGAGGTACTTAAACAAATTCAGTCCTTCGCACTAAAGAAGACAATGAGGTAGGTGACTTGATTTATTGGGGGTCAGGTAAGAAAGGCAAACTTTCTATCAAATCCTCTCTGAGTATAATGCGCAATATCAGTGATTCGATAGATGAGGATTGTTGAAATTTGATTTGGACTGCTCCCATCCAGCAGCGTATAAGGGCCTTTATGTGGACAGTGTGTCATGATCGGATTCTTGGGAATTCGATGCGGTTCAAACGAAAGTTAACGGAGGATCCTAAATGCTATGTGTGTGGAGCGGAAGAAGAATCAACTTTACACATTGTAAGGGACTGTCCTCCAGCTAGATTGATTTGGTCGAAGCTAAATTTTATCATTAATCTTTAAAGGATTGGATTACCACTAATCTGCAGCATCATGATAAGGATGGCTATCCTATTTGGGCGACTCTTTTTAGCGTGACTATATGGTGGGTTTGGAAATGGCGCAACTACATTACATTTGGGGGTGCCCAAGAGGTGCCACAAGACATCGGTGGCTTTATCCACGTGCGGTATAATGAAGCTAGGCGGGGGTTAGAGAAGAGTATCATGTTGAAGTTGAAAATGATGAGTCAAAGACAAAGGTGGAACTGGGGATCAGATAGAAACCTCCTCCGATGAATTGGTATTTTTTGAATTCGGATGGGGCTGCGAAGGGGGCTTCAGCCCTGCTGGAGGTGGAGTAATTGTGCGTGACCATTACGGGGGATTCATTTCAGCTCTTTCACTTAACTTCGGGTACTGCAATGCCTTCAAGGCTGAAGTGATGGCTTTGGCTAGAGGACTGGAATTAGCAAGGGAGCTGCAAATAAGCCAACTCATGGTGCAGCTTGATAATCTTGCGTGTGTGGAGATGATCCAACACCAAGAAGTAGGACGAAATGAGTGTACACATCTCCTAAACCATTGCATACATCTGATCCAACAAGAAGATTGGGAAGTGCGGATATTACATGTTTATAGAGAAGGCAACAGAGCTGCCGATTGGCTTGCCAATCACGGAGTTACTCAGCTCCTCCCTACAAATTTTTTTTCATCTGCTCCTCCAGTGCTTAGCTCCATTGTTGACGAAGATTTCAGAGGGGTGTCCATCCCTCGGCTTCTTCCTCCTTAGTCGCTTCGCTAGTTTACTGTGGTTTTAGTTTTATTATTGTTGTTATCTTTAGTTGTGTTATTTTCATTCGTTTGTTTGGTGTTTTCACCTCCTTTGGATCAAAAAAAAAAAAAACAATCTTCTTATATATCACATCATGCGAGATTTCGAGGTATCACCACAAAGAGTAGATGCATACCAAGCGTAATTATATAATACTACCACAACGATGATTTCCTTTTTCCACACTATAGTAATAGAAAAACTCTCGATTGTTACGTATGATATGTAAATAGTGCATATCACAGTTGTATTTTGCTAATTTTGGGAAAATTACCTTCCAAAACACCACTAATGTTGACAATCCCAAAATTCCAATTAGTTTTCCCAAAATAGTGCATAACACTATATCAGACTATATCACTTTTACAAGGAAAGCCAACTATAAATATCTCTATTATATAAGTGAAGAGGGGAGGAAGATGGTGTCCCCTCACAAAAAGTCTAATATACCCTTAATGATTTAAATTATTATATATATTAAATAGTCTTTTCTTCCTCCTACCTGCCATATATATTGAACAAGTTAATAATAGAATTGAATTTCAAATTTCAATTAAATATTAAATCATGGAGAATGATTTCCTCTTCTTAAATATGTGTGAAAAACTCATATCAAGAATTAAATTGACAATATAACTTGATTGAAACAATCCGTACAAAAAATAAAAACTTGAATTTCATACTAATAATTATAATGATAATATTTTAAAACCTAAATGTTGAGTATTATTCGGTAATCTCTATTATATAAATCAAACTTCTCCACTTTATTAATATTCAACGATTAAATCTGATACACAATTTCTTCCACTTTATTTGAATAATGATGAACAAATAACTAAAAAAACCAAAGAAACTTTGATTTAAGAAAAATATATTAAAAAAATTAAATATCATTATAAATGTGTGTTCGAATCAAATTTTTTGTAGCACTGATGAATAACTAATTGAGAAAAAGAATGTTAATATGACACGCACGCATAGCGTGCAAAAAATATTAGTTTTTCTTATTATAGCCATTAGGAATGAGGTCAGCCATGGTTAGGCAAATACATATAGGTGGAGACTATACTGCAGTAGTTCAAGCATAAGGTGAAATTGGTCAATCTCAAGACTCAAGTCCCATATCCATGATGATCGATGTATATCATGAAAACCATGACAAATCCACATTCTACAATGGTACCATTATTTACCAATTAGCTAAATATGATCTACTACATTCCCCCTACATAATTCAGTAATATCTGCCAGGAAAATTATGCAATATAAAGCCATTTTTTTCCTCATTTCTCAGCACCTTCATCTTAAGATTTCTTTCTGAGGTCTACAGCAGCTTGATAACCACCTTGGAGAGTCGCATCAGCAATTCAGTATATTCAATCCTCGGAATAGTCGGAAAGCTCCTCGTCGGAATCTCTAATTGTTGCATTTTCTCTGTACTTCCGGTAATTTTCAGCTAGGTTCCGATCCTTTTCAGCTTGAAGTTCCAAACGTGCAGCATCGTCAGCTTCATATTTCTTCCTCTTAAGCAGCTCGACAACCCCTTCAAGGGCCATATCAGTATCTTCGCTTCTCATAAGCTCCTCAGCTACATCTGCAGGAGTTGCATTTGCAGCTGCCAAAAGAGTTTTGATCTCACCAAAGTGGTGATGGGTAGAAACTTGGAGATACTTAATAGGCTAAGATGTTGAACCCCTCCATAGTAAGCTAGGACATGTGGATGTGCATGTCCATACGACCAGGGCGCAACAAAGCTGGTTCAAGCTTCTCCTTGTGATTAGTTGTAAAAATGAACAACCTTTCATCTCCACAACAAGACCATAGTCCATCAACAAAGTTAAGAAGTGCAGCTAGTGACATCTACAGTATGAAACGACAGTTTGATCAGGTGATAAAATACATCCACACGAGTAAATCCAAGAGGTATGAGCTAAATTTGTTAGTAATACAATCCTAAAACCTGTTCAGTGAAGAAGAAAAACCAAAAAATACTCAGGGAATTTCGTCCTGGAAGCCCACGAGTGCGATCAATATCCTCAACAACTATGATAGTCCGACTTGGAACCCAAAGCAACAAGGATCTCAAGGAAGTTTCACACATTTGCCGCAATTGCAAATCATCTATGTCAAATTTGAGACAATTAGCAATAGCAGCTATCAAACTCGACTTCCCAGTACCCAGAGGATCATATATTAAGTAACCTCGTTTCCAAGGAGTACCTACCCTTCTATAAAACTCCTTTCTCCTCAAAATTCGGTCCAAATCATTCTTTATCCCCTTCTTTGCCTCAGGATCCATTGCCAAATTCTCAAACATAAAAGGATGAGTCAGATTGACAGAATGCATGAAACTACTTGTTTGCTAATCGGTATAAAAGGCTTATAACTACGCTGAAGGTTCAAAACAGATGAACAAGTTTAGCATCCACAAGTATGCATTATAAAGGTGGAGACTGTTGTGCCCTGAGAGATGTAAATTGATTGCAGTACTTTACAATGAAATCAACAGCAAACAAATGTTACAATTATTCTTTAGCTAACCTATGAAAGGCCAACATAGAACAGGGTCAAACTGGAAAACTGTCAAGAAAAGTAAAGGTATATGTCACTCAACTAACTCAAGTTTGTCGCAAAATTGGCACCAAATTGAGGCTTGCATAAGTTGAAAGAGCCTTTTTAATTTTACCTCGAGAACACTTTCCTGATCTTATGGGGTGCTTACTGAGTTTTATCCATCATCTTCCCCTTCACCAGATAGCTGCATCACCGAGCCCTCGGTTATAATCCCATAAATTCAAATACTCTTTAGCAGACGGTGTTACGAGTTTGAGCTTCAGGCCATCATCAACACCATTTTCAGTATTTGGCTATCTGCCATTAATTTGCATGAGCACTTGAGCTGCAAGCATCCATTGGCATCATATAGACATCCATATGGAAAAATAAATGAAACATGATTCCTCTTGAAACTAAATTTGACATTCAGTCTTAGGCATTGATGGCTGCAACACATGAGCATCTGAGGAATTGCATATTCGAGCCATTTCATCCACCAAATTGACCATCTCTGTTGCATACCGCGTCTCATCGCCTAATCTAAAATTGTGAACAATTTCTATCAAGTCTACAAGGCTACAACCATGTAATTTCCCAGCTACTCTTTCTTTCATCAGCTCCTTCACCTCAGCACCATCCTCCATCCTACCAGCAGCAGCATATAAATTTAAGAGTAGTGCATAGCACAACGAGTTATGTGGCTCTATTTCAATTAAGGCCTTTGCAACTTGTTCTGCAGTAGATAGATCACCTTGGAATCGGCATGAACCAAGTAAACTCGCCCACAACAATGATTCTAATGGCGTATCAACAACAAACTCCTCAACTTTCCTGACAGTTTCTATTGCTTCTTGCACAAGCCCCTTGCTGGCCAGTAGATTTGCCATGCACCAATAATGAGCAAAATTGGGCTTTATGTCGAACAAACTGGCCATCTGAGAAAAATAGGCTCTCCCTTCTTCCAACAGCCCTGAACGTGTACAGGCACATAGAACACCAATGTAAGTGATTTCATCTGGGAACATCTGTTGTGTTCCACCTACATTCACATAGCTTTGAGCTTCGGCACTATCTAGTTTCATTCGAAGTATCATGTCTTCAAATAAACGAAGTCCATCTTCAGGATTGCCATGAAGACCATGCCCTAAGATCATTGAATTCCAACACACCAAATTCCTTTCATGAAGGCCATCAAAAATCCTACGAGCCACTCGTACTTTTAAGCATTTACTATACATATCAATGAGGGCCGTGTTCATTATCAAGCTCAAATTCCATAACCTTCTCACAAGAAAACCATGTACAGATGCTCCTTCTTTCCACCTAGCAGATCTCCCACAAGCAACAACCACAATAACTATAGTAGTACTGCTCCCTGATATTCCACTTCCCATCATCTGCCTAAAAAGTTTCAACACACACCCAGGGTTGTTCCCTTCTAGGTACCCCGTCATCATAACATTCCAAGACACCACATTTCTTTCCGGCATTGCATCGAACACGTTGTGCGCAGTTTTCAAATCACTCACTTTCACAAACCCATCAAGTATTGAATTCCATGACACTAAATCTCTCACAAGCATAACCTCAAACACCTTCAATGCAACCTCAATCACCCCACAACAAGCATACATATGAATCAAAGAATTCTGAATTTGTATCACACCATCAAACCCATTCTTAATTACTTGACCATGACACATCTCACCTATCCTGGAACTCCCCACTTTAGCAGCACAACCAAACAATGGAGTAAACGTATAAGAATTGGGGAAAATCCCAGATTTCAGCATCTCAAAATAAAAGCTGACACCTTTCAATGGCAACAAACTAACAGAGTAAGCCGTAATCACATTGTTATAACAAACTAAATCTGGAAAATCAATGCTGTCAAAAACACTCAAATTATAACACAAATCATGAACTTGGGATGAAAGTCTAAGTAACTTACTTCCAAAAAATGGGATTTTTATACGACCCGATACCAATAACTGGGCATGAATTTGTTTAACTTGGGTCTTCTCAAAATATCGATAATTAAGATAGGTTAAAATTTTATGAGAGAGACAGAAACTATTTGAGGAATAAGAAGAGTAGTAACGTTGAAATGGAGGAAGAGAGAGATGAAAAACACATCGAATTAAAGCTTTTGCCATTCATCTGCAACTGGGTTTCGATGGGATTTTAAATTCAATCTGGTTTCCGCCATGAACGTTCATCTTTCTCTCTCTCTTAAACCATGAGAGATGGAGTGCGGAGGCGTTTGTAAGCTGCAAAGACCGACGTCGTTTACATCAGCAAAAGCCAAAAGGGTATTAATTACTTTGAAATAAAATGTGGGTTTTCTTAAACGCCGCCATTTTTTTTTTTTACTAACGCCATATATATATATATGTATAATACATGTATTTTTGTACATTATACATTTTTTTTTTTTTTTTTTTTTTTGATCAGGAAAGAAAACTAGGAGGTGTCGAAACACCACCTAAAACACCCCGGAGGATGTTACAAGTTACAAATAACAAGTAACCGAGAAAGGAGGCAACTCGAACCCGGGCCAAATCCCGGCCCGAACCCGAAGCCCGGACACGAAGCCCGCAGCCCAGGCCTAAACCTCCCGATGTCGACGACCGCGAACACCGAACCACCGAAGACGGAAAACGGACCATCGCGAGAAAGATGGCAACAACGGATCTAAAGGCACCACGAGCAAACCCCACTCCACAAACAAACCAAACACTCACGAACCACCGCGATCAACCCCACACCGCGAGCACCATTCCAAATTGACTGATTTTAGAAATGGCAAAAGTTGATCTAGAAGTTCGAAAAACAAGAGTCCGACTGAGGACAGGAGAACAATGGACTAGAAGACAAAACTAAGCCATAACAATAGCTAGATCTAGGAGAAAGAGAGGAGGGAGGAAGCTAGGGTTTCAATTTCTAAGGAAATTGATTTGGGGGCTAGGGTTTTTAGGGTTTTCTATAAGGGAGGCTAGGGGGTTTTCTAGAGAGAAGGCAGAGCCTCTTGTACATTATACATGATTTGTAAACAAACCTTTCCTCTTTCTCTTACTTTATTTACTCACATGTTCACATGTGTTTCTCATTTCCACACATCCCCACATTCTAAATTTCTGTATTCACTTTCATGCTCTCTCATTATTTCCGGCGTTGACCTACTTTGACCGGCGTTGACCAAGAAGAAAAATATACTCCGGCTTCATGGCAGACAATGTAAGTTTTTTTCCGTTAAAAGGTCAGCAGGCGGCTAAATTAGGCGGCTGACCAGCTGGTCAGGTGCCTAAATTAGGTGGTTGACCGGTGTCGGGCGCTTAAATTAGGCTATTGACCGCCGGGTCGGCGCCTAATTTAGGCGGCTAACGAACCGGTCAATCGCCTAATTTAAGCGCTTGACCGGCTGGGTCAACCGCCTAATTTAGGCGCCCGACCGCCGGGTCAATAGCCTAATTTAGGCGCCTGACCACCGGTCAACCGCCTAATTTAGGCGCCTGACCAGCTGGTCAAACGATCTGATATTTGTATTTTGTAAAAGCATGGTTAATATAGTTTTTATTAAAAGATTGTAGGTTTCAATTTTAAATATATGTAGGTTTAGCATGGTTAATAAATCATGTAAATTCTGAATAATATGTTTACATGATATTTACTATGTTCATATGGAATAGAAATGTAGAATATATGTAAAATTTACATGATAGAATTTAATACGTTCATATGTAGTAGGAACATGATATATTATATGAATTTTATCTACATTTTTAGCATATTAGAGTAGTTATATTTAGATTTTTAGCATATTAGAGTAGTTATAATATACTAGACATAAATGATTTAAATAGTGAAAACTACAAGTAAATAATATTATTTTGCATATAAGAATAATTATTAAACTCACCTTAAATTAAAAATGCATGAAAATATAGGCATTATATATTTTTTGGTTTAAAAATATTAGCAGGCGTCTTATTAGGGCGCATGTCCAAGTAATTGCCAGTTTTATCTTTGCATTTTGTCGTTGAATTTTGACTTGTATGGTCTTTAATAGGTTCCATACTCGAGCAATGATGGAGACGGGGTTAATTATCATAATAGATTTATGATAAGTGATAGATTCAATTTGGTTAAAGAGGCGTCTGATCGTCTTAATGAAATAGCAGTTCCCATAGGCTTTGAATTGGTTATTGACTCGTATAAGAAGAATGATAATGGTCCCTGCGTTTGCTATTTGAAATGTTTTCGGGGGACGAGATACAAGGGAGATAAGGTAGACCTAAGAAAGGTGAAACGGCCTATAACAACGACAAAGTATCGTGGATGTCCATTTAGGATTAACTTGGTTTTGGGAGAGCAATGGCGTGTGTGGATTCCCAACAGTCAATATGGGTTTCACAACCACGCATTCATAGTATATGCGGAGGGCCACAGACGGACAAGTGGGCTCAATGATGATGCTAGGCGGATGGTTCGACAAATGAGTGATGCTGAGACGGCACCGAGAAACATTCAAGCTGCTGTAACAGAGGCATACCCCCATCTTCACCAAACGATAAAGCATATATACAACGAAAGGTATTTTTACAAGATGGAAGGCCGTGAAGAGCGGACTTCAGCTGAAAATTTTTTGCACCTTGCTAGGTTGAAAAACTATGTGTCATGGTCATTACGCGATGATGATGGAGTTATTACTCATGCATTCATGTCTCATCTTGATGGTACGAACGCATTTCGTACATATCCTTGGGTTGTTGGCATCGATTCAACGTATAAGACGAATCGATACGGTATGCCTTGCATTGAGTTGGTTGGTGTGGCACCGACAAATATGAACTTCCTCATCGCCTATGCCATAGTGAAGGATGAGACTGCACAGAGTTACCGTTGGGTGTTGGAGTGCCTACGTAATGTACTTGGGCATCATGTGAGACCCAATGTCATATTTACTTATCGTGAGTTGGGTTTAGTTAGCCCCATTCGTATAGTTTTTCCAAATACGGCTCATCTTCTTTGTACATGGCATATTAACAAAGATGTGAAGGCACGAGTTAGCACTATATGTGGGGCCAAGTCATTTGGAGAGCGCTTTCGTGCTGGTCATTGGTGGAATGTGCTAAATGCAAACACAGAGGATGAATATTATTACTTATGTTGAGACAACGTGGTTGAATCCCCATAAGACCAAGTTTGTGAAAGCATGGACCAACAACGTGCTTCATTTTGGGAACACACCGACATGTAGAGTAGAGAGTGCACATGCAGCTCTCAAATCCTAGCTCCAAACTTCCACTTGTGCCTTGGATACACTTTGGTCACGTGTTAATTTGTTCATTGATAGCCAAATGATCAAGATCAGGGATGGCTTAGAGAAATCTAGGTGCAGAATTGGTAGGCAACATATGGTACAACCCTTTTTTCATGTGGTTGGCCATGTCTCACATTACTGTTTGAATTTGCTGAAGTTGGAAAACACTAAACGCCAAAACTTAGGAGATAAGGTGTTTGATTATCGTGGTTGTCGGCTTCTGTCTACTTTTGCTATCCCATGTGCATGTGCGATACAGTTGGCTATTAACGAATACGGAGGTTTGTATCTTGACCATATTCATCCTTTCTTCAAGACTTTGGTCATCAGAGATGGTGTAAATGCAACAGATTATGTTAGTCAGTGTGATCAGGATGTTGAATACCTTCAGGGATTACTTGCCGAACTTTCTGAGTGCGATCCGGCAATTAGGAGAAGTATAGTTGACCTTATTCGTCGGCAGTTACACCCGAGAGGATGAAGGAGTTCAGGAGCCTCATGTAGTTACTACCAGGAGAGGTAGACCTCGTGGCTCATCATCTACTAGACGTGACCCGAGCTTGTTCGAACATGTGCAGCGCCAATTTCGGGATAGATCACGGTCTAGTAGTCGTACTCGTACAACTACGACCACTCGATCTACTAGAGATGGAGGTACATATATTTACGTCTTTTTTTATGTGAAGATTTATTTGCTATGTTATTTACCATTTCTAGTGAGAAGTGCATAACTAACTCTTATTTATATAACAGATTCAAGTGCAGCGGATACATTTGAACCAGAGAGGTTTGAAACACAACCAGGACCATTTCCTTACCTGGATAACACACCCAATGTCATACACCCATTTATAGTCTCATGGAATGACGTCATAGGTGATGGGAACTGCGGATTCAGGTGTGTAGCTGATGCTTTCAATGGTGGGCAAGATCGTTGGCCACACGCTCGTCAACACCTTTACAACGAGATTTCTAATCGGAACGTATATGAGGATATTTATGGAGGACGAGAGTACGTGGACATGGCGAGATACCGTATCATGCACACCCAAGGTCCTTGCGGTCGTGATCATTGGCTAGAGTCCGTTGCAGATTTGTATGCCATTGCTACGTTGTACAACTGCGTTGAGATGTATTATACAGTGGGGCCGGGAGGTATTTTGTGGGGTTGTTGCACTGTTCTACCATTGACTGCACCAACAAATGTGGATCGACCGTGTTATGAGTTTGTTATGCTGCACCTAGGAGCGTTTGATCAGCACTATATCCGCCTACACTTGGCTCCTGGTTTCCCGATGCCCCCAATTGTTGCACAGTGGTATAATTTGAGAGATGATACTGTAATTGGATGGGAGCATCGTTACACATCACAGATTCATTCATGGAATGTTCATTATGGGAACACGTAAATAAGTTAGTTGTAAATATTAATGTACGTATTATTATGTTATAAATTTGTCTTATCTATTAAAGTTGTTTATTATGATCTATTTAATGTATATGTATAATTTTACTTAATCAATATGCAATTCTAAATCATCTATGTTCTAAAATCTAACTATCTATTAAAGTTGTTTACTATGATCTACTTAATGTCAATGTATACTTCTACTTAATCAATATGCAATTCTAAACAAACACTAAATTTAGATAGTCGAAATGTAATTATGTGTAAAAGTAGAAAAAACAATGAAATTGAAACTACATATCATAGGCATAACTATAACTAAATCATCCATGTTACATGAAAATTTAAATACAAATCCCATTACATTGAAAAATAGTTCAAAGGAAAAGTAGAATACAAATCGTCGAAAATACATAGATGGACTAGGGGGTGGAAATGGGTGAGGATTGCGGCGTGGAGCCACACCACGTGTATAGTTCCATGTATCATACCACCCCATCAGACCGTCAAATAAGCCTCGAAAATCATCAGGTAGATGGCTAGTGTCCCGTTCAATAAACGGCTCCATCAAAAGGAACATCTCAGTCAATACCTGCATATATTAGTACATAACAACACAACTAGAATTTAATATATAATTTTTAAACACTTTATTTCAATCAACTATAGAATATAACATACCCGATCTGGCACCAAACCCGCCTCATACTGTGATGCGTGTCCAACATCACCATCAGGCAACTTAGTCGGGTTAATGATGTAAGGATGGGAGTAGGTGATATACCACTGCAAGAAAGCATCTGTCGAGAGGGATTGATCTGCCACCTTCGTCGGAGCGCCAACATAAGTTGTGAGGAATGGGGAAATATCGACCACGTCCGTCGTTGCGCAAGAAATGAGAAATCGACCCCGTACCTATCCCCTCGAAAGGCCTATAGCAAGACTCCGGCTCCAAGATGGGGTGGGGGACCTCCCGAATGAATCCAAGCTGGCGTAGTACGGTCGAGCATATACGGCTCAATAATATCCAAGTACCGCAGCCACCCGTAGTACGTGCTCCGAGGAGAAGCCGATACCGGACATATATTGTAACGCCCCGACTTCCATACATCCTTATTAAGCTAATTAATCAGGATTAGCAGCGGAAGACTTAGCTTAGTCGGCGCGTTACCGCCGTACTTTCCACTATGGGAAAATACAAGGCGACATTTAACATTAACTTACAGGGACATTACTTACATTTGCCCCTCTTTAAAGAAACACTTTAATAATAGATTACTATTTTCTAGAAATTTCGGCAGAGTTTCCTTTGTAAATCGGACAACCCACAATGGGAAAATGTTTGAAAAACCTGTTGCAATAAAATATTTCCAAATCCATAACTCAACGCTTTCGCGGAGTAGCAGCTAACGAGAAACAGGAGCACTATTGCTCATCCAAAGACTCGAAATAAAACTAAATCATTACTTATTATCTATTACAATGTGGAACGTCCTCGCCTCAAAAGGAACGTAAAACAATCATAGATGAACTCTTAGTACTTAACTGCTTCTATCTTGGAAAAGGTGCTCCATAACTTCAACCTGAAACTATTGTAACACTGCCACCCACCAAGTGACAGGCCACAGTAGTGACAAAACAAAACATTGACATACACATCAGCACAACGCTGAGTACTAACCCATAAATCATTCTTAAAACATGCTTTGGTGTCTACGACTCTCACGTAATCAACATGTTCACATTGTTCATAACCATATCACAACATAGCAATATTCGCATAATCCATTATCGTTCATCATGTTTCAAGACCTTTAAGTACTTTCATCAATCATAGCAGAGTAGTAACATCATCATAGTTCTCTCATATCAAAGTAGAATGCATACTTTCATATCATTAGACAATAAACATTCATAAACATATACTTTAAGTCATGCAAGGTATCATAGCTCATCATCATCTTTCATTTACTTAACTAGTAACGATCGTACCATCTTAATAACATAGTTATTTCATAGCATTCGTTCATAAACATCACCAATCATCATATTCATAAAATATTGCATATCTCCTAATCCAATCATCGATAACATAATGTGTGAAATTATAAAACATAGTCGCAATCATAATCATACTTTTGAAACATCAAAGTCATCATACTTCATAGCATTAAATCACTCAATAGCATCATCTACATGGCCAATATTTCATATCATATCATAAGTTTCATCATGATCTTTTCATTTTACTTATTCATTTTGGTTACTTGGCTAGTATCATTGATCCATCGGGTGACCACATCATAGGTGACACTTGCGGTACCCGTATATATATCATTAATCCGTCGGGTGGCCACATCATAGGTGACACTTGCGGTACCCGTATATATATCATTAATCCGTCGGGTGGCCACATCATAGGTGACACTTGCGGTACCCGTAAAATACTGCCAAGAACCATCTTTCGCTGTACTTTATCATGTTTCATTGCTTTTATGAATCACATTACATAATCGTAATCGTGATCCGTAATCATCATCATAACGTAACCATAATTACATCACATCATCGTAATCATAATCATGGAACATACCTTAATCATAACATAACCATGATTACATTACATCATCGTAATCATAATCATGGAACATATCTTAATCATAACATAACCATGATTACATTACATCATCGTAATCATAATCATGGAAAGTAATCATATGCATAACATATTCATAATCATGTTCATAACATATACTTTTGCATAATCGATATTCAAGAGCATATCTCTTAACTTAAAATACCTTTCGGATACATAACGTAATCATATCTCGAGGCATAACGTAAATGTAGCGAAACATAATAGTCCTTTCGTATTTTACATAGTTTATGAAACATTCATGCTTTCGATTATTTCGAATTTAAAGGTATTCTCTCGCATAATCGAGACTTTATAAACATAACTCATCACCTCAAGTATATTGGAAATACATAAGAAAATCATAACATAAACGTCATAATAATCCTTTCACACTTTCGCATCATTTACGGGGACGTAGCATAAGACCCTTTTCATAACATCATGGCTTCACATATGTCATTTCTTAGTATACATTTCATAACTCGTCATTCATAAGAACAAGACTCATCTTTCATACTTTTCGATTACTTAAGAAAAGATAAGACATATTTATTCCATATTTATAAGGTATATAACTTTCTAACAACATTAGAGTCAGGAAAGATAGGTTGCCTCTTACTAGCACATAACATTTCAAATCCTTAATTATTATTTGATAACAACTATTTTCCATCCCATTCAACTAAATAAGAATAGTTCACTTACTCTTTCAAGGTTCATAATAGGGTCACTAGTTCACATTATCAATTGAATTCTGAATACATGTTACTCTATTATTGCTCCCTAATTCCACAAAGAAGAAACAAATATAACTCATCCTCCTTAACTGAAATCATTTCCCTTGAAATCCAAAGAACAACATCATAAAGTTCACTTAATAGACAAATTCCTATTTATTAACTTCCCTTACAAAACCAAGTATCATACTAAACCAACTTTTTCTTGTTATCCATTTTATCGTCAATCTTCAACTTAAGACTAAAAATCAGATTATTTTTCAACTATAAACATTGTCTCCACAAACTGATTTCCACAAAATTACTCCACCAAAAGTGATATGCAACATATAACGGGTTATAAATCAAAACCCACAACATACAAGGTTCTAAACCACAACAATCAGAATTTCGTTCACAAATTAATTCTCTGTGCAACTTAAGCAAAATATTAACTCATAAAAAAGATCAAGAAGAAGAAATGGGTAGTACCTCTGCTCTACTGAGCAGGGACGAACAAAACAGGGGAGGGAGACGGAGCTCCGGCAGCGGCGGGGAGCACCGGCGAGGCTGGCGGCATACGAGGAAGGGTGGTTGGCGACAATCACCGCAGCCCAACAACGACAACAACTCGAAGCAGCAGCAGCAGCAGCGAACGGAGGAGAGAGAAATCGCGAGCAGGGGAGGAAGCAGCGCTGCACGAGCGGGGCTAAACGCGGCTCCGGTGAGCCTGGGACGCCGGCGAGGAGAGAGGGTAAGAGAGATCGGGGAAGAGGAGGGAGAAAATTTGGGGGTTTGGGGTTTTCACAGGTGAGAGAGGAGAGAGAGAAATAATGGGTTTCCTTTTTGATGAGGAAAAATGACAGAGAGACAAAGATGTTGGGGGTTTTGTTTCCTCCTTAAACCGACATCTATAAGTGGAAGGGAGGAAAACCGACTTTGGTTATTTAAAACCCAAAATAATTTTAAACAATAATATCTTTATAAAATTAAATTAATAAGCACATTACAACATCTCACTTAAAAATTCATACTACAACTCAAATGAAATAAGAATATTTAAAATATCATTAACTTAATAATTATAATTAACGCTAATTAAAACGCTCTTAAAATTCGGGGTATTACATATACCATATGGTAACCAATCAACCTGCATCGCATTCATCTGATCCAATGCCTGTCGAATAATCAGTAGGCGGTCAATCCCCCTGCTCTCATGCCGAACATCCCAACAAACTGCCGAAGCAGATCCTACAGGAACTATCCTCCTAGTCCGATTCGGTCGAAACATAGGAAAATACTCGTAAATCCATGCCTGCAAAAGCGTGAGGCAACCACATATCTGTGCTGAATTAGCACGACTAGCTATACCAAGTTGCCTATATAGGTACGCTAATGTAGCCGCACCCCAAGAATACCGACTCACATCCCTCGGGAGACAAGACAAAAACGATAGTGGTAAAGGACGTACTCGGTTGCCACTCTTATCAACGAATAGAGTGGCACCAAGGAGGGCCAGCATATAACCAAGGTACTGGTGGGTCGGACTCCGATCCGCAGCAGAACATCTCTGTATCAAAGAATCAATGAATACACCACCACCGGACCAATGCGCCTTCAAAAAGGCGCTCCTCTCCATCCCAAATAGCTCTGCACAGGAACTCTTCACGTCATCCCATGTACCAAAGTCACCTGCAATCAATCCATCTGATGGGATATGGAGAATAAAACTCACATCATGGAGCAAGATACTAATCATCTCCGAAAAGGGAGGTGGAAAGAGTTTGTATCCGGCTGCCACCTCTCGACAAACGCGCATATCAACGGCTGATCCAAATGATCAAACATAATATCGTGCAAGTGACTCAATCCAAAGAGCATGTATCATCCCCCGAAGCTTGGAACTCATACCGCCGTACCATGCCCGAAGCTTCTTGCACGTCTTCTCCCTAAGTTATGACACTTCAACATAGTCCTCTCGTCCTCTCTAGCCCAAATGCGTGCCGCTATGTGCCCTCCAAAACTCGGTATGACACTACCATCCACCGTCCCACCTGGCCTAGCGTCACGTACTAGCCATGTAGTGTCATCCTCTGTCACCATCCTCTTGCCCATCTTATTAGTTCCGGAACCCTCAGCATTGCACGATGCTCCATCTGAAGAACGTGCAAACCGACCACGAGAGGTACGTGGTCTGCATCCCTTAGAAGCACGACCCTCCTCTGGGCCTGTTGATGGATGCTCCTCCCGACTATCATAATAATCACCCGCCTCTTGCTCGTTCCCCGCCATCGGATCCCCTGTCCAAGGTGGGTGAGGTATCCACGCCCCAACATTCATAATGATCGGAGTAGGCATTGCAAAGGACAAAGGAGGAATTTCCGGTACCTCCTCTGTTTCTGCGCCTGATGAAGACTGATTGCTCCTCAAAAGGTCATCTTTAGCCTTCCTCGATGAGATCGTCACTCCTCTCTGATGAGGATGACGATGACCCGAATCAGTAGGCAAAGATGACTATTCAAGGCTAATGATAACGTTCTATGTTAATGATTAATAAAGTGTTACTATATATGCCTGTGCATGGAAATGTTTACGAACTAAAGCCGTTTTTACGGGGCCGGAGTGAAGTTACTGAGTTTTCAACTCATTTTAGGTTATTTTCTCGTGTTTTCTCTTTTCCCCTACTTTATGAAATTATTCAGGTATCATGAAGATAGTGCAAGATCGGTTATGTCAGTAATGCTCCGGAATGATTAAGTTGAAGCGACTGTGTATATATTTGGGTTATTTAGAATACTCTGTATTTATGGGTAATAATTATAGCTGAAAGACGATCATTTGTATGTTTAATAGGCCATTTTAGGCTATTTATTTTATTAGTGGGCCCTAACCCACAGGCTTAAGTTCCATTTCCGCTGCTAAGTACGAGCAATTGTGTTTAATTAAGGTTATGTATTTCCGGGGCGTTACAGAGTGGTATCAGAGCTAAGGTTAGATTCAGGTACGCTATGATCTCCATATCGTAGCGTAAAGGTTTTAAATAGGTTTAATGGGTTGGCTAAAAGTTAGTTATAAATGAACCAAGCCGTTTGAGAGTTTGCGCTTTTGCGTGTGCAATGTGAATTTGTTTACTCGAAATGTGGTGCCTTTAATTTTCTTTGTTAGTTACCTCTGAATGTGTTCGTTGTATCTCACAGTGACTTGTGTCTGTTCATGATATGCGTTTACTTAAAGTATGTATTTTACAAAACTTATATGATTTGAGAAACCAACTGAATTTCAAACGAGATCTCACTAAATGAGTTAGTTGGAATTCATTGCCAACAAGTTTGCCCCTTTTGTTTTCTTTGCTCCTCAATTTCGCGAGTCGAGTTGAAGTAGAGATACAAAAGATGATGGCGGAATGGAGGTTGAGTTCCTAACGAAGCCATGAAAGCTTGAGATCTTGGTTTTGTCTAAATGAATTTAGCTTCTTGTTTCCTTGATTAACTTATTGCAAGTTTCGAGGACGAAACTTTTTTATAAGGGTGGTAGGATGTAATACCCCGATCCTTCAAAGCGTTTTAATTAGCGTTAATTATAATTATAAAGTTAATTATGTTTCGAAAATCCTTATTTTATTTAAGTTGGAGTATGAATTTTAAATTTAGATGTTGTCATGTCTTTATTAATTTAATTTAATAAAGATATTATTATTTAATATATTTTGGGTTTCTAGCGATGTAAAATATGTTCAACGGTATTTGGTCCTAATAGGAAACCAAAGTCGGTTTTCCTCCCTTCCACTTATGGATGTCGGTTTAAGGAGGAAACAAAACCCCCAAAATCTTTGTCTGTCTGTCATTTTTCTTCCCTCACCAAAAGAAAACCCAACCCCATTTCTCTCTCCTTCCCGTGAAACCCCAAAGCCCCAACCCTCACCCTTCTCTCTCTTCTCTCGCACCCCTCTTCCTCTCTCCTCGCCGACGTTCCCGAGCTCGCCGGAGTTTCCCCAGCCCTCTCTCTTCTCCCCTGCTCGCTCGGTGCTGCTGCTGTTGTTCGAGCTTCCTTGTTCGTCGCTTCTCAAGTAGCCCCCGCTCGTGTCTCTCTCTCCTCCTCCGTTCGTTCTTGCTTTCGCTCCCCGCCTTCCGCCGCCGCCGAGTTCCAAGGAACGACGGCCAAAAGCCGGGCGGTTTTCCGCCGCCGCCAACCTCCCCGTGCGTCGCCTGCACAGCTCGCCGGAGCTCAGCTCCACCCCCCCTATTTTGTTCGTCCATGCTCAGTAGAGCAGAGGTACTACACCCTCCTCTTCTTCTCTCTTATTCTTCCCATATCAAAGGTTAATATTGAAGTTATGAACTCTGAAATTTGGGTACTACCCTTTCCAATCTCTCGTTTAATTGGATTTATTTTCATCGCAAGTTCAGAACATTAAGAGGATCTTGATTTCAAATTATGCATATAATTGAAAGGATTTAGATTGATTGATTATATGGGTGTAATTGTGATGATGTTGAGTTTACCGTTGCTTGTGAATTGGTTATCCGAATAAAGAAGTGTGGTTTTTATTTATTAGATGAATGAGGTATTGTTAATTGGTTGTATGGAAAAATCTAAACTGAAGTGGGCGTTGAGATAAGTGACAACCTTAGATATGGTTTTGATTGATTTGAAGAATGATTCTAATCATGAGTTCTTAACTCAGTTTAATGAACTTGCTCATGTTAGTGTGACAATGGTTATCTTACTAACGCAAACGAATGAAGAACTAAAAGTAGTTAACGGTATGCGTTTAGCTAGTGAGCAGGTTTATCACTATATTATAGTAAGTGGAAAAGCTAAGAAAAGTGCATCACTAGACTATTGTGAGAACTATTTAGAGTTGAATTATGTTTAATGACAATAGACGGTTATGTGAACTATAGTAAGCTTATTATATGGATATGAAAAAGTATGGAATAAATATACCTCATGTTTCATAAGTGATCTGAAAGTATGAACGACTCTTAAACGATATGAGATACAAAAAGACTGTTATGTTTCTGCTATGTTTCTGATATGTTTATGTTGTTATTCTTAAAAGTACTTAAAAAGGTATGAGATATGCTTACAACTTCCAATTATCTAACATTTACGTTATGATCATTCTGAAACGATATGAAAGTATAGGAAGTATGACTCTGAGATGAAATAGTTGCTATGTAAATGATGTTTATCAAATGATTTGAGGCTATGTGGTATGATCATGATGTTATGAAAATACGATTGTGATTACTTTTCCTGATTATGGTTATGATTATGATGACGTAATGTAATTATGGTATTTCGCACAATGTTGTGATGTGTGGATGGTGGGATATGAAAGGTTTTATGAATATGATGATTCTCGATGGAATGAAATGACTTTGATGTTTATGAAAATATGAGTATGATAACACTATGATGTTAATGATGTTTCATGATTATGATTACAATGATGTAATGTAATTATGATACGTAAAAGGAACGAAACATGATAAAGTAAAGTGAAAGATGGTTTTTGGCAAGTAATTTGGGCACCGAAAGTGTCACCTTTGTTGTGGCCGCCTTTCTGTTAAAAATAATGTGGGCAACGAAAGTGTCACCTATGTTGTGGCCACCTTTCTGTATGTTCTAGAGAGACGTCTCTGGTTCATAATCTGGGCGCCGAAAGTGTCACCTTTGTTGTGTCCGCCTTTCTGAAGTAATTTGGGCACCGAAAGTGTCACCTTTGTTGTGGCCGCCTTTCTGTTAAAAACGTGGGCAACGAAAGTGTCACCTATGTTGTGGCCGCCTTTCTGTAAAGTTATGGGGAGACGTCCCTTCTGATGTACTTGCCAAGTTACCAAAATGAATAAGTAAAATGAAAAGATAATGATGAATCTTATGATATGATATGAAGTTATGAACCGATGTGATATGTTATGAACTATTTTATGTTGTTCTTTCCTTATTAAATGCATGTTCTTTCTTGATTTACAATGCTTGGATGTTGGCCAAGTTACCAAAATGAATAAGTAAAATGAAAAGATAATGATGAATCTTATGATATGATATGAAGTTACGAACCGATGTGATATGTTATGAACTAATTTATGTTGTTCTTTCCTTATTAAATGCATGTTCTTTCTTGATTTACAATGCTTGGATGTTGGCCAAGTTACTAATATGAATTAAGTAAGGTGGAAAGTTATGACGAAATTTATGATATGATACTAAATGTTGGCTATGTAGATGATGCTATTAAATGATTTAATGCTATGAAGTATGATGACATTGATGTTACGAAAGTATGATTATAATTGCGATTATGTTTTATGATTTCACACATTATGTCATCGATGATTGGATTCGGAAATACGGAATGCTTTATGAATATGATGAATAGTGATGTGTATGAACGAATGCTATGAAATAACTATGTTATTAAGATGACATGATCATTACTAGTTAAGTAAATGAAAGATGATGATGATGATTTATGATTTCTGAGAGTACTGAAAGGTCACGAAACATGATGAATGATAATGGATGATGTGAATATTGCTATGTTGTTATGATATGGTTATGAATGATGAGAACATGATGATCACGTGAGAGTCGTAGACACCAAATCATGTTTTAAGAAGGATTTATGGGTTAGTACTCGGCGTTGTCGATGTGTCCGTCAATGTTTTGTTTTGTCACTACCGTGGCCCGTCACTTGGTGGGTGGCAAATGTTACAATAGTTCAGGTTGAAGTTCTGGAGCATCTTCTCCAAGATAGAAGCAGTTACGTACTAAGAGTTCAGCTATGATGGTTTTATGTTTCTTTTTGAGGCGAGGACGTTCCACTTTGTAATAGATAGTAAGTAATGATATAGTTTTATTTCGAGTGCTGGATGAGCAATAGTGCTCCTGTTTCTCGTTAGCTGCTACTCCGCGAAAGCGTTGAGTTATGGATTTGGTATATTTTATTGTAACAGGTTTTTCAAACATTTTCCCATTTTGGGTTGTCTAATTTACAAAGGAAACTCTGCCGAAATTTCTAGAAAATATTAATCTATTATTAAAATATTACTTTAAAGAGTGACAAATCAAGCCCTGTAAGTTAATGTTAAAGGTCGCCTTGTATTTTCCCATAGTGGAAAATACGGCGGTAACGCGCCGACTAAGTTAAGTCTTCCGCTGCTAATCTTGATTAATTAGCTTAAAAAGGATGTACGAAAGTCGGGGCGTTACATTTTCTACTATAAAACACCATAATTAACAAAGTTTTATAATTAATAATTTCTAAACAAAACATATTTTTAGTTTCACAAATTAAAACCCTAAAACAAAAAAAAAAATTGGGCGCCTAAAAAGGCGCTTGCATCACAGTGGCCCGCCTAAATTAGGTGCCCAACCACTGGTGTTAAGCGCCTTTTTTAGGCGCCCCATTATTTTTGTAGCATTTGCACACTAACCTTGCGCCGGAGTTCGTTGTTAGCGGTGTTGCCGGAGTTACGTTGGACGGAAATGACGTCTTCTCCTTCACCCACGTCTTGCCGGGAGCTAGTGCGCTTCCCCGGAGATGTTTCGTTGCCGCCCGACAAAAGTTGCCGGAGTTATTTTTTGTCGCCGGAGAAAATTCGCCGGAGTTATTTTAGTTGAAGGGTCATCTTGTTCATGAGAGAGATCTAGTGAGAGAGTGAAAGAGTGAAGGAGAAGGGAGAAGGACAAGTGAAGAGAGTGAAGGAGAAGGAGGGTGAAGAGAATGAAGGGGAGTAGGAGAGTGAGAGAGAGGGAGAGTATTTTAATAGCCATATACATGTATTATACATGTATATATGGCGTTACTTAGAAAAAAAATAGCGTCATTTAGCAAATGAGTAAAATGTGGGGACATTTTAAAAAGAAAGAAAAACAAAACAGATGGGGGAGGAGAGAGAAAAAGGTGGAAAAAAAATGGTGAGTGTGAGTAGAGTGGTGATGAAAAAAATGTATTGTTCTTTTACAAGGTACCCTTGTGTTATTTTAAAATTCATAGGGTATTTTTATTGTTTCAAAAATGCACCAAGTAACCTTACTATTTCAATAAAATATATGAAATGCCCTTAATGATTAACGGCGTCAAGTTTCCGTTAGTCATTAACCCTAATAAAACCCCTTTAATCCTAATTATGCCCTCTAACCCTAACCCTAACCCCTAACCCCCAAACACCTAACCCCCACCCTAAACCCTAACCCCTAACCCCTAACCCCCAAACACCTAACCCCCACCCTAAACCCTAACCCTAACCCTAACCACCCAACCACCACAGCCCCCCTTTGCCCTTCCCAACGAGCACCCCCACCCATTCCCTCCACCCTCGCAGCCCACCCCTATAGCCCCCCTCTCTGCACCACCGCAACCCCCACCGCCCTCCCCGCATCCCCCTTCCACACCCCCTTGCAAACCCCCTCCCGCACCCCGCTCTTAAAAGATTTGGAAGATGGGTTGGTAGATCCCAGTGCGATCCGAAGGTGTTCATTTGTAACGGCCATAGAATTCAACACTTCGACATCAATTGTCTCGTCTTCTAAGTCAATCACATCCATTTTCTCCCTAATACACTTGAAGAGCTCCCTCCAAGTGCAAAGAGCAGCAAGATCGGCACCCACATAGCCATGGGTTTCCTTTGCTATTTTTTCACGATCAACCTGAAATTTTTGGAAAAAAAATTAGAATCAATTGTTGTGATGAACTAAACTAGCGTAATACAACAGGGAAAAAATCAATTTTTTTACGACTTACATCTTTCGAAGTTTCATATTCTTAGTATGGATGCTTAGAACTTCCAACCTCCCAACTTCATCTCGCAATCAAATCTTCCAAATCTTCTAAGAGCAGGGGTGCGGGAGGGGGTGCTATGGGGGATGTGGGAGGGGGTTGTGGGGAGGGCGAGAGGAGAAGGGGCCGTGGGGGGTGCGGAGGGGGCTACAGGGGTGGGGGAGGGATGGGGTGGGGGGTGCTCGTAGGGGAGGAGGGCAGAGGGAGGCTGTGGTGGTTGGGTGGTTAGGGTTGGGGTTTAGGGTTGGGGCTTAAGTGTTAGGGGGTTAGTGGTCAGGGTTAGGGTTTTGGGGTTAGGGTTAGAGCGCTTAACTAGGGTTAGAGGAGTTAATTAGGGTTAATGACTAACGAAAACTTAACGTTGTTAGTCATTAAGAGCATTTCATGAATTTTATTAAAATAGTAAGGTTACCTGGTGCATTTTTGAAACTATAGGGGTACCCTATGAATTTTGAAATACCACAGGAGTACCTGATGAAAAAATCGAAAAATGTATGTGAAGAAATGAACAAAATATGGCTTTCTCTTTAAAAAAGAACCTTGGCTTGTATTAGGGTGGCAGCAATTTTTATCCTCAAGTTAACTTTTTTCTAAAAGTTAACTATGATGAATATATATCATAAATAACATTGTCAAGGCCTAGACGCCTAAAGATTTGTTTCACTGTAATACTACCTCCATCCCAGAATAGTCTGAACACTTTCCTTTTATGTTTGTCCCAAATTAGTTTGAACACTTCCAATATTGGCATGGTCCCACCATTAATATATTATTTCTTTTATACATCTTTGGCCCACACTCTACCTTTTATCAATAAAAAGTTACCCAACTTTCTCTTTCCTCTAATAGAAAATACCCCACCAACTCCTATCACATCAACTTTTTAAATAAAATAACATTTGATAACCACACCACAACTTATCACCTTAAACTACGTGTCCCAACAAGTGTTCATATCTTTCTGGGACGGAGGGAGTAATAATTTTCTTTTGATAATAGTCATACCAATTTTCCAATTACATATTATTTCCAATTTCCACAAATTCCACAAATTCAACAACATATTATTTCCTAATTTCCATAAATTCAATTACATACTTTTCCCAAATTCACTAACAATCAAAATTCACAACTAACTTTAAAAATTTCAGCCCATCTAACAATCAAAATTTAGACTAACAATCAAAATTCCAACTATAACAATCAAAATTCAAACTAAACCATCATATAAAAATAAAGAAAGTTACCTAAGAACTACAGTCACACAGACGGCAGACCCGGCAGGCGGTAGTGGTGGCTGGAATCTCCGGCGCGGCGGCTCAGCGGCTCAGCAGCAGCAATTAGCCCACGAACAATACTTGAACAAACCGACGATGACCATAAGTTGATATATCGAACATCGAAGAAGCGAGAGGAGGCGACGACCACCGAAGAAGGGTGAGAAACAAAGAGAGGCTGAGGTGAGAGAAACCGAGAGAGAATGATGAAGAACCTCAACCACTACTTGAACGGATCAACGACGACCGAGAAGCCATTAGTGGAAAAAACCTTATACGACACAACAAAACTGATCCGGTTCTCTCAAAACCAAATAAGTAAATCCACCAAATTATGGATGCTAAATTTTGGGTCAATTAACTGATCCGGTTGAGAGGAAAACCGGATCAGTTTTCATTTACTGATCCAGTTCGTCCCAACCGGATCAGTTACGGCCCAAAATCCAAATCTCTCGCTTCACTTATATTCACGCTAACAATACCCCCTTCCTCTCTCATTTCACCCTACCAGACCCCTCTCCTCTCACTCTCTCTCCCCAACATAACCCTAAAAAACTTCACTGCCTTTCATCTCTCACCTCACTCACCCAGCCATCTTTCTCCTCCCATTAAACCCTAACCGGTGAAATCCATCTCTTTCCCCATCCCCCTTTCATCTCTCAACTCTCGTCTCTCATCCACTCCGCCTCGCTTCACGAAATCGAAAAACAAAGTAAAGTCGATCTTCACTGCCATCTCTCTCTCTTCATCCCCTCCTCTCATCAGTTAGTTGAGAGACAAATCTAAATTAGTTAATTGTCTCGCCCGTCGCACCTCCATCAGCACCGCCATCTCTCTCTCTTCATCTCCCCATCTTCACCAACTACGCCATCAGCGAAGACCAACAACTCAGCGAGGCGATTTCAATTGATGCAATTTCGTTTCGTTTTCTTGCCATCAGTTAGTTGTTTCATTTCATTTTTTTTAGTTTAGTTGCGATTTCAAATCTTTTTTTTCGTTTTTTTAGGGTTGATAATGATAGTTAGATGCAATTTCAATTCTTTTTTCGTTTTTTTAGGGTTTAGAATTATAGTTTAGATGTGATTTCATTTTCTCATGTTTTTGGTTTAGAATTAGAAATTAGATGCGATTTATTCTTTGATTCTTTTTAGTTCATATGTAATTTCTAAGATTGTATAAAGTTTGTAATTCAGTAATATATATTTCTTTTAATTTATTGTTGTTTGTAATTTGATATAACTTTTTTTCGTTTATTGTAGTTCAGATTGCAGTTCAGATGTAATATAACAGTTCATTTATAATGTGATTTTTTCATTTATTATATAAAGATTGTAGTTCAGTGTAGTTTATTGTTGTTGGTTGTTGAATTTATTTTGTTTCATTTTTTAAATTGATGAATAGGTGGCACAAAATACAGGCCAACTGCAATAGCTACTGCCTACTAACTTTTATAGCCTGTAGTCATGCTTCACTTTTTCTGACACAAAATACAGGCAACTGATCCGATTCTAACGCGAAAACTGGATCAGTTAACCAATAACTGATCCTGTTTTCACCTTTAAACGGATCTGTAAATGGTTAGCTGATCCGGTTTTGAACCGAATCAGTTAAAATTTCTCAACGGCTACGTGCCCACCTGACCCGGACCAAAACCGGATATGTAAGTCGGGTGGGCTTGTTTCAACTAGTGAGCGAGAGAAACTAAGAGAGGAGGCGACGACGACCGAAGAAGTTGAAAAACTGAGAAAGGAGGCGAAAACCAGCAAACTGAGAGAGAGGAGGCAACAACCGACAGAGAGTGACTGAGTGAAGCTTTGGCCTGAGTCCTTTTTATCACTCTCTCCACTTCACATGAATTTCTTAAGAAATGTGCCCAAGTTCAGTGTTGCAATTAAAAAAATCGGATGAAGTATATCAAAGCATATATATCCCCAATAATAACTAAATATCTTACCAAGAGTCCTTTTTGCAAAATAATTAGGAAAAGCATGTGCCAATAAATTAGGTTTTGTTCTTGTCCAAAAAAGATAATTGCAATTCGTAGGAAAGTTTAGATTAAACACATTCAAGAGTAGAAGCCAATAAATTCTCAAAAGTAGTAATAAATTTAATTGAGAGCCAACAAGTTCATACAAGGGGTATTTGGATTCATTTAATAGCTTAACTAGTATTTTGGCCCGGGCGATGCCCCGGGTCAGTTACATTATCAAATATAGTATTATACATAAATTTCATAATTAATTTTATTAGCTTTCGTAATACTCTGTTTAGTCCGTAATTGGAAAATGGACATTATGGCATGATGAGTTGTTTAAAACAACTTCTAATGAATTGGGGATAAAAATACAATTTCAATATAATTAGGGTAAGAGAATGTTATTACTTGGTAAAAGTGCTAGTGATCAAAAAGTTTGTCTGTTATTATAATTACATATACTTATAAGACTTTATTATATTTTACTTTGAAACATTAAGCAATGAAATTGAAGTGGATTAGTGGTTAAATTCCCATATTTCATTTCAAAGGTGTTGTGTTCGAATCCTAGTAACTACACATTGTTAATATTTTTAAATGAGATTATAAACATGTGTATTCGAATCCTAGTGTCTAAATTGTATTAGAAGCTTGAGAACAGTTTGTCTATGTCTTTATAATTACATATAATTATAAGACTTTATTATATTTTACTTTGAAACATTAATCATTGAAATTGAAGTGGATTAGTGGTTAAACACCCACATTTCATTTCAAAGGTCTTGTGTTCGAATCCTAGTAACTACACATTGTTAATATTTTTAAATGAGATTATAAACATGTGTATTCGAATCCTAGTGTCTGAATTGTATTAGAAGCTTGAGAACAGTGCCACGTGGCACTGTTCCTTTGATAGGAACTAGATTTGGTTCAGATTTGGGCTTATAACTTCATATAAGAGCTAATAAGTTTTGTTAAGGTGGATTTAAGTGTAAAGGACAAAGCCATACACATTGAATCCAGCTAAATCCCCAGAGTTATCTACATACCAAGTGAGGAAAAGACAGCGATGCCCTTATAAAGCGAACAAAATACTTATTCACTTAGAGCATTTGTGTCCATTTCGCCTATATGTAATGTTAGTTAAATAGTTTATTGTTATTGATAATGGTTAGCTAAATGCTACTAGTTAATAACAAGACTTATTTATATCTAATTTTTCATGCGATAGGTCTGGTTTTCCTGCATATCCTACTGTTGAAATGTACATAAACACTCATGACATTACCGTGCTTTTTACAATTTTTCAGGAAAGGCCTAGGTGGATGAAAATTAGCTCCCTTGATAAGCTAAAAATGAAAGTGGGGCACTCATTCAGTCATTTGGGCTAGTAAATGTAGCAACTAAAAATAAGATATAGGGAGTATATCCTTAATTTAGTGCACAAATCAGATGAAAATGGTCATGATATTACTGCGTAACAGATGAACTTTTTCACGGCACTGATTGTAAATGAATTTGTAAGAGTAGCCATTATTTTGTTTGTACGAAACAATGTGAACTCAGTACTAATGCAAAGGATGAAATCTGGATGTCCATTTGATCAGTATGTTCCTACTTCATCATTGATGATTTCTTCCGTGTAAGGACATTGCTTCTAGAAAGTAGAACTTCAGTGTTGTTTAAAACTTTAGATTGTTGTTGCAACTTGCAAGCAGGGGTAGATGAGCGCATGTAAAGAGCCCAACAACACAAGACCCCAATAATGTAAGGGCCCTAATATATATTATTTTATACAAATTTACTTTATATTTGAGGAAACCACCCTTATTTTCCACCTTTAATAAATTTCTCAATGATTAATCTTTGAATTTTCAACTTTTCATCTTTAATATCTCAACCTTCCATCTTTATTTTTTTTAGGAAAAATTGATGTAAAAAGTCCCAATTATGACTCAATATTTTTAATAGGTCTCAACTATTAATCAACCTGTAGAGGTCTTAATATTAAGGGACATTCCTTCTCGCCAAATACTTCTACCATATAATCATAATTCGGACCTGCAAAGCTGCAACACTTCTCGCAATTCGGAATTCATAATAGATAATCAATAATGCAAACAAAAAAGAAATAACTTATAAGAGAAAAAAGATTTGCGTCTGCCGGGAGTCGAACCCGGGTCTATTGCTTGGAAGGCAATTATCCTAACCGTTGGACTACAGACGCTTGTTATTAGATTTAAAAGGTGAAATATTTAACAACTCAGTTAGTTTCTGCTTTAATCTAGGCAATAAACGTATTTGTCCATTTTCAGCAAAGATTAGAGAATCATCAGTCATCAATAGACAGTTTACCAACTTCAGATTACACTACAATTCTTAATGTTTCCTGAAAGTCATACCAGTCAGATATTTTTCCAACAATAACACAATTAGTATAATAGTTTGACAAAATACTCCAACTAACTTGTTCGACTTTGCCACATAAATCAAATATATGATGATGTAGCATAGAGTACTACAGAGCAAGAAGCTCAATGAGCAACTGGAACTGAAGTGGATGAGAGAGTGTCGTGAAGCTAGAGCCTTCACCAATGATAAATTAAACCCCAAGAGATACCCAAATTTGTACATCTCAAGTCTCCACCAGTCAAGCACCAATCTTCTTATATATTATCACCTCATGTGAGATTTCGAGGTACCACCACAACCCTCCCGAGTGGCCGCATACCAACCGTAATTATATAAGATACCACAACGATAATTTCCATTTTCCACACTCTAGTAATACAGAAACTTTCAATTGTTACGTATGATATGTAAAAAAGTGCATTTCACAGTTGCATTTTGCTAATTTTGGGAAAATTTGTTAGCACTATCACGCAGGAAGACAGAACACAGAGAAATAGTTAGAACGATCTTACTTGGAAAGGAGAAACAAAGAAACAGAATGATGTGACGTGGAGAGATCCACTGTCCTTAAAGGTGATTTCGCCGCAGCACAGGTGCAAGCTTCCTCCCAACGACCACCCTCCAGGATTAACACAGCGCCGCCCGATTGTGTGCACTCACAAGCAGACGGATGGAGTGACAAAACTAAGCCCGAAATATTGGAGAACAATTTTGTGTGGAGAGGAAGACTAAATTATAATCTGTCTCTTTATTAACCAGAGAGAGGATTTATATAGAATAGAGGAGCAAAGTTAAGACGGCAATGAAAAATTCTGGGAGGAAATTATAGAGTGAAAGCTGCGACAAAACGGCAAGAATTGATTTGCCGTTACAAAATGATTGCGTGAATCTCGCAAAAGAAATAACGGAACAAACAAGTCCCAAAAATTAAAGTTGATAATAAAACGGACCGCAAGCCCACAGCCCCCGCCCGCCCGCCCGCCCGCGCTCGCCACGAGCCCGAGCCCGGCCCGGTCGACGCGCGCGTGTGTGGCTTGCCATTCTTCTAGCCCATTGTTCAACAAGGCTAAAAGGAACATAATAGTATATAAACAAGGTAGGACCTTTATATTCTTTCCATGTGGGACTTGGGTACTTCATGAACAAAACCAAACAAGGAAATACTCCATAACTAAGGCTAACTTTGAGGCTTTAATTCCAACAATCCCCCACAAGAATCAAAGTTAGAGGAAGAAAAGAAGAATAAACAATTTCGGGCTTGAAAAAGAAGTGATGCATTAGTGTTAATGTCTTACGACTTGAATTAACACTTAGTGAATCAGATTTGGGAATCTTGTTCAATTAAGTGATGTTCATCTTGAACTTAAGAGAAGTTGAAACCTTTATCTAAAACACACATCTATCTTTAAAGAAGTAGTCACTCCACGATCAATGTGGCGCCTATACTGGCCATACGCCTACCTGGATACTCATAGATGCTCTAGAGAAATGACCCACATTTTCTCATAGGAAGCGGCCCCACTTCCACATCTAAGTAGGTGAATCCCATCAAGTGTGTACCACCACACACCACCACACAACTGTGGATATGGGTTCATTAAGAGCCCTTTGCTCATCCTCAATCACTAGTGGTAAGCACTTTTCAACACAATTTTCATAAGAGGGATAGAAATAAACAAGTGCCTTTATTACTAATGTTGCCCTTTGAACTCTATTTGCATAGAGTAGGGTTTCATTATTATATTTCAAATGGGTCTCAATCCCATCCCTCTGGATGCATCCACAATTACATTTCTAGAAAGGCCTTTAGTAAACGGATCCGCTAAATTCTTTTCGGACTTCACATAGTCCAGTGATGTCACTCCACTGCTTATCAAATCTTTTACAACCTTGTGTCTGAGACGAATGTGTCTTTTCTTTCCATTGTAGACATTATTCTTTGCCACTGCAATAGCAGCTGGGAGTCACAATGCAAGGTGCAACCGAAGGAGCGGGTTTCCCCACAATGGAACGTCATTCAGCAAGTTTCTAAGCCATTCTGCCTCATTTCCTGCCAACTCAAGTGCAACAAATTCAGATTCCATTGTTGACATAGCAGTACAAGATTGTTCACAAGATTTCCAAGAAATAGCACCACCACCCAAGGTAAAATCAAAACCACTAGTAGAATTAATCTCATCATTTCCAGATACCCAATTAGCATCACAATAACCTTCTAAAACAGCATGTGAAGAAGAATAGTGAATGCCCCAATCCATGGTTCCTTTAAGGTATCTAAGCAAACGACGCAAAGCACCCCAATGATCCTTGCTAGGATTATGTGTGTACCTACTAAGTCTGCTAATAGCATATGCAACATCAGGTCTGGTGCAGTTCATCAAATACATAATGCTACCAATTACTTTAGCATACTCAGAATGGCTCACAGGATCTCCCTTATTTTTCACCAAGTGGATACTAGAGTCATAAGGAGTCCTGATTGGATCAACATCAAAAGAGTTGAACTTCCTAAGTACCTTTTCCACATAATGGGCAACTCAAACTAAAACCATGAGGAGACCTAGAAATTTTAACTCCCAAAATAAGGTCAGCCTCACCCATATCTTTCATTTCAAACTTAGTACTTAAGAATTCTTTCACTTCATTCACAAGATCTAAGCTAGTACCAAAACTCAACATATCATCAACATATAAACAGATGATCACACAACCTCGAGAGTCATTTTTAGAATAAACACAGGTATCGCTCTCATTTACAAGAAACCCAAAACTGGTTATGGTGTTATCAAACTTTTGGTACCATTGTTTAGGGGCTTGCTTTAAACCATAAAGGGATTTTACTAGCTTACACACCTTGTGCTCTTGACCCGAAACTACACATCCTTCAGGTTGATCCATATAGATTTCTTCCTCAAGGTCACCATTTAGGAAAGCAGTCTTTACATCCATTTGATGCACTACAAGGCTATGTAAAGCAGCTAAGGCAATCAGTGTCCTAATGGTAGCAATCTTAGTAACTGGGGAATAGGTGTCAAAATAGTCAATTCCCTCCTTTTGAGTGAAACCTCTCACAACTAACCTTGCCTTATACTTGTCAATTGAACCATCAGGCTTTAACTTCTTTTTAAAGATCCATTTACTAGAGATGGGCTTACAACCCCTAGGAAGGACTGCTAATTCCCAAGTGTTGTTACTCATGATGGACTCTAGCTCACTATCTATGGCCTCTTTCCAAAAAACAGCATCAACAGATTTCATAGCCTCGACATAGGTCTTAGGGTCTTCTTCTAAGATAAAGATAGACACTAGACTCTCATTTAGGACACAACTTTCAGTAAGGAAGGAGGTGACAAAGTCAGAACTAAAACTGTTCTCTTTCCTAGGTCTTTTACTCCTCCTAGGTTCTTCTTCTACTACAAGTACAGTCACAAGAGGACTAGGCACAGACAAAGCATGATCAGCAGAAGAAAAATTTGAAGCAGTAGAAGAACATTTCAGAGGAAACACATGTTCAAAGAATTCAGCATCTCTTGATTCAACAATAGAACCACGAGCATAAGAACCTCTAGCATCCTTAATAAGAAAGCGATAAGCAGCACTATGAAAAGCATAACCAATGAAAATCGAATCACAAGTCTTTGGTCCTATTTTGTTCCTCTTAAAGGAAGGTATTGCAACTTTAGCAAGATACCCCCACACTTTCAGGTATTTGAGGTTAGGGATATGGCCTTTCCACATCTCATATGGGGTTTTGTCTAACTTCTTATGAGGCACACGGTTCAAGACATGACAAGCAGATAAAATAGCCTCTTCCCACATGTTATCAGGAAGTCCAGAACTAATCAACATAGCATTCATCATGTTCTTAAGGGTTCTATTCTTCCGTTCAGCTATACCATTTTGTTCGGGGGTATAAGGGCGGGCAACTCATGAATAATCCCATTTTGTTCACAAAAGGTCTTAAGGGAAGTGGGATCAAATTCTCCTCCCCTATCACTTCTAAGTCTCTTAATTTTTCTATCCAATTGGTTTTCAACCTCAGCTTTGTACTTTAAGAACATTCCCTCTGCCTCATCCTTAGATTTCAAAAGGTATACTACGGTGTAACGGGAAAAGTCATCTACAAAGGTTATGTAATACTTCTTCCCCCCTCAACTTTCATGGTTCTTAAAGTCTCCTAAGTCTGAATAAATCAGTTCAAGAAGTTCAGATTGCCTATCAACTGATTTAAAAGGCTTCCTAGCAAATTTAGCTTCAACACAAATTTCACATTTAGGCAAATCAGAATTGGAGAAACTAGGTATCAAATTCAAGTGTTTTAGCCGTTTTATGGAGGCTGCATTCACATGACCTAATCTAGAATGCCATAAATCAATAGACTCAGCAATATAAACAGAAGAAGTATAAGCAGATTTATTCATGAGTTCAACAATAGCATCAACAGCAAAAAGCCCCCCATTACAATATCCCTTCCCCACAAATTCCACATTATGGGTGATGACAAGTCTATCAGAATCAAAAGACAACCTCAAACCAGCCATAATTAACAAACTTCCAGAAATTAGATTTCTACGCATTTCAGGAACATGAAGTACATTTGTAAGAGTAAGCAATTTTCCAGAAGTGAGTTTGAGAGTAATCTTCCCTTTGCCGCTGACTTTTGCTGAAGCAGAGTTGCTCATGAACACATTTTCACCTTCCAGCTTTTCATATTGATTGAACATGGCTCGGTTGGTGCAGATGTGCCTCGTTGCTCCTGTGTCCACGATCCATTCAGCAGTATCTCCAGCTAGGTTGATCTCGGATACAACAGCAACAAAATTTTCAACTGCTTCTACCAAGTTTGCTTGGTTCTTCTTTTTGTTCCAGCAGTTTGCAGCTTTGTGTCCAGGTTTACCGCACTCATGACAGCTGCCTTTGAACCTGTATTTCTGCACACCTCCATGAGATTTGAGACTATTGTCTCCCTTGTGAAAACTCTTTGTCTTCTGTTTGTTCCTGTCATAATTGGAGTGTTTGGACTCCACAAGATTAGCTTTAGGAAATACAGCATGACTGGAGGGTTTGTCCTGAAGACGGTTTTCTTCCTCAATTTTCAGATGACCAACAAGTTCTTCAAGGGTAAGGTCTCTCTTTTTGTGCATAAGTTGGTTCCTATAGTCTTTCCAAGAAGGTGGCAGTTTCTCAATAAGTACAATAGCCTGGGTATACTCGCAAATAACAAGTCCCTCAGCAGCAATATTGGTGCAAATAGTTTCATTGTCATGAACTTGGTCGATAATAGGTTTTTCATCATCTATCATGAAATTAAGCCACTTATTAATACAATAGCGTTTGGAACCAGCATCATCAACACCATATTTCTTTTCCAGGGTATCCCAAATGTCCTTAGCATGGTTATAAGTCATGTAAATATCAAGCAGAGCATTGGACATATAATGTAATAACATCCCCTTACAGGTTCTGTCATCCTTAGCAAATTTAGTCTCATAAGCTAATTTTTCAGTCTCATCAGAAGGGATAACAGGATCATCAAGCACATAAGCCACATCAATTTGTTCAAGGTAAAACCTAACCCTGACAGCCCAACGTTTATAGTTTTTCCCCTCAAGAGACTCGATCTTAGACATATCAGGAATTGTCATACGAGATGCCATAGCAAGAGAATAATACTTGGAAAGGAGAAACAAAGAAACAGAATGCTGTGACGTGGAGAGATCCACTGTCCTTAAAGGTGATTTCGCCGCAGCACAGGTGCAAGCTTCCTCCCGACGACCACCCTCCAGGACTAACACAGCGCCGCCCGATTGTGTGCAGTCACAAGCAGACGGATGGAGTGACAAAACTAAGCCTGAAATATTGGAGAACAATTTTGTGTGGAGAGGAAGACTAAATTATAATATGTCTCTTTATTAACCAGAGAGAGGATTTATAGAGAATAGAGGAGCAGCACAGCCACAGCCACGCGCGCGCGTGTGTGGCTTGCCATTCTTCTAGCCCATTGTTCAAGAAGGCTAAAAGGAACATAATAGTATATAAACAAGGTAGGACCTTTATATTCTTTCCATGTGGGACTTGGGTACTTCATGAACAAAACCAAACAAGGAAATACTCCATAACTAAGGCTAACTTTGAGGCTTTAATTCCAACAAAATTAACTTCCAAAACACCACTATTATATGACAATCCCAAAATTCCCATTAGTTTTCGCAAAATAGTGCATATCAGACTATATCACTTTTACATGGAAAGCCACCTAGAAATATTTTTCTTATTATAGCCATTAGGAATTAGGTCAGCCATGGGTGTAGGCAAATACATATAGGTGGAGACTATATCGCAGTAGTATAAGCTTAAGGTGAAATTGGTCAATCTCAAGTCCCATATCCATGATGATCAATATATATCATGAAAACCATGACAAATCCACATTCTACAATGGTACCATTATTTACCAATTAGCTAAATATGATCTACTACATTCCCCCTACATAATAAATTCAGTAATATCTGCCAGGAAAATTATGCAATATAAAGCCACTTTATTCTCATTTCTCAGCACCTTCATCTTAAGTTTTCTTTCTGAGGTCTACCAGCAACTTGATAACCACTTGGAGGGTTGTATCAGCAATTCAGCATATCCTCAGAATAGTCGGAAAGCTCCTCGTCAGAATCGCTAATTGTTGCATTTTCTCTGTACTTCCGATAATTTTCAACTAGGTTCCGATCCTTTTCAGCTTGAAGTTTCAAACGTGCAGCATCGTCAGCTTCATATTTCTTCCTCTTAAGCAGCTCGACAACCCCTTGAAGGGCCACATCAGTATCTTCGCTTCTCATAAGCTCCTCAGCTACATCTGCAGGAGTTGCATTTACAGTTGCCAAAAGAGTTCTGATCTCACCAAAGAGGTGATGGTTGGTAGAAACTTGGAGATACTTATAGGCTAAGATGTTGAACCCCTCCATAGTAAGGTAGGACATGTGGATGTGCATGTCCATACGACCAGGGCGCAACAAAGCCGGTTCGAGCTTCTCCTTGTGATTGGTTGTAAAAATGAACAACCTTTCATCTCCACAAGAAGACCATAGTCCATCAACAAAGTTAAGAAGTGCAGCTAGTGACATCTACAGTATGAAATGACAGTTTGATCAGGTGATCAAATACTTTCATGCACTAGTAAATATGAGAGGTATGAGCTAAATTTGTTGCGAAAAATAAGAAAATAATAATATTGGAAAAAACACACGAGCAGTTAATAATCCCAGCATGTATTTATCAATAAATCCTTGTTAGTAATACAATCCTACAACCTGATCAGTGAAGAAGAAAAAACAAAAAAAATACACGAACCTGAGACTGATTCGTGTGGTGACTCAGGGAATTTCGTCCTGGAAGCCCACGAGTGCGATCAATATCCTCAACAACTATGATAGTCCGACTTGGAACCCAAAGCAACAAGGATCTCAAGGAAATTTCACACATATGCCGCAATTGTAAATCATATATGTCAAATTTGAGATAATTAGCAATAGCAGCAATCAAACTCGACTTCCCAGTACCCGGAGGACCATATAGTAAGTAACCTCGTTTCCAAGGCTTGCCTACCCTCCTATAAAACTCCTTTCGCCTCATAAATCTGTCCAAATCATCCTTTATCCCCTTCTTTGCCTCAGGATCCATAGCCAAATTCTCAAACGTAAAAGGATGAGTCAAATTGACTGAACGCGTGAAACTACTTGTGTGCGTGTTATTATTATAACCTCTTGATGAACAATCATATATTTTCAAGTATTTCGCTTCACGTATAATATCCTTTGAGGTCTCCACAACATAGGGCAAGTAAGAAATGCAAACCTTCTTTTTATGCTCTTTGTCAAATACCAATGAGAGGTAGGATTTCTCCATACTGTCTGATAGCTCACCAAATGTAGAATATAGTTGAGCTTCTTGTTGTTGTTTATGATGATTAACCACCGAGGGAGGAGCCGTGGAAGAAGAATGAATATAATGGAAAGTCCATTCAAGATTTATCCCTTCAAAATTCTCAGAGAAATTGACCCCTTCAGCAAGCTTAAAGCTCATGTTCTCCGAATTGGGTGCTCTGTTTACCTGGAGTAGGCAAATTTTTAGTTCAAGATAGTTTAAGATCAAACAACACTAACTAACCTGGTTAAGGATCTAAGAAACACAAATAAGAAAATATGCAACTTAGGACAAATCCAACATGTAAACATGTCAAGATTTGGTCAAGTACTATTTCTCTTTCATTAATATAAGAAGTAATATATGCAACCTAAAGGATAGAGTCCTAATCTGAATCTAACAAGATAAATAATATACATCTATAATATTTCCTCCGTTTCGAAATAAGTGATAAGTGCAACACCTTTTAATTTTGGTAAACAAACTTACTAACTTTAAATACATATAACACATATACATTCCCCCTCAAAAAAAATATTTACATTCAAAAAAATATACACATTTATCACTCATATAATCCCTTTGTTTATTTTAATAAAGCTGAATTTTGATCATTAATTTCTCTTTTTCTATATTAATAAATAAAAAATTGTCAAAAATTACCTTTTTCCAAACTTTTTTTTTTGTCAAAAAGTACCTCTTACAAGTTTATTTTGTAGAAACCTACTTACTTCTTTCCTAATTGTTGGTCATATATCGATTTTTTTAATAGATAAGAATAAATTTCTTGTATAGAGCCCCCACCAAGAGGCTTATAAGTTATAAGTTATAAGTCATAACAACCAAACACCCTCAACTCCCCTAGATCCTAAGTACTCCCTCCATAACAAAATAGATGTTACACTTTTTAAATATGGTTGTAACACAATAGATGTTACACTTTCTTTTTAGGCAACAATATCTCTCTATCTCTCGCGCTCTCCTATTACATAGTCTCCTTTTTTCTTTCTTTCTATCTCTCTCCTCTTTAAAAAATTGTCTAAAAAAGTGTGTTTTGAAAAGTGTAACATCTATTTTGTTACGGAAGAAATATATGTTTGGGAAATGAATTGAACTCTAGACTTCGCTTAAGAAAAATAGGAAAGCTCACCAAACCCTAATTCGTCTCATATAGAGATTGTGGGATATGGAAAGAAATCAAGATAAAATGCACTTTTTGTACCATCTCTCGTATCTTCTGTTGTCCTAACAAGTTGATACTAAATTTAAGCTCGTTCAACTAATACGTAATTGAAAATATTAATAGTCAAAAATCAAAATGATGTACTTATCAAGTTATCAAAAAGCAAGTAATGCATTTCTTAAAGAAGTGAAAAAAGAATAGAAGAGCAAGTACGTGTAACATTTATTTGAACTCTTAACAAAAATTGCATAGATCTACTTAGTACTTACCTTAAGTACATTGGAAGAATCACTGAACTTCTCGCAGAGATAAATTTGACAAGCATCAAAGATTTGATTGGTACATAATCCACTTCCCTCCTCAATTATGAGCTTACAAGTGTTTGGAGATATACAAGAAGGGGGTTTGTGGGTGAACCATTGTTTGAAGAGGTCATAAATATATGTTCGAACACTTAGTGGAACAAACTGGTAAATAGCTTGTTGAACCAAAGTGAAGGAAGCGCTCAAAGAAGCATAAGCTGAAAACAATGATGCACCACTTGGAATTTTTCTTCTCTCTCCTAAAAACTCCATATTTACTGTTGAACTCCTAGCCTCCAGTGTTCAGTATTTATGCTGCTTGTAGAGGGTAGAGTGTAGACTTGGACGTTAAGGATGAATAATTAATTACTCCTTGGCCCTTGCAAGTTATATTTTCCTATCGAGTTCTTTACTGCGGTAAAATTTGTGCAACTTTTTTGGATTGTCAGAAACACGGAAAGTACACGCAACAGCCTAAACATGTGTTTTATTATGCTACTCCTCCTACAGTGTTCGAGTTGTACTCCATATTTTACCATTAATACTTTTATGTAGGATATAAATCTGCATTATAAATTACATAACTGAACCTGAATAAATTGTAGGATATAAACATACAACAATCAAATAACTGAACCTGAATTACAAAAACAAGTTGCGCCGGTATGATAAGCGAATTTCACCACCTCCGTTGGGATTCACGATGACGTTCGTCCCCCAAGGTTCACACAACTATCTCTGACTCCGTGCATCCGGATCAAAGATTGGTATTTCTCAAGAACTGCTAAAGTCTCACATAGAATAGGTTATTCTTGTATTTTAGGGTTATATTGAATGAATGAAAAAGAAAAACGGCCAATACGATATTTATACGAGGGTTATGAAACAACTCCAAAATAAATTCGGAAATAAGAAGGAAATAAAGCATTTCGGAGAACTCGAAAACCGCGAGTCGCGGTAGGCTTACGGCGATCTACTGCAAGACATGACAAAAACCACGAGACCCGGCGGCTACCTTGAGTTGCGGTAAGGCCTCGACAATAGACCCCATAATCCCAGATGATGCGCTCAACGCAAGGGGTGATGCGTCGTGCGCGTCACGCAGCACGTTGCGCAAAGCGCTAGGCAATGCGCCTCACGCATTAAAGTTGCGCTTGACGCAGCTACCTTATAATTCTTGCATTTGCGTTCCACTTGAGATTAAATCCAACCTTTTAAGTATTCCCTCTGTCCTATAATATAATGTTTGTTTCATTTTTGGCGTACTTTAAAATCTTTGACCAAATATTCTCATTAATATATATTAAAAAATACATGTTTATGTGAAATCTAGTTAGATTCACCTCAATGTATACATTCATAACATCAACTTTTTATATTTTATTACTAATAAAGAATGAAGATATCGAAGGTCAAAAGTTCATCTTAGAGACCGTGTAAAAAGAATCAAACACTATATTATGGGACGAAATGAATAATTTTCCTTTGAACCCATTTATTTTGATTGTGTATCATTAGATATAGTGAGGGACAATGTGAATTCCCTTATTTCGCTAGGAAATATAATTTCCCTCACCGTTGGAAATAAAGTTCGACCCATATTCTCCTACCTTAATTCGGTCCAAACCATATAGAGGAAAGTTAGTAAAATAGTTTTTTCTAGAAAATACTCTCCTCCCAACCAAACACCGAAACACAATCCTAATTACTTACGGTCTTTAATTTGAGTTGTATGGCTGACCATTAAATCGTGAATATTTCTAAGTATGCATTTGGAAATAATTCAATATGATAGTATTTTGAAGCTATACATCATGATAAATCTCAAAAAACAATTCTAGTTGGTAAACTTTAACTTCAATAAAAATAACATATAATTAATTAGGTACATAGGGAGTAGTTAAAAGTATACTTTCTCTGTATCTTAATATATGCACTATTTGCATAATAACTACTATTTATCTACCAACCTTATCACATATACTTTCGCAATTGGATAAGAAAAATTACAGTCAAGTCAAGTGTGGTCTTATTTGGTTTGTCTTAATGCATAATTTCATATCAACTTTTATATTTTATTTTTTGGCAATTCAAAATTTTTATTGACTACCAAAAAAAAATGGTAAGAGAGTTACAACCAAGTACCACAAACAAACCAACTTTTGAACAGACTCAATAGGGAGGCAACAACAGAAGCTGCGCACAGGCAAGCAACAGACACCATAGGCTTTACAACATCAAAAAAATTCTATCATCCTCTTTGCACTTACAAGCAACATTGAAGATGATATCTTTAACAACCTGATGGCTAGAGACACAATTGCCATTAAAGATTTTGTTATTTTTCTGTTTCCACACAAAGATAGATTGTTTCAAAAAAACACATAGTGTATAATCTTGCAAATCTGCTACAGCCTCGAGCTTTTGTAATAGCTTGTCTTCTCTGAACATCAAACTCTCCAAAGATAGTTAGAAGAGTGGAGAAGTTGGCACACATGAGCCCATATATCCGCAGCATAAGAACAAGTGTTGTGTAGATTCCTCAACAGCCTCACATAAACTGCATTCTTTGCTACATGGGATGTTCCAATTACTGAGCCTGTCAGTGGTTGCAAGTCTGTTCTGTAAAGCCACCCAAAGAACACATTTACTTTTTGGGGTAGCCTGATTGTTGCAAATCAATCTTTTCCAATCAACTCTAGGAAAATCACCTAGAAGAAGATTATAAGCTTTTTTTATGCTGAATTTGCCTTCAAAAGTGATAGCAGTCCAACCTCTAATAACATTCAATAGATCCCTGTTGTCTATAATTTTTCTCAACATCCAAGAGGAGTTGGCACTAATAGCCACTGTGGTGATGTTAAGCCTTTTAATATAGTAGGCATTAACTCATTTCACCCATAACTTGTCGACTTGAAAGCAATTTCCCGCAGAAGCTTTAAGATGGTCGCTTTGTTCCACAATTCCATGTTCACTAAATTCCATCCCCCACTAGCTTTAGGATGGTAGAAAGTTGACCAAGCAACAGGGGCCTTCTTGGAATCAATAGTGTTACCAGTCCATAGGAATTTTCTACAGATACCCTCAACTGCTTTGATGACTTTTTTAGGCAGAGGAAAAATATGACCCCAGTAGTTTTGCATACGATTGAGGATGCTTCTAACAAGTTGAAGACTGCCAAAGATAAGAGAGGAGCTTAGCAACCCAGACCTTGAGCTCTAGCTGTTATTTTGTCAATTAAAGGCTTGCACCGTGCGAAGTTAAGCTTTCTTGAACTTAGAGGGATCCTTAGATATTTGAAGGGAAGCAGGCCAAGATTCATATTATAAGCAGCTACAAGAGCATGATCCTCATCATCATTAACTCCAAACACATAAATGCTACTCATTTCAGAGCTAGCATGAAGCCCAAAAGCCTTAATTAGAAAAATTTCATGAAGGCTTGAATCACCTTGGTAACTGAGCTGTGAACTGCTCTAGCAAATAGAAGCAGATCATCAGCAAACATCAAATGAGTGAGATGCAATCTCTCACACTTTGGACGAAAATTAAAATTAGGATTGTTCACCCAAACACCTGCTAAGGTACTCCATACTTAAAGCAAATAAGAAAGGGAACAGAGGGTCCCCTTGCCTCAACCCTTTATTGGCATTAAATGGAGTTGAAGGTTCTCCATTAACCAAGATAGAATAGGAAACACTATGAACACAGGCCATTATCCAGTCTATAAATCTGCTAGGAAAACCAAGATCATAAAGCATACTATGAAGAAAGGCTAGATATGGCAAACGGGCCATACGGGTCGGGTCATTATGGGTCGGGTCATAATCGGATCAACTTTGTGTTCGGTTTACGTTCGGGAAGGGTAGGGTCCATTCGTGTGCGAGTAAATCTCGGGTCCGCTAAATTTCGGTTCACATCGGATGGGGTCAAATCGGGTTTTTAATCTCGCAAATAAATAAAACACATATAAGACTAGTAAAACTAATTGAAATGATTAATCGGAAGCGGCTAAGTCATATATAGTATTTCATGACAATTTTTTTCCTTAAATTAGTTTAAAAAATAACTAATATGACAACTATTTCGGGTTTCGGTTCCATTTTGACTATTTTCGGGTGAGAAACGGGCCTCGGGTCGGGTATTTCTGTCCGGGTCAACGAGTACGAGCCTATCTTGCCGGCTATAGAAAAGGCCATTCTACAAAATCATAAAGCCTTCTTGATGTCTACCTTGATAAAGCATCTAGGAGACATACCTTTTATATTGTAACCCCTGATCAATTCTGTTGCAAGCAAAATATTATACTTCCTCCGTTCCATAATAAGTGAAACACTTACTATTTTAGAACGTTTCAAAATAAGTGAAACATACCTTAAATGGTAAAAAGAAAGTGACAAAATGACAAGAGTACCCATGACAAACTTGTGTGATTTGCTTTTCTCTCTCCTCCTTTTGATAATGTAAAGGGTATTTTATGACTTTTTGGCTTTTGAAAGTGATGTTTATTAAATATTGTGCCCAACTCCTATGTTTCACTTATTATGGAACGGAGGAAGTATAAGATATGTCTGTCAGGCATAAAGCCAGCTTGAGAATCGTTCACCACTTCATTAATGACAATTTGCATCCTGTTGGTAATGATCTTGGAGATAATCTTACAATTTTTACTTATACATAACTAAAGATATTAAGGAGCAAGTAGCTTATTGGATAGTGTACTGTGTAATTCGAAAATGTTCCATGTATTTAGAAAGGAAAGAAGTATAAAATATATATTCGGCGATGATGACGACATCTATGATATTAGTTGCACTTAATAAATTCGGCATAGAAGTTTAGGATGATGATTGGCGGACATATTTATTTGAAATAAGTTAGGCACCTACAGTCAAATCCTCCTAGTATTAGACCTTATAAAAACTAATGCAAGTCTCTCTCTGGCGTCTGTCTAGGGTTTGAGTGATAGTCCTGGGTTTTCATTCTCTCTTCTCGATTTTTCGATCTTTGTGATCCTCCTTTGGATTGGCGTCAGTCGTCATGGTTGATGAGATCACCTTTAAAGTTTCTGACTTGAAAATAACGGCGGAGGAGAATCAATCAGTAGCTTTTGATGACATACCTGATTCCGAGAATAATCAAGATTTTTCCCTAGCTTTGATTGGCAAGGTTGTGACAGTAAGATCATTCAATTTTGAAGCGCTCAAACGAACCCCCGAATCGATTTGGGCAATTTCAAAAGGGGCACTCTTTCGGACTATAGAAAACGATCTTTTTGTGGTGCAGTTTGCTTGTAAACGTGACAAAGAGAAGGTTATGGCAGGCAGGCCATGCACCTTCGATCAAAGCTTGGTGATGTTACAGGAGATCGATACAGACATACAACCTTCGAACATTGTCATGAAACTCTCCCCGTTCTGGGTCCGATTATACAATCTTCCGATGCAATGTCGTTCGGAAGCGCATATTCGAATGATAGGAAGGAGTCTTGGGGAGGTTCTTGAATTGGATACTCATGAAATAATATGGGATAAGTCGGCGCGTCTTCGTGTGCTTATTGACATCACGAAACCGCTTCGTAGGGTGCAACAAATTTCTTTGAGAAACGGAGTATCGGCCATGGTGGAGATCAAGTACGAGCGACTTCCGACTTTTTGCTTCCCTTGTGGTGTGATAGGCCATATTGGGCGAAATTGTGTGGAGTCTTCTGAGGAGGATAAAGAAGTAGAAAGACAATGGGGTGCTTGGCTTAGGGCATCCCCAAGAAGAGGAAGGCAGAAGTTAGAAGAGGAGACAAGGGTATTCTTGAAGGATGCTCGCAGCATTGACTTTGGAACGTTAGAAGGGGAGCCTAAGGGGATGGTTAAACAGCAGGAGGTGAAGGATGGGGCTGCTCATCACTCGTCTCCTACAACTAGGAAGTCTCATGCTACGGTAGTCATAGTGCCTCCCACTTTGCAGTGGATGCTATTATCGAGTTCGTTAGTTCATCCCCCTCTGCTTGCGTGGCTGCTGCTACCGAGTTCGTTGATACATCTCCCACTGTTTGCGTGGATGATGCTAATGCTCAGGCTACTAATCTCCTTACCATGGCAGTGGCGAATTGTCCAGGTGATGTTATTAATAGTTCTCTTACTTTTGTTGCTGGAGATGGTGGTGTTGCCACAAAATTTAAAAAACCAAAGCATAAAACACGTTTGACAAAAAATGTTGTGGACTCCTTCAATGATCCTATAAATGTGAACCCATGTAACATTGCTACTGGCTTTATGATTGGTGAAAAAAGAAAGCTTGTTGATAATATGATTGTGGATGATATTCATGATTTTGATGACTTGGGTTCAAAGAAACCTAAATTAAATAATTTTTTCCGAAAATGGCAGTAACGTTGATATTGTCGAGGCGGAGGTTGGTTGTAACCAACCCCGCCGGGCGTTATGAAAATTTTGTGTTGGAACTGTCAGGGTATGGGTAACCCTTGGACAGTTCGTCAGTTGAGAAGAATTAATGCTTCTAATACCCCCGACATTTTGTTTGTGTCGGAAACTAAGGTTACAAAAAATGTTGTTGAGCAGAAGAAGGAGAGTCTCGGTTTTTCCGGGGCCTTTGGAGTGTCGTGTGTTGGGAGAGCCGGTGGTTTATGCATGTTTTGGAAGGAAGAAACAATCTCCTTTATGATAGTCTCTTTTTCGCAAAACTATATATGTGGTGATGTAGTGAGTAGTGGAGATGTACGATGGCGGTTTGTGGGCATTTATGGATGGCCGGAGGAGGAAAATAAACACAAAACATGGGCTTTGATAAAAGGGTTATGTGATGATTATGAGGGGCCAATTGTTTTTGGGGGAGATTTTAATGAAATTTTGAGTTATGCTGAAAAGGAGGGGGGTGCTTCGAGAGAGCGGAGAGCTATGGAGGGGTTTCGAAGTGTGATGGCTAGTTGTAGTCTAGGGGAATTACGTTTTGTGGGTCAGTGGCATACTTGGGAGCGAGGGAGAAGCCCGGAAACTCGTATTAGGGAGCGTTTGGATCGTTTTATAGTCTCTCATTCTTGGTTGAATTTATTCCCGGAGGCTTTCATTGATCATATGGTGCGTTACTGTTCGGATCATGCTGCTATTGTGTTACGTTGTTTGGGAAATGAGGGGATTCAGAGGAGGCGGGCTAGTGGGTTTCGTTTTGAGACCTTTTGGCTTCTTGATGATGCTTGTGAGGAGGTGGTGAGGGGTGCGTGGAGTGCTGCAGAGGGTGGTAGAATTTGTGAAAAATTAGGGGCAGTGGCGAGGGAGTTGCAGGGGTGGAGTAAGAAGGCTTTCGGGTTCCTTAAAAAGCAAATTTAAGTGGTGGAGAAAAAGTTACATGAAGCCCAAAGTGAAGCTACTTCGAATGATAGTTGTGAGAGGTGTGCGGCACTGGAGAAGGAGTTAGATGAATTACATGCTAAAAATGAGGCTTACTGGTACCTGCGATCGAGAATGGCGGAGGTGAAAGATGGGGATAGAAATACCTCCTATTTTCATCATAAAGCTTCTCAAAGGAAAAAACGGAACTTCATTCATGGTATTTTTGATGGTGGCGGGGTGTGGCAAACGGAAGGAGATGAGATTGAGTGCGCGGTGGAGCACTACTTTGAGTCGATTTTTACTTCTTCTAAGCCTTCTTCAGATGATTTTCAGGAGGTTCTGCAGCATGTGAAGGCATCTGTGACTCGGGATTATAATGATATTCTTCTGAAGCCTTATTCAAAAGAAGAAATTTTCGCAGCTTTGAGTGATATGCAGCCTTGTAAAGCCCCCGGGCCTGATGGTATGCACGCTATTTTTTATCAGAGATTCTGGCACATTATTGGGAGATGAGGTATTTAACTTTGTTAGCAATATTTTACATAACTATTCTTGCCCAGGGAATGTTAATTGTACTAATATTGCTCTTATTCCTAAAGTTAAATCCCCTACTGTTGTCTCTGAGTTTAGGCCTTTAAGCTTATGTAATGTATTGTATAAAATAGCTTCTAAAGCTATTGTTTTGAAGCTTAAACAATTTCTTCCCTGTATTGTAACGGAGAATCAGAGTGCTTTTTTGCCGGGACGGTTGATTTCAGATAACTCCCTTATTGCACTGGAAATTTTTCATACTATGAAAAAGAGAAACAATAGCAGGAAAGGCTTGATTGCAATGAAGTTAGATATGAGTAAGGCCTATGACAGGGTGGAGTGGGGGTTTCTTCGCAAATTGCTATTGACTATGGGCTTTGATGGTAGATGGGTTAAGTTGGTGATGAGCTGTGTCACTTCAGTATCTTATTCGTTCATTGTTAATGGAAGAGTGAGTGGTTCAGTATTACCCTCCAGAGGTTTACGTCAGGGTGATCCTTTATCTCCCTTTCTGTTTATTGTGGTTGCTGATGCTTTTTCTCAGATGATCCAACAGAAGGTTACTACCAGGGAACTTCACGGGACTAAAGCTAGTCGAAGTGGTCCAGAAATCTCCCACCTTCTTTTTGCAGATGACAATCTTCTCTTTACTAGGGCTACCCGTCAGGAATGCTTGACAATAGTTGATATTCTCAACCAGTATGAAGCAGCATCCGGGCAGAAAATTAATTATGAAAAGTCAGAGGTATCCTTCAGTAAAGGTGTAAGCTGTGAGAAAAAAGAAGAGTTGATTGATATTCTCCATATGAGGCATGTTGACAGACACCAGAAGTATCTTGGTATTCCTACCATTTGTGGAAGATCTAAAAAAGTGGTTTTTCGGGAACTTTTAGATAGAATGTGGAAGAAGTTGAGGGGATGGAAAGAGAAGTTGTTATCCAGGGCGCGAAAGGAGATTCTTATAAAAACTGTAATTCAAGCTCTTCCTACTTATCTGATGGGTGTTTATAAAATTCTTGCTGCTGTTATCCAGGATATCCACTCTGCGATGGCTCGATTTTGGTGGGGGGGGGGAGAGGTGAAGAGAGGAAAATGCACTTGGTTGAGTTGGGAAAAAATGTGTAAACCCAAGTGTATGGGAGGGATGAGGTTCATGGATCTTACGGTCTTCAATGATGCTTTGTTGGGTAAACAAGTTTGGCGCTTGTTACATTATAAACATTCTCTTGTGAATCGTGTTATGAGTGTGAAATATTACCCCCATGGTGACATTCTTTCAGCAAGGTTAGGGTTTTCTAATAGCTATGCGTGGCGTAGTTTGGGGAGCAAAGAGTTTGGTGATGGAGGGCTTAATCTGGAGAGTTTGGAATGGAAAACAGATTGATTTATGGGCGGGTCCTTGGGTAGGTGATGAAGAGGGAAGATTTATTCAGAGCACTCGTGTGAATGGCTTAAATGTAGTAGGTGATTTGATTGATGAGTCTAGAAAGGAATGGAGAGTAGAGATGGTGGAACAACATTTTAATGAGAGAGACCAACGTTGCATAATTTATATTCCTTTGAGTTCAAGAGATTTGCAAGATGAGTTGACATGGGCTTACTCTAAAGATGGGGCTTATTCGGTGAAAACGGCATACATGCTTGGGAAAGAAGGTAACTTGGATGATTTTCATCGTGCTTGGGGCATCTTGTGGAGCTTGGAGGTGTCACCAGAGGTACGTCATTTTCTGTGGCGTGTTTGTACCAATTCGCTTCCGGTAAGGGAGCTTCTTTATAGGCGGCATCTTGTTGATGATTCTTGTTGTCCACACTGTTTAAGCTACGGCGAAACTCAACAGCACATGATGTTCTTTTGCTCGAGTGTGGCGAGTTTGTGGGAAGATTTAGGTTGCCGTGTTTTGTTACAAGGAATTGAAGATGAGGGAATGTGCGAAACTCTTGTAAGATGGAGTACTCTTGATTCAAAACTTGTACAAAAAGGTAGCTATATTACGTGGAATGCTTGGGAGGTGCGGAACAAGAAGGTGTTTGAAAATAAAAGCCAACATGTTGCTGTGGTAAGCCAACGAGTCCAAAGGCAAGTTGAAGAATTTAATCAATATGCAGTGAGAATTTATGGCAGCCATTCGAGGTCTCTTGGGAGCAGCCCAACTACGTGGTGTGCGCCCCCTTCTGATGTTATCAAACTGAACGCGGATGCATCTATCAGCAATGATGGGTGGGTTGGCTTAGGAGTTGTGGCTCGCGATTCAAGTGGGCAAGTGATTTTTTCGGCTGTGAGAAGATGTCGTGCCTATTGGCCCCCGGAGGTGGCCGAATGCAAGGCGGTTCATATGGCTGTAAGATTGGCTATCTCGCATGGTTTGTCCCATGTTATTATTGAGTCGGATTCACAGGTGGTCTCTACAAGACTCTCAAAGGCTGCATTATACTTTTCAGATTTGGATGCCATTCTTGGTGAAGTTCTCTCTACGTGTAATGCTTTTATTTCCATTCGTTTTAGTCATGTCAAAAGAGATGGGAATTCTGTTGCCCATAATTTAGCTAGAGTAGTGCCGTTTGGAGTTGAACAATGTTGGGAACGTCATTGCCCTAGTGATGTTGCCCCTTATGTACTCATGGACTCTTTGTCCCTTGATTAATGCATTTCTCTTTCCCCTCAAAAAAAAAAAAAAAAATAGTCAAATCCTCCTCTTACCGGAGCTTAGTGTATTTTAAATGATTGCTAGTTTTACTTTGTCTATCATCCTCATAAAATTGTGTATGGTTGCAAATACTAATAAATAATAGAGGAAGTATAGATCTACTTGCTTGCCATATTCTATAAACTAGTATTTTGGCCCGGACGATGCACGAGCCAGTTACAATTATCAAATATATTATTATTTATAAATCTCATGATTGATTTTATTAGCTTTTTGTAATATTCAGTCTAACACGAAATTGAAAATTAGACGTTATTGCATGATAAGTTGTTTAAAAACTTCTAAGGAATTTAGGGATAAAAATAACAGTCTCAATGGAATTAGGGTAAGAAAATGTTATTACTTAATAAAAGTGTTAGTGTTTAAAAAGCATGTCTATGTTTGTATAATTATATATAATTATAAGACTTTATTATGTTTTACTTTGAAACATTAAGCAGTGAATTTGTAATGGATTTGTAACACCCCGTAATTTTCACTCTTTATTTTTGGTGTTTGTTTACATTAAAATGATATTTTTCGTAAAAATAAATAATTTATTATTTAGATTATTTTTGGAACGTGTTGTGAAAATCAGAAAATGTGTATATATATTTATATGTTGTGATATATTTATATATATATTTATTTTAAGTTGTTAGTTATTTATTTTAAAGGTTATATTAATTTCGTTATTTGTTTAGGCGTTTAGGATGCAGTTTTGTCGCGTAACGTTTTTGTAACGTTGTTGGACCGACTTGGGTGATGAAATGTTGCATCGCATGTGGCGTGTTAATGTGTTTATTATATTTATATTTATAATATAATTTATTAGAGTTATTTTCATTATTAAGTATTTTCAAAGTTTAGGCGCGATTTAAAGGAAATTTAGTTCGATTTAGAATTTATCGATTTATCGCTGACGGACTTTTGATGCATGGACCTTTGATGACTTGGGCCGAAATCTTATTGGTGTACTTGGGCTTGGACAGCCGGCTATGGGGAGGGAGAAGGAAGAAGTTTCTCCTCTTTTATTTTATTTCTTTTAATTGGTGCCTCTTGGTAGATTGTAACCCCCATAACCCCCCTAATCATTCTCCTAAACCCTTCATTTTTTCCTTGCCATAAAATTCTGATTTTTATTAAAAGATGTTCAGCATCATTTGCATTTAACCCTCACCGTTTTCAAGAAAAGAAAGAGAGAAAAGGAAGAGGAAAAGAATAGAATAGAAAGGTTCAACCCGGTTTTTCCTGTCACACCTTCACGAAAATAACCGTAGCCGGAGATCTAACCGTTGGATCCTCTTCAAATTTGGACAGAACGTTTATAACATCTTGTTCTACACTGTGACCAGAGCGATTTGGAATCTCAGCTTTTGATCACCGGGAATCATGGTCGGAACAGAGCAGTGTGAAATGAGTTTTTTTCAACGTTCAAGAAGAAAAGGCCTAGTGACTGGTTGCTTCAATTCTCGTTCGTTGTGCCTTGGGGTTAGAAGAGGAATTAGATTGTATGCGTAGCTCATAACTATATCTTTAGACTCAGCTCTCCTCACGACGTTCCAGGTAACTAGTAGTTATCTTAGAACCATAGTGATTAGAGTATTATTCGGTATTAGATTATTACGCTAGGAATTATTTAAAATACTTTTTGAATGAAATTATTGACGAAATTTGACATGAATATACTTGATGCATGCTGTATGATTACTGTAAAGAGAAAAATAATTTTCGTATGATTTTTGGTATTTATTTGATTTAATTGGTGTTTTGTGCGTTTTTGGCTAAATTGCATAATAATTATTAAACGGATGTTACAATTGCTGAAATTATTTTTATTAGATCATGTTGTATGCGTAGTATGTATTCCATGCCTTAGAATAATTTTTGCCTACTGTGTACTGGTTTATTTAATTGATATATCTGTTTTTGCAATTTCATTTCTGTCAGTATATAAATCATGAAAATTATTTCTGGAGGCCGAAAAATTCATTTCTTTGTATAATATGTATTTCCGTGAGTTTATGCATGTTTTGTAAATTTTTGGTAATTTTTGGGCGTTTATTTATATTTTTAGTTATTATATTGGCTTTATTGAGTAATCTGTATATTAACTTTTAAAATTACTTTTGGAGTCCTAAAATTATAAATAAAATTTGTACCATGTCAGTAGAGCCATTAGGGTCATATGGTAATTTTTGGGTGATTTTAATGCTCGAACTTATTAGTTTAATATTTATTATTGGGTTTTTGTTGTGAAATTGAGGATACTCTTTTAAATTATTTGAGAGCTTGTTAATCAGAAATAATTTGTGATCTTTTATGTTCTTGGATGCTGGTGTTTAGTAGGTTGCTGTAAGTATTATTGGTATCATTATGTTTATGTTTGATTTATGTAGAAATGATTAATTGTGTACTATTCATTTATTTAATAAGCCTTGGAGTTAATTGGTGATGCATTTTTGATTGATGTTGTTAGTGCTATAAAAACTATTTCACTATCATTGTTGATGCTTAGTGATGTTTAAAGTATTGTGGTTGGAGATATTTGTTGTAAATTTGTAAGTTACTACTTTGAAGATTTTTAAAAAAATTACTTTTGATGAATTATGGGTATAAGGCCGGGTGACATCCATTTTGACGAATATTTTTGAGATGAATGATACTTTGATGATATTTATGATTTTATTTTTGAGATAAGAACATCCGGTGGGATAGATGTAGTCCCCGGTGAAGAACATGCCAACCACCTGGTTTGCGAACTAGGGGTACACCTGGGTTAATTGTTGTCGTCCGAGAGGTTAGGGAGTTCTACGTGTTCTACCCTGCATCGGGAGTTTGACCATTCTTAGACACAGGCAGTGGGGAACGTAAGCCCATAGACTGACCTAAAGATTGCGATCTGACAAACCTTAGGAAGTGAATTGCGATTCACTAGCGTTCGGTTTCTGACTCAATAACTTGTTTTACCTATAATTTATTTTTATAAAAGTACTCTTGAGATGATTTATTTATTTTTATCCAACTCACTTGCTATTTATTATTCATTTGCGTTATTTGTGAGTTATATGGAAGTGAATGCATATTGTAGTTGACTTGACTTTATGCTTTCCTTTTTTATTAATCTATGTCTGAATCATGCTTTGATTTCTTTTGTTCTGGGAGAACTGCTAGTTACTCCCCACTGATTGTGGATGTTTGTTGTATATTTTGCAGGTTATGTTGATGGGAATTTTCTTTGGTTTTGGGCTCGGGTTGAGTTGTGAGCATAAAAAAAGCTAGATGTTTTAGGCCTAGACTTTTAATTAGTTTGAGAGTCAGTTTTCTCTTTTGGATATTAATCTAATTAATTTATTTTATTTATACTATTTATTTATATTGGTTTTATCACTTAGTTATTTAAACGCATTTCTTGTAATAGTGACATTCCCAGAAGACGATGTTTCCGTCATCGTCCTATTAATACTATTATTATTTCTTTCTTTTCCGCTTTGAAATTCTGGGGTGTTACAGGATTAGTGGTTAAACTCTCACATTTTATTTCAAATGTCATTTGTTCAAATCCTAGTAACTACACTTTGTTAATATTTTTAAATGAGATTATAAATATATGTTTTAGAAGTTTGAGCAAAGTGTCACGTGGCACCAAACCTTTGATAGGAAAGTCTTTTAATATATTTGTGTAGATAGATTAGAGTACATGTTATTGATCACTGTTTTTTTTACCTCATATTTTTTCCCCAAAAAGAAATGCTAAGAAAATAAGAAATTATCACTTTACGCCAAAACCAATTGTATTACCTCGACATCATCCACATAAGATAGAAAGCGCGCATAATTTTTATAGAAAATTGAGAGCCAAAAGGCCCAAAAACTATAAACTGAATTAGCGATTCCATTACTTGAGCTAAGCTGCTAATCTAGTTACCTTTTCTTTTTTTTTTTTTTTTAGGGGAAACACGAACTATATTACTCCAAAATTAAATTATCCATGAGTACATAAGGAGCCACCTCCAAAGAATAGTAGTTCTCCCACACTTGCTCCACACCAAAAGGAAATAACTTAGCTAGATTGTGAGCTACATAGTTTCCCTCACGTTTAACATGAGACCACTGACACGAATTAAAGCTAGCACAAGAAGATAAAATATCATGTAGAACACCATCGAAGTCTGAAAGAAAAATTGCATTTTTAGAGAGGCGATTAATTACTACTTGGCAATCCGATTCTATGACGACATCTTGGAACCCATATGTGCAACCCAACTTCACAGCCATAGAGATGGCTTTAGCCTCAGCAATTTTGGCCGTCCAACAAGCACAACCACGGCGATTAATTACTACTTGGCAATCTACTTAGCTTTGTTGCTTTCCTAAATTGCTTAATGAATTAGTGGTTTACTAAAATATTTCCGCTAATTTGAAAAATGTTTTAAAAACAACCCATGTATTCTAAAATTTATAGAATAAAATCATTTCCATCAAAATCCTTGAAATATTTTATTATTATTACACCATGTGCTTTTTCACGTATTTCAACACGTTTTTTTTAAAGAATAATTTTTGTAATTGCGTATAAGTACAAATTATAAAAAGTTGATATATGGAATCTCCATATTGAGACGAACTTAACAATATCCCACTTGACTATGTTTTTCTTTTATAAGGTAGGAGAACGCTTGCCAAAGTTGGTTGATTAATTATGTCCAAATGTCAAATTGTGGAACTCTTTTGAAACAAAAGTATTTCTCAATACATTATTTTAAGAGAGTTCCATATGAGTATGAAATATACTGTTTTAGAAGTTAAAATACAACTATATGATTGTGAATTTTAATAATACTTTTATTTTAGGTTTTAAAACAATTACAATTAGTTTTATCAGTGCATTGCAAGGGTCTAAAAACTAAATATAAAAAGAAATCCACAAGCAGACACATCGAGGTTGCAACATCTGGCGCCCTTATTTGGTGCCACTTGTCGCGCCACCTAGGATGCAAAATAAAAGGACCCCAAACTGACCCTGAGGTTTTCGAGAAGTTTCTAAATATAACATATTGTCGAAAGCCGAAAATGTGTAGAATTAACCCGGCCCAAAGTAATCAAATTTTAAAACTCTAATTAACACTTTTGGACATTTTCATAATTTGAGCAACATACCCCATTGGATGAGTTATGGGGCAGGACACCATTTGGAATCATATACATGACTAAGAATTAATGGGCATATGGTGCCTTCGTAGTTGAATTTGAAAGATGCAAACAAAGTCACATAAGACAATATAAAGAGTTCCAGCTACTCAAGTATCACAAGGCATCATGAGGCTCTTAGGAAGTTCCCGGACATATTCGATTCTCAAAAAGTATCCAGATATGAATGCTATGATAAGATATTCCCACATATGCATCCTAAGGCTACTAGAAGCCATTTGAACGAAATAATATCAATCAAGTGGAATTTATATCTATTTTGGGAGGTTAAATGGAATGATTGATATTACGGTTTTTCCATTATATACCCCTGATAATTATTTTTTTTGCACCATATACCCTTTAAACTTTTGAAATTCACCATATACCCTCCACTTTTCAAAAAATACATCAAACTACCCTTTTGACTAACGGTGTTAGACTTCCGTTAGTCATTAACCGGTAATCCCCCCTAACCCTAATTAACTAACCTAAACTTAAGTCAAACCCTAACTCTAACCCTAATCTAATACCCTAACCCTAACAACCCCTTCCCCACCCCTTACCCCCACTGCCCCATGACATAGGGAAATTCGGTCGTTACAAATCTCCTAATCGTCAAACAAAACATAACTAGTCCACTAACCTAGGTAAAGTGGCAAGCAAGGGTCATTCTTCCACAAGGACTAAGGAACATCAACATGTGTTAACCAAACAATAAGCTAGGTCGAAAAATAGTCGGGAGGTGTCAATTACCAACTAAAGTCTATTAAACTAAACTAACTACCAAAGATCAAATAGGATTAGGGAAAGGGATCCAACACCAACCAATCATGATTTAGGCAATTAGAAGGGTGAAACATGGAGGAAAGAAAATCAAGCAACTAATTGAGGTTATTGACTCTTAATTAGCTCTAAGCCCTCTCTCAAGGGTACATAAAACTACCTAAGTCACATAACTAAGCCACTCTCATGGTCTCAAACATACAACCAAGGGATAATCACAATGTCAATCTACAAAACCCTCACTCAAATCTCACTCTCATGAGTAATTAAGCAAGATAATAGCATAAATGTCAACCTTAATCTCCTCTCTCAATTTGATTAAGGTATCAATAAAACAAACATCCAAGTGGCCAACTAGAATGCAAGCAAATAGTAATCATGCTATTAATAAATTAATAAGCCCAATCAAACCCCCTAATTTCATATTCCAACACCCAAATCTGTAATACCCCGAATTTTAATCTCGTTTTATTAGCTACTAATTATGTTTATTAGTATAATTACGTCCTAAAATTTTTCGAAACTATTCTGATGAAGATTATCTTCTAAAATAAGTATATTGACTTCAGTTATACAAAAATGATATTTATTATGATAAATGATTTTATAATGATTTATAAAAATAAAAAAAATAAAAAAAAGAAAGAGGAATGAAGAAAGCTGAACATCAGCTTCTCCAAACCAACCAACCACCACCTCCCTCTACTCCCTCTTTGTTCCCTACTCCAACCCCCCCTATGTGAACCACCATTCACCATCTATCCACCTCCATTGATGTCTCCAAACTTTTTTCTATAAATGCTCAGTAAATTGAGCTTTGAAATCTCACAACAACAACAAAAATCACAAAGGAATTCTTCTCCTCTCCCTCTCCTCTGTTCTCCTGCCTTCTCGTCGGAGCCCGAACCTTGCCGGAGCTCAACTGCAGCTCGCGTTCTCTCTCTCTCCCTTTCGTGCACCGTTTCTTCCCCTCCTCTGTTTGTTGTTGCTGCTGTGTTGTGGCGGTACTGCCACCGTTGTTCGGGTTTGGCCACCACGAATCGGAGCTCGCCGGTGTGCTTGGTCTGCTCTCCTGTGCTCGCACTATTCTCTCTCCTCTCGTTAACTGATGTAGTGTGGGTGTGGTGGTGTTGTTGTTGTCACGCCGCTGCCTTACCGCCGGCCTTCTGTCCACCGCCTACGCTGCTGCCTGCTCTCGCCGACGTACCCCGCTGCTCGCCGCTGCCGGAGCTCCAAGCTCCCCTGTCGTGTGTCATCCCTGCTCAACAGAGCAGAGGTACTACACCCCTCTCTTCCCCTCCTCTTGTTTCCCTCAAATTAAAAGTCATTTTTTTTGAAAATCTGAATCTGAAATACTATTGATGCTTTGATGAATTATGAATTATGAATTTCTGATTATGAATTCTGACAAGTGGTTATTTACTGTTGATACTTTGAATTCATGAATTATTGTTGATGATGTTGAATTGGTTGATGATCATGAATTAAAATCACAAATTAAACAGTTGTGTTGGAAGATGGACTAAGTATGGTGTTTTATTGGTTAGTCGGTTAGTCGGCTAGTTGGTTGAAATCAGATCTTTGGAGTAGATTGAGTTACTTGATAATCTTAGTTGTTATTTTTATTGATTTTGGAAAAGAATTCTAAAATGATTTTTATAAGTTAGTTTAAATGAATTACAAGATCAATGAAATTAGATGTGGGTTACATGTCTAAATGCATAACTATATTGAATCTGATACTCATAAGAAGGAACGATGACATGTGATTATAGTTTTCTAAAGTGAAGTCTTCTAGTAAGGTTGGTTGTGCAACAATTGTTTAGAGTTACTAAGGCTATCAGATGAATGATATGAATGATCTGATAAGATATGAAAGTATAGAAGGTAACGTCTACTGTTAACACCCGCATTCCCCTTCGAAGTATGTTTTATGGTCATGATTAATATTATGTTTTACACATATGGATTGCGGGAAATGAAATGTTTTATGATGGTTATGATGATACGATGCTATGAAATGATTATGAATCTGTAGTGATAAATGAACTAAAGTGACGATTGTGTTTATGAAATGGATTATTGAAACCACTATGAATGGATTGAGATTATAATGGATGAAATATGTTCACACTGGATTGAACAATGATGACGTAATTGTATACGTGATTTATGTGATGACGTGAATTAAAAGATGTTAATCACGTAAAGTGAAATATCGGAGGGAAATGATGAACAGGTTGCCCTGTATGAGTGGTTCAGCGGCCCCTACAGGTTCTCTGGTTACTATGCTGATTTTCTTGTTACTTGTCTTCCTTCTATCTTGTTGTGATCCAAGTAGAAGGGGTGTGCACACTAGGGACTCTGTTATTATGGCCATTATGTTATCCGTAGGTGGTTACAGGGGATTAACCCCGGCCTACAATGTTGAAGTAAGTGGTTACAGGGGATTGACCCCGGCTTACTGGCGTTCTCTTTCCTCTCCTTAAATAATTGGATTAATTAAGATTAATTATGTGATTATTCATGGTATATATATCTTCATGTGATTGTATGGATTACGTGAAAGTCGTAGACACCAAAGCATGTTTTAAGAATGTTTTATGGGTTAGTACTCAGCGTTGTGCTGATGTGTATGTCAATGTTTTGTTTTGTCACTACTGTGGCCTGTCACTTGGTGGGTGGCAGTGTTACAATAGTTTCAGGTTGAAGTTCTGGAGCATCTGTTCCAAGATAGAAGCAGTTACGTTCTAAAAGTACAGCTATGATTGTTTTATGTTTCCTTTGAGGCGAAGACGTTCCACTTTGTAATAGTTAAATAATTAATTGATTTAGTTTCATTTCTAGTTCTGGTTGAGCAATAATGCTCCTGATTCTCTTTAGCTGGTACTCCGCGAAAGCGTTGAGTTTTGGGATTTGGTATATTTTATTTATAACAGGTTTTTCAAACATTTTCCCATTTTAGGTTGTCCAATTTACAAAGGAAACTCTGCCGAAATTTCTAGAAATATTAATCTATTATTAACGTATTTCCTTAAAGAGTGTCAAATCAAAGAAATGTCCATGTAAGTTAATGTTAAATGTCGCCTTGTATTTTCCCTTAGTGGAAAGTACGGCGGTAACGCACCGACTAAGCTAAGGTCTTCCGCTGCGAAAGCCGGGGCGTTACAAAATCAATCATTGTTGGGTTTTCACCTAAACCCTAACCAACAAACTACTCCATAAATACAAAAGTGAGGACTTTAGAGAAATTAAGCACTAATAACATGATAATAATCATTAATCTAACAATAAACTAAACAAAACAAACCACATATAATTAACTAAGCATGAACAATTAATCTAATGAAAACAATCAAAATAAGAAACAAAAGGGGAAAGAGAGTAAGAAATTTTCATTGATAGATAAAAAGAAAACTTCAAATCTTCTTGTCACTAGATGATTATCCAAAATCTTCCATTTTTCATTGATTTTCTCACTTTCTCTCTCTAGGTTTTGGGACTTTCTCTCACTTAAAATCCTAATCTAAGACTAATGGAGCCTTATCCCCCCTCAACTAGGGTCTGCCCCCCCTAAATTAGGGATGAGTCCTATTTATATGTACAACTCTTACATCATTAATGAGTCGCGAAAATAACAGAGCTGTCCGGAAAATTTGAAAGGAGCGGGCGCTCCTTTATAAATAGGAGCGGGCGCTCCTTTATAAATAGGAGCGGGCGCTCCTAAGGAAACTGGTATTGGCAGAAAGTTGGAGCGATCAAGGAGCGATCAGGGAGCAGGCACTCCAAATAAAAAGGAGCGGGCGCTCCTTTGAAAAAGGGAGCGGGCGCTCCTAAGAAAACTGGGCAAACAATTCAATTTCAAATGGCCATAACTTTCTCGTTTTTAATACAAATCAAGCATGTGACCTATCGTTGGAAAGATAACGAACCAAATTTTAATCCCCAATTTGAATCAATGCAAGATGATTTGTGGTCTGTAAGATATGGTCGTTCGAAGTGGACCATGTTGTGAACTTTGCTTCTTCAACTCCCATTTGCCTTCGTCCCTTCATTATTCATGCTTTACTCCACATTTGTGCATTCCTTTGGCTTTTATAGGTGAAATCAAAAGTATATTTTAATTGGACCTACAAAGAACCAAGAACAAAATGTAAAAAGTAACTCGAAAAGTAAAACAAAGACGCAAATCTAAAAAGAACTAGTAATACAAAATGGTGAAATTTAAGCAAAACAAACATATAAAAGGGGTAAAATAGAAAAGAAAGGTTAAATATAGGAATAAACAAGGGGTTTAGAGTGATATAAATATCACTCATCACCCCACCACCCCCTCACCACCATCCCCTTACCACCATCACCCCCGAAGCCCCCCTCCCTACCTACAGTCGCGCACCCCCTCCCCTTCCCCCGCTGACCCCCCTCCTCTTCCTCTGCTGTCGCGAACCCCTCCCCCTCCCCACCTGCAGTCGTACACCCCCTCCCCTTCCCCGTTGACCCCCTCCCCTTCCCCCGCAGTCTCGTAACCCCCTCCCCATCCCCTTCCCCCGCAACTCAGCTGAATTTCATCTCCTTGCAAAAGCTCCAAGTTCGCGACTGCAGGTGGGGAGGGGAGGGGGTTCGCAACAGCGGGGGAAGGGGAGGGGGAAGGGAATGGGGGTGCGCGACTGCAGGTGGGGAGGCCGGCTTCGGTGGTGGTGGTGAGGGGGTGGTGGGGCAGTGGGGGTAAGGGGTAAGGGGTGAGGGGAGGGTGGTTAGGGTTAGGTATTATATTAGGGTTAAAGTTAGGGTTAGGGGTAGATTTAGGTTAGTTAATTAGGGTTAGAGGGGTAGGGGTTAATGACTAACGGTGTTTAACTCCGTTAGTCATTAAGGGTAAGTAGATGTATTTTTTTAAAAGTGGGGGGTATATGGTGAATTTCAAAAGTTGAAAGGGTATATGGTGCAAAAAAAATGGCTAGGGGTATATGGTGAAAAAACCGTTGAAATAATATAAAACATTTTAAGGCAGCATATATGGTCCCGAACCATATGAAAGTCATTTTATGGCGTCTAAAGACCCCCGGGATGTTCCTAGAAAGAAAATATAGTTGAGCTCCAAAAAGTCCATAAATTAAATAACCTAAATTAGCCAATAAATTTGAATGTTATATATAATACACAATTTTGAACGTTATCGGTGTCCGCTCATAGGATGTATCCCAAACGTGTGAATCAACCCAATAACATTTAGCAATTTTTTTCCATGTTTACAAGATCCGTTAGTATTTTTTTTAAAGGGGAAACATAAAATTCATGAATTGAAAGTCATATGACATATACAATCGATATTAAAGATTAATGAAACACAACATAACAAGATCAAATAGAGTTCCTCTGCAATATAACTACGATAATAATGAATCGGAGCTGAAATACAACATAGCCCCCGTTTGTTTCGCTGAATCGTGCAGCTTTATGTGTGAGCGTCTATCATTGTGACATAATTTTATAAAAGATATATTTTTATTGGGCTGTATAAATAGCGTATGAAAACCCAATACTGATTGCAAATTCAGACAACAAACCATCAATAATTTGTATTTTTGTAACAACCCATAAAAACCAATTTTAAACTTTCACAAGGGAAGACTAATATATCAAACTCCAAATTTTTACAAAAGGAGACAAAGAACCCAATAATTGGGTAGAAAACTATCTAACAATGAGAGAAACGAGAATATTATTATCAATGAAAACTAAAAAAAGTAAGTACATAAAAGTAAAAATTGGGGAGCAAAGGGAGAGAAAGAGAGAGACGGCTAGTCTAAAATAACCACCACCATGTTTGTTAGTTAAGCTAATAACTAATTGCTGTAAACTAAATACATAATAAAAATTATAAATATTAAAAAATCTTTCATTATTTGGCTAATTAAATTCTAGAAATCATAACCATAAACGAACTGTTTTAATGGATCCTTTGATTTGGCGGATTTTTTTGGGTACGATTATGTTTTTATTGGTTTTGGTTTTTAATCAAGGCCCCTAAGAGCATGTACAATGGCATGGTTTTAGGTTGGTCTAGCAAATAGTAAAACTAGTTTTACTTAGTTTAACCATTGGGGCACTTAGTCCTTGGAGTTGGTTGGTCTAGACTTCCAGACCAACAGCACCTCGGATGGCGTGCATGGGATGAGTAAAATCTCGCTGCGTGGTGGATAAAGCTGGGCAAATTTTATTTTTTTTTAATTCTAAACGCTGAGTTTAAGCAAAGGGAGAAGGAGAGATAGAGTGAGAAGCTCAGCGTTTCACGTGAAAGAAGAAAGCATTTGACAGATTTGCTGCCAGTGGGTCTGACGCACGTCAGATCCCACTGAGCATCAAATGAGCTGCTGCCACGTATACATTGGTGAAGCATGTTTCCTTCTTCCATCTTTTGCTGTAATTCAAACGGATATATTTGTAACGTTACAATTTTGTAACGTTTTAAAAAAAAAAACAGTTTATAATTTTAAAAAAAAAATTACAATAACGGCTATAAAATATTTTTATCTATAAATTGAGCCCAAATTTCATATATTTTACCACACTTCTTACCAACCTATTTTTTTTAATTATTCTCTCCTACCTAATATTACTTATACTAAGCCAATATTATGGATTCAAATAATCCTAATTACTCCCAAAATAATCCAAACCACCCACAAAATTCCCAAAATAATTTCCAAATCGATCCAAGTGTGCTACAAAATCCGGAATTCCAAAGAATGTTTATGTTTTTCCAAAGCCAATCGAATTACCAAAATTCTCAACAAGCTACACAACAATCTCCACAAAGTTCTAATCATCTATCCCAACAACAAGCTCAACCATCTTTTCCTATATCCCAACATATTTCACAACAACATGAACAACCTCAAAACGATGTAGTTGAAATCCAATCACAAGAAATTCGAAACACTCCTTCTTCAAAAAAAGCCACAACACCAAAGTTTCAATGGAGTGCAGATGAAGATCATGCACTCATTTCGGCGTATCTAGAGTGCGGAGGAGATGTGTTGAAGGGAACCGACCAAAATGGTGATGGTTTCTGGGGTTCAGTATTTGATAGTGTGGAAGAGTCACGACGACTCAATCCAACTTTACGCCCAAGGACTTTCAAAGCTCTTACTAGTCGTTGGAAAAAAATCAACGGAGATGTGAATGCATGGGTCGGGATATATACCGAGGCGAAAAGGAAGAAAGGGTCCGGCTGCAATGAAGAAGACGTCTTGACTGAAGCCCGTGAGATGTGGATAACAGCCCATGGTCCCCGATTTACATTGGAGCATGCATGGAATGTTATGAAACACTATGACAAATGGGCAGATGGCACCCAAATGAGCGGCGGAAGCTCAAAACGGTCTGGTCCAGATGAAGGTGCGAGCTCAAAACGTCCCGACGGCGTCAAGAAAGTTAAGAGTAGGAGAAAAGCCCCAATATCCAGTTCTCCATCTCCATCCTCTTCAGAATTTACGAGGAGGATTAGTTTGGGAGAAGATTTGCTTGAGTATCAAAAGGAGCGTGATGCCTTAAGAGAATCAACGAAAGAGGAAGATAGAAAGTTCAAAATTTGGACTGCATTAATGGCTAAGTCTTCCCTTGATCCGGATGAGAGAGAGATTTATGAAAAACTTAAGCTACAATTTAAGAATAAATATGTTTAGTTAGTGTTCATGTTTTTAATTGTTTTAGTTTGCAATTGAATTGTATCGTGCTTTAATTATGAATGTGTATGTGTCGTAAATTTTTATTATGAATGTATCGTTTTCATTATCGTTAGAATTATTAATATCATCTCATTATCATTTTCATTATTATTATTATTATTATTATTATTATTATTATTATTATTATTATTATTGAATAATGTCACAAATAGTACTGCATTGAATTGTCTACTCAGCTGACATTGAATTGTCTACTCCTACAAATAGTACTGCATTGAATTGTCTACTCAGCTGACATTGAATTGTCTACTCCTACAAATAGTACTGCATTATTGAATTGTCTACTCAGCTGACATTGAATTGTCTACTCCTACATTGTTATGTACATATGATGGATTTTTCCTATATAATAGAACATAGCTTCAACCATAAAATCACAACTCCATCCACTTTTTCTTCTCAATCTCTTATTTTCTAGAAAAACACCATTTCAATCAACGTATCTCCAAAATGAACTATGATTCAAGTTCTTCTAGTTCAGGTTCTGAATTTTTTAATTACATGGTTCAAGATTACATAGAATGGAGTCAATCCGTTGATGCTTGAGCAACAAAACGAAGAAGAAATTGTACCACGCACTAGAAAATATATGCATAGGGAACGTGAGGAAGCTCATGAAAGATTGTTTCATGACTATTTCAAAGAACGAACCTCTGTACCCCGAGAATATTTTTCGCCGAAGGTTTCGTATGCACAAGCATGTTTTCCTTCGTATTGTCGAAGGTGTAACAGTGAAGATGATGAGTTCTTTACGCAAAAACCGGATGCTAATGGAAGGATGGGTGCATCTTGCACTCCAAAAATGCACAGCGGCTATCAGGATGTTGGCATATGGTTCATCCTCTGATGCTGTTGACGAGTACCTGAAAATTGCTTCAAGTACCGCTAGAGAATGCCTTCTTCATTTTGTCGAAGGGGTTGTTGCTAGATTTGGACCTGAATACTTGAGGAAGGCAAATGCAAATGACATTGAGCGTCTCCTACATGAAGGCGGCGTCGTGGCTTCCCGGGGTATGATGGGAAGCATCGATTGCATGCATTGGAACTGGAAGAATTGTCCTCGGGGATGGAAAGGAATGTATCAAGGAAGAAGCAAAACTGCAACTATAATCCTAGAAGCGGTTGCTTCAAGTGACTTATGGATATGGCATGCTTTTTTTTGGCACCCCGGGTTCATGCAATGATATAAACGTATTGCGAGAGGTCTCCGTCTTTGATGATGTTCTACAAGGAAGAGCTCCAGAGGTCAACTTCTCCGTGAACGGGACAACTTATAACATGGGTTACTATCTTACTGATGGCATATACCCGAGGTGGTCAACATTCATCCCCGCAATTAAGCTCCCCCAAACCCCCCAAACAAAGATTATTCACACAACATCAAGAAGTCATTAGAAAAGATGTAGAGCGTGCATTCGGGGTATTGCAAGCTAGATTTGCAATTATTCGCAAACCCCGCTCTCGCGTGGGATAAGGACATATTGTGGAAAATAATCATGGCATGTATCATCATGCACAATATGATTGTTGAAGATGAGCGTGATACTTATCAAAATTACCGAGATCCGAACGAATATGATCAAGTTCAAACTCAAAATAACGAGGGGTCATCTAACCAAGCCGGAGGAGACTCATTCGTTGTGCACAACGGAAGACTCGAGGCGCGAAATTTACGTGCATACATGGAGAGAAGATCCGAGATGCGAGACGGAGAAACTCACGTCTCACTAAAAAATAACTTGGTTGAACACATATGGCGTAAGTTTGGGCCTAATCGTCAAGTTGATTAAGTGACTTTTATTGAATTTCTTATGGTTTAAGTAATTTTAAATTTCATGTATTTGTGTGTTTTAAATTATCTATCTTTATGTATCAAATTATCATGTATTTGTGTGTTTTAAATTATCTATCTTTATGTATCAAATTATCATGTATCTGTGTTTTTTAAATTATTTATCTTATATAATGTGTTCGTTGTTTTTAATTTATAATGTCAAGTTAACGTAATTTAATTTAACGTAAGCTAATTAATACATAGTTACTATAATTTCAAGTTAACATAATTTAATTTAACGTAAGCTAATTAGCTAATTAGTTTTTAACGTAATTTAATTTAACGTAATTTAATTAGCTTTTATTAATTTAGATCATATATTTCATTAAAAATAAACATTGAGTAGGAGAGAGAGTATATGGTGGGGTATGGTAAAAGTAGGAGAGAGAAATAGAAAAACCAAGTAAGACCAACCAAACCATTGTGAGAAAAAAAAGATGAGTTGGTGGGAGTTTTAGTGGGATGTGAGGTGTAAGAAGGAGGAAAGGAGAGAGAAAGAAAGACCAACCAAGACCAACTAACCCATTGTACATGCTCTAAGCAATAAACTAATAAGCACTTCTTCTACGGTTAACGGTCGTACGCAGTAGCACAAGTGACTTTTAGCATTTCATTTTGGCGCCAATTCCATAGTTCCCCTGCACACTCTACCCAAAAAACCCTAACTTTATTTCCGATGTTGATGAACTCTACTAATTAATCCCCTTTAGGGTTATTATTTCGAGTTCAAATACTTCAAATTACCGTCTTCAATGGCTGAAAGGCGTGCTAAACGCCCTAAAACCAGCAGGTATGCACTCTTACTACTATCATTTTTGTTTTCCTTGCTTTATATGTTTTGATTTCGCATAATTCTAGGGCTTCTTCACTTCTCAAGTACAAAATTCCCTTTTTTCATGCTCTTTTTTGTTATTTCAAGAATTTGTATATTGCTTATTCATCTGTACTCGTAGTAAATTGTAGACTGGAGAGTGACGCATTATTTTGATGGTTTCACTTTTATGCTTAAGAGGGGAAGATGATTATTTGCCTGGAAATATAATTGATTTTATGACCTTTAATCTCTATTATCTATGAGAACTTTTACGGACTTTGGTATCCACCCTTTTTGCCCAAATTACCCCTACCTATAAAGAAAATTACATAATCTACGAGTCTAACAGCTTGCTTGAAAATTTCAAATGATCTTAGCCAAACAAACTCTTGATTGTTATGATATGTAAATTGTACATTTCACAGTTGTATTTTGCTAATTTTAGAAAAAATAACTTCCCAAACTCCCATAATATATGACAAATTCCAAAATACCCATTAGTTCTCATAAAATAGTGCATATCACTGTAACTAAGAAAGCCACCTAAATATTTCTCTTTTTATTATAGCCATTAGGTAGGTCAGCCATGGTTGTACTTGTAGGAAAATACACATATATATGTGGAGACTGGAGACTATAACACAGTGGTTCAAGCTGAAGAGGAACTTGATCAATCCCAAGTCCGAAATCTATGATAATTGATATGCTACTATATCATAAAAACATGACAAGTCCACATTCTACAATGGTACCAATTAGTTAAATATGATCTACATAATTCAGCAATATCTGCCAAGAAATTTATGCAAATATAAAGCCATTTTATTCTCATTTCTCGCTACCCATTCGCCGTTTCTGAGCATAAAATTGATTTTTGTGGTCTACAGCAGCTTGATAACCACCTTGGTGGGCTTGTATCAACATATTCAATCCTTGGAATAGTCGGAAAGCTCCTCATCAGAATCTCCAATTGTTGCATTTTCTTTGCACTTCTGACCATTTTCAGCTAGGTTCCGATCCCTGTCAGCTTGAAGTTCCAAACGTGCAGCATCGACAGCTTCAGATTTCTTCCTCTTAAGCAGCTCGATAACCCCTTGGAGGGCCATATCAGTATCTTCGCTCCTCATAAGCTCCTCGGCTACATCTGCAGGAGTTGCATTTACAGCTGCCAAAAGAGTTTTGATCTCACCAAAGAGGTGATGGTTGGTAGAAACTTGGAGATACTTATAGGCTAAGATGTTGAACCCCTCCATAGTAAGGTAGGACATGTGAATGTGCATGTCCATACGACCAGCGCGCAACAAAGCTGGGTCAAGCTTTTCCTTGTGATTGGTTGTAAAAATGAACAGCCTTTCATCTCCACAAGCAGACCATAGTCCATCAACAAAGTTAAGAAGTGCAGCTAGTGACATCTACAGTATGAAATGACAGTTTGATCAGTTGATAAAATACTTTCATGCACTAGTAAATATGAGAGGTATGAGCTAAATTTGTTACGAAAAATAAGAGAATAATAATATTGGCAAAACACGCAGACAATTAATTAACACGGCAAAATCACATCCCAGCTTGTATTATCAATCAAAACCCTTGTTAGTAATACAATCCTACAACATGTTTAGTGAAGAGAAACCAAAAAAGAACGAACCTGAGACTGATTCTTGTCGTTTTGTAGACAATCTCGTCCTGGAAGCCCACGAGTGCAATCAATATCCTCAATAACTATGATAGTTCGACTTGGAATCTGAAGCAACAAGGATCTCAAGGAAGATTGATTAAAGTTCCCCAGATGCATATCATATATGTCAAATTTGAGATAATTAGCAATAGCAGCAATCAAACTCGACTTCCCAGTACCCGGAGGACCATATAGTAAGTAACCTCGTTTCCAAGGCTTGCCTACCCTCCTATAAAACTCCTTTCGCCTCATAAATCTGTCCAAATCATCCTTTATCCCCTTCTTTGCCTCAGGATCCATAGCCAAATTCTCAAACGTAAAAGGATGAGTCAGATTGACTGAATGGTTGGAACTTTCATATATTTTCAAGCATTTCGATTCACATATGATATCCTTTGAGGTCTCCATAACAAAGGGCAAGTAAGAAGTGCAAACCTTCTTTTTATGTTCTTTGTCAAATACCAATGAGAGGTAGGATTTCTTCTCACTGTCTGATAGCTTACCAACTGTAGAATGTAGTTGAGCTTGTTGTTGTTGTTGTTGTCGTTGTCGTCGTTGTTGAGAAACGATCGAGGGAGGAGCAGTGGAAGAAGAGGCTATATAATGGAAAGTCCATTCAAGATTTATCCCTTCAAAATTCTCACAGAAATTGACCCCTTCAGCAAGATTAAAGCTCATCTTCTCCTCCTTGGGTGCTCTGGTTACCTAGTGTAGGCATATTTTCAGTCCAAGATCAAACAACACTAAGTAACACAAATTAGAAATTTGCAATTTAGGAGAAATCCAACATGTAAATATCACAAAGTATAAACGCTTGATTATAACCTTATTTGTCATTGTACGAATGGAACTAGGGTTGTAAACTTATAATCAAGAATTTGATGATGACTTAACTCTGTATCTAATAAATCACCTCAAACTTTAGTATTAGTATTCCAAGTTTCTAATGTCTTTAACCATATATCACTTAAAAGGGTGAAGGAGCACATGCACAAAGCCTAGTCCCCTCACATCGTTCATTTGCTAAGACAGTTGAGCAAATTGGCATCAAAATAAATACTTGATTTCCTCTGTTCTTGTAATAAGTGGTAAGTGCAACACTTTGTTTTTTTTTTGGTAAACAAACTTTAAACACATTTATATTCCCTCTCATAAAAAATTTACATTAAAAAAACAAAAACATTTTTCACTGACATAATCCCTCCATTTCTTTTAATAAAGCTGAATTTTGACTGTCAGTTTCTCTTAATTTATATTAATAGAAAATTTTATCAACATGTACCTTTTTTCAACCATTTATTTTTTGTCAAAAAGTATTTTCTAAAAGTTTATTTTGTTCGAAACTACACCCTTCAAACCTATTTGTTCTTGGAAGAGATCAAGGTAAATACACTTTTTGCACTATATTTTATTTTTTGGAACTTTTCTCTTACCTTTTATTGTTCTAATACGATGATATATACTTCCTCCGTTCCAAAATAAGTGAAACACTTGTTTCAAAAAGCTCTCACATAAATGAGAGAAGTGTTTCACTTATTTTGGAACGGAGGAAGTACTAAATTTAAACCCGTGTGATGTACGATTGTGTGTTTATTCCAACAAATCTAACCATTTTTTAACTTTTAGAAAAGGTGAAGAAACACATGCACAAAGCCTAATCACACACCGTTCATTTGCAAAGACAGTTTACCAATTATTGCCATCAAAATAAATATTTTTTCTATTTTGGAACAAGTGGCAAGTGCAACACTTGGTTTTTTTTGGTAACAACTTTTCAAACAAAAAATAAACTAAACATATTTCACTCACATAATCCCTTCGTTTATTTTAATAAAGCTAAACTTTGGCCGCCAATTCTCTTTGATATTAATAATTTAAAAATTGTCAAAAATTACCTTTTTTTCCACCTTTTTTTTGTTTGTTGTCAACAAGTACTTTCTCTATAATCTATATCATCCGAAAGGATACTATAAGCTGGTCTTATATTAGGAACCAGACCTAATTTTTCTTTCCTGTAAAACAAAAAAAAAAAAACAAGTACTTCATATATATTTTTTTATCTTTCTCACTTGGAATCTTAACACTATCCATACTTAGAGATAATCTTCTCAATTTTTTTCAATTTATAAGAAAAAATATAGTCATGTGGGGTCTTGTTTGATTCGTCTCAATTAATACTTTATTAATATTCAATCATTATAATTTTTACTAATATATAATGAAAAATATTTAAGTTCAAAGATGTGCATTGGAGACGTGCACAGGATAGTGAAAGGGATTAAAAAAAAACAGAGGAAGTACCTCCTAAAAGTTTATTTTGTGGAAATCTACTCACTTCGTTCCCAGTTGCTCTTCATGTATGGAACATGGAACGAAATTAAAGTAAATGAACTTTTTGCACTATCTCTTATCTTTTGTTATCCTAATAAGTTCATACTTCCTCCGTTCCATTTTAAATGAAACACTTACTATTTTAGGCCTTTCAAAATAAGTGAAACGTTACCTTATTTGGTATTCACTTCTCTCTATCTCTCTCCTCATCACATGGGTCCCTTCTTTTTTTTCTCTCTATCTCTCTCCTATTCTAAATCCCCGTGCCAAGGCCCTACGTTTCATTTAAAATGGAACGGAGGAAGTATTAGATTTAAACGCGTGCAATGCACGAGTTTGTGTTGGTATATTGATAAGATACTTTTGTTATGTTTCAGAAAAATAAAATTTATGTTCAATGTAATATATTTATATAATTTACTTTTATCTCATAGTTCATAAAAAAATTACCTCAAGCATCTTTAATTCTACCTCATAGATTTTAATATTGATCCGATTGATATAGAGTTTAATTTGATATTACACCATGATTTAAACTTTTTGAGAAAATTGGTTGTTCCTTTCTTGTATGCTTACACTAGCAATAACTTTATCTTAACTAATAAACACTTATCAAACTTTAAATACATATCCAGAGCTTGAAAAAGAAAAAGGCTACTGTGTTTTCTATATATCTCATAAATCATAAAAAAGATCCATGTATTAATATTCTCCTAGAAATAGAAAATAAGGAACTAATGAGCAAAAAAAATAATGGTGAATATGTTCCATTATATCCACTATTTTATTGCCTTTCACTTAATAAATTATTATAATACCTTCTAAACAAAGCATAATACTTAATGAGAAATTATTAGGCTTTTTTGACACGAAAACAAGGTTTATTATTCATTCTAGGGGTGTAAATGATGCGAGTCGAGCTCGAGTTTGGCTAAGCTCGACTCGAACTCGAAAACTCGAATTCAAGCTCGACTCGACTCGAAAACTCGCGAGCTTGAAAAAATCAAACTCGACTCGAACTCGAAATCCTAAACTCGAGCTCGAACTCGAACTCGAATCAAGCTCGAACTCGAGCTCGAATCAAGCTCGAACTCGAACTCGAATCAAGCTCGAACCCAAAGCTTGAACTCGAACTCGAATCAAGGCTCAACTCAAACTTGAGTCAATCCATGTACCTTGGGTTAGGTACTTGTAGCCCTTTATAGAGGGAAAAAAGTTAGTGTTTCATTGTCCAACCAATGTGGGACTTTATGAAACAAACTTTGGTAGAAAACAATAGTTTTGTTCCATTTATAAAGAACACAAATTTAAACTTTTGCTTCCCAACCAATGTGGGACAACTAAAATTATACAATAAGGCTCAACTCAAACATGAGTCAATCCATGTACCTTGAGTTAGGTACTTGGAGTAGCCTTTTATAGAGGAAAAAAACTTAGTGTTTCATTGTCCAACCAATGTGGGACTTTATGAAACAAACTTTGGTAGAAAACAATAGTTTCCACCCAATGAAGAAATGCAACAAATAATTTTTGTTCCATTTATAAAAGAACACAAACTTAAACTTTTGTTTCCCAACCAATGTGGGACAACTAAAATTAATTAATAAGGATAGCTATAATAGTAACATTTTATAATGAAAAAAAAACTATTGTTTACACTACAAAAACCAATGTGGGAAATTTAATATTTTACATGAAATATCGTTTTTAATAATTTTTAAGTTTGTTCATGAGCTTTAGAGCCGAGCCAAGGCTAAGGCTCATTAAAATCTTGAGCTCGACGTGTTAACCATCACCTGAAGACAAACTATGATTAAAGTCCACCATGAAAAATATTTTCTATATTAGTAAAAATCTTATTTCATGGATTAAATTCTTTGAAAAAGTTTGAGAATTATTTATTGAAATTACAAGTATTATATATAATTTTTTTTCGAGTTTCTCACGAGCTTTTCGAGTCGAGTAGGTATTAGCTCAGCTCGACTCGTTAGTTATCGAGTCGAGCTCGAGTTCAAGTCGAGCCTACTCGAGTCGAGTTTTGACCGAGTCGATCTCGAGTAGCTCGCGAGTTGTCTCGTCTCATTTACACCCCTAATTCATTCATAAGAGAAATGTCCTCTATTACAAAAGTTGCTACTTCATCAGGTGCTTCTTCTAGCCATACTCTCAACCCCTCAAATTTGATACTGAGCTTGGCTAGAGTATGAGCAGCATAATTGCTCTTACGGCTTACATGAGAAAATTCAATGAAATTACATTGTTGGGCAGTGACAAGAATATCTCTAACAAGCACACCAAAGGCAGAATTATCACTAGTTTGGTTCTTTAACTGGGGCGCAAGCTTCAAACAATCAATCTCGAGCAGTGGCGGATTTATAGGGGGTACAGTGGGTACAACTGTACCCCCATTCCCAAAATAAAGTTTGAAGGAAAAAAAAATTACGCTGCCCAATACAAACACTACTCACGCGTGATGCGTCCCGTTCTTTCTCTCTCCTCTCGGCTTCTCTGTCAGTAACTCAGTATAACCTCATACTTTTTCTTCTTTCTTTCTTTATTCCCTCACACTACTCACTAGTCACTACTGTTATAACGTTATTTTCTTTCTTTTTGCCGCCACTTTCGGCACTTTGCCGAAGCTCGGAGGCCAGAACGGCAGGACGCCTTACGCGGGTCGCCAGAAGAAGGCAGAATCCCAGAACTGAGAACGAAGTAGGCTACTGGTTGAGGTTTTTTTTTCTTTTTTTTATTTCTGCTAATTTATAAATTATAGACTTCTCATTTTGATGTGAATTGATATTTTGAATTGAAATAAGAATTTATGAAAATGAAATTTAAATGTTGTGTAATTGTGAAATATGGAATTGAGATTACTTGAATTGAAATTAGAGATTAGAAATTGTGAAATTGAAATAGAGGTTGTGAATTGAAATTAGTTGAATTTGGAATTAGATTTTGTGAAATGTAATTTGAAACAAGGGACTTTGGAATTAATATCTAATAATATGTTTACTTTATACTAGATTTGGAAGATGAAAAACAAAAGTTTAGAATCTTTTTGGAAGAGAAGTGAGGAAAATCACAAAAGTCTTCCAAGTATTGTATTTTCGTCGTTCTAAATTAGTTGTAATTCGGATCATTAATTGATATTGGCATTGTATTTTGATTTGAATTTTTAGTCGTAAATCAACTCAAGTATTGTATTTTGTTTTATTTGATTTTTTTTCATCCGTACCCCTATCCTGTAATTCCTGGATATGCCACTGGTCTCGAGTATCACCTGACATAGCCCCGCTTCCACAGCCACTAGGAGTCCATGTCTCGCTGCCATTGCTTCTGCAATGTCTGCCTAGAAGTAGCTCTTCATTCTATCACACGAGGCTGCCATCACATCACCTACATGATCCCTCATGATTGCACCAAAACCAACCCCATCTTCCTTGAAAACAGCAGCATTCGTGTTAATTTTGTTAACACCTTCAGGGGGGAGGCTTCCACGATTTCACTTGTCGTGTTGTTGAACTCCTGACATGAGCTACATCTTTGGCAATCTCATATTCCCCGATAATGCCAACAGCTTTTTGGATAACATCCATGCATTCCTTCCTCTTTCCTTCGAAAACCCATAGATTACTACGAAGCCATAAGCCCCATAAAATGCTCCAGAAGCACGTCCACCATGCTTGCTCCTTAATAACAATCCACCAGATTACAACGCCACTCCATCAATGTCTAGTGCTGGGTATTATGTGAAGAGATACGAAGGGGGGATACGTACCCCCAATTTTTCCGCTTCAGCACACCTAGAGAGCATGTGTATCACCGTTTCATCATCCTCCCCTCACAAAGGGCAACTTCCATCCTTATTCAAACCTCTGTTCTGCAAATTTTTCTTTACTAGTAAACCGTTGTGCATGTAATGCTCGCCACCCAAAGTTCTTGATTTTTGGGGGAAGTTCAGCTTGCCATAGCATCTTCCACACCTTCTTTGTCTTCAAATCTTCAGATGGACCAACTTCCTCCACTTTATCTTGTAAGCCCACATAAAAAACACTTCTCACACTATAATTTCCATCCTTTGTGAAATGCCACACCCACACATCTTTTGAATCACGAAATGGGAGTGGGATGTTCATAATTTCAGTTGCTTCCCACTAGGTGAAAATTGTATTCAACATTTCCACCTTCCATCTGCCCATCTCGATTAAATTACAAACCATTTGCGGAGCGTCTTCATCAACTTCAACTCGAGGGAAGACCTTAAAATTCGGCAGCTTTGGGACCCAGGGGTCAGACCATATGTTGGTGGAGGAACCCTTGCCAATTGTCATTCTTACACCTTTCTTCAATAAATCACGAGCAGCAAGAATGGACCGCCAGGTATAACTCAGGTTTGGACACACGCGAGCTTCCATTAAGCTTGACTTTGGGAAATATTTTCCTTTCAGCACCCTTGCCATGAGAGAATCCGGATTTGTGAGAATACGCCAGGCTTGTTTTGCTAACATTGCTTTATTGAAAACTTGGAGGTCTCGAAAACCCAGCCCACCTTTAGCCTTTGATTGGTACAGCTTGTTCCACAAAATCCATGCCATCTTCCTTTCTTCTCCTTTTTGACCCCAAAAGAAGCTCCTATACAATTTATCCACCTCCATTAAGAGGCTATCCAGGAGTGAGAAACATTGCATTGCAAAAGTCGGGATTGCTTGGGCTATTGATTTAATCAAAACTTCCCGGCCTGCTTGTGACATATATTTTTCCTTTCAACCTTTTAATTTTTTCCAGATGCGATCCTGAATGGTTTGGGAAATCCTTTTTTTCGAACTTCCCACATAAGTAGGTAGTCCTAAGTATTTGTCGTGGTTTTCAACAGCCTTAAAACTCAACTTCATATGAAGCATATTTTTCCGTTCTTGATCTAAATTTCGGCTAAACGACACTTCGGATTTATCCATATTCAGTTTCTGACCAGAAGCAATCGCATAGTTAGACAAAATATCTTTCACATTCTCCACTTCCTCCTCTGTAGCACGGACAAAAAGAAGACTGTCATCTGCGAAAAATAAATATGAGATTGGTTCTACTCTCCTACCAATCTTTACTCCATGGATAATCTTTTTATTCTCCGCATCTCTAATCAAAGCCGAGAGCCCTTCCGAGCACAAAATAAAAAGAAATGGGAAAGCGGGTCTCCCTGACGCAGACCCCTACTAGGTGTGAATCCCCTAGACGGTTGTCCATTCACAAGTATGGAGAAACTTGCTGATGTAACACAACGCATTATCGACTCAACAAAGCTCGTAGGAAAACCCATGTTGTACATCATTTGCTCCAAGAAACCCCACTCTATTTTGTCATAGGTCTTGCTCATGTCCAACTTTAATCCCAAATACCCTATTTTCCCTTTCTTCTTTTTCCTCAAATAGTGGAAGCATTCATAAGCAACTAAAATGTTGTCTATACTCAATCTGCCCGGGACAAAGCCGCTCTGAGAATCATGGATAACAACAGGGAGGACCTCCTTTAACCTGTTTGCTAGCACCTTTGCCACAATCTTATAAACTACATTGCAGAGACTGATGGGTCCGTAGTCTGCTGGCGTTTCACATTTCTTCTTTTTTGGGATTAAGGCATTGTGAGTTTGATTCACACTTTCGATGTCTGCACTGTTATTTAAAAAATTCAGTACTGTTTCCACCACTGCATCGCCTACAATAGGCCAATATTTTTGGTAAAAGAGTGCATACATTCCATTCGGGCCAGGTGTCTTGGTCGGGTGCATTTGTTGTAGAGCGCAACAAATCTCCTCTAATGAAAGGCACTGCCAATTTCGAACTCATTTCTTGCGTAACCAGAGGTAGGATCAGGTTGGATCAAATTTGTCACCATAGAAGGGTCCCCTACGCCACCGATTTGAACAAATCATCAAAAAAATTGATGAATACCTCTGATATTTGTTGTTCATCCTCGTATTCATTGCCTGCTACATCAGGGATCACCTCAGTCTGATTTCTCTCCCTCCTTTGCTTAGCCTTGGCATGGAAAAATTTAGAGTTCTTATCTCCATGTTGAATACAAAAGATAAACGGGTTGTAAATTTGTGATAACCGGGTTGCACTATCTAGTTCATAAAGTAACGACCTTTGAACCAAGTACCTAAGTGGACAGTTATCATTCCAACCCAATGTTGAAGCCAACTTTGACGACTTCTCTGCTTCCAATAAACTTCTTCTCTACTCTCCAGTTCATCTAGTCGATTGTCAATAGCTCGCATCTCCGCTATCACTTCCTCCGTTTGCTCCTCCTCCATAAGTATTGACATTCTAGCTTTGCACTCTCTCATTTCTTTTGCAAAATAACCAAACTTTTCATTACTCCACCGCCTAAGTTGGTTTGTTGTGTTGGTGATTTTTAAATTGAAATCCTCCCTATCTTTTCATGTTGCTTTTATCACATCACCACAATCTTCATCTCTGGTCCATATTTCTTCAAACCTATACATTCGCCTTCTTTTTTTCTTCATTGCTGCTCCAGGTCCTTTGTTTATATTTAGCAAAATCGGTAGGTGGTCCGACTTGCGCTTCTCCAGATGCGACACAAAGGACCCAATAAATACTTCACGTCCCTCCATGTTTGCCATACATCTATCAAGTCTCTCCTGCACATTCCTATCACCACCCCTATTGTTGGTCCAAGTATAGTCATGACCAACAAACCCCAAATCAACCAGCCCACAATCTTCCAAAGCTTCGCGGAACATAGCAGCTGCATTAGCATCAAAATCAGCCCCCCTCTTTTCTCACGCGAGTACAACATTAAGTTAAAATCACCCCCACACAACCAGGGGAGATTATTCACGTTCTTAAGGTGTCTCAAGAGCAACCCAGTTTTGTGTTTTATTTTCATCTTCGGGATGAGCATAGACTCCTGTGAGACGCCAATCACCCAATGCATCATTTTCCACCACCACATCAATATGGTTGAGGGAGAATGACTTGACAAGAATTTTTGCTTCACGCCACATCAACACCAGGCCTCCACTTCTTCTTCTCCCTTCTCCACTACAATCTACAACTAACATGTTATCAAATATCAGCTTCTGTTTTATTCCTTCCATTTCATGCTTTTTTAATTTCTTCTCCGAAAGAAATAAAACTTGGGGATTCTCCGTTATTACTACTCGACGGAGCGCATTGACCGCAAGGATACTCCCCAAACCCCTGCAGTTCCATAGTAGGATGTACTTCATTGATCATCGAGAGCCCGATTTGTAGGGCCCGCCACATCTTGAGTAAAAGTTGAAAGTACATCCATCTTCATTAAAGACACATCTACACCTATCTTCTTGTTAATGTGCATGCTTTCTACCTCCATCGCATCATTGTGATTCTCCCATACCTCCATCTCATCTCTTTTTTTCACCTTCACACCTTCTTTTATTTGCTGATTCACATTCACTGCTCTATGGATTCTTCTCCACTTCTTGCTGCTTTGCTTGGCATCATCTCTACCTTCTTTAAACTTCTCTTATTGCTTCAGTTCTGCCACCTCTTTATTCACTTCGTCCTCACAGGTTGCATTTACCTCCCCAGCCTCCACCTCCCTTACTTCCAGTTGTGTATCCTTCTCATACTCCCTTTCGCCTCTCTCATCAACTCCAGCATTACTTCCCCTTTTGGGTTCATCAACTAATGCAACATCATTCAGTTTCGAAATCACCTCCAGCACTTGCGTTTTACTCTCCACTACCTGCCGACTTTTCGGCCTGGGTGTAAACAGGCGCTTTGCACATGAATTATTCCAACCCTCTATATTTCCTTCCTCCCCATTCTTCTTCAAAGATTTCCATTGTGAGGCCTTTAGCCACACACCATATTTCAGGTTGTGAGGATCTTCTTCTTTGTTCTCATCATAATCTTTAGTCCCATGACCCATCATTTTATATGATAAGTTGTCAATTTTATCATTGATATGATAATATTTTGTTGTTCTTATCGTTATAAATTTTACCGCTTTGACAGCAAAATTCTATCATAAAGCTTCAGGAAAAAAATACTTATCATTTTATTTATTTTTCTTTATCTTCATTGATTTTTTCATTGTTGTCAAATTCCATCACAAACCTTTTAAAAAAGTATTTATGATTTGACAATCCTATGTAGCATTATAATATTTTAATCCTAAAATATAAATTATAAATCTCTAGTCTCATTCGCCATAATTTAATACTTGTTTATGTGGCTTGCCAATTTTGGAAATAAGAAAATACCAAGGTTTATTAAAGTCGTTACGCCTAACGGCTACTGATGAGTAGGAAGTGATAGATGTACACTTATACATGTACACCACTTTGATTAATAGTAAGTTTTCTTTAAATTAGGAGGCAAATTTGGAAGAACATAAAGTCAGGACTTAATGGGGCAAGGATTAGAACAACTCAATCTATAAGTTTTAAGCCAAAATTGAAGCATTAAGAATTGTCAAAATAAGCACTTTTACATTTATGTTGACTTATCAAGCACAATTTTATGTCAATTCTTAATTAGAGTTTGTCCATACTTTTTTAAAAAATAGAACTTTTGTTGGGAAAGACCTATTAAAATAGTTATTTTGTTGAAAAAGACCTAATAAAATTTTTGTTGCTGAAAAAGACCTATTATAGTACTATATTTGTTATTTCAGACCACCTAAACGTTCATTAATCCCTTATCCCTATCAAACCCTTTCCTCTTATCTCCTATTTACTGCTCATTACTCCCCAACTACCACTTGAAGAACTTGGAATCTTCCTCCCTCTCTCCTCTGTCATCTTGCAAAGATTTCTCTGTTTTTTTTTTTTGTGGGTAATTCATTGTCCTACGTGATAATAATACAAGGAGCAAAGGTGGAAGGGTAAAAAGCCCTAGTACCACTGTAAAAGTCATTGAAGGTAAAGTTTGAAAGCTAATTTCCCCTCCAATTTTATATATATATACCATTGGTTTGCTTTATTTTTTGTCTTTTCTATGTCTGTGGTCAGGCGCCTAATTTAGGCGCCTGTACCTATGGTTAGGCACCTAATTTAGGCGCCTAGGCACTTTTTCGGCATTTTCAAGTCAATTTTACTCTATTATGAGATGTTCTAATAAAGCTAAATAAAATCGGCCAAAATAGGGACTGAAACAAAAAATGATTACACTAAACCCCATGTATGCTAAGTTTTTCGAAGCGCCAGGTTCAAGACATTCTATCAGTTTTATTCGAAATTTTTTTTAATTACATTAGCGTTTGTGTGGTCAACGCCAGTAAACACCTTGGTCAATGCCGGAAATCTTGAGAGAATGAAAGTGAATAAAGAAAGTGTGGTGGGGTTTGTGTGGAAAACATGTGACACATGTGGGAATTTAAATAAAGAAAAGGAAAGAGGAAAGGACGGAATAAGGAAATACACCCCATGATTTTTGTACAAAAATACAGGGCGTTTCCAGGAAATTCTAGGGCGGCATTTAGCAAGACCCAAAATTTATTAGAACATTAATTCTGGTCATCATGTTCACATAATTCAAAAAATAGTCAACATGTTCACAATAAGATTTCCACTATATAAGTAAAACCAACAATAGTTCCACATCACATATAGAATGGTGTAAAATTACATCAAATTCAAATGATAGTTACAACAAAAATTGAAAAACTAAACTGCCCAAATTGTCAAAGCTTGATAAGGGGGAATGATACTGTGTGTTTTATTGTGCATAGCTACATCTACCAATTGGATGGATTACCTAGATTTAACAGATTATTAAAAAAATAATTATTAATATTGAGTTGGATTACATCTTACATTAAATTTTATTAGTAGTGGGTAAATTACTCAATGAGTTAACTACATTTTATCCTTATTTCAAGCTCATAATGATACAGTAAAATTTAGAAAATAATACAATTGCAAATATTCATTGTGATTTGGAAAAATGATTATTTTAAATGAGAATTTAAAGAAAACTTACCATTGATAAAAGCGGGCCAGTAATGTATATTTCCTTTTTTTAGAATTATTTTAAATTAGACTTTAAGAAAATTTACCAATAATAAAAGTGGCCAGTGTATATACATCTAACCTTTCCTAAGTGGAGTCGCTGAGTTTTCAAGCATCTATGTGCTAATGAGTGTGTGAGTACAAAAAACTTGAATGTACTCAGTGGACAATAACTTACTGAGTTACTGTGCACTGAGTACCGTATGATATAGTAAATTTTTATTTAATGTATATAATCAGTTTTTGTATGATATAATCATCTTTTGTATAATCAATTTTTATATGATATAGTCAATTTGAGTTCACAATATATATTATGAACCCAGTCTAGAAGCTTTGGGGAAAATAGTTCAAACAAATGCAAGTACGTGTAACATTTATTTGAACTCTTAACAAAATTGCATAGATCTACTTAGTACTTTACCTTAAGTACATTGGAAGAATCACTAAGCTTGTCGCAGAGGTAAATTTGACAAGCATCAAAGATTTGATTGGTACAAAATCCACTTCCCTCCTCAATTATGAGCTTACAAGTGTTTGGAGATATAAAAGAAGGGGGTTTGTGGGTGAACCATTGTTTGAAGAGGTCATAAATATATGTTCGAACACTTAGTGGAACAAACTGGTAAATAGCTTGTTGAACCAAAGTGAAGGAAGCGCTCAAAGAAGCATAAGCTGAAAACAATGATGCACCACTTGGAATTTTTCTTCTCTCTCCTAAAAACTCCATATTTACTGTTGAACTTCTAGCCTCGAGTGTTCACTATTTATGCTTTTTGTAGACTTGCAGGTTAAGGAAAAATAATTACTCCTTAAAGTTATTTTTTTGCTTTCAAGTTTTTTACTGCAGTAAACTTTATGCAACTTGGATTGTCAAATTTACCATACGCGGAAGGCGCCAAGGCCGAACCAACGCGGATGACACACGGAAAGCAACCTAAACATGTGTTTTATTAAGCTACTTTTAGTCTCCTACCGTCTTTTCCTGTCAAAAAAAAAGTCTCCTATAATGTTTCAGTTTGACCATTAATATTTTAAAATAATTTTTCTTTGAATCTACTACTCTGTATTTTTTTAGTTGCACCATTTGCTTTTTCACATTTGTCGATATGCTTTTTTGAACGTTAATATCTCTTATTGGGTGTATGTAAAAATTATAAAAATTTGATATTTGAAATCCTCGCATTGAGACGAATCTAACAAGACCCCACTTGACTATGTTTTTTGTTATATAATGGTGCGAGATAACTTAATAAAGTTGGTTGATGAATAGTGCCAAAAAGGCAAATGGTGCAAATAAAAAAATATGGAGGTAGTATTTATTTTTGTTTGTATTGTGTATCATTAGATATAGTGAAGGGCAGTGTGAATTCCCTTGTCTCAATAAGGAAAGTAATTTCCGACCATTGGATAATAAAGTTCAACCCATATTTTTCCACCTTGATACGGTCCAAACCAAATAGAGGAAAGTAGGTAAAATAGCTTTTCTAGAAAATACTCTCCTTCCAACCAAACACTGAAACACTCCCCTAATTGGCTAATTACTTACGGTCTTTGAGTTGTATGGTTGACCATTAAATCGTGAATATTTTCAAGTATGCATTTGTAATTTGTTAGAGATACGAGATATAATCAGTATCGGAAAATATATGTATGATATATTTTCCATATTGATATTATTAAGAGAATAATATATTTAGGTTTATTTATGTTAAAATATTATTTAGTGAATAATTTATGGTTATGGTCCTATATCTTTTAGGAAGATTGTTTCCTATCTTATGTTACCTTAAGTTTTGTATAAATAGTCCACCTATTGATGAATAATATTCAACCCACACAATAATCATTTACCCTAAATTTGTCAGTTATCTCATATACTCTCGCAATTGTGTAATAAAAATATTGTCAAGTGTCGTCTTATTTGGTTCGTCTTAATGCATAATATATAATTTTATAATTTTTACCTAAGAATCTAGAATCTTTTTCTTTGTTGGACTCATTGAACTTCCGACCAGAGGCGGATCTATAACTTTTGGTTTGGGGGCCCCTCACCAATATAACAGATCAATAACTTTTTTTTGGGCCCCCACTGAGAACCCCTTGGTAAGGAGAATGACCCTACTGGACCAGCACCTCTTGCAGGTTAGCCAGCCCAGGTACACATGTCAACGCCTGAGAGTAGGGGGATTAAGGAAATCCCTACTCCCAAGCACAAGTAAGTAGTGAGGCTCGAACTTTGTGACCTCAAAGTCACAAGGTGAGTTCCCCACCTCCTCCACCAAGCAAGCTTGGTTATAACAGATCAATTACTACATTACATAAACTATATCAGTATTATGCAATACGTCTAATACATCGAGTCATCAATCATTTATCACAAATATTGACGATAAAATTCTATATTTGATATCATCAAGTCCAACATTAATAATGTTGTACTACTATTTTCTCCATTTTATAATACTTGCTACATAGAGAAAGTGGAGAGTTTTTAAAAACAAGGTAGAGAGAGAAAGCAGGGGACTTATAGCAACTATTTTGAAACAGAAGAAGTTTGAAAGATATTGTAATTTTATATTTGTGAAGACTAAGGAATGGATTTTGGAACTAAATAATGAATAAAGTTGGATTTTCTTGATAAAAAAACTTAAAGTGGTTCGTTATTGTAGTTTAAAGAAAACATAATAAATCAATAGGACGTTTTTTAATTTGACGAAAAGAGATAAGCATGAGATATGGATAACTGGAATGGGAGGACATTGTTCTAAGTGAATAAAAATATATGAGCAAGAGAAATAAAAAAAATGGTAAAAGGCCTTTAAAAAAAATGGTAAAAGACCTTTAAAAAAAATGGAAGAAGAAGTAAATTTGAAATGAGAAAGGAAACAACAAAGGAAGTAATGAACAGATTAAGGAAAAAAAAGAACAAGAAGGAAGATTAGAACTCAGGTCATGTTGCTTAACACAGAAACAGTACCTGCAAGGTACTCTAAAGTCTAACCACTAAACCATGGCCTTGAACATGTCTTATTTATACAGGCATTAGTTTTTATTTGCAACATAACTGGGCAGAAAAGCCCAAAATCGAAACTCTATTTTATTTTTGGAGGGGTTTGGTCCACCCAGGCCCTTTATTAGATCTGCCCCTGCTTCCGACCAATGTAAGGGGGTGATGACGCATGCATGCTGCTATAAGGGAAGGGGGAGGGAGCGGCGTCCACCTAAAGAGACTATAATACCCCATCATTACTTTGTTTCAGAACAAATTAATCACATTAATTTCAATTAATACTAAATATGTCAATTAATGCTAATGTCAAAGTGAGTTGCGAAAGAAAATTTGCCATATGAAAAAAAGGAAACTTAGCACCATTTTGTATAATTGAATTCCAATCATAATTGAAAGAACATACATATGGAATTTTCTATCATTGATCAAGGACACTCATTTCTACATGTATCACACATCAAACAACGATCAAATACTTCCCATTTAAGTTACAATGTTTAGAACAAGAAAATATTAGAAAATATTTTATAATTATTATTGTACACTTTTATGTGCTTGATTGGGTTGAAGTTAATTACTTAATAAAATATTAGATTTTTATTATACAAAATTTAGAACGACGATATTTCAATTAATTACTTGATAATAACTTAACCCAAAAAACAAGACAACTATTTTTCATATTATAATTTCTAGCAAATAACTCATAAATCACATTGTTTCAAGAAAATTATCCATAACAATCTCTAACAAACTCAATTCATTAATTTAACGAATTTTAAAAAATCCACCGAACATATGAAATTATTTGTACAAACACGTTTAATAAGTAAATTAAAATTAATTTCGATCTTAACACTAAGCACGCATCGCGTGCACAAATGGCTAGTTATTAAAGATATTAAGGAACAAGTAGCGTATTGAATAGTGTGTAGCCGAAAATGTTGCATGTATTTAGAAACGGGGAAGTATACAAAAAACATATTCAGTGATAACGACGACATCGATATTAGTTGCAACTAGGGGTGTGCAGTTTTGGACCGGAACAGAAAAATCTGGTCGGGTCTCCAATCCATGAGAATTTTGGATTCCAAATTTTTGGTCCCGGACCGGTGGATTGGAATTCCTTTTTTTCTTTGTAAAAATAGGTTTAAGGGTTAAAAAAGGTTGAAACTTATAAAGTTAAAACCTCGTCTTTATTGCCTTTAGGATTATTGCTTCTAGAATTATTAGATTTTAATGTATGGAATTTATAAATATGTTTAAACCTAAGCAAAAAATATTTTTTTTACTAGAAAAATACAAATTATGGTCCAACCGATCCAAAATCGGACCGGAAATTCTGGTCCAAAACCGGACCGGAAATTCTGGTCCAGTCACGGTCCACAAAAAATTTAGATTCTGGTCCGGTCATGCACCGGTGCACACCCCTAGTTGCAACTCATAAATTCGGCATAAAAGTTTAGGATGATGATTGGCAGTGGACATATTTATTTAAAACGGATTTTTCATATGTTCGGTCCGGTCATGCACCGGTGCACACCCCTGACAATTTTTTTATTCACCATATATCCTCACACTTTTCAAAATTTACCATATGTCCTTAATGACTAATGGTCGTCAACTCTTTTAGTCATTACCCCCTTATTCCGTTATCAAACCCTAATTAACCTCTATTTTTTGTTGCTAACCTTAATTGACCACCATTATAAAACACCACAAATGACCCCTTTTATCACTCTTCCTCCATAACTTTATTCCGTCTTCTTTGGCCTTATGTGTTGTTTCAATGCTGATCTGTTAGTGTAAATGAGTAAATTAGGGATTAATTAAGGTTTAGTAATGAAATCAGGGGTTAATGATAATAAAGTTGATAGTCGTTAATCATTAAGAGCACATGGTGAATTATTAAGAAATTGAGGGGTATATGGTGAATTTTGAAGAAATTGAAGGGTCTACAAACTAATAACTAAATATAAATAGGAATCCACAAGCCGACACCGAGAGGATGCAACATTTGACACCCTTATTTGGTGCCACTTGTCGCGCCACCTAGGATGCAAAATAAAAGGACCCCGACCACCCATAATTGACCAGAGGTCCTCGAATATAACATATTGTCGAAAGCCGAATGTCTAGAATTAACCCCAAAATAACCAAATTTTAAAACTCTAATTAACACTTTTGGACATATTCATAATCCGAGCAACATACCCCACTGGATGCATTATGGGGCTATAGCCGACTATAGGATACCATTTAGAGGCATATACATGACTAAGAATAAATGGCCATATGTTGTCTTCATAGTTGAACTTGAAGTATGCAAACTAAGTCATAGAAGACAATATAGAGAGTTCAGCTACTCAGTATCACAAGGCATCATGATTCATGAGGCTCTTAGGAAGTTCTCGGACAAAAACATATTCGGTTCTCAAAAAGTACATAACTAGCCCAAGTATCCAGATATGAAGCCTATGATAAGATATGCCCACATATGCATCCTAAGGCTACTAGAACCCATTTGAAATCATATCGATGGCTAAGAACGGACACATGGTGGAATTTAAATCTATTTCAGAGGTTAAATGGAATGATTGAAATAATATAGGGATATTTCCTCAGGTACCCCTGAGGTTTGGCGTAATTCCCAAGATACCCCCCACATTTGAAATCATATCGATGGCTAAGAACGGACACATGGTGGAATTTAAATCTATTTCAGAGGTTAAATGGAATGATTGAAATAATATAGGGATATTTCCTCAGGTACCCCTGAGGTTTGGCGTAATTCCCAAGATACCCCCCACATTTGGGGAATTCCTCAGATACCCCTGAGGTTTGTGTTTGGGCTCAAGATACCCTTACTATGGACGGAACCCTAACGCCGTTAGGTTTTCCGTCCATAATATCCCCAATTTTTTTTCTCCTCCCATTCCCCCACCCACCGCCAACTCCCCTCCCCCGGCCCGGCCGAAGGCGCGACCAAGACCCCTACTTCGGCGCCGACAACCCTACCCCCTCCCTTCGCCGGCCAGAACAGCAGCACCCCCGGTGTTGGAGCCGGCGCCGGTGACCCCACCCTCTCCCTTTCCCCCCCCCTCGACACCCCACCCTAGCCCTCCCTTCCTCATTCTCAATTCCCCCATCCCACCCCACCCGACACCACCCCCCCCCCCTTTCCCCCTATCGGAAATGGCCCCCCTTCCCTCCCCCATCGTGAGTCGACCCCCCCCCCTTCCCCACCCGAGATACGCTTCCCCCAAACCCTTAAACCCACCCCCGAAACCACCCTAGGTGCCTGTTGTGTTGTTAGTCTGCTGTTCTGGCCGGCGCCAACGCCGGGGGTGAGGAATCGGGAATGGGGAAGGGAGGGGGTAGGGTCGCCGGCGCCGGAGTGGGTGGTGGTCGCCAGCCGTCGGCCGCCGGGCTGGGGGAGGGGGGGTTGGCATTGGGTGGGGGAATGGAAGGAGAGAGAAAATTGGGGATACTATGGACGGAAAACCTAACGGCGTTAGGGTTCCGTCCATAGTAAGGGTATCTTGAGCCCAACCACAAACCTCAGGGGTATCTGAGGAATTCTCCAAATGTGGAGGGTATCTTGGGAATTACGCCAAACCTCAGGGGTACCTGAGGAAATATCCCAATAATATAAGACATTTTAAGGCAACGTAAATGGTCCCTAACCATCTAAGAGTCATTTTAAGGCGTCTATAGACCCCCAGGATGGTCCCAGAAAGAAAATATAGTTGAGCTCCAAAAGTCCATAAATTAAATAACCCAAATTAGCCAAATTTGAATGTTATAATACACATTTTAGAACATTACTGGTGTCCGCTCATGGGATGTATCCCAAACGTGTGAATCAACCCAATAACATTTAGCAATATTTTTTTCCCCTGTTTACTAGAGTTGTTAGTAGTTTTTTTAAAAGGGGAAAGATAAAATTCATTGATTGAAAGTCATACGATATTTACAATCGATATTAAAGATTAACAAAACACAACATAACAATATCAAATAGAGTTCCTCTACGATATAACTATGATAATAATGAATCAGACCTGACAAAACATCATAACTTCGTTTGTTTCGCTGAATCGTGCAACTTTTTGTGAGAGCGCCTATCATTCTGACATAATTTTATAGAAGATATATATCTTTACTGGACTGTGTATATAGTGTATGAAAACCCAATACTAATTGCAAATTTAGACAACAAACCATCAATAAACTGTATCTTTGTAACAAACCATAAACACCAATTTTAACTCTCACAAGGGAAGACTAATATATCAAACTCAAAACTTTCATTAGTGGAGACAAAGGACCCAATAATTGGGTAGAAAACTACTCCCTCAGTTTTTTTATTGTAACATTTTCCATAAATGGTTGTTTCTTTTAAATTGTTACGCTGTTTAAACTTTCCTTATTTGGGGTAATTGACCCACTAAAAAGTAATACTATTATATTTCCTCCGTTTCTTTTTAAATGCAACGAATGCACTTTTACACATCACGAGTCATTACTTTGACCACAAATATTTATAATTGCATGCAAGTAAAAATTACTACATAGTATGAAAGTATGTCACAAAACAAATCTAACAAGATCCTACTTGACTATGTTTTTCATTATGTACAAATCACAAATCTTAGTCAAAGTGATAAGTGTGAATAGTGGAAAAGTGCTTTTGTTGCATTTAAAAGAAAACGGAGGAAGTATTTGTTTTATTCTTTTCCACCAAAAAGTACTTTATTTTTAACTTTTCTCCCTTATTTTACATTAAATGGGTAAAAAAATTACCCTTAAAAAAAAACTTGAAAGTGACATTGCCTAGATTATTGTGCATAACACAATGCAGTAATTAAAAAGAAACGGATGGAGTATCTAATAAAGAGAGAAATGAAAATATTATTATCAATGGAAAACTAAAAAAAGTAAGCACATAAAAGTAAAAATTGGGGAGAAAAGGAAGAGAAAGAGAGACGACTATTCTAAAATAATCCACCTCTTTTTACCAAACACTTAAATTAGAGGATTGACTAGTCAAATCATCTAATATGAGTTCAAACCTCTAATTTTGCCCCAAACATTTTTTTACCAAACAAGGGCTATATATTTATTAGTTAAGACAATAACTAATTGTTGTAAGTTAAATGCATAATAAAAATTATAAAAAATCTTTCTATTTTTTGGCTAATTAAATTATACTTAGAAATCATAACCATAATCGAACGGTTTTTTTAATGGCCTAATCGAACTCTTTTGTCGATCCTTTGATTGGGCGGATTCTTTTTTGGGTATGATTATGGTTTTTGATTTTCCATCAAGGCACCTAAGCAATAAGCACTTCTTCTACCGTTCTACGGTTAATGTTCGTAATCGTACGCAATAACACAAGTGACCTTTGACCATTTCATTTTGGCGCCAATTCTATAGTTCCCCCTGCAAACTGTGGCCTCTCTCTCTCTTGTTTCTCACACTCTACCCAAAACCCTAACTTTATTTCCGATGTTGATGAATTCTACTAATTAATCCCCTTTAGGGTTATTATTCCGAGTTCAAAGACTTCAAATTACCGTCTTCAATGGCTGAAAGGCGTGCTAAACGCCCTAAAACCAGCAGGTATGCACTCTTACTACTATCGTTTTTGTTTTCCTTGCTTTAGATTTTTTGATTTCGCATAATTCTAGGGTTTCTTAACTTCTCAAGTACAAATTTCCCTTTTTTCTTGCTCCTTTTGTTATTTTAAGAATTTGTGTATTGTTTGATCATCTGTACTCGTATTAAATTGTTGACTGGAGAGCGAGGCATTATTTTGATGGTTTTATTTTTGTGCTTCAGAGGGGAAGATGATTATTTGCCTGGAAATATAATTGAGATCGAACTGCATAATTTTATGACCTTTAATCATATAAAATGCAAGCCTGGCTCGCGTTTGAACCTTGTAATTGGTCCGAATGGGTCCGGGAAGAGTTCGATTGTATGCGCTATTGCACTTGGTCTTGGTGGTGATCCTCAGGTTTGTACATCACAACCATATTTTAAGTCTATAAGGCATAAGCATATGTGCATAACTCTCTTTACGACTCCGTCCCTTAATAAAAGTAGTCTACATTTGACTAACAGCTTGATTGGAATTTTTCAAATTATTTTAACCAAACAAGCTATAGACTTTTGTTGTACCTTTTATTGTTTGGGGTGGGGGGTTTGGAGATGTTGATGATTGGAGAGGATTTAAACCCTTTATGTCAACTTGGATGCTGTGTATGGTTTTGTAGATACTAGGGAGAGCGGGAAGTATTGGAGCATATGTAAAGCGGGGAGAGGAGTCGGGGTACACCAAGATCACCTTGAGAGGTGACTCTGGGGAGGAGCAGATTTGCATTACTCGTAAAATTGACACAAGCAACAAGTCAGAGTGGCAGTTGAATGGTAAGGCAACATCCTATTGCATGAGATGATATTAGGAGAATTGGCTTTGTGTGTTAGCTTAAATTTTGATTCAAGGGATTCCTTTGAAGTTTACTTTCTATTTTTGTACGAATGATTTTCTTGTGACCCCTTTGAAAATGACTTCTCTTGTGGCGCATACTGCTAAGGCTCTGGTATAACTAGACTTACTTAAGCCCTACCTTTGAGTTTTGACAAGATTTAGATTGGGCTGGAAAGACGCTATCCTATTCTCCCATGTCCGGAAAATAACATGCTGTAAAGAGAATATAATTCACTAAAGACTGCATAACATATAAAACTATTTGTTTTATTTTGCCAAGAGAAAAGACAATATTTTGACAACAAAGAAATAGTAGAAACTATGCAGGACAAACTATCCTTTAACAATAACAACGACTAAAAATTCACCCAGTTTCTTTGAATCTCTAGAATTGTGTTCCAATCACACACCGTATGAAGTATCTATCTAACGTTGCACTCACTTTTTTTTTTTTAATATGCTACGCTTTTTGATTTTTAGTTACAACTCTGGTTGATTAAGATATAAAAGAAGCACTATATTTGAGTACCTTGCCATCAACGATCAACCATACCTCACTTGCAGGTTTCTTAAAAGTAGGCGTTGTCACTTCTTAAGTGCATCCATCTTCTCATAGGAGTGACAAAGCAATGAGCTGTTGCATATGCAGAATGGTTGTAACTCACCTACTGTAGTTTACCTGTAACAAATGAGGAAAAATTACTTTAACACCCATCATGTGATGAAAGAAGATATGATGGTTACTACTAATAATGTAAATCTTGTAGATTATAGATGTGCCTTAGTATGCTAGTATGGCCACAGAAAATCAGATTTGTCTTCCCTCTCTTCTTCAGGAACACAAGTCTCTCTCTCCCTCTTAGTATTAGGGCCTTCATCCTAATGATAATCAATAGTCTTTTCTTCCTCCGTATATATCAACATATATATAGGTGATGATTATATGCGCTCAATTCGCTTTCGGTAATCAGGCTTTCAGATAATTAGGTCCAATGATTATCTAATAATTAAACTTGCTTGGTGTATGGACTTATAGGTTCATTGAACATTACTAGCAAGACCAGTTTTTAAAAGCTCACAAGTCATAATAGGTTTAACCAAAACATCATAACCACCTAATACTAAATGAATGTCAAATATCCAACACTACATATAAGCTCACACTGACACTATCCGAGTATTGAATGATTATTATAGGACATAATTTTAACACTTCTTGCACTTTGTTAGATTTGACTTTTTAAAGGTAATGTAGCTGTTTCTGCAATTTACCTTTGCAAGACGAATGGCTCCATGGTGATGGGCTTGATGACATTGAATTTCGTTATCCTAAAGTTGGGGTCTGCTGATTTTACATTAGAGATCTTTTATAAGCTGCAAATTTTCAAGATCCCACTCCCACCCCCCTTCTTTTTCTAGGTCTGTCTTCAGGTTTCCAAAGTTGTGTTATCTGTTTTAGCAAATTTAGTCTCTCCATGCATTTGAATACATGTAAGAGATATGAGTAGAAAGCCTTGGTAAGTATAAGGTCTGTTTGACAGAAATCTGTGTAGATGTTGATTGTCGGTGTATTGTGTTGTTGAGATGCATGACTTCTCTTTCATTGCTTTTTCTAAAAAAGAAAAAGATAATCAGTCAAATCCATCTCATATCTTTTTCTTTTTCATTCTTCGAGACTGTTTGTAATCTAGGCTTCTGAAATTAGGAGATTCAATCAAAGAAGCTTTTTGTAGAAATATAATCCACTTGTTCCTTATTCCTTCTTCCCTACAACAACAATGTCAAAGCCTTAATCCCAAAAGAATGGGGTTAGCTACATGGACCCCACATATTAAAAAACATCATTTTTTGAAATACTATTCTTTTATGTCCACTTTATCTTCCTTTGCTGGGAACAAGTGGAGTGAGTGATTTGTTCCCTACAACGTGGTGTTTACTAATTTTGAATGCTGATGCAATTTGTTTTGGTTGTAGGCAAGATGGTTGCAAAGAAAGATGTTATTGAAGTTGTTCAAAAATTCAATATCCAAGTTAACAATTTGACTCAGGTGTGTATATTTCAAAGTAACTTAAATGCCTAGTGTTGATGCTTTTGATGCATGGAATCTAGTAATGGTGGATAACTTGTTCAATCTTCGAATGACTGTTTAGATGACATTGTCTAGCTCTTACTTAGGAAATAACAAAAATAATTGGACTTGATGATGATTCATTTCTATGTTCATGAGAATGGATCCTTTCCCTTTCACCACTTGATAAATGATTCCTTAAAATGTGTTACTACTAACTAACAAAGAAAAAGAATCAAGGACTTATTTTTAGACATTTGAAGTTTCTATTGAGTTAAGGACCCTTTTTCTAGTCCTGATAAGACTATAGGCTTTGAAGTTATATATGGCAAAAGGATTGAAATATTCATTGTGGATTTACCCTGAAATGAAGATGGAGCAAATAGGAATCTTCTGTTGGCTTGAATTTGCTGGCTACTTGGGTCCGCCTTCATCACCTGCAGGTTGCATTAGCATCACCAAGTATGGATCTTGCTATGTGTGGGGATGGATACGCGAGGATTTTTTTTCTCAACTCTTTTGTCCAATAGTGAAGGTTGGTAGGGATGCTTTCTAGTACTACGTCCAATAGTGAACTAACCATTGTTGGGGCTCGGACATAGTACTAGAATGCACTAACATAGTTAACATGGTCATTAATCCTTCTCTCTCGTCTATTTGTATTGAGTCCATGTGAGAATGCCTCGAGTAACTTATAAGTTGTTGGCTGCTTGACGTGATATTTCCAAAATTGTTTCATATGTAGATAGTGGAGTGGAGGAAGGAGAAAAGAAAGCAGTCCTTATGAACGAGAAAGTTGGGGGAAGGGGGGATACATTGATACATGTAGGGGGATGTTCATAGATAATATCATGATGTCAATTTAAGAAAGAAAGACAGAATGTTATCACCGTTCAGTCCCAACCAATCTGAAAGAGGTGTGAATGAGCTTTACCCTCTGAACAATATTGGCGACTTGGCGTACCACGTACATGGTCTTTTTTCCTCCATTCAACATTATTAATGCTATTTTTCTAAACATTCAAGCAAACAAGTTCATCCATAGGCGTTTTCCTTCAACTTTTGTAGCCTCTCTTCTCCCCCCCTCTCTCTAGCACTAGTGTGAGCGTATGTCCTCATGGCGCTTCTTCAGGTGACTGCACTGGCCGCTCTTTGTTTCACATGGCTTACCAAATGTTTGGACTGAAGTCCAGGCTTCTCCCCCCCTCTCTTCTCCTTTTGTTATTTTAAGAATTTGTGTATTGTTTGATCATCTGTACTCGTATTAAATTGTTGACTGGAGATCGAGGCATTATTTTGATGGTTTCATTTTTATGCTTCAGAGGGGAAGATGATTATTTGCCTGGAAATATAATTGATTTTATGACCTTTAATCTCTATTATCTATGGGAACTTTTGAGGATTTTGGTGTCCACCCTCTTTGCCCAAATTACCCCTACCTATAAAGAAAATTACATAATCTACGAGTCTAACAACTTGCTTGAAAATTACAAATTATCTTAGCCAAACAAACTCTTGATTGTAAGTATGATATGTAAATTGTACATTTCACAGTTGTATTTTGCTAATTTTACAAAAAAATAACTTCCCAAACTCCCATAATGTATGACAAATTCCAAAATACCCATTAGTTCTCATAAAATAGTGCATATCACTGTAACAAAGAAAGCCACCTAAATATTTCTCTTTTTATTATAGCCATTAGGTAGGTCAGCCAAGGTTGTACTTGTAGGAAAATACACATATATATGTGGAGACTATAACACAGTAGTTCAAGCTGAAGAGGAACTTGATCAATCCCAAGTCCGAAATCTATGATAATTGATATGCTACTCCTCCCTCCGTCCCTTATTATAGTGCCCATTTCTTTTTTGGACACTATTCAAAGGTAAAGAAAGCCCTCAAAAAAAATACCAATATATCATAAAAACTTGACAAGTCCACATTCTACAATCGTACCAATTAGTTAAATATGATCTACATAATTCAGCAATATCTGCCAAGAAATTTATGCAAATATAAAGCCATTTTATTCTCATTTCTCGCTACCCATTCGCCGTTTCTGAGCATAAAATTGATTTTTGTGGTCTACAGCAGCTTGATAACCACCTTGGTGGGCTTGTATCAACATATTCAATCCTTGGAATAGTCGGAAAGCTCCTCATCAGAATCTCCAATTGTTGCATTTTCTTTGCACTTCTGACCATTTTCAGCTAGGTTCCGATCCCTGTCAGCTTGAAGTTCCAAACGTGCAGCATCGACAGCTTCAGATTTCTTCCTCTTAAGCAGCTCGATAACCCCTTGGAGGGCCATATCAGTATCTTCGCTCCTCATAAGCTCCTCGGCTACATCTGCAGGAGTTGCATTTACAGTTGCCAAAAGAGTTTTGATCTCACCAAAGAGGTGATGGTTGGTAGAAACTTGGAGATACTTATAGGCTAAGATGTTGAACCCCTCCATAGTAAGGTAGGACATGTGAATGTGCATGTCCATACGACCAGCGCGCAACAAAGCTGGGTCAAGCTTTTCCTTGTGATTGGTTGTAAAAATGAACAGCCTTTCATCTCCACAAGCAGACCATAGTCCATCAACAAAGTTAAGAAGTGCAGCTAGTGACATCTACAGTATGAAATGACAGTTTGATCAGGTGATAAAATACTTTCATGCACTAGTAAATATGAGAGGTATGAGCTAAATTTGTTACGAAAAATAAGAGAATAATAATATTGGCAAAACACGCAGACAATTAATTAACACGGCAAAATCACATCCCAGCTTGTATTATCAATCAAAACCCTTGTTAGTAATACAATCCTACAACATGTTTAGTGAAGAGAAACCAAAAAAGAACGAACCTGAGACTGATTCTTGTCGTTTTGTAGACAATCTCGTCCTGGAAGCCCACGAGTGCAATCAATATCCTCAATAACTATGATAGTTCGACTTGGAATCTGAAGCAACAAGGATCTCAAGAAAGATTGATGAGTGTTCCCCAGTTGCAAATCATATATGTCAAATTTGAGATAATTAGCAATAGCAGCAATCAAACTCGACTTCCCAGTACCCGGAGGACCATATAGTAAGTAACCTCGTTTCCAAGGCTTGCCTACCCTCCTATAAAACTCCTTTCGCCTCATAAATCTGTCCAAATCATCCTTCATCCCCTTCTTTGCCTCAGGATCCATAGCCAAATTCTCAAACGTAAAAGGATGAGTCAGATTGACTGAATGGTCGGAACTTCCATATATTTTCAAGCATTTCGATGCACGTATAATATCCTTTGAGGTCTCCATAACAAAGGGCAAGTAAGAAGTGCAAACTTTCTTTTTATGTTCTTTGTCAAATACCAATGAGAGGTAGGATTTCTCCTCACTGTCTGATGGCTTACCAACTGGAGAAACGATCGAGGGAGGAGCAGTGGAAGAAGAGCCCATATAATGGAAAGTCCATTCAAGATTTATCCCTTCAAAATTCTCAGAGAAATTGACCCCTTCTGCAAGATTAAAGCTCATCTTCTCCTCCTTGGGTGCTCTGGTTACCTAGTGTAGGCATATTTTCAGTCCAAGATCAAACAACACTAAGTAACACAAATTAGAAATTTGCAATTTAGGAGAAATCCAACATGTAAATGTCACAAAGTATAAACGCTTGATTATAACCTTATCTGTCATTGTACGAATGGAACTAGGGTTGTAAACTTATAATCAAGAATTTGATGATGACTTAACTCTGTATCTAATAAATCACCTCAAACTTTAGTCTTACCTCGTTTCGTTTTAAATGCAACAAAGGATTATTTTTTGTGAGATATAAAATATTCCTTTGTTGCATTTAAAACGAAACTATAAGATTAGTATTCCAAGTTTCTAATGTCTTTCACCATATATCACTTAAAAGGGTGAAGGAGCATATGCACAAAGCCTAGTCCCCACACATCGTTCATTTGCTAAGACAGTTGAGCAAATTGGCATCAAAAGAAATACTTGATTTCCTCAGTTTTTGTAATAAGTGGTAAGTGCAACACTTTGTTTTTTTGGTAAACAAACTTTAAACACATTTATATTCCCTCTCATCAAAAAATTTACATTAAAAAAACAAAAACATTTTTCATTGACATAATCCCTCCATTTCTTTTAATAAAGTTGAAATTTGACCGTCAGTTTCTCTTAGGCTATGTTTGGGAACGTAAGCTGAAATAGAGCTGAAACTAATAAGGTAGCTGAAAGGAGCTGAAACTAATAAGGTAGCTGAAAATTTCAGCACCTTAAATTGAGAAGCTATATTTGATAGCAACTCAATTTCAGTCAATTTTTGAGCTTAAATTTTATTTAAGCTCTTACCCCAAACACGACTATTTATTTTAGATGACTTAAACTTTTAGTACCTATTTATTTAAGGTGACTTAAATGTGTTGCCAAACAGAGCCTTAATCTATATTAATAGAAAATTTTGTCAGAATATACTTTTTTTTTCAACCAGTTATTTTTGTCAAAAAGTACCTTTTAAAAGTTCATTTTTTTTTCTAAACTACACCCTTCAAACCTATTTGTTCTTCCTAGATCAAGGTAAATGCACTTTTTGGACGATATTTTACTTTTTGGAACTTTTCTCTTACCTTTTATTGTTCTAATAAGATAATATATACTAAATTTAAACCCGTGTGATGTACGATTGTGTTTTTATTCCAACAAATCTAACCATTTTTTCACTTTTAGAAAGGGTGAAGGAACACATGCACAAAGCCTAATCCACACACACCGTTCATTTGCAAAGACAGTTTACCAATTATTGCCATCAAAATAAATATTTTTTCTGTTTTGGAACAAGTGGCAAGTGCAACACTTGGTTTTTTTGGTAACAAACTTTTCAAATAGAAAATAAACTAAACATATTTTTCACCCACATAATCCCTTCGTTTAATTTAATAAAGCTAAACTTTGGCCGCCAATTTCTCTTTGATGTTAATAATTTAAAAATTGTCAAAAATTACCATTTTCCAACTTTTTGTTTGCTTGTTGTCAACAAGTACTTCCTCTATATCATCCAAAAGGATGCAATAGGCTGGTCCTGTATTAGGAATCAGACCTAGTTTTTTTCTTTCATGTAACAAAAAAAAAAAAACAAGTACTTTCTCTATTTTTTTATCTTTCTCACTTGGAATCTTGACACTATCCATACTTAGAGAGAAACTTCTCAATTTTTTAAATTTATAAGAAAAAATATAGTCATGTGGGGTCTTGTTTGATTCGTCTCAATTAATTCTTTATTAATATTCAATCGGTATAATTTTTACTAATATATAATGAAATATATTTAAGTTCAAATATGTGTATTGGGAGACGTGCACAATGAAGTGAGAAGGATAAAAAAAGACAGAAGGGTACCTCTAAAAGTTTATTTTGTGGAAATCTAATCACTTCATTCCCAGTTGCTCTTCGTGTATGGAATATGAAACGAAATTAAGGTAAATGCACTTTTGCACTATCTCTTATCTTTTGTTATCCTAATAAGTTGATATTAGATTTAAACTCGTGCAATGCACGGGTTTGTGTTGGTATATTGATAAGATACTTTTGTTATGTTTCAGAAAAAGAAAATTTATGTTCAATGTAATATATTTATATAATTTACTTTTATCTCATAGTTCATAAAAAAATTACCTCAAATAATTTACTTTTATCTCTTAGTTCATAAAAAAATTACCTCAAGCATCTTTAATTCTACCTCATAGATTTTAATATTGATCTGATTGATATAGAATAATATTATTTATATGGAAATCTGAATATCGAGTTTAATGACATACTTCTATATTACATCATGATTTAAACTTTTTGAGAAAATTGGTTGTTCCTTTCTTGTATGCTTACACTAGCAATAACTTTATCTTAACTAATAAACACTTATCAAACTTTAAATACATATCCAGAGCTTAAAAAAGAAAAAGGCTACGTATTGTGTTTTCTATATATCTCATAAAGCATAAAAAAAATCCATGTATTAATTAGGCTTTATAATATTCTCCTAGAATTAGAAAATAAGGAACTAATGAGCAAAAAATAATAAGGGTTTGTTCTGTTCAACTTATTTTGTCTTATCTTATCTTAAAATATCTTATAAAATCTTATCTGATCTGATCTTATCTTATTTTTTTTCTGAAATGAGTGAAGATAAGTTGAACAGAACATCTTATCTTATCTTATTTTATCTTATAAGATCTTAAATAAGTTAAAATAAGTTGAACAGAACAAGGCCGCCTAATAGTGAAAATGTTCCATTATATCCACTATTTTATTGCTTTCACTTACCAAATTATTATATTTTTTCTAAACAAAGCATAATACTTAATGAGAAATTTTGTCTGCCCCTACCATTCAACTTGATAGTTTCCATAGTTCGACAAAATTTCTATTTTGAGACAATAATCCAAAACTCAATTTAGTCTATAAGAGTAATCTCAACAAGAATCTGGAAGTTATGTAAAAAAAAATGAAAGTTAAATCAAAATTCAAATCCCATAGATTGTTAAAAATGGATTGAGTTCAAGATGGGTCAGGGGTTAATGATTAAATGGATTTATATAGGGAGTTTAAAATAGTATATTTTTATATGATAAGAAATTGTCATTTTATCATTGATATGATAATATTTTGTTGTTCTTATCATTAAAAATTTTACCGCTTTGGCAGCAAAATTCTATAATAAACCTTTAGAAAAAAATACTTATCATTTTATTTATTTTTCTTTATCTTCATTGATTTTTTCATTGTTGTCAAATTCCATAATAAACCTTTAAAAAAAAGTACTTATGATTTGACAATCCTATGTGGCATTATAATATTTTAATCTTAAAATAAATTATGTGGCATTATAATATTTTAATCCTAAAATAAATTATAAATCTCTAGTCTCATTCGCCATAATTTAATACTAGTACTTGTTTATGTGGCTTGCCAATTTTGGAAATAAGAAAATACCGAGTCAGAGAATGAGGCAAATGGGACAAGTGGAAAAAAATTCAGCCAACATAAAGATACAATGTCGAGAGAAAAGGCAATTCACTGGAAATCAACAATTTGCTTATTTATAAGAAATTTCTTATAAGGTATGTGCCGTTTGACTTATTATTAATGATATATTTTCTTCCCGTCAAAAAAAAAAAGAAGAAATTTCTTATAAGGTTTATTAAAGTCGCTACACCTATCAACTACTGTTGAGTAGGAAGTGATAGATGTACACTTATACATGTACACCACTTTGACTAACGGTAAGTTTTCTTTAAATTAGGAGGCAAATTTGGTAAAACATAAAGTCAGGACTTGATGCGGCAAGGATTAGAACAACTCAATCTACAAGTTTTAAGCCAAAATCGAAACATTAGGAATTGACAAAATAAGCACTTTTACATTTATGTTGACTTATCACGCACAATTTTATGTCAATTCTTAATTAGAGTTTGTCCACACTTTTTTTAAAAAATAGAATTTTTTGTTGGGAAAGACCTATTAAAATAACTATTTTGTTGGAAAATACCAAATAAATTTTTTTTTTGTTGAAAAATACCTATATAATACTCCCTTTGTTATTTCAGACCACCTAAACGTTTTTCGACCAAAAAGTCCATTTTCCGACATTGAATTTTTTTTTCCTTCCTTTCTCATATAATGGGACCACCCTATTTCTCTTTCTCATTAATCCTTTACCCCTATCAAACTCTTTCCTCTTATCTCCTATTTATTGCGCATTACTCCCCAACTACCAGTTGAAGAACTTGGAATCTTCCTCCCTCTCTCCTCTGTCATCTTGCAAAGATTTATCTGCTTTTTTTTTGTGGGTAATTCTTTGTCCTACGTGATAATAATACGAGCAAAGGTGGAAGGGTAAAAAGCCCTAGTACCACTGTAAAAGTTATATATTGAAGGTAAGGTTTGGAAGCTAATTCCCCTTCCAATTTTATATATATATATATATATATATATATATATATATATATATATATATATATATATACTCCCTCCGTCCTTAAATAAAGTGCCCATTTTTCTATTTATGTCCGTTTGTATACACAAATTTCGAGTCAAAATAAAAATAAGACAAGAAACAAAGTAACAAAGAATTTTTATTTCAATAAATATATTGAGTACAATCTCCGTAAAACAGTTTATAATGAAAATAAACTAAGTCCTCTGATTCTGTTCCGTAGCTTGAGAGTGTTGATGTCGACGTGGAGTTGAGTGTAGAGTGACGTTTTGTCAACGTCAACATGAGTTTGAATGTGGGATGACGTTTTGTCAATGTCAACCTGAGTTTGAGTTTTGTTTTGGTGTATTCGAATGAGGGTTGAAGAAAGCTTGAATCTCAATCGAATGTGTTTGAGTATATCTGAACAGTCGGCACGGATTTGATGTGCTTGTTGACTATTTGCAGAGAGAATTCCAAGAAAATTTTATGAGCTCTTGAGAATAATGATTTGATTTTCTGGTGCCCTCAACTTAAGGAGGTGAGGTCTATTCATAGGGAATGAAGATCCCTTCATGGACTTGGTAGTTTATGGGCTTGGGCTCGTTTATGACTTGTAAGTCTTTTTACCTTTGCCATTTGACCATTTTATTTAGACTAGTGATATGGACTGACCCAAATATTTTACAACCCAAGTTATATTTGTTTAATTTGGATATCTTATTTAAGTGGGCTAAATTAATTAAATTGGGCTAATTATATTTATTTTAGCTCAATAATAATTAACTTACTTTAATATAGAACACTAATAAATTTTTAGTGTCTAAAAATTGCCCCCTCAAGACAGTGTCACGTACACGATTTAAAGTGTTTCATCGTGTCAAGGTCTCGAATTTGAGTGTAGTTTAGCAATTGGGTGACAATCACCGTGTTGCAAAGATTTTGTTGCATAGAGTCATGGACTACTTACAACTCTATCAAGCAGTAAACTCCAAGAATCCTAAGTATACAAACACTAGGTTTTGATCCACCACAGGATGACACAAAGGTTATAAATTATGCGCATAACTTGTGCTTGGCCGGCATATTAAATAATTCACCAGACCTTGGATGTGATTTGCAAGCACAGAGCACCCTACTAACTGAAACAACACATCTGTTTACCAGTAAGGCTCCGTTTGGTTGGGCGTAAAACATTTTCAGTGTAAAATGATTTTCATGGAAAACAGTTTACAATGGAAAACACAATTCCAAAATTAGTTTTCCGTTGTTTGGTTTCATGTAAGGAAAATAATGAAATGAGAGGAAAATGAAAGGGAAAGTAAGGAGATGGTTAGAGGAGTGTACAAGAGAGAGAAGGAAAACAATTTTCCCTTCATTCTGAAGGGAAAATGGTTTTCCATCATTGAAAGAGCAATTTTACTCCAAGGGAAAATGGTTTTACACTTCTTTGCAAACCAAACAATGTAAAATTGAAAATAGAGGAAAATAGTTTTCCAGGAAAATGTTTTACGCCCTACCAAACGGAGCCTAAGTCTTCTCTGCATGACAAACAGCTTTTTTTCTTTTAATTCAATTGTCGAAAAGCAATTTAAAGATTGCTCCTTTTTCTTTTTCCTGTTCGTCTCCTTTTCCTTATAGGAAAAATTGATGGGAACAGTCCCAACTATGGGTGGTCTTCCATTTTTGATCCCAACTAACGTTTATTTCTGAGTGATCCCAACTTCGCCTCATTTTATCCATTTTTGGTCCTTCTTTACAGGATACCGGTTGAGTAAGTCAACCTCACTTTTTGTTTAATGCAAGTTGTCAGAGGGGTTTATTTCCCTCTTTATTTCCCTCCCTGATGCACGAACAAGGAACAGTGCTTACCTATTTTTTTTTTCCCCAATAAGGATGCCTTTACCTTCTCTCTTTCAACTCTCTCTCTCCTCGTGTCTTCTGTATATTTTGCCAAGAAAGCTCAAGTTCATGAGCTGTCAATATTCCAAATCTAAACCAGATAACCCTCAAGATAAAAAGCCTACAATTATTCTCAGATTGGAGATTCATTACTAATTTTTCAAGGATTTAAAACCCCAAAACTTATTTTTCCTTCTCTCGTATTTCATCTCCTTTGGGTGCATGAAGTTGCCGGCGTCGCTGTTGGGTCTCACCGGAGTGTTGACGGTGCTGCTGCTTCTGTCCTACCACCGTGGTGCCTAGTGTGGTCGTTGTCGGCTGGTGTTCATCGCGACCCATGATTTTCTCTCTCCTCTATTCTGTTGTTGATTAATGTTGCTCCTCTGTTATTTTTTCTCTCCTCTGCTTCTATGTTGCTGCTGTCAGTGTTCGTTGGTGTTCCGGCACCGTTGTTGTTGCTGCTGCTTCGTCGGATTCGCTGCTGCCTATTTCAGTTGTTGTTGTGGGTTGGTACTGCTGTGAGAGTGTAATGATGTTGCCACTATGAGTTACTTTCTTTGCCATTGTTGTTCGTTGTATTGTCAATTAGCTCTGGTATTTCTTTCTTGTTTCAAAAGAATCTCAAGTCTGATCTTTTGCAAGGTATAACCTAGATCTATTTCTTCCTTTTCTCATATTAAATTCCAAGAACCTAAATTCAGAATTTATGTTGATGTTGTTAAGAACATTCTTCAAAGCAATATTCGTTTATTACTATAGTATTTGTCTGAATATAGTGGTGACTTAATTAAATTAGAAACTTAAGTAAAAGATTGCAGATCAATCAATTATTTGTGGTAAAGTTAAAGATTGTATCTTTCCTCTGAAGTTTACGGATTGGATTAAGGTTCATTCTCTGTATTGATATTTCTTAAGAAAGAGAGAGAGAGAAAAAATTTGGGTCAACTGACCTTCACTTAGGTCAAGGGGGGGTTTGTAAATAAACGCAACACGTGCGAACGGTAATAAGCACGTGACAGGCTTCACCTGCTGCAACAGGTCAATTACCTGCAAGGACCAAAAATAGAAAAAATGAGGCGAAGTTGGGATCACTCAGAAATAAACGTTAGTTGGGACCAAAAATAGAAGACCGCCCATAGTTGGGACTGTTCCCATCAATTTTTCCATTATATTATATATGCTACATCAGTGTCCCCGTTTTCTTTATTATTGTTTGCTTGTAATGAGGACGATGCCACATATAACTCCCTGTTTGCTTGTATTGACACCCTGAATTACATGTCACCGTAACGTGAACTTGCTTGGATTCCTTTTTTTTTATGAATAATTATTATTACTACTCTTCATGTGACATATGTAAAACAGTAGTAGTAATTAGTAAATCACTTCACATATCTTGCTTCCTATCTTTTTTGCGTTCAATTAAATAAACCACAGCAACAACACATTGAATGTTTTTTTTTTTTGTTTTGCTGGCATGAATCCAGTGCTTATTGATTTCGCCGAACAAATCAATCACCATTGATGATTTAATCCAAAAGATGATGATTTTAAACTCCCTTCATCAGTTCTACCTTCACAAATTATATTATTGACCATCACCTAGACGAAACATGTAGATCATCAATTTTCGTCACCAGTAATGGACTACTTCTCATTTGTTTTTTTTTTTTCTCTTCAAATTTTTTTTTTCGTTTGTTTTCATGGATTTTTTTTTCGGTCCTATGACATCATAAGCGTGAACATCCTCATACGTGTTCGTGGAATTAGTGTATTAGGAATTGCTTTTGTGATTTTGTTTTTCTTTTTCAACATTTTGGATTTTTGACATACTTTGTTTGACTTGCAGTACATCAGATTTTCAAGATACTGGACTTTCTAATTATCTTTGAAGCCCTTACAAAAAAGCTCAAGACTAGTGAGGTGATGATTTTTGTTACACCCCTTTGAGTCTAAAATATTTTATCTGCATCACTTTTTTTGTGCATGTGTACCCGTATATTTGTTTTCTTGTACTATATGACAGGTTCACTTGAAGACGGGGACTTCGTCGCGATGGGCCATATGTAGGGGTGTAAATGAGACAAGACAACTCGCGAGCTACTCGAGATCGACTCGGTCAAAACTCGGCTCGAGTGAGCTCGACTCGAGCTCGAACTCGGCCGAGATGTTGGCGAGTCGAGTTGAGCAACTCGATACTCGACTCGAAAACCCAATTATCAATAGCAAAATACCTAAATTTAACATTTTTCTACCTTAGAGTTGCTTTTAACATGAGACACTTGCAAGCTACTCGAAATCTACTCGGTCAAAGCTCGACTCGGTCAAAGCTCGGTCAAAACTTAGTCAAACTCGACTCGAGTGAACTCGACTCGAGCTTAACTCGAAATGCTAACGAGTCGAGTCGAGCTAGCTCAAACTCGAACTCGGCTCGCATCATTTACACCCCTAGCCATATGTGCGACTATGAGCCTGTCAGGGGTGTTACTCATATGTCTTTAGCAATGCGACAATGACACCTCCAGACAGTCCCTTGAAGATGAAGACGGGGATTTCGTCGCGATGGGCCATATGTGCAACTATGAGCCTATCAGGGGTGTTACTCATATGTCTTTAGCACTGCGACACCCTTGAAGACGAAGATGGGGATTTCGTCACGATGGGCCATATGTGCGACTATAAGTCTGTCAGGGGTGTTACTCATATGTCTTTAGCACTGCGACAATGACATCTCCAGACATTCCCTTGAAGATGAAGACGGGGACTGCGACACAGACACCTCCAGACGTTCCCCTAACAGTCAATCTCACCCTCGAGTTATCTTGTCTAACCCATGATTTTTTTTTCTTTTGTTAAATGATTATTCATTAACCCAAGAATTGCTTTTGTTTTGATGCTTTCTCAATTGTGTTTTCCAAAAAAAGTTTTGGCTTGAGTTATCATTTCGTCCTTCATTGTTTGCACTCCTTGTGGGCTAGGAGTTAGAACTTTTTTTTTTTGCTTCGCCGTTCACAATTTAGACTTTTGCGGGCCAGGATTATTGCTTTTTTTTTTGTTTCACCGTTCACAGTTTATACTCTTGCGGGCCAGGAGTATTGCATTTTTTGTGTTTGTGTGTGCAGTTTAGACTCTTGCTTAGGAGTTAGATTTTTTTTTTTTTTTGTGGCAGTTTATACTCTTGCTTATGAGTTCCATTTTTTTTTTTGCTTGCAGTTTAGACTCTTGCTTAGAAGTTAGAAATTTTTTTTTTTTTGCTTGTTTATACTCATGCTTAAGAGTTAGATTTTTTTTTGTTGGTGGCAGTTTATACTCTTGCTTAGGAGTTTCTTTTTTTTTTGTTTCCTTGCAGTTTAGACTCTTGTTTAGGAGTTAGATTTTTTTTTTTTTGGTGTGCAGTTTAGACTCTTGCTTAGGATTTAGATTTTTTGGTGCGCAGTTTAGACTCTTGCTTGGGAGTTAGAATTTTTTTTAGTGTGCATTTTAGACTCTTGCTTAAGAGTTTTATTTTTATTAGTTTGCAGTTTATACTCTTGCTTAGGAGATAGTTTTTTTTTATGTGCCGTTTATACTCTTGCTTGGGAGTTTTTCTTTTGTTTCGTTTTGCATGCAGTTTATACTTTTGCTTACGAGTTAGAATTTTTGACTTGCAGTTTACCCTTATGCTTGGGAGGATTTCTTTTGTTTGTGTCCATGAGGTTTCGTTTCCATGCCCCCTAGATCTTTCACTTAGAATAACTTTCACAATCATGGCGTTGACGGCTCCTCTATTGATGCGTCAGATGAGTCTGATTTCATTTTCATGACAAGCAATTGTAAGCTCCATGTCGTGCGCTTTACTTGTTAGTTCTTGAAATGTTTTGGGTTTGATCCCTTGCAAGATGTAGGTCAAATCCCAATGCATGCCTTGGATGCACATTTCTACTGCAGAAGTTTCTAACAAATGATCTTTACATTGCAAGCTCAAAGCACGCCAACGATTAATGTAGTCAATGACGAGCTTATCATGGTGAGTCTTAGTCAACTCAACCATGCTGACAATACGTTGAGTGCTACATAATCTGTTTAGGAACTCTTCCTCCATTTGATCCCAACTATTGATGGATTGTGAGGGTAGATCTGTGTACCAATCAAAGGCCATCCCTTTAAGAGAACGTACAAATTGTTTGACGAGGAAATCGTCTGTGGTACCAGCATTGTTGCATACTTGCATGTTTCTACAAAGTGAGCAATGTGTTGCTTAGGATTTCCTTTCCCATCGGATTGTTGGGACTTTGGGGGATGGTAGCCAAAAGGCATATGCAACTTATCAATTCTCTTGGTATAAGGATTTACATAGTAATAATTTCCTTGAGAGCTTTCCCCAAGCTGATTCTTGACAGCACGAGCTATCAACAATTCGAGTTGTCGAGCTGTTGGTGGACGGTGAGGGTAATCACCACTCTCATCTTCGCTTTCACCACCACCTTGGCTTGATGATGCGTCACCTGGGATTCAACTAAGTTTCTCATTGATGGCAGCAATTTGCTCGTTTTGGAGTCTAATCTGAGCATCCTTTTCCTCTCCGTCCTTCATCAATTTCTGGAGTAAGATGTTCATTTCAGCGAGTTGTTCCTCAATTGTTTTAATTGAGGTCACCATAACAGAAGCAGTGACAAAATCTTTCTTCATTCTTTTGGTGTGAAAACAGAGACTCATGTCTTCCATAAAGTCACCTAACGTTATAGATTTTCGCGGGGTGTCATAATGTTTTCAGCAGATCGAAAAATGTTCTTCCTCTATGTCATTTCTCATATTTGTTGTTGATAATAAAACAGAGATAAGAGGTACATATGGTCCCACCGAGTGTGCCAAAATTTGTATACACAAATTTCGAGTCAAAATAAATATAAGACAAGAAACAAAGAATTTTTATTTCAATAAATGTATTGAGTACAATCTCCGTAAAATAGTTTATAATGAAAATAAACTAAGTCCTCTGATTCTGTTCCGTAGCTTGAGAGTGACGAACTGACACGTGTTGTCGACGTGGAGTTGAGTGTAGAGTGACGTTTTGTCAACGTCAACATGAGTTTGAATGTGGATGACGTTTTGTCAATGTCAACCTGAGTTTGAGTTTGAGTTTGAGTTTTATTTGGGTGTATTCGAATGAGGGCTGACGAAAGCTTGAATCTCAATCAAATGTATTTGAGTGTATCTGAACAGTCGGCACGGATTTGATGTGCTTGTTGACTATTTGCAGAGAGAATTCCAAGAGAATTTTATGAGCTCTTGAGAATAATGATTTGATTTTCTGGTGCCCTCAACTGAAGGATGTGAGGTCTATTCATAGGGAATGGAGATCCCTTCATGGACTTGGTAGTTTATGGGCTTGGGCTCGTTTATGACTTGTAAGTCTTTTTACCTTTGTCATTTGACCATTTTATTTGGACTAGTGATATGGACTGGCCCAAATATTTTACAACCCAAATTATATTTGTTCTTAATACTTGTGCCCAAAAGAAATGGGCACTCTATTTAGGGACGGAGGGGATATATACCATTAGTTTGCTTTATTTTTTGTCTTTTCTATGCATCAATTGTGCTATGTAACTTTATCATATTATAATAATGAATTGTGAAGAATAATTTGACTGTCGTTAGTTTGAAAGTGGTCCATTAAGGAAATATTAAAGTATTAAAGTATGAGTTTTTCAATTAAGTAAAGTTTTTTTTTTTTGATTTGGTAAGATGAATAACCTCTGCCCTCGCACAGGGCCTAACCCAGAGGCCCAGGTACTTGGAAGGAGGGGAAGTTGTAAGGGAAATTCTCCTCCAAGTGCCCCTCACCTGGTGAGATTCGAACCCCTGACCTTTAGGTCATGAGGTGGAATTCCTACCAAGTGAGCTAAGCTAAGTTTGGTTTTCAATTAAGTAAAGTGGTAGTGGTTTATAGGTCTGAAATAACAAAGGGAGTACTATAATAGGTCTTTTTCAACAAAAAAAAATTATAAAGTCTTTCCCAACAAAATAGCTATTTTAATAGGTCTTTCTCAACAAAAAGTTCTTAAGCACGTACTCTTATTTGAACAAAAAATGGCTAGGAATTGGTAATTAAATGTAAAGTACATCATAAAATTTATTAGAACATTAATTCTGGTCATCTTGTTCACATAATTCAAAACATAGTCAACATGTTCACAACAAGATTTCCACTATATAAGTAAAACCAAAAATAGCTCCACATCGGGGGACAAATTTGGGCCAATTTTCCGAGAGTTGAGGAAGAAACGGAAAAAATTAAAGAAGTTGAATGGTGGAAATCTCACGCCTAGTCAGATTGTGAGGAGGAGGTGTTTGCTACGTGAGATAGAAGATTTGGTTCAGCATGAAAAGAAGTCTACTGGAAGCAAAGGTCGAGAGCTTTGTGGTTAGTGGAGGGAGATCGCAATACAAAGTTTTTTCACCAACGAGCCTCGGCTAGGAAGCAGAAAAATAGCATCAATCTGCTTAAGGATGATTCGGGCCTGGAACATGTGGGTAATGAGGAGGTGGGAAGGCATGCAGTGCAATATCTTCATAACATGTTCACTTCGGCAAACCCATCTTTAATTTCGTAGGCTTTGGAGGGGTTCCATGCTCGCGTTACGGAAGATATGAATGCGATATTGAGGACCGAGTATAGGGAGGAGGAGGTGAGTTTGGCGCTAAGCTAGATGCATCCGATCAAAGCTCAGGGACCTGATGGGATGTGTCCAATGTTTTTTCAGACATATTGGCATATTGTTGGTAAGTCTGTTACTGATACTGTACTTGGCATTCTTAGAGGGGCTCAAATCCCTAGCTTCTCAAACAAGACTTTTATCGTGCTCATCCCCAAAAAGAGTAAAGCTGATCGTATGTCTGATTTTCGCCCTATTTCTCTCTGCAATATTATTTATAAGTTGGTGTCAAAGGTGCTGGCTAATAGACTTAAGAGCTTTCTTGATAAGATTATTGCTGTTAATCAGAGTGCGTTTACCCCAGGGCGCCTGATTACAGATAATATTCTTGTAGCTTTTGAGTTGTTTCATTATATGAAAAATTTGCAAAATGTTGAGGGGAGTATGGCGTTGAAGTTAGACATGTCAAAAGCTTATGATCGGGTTGAATGGGATTTTTTAGAAGCTGTATTGGACAGATTTGGCTTTGATGTGGGGTGGAGTAGTAGAGTGATGTGTTGTGTGCGTTCTGTCTCTTTCTCCGTTCTCATTAATGGCAGGCCTACTGAAGCGTTCTCTCCTAACAGAGGTATCCGGCAAGTATCTCGCCTTATTTGTTCATTTTATGTGCCGAGGTCTTTTCTCATTTGTTGACGAGAGCAGAAGAGAATAATTTGATTAGAGGTATCAAGGTGGCCCCCACCGCTCCTTCTGTGAACCATTTACTTTTCGTGGATGATTGTGTGATTTTTTCAAGAGCTACTATCCATGATGCTGATGCTATTCAGGACGCCTTAAGGGTGTATGAGTTGGCGTCTGGTCAACAGGTAAATTTTGAGAAAACTACACTTTCTTTCAGCAAAGGAGTTAGGGTGCAGAGAAGGGGTGAAATTGTGCAAAAACTGGGTGTTAAAGTTGTTGATGTGCACGATAGGTATCTTGGGCTTCCTACCACGGTAGGGCGCTCAAAGAAGGTAATTACAAAGGGTGTGAAAGAAAAACTTTGGAAAAAGCTTCAAGGGTGGAAGGGGATGATTCTTTCTAAAGCTGGCAGGGAGGTTATGATAAAGGTTGTGGCCCAATCTCTCCCTACCTACGCGATGAGTGTGTTTAAGTTTCCATCTTCTTTTTGTGATGAGTTTCGATCCTTGATAGCACAGTTCTGGGGGGGGGGCAAAAAAATGGGGAAAGAAAAATTCACTGGATGGCATGGAAGAAATTATGCAGGCCAAAAGCTGAGGGAGGCCTGAGATTCAGAGATATGAAACTGTTTAATTGGGCTCTTTTTGGAAAACAAGCTTGGCGATTGTTAATGCACCCGGGAAGTTTACTTGAGCAGATCTTAAAAGTTAAGTACTACCCTCACTCATCGTATATGAGCTCTGAATTGGGTTCAAACCCAAGCTATACTTGGAGAGGCATTTGGGAGGCAAAATGGGTGTTGAAAAGAGGAGTTAGGTGGAGAGTAGGTGATGGGGAACGAATCAAGGTATGGCATGATACATGGATCCCCGGAACTCAGACACGAAAGATCTTATCCCCGAGAGGTAATTCGATACTAACTCCTTGGTGGCTGATTTGATACACTCGATTACTAAGACGTGGAATAGAGAATTAATGGATCAAATCTTTCTTCCTTTTGAGGTTGAGAGAGTGATGAACACTCCTATTAGTTCGAGGTTGCCGGAAGATACTATTTGTTGGGACCTTGAAAAAGATGGGCAATATTCGGTGAAGTCGGCGTACAGAGCTTTATGGGGTGATTCGAATCATGAGCAGGAAGCTTCTCCCTCATATGTTATAGATTTATGGAAGAAGATATGGAGATTGAAGATGTTACCTCGTGTTAAGTTATTCGCGTGGAGGGTCGTGTCGAACGCTTTGCCAACCAGATTAGCGTTGAGCAGGAGGATCCCCAGCTACGTTGCGGTATGTGAGTTGTGCAGAAAGGAGGATGAGAGCTGCCTACATGCGTTATTAAGGTGCCCGATGGCCAAGGAGGTGTGGCGGCGCAGCCTTGCACGATGGAATGATGTGTGAGGGGGTGGGTCTGTGGGGGATTGGTGGGGCCGGTGTTTTGAGAAGATGGAGGATGAGGAGCTAAGTGTGTTCCTGACTACGACGTGGGCGATATGGGGAGCCAGGTGTCGTGTCTTGATGGCAAATGAAGGTGGTGATCCTGGGGATACGTTAGCGTATGCACTGAAGATTAGCAGGGAAGTGCTGGAGAATCGTCAAGCTCCATCGGTAGCGAATGCAGCTAGCTCGCTTCACCCCACTTCGTGGACCAAGCCTGCATATTCGTGGATCAAGGTGAATGTCGATGCTGGTTTTGTGGGGTCTTTGGGGTGTGGAATTGGAGTGGTGTGCAGGGATGCTTCGGGTGCGGTACTGGCTGCTGGCACATACTAGTTTCATGTGGCGTAGGAGACCCGAGTAGCGGAGGCAAAGGCGATATATTATGGTTTGAAGGTGGCGTTGGAGCTGGGTTATGATCGTGTGGAAGTTAAAAGTGATAGTTTGTTGGTTATTCAAGCTTTGAGGCGTGGGAAAGGGGGCTCTAGTGATTTTGATTTAATAATTGATGATGTACTAAATTTAATTAGTTCTTTTGATAAGGTTGTTTGGTCGTTTGTAAAACGCACCGGGAATTTGGTAGCTCACATGTTAGCTCATCTCCAACCTTGGGAGATAGGTAGACGTTTATGGGTGGATGATGTCCCGGATGATGTTATTTCTATTGCGTTAAAAGATATAATATGATCCCCCTTTCATGGGTTTCCCTCAAAAAAAAAAAATAGCTCCACATCACATATAGGATGGTGTAAAATCACATCAAATTCAAATGACAGTTACAACAAAAATTGAAAAACTAAACTGCCCAAATTGTCAAAGCTTGATAAGGGGGAATGATACGGCGTGTTCTATTATACATAACTAGTTAACTACATCTACCAACTGGATGGATTACCCACATTTAACAGATTATCAAAAAATAATTATTAATAGAGTTGGATTCCATTTTACATTAAATTTTATTAGTAGTGGGTAAATTACCCAATGAGTTAACTAAATTTTATCCTTATTTCAAGCTCATAATGATACAGTAAAATTTAGAAGATAATACACTTGCAAATATTCATTGTGATTTGGAAAAATGATAGCTCATTAATGACAAATCATTAATGTATATATCCTTTTTTCATAATTATTTTAAATGGGAATTTAAAGAAAACTTACCATTAATAAAAGCGGGCCATTAATGTATATATCCTTTTTTTAGAATTATTTTAAATTAGACTTTAAGAAAATTTACCAATAATAAAAGTGGTCGGTGTATAAGTGTACATTATCTAACCTTTTCCTCAGTGGAGTCGCTGAGTTTTCAAGCATCTAAGTGCTAATGAGTGTATGAGTACAAAAAACTTGAATGAACTCGGTGGACAATAACTTACTATGCACCGAGTAAAGTATGATATAGTAAATTTTATTTAATGTATATAATCAGTTTTTGTATGATATAATCATTTTTTGTACAGTCAATTTTTGTATGATATAGTCAATTTGGGTTCACAATATATATTATGAACCCAGTCTCGAAGCTTTGGGGGAAAATAGTTCAAACAAATGCAAGTACGTGTAACATTTATTTGAACTCTTAACAAAATTGCATAGATCTACTTAGTACTTACCTTAAGTACATTGGAAGAATCACTAAGCTTGTCGCTGAGGTAAATTTGACAAGCATCAAAGATTTGATTGGTACGACATCCACTTCTCTCCTCAATTATAAGCTTACAAGTGTTTGGAGATATAAAAGGGGGTTTGTGGGTGAACCATTGCTTGAAGAGGTCATAGATATATGTTCGAACACTTAGTGGAACAAACTGGTAAATAGCTTGTTGAACCAAAGTGAAGGAAGCGCTCAAAGAAGCATAAGCTGAAAACAATGATGCACCACTTGGAATTTTTCTTCTCTCTCCTAAAAACTCCATATTTATTGTTAAACTTCCAGCCTCCAGTGTTCAGTATTTATGCTGCTTGTAGACTTGCAGGCTAAGGAAAAATAATTACTCCTTAAAGTTGTTTTTTTGCTTTCAAGTTTTTTACTGCAGAAGGCGGAACCAACGCGGATGACACATGGAAAGTACACGCAACCTAAACATGTGTTTTAGTCTCCTACAGTCTTCGAGTTGTATGAGAATGAGGGAGTGAAAAGGGTGGTAACTGGTAAGTCCTTTCATTTTCCACCCATATGTTGTGGGTTCAATTTTCATCAGGGGGATTTGGGGGGCTTTAGGGCAGGTTGTATTTAGGTGCCCTGTGAAAGGGCGTTAATGTAATTTATCTTACCAATTTATATAAAAAAAAAAGTCTTCGAGTTGTATGTTTCAGTTTGTCCATTAATATTTTAAAATAATTTTTCTTTGAACCTATTTATTTTTGTTTATATTGTGTATCATTAGATATAGTGAATGGCCCGTCAAAAAAATATATATAGTGTAGGGCAGTGTGAACTCCCTTGTCTCAATAGGGAAAGTAATTTCCTACCATTGAATAATAAAGTTCAACCCATATTTTTCCACCTTGATACTGTCCAAACCAAAGAGAGGAAAGTGAGTAAAATAGTTTTTCTGGAAAATACTCTCCTTCCAACCAAACACTGAAACACTCCCCTAATTACTTACGGTCTTTGAGTTGTATGGTTGACCATTAAATTGTGAATATTTTTAAGTATGCATTTGTAAATAATTCAATATGATAGTATTTTGAAACTATACATCATGATAAATCTTAAAATATCCAGTTGATCAACTTTAACTTCAATAAAAATAACATATAATAAGGTACATAAGGAGTAGCTAAAAGCATGCTTCCTCTATTTCTAAATACATGCAACATTTGTATAACGGTTTTTTCACCAAATACCCCTGACAAATAAATTTATTCACCAAATACCCCTACTTTTTTCAAAATTCACCAGATACCCCTGACCTTTAAAAAAACTCATCAGATACCCTTTTGTTGACGGAAGTTAGTTCTCCGTTAGTATTTATTTACAAGTTTGCCCTAAGTTAACCTAATTAGCCCTAAATCAACCTAAAACCCTAACTAACCCTAAAAAACCTAACTAACCCTAACCCTAACCCCCCCCTCCCCTAACCCACCAGCCCCCACCCACCACCCCCCATCAGCCCACCTACCCCCTCCCTTCCCCTCGCAGCTCCACCCCCCCTCCCACGAAGCCCCTCACCGCCCCCTCCCCCGCAGCCTCCCATCCCCCCCCACGAAGCCCCCACTTGCCCCTCCCTTCCCTCGGAGCTCCCTCTCCCCCCTCCCATGAAACCCCCCTGACCCCCCCTCCCCCCAGCCTCCTCCCTTCCCCTCCAATGAAGCCCCCCACCAGCAGACGCGATTTTTTGGATCTGGGTGTGTTAGCGACGCGAAGAGGAGGAGAAGGTGCGGAGAAAAGAAGGAGGTGCGCGGATGACTAACGTTGACGCCGGCGACGGGTGATGATGGTGCGCGGTTGTTGGGTGCGGTGGTTGCGTGGATGCCTGCGGGGGGAGGGGGAGTGGGCAGGTTAGTGTTAGTGGATGTGGTGGTTGCGTGGATCTTTGCATGGGGATGGGGAGGGGGAGGTTAGTGTTAGTGGGTGTGGTGGTTGCGTGGATGCTTGCGGGGGAGGGGGAGGTCACCTGTTAGCCGGTGTGGTGGTTGCGTGGGCTGTTGCGTGGGAGGAGGAGGGGGAGGGGGAGCTGCGGGGAAGGGGGAGGGGGTGGGGGTTGGGGGCGGTGGGGGTGGGGTTTAGGAGGGGGGGTTGGGGGGGGGTGGGGGGGGTGGGGGTGGGGGTCAAGGGGTTGTGGGGGGGGGGGGTGGGTGGGGGGCAGGGTGGGGTTGTGGGGGAGTCTTGGGGGTGGGTGGGGGGCTGGTTGGGGTTGGGGTAGAGAGAGAAAGTTGGGTTGACTTATGTTAATTGGGTTGACTTATGGTAATTGGGTTGACTTAGGATTTTTTAGGATTAATTAGGGTTTTTAGGGTGTAATTAGTGTTAATGACTAACGGAGTTAACCGCCGTTAGTCATTAAGGGTATTTTGGGTATTTTTTTTAAGGTTAGGGGTATCTGATGGATTTTTTTAAAGGTCAGGGGTATCTGGTGAATTTTGAAAAAAGTGGGGGTATTTGGTGAATAAATTTATTGTCAGGGGTATTTGGTGAAAAAACCGTTTGCATAATAACTAATATTCATCAACGAGCCTTATCTCATATACTCTCGCAATTGTACAATAAAAAATATTGTCAAGTGTCGTCTTATTTGGTTCGTCTTAATGCATAATATATACTTGTTATAATTTTTACCTAAGAATCTATAATCTTTTTCTTTTTTAGACTCGTTGGACTTCCGACCAGGGGCGGATATAGAACTTTTGGTTTGGGGGGGCCCTCACCAATATAACAGATCAATTACTTTTTTTAGGCCCCCACTGGAAACCCCTTGGTAAGGAGAATGATCATACTGGACCAACACCTCTCGCAGGTTAGTCAGCCCAGGTACACAGGCCAACGCTTGATAGTAGGGGGATTAAGGGAATCCCTACTCCCAAGCACAAGTAGGTAGTGAGGCTCGAACTTTGTGACCTCAAAGTCACAAGGTGAGTTCCCCACCACCTCCACCAAGCAAGCTTGGTTATAACATATCAGTTACTACATCACATAAACTATATCAGTATTATGCAATACGTCTAATACACCGAGTCATCAATCATTTATCACAAATATTGACGATAAAATTATATATTTAATATCATCAAGTCCAACATTAATAATGTTGTACTACTATTTTCTCCATTTTATAATACTTGCTACATAGAGAAAGCGGAGAGTTTTTTAAAACAAGGTAGAGAGAGAAAAAGCGAGGGACTTATAGCAAGTATTTTGAAACAGAAGAAGTTTGAAAGATATTGTAATTTTATATTTGTGAAGACTAAGGAATGGATTTTGGAACTAAATAATGAATAGAGTTGGATTTTCTTGATAAAAAAAACTTAAAGTGGTTTGTTATTGTAGTTTAAAGAAAACATAATAAATCAATAGGACCTTTTTTTAATTTGACGAAAAGATATAAGCAAGAGAGATGGATAACTGGAATGGGAGGACATTGTTCTAAGTGAATAAAAATATATGAGCAAGAGAAATAAAAAAACTGGTAAAAGGCCTTTTAAAAAAATGGAAGAAGAAATAAATTTGAAACGAGAAAAGAAACAACAAAGGAAGTAATGAACAAATTAAGGAAAAAAAACAAGAAGGAAGATTAGAACTCAGGTCATGTTGCTTAACAAAGAAACAGTACCCGCTAGGTACCCTCACCACTAAACCATGTCCTTGAGCATATCTTATTTATACAGGCATTGGTTTTTATTTGCAACATAACTGGGCAAGCCCATAATCGAAACTCTATTTTATTTTTGGAGGGGTTTGGGCCAGCTTCCGACCAATGCAAGGGGGTGATGACGCATGCATGCTGCTATAAGGGAAGGGGGGAGGGAGCGGCGTCCACCTAAAAAGACTATAATACCGCATCATTACTTCGTTTCTAAACAAATTAATTTCAATTAATATTAAATATGTCAATTAATGCTAATGTCAAAGTGAGGTGCGAAGGGAAATTTGCCATATGAAAAAAAGGAAATTTAGCACCATTTTGTATAATTAAACTAGTGTGTGGCCCGGGCGATGCCCCGGCTCCATACATTGAGTACTTTATTTTTTATTTGCATTTGAGAAAGTTTCAAACTCTTTTTTTCTGTCTATTTTCATTAATTTTTCATATTTACATGAGGGATTTACATATTGATATGGAGAGATATCTCATAACTCATTGCTAGTTAAGATGGTAATGAGTGAGATTTTCAACTTAGGAGGTCTAGTGTTCGAATCCTCCTCCATGCATTTTGATTGTTAGTTGAATGAATAATAACATAATGTAAGAAAAAAGGGAGGGGTGACACGTGGCACGTAAACTTTCTTAGGAACGCTTTTTAATATATTAGTATAGATTCCAATCATAACTGAAAGAACATACATGTGGATTTTTTTTATCGTTGATCAAGGACACTCATTTCTACATGTATCACACATCAAACAACGATCAAATACTTCCCACTTAAGTTACAATGTTTAGAACAAGAAAAGATTAGAAATTTTTTTATAATTATTATTGTACACTTTTATGTGCTTGATTGGGTTGAAGTTAATTACTTAATAAAATATTAGATTTTAAATATACAGAAATTAGAATGACGATATTTCAATTAATTACTTGATAATAACTTAACCCAAAAAACAAGACAACTATTATAATTTCTAGCAAATAACTCATAAATCACATAGTTTCAAGAAAATTATCCATTATAATCTCTAACAAACTCAATTCATTAATTTAACGAATTTTAAAAAATCCACCGAACATATGAAATTATTTGTACAAACACGTTTAATAAGTAAATTAAAATTAATTTCGATCTTAACATGAAGCACGCATCGCGTACAAATGGCTAGTTATTAAATATATTAGGGAACAAGTAGCGTATTGAACAGTGTGTAGCCGAAAATGTTGCATGTATTTAGAAACGGGGAAGCATAAAAAACATATTCAGCGATAGCGACGACATCAATATTAGTTGCAACTAGGGGTGTGCAGTTTTGGACCGGACCAGAAAAATTCGGTCCGGTCTACAATCCATGAAAATTTGGGATTCCAAATTTTCGGTCCGGTTCGAACCGGTGGATTGGAATTCCTTTTTTTTGTAAAAATAGGTTTAAGGGTTAAAAAAGTTCGAAACTTATAAAGTTAAAACCCCATCTTTATTGCCTTTAGGATTATTGCTTCTAGAATTATTATTAGATTTTAATGTATGGAATTTATAAATATGTTTAAACCTAAGCAAAAAATATATTTTTTTTACTAGAAAAATACAAATTCCGGTCCAACTGGTCCGATTTTGGACCGAAAATTCTTGTTCAGTCACGGTCCACGAAATTTTCAGATTCCGGTCCACCTGTTCAACCGATTCCTGTCTGGTCCTGGACCGGTGCACACCCCTAGTTGTAACTCATAAATTTGGCATAAAAGTTTAGGATGATGATTGGCAGTGGACATATTTATTTAAAACGGATTTTTCACCATACACCCCTGACAATTTTTTTTATTCACCATATATCCTCACACTTTTTAAAATTCACCGTATGTCCTTAATGACTAATGGTCGTCAACTCTTTTAGTCATTACCCCCTTATTCCGTTATCAAACCCTAATTAACCCTATTTTATGTTGTTAACCTTAATTGACCACCATTATAAAACACCACAAATGGCCCCTTTTATCACTCTTCGTCCATAACTTTATTCCTTCTTCTTTGGCCTTATGTGTTGTTTCAATGCTGATCTGTTAGTGTAAATGAGTGAATTAGGGATTAATTAAGGTTTAGTAATGAAATCAAGAATTAATGATAATAAAGTTGATAGTCGTTAATCACTAAGGGCACATGGTGACTTATTAAGAAATTGAGGGGTATATGGTGAATTTTGAAAAAATTGAAGGGTCTACAAACTTATAACTAAATATAAAGAGGAATCCACAAGCCGGCACCCAGAGGATGCAACATTTGGCGCCCTTATTTGGTGCCACTTGTCGCGCCACCTAGGATGCAAAATAAAAGGACCCCAACCACCCATAACTGACCCAGAGGTCCTCGAGAAGTTTCTGAATATAACATATTGTCGAAAGCCTAATGTCTATAATTAATCCTGAAATAGTCAAAATTTAAAACTCTAATTAACACTTTTGGACATATTCATAATCCGAGCAACATACCCCATTGGATGCATTATGGGGCTATAGCCGACTATAGGATACCATTTAGAAGCATGTACATGACTAAGAATAAATGGCCATTATGTTGTCTTCATAGTTGAACTTGAAGTATGCAAACTAAGTCATAGAAGACGATATAGAGAGTTCAGCTACTCAGTATCACAAGGCATCATGATTCATGAGGCTCTTAGGAAGTTCTCGGACAAAAACATATTTGGTCCTCAAAAAGTACTGAACTAGCCCAAGTATCCAGATATGAAGCCTACGATAAGATATTCCCACATATGCATCCTAAGGCTACTAGAAGCCATTTGAAATCATATCGATGGCTAAGAACGGATACATGGTGGAATTTAAATCTATTTCAGAGGTTAAATGGAATGATTGAAATAATATAAGACGTTTTAAGGCAACGTAAATGGTCCCCAACCATCTAAGAGTCATTTTAAGGTGTCTATAGACCCCCGGGATGGTCTTAGAAAGAAAATATAGTTGAGCTCCAAAAGTCCAAAAATAAAATAACCCAAGTTAGCTAAATTTGAATGTTATAATACACATTTTTTAACGTTACCAGTGTCCGCTCTTGGGATGTATCCCAAACGTGTGAATCAACCCAATAACATTTAGCAATATATTTTTCTCTGTTTACTAGATTTGTTAGTAGTTTTTTTTTAAGGGGAAATATAAATTTATTAATTGAAAGTCATACGACGTTTACAATCGATATTAAAGATTAACAAAACACAACATAACATGATCAAATAGAGTTCCTCAACGATATAACTATGATAATAATGAATCAGACCTGACAAAACATCACAACTCCGTTTGTTTCGCTGAATCGTGCAACTTTTTGTGAGAGCGCCTATCATTGTGACATAATTTTATAGAAGATATATATCTTTACTGGACTGTGTATATAGCGTATGAAAACCCAATACTGATTGCAAATTTAGACAACAAACCATCAATAAACTGTATCTTTGTAACAAACCATAAAAACCAAATTTTAAACTCTCACAAGGGAAGACTAATATATCAAACTCAAAACTTTCATTAGAGGAAACAAAGGACCCAATAATTGGGTAGAAAACTACTCCCTCCATTTTTTTTATTTTTACATTTTCCATAAATGGTTGTTTCTTTTTAATTGTTACACTGTTTAAACTTTCCTTATTTGGGGTAACTGACCCATTAAAAAGTAATACTATTATACTTCATCCGTTTCTTTTTAAATGCAATAAATGCACTTTTTTTACACATCACGAGTCATTACTTTGACCACAAATATCTATAACTGCATGTAAGTAAAAATTACTACGCAGTATGAAAGTATGTCACAAAACAAATCTAACAAGATCCTACTTGACTATGTTTTTCATTATGTACAAATCACAAATCTTAGTCAAAGTGATAAGTGTGAATAGTAGAAAAGTGCTTTTGTTGCATTTAAAAGAAAACAGAGGAAGTATTTGTTTTCTTCTTTTTCCACCAAAAAGTATTCTTTTTTTACTTTTCTCCCTTATTTTACATTAAATGGGTAAAAAAAGTACCCTCCAAAAAACTTGAAAGTGACATTGCCTAGACTCACGTGCATAACACAATGTAGTAATTAAAAAAAATGGAGGGAGTTTCTAATAAAGAGAGAAATGAAAATATTATTATCAATGAAAAGTAAAAAAAGTAAGCTCGTAAAAGTAAAAATTTGGGAGAAAAGGGAGAGAAAGAGAGAGATGACTAGTCTAAAATAACCCACCTCTTTTTACCAAACCCTTAAATTAGAGGATTGACTAGTCAAATCCTCTAATATGAGCTCAAACCTCTAATTTTGCCCAAAACCTCTCTTTACCAAACAAGGCCTATATATTTGTTAATTAAAACAATAACTAATTGTTGTAAACTAAATGCATAATAAAAATTATAGATATTGAAAATTCTCTCTATTTTTTGGCAAATTAAATTATACTTAGAAATCGAAAAGTGCCGCGAAGTTCATGTTCGTCAGGTGCACACCGGTACGCGAGGGTTGCTTTTGGCTATGGCGCTTAGTCCTTCAACTTGGTCCGGTTCCGTTTGTTGGTTCAGTCTTCCAATAAGTCCCATCTTTGTGATGGTTTTAGTCCCCTACATGCATGGGGTGTGTTCGTACTCCCTTCCTGGTGGGTTTTTTCGTATTAGTTTTGTGTGGGTTTGTTGTGTGTTAGTTCCAGGGATACATATATGACAGGTTCGTCTTGCAGATTTGTGGAACTGGTGGAGCATCGGTCTAGGGGTGCTGATTTCGAAAACCAATCATGTATCACCAATCCATGAGACTATACTGAAATGGATCTCTAATGAGGTGGATGTATTTAAGACATCTAATTACAGGATATCGGAGCAGTTCTTCAGTGGAGCTAATATGTCTAAGGTTTATCATACTTGTATTGTTTTTCGTGTCTATGTATGGATTGTTTGTACTCTTTTAATGCTTTATGATTAATGATATCATTCCTCCCCTATTCCTCTAAAAAAAAAAACCCATAATCGAATATAATTTTTTTTTTTTTGGCATGGCCTAATCGAACCGTTTTGTCGATCCTTTGATTCGGCGGATTCTTTTTTGGGTATGATTAATTGATTATGGTTTTTTTTTGTTTTTGATTTTCCATCAAGGCCCCTAAGCAATAAGCACTTTCCTACGGTTAATGTTGGTACGCAATAACACAAGTGACCTTTGACCATTTCAGTTTGGCGCCAATTCCATAGTTCCCCTGCAAACTGGGGCCTCTCGCTCTTGTTTCTCACACTTTACCCAAAAAACCCTAACTTTATTTCCGATGTTGATGAATTCTACTGATTAATCCCCTTTAGGATTATTATTCCGAGTTCAAAGACTTCAAATTGCCGTCTTCAATGGCTGAAAGGCGTGCTAAACGCCCCAAAACCAGCAGGTATGCACTCTTACTACTATCGTTTTTGTTTTCCTTGCTTTAGATTTTTTGATTTCGCATAATTCTAGGGCTTCTTTACTTCTCAAGTACAAATGTCCCTTTTTCTTGCTATTTTTGTTATTTTAGGAATTTGTATATTGATTTTTCATCTGTATCCGTATTAAATTGTTGACTGGAGAGTGATGCATTATTTTGATGGTTTAATTTTTATGCTTCAGAGGAGAAGATGATTATTTGCCTGGAAATATAATTGAGATCGAGCTTCATAATTTTATGACCTTTAATCACATAAAATGCAAGCCTGGCTCCCGTTTAAACCTTGTAATTGGTCCGAATGGGTCCGGGAAGAGTTCGATTGTATGCGCTATTGCACTTGGTCTTGGTGGTGATCCTCAGGTTTGTACATCACAACCATATCTTAAGTCTATAAGCATATGTGCATAACTCTTTTCGTCCCTAGATAAAAGTAGTCTACATTTGACTAACAGCTTGATTGGAAATTTTCAAATTATTTTAACCAAACAAGCTATAGACTTTTGTTGTACCTTTTATTGTTTGGGGTGGGGGGGTTTGGTGATGTTGATGTTTGGAGAGGATTTAAACCCTTTATGTCAACTTGGATGCTGCGTATGGTTTTGTAGATACTTGGGAGAGCGGGAAGTATTGGAGCATATGTAAAGCGGGGAGAGGAGTCGGGGTACACCAAGATCACCTTGAGAGGTGACTCTGGGGAGGAGCAGATTTGCATTACTCGTAAAATTGACACAAGCAACAAGTCAGAGTGGCAGTTGAATGGTAAGGCAACATCCTATTGCATGAGATGGTATTAGGAGAATTGGCTTAGTGTGTTAGCTTAAATTTTGGTTCAAGGGATTCCATTGAATTTTACTTTCTATTTTTGTACGAATGATTTTCTTGTGACCCCTTTGATGTGGATTCAAAGGCGTTTGTACAAGAGGAACCAATTATCTTAGTGTTGGATACTATGGGGTTCAACTTGTTTGTTTCTAAACAAGAATTTCTCACTTGTGTAACTTGGGCAGTTTCGAATGATCATGAGAAGTGAAGAAATGATTGTGGCGTGTGTGATTGTGGCGTGTGTAAACATGCCTAGTTGAGTTCTAGTTCTACAAGAACTCTTCATATCTTTAAATGCTTTGTGTTTGAGTTATATTAGGAGTCCTATGGAGTTTCTTTTCTATCTTTTAGAGTTTTGTTGGTAGTATGACTTAGGGACTTGTCCTAAGCATAATAGGAGTTGGTTTTTTTTCGTCCTTATATAAATAGATATAGGTTGTATTCGTTATAGGACAGAATATAGAGAATTTTAATTCGTGAGTTAATTACTTACATGTGAGTTTAAGTGCTTACAAACCATTAACATCAATTCAGGAGTGTTTTGAAGTTAGTGCTTGATTGATTAGGCCAGGAGTGACTTAATCGAATCAAAACCCTATTTGATAGTCCAGGAGTGTTCGATCATATAGCCTATCCTTTTGTTCGAGTTCCGTTTGAATTTGTGCATCAAAGATTCAACCAAGAAACCATCAAGAACCTATCTTTCTTTCAAGATTCTTGGGATTTTGAAAACTTCACTAAAGAGTGGATTCACGTCCACTTCACCCTTTGAAAATGATTTCTCTTTGGTGCATACTGCTAAGGCTATGGTATAACTAGACTTACTTAAGCCCTACCTTTGAGTTTTGACAAGATTTAGATTGGGCTGGAAAGACGCTATTCTGTTCTCCCATGTCCGGAAAATAACATATAAAAGTATTTGTTTTATTTTGCCAAGCGAAAAGACACAATATTTTGATAACAAAGAAATAGTAGAAAGTAGGCAGGAGTCAGGACAAACTATCCTTTAACAATAACGACGACTAAAAATTCACCCAATTTCTTTGAATCTCTAGAATTGTGTTCCAATCACACACCCTATGAACTATCCATCTAACATTGCACTCACTTTTTTTATATTTTTAACATGCTACTTTTTATTTTTAATTTTAGTTACAACTCTGGTTGATTAAGATATAAAAGAAGCACCATATTTGAGTACCTTGCCCTCAATGATCAACCATACCTCACTTGCAGCTTTCTCAAAAGTAGGCTTTGTCACTTCTGAAGTGCATCCATCTTCTCATAGGAGTGACAAAGCAATGAGCTGTTGCATATGCAGAATGGTTGTACTCACCTACTGTAGTTTACCTGTAAGAAATGAGGAAAAATTACTTAACACCATTCATGTGATGAAAGAAGATATGATTGTTATTACTAATAATGTAAATCTTGTAGTTTGTAGATGTGCCTTAGTCTGCTAGTATGGCCACAGAAAATCAGATTTGTCTCCCCTCTCTTCTTCAGGAACACAGGTCTTTCTCTCCCTCTTAGTATTAGGGCCTTCATCCTAATGATAATCAATAGTATTTTCTTCCTCTGTATATATCAACATATATATAGGTGATGATTAAATGTGCTCAATTCGCTTTAGGTAATCAGGCTTTTAGATAATTAGGTCCAATAATCATCTAATGATTCAACTTGCTTGTGTATGGACTCATAGGCTCATTGAACATTAATAGCAAGACCAATTTTTTAAAAGCTCACAAGTCATAATTGGTTTAACCAAAACATCATAAACACCTAATACTAAATGAATGTCTAATATCCAACACCACATATAAGCACACACTATCCAAGTATTGAATGATTATCATAGGACATAATTTTAACAATTCTTGCACTTTGTTAGATTTGACTTTTTAAGGCAATGTAGCTGTTTCTGCAATTTACCTTTGCAAGACGAATGGCTCCATGGTGATGGGCTTGATGACATTGAATTTAGTTATTCCTAAAGCTGGGGTTTGCTGATTTTGACATTAGAGATCTTTTAAAAGCTGCAAATTTTCAAGATCCTACTCCCACTCCCCTTCTTTTTTCTAGGTCTGTCTACAGGTTTCTTAAGTTGTGTTATCTGTTTTGGGAAATTTAGTCGCTCCATGCATTTGAATACATGTAAGAGATGTGACTAGAAAGCCTGGGTGAGTATAAGCTCTGTTTGACAGAAATCTGTGCAGATGTTGATTGTCTGTGTATTGTGTTGTTGAGAATTGAGATGCATGACTTCTCTTTCATTGCTTTTTTTAGAAAAGAAAAAAGATAATCAGTCAAATCCATCTCATATCTTTTTCTTTTTCATTCTTCGAGACTGTTTTTAAGCTAGGCTTCTGAAATTAGGAGATTCAATCAAAGAAGCTTTTTGTAGAAATATAATCCACTTGTTCCTTATTCATTCTTGCCTACAACAACAACAACAATGTCAAAGTCTTAATCCCAAAAGAATGGGGTTAGCTACATGGATCCCGCATATTAAAAAAACATCATTGGTTGAAATACAATTCTTTCATACCCATTTTATCTTCCTTTGCGGGGAACAAGTGGAGTGAGTGATTTGTGCCCTACAACGTGATGTTTACTAATTTTGAATTCTGATGCAATTTGTTTTGGTTGTAGGCAAGATGGTTGCAAAGAAAGATGTTATTGAAGTTGTTCAAAAATTCAATATCCAAGTTAACAATTTGACTCAGGTGTGTCTATATTTCAAAGTAACTTAAATGCCTAGTATTGATGCTTTTGATGCATGAAATCTAGTAATGGTGGATAACTTGTTTAATCTTCGAATGACTGTTTAGATGACATTGTCTAGCGCTTACTTTGTAAGTAACAAAAATAATTGGACTTGATGATGATTCATTTCTATGTTCATGAGAATGGAGCCTTTTCCCTTCACCACTTGATGAATGATTCCTTAAAATGTGTTACTACTAACTAACAAAGAAAATGAATCAAGGACTTAATTTTTAGACATTTGAAGTTTCTATTGAGTTAAGGACCCTTTTCCTAGTCCTGAAAAGACTATTGGCCTTGAAGTTATATATGGCAAAAGGATTGAAATGTTCATTGTGGATTCGCCCTGAACTAAAGATGGAGCAAATAGGAATCTTCTGTTGGCTTGAATTTGCTGGCTACTTGGGTCCGCCTTCATCACCTCCAGGTTGCATTAGCATCACCAAGTATGGATCTTGCTATGTGTGGGGGTGGATACGGGAGGATTTTTTCCTGAACTCTTTTGTCCAATAGTGAAGGTTGGTAGGGATGCTTTTATAGTACTACATCCAATAGTGAACTAACCATTCTTGGGGCTTGGACATAGTACTAGAATGTACTAACATAGTTAACATGGTCGTTAATCCTTCTCTCGTGTATTTGTATTGAGTCCATGTGAGAATGCCTCGAGTAATCTATAAGGTGTTGGCTGCTTGATGCAATATTTCCAAAAGTGTTAGATGTAGGTGGAGGAGTGGAGGAAGGAGAAAAGAAAGCAGTCCTTATGAACGAGAAAGTTGGGGGAACGGGGGATACATTGATACCACTACAAAGCACCTCTAGGGGGATGTTCATAATATTATCATGATGTCAATTTAAGAAAGAAAGACAGAATGTTATCACCATTCAGTCCAATCAATCTGAAAGAGGTGAATGAGCTTTACCCTCTGAACAATATTGGCGACTTGGCGTACCGCATACATGGTCTTTTTTCCTCCTTTCAACACTATTAATGCTATTTTCTAAACATTCAAGCAAACAAGTTCATCCATAGGCGTCTTCCTTCAACTGTTGTAGCCTCTCTTCTCCCCCATCTCTCTAGCACTAGTGTGAGCTCATGTCCTCACGGCGCATCTTCAGGTGACTGCACTGGCTGCTCTTTGTTTCACATGTCTTACCAAATGTTTGGACTGAAGTCCAGGCTCTGGTGTACATCGAAGGAGAGGAGCTGGGTTATATTTGAGGAAAAAAGCCCTGTCTCTTGGCATTAAGTTCTTTCTTTTGACGATCTTGGATAAGTGAAGTCAAACTCTACAATAATCAGTTGCCATTTGACAGGCTAAAGTCGTATCACCTTATCAAAAAATAACCTAAGGTCCACTAACAAGTAGTCAGGGAAGTCAGGATCGAATCCACAGGGAGAAAGTTATATTATTGTATCTGGATTCTAATATTATACTAACTAAATCAGATGAAAATGGGTGTGTGACTAAACTAAGCAAATAACAGAACTAAATACGAAGGTAAGAATCAATTAATGAAGAACTAGGACTATGGATCACTATGCATACAATTCGGGAAATCAGAGACGAATAATAATCACCCAATAAGTCAATTTATCTAGGGCACATGTAATTTCTCTCGAACATTACCTCCCTCAAAGATCACCTAGCCGCTCTCGCATGGTCAAGGATCACTATGCCTAATGATTGAAAGCCTATACGAAATCTCTCCTCTCGAAGCAGATTCAATATTGCGATAATAGAAATACAAATCAGGCCTAATTCATAAATCTAGCATGAACGATTCAATCACATGAAACAATTGAAATAAAGGGTAATTATACTAATCTATCAATCCCTCATTGCATACATAGATCCTTACAATCCTAGAAATAAAACTACTCACTCATGCTTGAGAAAACAATAACAAATTCCATGTAAAAATTCATACTTTGAACTATTGTAAATAACTAAGAAATCAATCTAATCCAATGATACAAGGAACGAGAGTCGATGCGAAACGTGGTACGGAAACGGGTACGGGAAACGCTACCTTGGGTGAATCGGGAACGTTGGGTCATTTTTTACTGATTTTTTTTTTCAATAAATTTAGAAACTAAAATTAAAATGCAATAAGAAAAAAATTCGAAATCTTGATTTTCAATTTATGATAATCTGATTACATCCTAAAAGTTTCAGAATAAAGATACAAGATTAAAGGTTTAAACTAATAACTTAAATTAAAAAAAAAAAAAAGTAATAAAGGGAGGTAAGTAGAGTACAGCTGTAGTACTTGTAAATACTCCTCACTGCAGCTGTATTGGCCAACGAATGATAGCACTACAGCTGTACTTGTAAATACAGTAAAAAAGAGTATAGTACTGGTCTTCACGTGGTACTGCAGTGCCATTTCCCTCCTCAATCCTCACCCCAAATAATTAATAAAGAAAGAAAGTCTATGCTTCAGCCTTCACTGCTGCTTTTATTTTCTCGATAAACATTTTCTCCTCTACCCCCTCGTCTCTACGGTGGCTGGTGGTCGGAGGATTGGCCGGCGAGTGATATTCCGACCAGAAAATTAGACCATTAAACTCGACTCAACATGCTGAGCAAAAGCCCTAATGTCTCCATATAAGACATCACACAATTCATCCCCAATTTCTAGATCTAGGGTTTTCTATACTTAAACCCCATATCTAGGTTTTGAAATTTTGCCCTAATTCTCGACTAAGCCTTCAATCTCTCCGGCCAAAAGGGTTCGCTTGGATGCACGAACTGGTTCGCGACCCCGGGCGATCTGGGTTGCGTTTGTTCCGCGATCGGGGACGAACGACCCAGATCGGAAAACGTGGCTCCGTCCCGCGTCCCTTGTATCACTGATCTAATCAATAATAGAGAAAACAAACAATAATGGAGAAAACAAGGAAGAAGATTACCAAATTAAAGAACTATATTGAAATTGCAAGCAATCCAAGTGTTTGATCTTGAATCCAAAGTGAAAAAGTAGTAAACTAGGGTTCTTGAGAGAAACTATGAGAAAATAAGGACTAAAACAAAGATGAATAGTAATATTCTGATTTTGCTATTTATACTAATCCTAAAACAACTAATAAAAGTCCTCTAAAAAATAGCCCGAAAATCATTAAATGCGCTTGTTTGATAACTCACCCGATCGGGCTCATTGCAGAAGCAGAGGTCTAAAAACGACACATCGGGCGGCCCACCAGTTCTCAGCATTGCGCCCAAACCATTGCTCAAGCACGCCCGATGAAATCGGGCCGAACCGCCCGATCGGGCTTCACAACGAACTAACGAACGAGCGATAGCGCCCGATCGGGCCCGCAACAACACAAATTAACTCCCTTATGAGCGCCCGATCGGGCGTGTGCAGACCGATAGGTGCATTTCTTCCTTCTTGGCTCTAAACGCCAAGTCATCAATTCTTCTTTGCTCAAGGGTCTCGGAAAGTATCCTCTGGACTTTGAAACTCCGCATAAAACATCTCCAGTCCAGCGTAGTGGTCAAATAATAGTAGAAAATAGGGAGATAACTCCCTAAAACCTGGAATTTGACACAGAACAGAAAACCACAACTAGATGGAGAAAGTTAGCAAAAAATGACTCATAAGAGCACCATTGACATCCTTCTTAGCTTATAAGTAGGGGGAAAAACTCTATATAAAACCATAACATCAAACTCCCCCAAGCTAAACCGTTGCTTATCCCCAAGCAAAGCATAACATGAATAAGAATAGGATTGCTTCACCCCTCAGTTAGGAAATTTCAAACTCAAGTATTTCCAACTCAAAATCGTTCAAGCAAGCAAAATTCAAGTTCAGTTGGTCAGATCACCTGACTACCAATCACTTATGCAAACCATCAAATGCAGCTGCCCTACATATCATGCAAATCTTGAAAAGGTGCTCACCGAGGTATCACTCCTCTCAATTTTGTGGCAGGCATAATATGTGCCCGAACACTCACCAACCCAACCATAATAACCCTTCCCACTCACACTCTCATGTGTTTAGAAAGGTATAATATCGCTCATTCTAATCAGGTCGACTCAAATAACAAACTTAATCTTCAACTTTGGCATATTGACTCAGTATTATTCCCATAAACAATCAAACACGTGCTCAAAAGGTCTTTCTCAGGGTTGTAATGGGGCTCGGGTAAAGGTACGGAAATTATTTAAGGAATGTGGTGGAAAAGCCAAGAATGGGGAGCAAAAAATACTAGTAGGACTAGGTGTGGTCGAAACAACTCCCATGGCATCAACAACATGACCAAGATAATAACCAACTCTGAAATTTCACGAACCATTCAATAATTGTCTCTTTCATCATAATTTCCAACACTTTTGAAAGTTAATGAGTGAAGATCATAGAAATTTTCCACTTTATTTTTCTATTTCTTTCTTTTCTTTGTACCAACATGGCATTATTTTCCAACCACCCTGCGGAATCAACCACACAATATAATATTAACTTAACAAATGCTCCCCCAAGCTAGGCTTGGGACAATAGTCATTGTAAAGGCTCAAGGCGTGTAATGTGGCTTAATATAGATCCAAAAAGAAGTCATTAGGCTCAGCGGGGCTAGGGGGAAAAATGATTCATTAAAACAACTCTGAGGCTTAAAAATTAAACAAATGAACGCCTCTATCACAGCACATGTCCAAAGTTACCAGAAATCAACGAGTACAATGCCAAAGCCAAGATAAGAATGCTACGAGGAATTAACACACAAGAATAGACCGGATATAGACATAAATCCGAGGGCTAGAATGAATCCTCACAATCTAACCAATTCAAGCATGCAGTTAAAGCAAGCGCTTTATCATCAAAATCCACTCAAGATCAAGGCAATCAGAGATCACATCACAACATCCCAATCACAAATGCCCAACTATCTAGTATAATGAGTTAAATCGTTTTTCAGAGCAAAGTTCGGGGCACAGGGAAGCAATCAATCTATTCATATTCAACTCGTATTTTTGTGTTTTTTTTTTTGTTTTTTCAAAGCAATTAAACTAACTTAACTAACCTAAAAAGCAGTAAAAGAGAGAGAAGTACTTACAGATATCCTCCCCCAAGCTGAACGTGGCAATGGCTTCATTGCAACAATAGAAAGGAAACGCATGGATATCAGTCATCCATGGAAATGTCATCACCATCATCATCCTGACCTTCGCCACCCCTACTACTGGACCCCGGCTAGCTGTAACTCGGGTTCCAAGTGTATCAAGATGGGTGAGCATCTGTTTCTGCAATTTTATGCAGTCTGCAGTAGTCATCGTACATGGGATACATAGCTAGGTGTTGATCATTGGCAATGTATCAACACGCGGCTAATGTTCTGGAGAGCTGCAGAGTTGGCATCAACCCGCTGACCGATGCTCTGGATGGCGGTAGAGTTGGCAGTGATATCAGACTCCATCCGCTGGAGCATGCTCATCATTTCCTGAAAATCAAAAGGAGGAGCAGCAGAATATGGGGGAGGGGGACTGTAACGCCCCGACTTCTAAGCATTATTATTAGGTTAATTAGTTATGTGATTAGCAGCGGAAGACCTAATTTAGTCGGAGCGTCACTGCCGTACCTCCCATCCGAAAGGTACAAGGCAACATGCTTTAATAAACTAAACATATGATAATGATTAATCTAGGTATATATAGTTAACTTAAACATAGCTAAAGTTTCATAAATTCAGTGTAAGTAAACTTATAATACATAGCCGTCATAGTTGCATAAACTAAAGTGAATTTTTCCTCACTGCTACGCCATCCCATCTTCATGAGAATACCTAAAACAGAAAAACAAAACGTCGTGAGCCGAAACTCAGTAACATACTACCCTAACATCGTAAATACATTTCAATTCATTTTATTTGCAATCAGGGAGGAGAGAATATCGTAAAACATTTATAAAACCATTACGTAAACATAACATTATAGCATCGTCATGATTCTGTAATATCAATTTATTATCATTATCATCATTGACAACTGGCATATAGTTTTGTAGGACGCCTCCTACCAATGCGGTACCCCTTTCGGGTGTACGGCGAACAATGCGGTACTCCTTTCTTAAGTTCGGCGAACAATGCGGTATCCCTTTTGGGAATACGGCGGACAATGTGGTATCCCTTTCGGGAATACGGCGGACAATGCGTTTCATTACTATGTTGTCATAACTTCTTTTCATTTATCATATTTGTGTCTTTTATGTACTTTTTAGAAATCATATAACAAAGTCATTAGTCATAAACGTCATTAGATCATCATACTTCACATAGCATCAAATCATTTATAGAAACATTGTTTACATAATAAACATTTCATACCCCGCACCCCATAAATAATATAGCATAAACATCGTATAAAGTATCATAAAACATAGTTGGAAGGGGAGTGCGGGTGTTAGCAGTAGACGTTACCTCAAATCATGCGTAGTAATTTTGATAGCCGGGGGAGGCTTGTAATATCCTTTATCCTTTAATCTAATTAAGCATTGAGTAACGAAGTTCATTACTTTTTAATCAGACTTGGACTATCTAAAATATTATTTCATTGGGCGTCATAGCACTTATGTCATTACTCGTGTAGGGTCTTTCTGTAATTGGCATACTTAATCGAAAATGATAAACGCAGTCTTGACTTATTAATTGTGTTATTATTATCTTTTAAACATAAAAGTTACATTGAGGTGGTGATAATAAATAATCTAGTTCATAATTCATGTTTAATGACTTGTAAATATGGTTTTCATATTCTAATTATTTCATTTTTTTATATCTTAATTAAAGCGCATATTTACTAAGTCATAAGCATTTTATAAAACCTACAACATTATCACTACTTATAATTACTCGTCTAATAGTATTATAAATTTATACATAACAAATGATAAACTAAATTCATTCTAATTCTAATTCTTTTTCATGGTACTAAATGAACATATTTTAAGAAAAACTTATATTATAACAACATTATAGTTTCTAACTTTTAATATGATTCATGATTTTAAACTAATGAGTGAAATTTATCAAATTACTCGCTTAAACATAAGCTTACCATGACTAAATTAGATGAGTTGTTATCATTAATCTAATTACCCAAAATATTATCGTTATCTTTTACAAAATTAGGACTCGTCATTTGTACATATTAATAAATTGAGGTTAATGTTATTTAGTTAGCAAAATATAAGATAGGACTAACTAGTATTAAATTTGACTAACTTGGTTGACTCAACTTGCCCATTACTTATACTAAGTCATAATACTTGAAATATTGTTTTATACACAAGTTTATATTACATTCTTACTTTAATCTCGTTAGCCTAATGACAATGGCTTGGTTATAACTCATAACATCAGTTAGCCCAAAATACTTAGCAAGTAACAGTTAAAAGGATTTGAGCCCAAAAGATAAAAAGAAATAAAAGGTATGTTCAGCATACCTGATAACGTTGGAACAGAGGGAGAGGAAATGGTGCGTCGCTGCAGCGCAGCACTTAGCGGGGTTCAAGGGTGACTCGTAGGAGCAGCGAAGGTGGTTGGTTTGGGGGGGGGTTCGCGATGCAGGTGGTTCGAGGAGAGAGAGAGGTGCTGCGAGTGGGTATAGCGAGAGAAGGAAGTGAGTGCGTGAGAGGCGAGGGTGGGTCGTTGGTGGTTGGCGGAAGTGCGGTGGCTGGGGATATACGGCGGCAGACGTGGGTGGCGAAGTGGTGGTTCGGTGGTGCTCGCCCAAAAACTGAGGAAGCAAAGCAGGAGGTATTTTTGTGGTATTTTTGGCTAATATCGTGTAACAAAATTCTGATTTTTGGTCTTGTTTTGTGATGGCAATTGCTAGAAATCAATCAGGTATTTATAGGAGCCAAAAGTGGGTTTAAACCTTCACCATTGTTCATGAAAAATCTGGTTAGTCAAGGTATTCATTAATGGAGAGATATGGTGATCTTCACTTTATATTTTTGTTGGCTCGAGGAGTTGTTCTTTGCTGACTTTTTGCTTGAGATGGACGGCTACTGTCATGAGCATTAAAGATTTGTAGAGTTGTAATGGTTTTCTTCAACTAATTTATGGGTGAGAGGAGAACGGTGAGAGGAAGAAGATGGGCTAGAGTGGTAGACCATAGGGGCATTTCTTGTAATTTTTGGTTATTATTTAATTTCTCTTTTGCTTAAATTTTTAGTTGTTGTCCCTATTGTCTGTAGTCAAGGTTTAATAATTAATACAAGAAACTTGATATAAGTTATTACACCTTCTATTATCTCTAACTCTTGTCTTGTTTTGTTAGTTTAGGAAAAATATAAATTCTATTATACTAAATCTGAAAATTAAAAAGATTAGTAATACATAGATACGGGATATTACATAGCATCAGAAGTAGAGGCAATATCATCAGAATGAGGGAGGCGGCGGTGAAAGGTGCGCTGGGGTATCTCAGGGACGGGGGTAGGAAAGTCAGAACCAGCAATGGGAAGGTGGTAATGGGGCTGCCCAGGTTTGATTCTTGCTAAGGGACTAGGTAGCTCAATAGAGCGCCTCCCGTTGATGCGCCACTGATATTTATCCCCAGCCATCTCTAACCAATGGAGACGATCTAGGAAAGCATGATCTATGAGGGTGGGTCCTATGGCTGGCTGGTAGCGAGACTCGTCAAAACCGGGGATTTTCCTAGCAAAAAGAGTCACCAACCCCCAATTTACAATGGCACGAGAGGTCAAGGTACCGTCCGCTCGCCTCTTGGGGTAAGTGGTAGCAATACGCTCCATCTGGAGCGCAACATGGTGAGGGATGTTGTATTGAAAATGGTCAGGCGTCCCTTTAAGCATGCAGCTTCCAATTAAGTACAGTTCATCCCCCCTTATTAATTGTCCTTCCACCCTCCTAAATAGTGTCTGAGACATAAACTGAACCCAAATTTTAAAGATGGGTTGGTGGATGTATTTGCCTTTGCAATGTTGTAGGGTGAACTCATTTCCATCACCGGTGATGGCAAAGTAGGTGCTACGATGGTGGTAGTTAGGGGGGTGCCCAATCTCCCTACCACATTGGACTCGAAGAATTCGTGCAAATTCTGGTAGGGATAGGTAGAAATCCTGATTTAGCAGTCTAAAGGATACATATGTGACGGGTCCAGTTCGGGGTTTGGTAACCTTAAGACTACTATAAAATTCATAGACAAGTACAGGATATGTATTAACATGCACGGAAAAAAATGATTCCATCCCTATTATTTTCATGAAATCCTTGAATTCAGAGGCCCGGTGGTGGTGGTGGTTGAGCCCCGGTGCCGGATCCGCGACGCCTCTTCGAACTCATGTTGCTTGGGAAATGTAGAGGATTTCACACTCACTCTAATGGGGGATGATGGAAGGGAGCTTTTCACTCACTTTAATGGTGGAAGGAAGGAGGAAGAGGATGGATGTGAGAGATGGAGTGAAAGAAAATAATAGGGATGGAATCATTTTTTTCAAGGATTTCATGAAAATAATAGGGATGGAATCATTTTTTTCCGTGCATGTTAATACATATCCTGTACTTGTCTATGAATTTTATAGTAGTCTTAAGGTTACCAAACCCCGAACTGGACCCGTCACATATGTATCCTTTAGACTGCTAAATCAGGATTTCTACCTATCCCTACCAGAATTTGCACGAATTCTTCGAGTCCAATGTGGTAGGGAGATTGGGCACCCCCCTAACTACCACCATCGTAGCACCTACTTTGCCATCACCGGTGATGGAAATGAGTTCACCCTACAACATTGCAAGGGCAAATACATCCACCAACCCATCTTTAAAATTTGGGTCAGGTTTATGTCTCAGACACTATTTGGGAGGGTGGAAGGACAATTAATCAGGGGGGATGAACTGTACTTAATTGGAAGCTCATGCTTAAAGGGACGCCTGACCATTTTCAATACAACATCCCTCACCATGTTGCGCTCCATATGGAGCGTATTGCTACCACTTACCCCAAGAGGCGAGCGGACGGTACCTTGACCTCTCGTGCCATTGTAAATTGGGGGTTGGTGACTCTTTTTGCTAGGAAAATCCCCGGTTTTGACGAGTCTCGCTACTAGCCAGCCATAGGACCCACCCTCATGGATTATGCTTTCCTAGATCGTCTCCATTGGTTAGAGAGGGCTGGAGATAAATATCAGTGGCGCATCAACGGGAGGCGCTCTATTGAGCTACCTAGTCCCTTAGCAAGAATCGGACACAGGCGGCCCCATTACCACCTTCCCATTCTTTGGTTCGACTTTCCCACCCCGTCCCCGAGATACCCCGGCGCCCCTTTCACCGCCGCCTCCCTCATTTTGATGATATTGCCTCTACTTCTGATGCTCCCCCTCCCCCATATTCTGCTGCTCCTCCTCCTTTTGATTTTCAGGAAATGATGAGCATGCTCCAGCGAATGGAGTCTGGTATCACTGCCAACTCTACCGCCATCCAAAGTATCGGTCAGCGGGTTGATGCCAACTCTGCAGCTCTCCAGAGCATTAGCCAGCGTGTTGATACATTGGTCAATGATCAACACCTAGCTATGTATCCCATGTACGATGACTACTGCAGACTGCAAAAGTGAAAAAGTAGTAAACTAGGGTTCTTGAGAGAAACTATGAGAAAATAAGGACTAAAACAAAGATGAATAGTAATATTCTGATTTTGCTATTTATACTAATCCTAAAACAACTAGGAAAAGTCCTCTAAAAAATAGCCCGAAAATCATTAAATGCGCGTGTCTGATAAGTCGCCCGATCGGGCCAAGCACGCCCGATGGAATCGGGCTCATTGCAGAAGCAGAGGTAAAAAAACGACACCGCCCGATGAAATCGGGCGGCCCACGAGTTCTCAGCATTGCGCCCAAACCATTGCTCAAGCTCATCGGGCTGAACCGCCCGATCAGGCTTCACAACGAACTAACGAACGGGCGATAGCGCCCGATCGGGCCCGCAACAACACAGATTAACTCCCTTATGAGCGCCCGATCGGGCGTGTGCAGCCCGATGGAATCGGGCTCAGGTGCATTTCTTCCTTCTTGGCTCTAAACGCCAAGTCATCAATTCTTCTTTGCTCAAGGGTCCCTGAAAGTATCCTGGGACTTTGAAACTCCGCATAAAACCTCTCCAGTCCAGCGTTGTGGTCAAATAATAGTAGAAAATAGGGAGATAACTCCCTAAAACCTGGAATTTGACACAGAACAGAAAACCACAACTAGATGGAGAAAGTTAGCACAAAATGACTCATAAGAGCACCATTGACATCCTTCTTAGCTTATAAGTAGGGGGAAAAACTCTATATAAAACCATAACATCACCATTCCCTTGATTTTGTAATTTGTATAGATGTAAGTGTGACATGCATGATTCTGAAGATTCTGGGCTAGACTTTTTTCTGGAGTTCCTTTTTTTTTCTTTTGGGTTTGGGTGACTTGTAGTTGTATGATTGACCCTAGCTCGTCATTTCTATATGGGTGCCACCTCCTTGACATTGATGTTCTCATTTAAACGTGGAAAAATTGACATTATGGTGGGAGTATTATTCTCTCTTTTTTTCCAAAATGTTTGATATCTTTTAGTGGCCACATTCGTTTTTAACTCTTCAAACCTCTCCAACAATGGGATTTATGTCTGCTGGTTGTTGTTTTTTATTAACTGAAAAATGGCTCTATCAGAATTTCTTTCCTTCAGTTTAGGCTATTCTTAATGGATTCTTTGCTGAGTTAACTATCGAGTTTCTGTTCGACCATTGTCTTTTCTTGGGATCAATATGCGATTTATCTCTTCTTGCTTTCTCGCCTTCTGCTGTGTTTATTGTATTGGAAAAATTGACAAGAATGGTCTCAGTTATGACCCATCTTTAGAATGTCCCAATTATATGGAGTGTATGGCTTCCCAAAACAGTCATCATAAAAAATTGACCTGCTAAGAAGGCTTAGATTTGAACTGAACTTAATGTGTCTGAACTGAACTGAATTAAAACTAACTAAATTGAACTGAACTGAACTTAATGTGTCTGAACTGAACTGAATTAAAACTAACTAAATTGAACTGAAATGAACACTGAACTGAACTGAATTTCCATTAATTCAGTTCAAAAGAACAGAGCCTTAAATGCCCACACAGCAGGTTTCCTTAAGCTTTATTTTAGATATTGCTTTTGCTTTTCACCTCCTCCTTATGACCTCCCTCTTTGGCTAGGCTGCTACTGTTATTACCACTCTCCCTCTATCACTCGGAAGAATCCACTGTCGCCCTTCTCTTCCCTCTCTTCCATTGTCTCCGACAACAACCCCAAATTGCTAATGCGGAAAAATAGCCAGCTATTCAGCCACTTCCTCACAAAATCTTAATTGATTTCAATCACCTTTTGTTATTTTTTTTGTAGAAGCATTCAATCGTGAGTGTGAGTTTTTTTTCTGGGGAAATGTTTCTGCCGGAGTTGAGCAAATCAGATAATTAAACAGAATTTCAGTATTATCATCATCATCATCATCATTATCATTATTGTTATTGTTATAATCATCATCATATACTAGGAGTGTTGGAGCATTGAAATTCTGGAACTGCAAAGGGAATTAGAGAATTTTTTCTGGGAGGGTTCAAAAGAGAAAAGGCTTCATGTTTTGCAATTTATAGCTGGAGGTTCAATAGTAGATTTTAATTTCTTTTACAAAAGAAAAATTGGCCCCTGCAATTCGGGAATCTGTCAAATGTGCACCTTGCACATGCTATTAGATGGTACTGCCGTACTGGTGTAGTTGTGTGGAGGAGTGGCTGCGTGGTGGATGGATCTGGTGGGTATGGTGGTGGATGGGCAACGGAGGTGGAGGACGAGCTGGATGGATGTGTCTGGTGGAGGGGCTGCTGGGTGGAGTGGTTGATTGGCTGGGAAAGGAGGGGAGGGGGAGAGAACATAAGAGTTATTTGCTCTTCAAGTTAAAGTCGTCAAGGACCGATTTGGGAAGACACCCCAAAGTATGGACTACTCCTAGTAAATCCATAGTTTGGGACCTTTTAAAGATGACTAGTCATAGTTAGGGTTGTCGTTATCAAGTTCCCCTAATATATTTTGTTTTTGTTTTCTACTTCTTTGTTTCTCTACTTGCCTGTTTCTATTTTCGTTGTTACTGCTAAGCCTTCTTTATCTTTTGGTGGTGGTGGTGATGGGTGCTCCACAGTTTCTACCGCAAGACAAAGTGTGCGAGTTCGCCAAGTTAAGTCCTGTCGACCTGTTACGTGCAACAGAAAATGCTATTGGTGATCCTCAACTGCCAATGCAACATGACGCTCTTATAGAAAAAAGCAGTCAGCTGGGCAGACTCCAAAGAGTGAGTTATTTGTTTAATGTCTCCCACCAGAGATAAAACTTCCTTTTTTATACATGTTATAGTGTTGTCGTTTTTTGATGTACTATGTATTGTGTTTTAGGCTGTTGATGGGAATAAAGTGACATTAAACCAGCTGAAGGCTCAACATGCTGAACAGGAACGAGATGTTGAACGAGTTCGTCAAAGAGAAGACCTTCTTGCTCAGGTTCACATTTTGTGATTTGTAAGCAAGGATGGGAAGACAGAATTTACTTTTTTATAATATCATTGGTCTCTTCCTTTGATTATGTAGGTTAATCTAATGAAGAAGAAATTACCTTGGTTGAAGTATGATATGAACAAGGCTGAATATTTGGAAGCCAAGAAGTTGCAGGATGACGCAAAGAGGAAATTTGATGAAGTTGCAAAAATCTTGAATGATCTCCAACAACCTATCATGTAAGTTTTTTAGTCAGTGTAGTGTTATTTGTCATTTGCCGTTTTGATTGTTATTGTTATTTCATGTAGAAATTTAAAAGTTGGTACTCTTTACTCTTAAGTGCTCGCTGGGTTCATTTCGTGCCAATCCAGGCCAAATTTTGACCTAGGCACATGTCCTAGTTCGTGTTCCTACTTCCTAGTGGTCCATACTCGTGCCAGTGCACATGCTATTCATACCATTGGGTAGTCTCTTTCTAGTATTTGCAAAAGCAAAATAAATCATTTGATCTTAGTGACTTTGACTACAATTTAATGGTTTAATAAAATTATCTTCGAATATTCTCTCTCCATGTGCAAATTTTTCCAGTTAGGTTTGGGCACCTCCTAGAGGTCAATAGGGTAAAATATAAGCTGTTTTGATAAATAATGTAAAAGTAAACTGATAGTATCGCTGAGAGATTGGGAGTTGGGTGGGTGGGCGATATTACATGGGAATAAGGAGTGTTGACAAAGTTAGTGGGGGTTCCACGTTACGTGGTCGGGTGAACTTCTCTCTTTAAGTAACATGAAAATTTAATGTGGAAATATCAAAGAGGAATATTAAATGGGTACTTCAGAAGTAAACAAGACAAGCTTGTTTGTATTGGTTTTAAATTATTATCGTCATTGTTAATGACTAAATTCTAACATTACTATGTTACTGAAAGTTGGTAGTATTGTAATGAAAGTATTGAAGGCTTCGGGTTACGAGTCAATTTCTTGCCGCAAACCGTATCTCGTTGTGTGCCTTACCATCTATTCCTAAATCCTTTGTCCATAGATAGTTTACACCTTTGTACTTTGTTTTCAGCCTTGCTACCTATAGCTTAAATGTACATATTTTCGCTTTTCTATACTTACTACCCCTACGGCTCTACCTCTAAAACTTACTCAAAATCAAACAACTACTTCATGGAACATCGTTCTTCACCTAGTAGACCTCTAAAGCTACTAGGAAAGTTAAGTGTATTTGAGTAAATTGTCATTTGTTTTTTACTCATCTTCCTTGCAGTTTCACCAATCGGTCTATTTTATTAGGATCTCTGTGAGCTTTAGTTATACTCCCTCCATCCCTCAAATCCCTCCTCATTTTTTGTGGGCACTAGCTTTAGGAGAGGGTTTTGTGGTGGGCCTTTGTCGAGTGAAGTGTGAGAAAAAAAAAGGTAGACAACAAGTAATTTATTCTTTTCTATTGGTTATATAGGTATGGAAAGTAAGATTGTATTTGGTAGCAGAGTTGCAAAAAGGAAATGGAGTATGTAATTGGGAGAAACAGAATGGGAAAGGGTTCGAGGGACAGGGAGTATTAGTTGCTGGATAACATTTCAAATCAAATATTACCCTCTTATATCAACTTCAATCATTCGCACAGTAAGAATTATACGAAAAGTTTGGGAAAACCCACTGATTTAACCAAAGCATGGAACTCTACCAAGTTTGCCTTGTTATGTGGAAAAATGTAACACAATTTAAAGATCTACATCTTTACAACCACGGAAAGAAAACTGTAAAGCGAGCTACCTAATTGTAAGTTTCGTATAGCCTAAAATTTAAGAGTGTCTTTGTGGACCATTCTTTGTGATTGTACCATTTTCAGAAAGCAGAAGGAAGAAAAAGCACTGCAGGAATCAAAGTGCAAAAAAGTGCAGAATACTCTGAATATGAATGGCCAAAGGTGCAGACAACTTCAGGACAATGAAAATCAATGGGTTGTGCTTCCTACCTATCTTTCTTGCTGCTCAATTCTTCAATTATGTCCGATTGTTCTCAATTACGGTGTTGGACAATTTTAGGGAGTCAAAGTAGCTGGAAAGTACAAGGACATGGAAGAAATGAAGAGACAAGAAGAATCTCGTCGACAAAGAATTTTGAAAGCTAAGGAGGATCTTGCAGCTGCTGAATTGGAACTGGCAAACTTGCCACCTTATGAACCTCCAAGGGATGAATTTGTATGATATGTAGTTCCTTTCGTCTGCTGTTCTTACATGCAATAAGTCTTAGATCATATTATGCAGGCTTACATAAAGCCTTTTTCTATGAAACTTCTAATTTTATCGTCTTTTAACTATCATCATATGGTAGATCACTTCTCTTGATATGTCATTCATGACTATTTTTGTAACTGTCATTGTATGGACAGATTTATCTTTAGTCTTGTCATTCGTTGTTTATTCTTCTATAAAGTCCTTTCTTAGTAACCTCTTTGAAGTTAGTTGACAATTTCTTTCAAGTTGTATCTTTTGCTATTATCATCTTTACTTGGATGTTTTGTGATTGCTTAGTTCTTGCTAAATGTCTTTAATTCAGGAAAGGTTGGAGGCCAAAATTGTAGAATTTGAGGACAACACAAGAGAGATTAGACAGCAAAAGTCGGATAACGGTAAAATTTTGTCTGAAAACAGAGTAAAACTGACACAGTTATCCCACAGGTATATTTAGTTGCACATGTGGTTTTGGGATTTGGTTATCATGCATTCATTCTCACATACAGAATCCTTGCAGGTTAAAAGACATGGAAAATAGAAATTACAAGCTCCTGCATGAGCTGCAAAAAACTGGAGCGGACAAGATAAATGAAGCTTATCATTGGTTGCAAGAACACCGTGATCAGCTGAAGAGGGAGGTTTTCGGACCTGTTCTGCTTGAGGTATATATGCATTACTGGGCCTATTGCAAGATTACGAATATTCCTTTGAACAGTGAAGATCTCGAGAATTGTTTTACAATCTACATAACGAACTTGTGGGATTTATTGTATACTTCTAGCCCTATTTGGTCGCCGAAACTTATCGCCTTGTGGGAAATGCGAAAGTTTACTTTCAGAGACTTAGACTGTTAGACCTCTCATTGTGATCCAGGACAGCTTTGTTTCCCCGTGTTGTAACTTGTAAGTATTAGACCTGTATTTAAGAAACGATACAGTTCATGAGCTATAGTTGTGACAAGTATGGTACTGCCCAGTAGCTTGGCCTGCATCTTAATTTTAAGTTGAATATGTCACGCAGTTACACGTAAAAGACAAAGTTGATCAGGTGACATGCATTTGAGGATAAATCAGCTGTGAATATATGTCCGTCTTGCTCTATCCTTAACATTTGGTCTTCTTTATATTTTTGGATTTTGTGGTGATTTCAAGAGCTGGTGTTAAAGCCTTATGTTTAAGAAGTTGAGCTGCTGATTAGGCATTATGCATTCTCAACACGAATTTGAGTGAGCTTTAACATTTTTGAATGGTGTGATTTTTCTTTGTTTATCAATCTGAATTTCTTTTCCTTTTGGTATGAGTCTGAGGACATTCCACATTTATTGTATTGGAGAACTTGGCTCTCAAGTCTTACCTATTGACACCTGTGTTATTGTTATAATTTTTTTTCATGTGTATATTGTTGTATTCATGGCAAATCTCTAAAATAATGCAATGAAAAGATGCTTAAGTCATATGAAAAAGCTTAGATACTGATGATGCCTTTGTATTCGGATGATACATTTTATAAGTTAACTTTTTATGCTGTGCGAATGTAGGTTACTGTCAAGGATCAATCTCATGCTGACTACTTGGGGGGCCAAGTCCCGTTTTACATATGGAGGGTATGTCAAGTCTCATCAGTCTTCTCTCACAGCTTGCGTGGTACATTGTTTTTAGGATTGTCGGAATAGCTCCTATTGTTGATTTGATTTGTATTATAGATGCCCACACTGTAGCATAGCCTTTTGGTTTCTTTTTCTTTTGTGAAGCTTGTTGTTTGGGATGGATGAGTTTGTACTTTGGAGAGGGGAGGGGTTGGGGTAGCGAAGCTATCATCATGTTGGTGTTCCGCCGATTTGTGTACATTTGAGTGTTGTGATTGTGATTTTGAAACCAACAATTGGGGTCAAGAAGAGATGTCGTATGTGTTTATCTTCTAGGTAAATGAACACTGCTAAGAGAAGGCTCCAGCAATGAGATGGATATCGATTATTTACTGATTAATGGATGCCGAAACATTTAGAGTGGTTTTTATGCTGACTTCCTCTTAGGGATTGTGATAATAAGCCCATTATATTTTGGTCTTGGTGTAAGACAGAAAGATTAGCGTGATCATTGCTGTCCATTCCTCCGGTTGGTAGATACACTGCCCTCCTGTCAACATTTTGTAGACTTCATATTTTATCGTATCACTTTCTTTTTCACCAGATAGGCTTCTAGGTCTTCTATTGGCATGTACGAGATAATTCAGTGATCTTTCATCTTTCTGCTGTAATTTGTATTTTCTTGATATGTATTGTCCAACTTTGTGTAATCTTTCCTCACTTAAGCACAATCTGTGTTACTCGGACATTGCACTTCATTTTCGGCCAAAATCACGGAATCTTTCATACAATAGCTGAGTTGGACTCTTGGACACGCACCTTGTGTCCGACATGAGTACTCGAGTTCAAGTAACATAGAGCACAAGTGTATATGTGGTGAGCTTGTATTTTTTCGTGTCAGTTGAATTTCTCGCACTGCCAACAGTGGGATCGATACTGAGTTTGTTGCTGTTTTTGTTTATTCGTGCAAGCTCCCATATATATTTTCTTATCTAGATCTAGGCAGTGCTGATTTTGCTGGATTGGTAAGATGTGAAGTTCATTTGTATTCGTCTGCTTCAGCAAATTTGTTGGCTTGCCTGTCACCTTCTCTCCCAGAAAAAATCAAAACCATCTTATCCTTTTGTTTTCTTGTTTTGACATTGTAGTCCTTCATCACTCAAGATCCTAGCGATCGGGACTTTTTGGTGAAAAATATGAAATCATTTGACGTCCCAATTCTCAATTATGTGCAAAATGAAGAATGGAGTAGAGATTCGCCTCGAATATCTGAAGAGGTATGTGCTTTCAAGGCTTTTCTTTATTCTGCATTGAGATGGCTAGAGTTTCTGCCCTGGGTTATGGTTGCTATATTATCTGGCAGATGCGCAAGCTTGGAATACATGCTAGGCTTGATCAAGTATTTGATGCTCCAGCTGCTGTCAAGGAGGTTCTGATTAGTCAGTCCGGTCTGGACCATTCTGTATGCTCCCTGCCCCTTGTGCTTGACTGCTCTACATTTTTATGGCCTTAAAATACTTTGTGAAAAAATTTAAATTTATGTTCTCTTTCAATCTTTTTTGCCATTTTATTACTACCAAATTTATTTCATTAACATCCTTTCCAATTTGTACAGTACATTGGTACTGAGGAAACTGATCGGAGGGCAGATGAGGTTGAAAATTTGGGAATACTTGATTTTTGGACTCCAGCTAACCACTATAATTGGTCCAGATCTAGATATGGTCATCATGTGTCCGCTAGTGTGGTGCCGGTTTCTAGGTTCAAACTTCTTTCATGTGGTATGTTTACGCTTTTGTATGCCCACTTCATTTTTCTCTACAGATGTGCATGTTCAGATGGTGACTTAGAGTATGTTGAATCATGCTTGCAGGTTCAGATAATTCAGAAATTGAGAGTCTCAGGTCCAGGAAAATTGAGCTTGAACAGACAATTGATGAACTTGACAGAATTCTGAAAACTCTGCAGTTTGAGCTAACCCAGATTGAAAATGAAGCTGCTAAATATCGCAGACAGCGTGTATGCTTGAATGGAGGAAACGTCATCTAGTTCATTTACTTGTTTGTAAATATTGAAGTTATATTGATCAGCTGATCTTTGCAGGAGGAAGTATTCACCAAGTCACAGAATGAGAGGAATAAGCGGAAGGAAATGGCAAACCGCTTGAGTAAGCCTCTTTAAATATGTTTGCTTGCATGATCTTGTCTGGAATTCAACATGTATGATAGCTTTTGCTTGCTCACTTGTGGTCTAGACCAGAAGAGATCAAGATTGAAATCCATTGAAGAGGAGGGGGATGTTGATAGTCAGATTGCAAGCCTTGCTGATCAAGCTGTAAATTTGAATGTCCAGCGGCTTAATAATGCAATCGAGATTAAGGTGATGCTCTCTTTTGTTGTTAATGTGTAGTTGATTTTGATTTAGGACGTGTAATATCGCACAATCCTCAAGCATTTTATGAATCCATATGAAGTTCTAAACTGTTTTCTCTACTCCTTCCCCTTGCCACTTTTCAGAATTTACTTATGGAGGCTCTTTTACATAAATGGAGTTTTGCTGAAAAGCGCCTGTCTGCTATAGAAATCGATGCAAAGGTAGTTATTCCTTTCATCATATGGAATTTAGCATGTCATTTATGTTTGCTGTCTAAATAAATTGATTCATATAATAGCCTAGGAAAGTAAAGAACCCAATAGTTTGTGTTTGCAGAGAATATCAGAGAAAATAAGTCTCAAATTGTGGATTTCTGGATCAAAGATATCTGGGAAACATAAGTAATTGAGTAGTCGATCTGTTCAGCTTTCCTCTGATTCTCATGTTGCCTTTAAGTGATTTGACAAGTTTTACTCCCAACGCTGAGTTACAGCTTAGATAAGCGACTTCCATATCTTTTAAATTTAATGAATTAATATTAATTTGTTTTTGCATCCTGGATGTCTTTTTTAGGACTTCAAATTTTTGTTGGTCATCTGCTTTTCTGGTTTTTGTGTATTATCTCTCATATCCCATCCCCGTGTTTGTGTTTCTGAGAAACCTGCATATTGAATCTACTATGTGAGAAATGGACATGTCTGATATATATGTACTCATGCATATGATGCCTCTGATATGGGAGTGTGCCCCTCCCTATCAAAGCTTAAAAGTTAGTGAATTGAGGGCTGAATCTAGTAATCTGATAAGAGAGTTCAGTCTGGTCAATATTTGTAATAAGCTTGATCAACAGGTATTCATTTTACTGGAATGAGGTATAGGTAAAAACAATCATTGTTTCTGTTGATCTTTTGATGAATTTCATTGCCACTAACATAGCTGTAATGTTTTTAACAAATAGTTCCATAAAATCTCGATTATGTTCAGTGCTTATTTAATTCTGCAGTAGTCTAAGACAAACTGCTAAGAAAGAAGAATGTAACCATTTGGATAGATAATGAAGCTTTTATTCTGGATGGCTGGCTTCTAAAATCTGTTGGTCAGAACTGATTGAGATTCTATAAGGAGCATGAGTGTTGCCCCTTTGTTTATTGTTCTGTACAACTTTGTTATCTTTAGGTGGCATTAAGATTTTGCTGTTGCTAATGGATCTTTTCAACACTATTCAACAATAGACTGTCTCTCTTTCTTTTTGACCTAATCTTTTAAGTAAGCAGTCGTTTATGATAGGATTATGTGGTATGCAGTTTGTTAAAAGCTATGAGTATACTTGAACATGCCAAATATGTCTAGGCTTGCTTTTCCTCAGACCTGGCTGTTTCATGTTTCTTTTTCCCCACATTCATCTACTATGCAAGGTAGAGAAGATCCATGTAAAGGACCACCAGAGACAAAATCTTGACTCATGTAGCCGACCTCATTTTATTGGGATCAAGGCTGTTGCTTTTGTAGTAGTAACATCTTATTCATGATATTCTTCTTCAGATACGAGAGTCTGAAATGGAAATTAAGCAGCAAGAGACTTGTGCTATGCAAGCAACTGTGGAATTGCAGCAATGTAAGTGTGATTAGCCCTTCCAATCAGTCTGATCTTTCATGGAAAGCTTGTGAATCCTCTGTCTTCTTGGATGTCTGTAAGATTGCCAAATCACTTTCTCTTTTAAACAGATCTTTTGGTATAACTATTTCTAACCTGCACTTTGGTACTCTTATAGTCGTGTCTTTTATTTTCTCATTGTGTTGGAACATGTTATTCTTATTTCTGGTTATTGTAATTTGTTTACAGTACCTTTTCCCTGCAATGAGATTATGAATAAGGATGGAGAAATCTTTCTATGCCCCTCCATATGTGTTTATTTTTATGGATGTTTTAGAAAGTGGAAACTGTTTTCCAGCTGGTACTTGTTTTATGGATTTTATGTAGACTAGATAAAATGCAAAGTACTTGTGCATTTTCAATGGACCTGAAGATTTACTATTCTTGGTTCTGGATCATGATGGACCCAATCAAAAATTCAAATGGTTTGTTAAAATTTAGGGAAAATTTCAAGGAACTACCTTTTATAAGAAGCTTTTTTCAAGAAACTACATTTTAAGGTTCTTTTTTCTTTCAATAAACTACCTTTTACAACAAATTTCTTTCAAAATATTACTAGATAAAGGTCGTCGTTAAGTTTGGTCGTATATTCTGCCATTGACGTGCACATGGTAGTCACTTAACCTTCTTCAACCTTCTCCCCACCATTTGTAACACCACTAACGATGCTTGTCTACAGTTGGTTCGTGGGCTCATTGGACAAATCCCTCCAATTCGAGCTTCAAATGGTGTTGAAGAAGGTCAATTGATTACCAAGCTTAAATCAACGGCTGAACTAAAGGGTTAAACTTAACGGAAATCGTTATCTCATAGTATTTTGAAAGGGATTTGTTTTAAAAGGTAGTGATTTTTTTATATATGGCAGTTTTTTGAAAAATCTTTCTTAGAAAAGGTAGTTCCTTGAAATATTTCCTAAAGTTTATACACTTGTTGTTTGTTGTGAGCCAGCAAACAACTACTGTACTTAGAATCAAGGGTCTAATGGAATTCTCTTTGTAAACTTGACCCCTTTTACACTACCCAGGCACTTCGGTTTGGATCTTCTTTATAGACTTTGGGGTCTTATAGATGGTGATGTAGAAAAAAGCATTGTCACTTTTTCTTGTTTGTTTCCCATCTATATTATTAGCTAAACACCAATCTGAACGGTGATCTCAAGGGCCGCGGACCTCTATAAGATGTGTCACTTGTAAATACAGTTCTGTAATTGAGAAAAATGATCGCATTAGCCTGACTTTAGAAGAACATTTATGATGTGGTAAAAACATTCCAATTATGTGGTGGAGGAGGTGCTTCGGTAGGAAATTCAATTGTTTGGCATAAAACATTGGCCCAACCCTCCTCCCCACCTATTTGTTTAGCAGATAGTCTGCAAAATTGATTTATTCAGATATGATTTTCAAGGGTGCTAATTCTGTTTCTGATTCTATTTCTTCTTCACCTTGTTTTCCATGTTTCGTGCCATTTTTTTTTTTATATCTTAATCTTTTGTTTTTAGTTCAACGGTTTTGCTCAAAAGTGTCTTTTTGATGAAACCAATCTATATATGTCTGTTGTTATCTTTTGTATTCTTCTTGAGTAATTGAGATTATAGCCGTGTAGAAATGGCTTTTTATTTTTCTTTACTCTTCGCTAATCAGGTAACAAAGAAGTGGAGCGCCGAAAGGAGCGGCTTGCAAATGCCAAGAAATATGCAGAATCGATTGCAAAGTTCACTCCTGAAATTAAGGAGGCCTTTCTTAAGGTCTCTTTTCATATTTTAATGATTCTTCTCACACATTCTTACTAAATATAAGCAGAGTCACATAATTCGCTGGGTACCCCCTCGAATTTCGAATTAATTCGCTCATTCCAATTCGCGGATCGATTTCGTTCCAAATCGACATGGTTCGCGAACTAGAACGCCAAAATCAGCGAACCCTAGATTAAAAGATTGAAAGAAAAAAAAAACTCAGATCTAGGGTTCATATGGTAAACCCTAGATCTGGAAATTGAGGGTGTAACTAACAAAATTATGTTATCATTTGTTGGGGCTTTTGTCGAGGACAAAATTCCGAATCGTTTACCTAGTCAGCCTCATCCATCATCGGAAATGCTCCGGTAGTCGCCTGAGAAAGTTATGGAGATGGGTGTTACACGGCTTGTGAGAGGACAGAAGAGTCGGGGTAAGGAGAGAGAAAATGAAGGGTAGGTTTAGTCAGGAGAGAGAAAACTAAAAAGCTGGGCTTTTTTTTACTTCACGTGGCTTTCTCTTTACTTTCTGTTTCTTCATTCTTTATTTATTGCACTCTCTTTATTTTTAATTGGTATATGGGACTTTTTAATTGGTAAATAATTTACATATCGAACCGAATTCACCTAGGGGTAGCGAATTTCGTTCCCGAATTTGTTCCGCGTTCCAGAACGAATTGCGAATTATGTGACACTGAATATAAGCATAATTTGACCATGTATATCAATTATAACTGCTGACTTGATATTTGTGTCATCTGAGGTACTTTATTTTTGTTATTCCCTGTGATTTTTCGGAAAACATCCATCAGAGTCTTTATAGCAAGATAATGAAGTTCCTTAGCTGACTTGCCAAATAATAGTGATGGCACTTTGTATGAGTGGCCAACTTAGTGTAACTTCCATCAGCATTCTTCCAAATGGAAGAACCTGGGATATTACATGACGTATTTGATTCATGCACTGCTGGCTTTGTCTGCCACTTTTGCCACTGACCTTTCTAACATAACTTTGCGCACAAGATCCTCCGCAGTCCACACTGGCCATAAGTCAGGCAGATTAACAGCCTGTGCGTCCAACTTCAAACAAGAATCCAGAGTCAACACCAGTAACCTCATGTCATGATCCAGAATATTCCAGACCATGCTTAATGCCACTGTTCTGAGAGAGTGAGCCTAAAATTTGCCCCAGCTTTAATTTTAATATTGATATTTCTAATCTGGCCACAGGGTACAGTATCAGATGTATCATCACGGAGCTTTAAATGATTTGCCCTGGAGGTGTATTTTTTTGTTGCCGATAAAATATTGTTCTGTATTGTAAACTATGCAAAATTTGCATAACATAGAGACATTATTTCAAAAACTGTTAGGGCTACTCTCTAAACTCTGCACACGCTTATATATTTTATATCTCTAAGAGATCTATGTAAGTTTCATTGCTTGGAAGATGAAATTTCTCGAGTTACATGCATTTTTCTTTGCTTTCAGATGCCTTCTACAATTGAGGAACTTGAGGCTGCTATTCAAGATACTTTGGAACAAGCTGGTTCCATTCTCCTCCTCAATCAGAATGTTTTGGCAGAATATGAAATGCGACAGAGAAAGGTAAATGCCTTTTTGATTGAATTGAACATTCATTTGGTCACACTTATGTTAATTGTTTGCTATTATTACGCATGGAAGATTGAAACCTTGGCTAAAACGCTTGAAGAAGAGGAACATGGATTAAGAACTCTTTTGGCTGAAATAGATGCCTTTAAGGTGATTTGCTTTTACTGAAATTTGAAAATTGGAACTTTTTTTTTTTTATCCATGCTGTTACCTTGAAACATTACTCTCTACCATGTTTAAGTCATCAATGCTGGCTCTTTTTTTCATAGTTCTGTTCTTTCTGCTTGAGCTTTCTGTAGCATGAATTTGTGGTTGACAACAGTGTTCTTCTGGCTTCAGGCTAGTTGGCTTCCAACATTGCGGAATCTTGTTTTACAGATCAATGGAACATTTGGTCATAATTTCCAGGAGATGGCTGTTGCTGGAGAAGTATCATTAGGTATTAATCGTGATATCCTGAACGAACCATTAGTGGTAGAGAAGATGGTTGTCTTTGTCAATAGTTTGATAAATCTTCTGTTCATTGATAGATGAGCATGATATGGACTTTGGTGCATATGGAATTGTTATAAAAGTCAAGTTCAGGTAACTTTTTTTCAATGCTGTTCTGCCTTCTGTTTGACTGTCTTTCAGTATAAGGCGCCTCTGGTCAGCTGTCTTCATCTGCATTTCTTCCTTTTGTATATTTCTTGGTTTATTTAAGGCACCAAAGCAGATACCAGGGATTGAGAGGATGGCTTATGGGGCAGTGTGATAAGTCTCTAATCTCTAGTTAAATCTTGGATTGCTACTTGAATGCTATGACCTTCCCTGCTCTTAAATAACTAATTACCATAGTTCGAAAATGCGGCTTCAGTCACGTTCACGGTAACGATCACGATCACGGTAACGGTCACGGTGATGTGGGAACGGGGATGATACGGTTGTCGTACCGCCAAATATCGGCTTAAACCATGAGAAATCCCTAGAACCGCCTAAAACATGGTTTTTTTACGCCTTTACGATGCGGGTAATATCGGTTCGGTAGATTTGAAAACCTTTACAACACGGGCACAAGATAGTGTAGAAGTGGAGCACAAGGTATTCTCTAGTTCCTTTCTTAGTGATCACCCAGTTAAATTTTGGAAGACTGTCAATCTTGAGATAAAAGATTATGTAAGAAAGAAGACAAGTACAAAGGTTTAGATAATGCGTCCCCGTAATGAAACAGAAGTTACAAATTTTTCCTGTTCCTTGAATTAAAAGGAACCCCACTGTCACTCCTGCCTCATGTCATGCCTAACTTCTTAAAGTCAAACTCCCTGAAGGGATTCACAAAAATCCCCCCCCCAAAAAAAAATCTTATGTGCTTTAAACCTACATGCGTGCGCTGTAGTTACTCACTTTAATACCTGGACAAACTCATTTTCCATTTTGAATCCTGAACAGTGAAGAGCCTCCTTATAGTTGCTGACCAACCAATCTACAATGAAAGAATTACCAAGTTTTCCCTCTTATTTTTTAAGTTGCTGCATAGACTTGCTTGCCTCAGTTTGATAGAGCTGATACTTTGTGACTTGTGTTGCTCCTATTTGAGAGAACGGTATTGTGCTTGCTAAGCCGTAGGCTGCACCTGGCCCCTGGGCAATACTAATGGAGGGGAAAGTAGTACACAACACGAGGCACAAACATGGGAATGGAAAACACATGGAGAAATTACTGACTGTGCCTAACCTGGGGCATGGGTTCTGAGTTTGGCCGGACACAACATCTTTATAAGATAGAGGTCCTGTTGTGAGGAATTGAGGATTGCTGAACCATGTATGTATCATGTTTGTGGTCTTTGTAACACCCAATATTTTCAGAGATTATTCTAACAATAAATAAGACAATCAAATTTAATATATAATATCATCCAAGGATGAAGCACAAATAGCGAAAATTCCGTCATTTGAAATGTCAACCAAGGTTTAACTAGTTTAGTACAACTTAACTCTAAATAAAGTTTAACTAAACTTCCAAACTAACAATTGAAACCTCAAAACAAAAGTTAATAGATAACTATCTAGATTATAAGGAACACTATATTTTTTTAGTCTCCTCAGAATCACAAGCCCCAAAATCCATTGTTAGCTTAACTTCTGCAATAAAAAAAACCATCATCCACGTCAGTTTGAGCAACTAGAAGTTCTTGCGAGTTGAAAAAGGAAAGCATATAAAATCATGTTAGCAACTATTGGGTGCTTCATTTAATTAAATGTAATAGTTTTTGCAGATTAATCAGTAAAAAAAAAGATTAATTTAATAATGAATCACCAAAACGAATAACATGAAAGGTAGATAAAACAAATTAATCATCAGATGAATAAATAATCACCATTAATAACCTATGTGAAATAAATCATATGAATTACAAAACAAGCCGGGAAACCTCTCACGGTTCTGGTGCCCGCATCTACAAATTTGAGAATTCCTCTGTAGTCTTAGTGTGCAAAGTCTTCAACCTAGAGCTCAATCGCAGCCGCAACCGAGGAAGGGATGACAAATCAAATCAATAACCTTTCACGAAAAGCTCCCCAGAGGTTGGCATGCTTTTCTCTATTGATCAAATATTCCTTTGAATATTACCTGAATAATCTTTTAACATCATGATCACATTATTTTATACTTCCTCCGTTTTATATTACTTGAAACGTTTTGACTTTTGCACTATTCACATACTTCATTTAACCGTACTTTATGAATTCTAGATAAGGAAAAATGTAGTCATGTGAGATCTTGCTAGATTCACCTCGACATGTAGTTTCAAAATCAAACTTTTATAATATTTACTTATAGAATGAGAGATAACAATGGTTAAAGTTACGCATCGGCAAGCCCGGAGTAATGTTTCAAGTAATATGAAACATAGGAAGTATTTTTAACCTTTCATTATACCTTAAGCAAGGCAGGTGGTCTCATCTCACCACAGTAATAGTATTCTTGAGAAAAACTCTTATAATACAAAATATTCCTACTCTGTTAAAGTTCGTGAAGTTCACTTCAATAACCCAATCAATTCAAATACTTCATATAAGTCAAACTTTCAGCGATTTGAAATTAGAAGCAAAAAATATGAGTGAAAAAATCCGTTAATTGGAAAAATAAAACATTCATTTCTCCAAAATTACAACTAGGTGAGAAAAATCAAATTACGATTCATTCGATACCTTTTGATGCTCGATTTAAATTTAATATCGTCTGTCAACTTTAGATTTCCCATTAGAAGACAAGCAAGGATACACACATTCCCGAGTCCATTTGCTTTTCGGTGTGCAGACAAGAGGATAGGAGCACCCCTACCTGCAACAGCCTACCAGCAAGAGACGACGTAGATATATCATCATTTCCCTTTCGCTCAGCCAAGCCACACGACAGCCTACCCATGACCCAACACTAGTTTCTTGTCTGCTGTGCAGTACCAGCCACCTACTCCACCATGTCTAGCTTGCTGCGCCTTAAAGTAGGCCCCCAGTAAACCCCAACACCTCACCTCGGCTGCCCAGCCCACTGCACTTACGCAACACCACACCAGCACCAACCCAAGCCACCACCATGCTCCACCAAAGTCCGGCCACACACGCAAGCATGTAAAGGAGAAAAGGGTTCCCTTCCAACTTTCACAAAACATAAGATACCCAATAACATTCTAAGGGAAGTGAATACATAGTAGAACACCTAAATCATGATATTAATTGTTATCATAAAAATGACCCACATACTAAGCCCTGCACACTTCATCTGTATCTAATTGAATTGAAATTATTTTCATTGCTTAGAATTTATTTTTATATGGAAACTGATTTTTACAAATTAAAATTGATTTTTGCTGATTAAAATTGTTTTTTACTAATAAAAACTGTTATTATTCATTTTAAGCTAAGAGGGCGTTTGGTTGGGAGAGGGGAAAGGGAAAGGAATCTAGAAGGGGCTAGGTAAGGTAAGGAACTCTAAACCCCACAATTCTCTTATGTGTTTGGTTATGCACGGGAAAGGGTCACAAACCCTCTTCACCCTCCATCTCTTTCACCAGTGACAAATTCCACGCACTACTGGCGACTGAGTGCAAGTTCACCGACGACATCTCTCGTCATGTGTCCTCCCTCTCTCTTTTCTCCGTTCGTTTCTTCTCTCTCATATCTTGTTTCTCCTTCTCCGACAGTTCTCCTTCTCTCACCTCTCGTGTCGCCTTCTCTATGGTTTGTCGGGTGCGGTCCCCGGATCTCTTTGGGGTGGCGGGTGGGGTGCGATCGCAGGCGGTGCGTGGTCGGAATCGGCGCTTGAGGTAGCTTGGCAGCAGTGTGGTGGTTTGTGGGGTGGGTCAGTTTTCAGATGGTGATGGTGGAAGGGTGGTGGTTAAGGTTGGTCAATGGTGGTTATGGTGTAGATATTGGGGAATCCAAAACCTTGCCGAGGAAGAGGGGGGGGTTGGGGAATCAATTTAGAGCAATTTGGGGTAAACTCAAACTGAAAGATGGGTAAAGGGAATGTCAAGACCCCTAACCAAACAGGCAAACACCCCCTAAGTGACCAGGGCCTAACAAGGTAAAATCATAACATAAAAACTCAAAGTTCATGAAAGGAGAATTGGGTAAAGGGAATGTCAAGACCCCTAACCAAACATAGCTATCTTGTGAAAGTTGTTGAATTGGCCGGGGAGGGCCGGGAAGGTTTGGTAAAAGCTTAAGAATTTGATAGAGGAAGGATATCTTCTTGAATTTATTTTTGTATCTCTTGTCGGACCAACTAAGCATATTCTAGCGGCATTCATTCTGACGCTTTACATATCTGATTGATTTGTCCTTGTGTTTATCAGGCAAGCTGGACAACTTCAAGTTCTTAGTGCCCATCATCAATCTGGAGGGGTACTTCACATAATCAAGTTGTTTTTGTGATTACTGCATATATTTGTACCTTATGGCATCTTGTGATTGTACATGCAGGAGCGTTCAGTTTCAACAATCCTGTACCTTGTTTCTCTACAAGATCTTACAAATTGCCCCTTTAGGGTGGTTGATGAAATTAATCAAGGTAATTTCTGCAATATAAGCTGAAGAATCAACTATTCTGAACAAAAAAATTGCTTACTTAGTCTTGGTTCTTCTCCAGGAATGGACCCAATCAATGAAAGAAAGATGTTTCAGCAGTTGGTGAGAGCTGCTAGTCAACTTAATACACCACAGTAAGAACTTTTGTTTTACCCAACTTTTGTTATCTGACATTGTTTTGGTTTACTATTTTATAGTTGGATAATTTGGATAACTTGCATCTGTTTGACGTCTTGTAATGGGTTATTTTATGTTCATTTCGAATTCAGAGTTTTGATGGGAAGTAGTCTTTTCTTATAATTGTAATTTTATCTTGTTTAGCATAATCTATATGTTGTCTCGTACACTAATTTTTAGGCTGGACCACTTTAACTGGCTGCACAACTTGCCATCAGACTGATCTCTTTTTGTTGCTTGGAAGTGGCCTTTACCTGTTTTGGCTGGTTGGCAGGAGCTGACTAGTCAAAAGTTATGTTTTCTTCGGATTTTTTTTAACAAGGTAAGAAAAATAAACAGTAGGTGGCCCTCCTCACAAGTGGAACACCTAATGTGTACTTCAGAATTGGGTGATTAAATTCCCTAAGCAGACAAGATATTGTACAAACTTGCAGCTAATGGAAGTAGGACCTTCCTTTTCAGTGAAACTAAACTTATTATCAGTCCACTTCCCACGAAACTTATCTGGGTATAATCAAGAAGTACAATTTACTTCCCCCCACTTCTGATTTCTACTGAACAATGTTTAGCTCTAGAAAAATTTCGGATCTAGTTAGCTAGAGATTTCAATGTGTGTGTTAAGATTTGGAACTTCTTGTTTGAGGCAGACCAAAGTAGGTGTTGAGACGAAAGCCAAGGTTAGAAAGAAGCATATCTTGTTCAAAATTCAAGCTGTCGAAGTATCATGTTTCTGTGCTTTAAGCCACTTCAAAATCTTATCTCAAGGTCAAAGAATGCTTTCTTCTAGGATTACTACCAAGTGTGAGCTGCCATGTCAGCCAAAGTTCAAGAGTAGGAGGGTCAACGTAATTCCTGCAGCACCTGACTAGCACATTTCTACAACTGTCTTTTCACTATTCGTGATAACATTGGAGATAATATTATGGTCTGCATGCAAATGTGACTTGAAATATGCTGGCTGTCACCTCCTTACAACACTCTTCCTTATTTATCCAGGCTTTGAATCGGGCAGTGAATGATGTAAAATCATTCACAGGCAGAATTTATTGGATAATATGGCATCCAAATATGATTTTGGGTGCCTCTTATTAAGCTATTGCCTACATGTCATGATCTACCGCCTTCATGGCAGGAACATGTGGCACACTCTTATCTATTTGGGGAATTGGTATCCCATACACGAAATCTTTAGTTCGAGATTGAGAGGGATATCCGAATTCCAAAGGGACTTTTATGATTGTGTCTAGTCTGAATACAGAAAACCAACAATTATAAAAGAAGTGTTGAATTAACGATAGGGCTGATTTAAAGATTGAACCTGTGCTGACTCAACGCTAATGAATGCTCAACCTGGGTGTGAAGGCTTTTGATTGTTAGTACCCCCTAAGAATACGTCACAGTTCACAACCAGTACGAGGCCTATAAAACAAAATGAAACATATGTAAGGTAGATGAGACAAATTCTAACATTATACTAGAGTCAAGAGAGCTCAATTGATGAGATCTGTGGACAAATGCAGACATGCCAGATTTGTTCGAGAAATGTTACAATTCCGTATCTTTCAAAGTAATGTATGCTTTTGCATCCTTTACTTGTGTGATGGTCTTCGAACCTTCTTATATGACTCTTTGTGAGCTTGCGGTATTTGTAATTCTGCTGCATAGTATATTGCATGATCAGCAAGACATTGGTGATATCGAACCATTATGGATCCCTCCCATTTGGATTGTGCCCAGTTTTTTTTTTTTTTTTTTTTTTGCGTCCGAAGTCTAAATGTATGTGGTATTCTTCACAGGTGTTTTTTGCTGACACCCAAATTGCTGCCTGACCTAGAGTATAGTGAAGCATGTAGCATCTTGAATATCATGAATGGTCCATGGATTGAGGAGCCTGCCAAAGGTTAGTGCTCAACATTAGAATCATTTCATATTCTGATTGTCCAAGCTGACAAGAAAAAGTTCTATGTTTTTAGTGTGGAGCAATGGAGAATGTTGGGGTACTGTCGTTGGACAACTGGGCCAAGCTCAATGCTGAAGATCTTTGTGTTCATTGTAGTTGTGATTAAATTGTACAAATTAAAATATCAACTCCTGTAATTAGGTTTGATTGTCCTTTTGGGGATAGTTTATCGTTGCTTGCGTCTTGTAATTAGTCTCACTCAATGTGTTCCAGACATGAGAGAGCTTCGATGAATGCTCACTTATCTTAGTAGTACTCTAGCTGCTGTTGAACTGAGGATTTGAAAGTTAAAACAGTGGTGGACAAACTTCTGTAACTTGAAGTTTCTTGCGTAAACTTTCATTATGAAGAGAGTTCTATTTGAACCAAAATTCTAGAAGTTTATCCCTCATATACAACCAAAACATCATTGCTAGACACTATACACTAGAGTTACTTATAACTCTTATTTATTTTTCTGATATATTAACATAGGGCTACTTATTACTCTATTTCAATTTTCAACGCAATTAGTTTTATATTTAGCATTAATTAATCAGAACTAAAATTTCAATGCACTTTAGTAGTACTGGACAAATCATGAGAATTTTGTTAGGGGGCTTCTATTTCAATATAATACAGATCTTTCAAGATCAGTGGCAAAGCTCTTGAATGAAGCTATACATGAGCCACAATCATCTATATTAAAATCTTCAGTCCAAAACTAAGATACAACTTTTTCACAGGTCAAGTACCAACTTCGAAAATACAATAATAATTTGTCAGCCTGCTAGAGAAGAACATCCATGTAACTGAAGAAATCTGCTTCAGAGTCTTTAAGCCCCAAACTCCTCGTGCATGACGTGCTCCTAAAGCTATTGAATGTCCCCAACAATTTTCAGGAAGCAAAAGCAAAACGTCGAACAAAATTTACAAGCAACTGACTTAAGCATTTGACGGAAGCTTGTAGTCAAGCATCTCTCTAATATTTAACTTAATAGAAGGTCCCATCGATGAGCTAATATGAGCACTTTTCCAGTATACTCCTTTAGCCCCAGTTGGTTTGTTGGCCTCCACTGATTTCTGGAACACACAGATCAGATGTTAAAAAATTGAAGGAAGGCACAAGTAAATCTCTGGTTTTGAGGATAAAGGAACATACAACTGTGGCAAGCAAGTTGATAAGAAGATCCTCCTCCTCAAAGTTTAACTTTCCAAAGGGAATGTGAACTATTCCAGTTTTATCAACTCTAAACTCCACCTTCCCCTTCTTGAATTCCTCCACTGCCTGAAAGATCATAAAGCACAACATTTCAGTTTTCAGTCTCCGTAATTCAATGGTTGCAAATTTTGTTTTCTGCATTAGATTTCCTCATCTCCATGCCCGTCTTCATCAGCAACAGTGCAACACCATTAAAAATCCCCTCCCTGCCTTTTTGTGTGACGAGTTCATTTTTCCCCCTTTCTAGTAATTTCTGGCACAGGGAGTGGGCTTAACGGTGTAAACAAGTCCAAAAGGAAGCAGCTAATTCCTCTGATATACATCACTAGGGCACGATTGTTTTACCTGAGCAATGTTTGGTGTGACAGTACCAGCTTTTGGAGTTGGCATGAGTCCTCGGGGCCCCAAAATCCTTCCGAGACTGGCAACCTGTGGCAAATACCAAGTAAAACTAGTTTATCGGTCCTGAAATCAAGAAGTGAAGATCGGGGGGGGCAAAAACTGACTTAATTTGTCAAACAGCTGATTTCTGTTTTGACCAGACAAGTATATAATAACATCAAATTCAACAAGCATGAAGCATACGCAGACATATCTTCAGCAGCCAACTTTTTGACATTGTTCAAATATAAGGACAGGATTTGACAGAACAAGAGAAAACCTTAGCCATCATGTCAGAAGTTGCAATCAATTTATCGAAGTCCATGAATCCTCCCTTTATCTGTTCTATCAAGTCTTCCCCACCAACTATATCTGCTCCTGCAGCTTTGGCTTCGTCAATCTTGTCACCTGCAAATTTACAGTTCTGGGATCAATTACAAATCCTCGAGAAACAATTAACTAGAAACACAAGGAAAGGACATAATAAGCTCCCTCCAACTGAAAGCCATCCTCTAATTTTCCAGTTTATGATGGCCCGCTACTTATTTGCTTTGAATCTAATGAAGTTTGACATCCTATAACTTATATTTGCTTTCTCTTTTTAGTGAAATTTACAAAGTATAACACTATAAGCATACCAGCCCAAAGGACTAGGAGGATTCATATTTTCTATGTACTGTCCTTTATGATAGCTATAAAAAAAAAAGATGTGGATAGATCCAGGAAGTTAAAGATTATGCAAAAGAGAGGTTTTACCATAAATAAACGTGCATGTAAAAATAAGGTAATACACTCACTACAAAATGTAGTGTCCTACCATATAGTTACAGAATTATAAAAGATGGTTGTAAACTTGTAATGCATCAGTAATACTTATACTGTCCTACATCCCATGAGTATTTTCTATAACAACACATTCAAACTTTTCATGATATGACCAAAATACTAGTTTAAGGACCACTTTCACTACAGCTCCACTGAGCCTGAATGCATAAGTATAGCTTCACAATGCTTCCAATAAGTGCAAAAGTATAATCAGGAGAAATAGCAAGGTTCTTAAAGATAGCCCCATCCTATTTGAAAGCTTTTTTCAAATATTTTCCAGAACTTTTACCATAACAGTAATATTATACAGTGTAAAGAAGTAAACAAGTGCAAGACACAGTTAGCTCTCTATCTTCCTCAAGGATGACAATCAACCACAGATAGTCAAGAGAATGTGGTGCAATTGATTATTTTCACAAATGACATGTTCTCCCATGAGTGGAGATACATGTCCATCCAAGATGCCTAAAGCAACTAGTTCACCCCCAACCCAAGCTAAACGAACTTCCTTGTGTACCTCATGTCCTCATCTATGTGGACAGGTCACAAACAAATTCAGAGCCTTGACTGTGATAGTTACATTTACAACTGAATACAGCCTCCGCTGTGAGAAAAACCAATGATATAAATAACTACATCCAATAGTCAAGTAACTTTAGTAGAAACATTCTCCAAATGCTCCTATATAAGCTAATGCTCACAATTATATGCATTTGCTAAGAGCCCAACAAATAAGACGTACAAGTGTACGACAAAGTATATACATTCTTGTTTCCCAGATATATATCCTCAATTTCTAAGTCATGATGAATACAGGGTACAACTGAAACATACCATAGCTCCAAGCAGGCTTCAGCTGAACACAACTCTAACATTTGACTCTTCATTCTACCACACAACACTTTGCGCAACCTTACTGGGTGAGAGGGATCATCAGCTTATAGCTCCTACTTATATCTTCTATAGTTGACATCTATTTGCTCTTCCTTATCTCCCCTAATGTTTTGATCATAACAGACTTTTCTAAGGACATCACAGTCCATTCAACCTTAGAGGTACCAAGCAAAGCAAATTAGTACAGAACAATCCTGCACATTACATTTGATTAACAGCTGAATCCGAACAATTTGTTGAAGCACATACCTTGGGCAAGCACAGCTATCTTAACAATTGTTCCAGTTCCCTTGGGCAAACTCACCTGTACAACAATACCATTCAGCATCCACACTTTCACGTTCAGTGCATGAATTTCCAAAAAAAAAAGAAGCCATTTCTAGGGGAAGGGGAGATATTTATATTGGAGACCTACAGTTGCTCTCAGCTGTTGATCATTGTATTTAGGATCAATATTCAAACGAAAATGGGCCTCTGCGGTTTCGACGAACTTTGTTGTCGACATTTGCTTCATCAATGATATCGCTGTCTTCAAGTCATACTCTTGCTTGATTTCTCTGAGCCTTTGAATATCTAAGAACCTCTTGGACCTCGTCTGACAATATATCAAACAAGTATCAGAGCACCGATAGTAGAGGGCCTTCCCTAAATAGTCCAAGAAACAAGCATGCTAAACATCCCTCTGGAAAATACTACCAATTTACAGAAGTCCACAGGGCATTTAATTATGTAATATACAGCTTTTCACCACCTCATGGAACAACAACACATTTTGTCCTCTAAATCTTAAATCATGAAAATAAGCTAATCAACAATAGCATCTTAAATTAATCAAATGAAACAGAACTATAACATATATTGATAATGTTTTACACTCTAGATGCAAATTGTACCTATTATTACCCTTCCTCAAGAATCCAATCATAAAGCAGGACTTCTAAACAACACCCTCATATCATCACAACTATAAACGTAATTATAAATACAACCCAATTATAATCCACCAGTAAAGTGATAATAACAATTGCAGCAAAATTGGAGACCTTACCCCCCCAAAAAAAAAAAAAAAATTTAAAACAATGAACACACAAAATTCCAGTAATAATTAAACCAACTAATTAGTATTACCCTATCATCTACATCACATTACTACAATCCACAAAAACAAAAATTAAGTACAACCTAGAACCAGAATCAATCAGTAAGCATCAAATTCCCCAAAATTAAAACTGAATATACATATAAAAGTGGTAAAAAATGATAAAAAGTGATACTCTATCTCTCTTCAAAGGCAAAGCAGCTTTGCCAGTCTTAGGCTTAGTAGACTTAGGCAAAGTCACAACACCACCACCACCACTTTCTCCCTCCTCTTCTTCAGTCTCAGCAACCTCAGCTTCAGCAGCAACTGCAGCAACAACAACATGTAAAGAACCAAACTTTGGTTGTTTCTGGGAATTTACATCAACCCATTTCAGACATTTTCTTTCTCTTTGATTCAGAGTTAATGGGTATAAAGAAGAATTGAGAAAGAAGGGTTTATGGGTTTGAAAAGAGGTGTAAAAGGCGAGGTCTTGCTGGTAATTGAAAGATGAAGAAGCAGCATAAGAGAGGGTAGATGGAGGTGCAACAGAGGCCATTTTTTTTTGGTTTTGGTCAGTCTCACAGAGAGAGTGAAGTGAACGAAAAAACTGATTTTGGCTATCTATCCAAATACAACCCAAAATTAAAAAAAAATTGAGGAGATAAGAATAGGAAGAGACTAGTCACTAGAGACTAGAGAGGGACAACAAGGGATGAGGAGGAGAGAGATTGAGAAGGATGATCACAACTTTGCAAATGGTTGGGCCGTTGTGCTTTTTTTTTTTTTTTTTTGTTCTTCTGGGGTTTAGGGTGTGTGCATGACCCATAAACTGTTCTTGGCCCAATGTGGAGGAGAACTCGCTTACGATCTTAGGACTTCGGGTATGTTCTCTTCGCAAAAGTAAGGCGAAATTGTGAGTTTTTTCTTGTTTGGTTTGATTTAGGTCTAGTTGGAATCTTTCGCTTCTGGTGTAAAGCGACTTTGCGATGATTTTACCAAAAGATTCATATGATTGAACGGAATGTTAATACCTTATCGTAGACAAAGTCGTAAAGGATAAGAAATTAAATTTCATTTTTACTAATGAAGACCAATTTATGCTCGAGTAGTTGGTTTGGTTGAAATAAAAAAAGATATCATTGGAAGTCTAATTTTATAGGTAGTGGAAAAATAGTGGTATTATTTGGTTAACAAAAATATGGGAAGTCACACTTTATAGGAAATTCCACTTCCTACAAAATGGAGGAAGTTGCTTACCTAGGTCTCCCGAGCTAAGTGGAACTTCCTATGGGATTTAACTTTTCAGGTTCAACCAAACAACATTTCCACTTCCTAGTAAATGTAAATGCTTATACATATGAACAATTCCTTCATAGGAAATTCTACTTCCTATGATCAACCAAACAACACCTAAATGAGAGTATAATCCGTTACTATGTTGGTCAACAGTTCAAAATCAACCTATCTATAAATCTATTAAAACATACATAAAATAAATTAATGGACCTAGTTATAAACCAAATTCATTTTAACTTTTCAAGTCTCAAACTAGTTATTAGGCCCGGGTTATACTTTGAGATGATAACACTAAGTCACGAGATCAAACCCTATCAATTTCTAATATTTTTTCATTGTACGTGGATTACATGGAGTAAAATTCTCTTAGAGAGAGCGTCACGTGGCATCGTTCCTTGTTTAGGAACGCCTTTTAATATATTAGTATATATAGTTTAATTTACATACTCCTAGTAATAAGGATCCATAAGACATATTGTACAAGTGTCTAGTTTTTTTTTTTTTTTTTTGTGTAGAGAAAGCCACACGAGCAAATAATTCAGACGGAAGTTGATCCCAAATCTTGGGCACCACCTCCCAAGACTTTAATCAACTAAGCTAGTTAATATCCACAATGTCTAATTTTCTTGGCCAAGCGGACCACAGCCGACATTCGACAACAATATGCGCCTAGGCTCCTAGCCAAGCCAGCCTGTGGCCATCTTTGACTTGATACGAAAAATATTCGATTTCTCAGTAGACGTTCAAAATGAACCTAAATTTTATTAGTAGTAGAAAGCTTAAACAATTTAACTAAAAAAACGACTTGTTTGTTGTTTGTCCATTACATTACATGCCAGTTGCCACACTTTGATGCTAACAGGATGGCCTTTTCACTCTTTTTTTTCTTCTCATGCAACTTCATCCACACCACACCTTCTCCTTCCTTTGTCTTCACTCACTCACTCACTAATTCAATCAAACACTCCACCATTCCCACTAACACAACAAACCCAATCACACAAGTTGAGAGATGGCCATTGTTGCTTTCTCTCTCCTCCCTTCGTATTCTCCACCATTTCTTTCACCTCCTCTCAAAAACCACCATAACTTTCCATCCATAAAAAAACTCTCAATCACTTTCTCTCAAGCACATCCTCAAAAATTCTCATTGACCCCCCTACAAAACCGCCGTCTCTCGTCGACACAGATATTCTCTGGCAGCGGAGATGGCGGAGGAATTAGTGGAGGTGGTGGCGGTGGCGGAAATGATGGTGATGGAGATGCAGAGGAGAGAAACAGAGCAGAAGCAGTTATTGCCATTGCAGAGGTGGGAAGATCATTGGATAGCTTGCCTAAAGACTTGGCTGTGGCTGCTGAAGCTGGTCGGATTCCGGGTTCGATTCTTCGCCGTTACCTGGACTTAGAGAAGTCTCCTATTTTCCGGTGGTTACTTCAGTTTAGTGGGTTTAAAGAGAGGTTGCTTGCTGATGATCTTTTCTTGACTAAAGTTGGAATTGAATGTGGTATTGGAATGTTCACTAAGGTTGGCATTGTTGATAACTTTTATTCTATTTCTTTGGTACATACAAATTTACAAAGTGGGGTCTTTTGTAAAATCAAGTGAAGTGAATGAGGCGTAAGGCTAATTCTACTATGATCCAATCTAATCTAATATATAAGCTATTGAAACAATTCAAACATATCTTAAGAAGTTAGTTTAATATATATGAACTTGAATTGGTTTTTAAAGTGATTATATAACTCATAATGTTTAATTGATAATACCAAATGACAAAAATGTTATGTTGAAAAGGTGTTCAACTATTCATATTGATAACTGACCAACATATTTTGTTGCTGTGTTACAGCGACTAGTGCTCTAGTAATGCATTGCCATTACTACCTCTATTCGATTTTAGGTGTCACATTACTAGTTCAAATTATATTACAAGTACGACAATTAATTTAGGACGGCGAGAATATTGTTACTTTTTGATATATTAATCTTTCATCTTAATGTCCATTCTTTTCAATATGATAAGCTTATAACACTGACTAAAAAAATTATGTTCTTGATCTCCAGACAGCTGCAGAGTTGGAGAAACGTAGGGAAAACTTTAAAAAGGAGCTAGACTTTGTCACAGCTGATGTGGTATGTATGCTAAAGTGATTAGTTCAGAATTCAGATCATATTCTGTTAATTTTAACCCATGTATCAAAATTTTGTTTTGCTGTTAGATAATGGCTCTGGTTGCAGATTTCTTGCTTGTCTGGCTTCCTGCACCCACCGTTTCCTTGCGACCACCTCTCGCACTCAGTGTAGGACCTGTGGCGCGGTTTTTCTATGGTTGTCCTGATAATGCATTCCAGGTTCATTTTAACCATATGCTACAGATTTTTAGTAGCTTTTCTTAGCTTATTACAAAAGGATGCAAAATGTATCAAGTCTTACTTTGACATATTGAATTATACTGCAGATTGCCATGGCCGGAACTAAATTTTCATTGCTACAGAGAGCTGGTGCTCTAATTGTATGCTGCTCACTCATCTCATATAAGCATAGTACTTCAAAAATTTTACAAACAGCAAAAGATTTTATGAACTTAATTATCATATCTTTGTTTGTTTTGTAGCGTAATGGAGCTAAACTTTTTGCTGTTGGAGCTAGCTCATCTGTGGTCAGTTCCTACTGAGAGACTGATTGCTATGTTTCTTCTATGTCTCTTCTAGTACACCATTTGCTTAAAGATCAATCAAACTTCACATACTTTCATGTTAAAGGAATAAATCTTTTGAAGAGATGGTAGGGGTTTAGCCCAACAATTTGGGTATGAAACAGGTTTAATTAGTTTCGAGTTCTTGTTATATAGTGCCCTAGTGGGAAAAAATGGGTTGAAGTTCATTTTTCCCCACTGCATAACAAGAAAATCAACTAATTAGATCTGTTTCAAACCCCTAAGAAAATGAAATTGGAACACATAGAACATGTCACCAACAAAAAATATTAACTCATAAATGACGATAGGGACATCATTGAGACACTTGTAAAACCACATGGACACAGTAAAAAGTTTGAAAAAGGTGACACAACTTCGATTCTAAACAAAATAAAAAATCCAAAAACGAACAATTCCCCTCTTTGTTTTATAGGAGTTATCATTCAAGCACGCTAACAAACTCAAGGTGAGCTCTATCCTTTTCAGATTGGTACAGGAGTAACAAATATGTTGATTAATGTACGAAAGGCGGTTGATAAATCCTCCTCCGCTGAAGCAGAAGATATTCCAATGGTGGCAACCAGTATTGCTTATGGTGTATATTTATCAGTTTCTGCCAACCTTAGGTATATATATGTGGATTATGGTCTGCACTGGGAATAGTACAACTTTTCCATCCTTCATCACATCCATTACATTTTATGGAATATAACCTTTAATGTCTTCTTTTCCTATAGGTACCAGCTGATAGCAGGGGTTATCGAACAACGACTTCTCGAGCCAACGCTACATAATCGTAAGCTTCTATTGAGCGCGGTCTGCTTTGCAGTTCGGACAGGAAACACATTTTTAGGCTCATTGATGTAAGATGGATATGCTTTTCTTTTAGTTCTTGATTTTGTAGTCTAGATATTTTCTATATAATGAGTTACATGTTGTTGTCACTACTCACAGGTGGGTGGATTTTGCTCGTTTCATCGGAGTTCAAAGGACACGAGCTTAATTAAACTTTAGGCCATGGATCATTTTGATCATGAATTATTGAGGCTGTTTTTTGCTTATTGTTTCAATGGTCTCATATATCGGTGAATAGTTGTTTCTTCCTCTTTAATTTCCTCTAAAATGTAGGATGCAATAGGTCATTGCAGCATTGTAGTTTTGCCTTATTCTTGTGCTAGAGATTCTGCAAGCTATTATTGTAGTATCAGGGTATTCATATTTGTTGGGAAATCCCTCAGTTCTGTTTCCTTGTATTTTTGGGAAGGAAGCTTTGTAATACTATTGAATTTCTTCAAAGAATGGTATTGGTATGGAAAGTTCCTTGCCCTTCATGAAAACAGGGCCGTTCCTGACATTTTATAGGCCCGGGGTGAAACTAAATCTCAAGGCCTCTTATATATAGTGGCAAACAAAAGTTTCGCGACTAATTAGTACTTCCTTTGACAATTACACGACAAAATAAGTATACTATGTTTTTTTTCTTCAGCACACATCAAAGTCATATATCTAAATAGTATTAAAGTCAAAATAGGAAATATGTTAAAATGAATAATAGGAACTTGTAAAATGAATTACTTCCTTCGTCTAAAATCACTTCTTACACCTATAAAGATACATAACTTCAACGGATTAGTATCAATTGTTATTTTATTAAAGTAAAGGTAGATATGAGAGATAGCAAAGTGGTTATTTTACTTGGAGAAGAGAGAACGGTGGTTCATGTTTGTTGAGGAAAAAAAAAAGATTAAAATAACAATGGGTTGTATCCAAAAATAAAACTGCAAAGGGTAAGTAATAAAAATAAAAAAGTGTAAAAAAAATATTGTGGGATAGAGGGTATAAAAAGAAAAAATGTAGATAAAAAAATGTAAAAAGAAGTTTAATATAGAAAAGCAAACCATTGCACAAAAAAATAGAAAAGCAAACTTTCTATCCTTATGGGATTTGAACCCTTGTCTTCTAGACTAACAAGTGTAAAGCAAACCACCAAGCCAAACTTCATTTTGTTTACTATGGTTGTTGTTTCTTACCTTTATTACAAGTTTTAAATCAAAACAACCTCCAGGACCGGGCTTGCATGAAATGCAATGATCAATTAGAAGTCAACTTTAACTATTAATATACTGAAAATATACATAAGAATATATGAGGTAAGACAGCCTCACACTAATTAACTCTAAGAGGCTTATCAACCCGAAAAACATAAGAAATAACCCTTTAAGTAATTAAGACATTAAGTACATCCTTACTATGTTTGTCAAATAACTATCCAAGAAAAAAGTTATGCTTTCTTCGAGTGGCCAAAAGGGAAGTCCCGGTCGCTGACAGAACCTATGATACAAAATATCATATGCAACTACATTATATCATACATGACGTGACTACTCATTAAGACCAATCAAATAATTTATATAAACCATTTTTATTCAATTTAATTAATATATAAGGAACCTATGGACTAATAACATCTTATATTTTCTTTTTTTTGTTAGATAAAATGTTTATGAAAAATTATATATAAAGTCCTACGTGCTGGCAATAAGAAATTAAAAGTCGAACGATTGAGATACAACTGAATATTAATAACACCGATCTGCATGTGAATTTGTTATCAATTCTCAAACTAATGTACTGCCATAATAATAGAGAATATATTTAAGGTTCATTGTTAATTTGGTTGCATATATCCCAACCGAATACTTTTAAACGAAGTATTTCGGGTTGCAAATAAATATCAAATACATTTCCTAATATAGTATTAATTTAGGAATTTATGACATAATCATACGTCAATCAATATAATTAATACTTATTAATTGCTTAATATTTTCATTCCAAGCTTATATCATTTCCCATAAATGAAAAAAAAAAGTATAAAAAGTGAAGAGATTCACTAAACTATAATAACCTCTCATGCAATTGGGAACAGGGATTATCTTCCACGCCTCATAATCTGTTTTCTCTCCCCATCAAATTGCAAAAAACAAATAGAAATTCTCATCAAATTTATTTTTCCTCTCTCAATTTTCTTCCTTGCTAAGGTTATCTTCCTGATCTTTCTCCATTTTTTTCCTTTCATATTCTTGTAAATTGTAATAATGCCTTGAGTTTTGATGCTTGATCAACTACTCGTTAGATGCATATTTTCGATGTAATTCTTCTTAATTGTTATTTCATTTTCATAATTTCTTATATATCGTGGAACTCCTTTTTGATTTGCATATTAGAATCAAATAATCTTAATTATGATTTTTGTCAATGGTATAGAAAATGTGATTAGTCAAATATTCGGGATTCAAATTCCTGAAAATCGAATACCTTAATTTTCAAAACCTTAGTAATCCAAATTTCTTTGTTTTAAGATCTGATTGTCCGTTTTATCTTATGAGAATGCAGTTGATTTCCAGGTGCTATAAACCTAATTCATGCATTAATTTTGCAAATGTCATAGTATTTTAAAATGTAAATCAAATGTAACACCACATTTTGCTGATTGTATAATGTAGTGAAGTAATCTTCGTATTTGTTACGTTATCATCGTTTAATGATTAAATGTGACAATGAAAGAATTGTTGAATCACATTTGTCCTAGAAATTCAGCTTCATGTAAGCTAATGTTTAAGGTCTAATTTCTAGCACGTAGATATTGTGTGCAACACAAATATTTTCCAATTACAATAAGACATCAAATAACAGTATGTACTAGGTTTAATTTCAGATTGTTGGAATTAGACGAAGCAAAAATGGGGCTTTCGTTTGGCAAGCTGTTTAGCAGACTTTTCTCTAAGAAGGAGATGCGTATACTCATGGTAGGTCTCGATGCGGCCGGTAAGACTACCATCTTGTACAAGCTCAAGTTGGGAGAAATTGTCACCACCATCCCAACCATCGGTAAGTGCATCTTTGGCGCTTTCATAGCTAATGATGTGGAAGCTTGATGGGGGTTGTTTTTACTGTTGATTTTAATATGTCTTTGTTAACAAATCAGGATTTAATGTGGAAACTGTGGAGTACAAGAATATCAGCTTCACTGTTTGGGATGTTGGAGGTCAAGACAAGGTATATATTATCATTATGTATATATTCCCTCCTCTCCCGTGTTAAGCTTCTCTTCTGCTTTTTTCAAAGTCATACCTCATAAATTTTGATCACAAATTGTCACCAATATATATAAGAAAAACATAGCCAGCCACGTGAGATCTTGTTAGCTTCGTCTAAATGTGTATATTCAAATGTACAATTAACTTATCATGGCATGTTTTATGCACATTAACTTTGATTTTAAGAATTTAAGCTACAATTGTCTTGGAGAAATACACTCATACAGGTTTAGGTTTGTCTTGATCCATGGCTAGCTTGGCATGTTCGTATTAGTGAAGTTCAAAATTTGATAGAACATTATTTCTGGCATTCAGAAGAAACTTTTGAGATGGTTTTTTTCTTTTACAAAAGAATTTCATCACACAAGTTACAAACTTAATTTCCTGGATTCCAGATTCGCCCACTGTGGAGACACTACTTCCAGAACACACAAGGACTCATCTTTGTGGTTGATAGTAATGACCGAGACCGTGTAGTTGAAGCAAAGGATGAGCTTCACAGGATGCTGAATGAGGTAATTGAATTATCCTCCTCCGCTAATTATAGACTAGAGGAACTTTAGTTCTGCATTTGAAATGATTTGATGTCGCATTGCAGGATGAATTGAGGTATGCTGTGCTGCTAGTGTTTGCTAACAAGCAAGATCTCCCTAATGCAATGAATGCTGCAGAAATTACTGACAAGCTCGGTCTCCACTCCCTCCGTCAACGACACTGGTAATGGCACTAGACTGTCAATCATCTCACTTATAGGTGCATGTCAATAAGTTGTTCTGTTTTTCTAAGCAAAATCCAACTCCTGGTGCAGGTATATCCAGAGTACATGTGCTACATCAGGTGAAGGGCTGTATGAAGGTCTCGACTGGCTGTCGAACAACATAGCAAGCAAGGTAAACTGCAAGACGTGCAATATGCGCAATTGGTTCTTGTCATTGTGATTGATCAAGGGTTACAACTAACTCTGTTTAATTGTCTTCTTTTACTGGCAGGGTTAAAGGAATACTTACCTGGTTCACATTTAGAGCAAGGATAATGTAGCTCTCACCGGCATCTATGAAGCCTTTTTTTTATACAGCATATTTAGTTAAGTGATAGGTTATGTCATTTGCTTCGTGTAGTGTAAATTAACTTTGAGACATGAGATTGATTACTATCATCTATGGAGTAATACCATAATTTTGTCAGAGCCTTTTTAGATCTCTGTTTGTTAGGAATCTGGGTGTTGTAGTTTGATTAATGCGGAACAAAATCAATGAAATAATAAGGATGAGAAAAGCAATAAAGAAGAGAACAAAAGAACACAAGGATTTACGTGGTTCGGTCAAAATAGACCTACGTCCACAGGTGGGGGATTCGAGCTTCTTCACTATGATGGAGAAAACAGAGAGAACAATTACAAGGAGTCCTAAATTCTAGAGGCTAAAAGTGTTTCATAAGTTGTGTTTAAAAATAATGAACACCAAGAGGTCCTTTTATAACATAAGGAACCCCGCACAAAAAACCCTAGAATATACTCCGCACAAAACCCTAACAGAAAATCCGACTCGGAAACACGTCTCGCAAACCGCGAGGCGCGGTGATGGCCGCGAGACGCGGTGGATGCCGCGAGTCGCGGTTTCTACCGCGAGTCGCGGTATGCTCTCGTCAGCTCTTCGTAAAACGGGCGTAACTTTCTCGTTTCTCAGCGGAATTAGGCATATGACCTGTCGTTGGAAAGCTCTTTGAACAAGCTTTCACCTCCAATTTGAATCACATCAAAACCATTTATAGTTTGAAAGATATGTGCATTCAAAATCACCCTTATGACATTCACAAGATTTCAAGTCATAATTAACACTGTTAATGGAGCTCTATTCTATAAATTATAATGGCCGCCCTACCTAAATGGCTAAACCATTCATCTTCGGGAGACGTTGACTCGCAGCGAAGTAGAGATGACTAATGTTAAAAGTCTGGTTATTTGTAGAAGAGTTCTCCATCGACATGTGAGGAGGATTCACAATCTTGAGAGGTTTAACTGAAACACGGGCTCATACAATTTTTTTGAAATTCTAGCAGACTCAAATCAAATTCTTTAAGCTTTTCAACAAATAAATTTCAATCCTGGTACAATTTTTTGATATGCAAATTGTGGTCACCCTTGTAGTCACTATTAACCGGGAGTTGTTGATAGCCTAGTACAATTGCGTTAATATATCACATTTTTTGTCAGAAACGACCTAATAAATGTCCACTTTTAAAAATAACTACCTTATTTTTACAAAAAAAACCACCTTAAAAGTTCCAAAACCTTAATTAGCACTACCAATTAATAGAAGACGTTAATAGCATCTGTCAAGGGGCCTCACTTCCCCTGCCCCTTCTTGTTGTATAATGACTAGAATACTTCTCTCAAGCAACGACCCTCCACCTTTCTTTTTCAACTTTCATTATTTCTATCTCTCTTGTTTTCTTCCTCCTGAAAAATTCACTTTGCACTGAATCCAAATCTTCAATCATCGTCATTTTCCCCTCCCAATTTCCTTCCTCACTCAGCATAAAATGGTCATTGTCATTGACCACAAGAAGGGAAAAAAGATGCGTTACAAAAGGGGATCATGGAAAGAGGAAAAACGCTTCTTGCACTTAGCAAAGAGGAAAAGCTACAATAATGGTCAGCAATTTTCCAAGATTTCCCAACACGAGGTTGGATGCCATAGTCACATTTGGTTGCAACCTCACAAGCTGGTTGGTAGCTTGAATTTGACATGATCTCAATAAATACCAAATTAATAAGAGGAAAAACTACAACAATGGTTAGCAAATTTCCAAGATTTCCTAATATGAGGTTGGATGCCACAATCACATTTGGTTCGAACCTCACAAGCTGGTTGGTAGCTTGAATTCGACATGATCTCAACAAATACCAAATTAAATTTAAGTTGAACGCTTTCTCCCGAAACAAACCCTAGAATTGACGCAATTGATAACACTCTAAATTTCGAGTGCAAAACCCTAATTTTGATAACTCAATTAATCAAAGTGCACATATTCGTACAAAACCCTAAAATTGATTAATTGAAACTTTTATCCAATAATACATACATTTCCCAACAAGAGGGGGTTAAATTTCGTATGAGAATCTCGTATCTATCTTCAATTGGGTGAGAATTAAATTTGAGAAGTGGAGTTTATGTGTTCTAAGTCTGCAAAAGAAAGGAGGAAAGTAGGGGCCCTTAACAGACGTCATAACCTACCTAACATTTCTGTAAATTGATAATGCTAATCGAGATTTTGGAACTTTTAAGTTAATTTTACAAAGAAATTTTTACAAAGTAGTTATTTTCAAAATAGATATTTATCAGGTAGTTTATGATAAAAAGGCTAATGTATCACTCATCCTCCCCAAATTACTACATCCACACGTCCGTATGATGAGATGCATACGCTCTCTTCCCCTTCTTTCACAATGACAGGATAACAAAAGGAGAAACTGAGAGAAGCAATTGTCTTGTGCCAAGGCAACAGCAGCACAAAATTAGTGGGCTGGTTCTTCGATGCAACGCCTAAAACAAAATTCCAAAAGAATTGGAAAGGAATTGCAGGGATGAAACCTAAAAAAGAGAAGAGAAGCAGCTTCAACTCAGTTGATGAAGACATCCTACCTATTATCTTCTCATATCTCCACCTCTTCGACCTCGTTCGTTGCTCTGGCGTCTGCAAATCATGGTTTCTGCTCCTTCCTATAATTCATTAATGAATTACTGTATTTTATACTTTTATTTGATTTAACCAGACTAATTAAAATCTTAGATATTAATATGATTGTTTGATTTATTTTCTGTTTTGATTATGCATTGCACCTTCAGCTTTTTTGCCCAATTATAAGTTTATAGCCTAGTATCATTATCTGATTTTGTACTGCCGAACTATCCAAAGCCTTTGTTTCGGCTTCTATGAGGAGTCAGACATGGTTCATTTGGTGTGGAATGTTGGGTGTGTTTGGTTGGACGGAAAACATTTCCAATGGAAAACCATTTTCCGGAGGAAAGCTCAATTCTAGATTGATTTTCCATTGTTTGGTTGCGAGGGAAGTAACTTTCCTTTGAACTCATGTTCCTTTGTTTGGTTGGATGGAAAGGAAAACTTGATTAGTAACCCTTATCTCATGTTATGAATTACTAATATACTTACTATTGACCTCATAACTAAAAAAGCATAATCTTCCTATTATAAAAATTCATTAGGAGTTCTAGTTACATATTATTAGTACCATAAGATGAAACATTACATTATCCAAAAAAAGTATCAATATTTAGTGACTTCATCAAATCCACAAAAGGGTTTCTTCCTTTCGCCCCATACATCATATTGTTTTGAAGCTATGATAATGTCAAAATTAAATACAAAGCAACTAACAATAGTTAGAAAGAGATAAGGAGGGTGAGGTATATCTCAATGAAGAGATTTCACAAAATTTTGCAACCACAACCTACGGAGAGGGACACTCAAAAATGCCTTCGCAAGCATTTCCCGCTCAATCAAATGATCAAACACAGCAACATGAATTGCCTCTTCAACTTCATCCATCTTCATTATCTCCTCATAAAGCTTATTTACGTCATGCTGATTGTCTGAAATCTTCTTAAGTGCACTCACAACTTCCTGTAACTGAGAAGATATATGTCTTGTATCCCTTAATCTTCATCCTCAACTCAGGACCTCTTATGATGTGACCTAGGTTCAGAAGAAGTGCCACTCTAGAACTTTGTAGCTCCACCTTCAGCAGACGTACTAGGCTGCTCACTCGATGCACTGACATCAGCAAATGTCTTAGAGAAGCTTCTTGTTAGCAATGTCTTTCCCAACTACTATTGCCATCTCCTCGTACATGTCAACTTTTTGGTTCAAGTATTTCAATATCAAAGCAAGGAGAAATAAAAGCAATATTACAAGAAGCATTAAACAGTACTAAAATGACAACTATTTATGTGTAAATCTTGTTACTCAAAACTGCCAATAAATCATAAGCAACGTTTCCATTCATCAAAGCAACATACACATACTTCTGCCATGCGTACACCAAAATTGCCTAGAACATGAATACTCACATACTTGGAGGCTCCTCTTAAGACCAACATGGACACTACTAGTATAATTGATTTTCGGGCAGTTAGTTGTCTATTTGACTAGTATGTGCCTAATGTTGTGGAATGATAGGAGTTATTTTGTTCTTGATTAGTTGATTAATGCGCCTTGCATTTTACCGTGAGCGTGTTTTGGAGTTATCTTTGTGCTCTTGATTCAGTACTGACCTACCTCTTTTTCCTTTTCTCTAGGAATGTAATCATTAGTAGATCAAGATTATTGCATTCGCTGTACCTTAAGCAATGGGCTAATGAGGCCTCCAACTCGTCGTTTGATATGGGTCGACCGTTGAATGTAATCATTCAGGATTTGGCAATGCAGCATCATAGGTCTGTTCTTGTTCAAGGTTCCATCTCTGTCGATCAATGGAAAGGTCATTCAACCGGGTAAAGTCATCTATACTTTCTTTGATTTTATTCCTGGTTTTTTGGTCAGTTTTCATTTGGCAACCAAATATCATTAGAATTTATGCATGAATTATGATTGAGTTAAAAGCTTCCTTATCGGAAAGGGGGAGAAGTTTTTATGTCTTGCACCTCCATTAGGGTAATGAATGTTCTACTATGTCCTGTCTCTATCTCACAAGGATTTTTCTACAAAGAACAAATATTTCTAATCTTGCACTTATTTAGGGTTGGCCAATGTCGAATGAAGATGGGTTTGATTCTTACCGGTGTAGGTGACAAGGTATGGTTCCTTTATTCCTATTGTGCTCTGCTATCTATTTTCTATCATGGTCACAGATGTAGATCTGGTCACTGCCACCACAATCCATGATCGTTACATACCATTTCTTTTGTGACGCCAGGTTATGCGTTTATGGTCATCAGAAAATTACAAATGCATGGAAGAGTACTCTCTCTCTGGCCTGGCTCCTTTGATTGATTTTGATTTTGATGAGAACAAGGTAAAGAAGCACCAGAAGTGTAGTATTGGTGAACTGTCTTGTGGTGATTAATGTCAAATCTATTATGTTTCAAAGGTTATCATGAGATCAGCTTGGCTGTTGAAGAGGCCCACTGGCTGTAGGAAATGCAATGGACCTAGCACTTGGCTTCATCTTTTGTTATTCCCTAGTTCCATTTTGTAGACTGTATTGTCTAGCTGCTGAAGATTGATCTGTTGACATAATTGATTTCTTGATAGCAAGGTCATGACCCTTTGTGGTGTTGTCTAATTTCCATAGGTTGTTGGTTTGACTGGGACCCGTATCTGTATATGGAGGCAACATGGAAAACGTACTATATTTCCTTCACATGAAGGCACATTCACAAAGGGCTTATGTATGAGGTATATCAGTCATGTCTTCTTATTAGCAATTTATGTACTTCTTAATGTAAAGAAAGGTGTTTCTGTTGATGAAATCATGCCTCTTTAGCTTCTTTATGATGACGTCATGCAACTAGTGATAACTATGTCCATATGAGTATTCTTGATAAAGCAGTGAAAGAGTTTGAGGTTCTTATCATACGTATTTGGAACTGCATCCTTGTGAAATGACCACTGACTAATTTCCAAATGGACTATAATTCATGAAACCACCATGCTCTCAACAGCTAATAATAGTTGATCCTTTTGATAAACTGCAAATGCTACAATTATTTCTCCTATCGTTCAACCCTTTTTACCAACACCTGCATGGCTAAAAGATCTTGAAATAGTTTTTTTTTGTTTGTTTGTATAGCTCTATTGTTTGAAGCTTATTTCACTCAGTGCTAATTTCAGCTTCAATGCCGTATTCTTATCATCGACTGCTGAGAATTTGTCCTTCAATCTCCTGTTGTCTTATAGTACATATTATAAAATTTAGCAAATAAATATAGGAGATAGTGTCTTGTTCATATAGAGGTTCGTGTTTTCCTTCTAACGCGTGTTGTCTATGCTTAGAGACAGAAGTGTATCCTGTGATTTCTGTTCTTATCTGTACGTTACATGCTTGCTGGTCTTGCATTGTATAATAAGTTATCAAGGTCTAGAGGTATGTAAACGGGAAAATATAGCTAATAATCATGATGATTTCATCAATGAAAAGGCACAGTTTGTAAGTGCTATGCTACCAATTCAGTGCTTGGAAGGACATTATCTTCTGAAATGTTTTAAATGCCACGCTTTATGGTGTTTCAAGTTTATGCATGGTTGAATATTTTAAAAGTTCCTGTAAACCCAAGGGGAAATATTCCTTGAATTGTCTGTTTCTTTTCCAATTACAGCAACTACTAGTCTACACATTTTACCATTGTTATTTGTGGTGCTTACATGTGTTGTTACGTTGTGTTCGTAAAGGTACTTGGATCCAGAGGCTGTTGTTGGATGCGAAGACGGCACAGTAAGGATATTTGACATGTATAGTAAGACGTGTTCTCGAATAATTCGGTAATTTGTCCTATGCTCCCTCCCGTCTCTTTTGTAGTGTTTCTCACGGGAGGCTTGTATTTGATCTAAGTGACATACATCACTATGGACTGAAATTTTCCTACAATGATTTTGAGTGAGAAGACTGAGATCTGCCTCATCCTTTCACCTTTCCCAAGTTGTTCATGTGTCAGATTGTTCTTCTACCGGTGGTCAACTTTAGAACTTTGGTATTGATTTCACATTCTCCGTCAGAGTAGAAAATTGGATATTAAAAAAACTTATCATTGCTGTTCATGTGCCATGTCTTTCCCGCCTTTTTATTCTTTGGCTAGGGGCGCATTCCGTTCCCCTTAAGCTTCAGGAAAAATAAATTCTAACAAATTCAGATGAGTTCAAATAAGTTCCAACAAGTTAGAAAAATGAGTTCAGCATTGATTGTCACTTTTTCTTTTAGTAATTTCTGGAGTCTCTTATCAAACTGATCCTGCTACTAACTGTGTTCTTCATCTTGCAGGATGCACTCTTCTCATGCAACTTGTTTGGCATTGGGAGAGGACCAGCTGATACTGAGTGGTTCAGCTTGTGGAGGTGTAGCTGTATCTGGCCTAGTATCTGACCAGCGAGTTGCTACGCTGAAGTGTGCCAATCTTAGAGGTTCTGTTTTTTTTTTCATTGTTTATGCAAATTGCTGCAATTAGTTACAGAATTGACTAAATTATTAACAAGAACTTACAAATTACAATTGGTCATGAGGAGAAAATTATGTTCTGGACTTCAGGACTTGAAATTAGTAGTTATTCTTGAAATGCTATATTCTCCCTCCATCCCAAAACAAGTTAACTACTTCTCTTTTGGGATGTCCCACAAAGAAGTTAACATTACTATGTTAGCAACTTTTTCCCCTCTACTCTTTCTTTAAAGTTAGGCCCTTCTTTTCTCCTCCACTCCACGTTCATTCATGTCATCTTCTGTTCATCAGGGTCTTGCGTAAAGACTTTGTGCTATAATGCTTCTTCTCAATTGGTAATTGCTGGATCGATGAATGGTTGGGCTGCTTGTTGGGACCTTAGGTATTGCTCTCACAACTCTATCAATATTCAAAGCTTTGCAACATCATGATTCCTTTCTTGCTTATCAATTACTCGAACAGAGTTTAGAGTTGTTGCACTTAAATTCTTTTGAATTGCAATACATCGACTTTCCCACTATTTATGTACTAACATCGATCATACTTTTTATTAAAATATAATGACAAATCTTAGTTTACGGATTCATCTCAATGTACATCTTTAGATATAAATTATGTGTTAGAGAGCGTGAAAGTCTGATGAATGTATTTCAGGCTGACCGCTGATGTACTTATCATGTGCTTACCAATTTGTAGGACAATGGAATTGCTGTGGGGGGCACGGGTGAGCCCTAACGCTATATATTCAATGCAATATCTCCGAGCTGACAAATCGACGCTAGTCGTTGGTGGCGTGGATGGTGTTGTGCGTATTCTGGACCAGAATACCGGTGAGATCCTCACAAGATGTGTAATGGAACCTAACAAGGCCGAATCAACTTCAATAAATAGCTTGTATGGTTTCGTCGAGAGAAAGAAGGTGAAGAGAATAACTAACGACGAGACCATCAGTGATATTCCTTTAACTGCTCGGCCGCCCATAAAGTGCTTAGCTGTTGGGATGGGAAAAGTCGTTACCACTCATAACACTAAGTACATCAGAATGTGGAAATTCAACAAGTGTGAAAATTAGTGGTCATATAATCTTGTTGCTCATATTTTACCATAATTCCACCTTTTTTTTGGTTATTAAGATAAGGAAATTAGGAAGAGCTTAAAAAAAACTCCAATCTAATTCATTATTTCATATGTACATGAGCTAAACATCAGCTTATTAAGATAGATAATCCTATTTTAGTTAGGGCCGATCATTCCCATTTTGATTCCAAGAAATATATGTCCAAATGAGAAATAGTTGAACCTTGTTGCAATGACATTGTGCTTTTCCGTTTTAGGTATTGTTTATAGAATGAGAGTCAACTTTATAGCAAGGATATATTCTTATATGGTTATAGGGATAGACTTCATTCTCTTTGCTCATGAGGCCTATTGAACTTTTCTCTACAGTGATATCTAACATCTTTGCTATCTTTATTTTTATTTTTTTTATTTTGGTGAAGAATAGAAGCCAGTTATATAGATAGGTTTAGAAGATTACAATCCGAAGTCAAATAAGACATACAATAACTAGGAGGGTAGGGGAATATCCTAGTTACTGCACAATCATAGACCATAATTCTACAGTTCTTAGCTATTGCATTCGCTACTTGATTGAAAACCCTGCTACAGTGTCTAATGTTGACGTCCGGGTACCTCGTACTCCACTGCCTACACACGGATATCATATTGGAAACTTTGTCAAAGACGCCCTCCTGATGGATAAGCTTCACTGTCAACCTGCAATCTGTATAAATAATGACCTTGGGATTATTGCAGGCCTCTACCATGTAGAGCGCCTCAATGATCCCCAAAAGCTCGGTCTCAAGAATATCATTAGCATATACTTTTTTACCAAACCCTAAAACCCAAGAGCCCTCCTGATCCCTAACTAGACCTCCCAGACCAACAGTGTTCATCGGACCAATAAAGGAAGCATCCACATGAATCATACTAAACCCCGGGGATGGATAAAGGGCTGACCTCCAAGGATTGGTGCAGGGTCGGTTAAGTCTAACGCATCCCTAAGATTTCTAGCACACCCACTAGCTCTAAAGCTTATCACCTGGACTGGGGATGGATCGACTTTTTTGAAGACACAGTTATTTCTATCTTTCCAAATCTCATGACATACATAGGGAAATACGCACCTCCACTCAAGCCCCCGAAACCCTTGCTTACATTGCATATTAGTTCTAAGCCAATCCCTAAAGGCCAGGTGCGGGAAAGATGGGGAGTCAGGGATTTCCCATATGTCAAAGCTCTTAGGGCATAGTCTGATCAGGTGGTCGGAGTCCTCCAATGTGCGATTGCATCTAGGGCACAAAGAATCCTGAGTAATGTGGCGAATGAAAATGAGTTGTTTATGGGGGAGTTTATGATGCCAGAGAAGCCATAGGAAGAATTTGATTTTGGGTTCCGCCGACCCTCTCCAAATCCAGGATAAATCTTCCTGATCTTGATTACGGTGGAGTTGGGCTTTAATTCTGTAAATATAAAGCACTTGTAAGTGAAATTTTGTGAAGATCATTTAGAGTAGAAGTGGGAGTTGGTTTTGGAGATCTTGTCGATTAGATACAAGTGGGGGCCAATTGTGAATTTGGGTTTGTTTTTTCAATATTAAAATACTAGATTTGAAGCCGTGTTATTGTTTATTTTATCTTTTTGTAAATTTTTTGTTAATATTATTGTCAATTTTATGTTGCTGTGAAATGAGATTTTTCAACACTATTGTATTTATAACTTCCTCCATTCCTTTTCTATTACAACAATTACCGCTTTGGGTAGTTTCGTCTTTTGGAACGATTTCACTTTTGATAAAACAAAAGCAACTATTGTTGACAATATTGCCTTTATTTTATGTTAATAAAACCCTAATTAATTATCCAAATTGCCTCATAAAGTTGCGTTTACTTTATTAAGGATTATTTATCCCCTACTCTAGTTAATTAAAGGGGTACCTCTATGCTAAATTACCCATTTTTTATTTCCTTAAAAACCATGCCCATACCAATTGTTGTAGTAGAAAAAGAACAGGGAAAGTATTTGTCATTATACTATAATTTCTAGATTTCTTATTACGATATATTATTTTTATAATTTTTAATATCCAATTAAATAATGTAACTAACTCTATTATTAAATGGTATCCTAATAATAGGTATGACTAACAATAAGTAACACAGTTTTAACATGAATAATACCCGAATGATACTTTAAGAAAGTAGAGCGAGGGTAATAATTTAATAGATGCAGGACAGACAGAATAGAGAAAAACATGAGTGTCAGCCACAACTTCAACTTTTAATATAGCACATAAACACTAACGCATATAGATGGAAGATGGAAAAGCAAAAAAAAAGATTATAATGATAGTTTCATGAATAAAATTAATTAAATGTAAAACTAACCTCTATTAGTAATTAAAAATACTATTTAAGAGAGAAAAAAATACCTCTTCATCAATCTTGACCATATCTTATTTCAAAGCATATTTCGAGCACTTTCCGACGGTAAAAAAAAATTATACTATTTCGAATTATGTAGCATAAGTTATAATCAATTTACATTGTATAATAATTTAGATTTTTTATTTAAAATCAGACTATCAATTTTACATTGTTGTTTATTTTATTATATTTCATAAGTTGTTGAACTATATTGTATATGGATCTTATTTCAAAGCATATTTAGAGCACTATCCAATGGTACAAAAATTATAATATTCCGAATACAATTTACATAATATAATAATTTAGGTTGTTAATTCAAAACCAAACTCTAATTTTGGCTTATCAAAAGCTCCTTATATGCATTTAAATCTATTTAAAACTCTATTTTTTAATTTTTCCCTATTCAAAACTCTTTTATGTATTTAAATATATGTAGAATTCCATTTTTTTCAAATATTTCAAATAAAAACTAATGACATGGCAATTCTATATGGCGCTCTATATTTCATAAGTTGTAGAACTATATTATAAATGGATCTTAATTCTGAGCATATTTCGGGCACTATCCAATGGTACAAAAAATATAATGTTCCGAATTACGTAACAAAAGTTATACACAATGTACATTATATAATAATTTAGGTTGTTCATTCAAAACGAAACTCTAATTTCTGATTATCCAAGACTCCTTATATGTATTATAATCTATGTACAACTCTATTTTGTTAAAAAATAAAAATAAATTGATGACATGTCAATCATATGTGGCCCTTTATATTTCATAAGTTGTAGAACTATATTGTAAATGGATCTTATTTTGGAGCATATTTCGAGCACTATCCAATGGTACAAAAATTATAATATTCCGAATTACGTAGTAAAAGTTATACGCAATTTACATAATATAATTATTTGGGTTGTTAATTCAAAATCAAACTCTAATTTTCACTTATCCAGAACTCCTTATACGTATTTAAATTTTTGTAAAACTCTATTTTTGTAAAAAATAAAAATAATAATTAATGACATGACAATCCTACGTGGCGCGCTCTATGGCCTCGAAATCTTGAGGAGCTCCCTATGCTCCCGAAAAGTTCCTCCTTATATATATATATATTGATTAGGTCTTTGCAATGTGTCCACCTGGGCCTTATTTTTTATTTTCTTTATCTATGTTATTTTAGACCTTTTCAACTTTTTTTGTTTACCAGTTGAACAAAATATAATTAAGTAAGGCTTGGTCTAGTGGTAAATATTTAGCCTAATGATTTAAAGGCATTGGATTCAAACTCACTATTGGCTCTTTGACATATATTGGCTCTTTCATCTTACTTACCAAAAAAAAGGAACAAAATATAGTCACTCTTAATATATGTATTAGTGTCAAAATATGGCTAATAAACTTTGACTACAAAAAAGCAAAAGGGTAAATTAATGAAAAACGGAGGAGTTTATTATATCGATTGATGCGATTGTGTCATAAATTTCTCAAATAATATTATTTTAGGAAATATATTTAATGCTTATTTACAACTTTAAATACTGCATGTCTGCATATATCAAAACCCGAAAATAAATTACTGTATAAATAAAGAACAAGGATAATTCTACAATGGCTACAATAAAATTGTAGCCACCATAACTTGTGTGATTTGGACCATTTTTAATCTTAGATCAACACCATTCATTAAGTTGACTTTATAATTAAACTATAATTAAAATTTATAAATTAATAAATTTGTACATTAAATTTTGTACTAAATTATTTTGCTTTATATTCCACGATTCTTTGTTAATGTTGATAAAAATTTTTTATAGAAATAAAGGAACAATACTCCAAAAGGAAGAAAATGATTTTTTTTCTCCATTTTTCAATATTTTTAAGGTTCAATTGATAAGATTAATCTATAATAATAAAGGGTTAAGACTTCAATAAATTATAGTGGCTTACAATATTGTTATTAGGCGTAGCCATTGAATAATCATACTTCCTCCATATCTAATTAAATCCTACAATTCCTTTGACACGGACTCCTAGGCAAAATTTCTTAAGGTGAGATTAATAAAGGTGAGGGCAAGTGTTTAGTGTAATTAACCACCACCACCTAATACTGCCGCCATATACTGCCGCAACCACCGAAACGCCACCACCACAACCAACACCACCGAAACGCCACCTGATAGGCTGTCATACACCTGTCAAAAATAATTCATGCAAAACCTTCTAACAATGTAGTAGGGTAAGGAGGGTCGAATCCACAGAGAGATGGTTGTTTTAATCTAGCTTCTAATGCATGGGGAAACTAAACAAGATCAGGATTAAGGAATTAAAGTTCTAAACTAATCAAACTACGAAAATCAAGCTAAAAAGGATCTAGGGCAATGGTTCACCATGTTCATAACTATAATCTATCAATATATCATCAATGATTCAATTAATCAGATATCTAGAGCACATGTTAATCCTACGGTCGGGCCTTAACGCTCTCAAATCAACATATGCTAGTACGGTCGCTCAACATAATCAGATTTGCTAATTGTAGGTAAGCCTCTAAAGAGTACTATCTCTCGATCTATGACTCGATATTAGCACAATTTAATCAAACAATTGATCAGATTGTAAGATTAACAATAAAAACACTAATCAATTAGATATATCAATAACTAATCAAACCATTAATAAATGTCAATCAAGAATCATAGCATATAAACATGGATTCCAAAACCCTGGAATATAAACTACTCAATCATGAAATAAATAAAGAAATTTAAATCTACAAAGAAAAGCATGATCAAAGAAATCAATGAAAGAAAAGAGATGAAAATTATAAACTCATGAATTAGTGAAGAAAAAAAAACTAGGGTTTGCCATGAAAAACTAGAGAGAAAAGGAAGAAGGAAACTAAAGCTAAACCTAAGAATACAAAATATAACGTCAGAAAAGAGATCTCGGGGGAGAGAGAGAGAAGACCTATTTATAGTTTTTACAAAAAGGCTAAAAAAGGCAAAAATTAACCTTCTGGAAAAACCGCCCGGTCGGGCGACGTTGCTCTGAAACTACGACAAAAATGGAATTCCGCCCGGTCAACCGGGCAGAGCCGCCCGGTCGGACGCGCAAGCACTTTTGGAGCCACTTTCGCCCGGTTGACCGGGCAAACATGCCTTGTACTCGAAGAAATTTTCGTCTAGCCCGGTCGACCGGGCGGAAAAACTGTGATTTTGCGTCAACTTGCGAAGGTTATATCTCTCGAACCAAAAGTTCATTTGGGGCGTCTGACCTATCGTTGGAAATCTCTTGAAGTCTAGTTTCCAACCCAACTGGAATTTCTTGATTATCAATTTTCTATCAAAAGTTATGATCAAAATAATAAACAGGTGTCAGTTTTGGCACTTCTTTCACTGACTCTTTGCTTCATTCTAACTCGAGATTGTCCCAAACGGATGCATTGTGATCCTTGTGCAAGCTATCTTCATCCTCAATGATTAAAAGGCTTGATCTTAGATAATCATAATCAATTTGCATCAAAATAACCTAAAAATCATCGTAACACGCAAACAGGGAGTAGTAGAGCACAACTTACGTAATTCATGCCATTATGCACCTAAATGCTCTAAAAGGAGTTCTAAATGCAATCAAAATGCATCTAAAAACTATATATAAAAGTGACACATCACCACCACCACCACCACCAACACCACCGAAACGCCACCATCACCACCAACAACCACCGTCAAAACCCAAAAACCACCGAAATTCGAATCCAAAATCAACCAAAAACCACCTCCCTGCTGGCCTCTAAATTCGAAACCCAAATCAACCAAAAACCGCCTTCCTACTGCCCCCACCACCACCCACCGTCAAAACCCAACGAAATTCATTGAAAAAACAACGAAATTAGATCAAATTGAAGAGAATGTTAAAGAGGACAGAGAGAGAAAGAGTACCTTTAGGGCGTAGAGAAAGGTCTTGAAGCGTAGACGACGCGAGTTCGAGTCTGGTAGTAGCAGTGCGAATATTTGTGAGACTATCTTGAAGAAGGTTGAGTTCAAGATCTGATTGTTCTTTCACCATTTTTAGTTGTTCTACGCTCAGCTTCTCCATCTCCACAGCAACTTGAAGGCGAGAGAAAGAGATCGAAGAGAGAAAGAGAGATGCAGGAGAGAGAACGAAGGAAGATGGAGGTGGGTGGTGGGTGGCGGAGGACGTATGAAGGACGCCGACGAGAATGGTGATGATGATGGTGGTGGTGGAGGACAGAAAATGGTGATGGAGGATGGAGAAAATGGTGATGGGAGGATGGAGGAGAGAGAAATGGTGGTGGGTGGTGGGTTGTGGGTGGTGAGTAGATTAATTTAGATAGATTAATTTTGATTAGGTTTGTAATTAATATGATTTGGGTAGTATAATATGTGTTTTAGTTTTTTAATAAGGAAATTTTGGTAATTTTAGGGGTAAAAATCATACCAAAAATAGAAAGAAAGAAAGTATTGTACTTCCTCCGTTCCAAATTAAACGCAACAATTTGGAAGGCACGGACTCCTAGTTGAAATTTCTTAAGGGGTGATTAGAAAAAGGGAGGGGCATGTGATTAATTTTAAGTAGAGAGAGAAAGTGGGCCCAAAAAGAAAATAAGGGAGGGACCACTAACGTTTTGGGGAGGGAATTGAGTTGGGACCCACTAAACAATTTGCCACCAAATACAAATTGGCTCCAAAATAAAGTCAGTAGATGACTTTCATTTGCCACCAAAAATTTAAATTCAAACCTGCATTACACCATCTTAAACAACCCCATCATATTTAAGAGTTTCAAAAGCCCTTCAACATTTCTCTGTCTACTCCTACCTCTTCCACACTATTTACTTGTTAGTAAAAAATTACACAGATGAAGCACACTTTCACACACTGCACCATAGATCTTAGTTAAATTTACAACTCCTAACAGAACAATTTACCCAGCCAAAAAAAAACCCAGCAAATAAAACTGCTTCATCATGTTTGTATGATCAGTCACCATGGATAATGTTGAAGGGGGTGATGAAGGTTTCTAGTTAGCAGAGAGGCTGATGTGGGAACATCTACTCCTGCAAGAAGACATTGACAATGAGGAAGATAAGATGGCAGAAAAAGAAGAAAATATTAAGAGGATCATAACAAGTACCAAACCAAATTTGACTCTTACACAAAGAAGGCTCATTGTTGACAACTTACTTGCAATTCAAGTTGATGGGAAACTTCCATGGGGGTTTCAAACAAAGTTAGCAGCACAAATAGGTGTACACAAATGCACTATTTCAAGAATATACAAAGATGCAATGAAACAGAGAAAGGAAGGTAATGCAATAGATGTGAGGGCAAAGAGGTTTGGGAAATGTGGGAGGAAACCTAGGGAATATTCTGATGAATTTTTGCAATCAGTACCCCTACATCAGAGAACCACAATAAGGTCCTTCGCAGGGGCACTCAAATTTAGCCATATTACTTTTTATAGGCTGCTGAAAAAGGGTAGGTTAAGGTCACATACTTCAAGTAACCACCCTAAGGTCACAGAGGAACACAAGTTGTCTAGAATGAAGTGGGTTATGTCCAATCTTCTTCCAGCTACACCAACAACAAATCCCACTTTTGTGGACATGCAAAATGTTATTCACATAGATGAGAAATGGTTTTACTTGAACCCTGAGATGAGAAGGTTCTATCTCCTACCTTTTGAAGATGACCCTTATAGGTGTTGTTAATCAAGGAGGTATCCACTAAAAATCATGTTCATGGGTGTCATAGGAGGGCCAATGTATGATAGCAATGGCATAGAAATACATGATGGCAAATATGGGATTTTCCCTTTTGTACATTATGTGGCAGCAAAGAAAAGAAGCAGAAATAGGGAAGCAGGCACTATTGAAACTAAGGCAGTAGATTCAGTCACACAACAAGTGATCAGGAGAATGATCATTGACAATGTCATACAGGCCATTATCAGCAAATGGCCTTCTCATCTACCAAAGAACGTAATCATCCAGCAAGATAATGCAAGACCCCACATATCTAATGATGATATGGAATTCAGAGAGGCAGCAACAAAGGATGGGTTCAATATTAAGCTGGTCAATCAACGCCCCCAATCCCCTGATCTGAACCTGTTGGATTTGTGTCTTTTTAGGGCTGTGCAATCTATTCAACATCAAGCATTTCCACAGAATTTAGATGATTTAATCACTAGGGTCCAAGATGCATATGATTTCTATGACACAAAGAAGATTAAATTTGCTTGGTTACAACTTCAATATGTCATGACTGAGATTTTAAAGGTGAAAGGAGGTATCAACTATAAGAACCCACATCATGGGAAGGCACATATGGAAAGGATTAGATTGCTACCAGAAAATGTAGAAGTTGAACAGTCAGTTGTTGATGAAGCAGTTGAGTATTTAAATGCAATATTGGTGCCTGTTTCAGAACCAATCCAGTACTTACATGATGAAGTGAGTGTTGATGAAGATTAGGTAACTTAGCAAAGTCTGGGGAATTATATTTTGGCCATTTTGGAATACAATTAATGATGACTGCTACACATAACCATTCTAGTTATTGGTAAGTATGACTCATAATGCAAACTTTTGTTTAGATGTAGTTTTAGGTAAGGCATTGTGATTAGGAGTTGTGTTTAAGGTTTGGTTATGTGTGTTTTGTGTATATATACTAAGTACAGATGGGGCAGTCATGTAACTTACTATTGCATTGATGTATATGTAAGTGGTTAATGTGAAACATCACAAACATTATCAAACATTTCCACTAAATCAAACTACAAACTAAATGAAACATCACAAACATTATTATACCCATTGATCATCTTATTTAGGATTCATGTAAATCAACCCTAAAACTATCAACCACAGTCCACAAACAACAACAAAGCACCATCCACTAGTACAACATCACAAACATTATCAACCAATTCCACTAAACCAGACCACAAAGTAAATCAAACATCACAAACTTTAACAAACCACAAAATAAATCAAACATCACAAACTTTAACAAACCACAAAATAAATCAAACATCACAAACTCTAACAAACCATAAAATAAATCAAAGAAATCAAGCTCTAACAAACCATAACATAAAGCAAACTAAAGTCCACAATTGTACAAAGCAAATAATTGATACCACACTCGACAAACTGTTGCAACCATAAACAACAACAAAGCACCACAAACAACAACATAAAAAAAAGGCAAAAGCTGTGACGAACAATACCTTAGGAACTCTAATGAGTTCCTCTGCGCATCAACAGGAACGTATGTTCATTTGGATCCATCTCTTCATCGTCTTCAAGGTACGGACTCATGGGGATCTCCGGGCCATCGTCCTCTAACCCCACATCTAACCCCTCATAGACCTTGAAAAGCTTAAGGTTCCCATCATCATCTTCAAAAAACATGTCAAATTCGTTACCGCAGTCTTCATCAGATTCAACCTCAATTGGCAGCCTCTCATCTTCCTCAGACGAACCCTCAACCAGAATCTTCTCTTTCCCCTTATTCGCATTCGAAACAACCGAAGCCTTCCCTTAACCCTTTCGATTTTTCTTCACATCAAAAGCTGGTAAACCACAAACAATAGGTGGATTTGCGTTTTTCTTAGCAACCACATTCTCTCTTTCCTCCACATCCACAATTTTCGCACCTATTGCCCTAGATCTAAGAAGGTAAACCCTAGATCTACTATTTGTTGTAGGAGACTTACCAAGAGGGGGGGTTGAAGTCCAATTTTTTCGTCGCTCTTCTTATGTCATCTGATTTTTCGGCCCTTCCCATGACAGTTTCTAAAGCCTTCAGAGATTTATCGCTCAAACACTTCGCGGCTTCACCGGAATAGTACATTTTCCATGCGTAGGGGCTGCCATCTTCAATCGAATTTGCCAAATCACGACATATAATCATTTCTTCCTTCGATTTTGCATCAAATGCAGCATCCGTGAGAGGTTGAGTGATATGCATGGTGATTGTTGGGTGAACAGAGGGAAGAAGATGAAGAGAGGGAAGAAAAAGAAGAGAGAGAAGAAGAACAAATGAAACGCTTTAGGACTGATGTTAGGGGCTTAGTTTTAGGGTTCATATTTTCAGGAGCAATAAATGAAGATCAGTTCATTTAATCTGTTTTGGGTAGTTAGTAGGTGGGAGGTGGATTGTTATTTTTGGTGGGAATCATTAAGCTAATGAATCCAATCTTATGTCTTTAATCTGTTACTTTAGTGTATATTAATTGGCTTAAATCAGATTTGGTTAGGTTCATTAAGGGTATTTTTGTAAATTCACGCTAAAAAACTTTGCCAAAAATAGAAAAAAGGGAATTGTTGCATTTAATATGAAATTGCCATTTTAGGAAACTGTTGCGTTTAATTTGAAACGGAGGAAGTATTTAATTTGAAACATCCATTTTTAAAAACTGTTGCGTTTAATTTGATACAGAGGAAGTACGTAACTAGTAAAACTAGAATATTGCAATTTGTACATCCCATTATCTTCCAATTCCCACCAACACAAGACTAAAAATTAAAACGACAGGGTTTTAAACTTTAGAATATATTCTTCAGCCCAAACAACAAAAATAAAGCCCACTCCACGCATTAAATTCTTCTGCAACACTCACTCATCTTCAACCTGCTCCCCAAAATATTCCCCAATTTACAAACCCTAACCCTAGAATCTCCGATTCCAAAATCCAAATATGGTGTGCATAAGGAAAGCAACGGTCGACGATCTCCTCCAGATGCAGGCTGCAAATCTTCTCTGCTTACCAGAAAACTATCAGATGAAATACTACCTCTACCACATCCTTTCATGGCCGCAACTTCTCTACGTCGCCGAAGATTACAACGGTAAAATCGTGGGTTATGTCTTAGCAAAAATGGAGGAAGAAAGCACTGAATGTCATGGCCATATCACTTCTCTCGCTGTTCTTCGCACTCATCGGAAACTAGGGTTAGCAACGAAGCTTATGTCGGCGGCTCAAGCTGCCATGGAACATGTTTACAGTGCTGAATATGTGTCTCTTCATGTTAGGAAGAGCAATCGTGCGGCTTTTAGATTGTATACTGAAACTTTGGGATATAAGATTCATGATATTGAGGCTAAGTATTATGCTGATGGGGAGGATGCTTATGATATGAGAAAGCAATTGAAGGCGAAATCGGGACACGGGCACGGACACGGGCATGGTCATGGTCATCATGGACATCATCATCATGGTGGGGAGTGCTGCTCTCATGGGCATGGTAGTGTGGAGACGGGGAAGGCGGTTGCCGCATCGGAGTGAGGATTGAGAGGTAAAATTGATGTTATTTTTTGTTGTTCCAAGTAGTGATGTGATGATGGATGATTACATTATTGGTTGTAATAATTGAAATTTTATTTAGTTACTCAAAGTGATTAATGTTACCTTGATTGTGTTTTTGTATTTGAGAATTTGTGGTTATGAGAGGTTAGCATGTAAGTTTTATTTGGAATATATATTTGGTGCTTGTAGAGTTGTGAGTTGTGGCTTAATTAGCTATTGATGAGTAATTTAGTTATTGTTAAGGATTTTGGGAGATCAAGTATGGTTCTTATACATTTTTAGGGATGAGCCTTGTCTTACTGATTTGATTGTCAAGAGAATTGGGAGGTAGAGCCTTGGTTGTATTGATGCGAGATTAATGTTTGTAATAGTAGAAGTTGGTGATTTTTGATCAGAAGGATATGCGTACGTTCTTCTACAAACTACAAAGTACAAAGTGGCCTGGAGCAACTTTTTGGTTTGGTGAAGTTATTGATGTTCTAGAAATCCTGTTTAAAGTTTGTAGATTTTACTGAGTGTTGGATGTTGATTGAGTTGGCGAATCAGTTATCATATAGGTGTAGAGGCAATTATAGTTAAATGTCTAGTTCTTTTTGTTTCAGCTACAATTATTTGGGAGCTTGTCCTTCTTGGTGGGTTTCAAGGTAAATTGAGTTTTGACCTTTTGGATTGGATTCCTACTGTGTCACGTATTTGAGTTTTGGATGTTGGCAACTTTGGCACTTGTTAAGTGATTGTAAAAGGTAAACTTTAGTTGTTTAGTCAATTTTTATGAATGTTTGAGGATTGGGAACCAGAGGCTTGAATTGAGCTTTTTGTTTATGACGAATAAAGACTATTTTTGTCTGTAATAGGGGATTGTAAATTTTGATGAGATTGTTGTAATGTTATTTTCCCCTAACGTGGGTTATGGAGTACCTTTCATTTAGCTTAATTGTCAATGGAGGCTAGCTGCTGAACAACATATTATATGTAGGTTATGCGGCTGTCTAGTTCTTTCTTCAGGCTTCTAACTTTTTAGGGGTTTTCATATATGAGATTGAGGGGAAGACTTCTAACTTTTTAGGGGTTTTCATATATGAGATTGAGGGGAAGACTGATTGAGGAATATCTTTAGGTCATTTTATGTTAACCTGATTACTTGCTTCCGATTCAATTGGTTATTAGGCCCTGTTCTTTGGAACTTATATTGGCTGAACTGAACTTATTTTATTTTTGCTGAACTTATTTTTACTTATTTTTGCTGAACTTATTTTTACTTATTTTTGCTGAACTGGACTTATTTTTGCTGAACTAAACTGCATTAACATAATATTATCAATACTTATTATTATTATTTTATTATTTTATAATAATAAATAATAAATAATAATAATAATAAATAAATAATAAATAATAAACAATAAACAATAAACAATAATAATAATAATAATAATAATAATAATAATAAATAATAAACAATAAATAATAAATAATAATCATAATCATAATAAATAATAATGATAATAATAATAAAAAATAATGAATTATAAAAAATAATAAGTAATAAGTAATAAGTAATACTCCCTCCGTTTCTTTTTAATCTACACACTTTCCTTTTAGGCCTGTGTCTTTTTAATCTACACACTGTTGCTTTTTCTATTTTTGTTAACATGTCACATCTACTTTCTCCTCTTTTTCCACCCATGTCATCTACTTTTTAATATTTTAACCCACTTTTTAATTTATCTCTCTCACTTTTCAATTTCTCTCTCCACCTTTACTGTTTATTTCTCATACTTCTACACTTTCTCCTTGGTTCTCCCCCAAAGTGAAGTGAGTAAATTAATATGAAACGGAGGGAGTATGTAATAAGTAATAATAATAATAATAAATAATAATATATAAAAATAATAAAAAATAATAAATACTAAATAAAAAATAATAAATAAAATAATAATAAATATAAAAAATACAATTTCATCGTTATTATAATTATAATATTAATAATACTCCCTCCGTTCTCTTTTGTTCTTCCTATTTAGAATATTGATACTATTCACAATTGAAGAGAATCTTCTAAATTATTTTCAACATATGATAAAAAATATAGTCATATGTGGTCTTGTTTGATTCGTCTCAATAAGTACTTTATTAATATTTAATCATTATAATTTTTACTAATACACAATGAAAGATATTTAAGGTCAAAGACGTGCATTGGCAAACGTAGAAGTCAAAATATGAAGAACAAAAAGAAACAGAGGGAGTAATAAGAATATTATAATAATATTGAAAACAAAAATAATAATTACAACATTAGACAAGACTGAACTTATTTTTGCTGAACTGAACTTATTTTTGCTGAACTGAACTTATTTTTACTTATCTTTGTCAAACTGAACTTATTTTTGCTTATTTTTGCTGAATTGAACTTATTTTTGCTGAATTGAACTTATTTTTACTGAAAATAAGTCCAAAAGAACAGGGCCTTAGTGATTTAATATTTATGTCCTATTTACGCAATGATTGTAAAGAAGATTTCTATCTATACTATATTTGTAGGCAAAGCTCAGGAATTATGCGCTTTTAGTTTCCCTCGTGATCAATTTCAGAGGTTTCTAGAGTTGTTCTGGAGCATCATATTCATAAGTGCTGCTGTTTCTTTGTACAGTCAGGATTTTTTTTGGCAATGCCTTCAAGTTGCACCCTCAAACTAAGGATATGACTATTTTATGGAATTTGATATCGAAACATACTAGGCTCACCTTTCTTGCAAACTAAGTATTCTTACTTGAAAAGTTCTTATGTCTTACTTCATCTGATTGTCTGGGTATCAGATTGATACTCAGAGTAGAGTAATTGTTATTGCAGCTGCTTCTTTTAGAGGGGGGTTTTGGAAGGTGCAAGCTGGTTCTTTGATTTTAAAAGTAAATTATGTCAAAAAGAACGTGCAGTTAGGACTTGGGACATAGGAGATGCTAAGCAACAGTAGCACATCTTCAGTATGTAGTATGTACCCTACAATTTGGAATCGGTCTGTTTGTTCTACAGAGCATTTCTTTTTCCATCCCCTCCGGTATACTGGTAATGTACTTATGTTCCAGTGAATGCCAATGCATCATTATCTGTCGACTGTCGTAGCTCGTAATACGTCTAAGATGATTTGAAGTATGTATGCTTTAGGTCCTTGTGAAACCACAAAATGTTGCAAATTTTTCTGTGGATTGAGTTTTACTGGTAACTTTGCACAATCGTACACTGAATCCACCTCACGTGATCATGCCTTCTTTTATTGCGAATCATCTGTTCGGCCTTTTCTTGGATCCTATCTTCCAGGTTTCGGCTTTCTTTTGCTTCCTTCTTTTTGAAGACGAGTCAGGTTGTGGCGCTGCTTTCTGCACCTCCTTGCTACTAGAGCATATCTCAGTAGCATGTCAGGCAATGTCTTTATATTCTTTTTTACCACATCAAACTTGAAACCAATCAGAAGCTACAGTGTCCTGCAGATCTGGGATCTACAGAGCCTCTAAGTTAAACCGCTTGAAAGTTGACATAGCTGCACTAAGCATCTTCGTTGCCTTGCTGGACTTTGACGTCTACCCTTCCCGCTGCACAACTTTTGTGTTGCATTTGGTCTAAATTATGACCACCTTAGAATTTTCACTCGTATTGAATCACATACCAGGTACAAGGATTAAAGACTGGAATGTATTATCTTTATAGCATGAAGTTACCCCTTTTCCTAGTGGAGAATGAATGATGGGTGCCCACTTTATTATGTAATTCTATTACTCAGTTACTTTCGAAGATCCTACCAAGTACTGGATCTGGGAGTTTGTGGTGGATACATGAACATGATTGATATGTTAACATGCTCCTACACGTCGCAGAAGTGGAACAATGATATTAGTAGTTGAACAATGATATTTCTGCTTGTGCTAAAGCACATAAATATTTAAGTGCAGGCAAACACAGGATTTCATCTTCCATTTAATAAAATAGTAGCAATGATAATAAATACTCCCTCTGTCTCTAAGTAGAGTTCCCATTTCTTTTGGGCACAAATATTAAGGAGAAATCACAAGTGAGACTTTAATTGTATTAAATGGGAATTAAAAACTTGAAGTTGGTACAAATTGATTATTGAGGAGAGAAAATGAGGAGAAGTAGGTAATATAATATAAAATAAAAGCTAAAAAATATTTTAATTGGTGGACCCATATTAAATAAGGAAATGGAAAATCTATTTGGGACAAATATAAATAGAAAAATAAGAACTCTATTTAGGGACGGAGAGAGTATATCTCTACAAGGGAATGTCACGCAATTTTGGAGCTGCATTAAGGCTTAATCCTTACAATGTACTATTATTGTGCACCATAATGGGTGGGTAAACTGATGACACGAATAACTTTAAAGGTAGAGGTTAGAATTGAAGTGAAGTGAAGTGAAAGGAGAGAGTTATGCTTTCAGTTTAGCTTTGTACACTACCCATTATCAAGTTAGCTTTGTACACTACCCATTATCAAGTTAGCTTTGTACACTACCTTTTTTATATCACATTTTTTTACTAACTAAAGGTTTTAGGGCCTATTCTCTTCGGCATAAAACAACTGAATTGAATTGAACTGAACTGAATTAAATTATAACTAATTTATAGTAATGATAATAATCTAGGAACTGAACTGAACTGAAAATAACCTGGGGAGAACATGTCCTTAGTTGTTTGTTAGTTCTATCGTTGATTTTGCTACTCAACGCGTCTAACTTTTGTTAAGTGCAGCTTAAATTTATATATTCCCTTGTCCCCCCTCCCCCATTTTTCCACATCTAACCCTTTTCTTCATACTTCAAACACAATTTGCTCCATTTTCTTCAATTTGAACTGGGTATTTAGGGAAAATCTTCATTGTTCTAGAGGCAAGGAGTCATCAAAATTCAATGCTCACTTAGTTTTAATCTTGTGATTTATTCCCCTCTCTTTCACCAAAAAAAAAATCTTGTGATTTATGGTTATTAGAAAAATGAGAAATTTTTCAAAAAGAAAGGATTTTTTTTTAACATCAAGGTTTCAAATTGATACTTAATATGCTTTATTGCGTGAATATAATGTTGAGGAAATTCAATAAAAATCCCCGATGTTTGGAAAAAAAAAGAGAATCAATTTTAAAGAATCTCAATTGTTATGAATCCTTAATCTTCGTAATTGAGTCTTATATCTTACTTTAAGTTGATGAAATTTGCAAAAATCACATTCAAATGTCAATGAATAAGAGCGCTAAAATCCAATTTAGACTTGTGAGGGTTGAATCCGAGAAATTTTGGCAAATTGTGGTTAATCTTATACCTCCTTCATTTCAAAATACATGCAACACTTTCCATTTAGGGGTATTCTAAAAAGGATGCAACACTTTTTTTTCCCTTATAGTTTTGGGGGTGAAAAGACTTAAATACCCTTACTTTATAAAATTAGTTTTGATTACCTACACTAATCTAAAACAATTAAACTAAGTTGATCACCAACCAACAACTTCATGACCACGACCCACAACATTCTTTACTATCAACAAAAACTTACTAGCAACTTATCAGTTATCACCATCACCACCCCGACTTCCACAACTAACAACCACAACCCACCACCACCACCACCACCAACGCAACTGCCACAACCACCAATCGCCTACCACAACCGCCGCCACCATCAATCTTGGTAGAAGGATTTTGGTGAAATTTTCGTGATTTTTGGTAGATGGTGGCGGGGTGGTCCTGATAGTGGTGGCGAGGTGGTTGTGGCAGTGGTGTTAGCGAGGTGGTGGCGGGATGGTTGTGGTTGTGGTGTTGGCGGGGGGTTGTGGCGGGGGGTTGTGGCGGTGGTGTTGGGGGTGGTGGGGTGGTTGTGGTGGTGATGTTGGCAGGGTGGTGGTGGCTGGCGGTGGTAGGGTGTTGGTATAATGTATTAGTTGTATTATTAGTTAGTCTAATCACATACCCCTTCCCATCTAATTGTACACTATTGATAAATTGCCTCGGAGTCCGCAATTTGAAAAATGTTGCATGTATTTTGAAACGGATGTAGTATGTAATATATCTATACACACAAATAGAGGGGGAAATGTAAGAAAATGAGGGGGGAAATTGAAGGTGGTCCCGTTTGACGGAAAGTTAGACATTTTTTATTCGGTTTTTTCACCAAATACCCCGACAAATTAAAAAATTCACCATATACCCTCAATGTTCCAAAAATTCACCATATACCCTTGACTTTTGAAAACGTTCACCAAATGTCCTTTTTCTAACTTCCGTTAACTCACCGTTAGCTTTATTTACGATTTTGCCATCATTAAGCCCTAACCCTAATTCTAATCTAACCCTAACCCTTACCCTAACCCTAATCTAACCTGACCCCCTCCACCCCACCCAACCCCCCCCCCCCCCCCCCTCCCTCCACCCCACCCCTGACCCCCCCACCCCCTCCCCTCTACTCCACCGGCGTTGGCCCCCCCCCCCTCCCCAGTCGATTCCCCCACTCCCCGTCGATTCCCCCACCCCCCCTCTCCGTCGATTCCCCCACCCCCTCCCCCCCCCCCTCCCCGTCGAATTCCCTAACCCCACCCCCCCCCTCTCCCCGTCGAATTCCCCTAACCCCACCCCCCCTCCTCTCTCCCACGTCGATTTCCCCCACCCCACCCCCTTCCCACTAGAATTTTTGGAACAGATGAGGTCTTTGAGCAACCCGCATCGAAGGAGCGAAGAGGAAGACGAAATCATTCGAGGGTGGGGGGGGGGTGGGCTGCGGGCCGAGGGAGGGGGGGGACGCCGATGGCTGCGCCCGGGGTGGAGGGGAAGGGGTAGGGGGATGCGGCGGTGGAAGGCATGAGGAGGGGGTGGGGGGCTTTCGAATTTCCGGACTACGCGGGTTGCGGGGCTGCGGGAGACAGGGGGAGGGGGTTGCAGCGGAGGGGAGAGGGAGGGGAGGGGGATGCGGCGGTGGAAGGGAGAGGGGATGCGGCGGTGGAGGGAGAGGGGGAGGGGGTGGGGATGGGGTGGAGGGGAGGGAATGGGAGGGGTGGGGGTTGGGCCTGGGGTGGAGGGGTGGTGGGCTGGGTGGGTTCGGGTTTCTTGTAAGGGTAAGGGTTTAGGTTTAGGATTAGGGTAAGGGTAAGGGTTAGATTAGGGTTTAGGTTAGATTAGAATTAGGGTTTAGGGTTAGTAATGGCAAAATCGTAAATAAAGCTAACGGAGAGTTAACGGAAGTTAGAAAAAGGGCATTTCCTGAACGCTTTCGAAAACTCAAGGGTATATGGTGAATTTTTGGAACATTGAGGGTATATGGTAAATTTTTTAATTTGTCGGGGGTATTTGGTGAAAATCCGTTTTTTATTTATAGGTAATAAAATCAATATTTTATGAAAAGGAAGAAATTAAATTAACAAAAAAAATTAAAATAGTCATTTAAAAAATGCAATACAAAAAAATAGTTAAATTCAAATTCCCTTCTTAATAGTAAGAGAGCACAACCTAATCAACACTACGGTAGTTTCGAAGTTCTTTCCCTAGAGGGATAGGTGGTAGCTCAGTGGAGTATCACCCCGAATTCTAGGGCATTGATTCACTTGTGTGGCAATAGGCCTTTAAGTCTGTTGTCTTTTGGGCTGTTTAGCCTTATACCCAGCCTTTGAGTTGGTGTGTCTTGTATGTTAGAATATTCCCAAATAGTATCTACTGTTAGTAGTATATTATGTATATTAGTCAAGTGTATATTGGCTTTCCTTGATTGTAGCTAGTACCTTATTAGGCGTATATTTGATTAGCTAAGTTATAGGCTTATGATCATCTCTGTACATTGTATATTAGGACAGCTTTGTCATTGGGATGGATTACGGAAAAATAATATCTTTCATGGTATCAAGAGACCTAGGGGTTCTTTCCTCTTAGTGCTTCCGCTGCCCCTGGTTATCTACCATCTTCTTCCTCTTCTATCTTCATCTATTTGTCTCGTGCTCACCATGTCTGGTGCCAAGGACAAATTTCACCTGGCTCTCGCCGTCTCCAACATAAAGAACCATATTTTCATCGTTCTTGAGATGGAGAACGTTCAATATGGAACGTGGGCTGAATTATTTAAGATTCATGCCCGATCTCATCGAGTCATTCATCATATCATCCCTCCGGCAACGAACTCGGCTCCTAAGGCTCCTGCCACTGATGATGAGAAAGAGTTGTGGCTCACCCTCGACGCCACGGTTCTACAGTGGATTTACTCCACTATTTCGAATGATCTCTTGACCACTATTATTGAGCCTGACTCGACTGCCATGGAGGCGTGGGATCGGCTCTGGAACATCTTCCAAGATAATGAGAGTTCACGTGCAGTTACACTTGAACAAGAGTTCACCTCTACTCATATGACAGATTTTCCAACGGCTTCGGCTTACTGTCAACGCCTAAAATCAATTTATGACCAGTTGAAAAACGTTGGCTCCCCTGTCACTAATCACCGCCTCGTCTTACAACTTGTTTCGGGGCTCACTGAGGCTTACAAATCCGTTGGTACTTTGATTCGTCAAAGTAACCCACTTCCACCATTTTATCAAGCCCGCTCTATGTTAACGTTGGAGGAAGCTGGATTGATGAAAATGGCTTCTACAGGCCCAAGTTCAGCAATGGTGGCTACAGCCTCGATGGATTTGGATGAGAATGGTGCCTACTTATTCCCCAAATTCATACTCATCCAAAGCCAAACATAAAGGGAATAATAAGCACCATTCACATGGCGGGAAAAAGCACTCCGGTGGTACTGGTGGCGGCCATGGCGGCCGTGGTGGCGGTAAAGGTGGTCGGTCTGGTGGCGGCAATTCCCACGCTGGCCAACAGTCGGGGCAGCAGTCGACTTTCAGTGGTACGTGGAATCCTGCAGCATGGGGATGGGTTCCTCCTTGGGCCTTACTTCCATGTCCTTATCCTACTCAACAATGGGCTCGTCCATCAGGCCCAATGGCTGTTAGACAGCAACAAGCTGGGATCTTAAGTCCACGACCACAGCAGGCCTATGCAATGACCTCTCCCACCTATGCTCCTACGGATATTGATGCAGCTATGCACACCATGTCCTTGACCCCACCTGATGCAAATTGGTATATGGATACTAGCGCAACATCTCACATGACTTCTACGAATGGTAATCTCTGACACGAGACGCTCTACTTCTGGCTATTGTGTGTATTTGGGTGATAATTTACTTTCTTGGTCCTCTAAACGCCAGCCTACATTGTCTCGTTCTAGTGCCGAGGCTGAGTACCGAGGTGTGGCAAATGTTGTCTCTGAATCTTGTTGGTTACACAATTTACTATTGGAGCTATATTGTCCACTCAGTAAAGCAACTATGGTCTATTGTGATAATGTGAGTGCCATTTATCTATCTGGCAATCCGGTTCAGCATCAGCGTACCAAGCATATTGAGATGGATATCCACTTTGTTCGAGAAAAGGTTGCCCGTGGGCAAGTACGGGTGCTCCATGTTCCGTCCCGCTATCAGATTGCAGATATTTTTACTAAGGGTCTTCCCTTAGTTCTCTTTGAGGATTTTCGGGACAATCTTAGCGTGTGTAAACCTCCCGCTTCAACTGCGGGGGAGTGTTAGAATATTCCCAAATATTCTCTACTGTTAGTAGTATATTATGTATATTAGTCAAGTGTATATTGGCTTTCCTTGATTGTAGCTAGTACCTTATTAGGCGTATATTTGATTAGCTAAGTTATAGGCTTATGATCATCTCTGTACATTGTATATTTGGACAGCTTTGTCATTGGGATGGATTACGGAAAAATAATATCTTTCACTGTAGGCTATTAGTCTAGCAGGAGTTGATCTTCAGATCAATTATCTTTCCTAATTAAAAAAAAAATTATTTCCCTACAAAATTTGAAGCCACAACTCACAAGTATGGAGCACTGTTAATTGTTAGCCTGTCTTGTCAAATAATAGAAGAAAAAGGTATACAATGAGGTTTGGATAAAAAGTTTTCACGTATTTCTGTCCTGTTTTGGCTTGTGTAGGACAATTGGGTGAAGCTCCTTTTACATTTTACTCAATTTTTATATTACAACGGCCAATAGCATACAACCAGTTTGCCATTGTACCTGCCTCAACTGCATGTTAGTTGCTGCGTGCTTCACGTTTCAAAACTCTTCACGTACCTGGCACTGGCAGTGGCGTCTGTACTCTCTATTCCTCCCATTTGTAATCTTCTCAGTGTCTACAGCCCCATTTTATCTGACGATTTGCGAATTGCGATGCATTTGGTTAATCAAAGATTAAGGAAATACGAATACTAATTAGTACGTGTGGTATTTTATTGCGTACTTTTTTTTTAAGTGGAAAAGTTCCTCCAGACTTCCAATAAGCCCTTTTTATATGAAAAAGGCCTATCAATAATTATAATTTTACGTGTAGATAATTCCTTAATATTTTGTTCATTCACAATAAGATATTTTCTTTGTGTATTGGTTAAAAAAACATGATTTCAAACAACTTAATATAGTTTCTGATAACCTCATTTAGTTATTCTTTTAGACACCTTTTTAAAGGGGTCTATTGTCTATAAAGATATACGATGTTTAGTCTTTGAAATGCAAAAGATGAGGAACACATTCTATCCGTTTTTATGTTTTTTTTTTTCTTTCTTTGAAATCAGACATCCATTGTTATGTATTACCAATAATATAATATTCCTTGTAATAAAAAATAAATCCACCGAAAATGATAAGGATGTTAATCACATGAAGCAAGATAAAGTTTGCTTTTCTTTTTTGAGCAAAAAAATATGATGAACTTTTACTAATTGGTTGATGACAGTATTAGAAATTCTCCTCTCTAACTTATTATTATAATAATTATTATTATTGTTGTTGTTGTTCAGCCAAATTCGCGCTAAGTTGAAATTAGTAAAAATGATAAATGCATACATAAATAAGCAATTGATTAATGTTTATGTTTAATAATTAGTATATTTTGTATTAAAAATATTAAAACCTTAAATCCTTAATACTTTAGCTTTTAAAAAATCAGATGAATCGAATATCTCCAAAAAGTTTTTGTATGCACCAAACTTCTCCCAAAAGTACTAAAAGGAGCCACACCCATAAATAATACTTGGAGTATCTACACTTTAAGGAAATGGAGTATATATATTTTATTTACCAGAAAAGGCACTTTCTTTGAGCTTTGTTGCATTGTTAAATGGAATCAAAGTGGGGACTTTTCTCTTCTTTAATCCATTTGGCATTTGCCACAATTTTTCAAAAGAAAGAATCCACTAAATATATTAATGATGTATCTTGCCTTGTTCATAAGTCACAATCATCCTACTCAGCAAATCCCCACAACATTCACTACAATTTTGTATGGTTGCAGCTGCACCAGAATAGCTGAGGTTCAAAACCTTGTCCTTGGAAGATTTATTTATGATACCATACCATCCTACCAATTGGAATGTTGGATTCACAAACTCTACAATGTCATATAATTTTTTTGAAATAGAATCACCATCTTGTAATCAAGTTTGATTTGATAGAATTACTATGTCATTTGAAAAAAGTTTAAAATCGGATGCAATGTCATTGTCTAATTAGTGTGCTAATCGTAATTAGACTTTAATTAACAAAGAACTCTAATACCCACTTTGTACTTTTTAGGCGATTATAATTGTTTTATCATTTTATCCATATTCTTTGTTGATTTAATTATTATTTAAGCTAATAATTTAAAAATATACACTGAAACAAATATAACAAGATTTCAAGTGGTAATGTTTTAATATTTATATTAGTAAATATCCAAAAGTTTGGAAATTTGATCACAGAGACCAGTGTATAACATTTTTTTTGTTTTTTTTTTTGACATCGAGAAATCGTACATTAATTAAAAGAGGAAATACAGCCTAGTGCCAATATGACCCGAACTAAAACAAACAAGCAAACCTAAAGGAGCTTTAGGAGCTCGTACATTCCGCCTAAAACAAAAATAAGTAAAATTGATACAAAGTCGTTTCGGAAGGAGGACGTTGCTGGTCAGTGCCTGTGATGGTGGATGCAAACCTCGGATGGCTGATGGAAGTGGTAGAAGAAGCGGATGACGACTACGATCCGGACAACCAACGGCGAGCGTCGCGTCTCGCCGCATGAGCAATCCCAACGATTTGCTATCGCTTGAGATTCTGAGCTCATGATCATGTGAGGAGTCACATTCCATTGTGACTCATTACTCTCGATCGAGAGTATTTCAGTTTCTCCAGAAAGTAGGAGAAACGCCGATGAGTGGGCGTGCTGAAAACCCCCAGATGCAACTGGGGTGCTGCCTTCAGATTTGAAGTTTTCAAGGTAAAGACCAATAAGATCAATGCCAAGCTAAAAAGAGAGCCGAACAAGTTAAGCTCTCGAACACACCTCCGATTTGCAAAATCGGAAAACAAACGTCCCAACCATGAAATACGATCATCGCCTCGTCCATGCTTACGAACTTCTTGAGTCACCTTGTCCCTCAGCACATATTTCCAAAAACCGACATACTGGAACTGTTACAACCTTGAACCACCAATCCTGGCCTAACTGACAAATACTTGTCGATGGCCAGAACCAATCACAAACAACTTCTTTATCTACTCGAGAAACACAACGCACTCCTATTATTCGGAGATTAAACGCTCATTTTATGAAAAAACCACACATACTGACAGCCACCATAACTAGTTGGAGAACCCAACAACCAGGGGGGAGGGGAAGGGGAAGCCCGACACTAACAGGGGGGTAGGGGAAAGGGAAGCCCGACACTAACAAGGGGGATGGAAAAGGGGAGCCCGAAACAGAAATAGGGGAGGGAGAGGAGAAACCCATAACAGCTACAATACTAAACAGGGACGCTATGACGGGGATGGGGACCATGGACAGCGAATGGGAGGGAGGATGACCAACACAACAACCAAAGAAACGGTGCGCAACCAAAACGCAACGGGGAGGTAAGGACTGACCAACTCGCAACTAAAAAGACTGATCGCAGCGGTGAGGGGAGACACAACCGAATCGACGGCGGGGAAGGGGGTGGGGTGACGCGACGGCGGGGAAGGGGAAGCAACCACATGGGAGGAGAGGAAGACCGACGCGCCAATGGGGGAGGGGAGGGAAACCCACTCAACGGAAACCGACGAAAACGGGGGGGAGAGGAACGTGAGGGAAACAGGGGAGGGGAGGGGGAGGACGCTGGAAACGACGAAACAGGGGAGGACACCGGCGAAGAGTACGAGAAGCAGGCTCGCCGGCAACCATGCCGCCATCAGCAAGCCTGCCGCGGCGTCTTGCTGTGAAGGAGGCTAGGGTTACGCAGTGAGGGATAGAGAGAAGTTACGGGCTAGGGTTTTTTACCAGAGTATAACATTAATAAAGGAGTTCTCATAAAATATTCAATGTATATCATTGAAAGTATCTAAAGTGTAGCAGTATAATTGTAGATTAATTTTAATTTTTTAACATTATTGAAATGTTATGTCTTTTATTGATGGACCAATGACAATAGAAAAAAAAGACTTAGCACAATAAATATGAACAACCACGTGCTATTTCCTTTCCACGCACTAAGAAAAGTTTGAAAAGGTTTGCATACATGTAACCTTACACATATATATAATGGAATTAATTCTACAATAATGGTTGTTCCCCATGTAACTTTCACATAAATATTATTGATCAAGACCAAAAAAAATTCTTATATATACAAAAGAATTCCTATAAAAATACAAGGGCCGGGGTCGGGGAAAAAAGATTAGTCAAGTTACCTAACTACATTAAAACTATGAATGTACCCACATGGCCACATGTTTCATACATGATACTAATTACTAGTAATTAGTAAATATGGATCTAAAAAGATTGACCCAGATAACGGGAAAAAAAGCTTCCAATAATTTAATTTAATTTAATTTATGTACATTAGAAGATGTTGAAATATGAAATTTTTCACTATGATCTTACTGATCTGTTAAATCGGTGAGGAACTCTTGGGGTAGGAGCAGCCACATCTCGACCAGATTTAATTAAGCCCAATCGATCAGATATTGTCTTATCAAACAGTCTGTTCTCAGGATTCTCAGCATAGCATACAAAGTAACAGCTCACACAAGCATGAGGCAATGCCATTGCAATCCTTGTCTGAAAACCATGTATTAGAAGAATATTAGAAATATAAGTCATTAATCATTAAGTTGTTAGTCATTACTCATTCATATAAAATAGTATAGTTGAACTTAAAAGGCATTAATATTTAATATAGCAAAACTGTTAGTTGGTTGAATTTATTGATATAACTACAAAATGGAAATATAAGAAAAGTCTACATGTTGTTATATGTATAATAGAGGTTGAGATGATAAGAATATCCTTTATGGTTGTTTATAATAATTCTATGATATCATGACTGGTAAGTTGGTTCTTTCCCGTCAAAAAAAGTTGGTTCTTTAATATGGTACTATGGCATATATGAAATTACCAAAATACCTTTATAATATTAATGGATAAGGTCTTGTTCTCTTTAATTAGTTTTTAGAAAACCTAGTCATATATGCACGCAATGCGTCTGTTGTTGTACATAAAATATAAATGGTAGATAAACAGCTTTAGAAACTTATTACATCACAAAAATAATGACATTTTTGTTTACAATTTAAATATTAATTACATAGGGTATTTTAAGTATTTTAGGAGGACATCAAAGTCCTTGGGTGTTCCCTTATAGAAGAGAGATTAGTTTCTGCTAATTAAAATTAGTAATTAAAACATTCTTTTTATTGATCATGAGTATTTGTCAGTCATCAAAATTAAAATTTACTGACTAGAACTCATTTATATAGGTGAAACAGATTTTTAGAGAATGAGACCTACCATAATATAAAAAGAAGAAAACTCTGAATGCATTAACTAGTAACTACCCTTGATGGTCGCATGAACTAGAAGCATGATTAAACAATGTAGTACATATAAAATTTTAAATAGTATGGTGTGCATAATAATGTGGTAGGTGAAATGTTAAAGGGGTACCAACCATAAGGTATCCAACATAGAAGGCCAGGAGGGAGAGGGTGGCTGTGTAGCCTTGGTGCACATGATTCGTCCATGCCGCCACCATTATCACGCAAATGGAGCCACTGCATACGCCGGTGAGGAAGCAAACCGCCGACGTAATATCGGAATCAACAATTTCTTCCATTTCTTGCTTCTCAAAGATTGCCCAAGTATCTATTGATGCCTTTGTAAAGTTTTTCCCATATGCAGCAATCTACAACAACGGAATTAGCATTATATATATTATATAGTGCTTGATAATGACCAATATAGTGATTAATGAAGTCATTATCAACTTGTTCTAAGTGCCCAAGATATCCTATCAATTTCAGCAGCTTGTACAAGCAAAAACATTGCATTTCTTTGTACATTATTGTATAGTGACAAGTGGTGGTGATATAGACGGATAATCGATACTATAATAACTATACCTAGGTACAACTAAGGTGACATCCACATAGTTTTGCATTACTAAGAACAACACATAACATGGCGTAACGCTTGTTCCATAACTCACAAGCCAGAAATGAGGCTTAATCTCATAAAAGCATAAGAAAGACAGTGACCAAATGTTGAATCTTTAGCATTCTTTGTGTGCTTGTCTTACCAATATGTTCCAATATTGAACAAGCAAATGCCTAATTAATGTCCTTAGAATAACAATTAGGCAAGTTTAATAAGAAATGAAAACTTACAAACAAACTTCTATTAAAAGAACAAGGAAATTACCTGAACATAAGCCCAACCATTGCCATATCTAAAGATAGAGTTCATGATGTTCAAGCAACAATGAGCACAAGAGAACATGAACTCGTCTTCCCCTTCGACCAAATTCAACCCTCGCGAGATGATTCTTAAGGCTTCGATTGTAGGAACGAATAGCGAACCAAGACAAGCACTTCCAAGGTTCCTAGTAAGTGCCCTTTGGAAGCAAAAATAAGTACTAGACTGCATTCCTCTTAGGTAATACAGAGCAATTACTCTGCTCACAGTTAAATTAGCCACATTTCTCATCACCTCAGTAGTCCAAGCTAAGCTCAACACTAGTGCAATAATAACCAATGGTGGAAAATAGAAATGCAAAGCTCCAATCACAGCCAAAATCCATAGAGACATCCACAAGAACCCGGCAACGAGCATATAGTATGTAGGATGATTTAAATCAGGAAATTTCGATACTGGTTCGAGCGATTTTATCAAGATTTTGGTGCAGAAGCGAGTTCTTTGAGTTACCCAACATGAATATAATCCATTTCCAATTGCAAATGCAACAAGGGCAGCTCCACATGCATCAGTAGAAGGCTTTTGGAAGCAAATTAGGAGAATCCCAGCTGCTAATGACATTAAAAAACTACTCCACAATATGAAATGAAACATAAACTCAGGCCAAACTCTAACAGCTTTTTGCCATAAAAATGCTAATACTATGCTCAAAAACGAAGCAGCTTCAACTTGAGGTAAATAAAACTTTAATATACTTTTCGCTTTTCTCCTATACTTTCCATCTTGAATAAATCCCTCAATTGCCTTGTATATTAAAAAACCCACCAATCCAATTGCTGCAATTGTTTGAAGAACAAACAAAATTAGAGAGATTTTGTTGGTGTAGCCTCTTGAATTCAGTGTTGTTATTGTTGGCTGCTAAAAAAATCCAAAAAAAAAAAAAATTAACAATTAAAAAATCAAATAACAGAGGAAAACAGAACCTATCTATTAAAATTAAATAGAATCCAAGATTGTCTCAGGCTCGCACCCGCTAGTAAAAAAGTTGTTTCAACTTAAATAGAGGTCTCGAGTTATTTTTTCTATATCCCGGCTTAAATCCTGTATTAATTTATTAAATATGGGACTGAGCCGCACCCATTAGTTGACGAACAAACTAAAAAGTGACCATATAAGATAAGATAAAAAAAATGAATTACTTGAGGGGTTGGTGTAGATGTAGGAATATATCGAGGTTGAGATAGAGGAGGAGGTGGTTGTTGCGATGACGGACGAGGCGGCGGGTGAGACGGAACATGATGAGGAGCACGAGGAGGATAATGAGCATGATGTGGTGGAGGTGGTGTTGTTAATGGAACTCTAGTGTTTCCATTAATCACAATTCTTAAAGGATTAGTAGGATTTAATGTTCTTAACATTGAAGCATGATAATTTTTATGTGGGTTTGTATCAAACATTGTTTCTCCTTTCTCCAAATCTTTGCTGTCTCCTAAATCCTCTGTTTCTTCTTCCTCTGTTCTTCTCCTCTGTTCTTCTCTGTTTTTTTCTCTCTCTTCCCCTGTTTCCTGCTTACAAAAAAAAAAAAAAAGCAAAGAATTTTAGCAAAACAATCACAGACATTTTTGGGAAATTTGAGCAAATTTAGAGTGAATGAATGTTTTGTTTACAGGTTCTAAAGCTCCCATGGTTGGCTGAAGAAGTTACCGGCGGTGTATTGAATGTTGAATTTTGGAGAGAGAAAGTGAGAATTAAAGAAAGGAAGAAAAGTAATATAGTCGTTGTTAAATACTCCTACGTTTTTTTTTGAGTTATTTGGTGTTAAATTCTTCCCTGTTAATTTTTTTTGCTTTACTTTGTTTATTTTACAACTTACATCATAGAGACTTAGAGAGAGGGACAAAAATGTAGTAGGCCACTTGGTGAATTGGTGCTGGTTTTTGGTCTTTGGAGTATTTTTGTTTTTCAGCACGCACTCCTTTGGTGCGTTGAGTCAAATTTGTCCACTGTCAAATTTTATTTTTTAAATCAAACATGTTCAATTTATTGTGCATTCATCATAACCCCAGGTGTACCATGTGCATGTACGTCCAATGTTAATTTTTTCTCACATGTTCATTTACAGCTCTATCTATTACTCCCTCCGTTTCTTTTTAATGGTTACACTTACACTTTTCACGCATGCCAATGCAAAACTTTGAGGATGGTACATCCGGGTGTATGATAAAAATTCCCCCCTAAGTACTTCATTCGTCTCAAAATATAAGTCATTTATGTTTTACAAAAGTTTATTTTAACCATGAATATGTCTTATAATATGAAAAAATCATACCATTTGATTCATCTTAGAAAATACTATTTTTTATTATTATTTTTATCAATATGAATTGAGGATAATTAATGGTCAAAGTTCGACCTCGAATATTATGCATACCTTATATCTTGAAATAGGGGGAGTAATTTATTGTTCTCCTAAATTCTCTAAGTGAAATTTCTATTTGGATGAATTATGATATTGTCAAAAATTAAATTAAATTAAATTAGTGATTATATTTCTTTTATTTGGCTGAATAAGGTTGTACTTTATGCTTGAATGTTTTAGATTATTAAAATAGGTAATGTTGTACCATCCAGCTTTGATGGTTTGACATGCCTATGTTGAGTACGTCAATTTGTATTTTCTTGTTTAAAGAAAAATATAATTAAATTTTGTTGTCTTGACCTGAAATAAATAATACTTATAAATTGAATTGGACCTGATTAATAATATTTGATCAACAAGATTCAATTTTGATTTTATGAACCTAATTAAATGAAAGTATATTTGGGCTTAATGTACAAGTGGAAAATAGATGAAAGATATGAGGGAATGAGGATATTCACTTGATTATCTAATTCTCGTATGAATTGAAAATGAAACTCCTAGGATAAAAAGAGTGACAAGAATATTTGTATTGATATGATGATAAGCCTTTCTTTTATGTTAGACTTGGACCAAACTTTGCACTTGAGTGATCTCTAAGCTATCCACTCTTTGCCCATCCAAGACGGCCACATAAACATAAGCACATTGTAACTTCAACTTTATCATAAAGTAATTAATGGAAATGAAAGGGGGGTAAAGATTAAAAAAAAAAAAAACGTAGAAATAAAAAAGTGGGAAGACTCGTAAACACGAAATATCAAGTACAATTCGATTACGGTGCGCGTGGAAATGTTTCGGATGTCTTACTTGGATGGCGGAGACTAGTAAAAATATGGTACAGCGTGGCTAAACTTAATGGGATTGGGATGCACTCTCAATCTTTCATCATTCATTAGATGGCTAAGATTTTGACAACAAAATAGCCGGCCACGCACTTATTAGTTGAAGTACGTAAAGTGCAAATGGTCAAAACCAAGCATGAGTTGCATCACAATGACAGGCGGACAGGCTTAATCTAATCAGCTTATTTTTGCTTACATAGACTATGTTCAGTTCACCTTATTCTTACTTATTTCAGATCAGATCAGATCAGATCAGACAGATCAGACCAGATCAGACCAGATCAGATTAGAAAAAATAAGTTCAGATCATATCAGTTCAGATCAGATAAGTTCAGATTATGCTTATATTTAAAAACTTATTATTATTACTTCCTCTGTTTCAAATTACTCGCTACACTTTCCATATAGGGAAGTTTCATATTACTTGCTACACTTCCTTTTCGGGCAATAAACTCTCTCTATCTCTCTCCTCTCACATGGGTCTCTTTTCTTTTTACTCTCTATCTCTCTCTTCTTCAAAAAATGCCTAGGAGTCCGTGAATTGAGAAGTGTAGCAAGTAAAATGAAACGGAGGAAGTATAATTATCATCATGATTATTATGATTATTAGTATTACTAATGCTATTATTGTTATTGTAATAATTATTATTATTATTGTTGTTGTTGTTGTTGTTGTTGTTGTTGTTATTATTATTATTATTATTATTATTATTATTATTATTATTACTTTATACAATTACTATTACTATTAATATTACTATTTACTAGTACATTTGTTCAAAAATATTATTATCATTGTTGTTGTTGTACTTATTAATTAATATTGGTAATTATTATCGTTGCTATTATTATAAATGTCATTGATATCACTATTTGAAGCTATTTGTGTTCAAGAAGAAGAATGTTCTTTTGGCATTTGTAAGTATTCTTTTTTATATTTATTCTAATTAATAATTTTGATATGTGATGTTCTTTTTGATGTTGTACATGTAACGAACATGACAATAGTATATGATGTTTATTTTTTAAAACAATTTTGGTAGAATAATATAAATTATATATTACTAGTTTATATAAAACATGAGTAGCATGGGATAACCTAATGGTGTTGTCATCACGTTCAAAATTTTCCCTACAAAGGATTTCAACTTATCTTTAAAAACAAAGTTTATATAGAACAAGACAACGATATAAGAAGAATATTTAACCATTTTGTTCAAGATCATACGATTATATATATTTATAGGTTTATTTATAATAAAAAAGAATAATTTATTGATATAACAAAGAACATGTTGTTAGTTAAATCCAAACATGTCATCAATATAAAAATAACATCTATCTTTTATTTTTAAAATGTGTTCTTTAAATAGATCTTGTATGCTCTTTCAGTATATGTTCTTTTTTTAATATCGTTATATGTTCTTTTCATTACTACCTAAATTCTTATTATTAACGGACCATTGGACCCAAGAGTCCTTAGTCTTTTATTTTTAATTATATGTTCATATACTAATGTGCTCTTTTTCAAAAAAAAAAAAAACTAATTATATTGTTATTATTGTTATTATTATGATAATATTATTTATATTATTATTATCATTATATTATTATTATTATTATTATTGAAAGTTGTGCATAGTAATAAAATGATAGTAATAGTAATACTAGTAATGAAATACAAAGTAATAATAATATTAGTAATAATATGTTTTTTAAAAGATAAGTTCGATCAGATCAGATCAGATCAGAAAAAATAAGTTCCAGATCAGATCAGATCAGAAAAAATAAGTTCATATCAGATCAGATAAGTTCAGATCAGAAAATTTCAGGTGAACTAAACATAGCCATAAACTTATTAAATTTTATTACCTTTTATCTGAACTTATTAGACCTTATTTTAAGAGTGTCATAAACCTAATTTTTGCTGAATCAAATCTATTTGAACTTACTAGTTCTTATCAACCTTATATGAACTTATTTTTTTTTATAAGGACTGAAAATAAGGTGAATAGAACAGGTTTGACATATTTCCTCCATGTAGGCCCTGTTCTTTTGGACTTATTTTCAGTTCAGTTTAATTATTCTCTGTAGTTCAGTTTCTCTCAGTTTAGTTCAGTTCAGTTTCTCTCATTCCAAAAGAACGGGGCCTTAATTCTTTTTTAGATAATAGAAGTAAAATTTTATGAATACAAATTAAGATCCATTCCAAATATAGTGGCAAAAGTTGACACAATATGACAAAACGAAACGGACCGTATACAACAAAAAATGGACTAGTGTAGAGAATTTACAACCCGTTTAATTAAACAAGTTAAACAACACGATACGACTTATTAATTGGATCGAGTTAGTATTGAGATTTCCAACAGAACACGTCTTATTAATTGGGTTGGGTTAATATTACAATTAGGATTCCTAAATAGAATATTGGTTCAAAATTGCCAAAAAGTAGCTCAGTGCAACAACGCTACACGAACCAGACATTAAAAAAATGAATTAGTGTTGAAAATCTTAACATGTTTAATTAAACGGGTCTACGCACTCTGAAATATCTTACGAAATGGGTTAGGTTAGTGACAAAAGTTTTTCAACCCATTTATATCTAACACGAACATAAAATGGACAAGAACTCTTGCCAGCTCTAATTCCACAGGATGGCTCTTTAGCCTCTTACATAAGGTGATATAAAAGTAGTATAAATTAGCTTTCAATTTACGCTAGATAATGATTTTCACTGATGGTAGGATCCTCCTGAAACAAAGTTCTTACTCAACTGCAAAGTTAACATATTCTTACAAATGCTTCAAAAGTGCAATTTCAAGCACAGTAATATACTAGCATTGCCAGTTTTAATGACTAGTAAAAATAAGATGATGCTATATGGTATGCTTATGTTATTGTGGAATTAAGCAAGGAAAGTACACTAATAACTATCAAACGTTTGTTACTTTGTTTGTATTGTTCTGTGAAAGACTGATACTAGACCAAAGGCAACCCTATTAGTCTAAAATTTCAGAAGTTTGTTGTGATTAGTCAAATAATTAGCTCCTTAATACCCGATTACATGTGGCTATCGAAACTCCTAATCACAAAAAAAGTGGAGAAATTGACAAAAGCCAAATCACTCAATGCGCATATTCAAAGATAGTTATTGACAGCCCTTGTTTCTTGTTGCGAATAAAAATTCTCAGTTAAACACTCATAACAACCCTTACAAAAACGTTCCTCATTACCCGAGTAAGAAATAAACACCAACCCCTAACACAATGCAACCTCCAGACACACCAAAACCACTGCCAACGCCGCCACCTCCAATACAAATGCCACCACAACCAATGTCGCCACCTCCCCTAGGAGCCGCGCCAAAACTACCATCACCTCCCTCGACTATATCATTGCTGAGTCCCACACAAATGCCAGAAGAACCTCCCACGCAAACCTCAATGTCGCCCCCAATGCAAGCGCCACAAGAACCTACATTGCCATTGAGTAGAGAAATGCCGTCACCATCAACATCACCACCTCTGACTCCCAATGAAGCAATAAGGCCACCAGAGGAAGCTCCCGTCAGCTACTCTAGTAGAGAAATGTCGTCACCATCAGCACCACCACCACCTCTGACTCCTACTGAAGCAATAAGGTCACCAGAGGAAGTTCCCGTCAGCTACCCACCACCGCCCAACTTAACACCCTCTAATGTAACGACTCCTATCGAATGGTCTACGGGACTTTGTGCATGGACTTCAGACATCCCAAATTGTAAGTATATCTCAAATACTTTCCCATCACAACATCTTAAGAAATCCTAAAAGATCTTGCCTCCGATAGATGACCTACATTGAGGCAATGGATGTCAGTTGACGACACCCAAAAAAATGATTTCATCAACCTTTGCATTGGGCAATTAAAATAAATGTATTGATTGTCGATCGTGCAAACCCAAATCACTAAACCAAAAACATATAGCTGACATCTAGGAATAAAAAGATCAGCATAGAAAAGTTTCAAATGCATGTTTTATTCTGATTGTGTATTTAATATATACTTATTTGTAGCATTGTTAATCTAAGATTTATGACAGGTATTATTACATGCTTTTGTCCATGCATCACATTTGGGCAGATTTCAGAGATCGTTGATAGAGGTGCATCATGTAAGTTTGCTCCTCTAGAACGTATGACAAGTTTTTAATTTGGTCACACAAATGATCATATATCGTATCATATCATTATTTACTTCTAATTTCGCAGCTTGCACGATGAATGGAGTAATATACACTTTACTGGTTGTTGTACTGGGATTTGCATGCGTATACTCGACTTTCTATCGAAAAAAGATGAGGCAGCAGTTCCATTTGAGGGGTAGCACTTGTGAGGATTGTTGTATTCATTCTTTCTGCGAGATTTGTGCTCTTACCCAAGAGTACCGTGAGCTTCAAAGCCGAGGTTTCGACATGAGCTTAGGTAATGACTAATGAGTGATCATATTCATATATATCACCCTTCAGTTTGCCTGATGCTTTATAATTGAATTAAATTCTTTCTTTCTACATTGATTCAACATATAGATTCGATCGGGAAATGGCATATGCTATATAGTACTTATATGCATGCACATACATAGAAAATGTGACGATAATACATTAGAAATAACCTTCCAAATTAAAAATAGAGAGAGATTTCGACAACAATAATCAATGTTTTCAGTCATAAAACAAAACCGGTCTCAACTTTTTTTATATTCCCTTTGTTTCCTTAAAAATTCTTGTTCCTCATTTTCGAAGTTGTACTTTTGTATTTTGACCATGGATTCTGACCAATAGGAAAAACATATGTAATCGTACAAGATTTTGCAAAGTTAGATTCAATTTGTACATACTAATAAACACTTCCTTGGGTTATGCGGAATGTTTTTAGGATGGCATGGCAATATCGAAAGACAAAATCAAGATGCAACGATGATTCCACCTCCACACACGAGCATGCGGAGATGAAGCGTACATACAATACGATGTACTTAGCCGCAGCTACAGCCTCCAAAACCTTTACATCAGAGCTTCGGGCTACTTGAGTCAAATCATGTTAGTCAATCTAAGGATTCAAGAGAGACGGGAAGGACCATTTGTTAATCAGTAGAAGTCGTCGATGATCGGAAAAGCGGGTTATTGATCGAAGATCCAACCACGTCAACAATGGTGGTGGTAGGACAACCGTTTTCATTAAAATGTTGGAACTTTTACCTTCATGAACAATCATCGAACCCGTCTGCCAAATATCAGGCAGACTGATTTGACTTCAAGTATGAAGGTTTCTAAACAAGACAGCCACACGATTACAGTGCGAGTAGAAATCATGCGGATGATACACTATTTTAGTTTTTTTTTTTTAAAGAAAATTTCATTAATTGAAGGTTAAACGACATCTACAATAGGTATTAAAGTTAAACAAGATACAATCAAACAATGCTAAATCAAATTCGTCTTTGAAGAAACTACAATGAACCAAATACACTATTGTACTTGGATGATTGAGACTTGAGACAAGTAAAAATCTGGTACATCATATATATATCTTTTTCTTTTTTAGGGGGGAATAATAATATGGTGCATCTTGCCTAAACTTTATAGGATGTACTCTCTATCTCAATTTTTCAGCACTGATTGGATGAATGAGATTTATTAATAAATAAAAGAACCAAAGCTCGCACGTAATACATAAAGTGCAAAATGTCAAAAGTAGGCACGACAAATGATCTAAAATTCCAAAGCAACTGGGGATCTGAGTATGCGTACAGCGTATGCCTCTTACATAAAGTATGGGCATTTCTTTCTTTTTATGTTGGGCCATCAGTTTCAACATTCTTATGACTATTATTAATCATCAACAGAATACTTACCGAGAAAAACTGTACTAAATATATTAAGAGCAATATCCAGTTTGATGATTGTTCGCATCTTAGAGAAGTATAAAACATAAGAGCAATTTCACCAGTTTGATGATTGTTCAACATATTCTAAAATAATTTAGGCAAAAAAAAAAAAGTTTTAATAAGTCGTATAAGTTCAAGCATGTGAAAATCATGTGAAAATCAATTGAACCAAACACACACTACGTGTAATATTTGTTTGATCAGTGGCCTGAAAGGGCTGAAAGCCTGAAACAGGAAAAATATATACTTCATTCATTCTGAAATAAGTAAAACACTTCTCTATTTTATGTGAGCTTTTTGAAAGAATTGTTTCACTTATTTCATAAAGGAGGATATATATAAATATATATATATATGCAAAAAAAAAATTAAGAAAAAGCTGCTATACACCAAAATTGACATAGATTGATCAGTGTCTACTATATATTTTTATCAGTGTCTACGTGTGGGAGATAAGATATTACTATTTACTAGTGGTGTAATAGAAAATAAAAACAACAGGGATGAAGAAGGTAAAAACGTGCAAATGCTGTAACAACGGTCACCTGCAAACTGTGATATATCCAAGATATATAGCAGTCTGACTGCTTAAACAACTTGGAAAATGGCAAGGAAGTGGATCCTATGCCCACTTCAGAAAGGGAACATGCCAATATCCATATGCTAAATGGAGGAACTTTAATTTATAGATCATGCTCAGAAGTAAATTACAACCGAAAAACAAACAAAATTTACCAGCACTTTGAACTTTCACACTTAACGATAGTGACACTTTGAGAAGGCAGCATACAAGTTAATTTAAGTCTATGACGTAACACGTGCTACTACGCACAAGTAATCAGATCTTTCTTCCAAAACTTCATGTACATATGTCGTAGGATCTTCCATCCTCGAGATTTTGTTTCATGCATCAAAATTCAAAACTGAGGCTAGCTCACCTATTACTTTGGACCGCCTGATGATTTTGCAGCTCCTGATGATTCTTGTGAAGTCTTAACAATGCTAAGATGTCCGCCATCCTTGCAAGCTACTGTGGCTGCTTTTACCTCGTTGCAGTAGTTTATAAACTTGCTTACCTCCTGGTTAAAGGCAAGAGAAGGTGTCAGTTGACACTTGAGTGGACATGATAGAAAATGCAATATGGATGTTTTGCATGATCAACAGATTTAAACATACATTTCAAAGGCATATGGAAGATCTCCAGATTGCAAAATAATAAGATTTATACTCAAACCTCGGAATAAAAAACCACAAAAATCTTATCACTTAGCCAGCAAAAGACTAAAAGTCTACAGTTGGATAAGAAATTTGACTAGCAATCACTTCCTTCACTTGAATAACACTGAACTTATTAGCAATGCAAAAAAAAGGTAATGACCAGCAACTCCAGAAAATATTTAAAAATAAATAAAAAAATTAAGCAGCTTCCCATCTCCATAACAGGCATTTGAAGTTGGGGACTCCAGAGTGATATAAAGTAACTATCCCACGACACTAAGCTATACCCTGCGGCATCCATGCTGCATTTCCTAGGAGCATGTCATCAAGTAGGAGTATGCTAAAGTAGGACCGGCACATACTCACATAGAGATGCGGGTAAAGGAAGCCTCAAAAGGCAAAGGCCAACCCTTGAAACTATCACTCGTACTTTGGTTATCTAGTCCGATTACATAGATTCGTTTAGAATCAACTTCGGATCATCTGATAGAGGTTGTAACAATTAAAAAGATCCGCTCGTATCTCGACTATTGATCTTCTCTTCTGGCTGTCATTTCTCCATTCTCTTCATATAAATCTTGCAAGAGTTGGAGAAGCCTGGATTTCAAAGATGATGAAAGAAATTCTCAGGACTGATCGTGCACACTCCAACCATCCAGGTCATCCTAATTCCTAGGGCACTTGGTTAACCTTAATGCTTCCTCAATTCTTGATATCGAGGCCGAGGAAGGGGTTAAAAGTCATTCTAGTCCTCACATGCACCATAGGTTGGCACATCCTAAGTTAATCGGACTCTTCATTTAAACTCAAGTACCGTGTCGAATCCTCGACACTCTTCTCCACTAACACAAGAAAAATCAGCTCTGTAACTTGATACCAACTATGTAGTGACATTTATCATTAAGCTACAGGACACTTTTCTCCTGTCCCAAGAAACAAGTTTCTCAAGTACATTCTACCCAAAATAACCAATCCTTACAAAGAATGAACATCCCAAACTAGACTTTCCACTTCCCCCAATCAGTCGCGAAAGCTCCATCAAAGATTTACTTAAGCACTAACAAGTAAATCTTTAAGACAGGTAAAAAAAAGAACAAAATTAAGACTTAACCCACTCTATAATAACAAACACGAAAAAATAAGCAGTCCTTGACCTCATACAGAAAAAAGTGAAGAATCCTCCATCAAACAGAAAAATAGGTGAGATATAATCAAGCCCCATGAAATAAAGATGTGGATTTTCGCCTGCTGGGGAAACGACTACAGCTGAAGCACCTTTGGCCAAGGTCATTTCTTCACAATTTTAACCAAAAAAGATTGTTTATATGAAAAACGGCTCACTGCTCCCCCTACCCGCCCCCCGCCCCCCAAAAAACAATGTTTTAATGACTTAGAAGATTACAAAATTGAGCAAACATTACAGAAACAACCGACCGACAGCGTGAATGCGATCTTCCATACGGAGATTTCAATTAAAATCATCAATCATAGGTACCTTCATGTGAAACTCTTCTAAATATGGAGAACATAGGACGTCTAAATGCTTAATCATATGATAACAATTTAGCGATCATAACTTATGCTCTAATTCACCCAAACTGCGCAACATCTCACAATACAACGAAAATATTTCAATTAAGCAAAAAATCTAAAGCTTCAAAACAAACTATTCACAGAATAATAAATCATATAAATTAAAATTCAAAAAATTCGGCAATTAAAAAACTAACAGTAACAATTAACAATGCAACAAATGCCAAAATAAATATAATTTACCCGATTATCATCCATATCTTGAGTGTTCTTCGACGGCTTAATTGCTCGCTTTCCTGCAGTTCAGCAACAAAATTTAATCAAAAACTTACTGAAGATAAAGAAGAAGAAAATGAAAGCAGCTTCAATGGAGTTTGAGGAGAGAGAAAACAAGAGCTGTACCTTTTCGAATGTGAGAATTTTTGCCATGTCGATTAGGAGGGATGACCTTCTTCTTTTGTTGTCCTTTGAATAAATTCGCCTTCTGCGTCATCTTCAACTGTTCTGTGATCTACACCTTTAAGTTTAACCCTAAAATTCACGATTTCTAGGGTTTTTCTGCAACTTTTTTTTGAAGAATTGGCGAAATAAGAGAGAAGAGAAGGAAGATGAGGTTGGCCCAGGTGGCCAGTCCACAAGAAAATGAGGCTCTTGGGCCCTGTTCTTTTGACGTATTGTTCAATTTCAATAATTAGTAACAATAATAGTATAAAAAAAATTACATTGAGATAAGTCTAAAAATTAATTTAAATTAGATTTTAGGATAAAGTCTTCGTGTTTATTTGTGGGATATTCTTAGCTCTCATATAACACTCTATAATACAAACTAGTCATTGATCCGTGCGATGCCGCGAAGCATTTACCAACGTTAAATCAAACACTTGAGAGAAGTGGAAAAAAAAGAGTTATAGGCATTGGATGGTCCTCATGAAATAATTTTCCAGTTCCTTTTACATTTTCTGCATAGTAAATTATAATATGAATTATTAATCAATATAATCCTCGACTTCAAGAGAGTATATATATATATATATATATATATATATATATATATATATATATATATATATATATATATATAGAGTGAGTTCGTGTGAGAATGCATACTACTACGATGAAATGAGAATGGATTATACACGCTATAACTCTAATGAACAAGTGATGTAACTCTAATGAAAAAGTGATGTAACTCCAAAAAAAAAGAATATTAGAAAAAAAAATTGGGCTCAAAATATTTTCGGAGGTATAACTCTAATGAACAAGTGTTGTAACTCTAATCCAATCGTGTGGTTGAGATTCATTCTCATTTCTCATGTAAGGAGCATTCTCATATATAATTAATTACAAAGACTATAATACAATCTTTTGAAATTTAGGTTAATGGTACGAATATAAGCGATGCAATTAAATAGTGTAGTGGTAGTAATTAGGGAGGTTACCGTCAAAAAAAAATTAGGGAGGTTATAAATTTTTTAAGAGCTTTTTTAAAATATTTTTTTTGGAGGAAACATGTTGTAGCATAGATTAGCTTTTTTATTAATATAAGAGTACTGAAACGTAGGACATGCTATTATTAGCATTAGATTAATGAGTATTAATATATACATCTATATTTAATTGTTTTAGAAAGAGAAATATTATCTTGTCTTTAAATAATTTTTCCCCCACAAAGACCAGTAGTAGATTAGTTGGTTAGTGCATTTGTACTTCAAATGAGAGGTTATAGGTTCGAGTCTTGACACACACATTTTTATTGTTTAATATGTTTCATTTGATTGTATGGGAGAAGGGGGAATATATGGGGCAACATATTGTTATAAAAGGAGAAATGTTATCTTGTTTTTTAATAAAAAAATTTCCCACAAAGACCAATATGAGACTGTAGATTAGCTGGTTAGTGCATTTATATTTCAAATGAGATGTTATGGGTTTGAGTCTTAACACACACATTTTTGTTGTTTATTGTGTCATTTGATTGTGTGGGCGGAATTTGCAACTATCAGATAGATGCTTATAAAGGTTCTTTGTTTCAAATTATAAGGTCTCTATTAGCTAAAAGAATTTGTATTAATATATAAGGCATTTTTATATTACCAATGTAAAATGAAGTGCAACTTTATATTATCAAGATAAGATTATACATTATTTTATCTTTTCAATACAATATTTAATGTCAATTCTTATTACTCCCTCCTTCCCGTATTAATTTATAGTTTATACACTTCCTATAATATGTATTAATATATAAGGCATTTTTATATTACCAAAATAAACTGAAATGCAACTTTATATTATCAAGGGAAAATTTGACATGAATAATCCCAACTTTCATCAGTCTTCTCAAAATAATCCCAACTTTGAATTATTTCAGAATAATCCTAACTTTAGGGTGTACGCTCTCAAAATAATCCGAACTATTAATTTTCAATATATTATAAAACTAAATTGGATTAGTGTCGGCAAGAAAAAAAATAGTTTGGCTTATTTTGAGAAGGTTCCTTCAAAAGTTGGGATTATTCTGGAATAATCCAAAGTTGAGATTATTTTGAGAAGACGGGTGAAAGTTGGGATTATTCATGTGAATTTTTCCTATTATCAAGATAAGATTATACATTATTTTATCTTTTCAATACAATATTTAATGTTAATTCTTATTACTGCCTCCTTCCTGTATTAATTTATAGTTTATACACTTCCTATAAATAGTGTCAAAATGATGCAACTAAAGAAGATAGAGGAGGTACTCCCTCTATATTTTATTTATCTTGTTCACTTTTCTTATAGGGATGCTTTTTTTATTATCTTGCTCACATTGAATCTTCCTATTTATGCACTTGGATCACCTTCTCACTCTTATCCAACTCCTCTCACTGTTTGTAACATATAGAAAAAGTTGGTTGAGACCATTTTCTCTCTGATACAATTGTATATAATAAATTAAAGTCATGGGATCTATTTCTCTCCCATCCCTTTGTTATAAAAAATAGGATCTAGATCTATTATTATGTTTCACTATCAACCCACTGGTTAAAAAAAGCTATCATGTTTCTTTCTTTTTTTAAATTATTGTGCATGATATTAAGTGAGTAGACTAAAAAAAAGAAAGAGAATACTACCTTCGTTCTTTTTCTATTGCAATAATTACCACTTTGGGTAGTTTCACATCTATTGCAACAATTCCACTTTTGGTAAAAAAAAAACAACATTAGTTGACAATATTGCCCTTATTTGATCTTACTAAAACATCATTAATTACTCACTTTGCCTCATAAAGTTGCTTTAACTTTATTAAGAATTGATTTCTCTCCTACTCTACTTAATTAAAGAGGTACATTTATACTAAACTACCCACTTTTTCCACTTCCTTAAAAATCGTGTCCAACCCCATTGTTGCAATAGAAAAAGAACTGAGGTAGTATTTCATAAGCTATTCTTTTGAACAACGTTTCTCCTGATATTCAAAAGTGGGGTTTTAAATAACTTATTTTGGTCATCAAAACTGAGATTGGAGTTTAAAGTTGATTGGATAGGGGCTAGTGAAGTTGGTGGTACGGCGAAAATAGTTATGGAATATAGAATACTAGTGTCGTATACTCGTATCTATCGGAGGCCCAGAGCAGGTTTGGTTTTGCTTTTGGGAACCCGGATATGTGAAAACTGCTTTACACACAAATATGTACTTTCTATTATGAAGGCAAAGTTTATGTCAATGGAGTACTTCTAAAACCATGTCAATGGAGGAAGTTAAAATTTAACGAATTCTTTCAATACTCCTTGTTATTGAATGTTGATTAGACTAATAGAGAGAATATATCGTCAATGATTCTTACTCACAGTTTCCAAGAATGTGCCAATTTAGACTCAGAATGAGATTTCAGAGGCTCTCGAAATGGCGCCTACTTCTGACTTGGGTATGTATCTCGGTATGCCCACAAGTCGTGTTACCAAGGATACATTTAGCCATCTTTGTGAGAAAATTGACAGAAGATTAGCAGGGTGGAAGACCAAATATTTGTCACTCGCAGGCAGGATTACCCTTGCTAAATCTACCATTAATACCATTGTCAATTATTGGATGCAAACTGCGAAAATCCCACGGAGTATTTGTGATAAGAACAAGAAACTTTGTTTGGGGAGGAACAGAAGATAAGTGCAACACTCACTTGTTAGCTTGGGAAATATTACAAAAGCCTGTTCAACAGGGAGGGCTGGCCCTTCGGTCTGCACACCAGATTAATGTGGCTTTTATGACGAAACTTGACTGACGTATTCTGGTAGAACCAAATGCTCCGTGGGCGAGAGTTTTACGGGCGAAATATTGTAAAGGTAGGTGTGATATCGACATGTTCGTCCCTAAGCCCGGTGCCTCTAATGTTTGACAGGGTATCACTGAAAATTCCAAGATTCTTTGTGAAGGTATCAGAATGGCGGTTGGTAATGGGCACAAGACCTTGTTTTGGGACCATAAGTGGGCAACGAACAAGCCACTTAGTGAACTTGCTCTGCAGCCTATTCCAGAGGAATTAGAAGGGGCGACGGTGGCTGAATTATGGGACCCTAATGATGGATGGAACTGGGAAGCTATCTCCCCTTTTTTACACCAAGACACTCTTAAACTGATTCAAGCATATGAACTCAAAATCGATCCAGAGGTAGCTGATCTGGTATACTGGCAGAATGCAAAGAATGGCAAATTTACCATTCGTTCAGCCCTTAGCATCATGAGGCATGAGAGTGAGGTGCTCGATGAAAAGTGTTGGGAGGCGATTTGGAATGCTCCAGTTCAACAACGTCTCAGGGCTTTTTTATGGCTCGCCTGCCATGACAGAATTCTTGGAAACCTTAATCGAGTTCGTCATCGAATGACTGATGACCCCATGTGTTTGTGGGCACGCTGAAGAATCGACCCTCCACATACTTAGAGACTGCCCTGCAGCTCGTGTAGTGTGGTGCAAAGTTGATGGTCCTGCAAGGTATGTGAATTTTTTCCATACCAATCTTAAGGATTGGATTGAGGAGAATGTAAGTAAAATTTCTGATGTAATTGATGATAATTGGCATATGTCTTTTGGTGTAACCCTTTGGTGGATATGGAAATGGTGTAATGCCTTTGTTTCTGAAAGGAGTAATTAGATACCTTCGGATATTTGTGCATTCCTTCAAATACGTTTTAATGAAGCAAGGAAAGTCTGGGAAGAAGCTGGTTTGGAACATGCTCGAAAAGGGTCGAAGGTGGAAGAACTTATTCGGTGGCAGCACCCTCCCTCTGATTGGTATGTATTAAGTAGTGATGGGGCTGCTAGAGGAGCTCCTGGTCCTGCAGATGGCAGAGTAATTATAAGGGATTGTGCGGGGATGTTCATCTCAGGTGCTTCGTTTAATTTCGGAGCTTGTGTTGCTCTAAAGGCTGAAGTCATGGCTTTGATGAAGGGGCTGGAGTTGGCTCGCCAATTTCAAATAAAAAGAAACTAGAAGTGCAATTGGATGGTGTGACTTGCGTCCAATTCCTCAACAACAATGCAAGGGTGCCTAGGGAGTATATTCATGATGTTGCGCATTGTCATAAGATGTTAATGGAAGAAGACTCACTACAAGAAAAGTGGTAATCAACAACGGCTACAAGCCGTCGTTGATGGCCTAAAAAGCCGTCGCTAAATAATCAACGACGGCCAACCGTCGTTGAAAGGCAGTTGGTAAAAAGATGGTCGCTGATACTAGAATCAACGACCGTCAAGCCGTCGGTGATATATTCAACGACGGTTTCATGACTATCAGCGACGGTTCACCAAAGCCGACGTTGATCCCCAGTCAACGACTGTTTAAAGTGTCGCTGGGACACCGACCGTTTTAAACCGTCGGTGATTCACCGACCGTTCTAAACCGTCGGTGATTCACCGTCTGTTTTAAACCGTCGTTGATTTCGTTTAATCAACGTCTGTTTATAACCGTCGCTAAGATATTATAGCGGTCGTTGATTTCGTGTCCATGGGTGCATAGAGAACCTTACATCGACTGCCTAGCCGTCGTTGATTTAATGTTTAACCGTCGCTGTTGTTTCAAAATAATATTATTTAAAATTCTATTGTTCTTAATAATAATTAAACTTTGTACCCTGCACAAATTGCACCTAAATATACCACACTAAAGCTGTTTCTCCATCGCATTCAATTTTTTCAATTACAAAAATATGCAATTTTGATATATATTACAATTTTACATAGATACTTGTATAATTACATGAAATAGATTACGTTTATGTAAACAAAATAGATCCCGATGTCGGGAAATAGAGTAGATGTCGGTGTTTACAAAAAATATATATCGACAAAGCTAGAAACTAATAAGCTAGATGCCGATAAATATAGACACTAAATGTCTATAGTTAGACAAACTACCTAGATTAAATATATGTACGCAAAATAGATCGCGGTGTCGGGAAATAAAGTAGAAGTCGGGTTGAAAAAAAAAAATAACCCGACACATCTAGAAACGAAGCGAGATGCCGATAAATATTTACACTACAAGAAAATAGTTAGACTAACTGTATCCAACTATAAGTTAGTTACCTAGTTGCCAAAACCAAAAAAACTACACTGTCAAGGGAGGCTCTGTAGCACTACCGCCACCACCAAACCCTGGGTCATCTTCTGGTCTACGTTGTGGAGGGGGGCCTGGGTTGCAACCTGAGAACATGTGGCCGAAACTAGACATGTTCCTCATCATTTCCTCTACGAGGGTCCGACGTGACTGTTCCACCCGTGCTGCGACCATTGCCTCCACCTCTCCCATCCGTGCAATGACCTTTGCTTCCACTTGCGCCTCAATCTGAGAAAAAATGGACGGCTCATATGGTTGTGAAGAGCCGCCATCTCCTAGCCCTGATGAAGAGTTGTAGTACAAATGATCTCCCTGACCCAACCCCTGAACTTTTCCTCTATTCCTCCCCCCAACTGTCTCCCAATACAACAGATCAGGGTTCGGCTGTGACCCCTGAGTGGTACAATGATCCAGCTTCTTATTGTATGTCTCCTGCATTTGGTTAAATATACTCATATTCAAATAATATAAAGTGCCAAAATGGCGTATATTTGGTTCTAACTTTCCTATTTGAGGTTTGAGGTGTTTATAACTTAAACTAGCATCAAACTACTCGTATTAATTCATTTTCAAGTGAAATGGCCTAAAATGGCCTATATTAGCCTATATTTGGTTCTAACTTTTCTATTTTGTGTATTTTCAATCAAAACAACTTATAAATACATTAAACTAACTATATATATGATGTTTGAGGTGTTTATAACTTAAACTAGCATCAAACTACTCGTATTTATTCATTTTCAAGTGAAATGGCCTAAAATGGCCTATATTAGCCTATATTTGGTTCTAACTTTCCTATTTTGTGTATTTTCAATCAAAACAACTTATAATCACATTAAACTAACTATATATATAATGTTTGAGGTGTTTATAACTTAAACTAGCATCAAACTACTCGTATTGATTCATTTTCAAGTGAAATGGCCTAAAATGGCCTATATTAGCCTATATTTGGTTCTAACTTTCCTATTTTGTGTATTTTCAATCAAAACAACTTATAATCACATTAAACTAACTATATATATGATGTTTGAGGTGTTTATAACTTAAACTAGCATCAAATTACTCGTATTCATTCATATTCAAGTGAAATGGCCTAAAATGGCCTATATTAGCCTATATTTGGTTCTAACTTTCCTATTTTGTGTATTTTTAATCAAAATAACTTATAAATACATTAAACTAACTATATATATGATGTTTGAGGTGTTTATAACTTAAACTAACATCAAACTACTCGTATTCATTCATTTTCAAGTGAAATGGCCTAAAATGGCCTATATTAGCCTATATTTGGTTCTAACTTTCCTATTTTGTGTATTTTCAATCAAAACAACTTATAATCACATTAAACTAACTATATATATGATGTTTGAGGTGTTTATAACTTAAACTAGCATCAAACTACTCGTATTCATTCATATTCAAGTGAAATGGCCTAAAATGGCCTATATTAGCCTATATTTGGTTCTAACTTTCCTATTTTGTGTATTTTCAATCAAAACAACTTATAATCACATTAAACTAACTATATATATGATGTTTGAGGTGTTTATAACTTAAACTAGCATCAACCTACTCGTATTCATTCATTTTCAAGTGAAATGGCCTAAAATGGCCTATATTAGCCTATATTTGGTTCTAACTTTCCTATTTTGTGTATTTTCAATCAAAACAACTTATAAATACATTAAACTAACTATATATATATGATTTTTGAGGTGTTTATAACTTAAACTAGCATCAAACTACTCGTATTCATTCATTTTCAAGTGAAATGGCCTAAAATGGCTTATATTAGCCTATATTTGGTTCTAACTTTCCTATTTTGTGTATTTTCAATCAAAACAACTTATAATCATATTAAACTAAATATATATATGATGTTTGAGATGTTTATAACTTAAATTAGCATCAAACTACTCGTATTCATTCATTTTCAAGTGAAATGGCCTAAAATGGCCTATATTAGCCTATATTTGGTTCTAACTTTCCTATTTTGTGTATTTTCAATCAAAACAACTTATAATCACATTAAACTAACTATATATATGATGTTTGAGGTGTTTATAACTTAAACTAGCATCAAACTACTCGTATTCATTCATTTTCAAGTGAAATGGCCTAAAATGGCCTATATTAGCCTATATTTGGTTCTAACTTTCCTATTTTGTGTATTTTCAATCAAAACAACTTATAAATACATTAAACTATCTATATATATATGATGTTTGAGGTGTTTATAACTTAAACTAGCATCAAACTACTCGTATTCATTCATATTCAAGTGAAATGGCCTAAAATGGCCTATATTAGCCTATATTTGGTTCTAACTTTCCTATTTTGTGTATTTTCAATCAAAACAACTTATAATCACATTAAACTAACTATATATATGATGTTTGAGGTGTTTATAACTTAAACTAGCATCAAACTACTCGTATTCATTCATATTCAAGTGAAATGGCCTAAAATGGCCTATATTAGTCTATATTTGGTTCTAACTTTCGTATTTTGTGTATTTTCAATCAAAACAACTTATAAATACATTAAAATAACTATATATATGATGTTTGAGGTGTTTATAACTTAAACTAGCATCAAACTACTCGTATTCATTCATTTTCAAGTGAAATGGCCTATATTAGCCTATATTTGGTTCTAACTTTCCTATTTTGTGTATTTTCAATCAAAAAAACTTATAATCACATTAAACTAACTATATATATGATGTTTGAGGTGTTTATAACTTAAACTAGCATCAAACTACTCGTATTCATTCATATTCAAGTGAAATGGCCTAAAATGGCCTATATTAGCCTATATTTGGTTCTAACTTTCCTATTTTGTGTATTTTCAATCAAAACAACTTATAATCACATTAAACTAACTATATATATGATTTTTGAGGTGTTTATAACTTAAACTAGCATCAAACTACTCGTATTCATTCATATTCAAGTGAAATGGCCTAAAATGGCCTATATTAGCCTATATTTGGTTCTAACTTTCCTATTTTGTGTATTTTCAATCAAAACAACTTATAATCACATTAAACTAACTATATATATGATTTTTGAGGTGTTTATAACTTAAACTAGCATCAAACTACTCGTATTCATTCATATTCAAGTGAAATGGCCTAAAATGGCCTATATTTGGCTATATTTTGTTGTAACTTTCCTATTTTGTGTATTTTCAACCAAAACAACTTATAATCACATTAAACTAACTATATATATGATGTTTGAGGTGTTTATAACTTAAACTAGCATCAAACTACTGGTATCATTCATTTTCAAGTGAAATGGCCTAAAATGGCCTATATTAGCCTATATTTGGTTCTAACTTTCCTATTTTGTGTATTTTCAATCAAAACAACTTATAATCACATTAAACTAACTATATATATGATGTTTGAGGTATTTATAACTTAAACTAGCATCAAACTAATCATATTTATTCATTTTCAACTAAAATGGCCTAAAATGGCCTATATTTGATTCTAACTTAAACTTGCATCAAACTTTTCAATCATATTTGCCTATAAATATATGTTTAGAAGTATGTACCGAGATTTGCTTTGCTTTCTTGTTTGCTGGAATTTCTCCTTTTCTAGGAACAGTCTTAAAATGAGTCTTCAAGAACAACTCGGGAGCAGTAGGGAGTACTCCTCCTCTACTCTTTGCCTGTAGACATTGTTGAACAAAGGCTTTATTTTTTACTCATACCGAAAATATCATGTAAATTACACTAAGTAGTAGATATGAAACATATTTACCATCTAGCATGCTGTGCCGCCGAAATAGAACCCTGAAAGTGTGACGGCTCAATTGGATTAGACAGGGAGCCACCTCTTCGGTCCTTCTTCGCCTTTTCAGATTTTTCCCGAAATGTTGGCTCTTCACTTCTCTTCTTCATGTCTTCGTAGATCGTCTCCCCCAACCATTTTGGCCTTTCTTTGGCTTTCTTAACCACCCAGTATCGCAAGTCTCTCAGACGAGATGAAGCTTTTTTCTTGTAATCCTTCCTCACTAGGCCTTCTAACTCAGGAGCCCATTCGTAAATACCCTTTAGTCAAACATTAAACAAAGATATTAATAAAGTAATATAATCAATGAAATTTTTCATAATTCGATTCATACATACTGTGAAAATGTTCCACCAATGCGTCTTTGTTGCATTGTCGACCTTACTGTAATTGAACCAAGGTTGTCGAAAATGGCCCTGGAAAATGTCAGTGATGGACCCACTAACCTTGTTATCATCAAACCTGAATTGAAAACCAAACAAACACGTGAATTGTGAATACCATTGCATACAAATATCATGAAGCATATAGTAGCTTACGAACTTACCATAATCCAGTAGGGCTTAAAACCTTTCTTGGTGCACGGTTCGAACCTTCACCTTCCTCCGTATGAGTGTTCGGAGTCTCCGGTACGTGGCTACCAATGTCACGTGCCCGTGAATCATCTCCCCGTGTCTCGCTATAGGGTTCGGCTTCCTTCTACTTCGGTGACCGAAAAAGCTCCCTCGGAATCAAAGTCCCACGACCTTGGCTTCCACCTAAGCCACCTCGACCTCCGCGGCCCTTAGGATTAGACATGATTACCTAAAATGCAAGAAATTAGAAATGCGCAAGATTAAACAAAACAATTGAAATAAATTCTTGTTACATTAAAGTATGAATAATCCAAGAATAAAAAAACTGATTTCTTCAATATTAACAAATTACAACTTTATTTGCACCAAAAAACAAATCACATATATTGGGAAGAAAACAAAAAGAGCTATAATAATGGGCAAAACATATGGCTTATATTAACAAAACAAGACCTTGTAGTAGTTTGCAAAAAAAAAAAGGACCCCCGCACTCCCCCCCCCTCACCGACCCTTGCACTCCCTCCCCCCCCACCGACCCCCGCAATCCCCCCCCCTCACCGACCCCCGCATGCCCCCCTCACCGACCCCCTGCAGCCCCCCCCCCTCACCCCCCCTGCCGGCCCCCCTCCTCACCGACCCCCTACAATCCCCCCCCCTCACGACCCCCCCTACACGGCCCCCTCACCGACCCCCTGCGGCCCACCCCCCCACCGACCCCCGCAGCCCCACCCCCTCACTGACCCCCTGCAGTCCCCACCCCCCTCACCGACCCCCTACGCCCCCCTCACCTGACCCCCTGCACTTCCCCCCTCACTGACCCCCTCGCAACATCTCTCGGTAATTGTGGGCAATCCAAGTTCTAGGAACTCATGCCCTTGTTCCCGTTTATATATGGGTGTTTTGAATTTCACTTAGCTTGCATTTAAGAGTGAATTACATTTTGTAGATAACACCAATTTAATTTACAAACAGGTGACCGAGCAAGTGTAGCATGTATATTTTTCGTTCCATATATACATAAACAATCTTTTATCCCTTTTAAAAGCCTAGCAACAGGAGCCCTACCATTTGTGTCCTAACTAAGATCACATCTAGTGAATGAAGCAAGCAATCAAAGGAAAATGAACCAACAACAACTACAAGGGCCCTACCTTGTAAACAAATGAAGAAATGAGCCGGGCACTACATAAGAAAGGCAGAGGAAACCTAAATATTAATGCGAAAAGGGAAGTGGGGAGAAAGCAAGTACTAATTAAATATTAGAAAAACACTAAGAAAAACCACAGTGCGAGAATGGATCATGTTACTCAACAACAAGTAAGAAAAACTACGAGATGGAAATGTCATAACAAGTAATCTTCAACATTTCATTACAAAAGTCATATATTTTTATTGAAATGTTGTCCTTAATACAAGCTATGATATACTCAAACAAATCAAAGTGAATTCCCATCCTCGCTTAGTTCATCATCACTATCGTCATCCCAAAAACCATCATCGTCATCATCCTCGCTTTCTCCAGACTCGAAACTAGACTCTTCTTCATCATCACCCAAGGGGGCTTCAAACAAAATTTCTTCATCATCTCCTTCAACACACTCGACATCATTACCCCCTTCATAATCGGGAATATCATTTGGATCACAAAGCGTTGGAGTCCCAGCAATTGTCTCCTGAAGGAAGTCGAAGTCAACTGGAGCATCAATCACAGACCTTGCCTTTGTCCTAAACACAGCCCACCATTGAGCACGATCTCTTTTCAAGCTTGGGTACGGTGCGAAATATACTTGACTAACCTGGTATGATAGCACAAAGGGATCAAACTTGGGGTATTTCTTGGTGTGGTTGACTTCAACTAGCTTGTATTGATCGATGTTCATTCCCCTCACATTGTCCATCCAATTGCACTTGAACAAAACAAGTGCTATATTGACTACGAGCACCTAGAAAACTTCAATTCTATAACATCATCCAGGAATCCCAAAGAAATCACTCCCTCCATCATTAGACACACACACTCCATAATTCATGGTGGATTTGTGTTTGCATGATGCTTTTGTTTGGAAATTGTATCCATTAACATAGTATCTATTCCAAGTGCGAACTAATGTCGAAGGACCCATTGCCAAAGCAAACAATACATCATCATTGGGTTTGTCTTGAATAACCTATTGAAATTCATTCATATTGTTAATCCATTAACATTTCTTGAATAACCTATAGTCACACAAACTCACTTTCGATCTAAACCAATCAAGGTATTCTGCTTCATGTTGCACCCACACATCTTCCCTACGTAGAGTAGGTCGAATTTGAAGAATGTGGTCCTCGAAATCCCTTACAAACATAACAATTGTTAATGTCTAAATTAAAAATGAAAGTTAAATTTATAAATAATATGATTAATAACAAGTGTTTTACTTCTCAAATTCTTGTAAGATGCCTGTATTTGCTAACACATATAGGTGTGCACGTTGTAGTTCCACTTCAGTTAAAAATCGTGTTCCACCTGCATTAGACGCCCGACCACAATTAACCCTGAATAGCTCTGGGACAGTTTCGTCGAGCATCCTATCAACTTCATCATTTACATTACGGCCTGAATCTCTTGTCTTAGTATCCACTCCTTGGTGAAAGTAGTTTGAACAGAAGTTTGCAATCTCTTCACACAAGTGCGCATTACAAATAGAACCCTCCACACGAGCCTTGTTACCAATTTTGCGTTTCAAATGATTGAGGAACCTAATAAGGTGGTTATCAAAAAGAGTTACACAATTGCGAACAACAATAAAAAAGGATATATGAAAATGAAGGATAAGGTACCTTTCAAAGGGATACATCCAACGGTATTGCACGGGACCACATAGCCTAGCTTCGCGTGGAAGGTGAACTGGTAAGTGTTCCATGGAATTGAAGAATGATGGTGGGAAAATCTTTTCGAGTTTACAAAGGATCTCGGCTATGTCCTTTTCCAATCTTTCCATGTCACTTACTGTGATGGTGGAGCAACACAAATCACGGAAAAAAGGCTAATCTCAGTGACAACTTTCCACACATGAACCGGAAGCAACTCCTTTAATGCAATCGGCAATAATCTTTCCATGAAGACATGACAGTCATGGCTTTTCATACTGTGCAGCTTACCGGACTGCATGTCCACACATCTTGTTAAGTCGGAAGCATAGCCATCGGGAAATTTCAAATCTCGACCCGGTTGCATAATACTTTCCTTTGGGACTTGTCCAGTGCGAAAGGTGCTTTTGGTGGAGTTTCTTTTCCGTTCGCATCCTTGGTGACATGAAGTTGAGGCCTTTTGCACAATTTAGCAATGTCTTTTCTAGATGCAACGGTGTCTGCTGTCTGTTTTTTCACATCCATAACTGTGTGAATGAGTTGGTCGAAGAAGTTTTTCTCAATGTGCATGACGTCAAGGTTGTGACGAAGATGCGGATCTTTCCAAGTATGGGAGCTCCCAAAGACAAGACTTTGTTTGAACCACCCATTTTTCAACTTTTTCAAAGCGTTAAGTGCATCTCGGTCCATCTCGTAGCCTTTGGCAAGTCTTTAACACATGACCACAACTCTTCTCCAGACATGATGTGTGGTGGAGACCCTTTTTCAACCTTATTTCTGCAAAAAGCTACTTTGTTTTTACGAAAAGGATGATCTTGAGGAAGGAATTGACGGTGACAATCAAACCAAGAAACTTTACCCCCATGCTCGAGCCAAAAAGCTTTGGATTTATCCATACAATAAGGACAAGCCTTTTTCCCGGTAGACCACCCGGATAGCATACCGTAAGCGGGAAAATCATTTATTGTCCAAAGAATGGCGGCACGCATATTGAAATTTTGTTTCCTAGAAATGTCATAAGTAGTTGCTCCAACATCCCATAATTGCTTCAATTCCTCGATTAAGGGTTGCATGTACACATCCAAGTTTCCCTTCGGATTTTTAGGACCAGGAACGAGCAACGAAAGGAACATGAAGGGTTTTTTCATGCACATCGATGGCGGCAAGTTGTACGGGGTTAAGATGACCGGCCAACATGAATATTGACCCCCAAACTTTCCATGTGGACCAAACCCATCTGTACACAAACCGAGTCGAACATTCCTAGGCTCAAATGCAAATTCGCCAAAGGATCCATCCAAATGCTTCCAAGCTTCACTGTCGCTAGGGTGAGCCATTTTGTCTTCGGCTCTTGGATTTTTGGCATGCCATGTGTAACGCCCCGACTACTAATCAACATTATTAGGTTAGTTAATCGGTTATTAGCAGCGAAACCTATATAGTCGGTGCGTTACTGCCGTACTTTCCAATTGGAAAGCACAAGGCAAACATAAATTCATAAAAGCCTAAACATGTTATAACCAGAAAACGTGATTATCCATTAACAAAAAATTAAATTAAAACTTAGTTATTGTACATAGTCTGACATTTATTATGATCATAAGTGTTTAAGAAAGCTTTAACTATCTAACTACATAACTATTCCTCACTGCTACGCCATCCCATTATCACCATCAGCACCTAAAACAGAAAACAAAACGTCATGAGCCGAGGCTCAGTAACATACTACTCTAACAACGTAAACTCATTTCAAATCGTTTTATTTAGCAAACAGGGAGGAGAGAAAAAGTAAAACTATTTCATAACATTTGATCATAATCATTATCACATATCTTCTATCATATTCATAAGCATATATCATTTATTTGGTAACTTGGCTAGTAAAACGGAAGGGACGTCTCCCCAGAACATAACATCATCGTAAACGGAAGGCAGCCACCCGAGGACGAAAGCCCTCACAAACGGAAGGTGGCGTTAGTGCCTAAAATATAGTAATGCGGTGCCACCCGAGGACATTAGCCCTTATAAACGGAAGGTGGGGAACCGGCCAGAAGGTACGTGCACGACCCAAGATAACAGAATACTGCCAAGAACCGTCTTTCACTTGAATTTATCATGTTTCATAACCTTTAAGTATATTCATAATCATCATGACATAAATAATCGTCATGTAACGTCATCATTTTATAACATTATTCCATATCATCATATTCATCACAAAACATTTCATATCCCGCAATCCATACACAAAAGAATACTTACTAACATAGTCATTATTATAGAACATATTTAGAAGGGGAATGCGGGTGTTAGCAGTAGACGTTACCTGAAATCCTGCGTAATGACTTTCGTAGCCGGGGGAGGCTTGTAATATCCTTTATCTTCTTTAATCTATTCAAGAATAGTTTTATTAATATATGTCTCATTTTTTAGCTTTTAAGCCTAAATATTAGTTAAAGTTTATTATAGTCATGGAGTTTGTCATAAGGTCATAAAAGGGTTTAATAGTAGTCATTACTATCTAAGTTGTCTTTAATCTATTAAACTGACTCTTTGATCAACTAATAAGGAATCCTTTAGTTATACTTTAAAATTATTGAACAATTACAACTCATAACAACTTATGCTATTTCATTTTATTATCGAAGTACATTATTATGTTCATAAATCATTATATGAGTCCATAGTTAATTATCAATTGACCATCTATTATTAATTACTAAGTTTGTTGTTATACTAGAACCCTTAACATTATCATGATATTATTTAGTTACATTAAACTAATAAAGCAAACTCACATGTTATGATACATAAATTGTTTTATTCTAAACTAACTCAACATTAACTACTAATAAGCTTATTGGTTTTTAATTAGTTTTGATTCAACTCAACTAATATAGTAATTAAAAGTCATAGCCTAATATGATGTATATCAATCCAAATAACAAATTCCTTCCATCTTTTAGCCCAACAACTTACAAATCAGTTTCATTAACACTAAGCTTTAGTTCTAATGGATTATCCATGGCCCAAAACTTATATTAACCAACTAAGGATAATTGGGCATAAAAATCAGAATTCCTAACATTAGAAACGTGGTAAGTATACCTCTGCTTCTTAGAGAAGGGACGACAAAGCAGCGTAGCTTCGGGTTCCGGCTCCGGTGGTCGGCAGTGATCAGCAGCAGCGGCGGCGCAGGTCGGAGCAGGGGTGGTGGCTCAGGCGTCTCCGGCGCGGCGCATCAACGAACGGAGGAGGGGCGCGAAAGGTCGAGCGAGAGAGATGAGTGATGACGTGAGGAGTACGTGGCTGGGTTTGAGGTGGTGCAGGTGGTCGGAGTTCGACGTGGCATGTGGGTCGAGTGGTGCTAGAGGGTTAGGCGTGTGGTGGTGCAGCAGCAGGTTATGTGGTAATGGTGTGATATTTGGGTGAGTAACCATGGCTATTTATAGCCATTGAAGAGTTCCTATACAACTTGAAAACTATATCTTGAAGATAACTATGGAGCTTGAAGAGAATTTTTGTTTAAATTGTTCTCTTAGTGATGGTGACAGCAGTTTAGAGGTGAGAAATTTTGATGAATGTAGCTTTGGTTGCCATGTAAGAGAAGAAAGAAGGAGGTGGAAGGAGGAGGAAGAAAGAAATTTGGTGGGAAAACAAAAGTCAAACTTAAATTTCTCTTTGATACTACTTCCTTCTTTTCTTTTCTTTTATTTTTATTATTATTATTATTATTATTATTATTATTATTATTATTATTATTATTATTATTATTATTATTATTATTATTATTATTATTTTTATTATTATTATTATTATTATTATTATTATTATTATTATTGTCACTTAAAAAAAAAACATAATTATACTTTGGATAATTCATACTTTGTATTAAAGGAGAAGTTGTGTATACTTTTTATTGTGATTTTTAATTTATAATTCGTAACTACTTAACAAAAATTATATTTTCCTCTTTTATTTATTTTAAAAAAAAAATATATACCTTAATATCTTATAATAGTTTATTCAATTAGAATTTCATTGATAACATAATTAGTAAAACAATAATTAGTTAGCTAATTAAGCGTGTTCAAATTCTCAGGATATTACATCCTCACCCCCTTAGAAAAAGTTTCGTCCTCGAAACTTAAATAACATAGGTCAAAAGCAAACATTTCGCATTTATCAACTTAAGCATTCATAAGCATATAATATTCAAAATCACACATAGTTGCATGAAATTCACCTATTCGAATAGGTGAGGGTGTTTTGTTCTCATCTGGTCCTCTACTTCCCAAGTAGCTTCTGATGACGTGTGATTAGCCCACAAAACCTTCACCATGGGAATCACTTTATTTCTAAGTTGCTTTTCTCTATGATCGAGAATTTCGATTGGCTTTTCCTCATATGTCAGGTCGTTTCTTAGCTGCAAGGGCTCGTGTCTAATGACGTGGCTAGGATCTGGTATGTATTTCCGCAACATTGACACGTGGAAGACATTATGAACCTTATCTAAATCTGTCGGTAACGCCAGACGATAAGCTACTTCGTTAACTTGCTCTAGAATCTCATATGGACCAATATACCTCGGACTTAGCTTACCAGATTGACCGAATCTCATGATACCTTTAGTAGGTGAAACCTTTAAGAAGACATGATCACCTACTTTGAATTCCAAAGGGTCTCCTTCGACAACCGCATAACTCTTTTGTCTACTCAGGCAACTTTTCATTCTAGTTTGAATTAATCGTACTTTCTCTATCGTTTCTTGTATCAAGTCGGGTCCAATCATCCGAGGCTTCATCAATATCATTCCAACAGAGGGTGTTCTCGCATCGTCTTCCATAAAGTGCTTCATATGGAGCCATTTTGATGCTAGCTTGATAGCCGTTGTTGTAAGAAAACTCTGCTAGTGGCAAGTATTTCTCCCAACTTCCTTGAAAATCCAAAGATACATGCTCTCAACATGTCTTCAAGAGTCCGAATTGTTCGTTTCTGTTTGACCATCCGTTGCCTGGGATGAAAGGCCGCATCGAAATCGAGTCTCGTGCCAAGAGCTCTTTGTAACTCTTTCCAAAATTTCGCTTGGAATCTTGAGTCTCGATCAGACACAATAGAACTTGGCACTCCATGTAATCTGACAATTGTGCTCACGTACAACTCAGCTAGCTTATCCAGGCTCCAGTTATTCTTAATGGCCAAGAAATGTGCGGATTTTGTCAATCTATCCACAATAACCCATATGGAGTTCATACCTCGTGATGATGGTGGTAATCCCATAATAAAATCCACCGAAATTGAATCCCATTTCCAAGAGGGAATATCTAATGGTTGCAAAGAATCCTCGCAGGCCTTTGGTGCTCGATTTTTATCATTTGACAAGTCGACATTTTGCTACAAATTCCCGCAACTTCTTGCTTCATATTGCTCCACCGAATGTTTGCTTTAGATCCTTGTATAACTTATTTCCTCCAGGGTGAACAGAGAAAGGACTGTTGTCTGCTTCTTCCAAAATTCTTCTCTTTAATACTTCGTTGGCAAGGACACATATTCGACCTTGAAATTTCAATACGCCATCATCCTGGATCACAAATCCCGGTGATTTTCCCTTTTTCACATCATTCTTTATCTTTTCCAACTCCAAGTCTCCATTTTGTGCCTCTTTTATCATTTCCAACAGAGTCGGTTTCAACTCCAATGCATACAATTGTGCCTCAGTTCTCTGTTGTACAACTCTCACTTCCATCTTCCTTAAATCATCGCTAATTTCTTTTGGCATGGTTACGATTGCATTTAAATGGGATTTTCGGGTTAAGGCATCAGCTACAACATTTGCTTTTCCAGGGTGATATTGGATGTCAAGATCATAATCTTTTAGGAGTTCTAGCCACCTACGTTGCCTCAAGTTTAACTCTTTTTGTGTGAAAATGTATTTAAGGCTTTTATGGTCGGTGAAGATCTTGCATGGAACACCATAAAGATAGTGTCGCCATATTTTGAGAGCAAACACAACCGCGGCTAGTTCAAGGTCATGAGTTGGGTAGTTTTGTTCATGGGGTTTGAGTTGACGAGAAGCATAGGCTATAACTTTCTTATTCTGCATTAAGACACACCCTAATCCATGCTTAGAGGCATCACTATACACAACAAATTCATCTGTACTAGAAGGGAGGGTGAGAACAGGGGCAGAGGTAAGACGCTTCTTTAACTCCTGAAATGCTACTTCACATTCATCACTCCATTCAAACTTGACTAACTTCTTTACCAATCGTGTTATGGGCATAGCTACCTTGGAGAAATCTTTGACAAATCTTCTATAGTATCCTTCTAAACCCATAAAACTCCGAACTTCAGAGACATTGGTAGGTCTAGACCACTCTATGATAGCTTTTATTTTCTGCGGATCAACAGAGATTCCAAGATCTGAAATGATGTGCCCTAAAAAGGCAATTTCTTTTAACCAAAACTCACATTTCTTCAACTTCGCGTATAACTTCTTTTCTCTCAATACTTCCAACACCTTCCTCAAGTGTTCTTCATGCTCATTTAAGTTTCTCGAAAATACTAGAATATCATCGATGAATACGACCACAAACTTATCAAGGTAGGGTTTAAATACTCGGTTCATGAGATCCATGAAAACAGCAGGGGCATTGGTCAACCCAAAGGGCATTACTGTAAATTCATAGTGACCATATCGGGTCCCGAACGCAGCTTTTTGAGATATCTTCCGCTTAATGCGAAGTTGATGGTATCCGATCTCAAATCTATCTTAGAAAAAGTAGTTGCACCTCGAAGCTGATAAAAAAGATCATCAATGCGGGGTAATGGATATTTATTCTTAATGGTAATCTTGTTTAACTCTCGATAATCGACACATAACCTCAGGCTTCCACCTTTCTTCTTAACAAATAGCACTGGTGCACCCCATGGTGACACACTAGGTCGGATGTATCCCTTTTAGAGCAATTCATCTAGTTGCTTTTTCAACTCTTGTAACTCAGCAGGTGCCATTCGATAAGGTGCCTTTGAAATAGGAGCGGATCCCGGAATAAGGTCAAAGCTAAAGTCTATTTCTCTTTGTGGAGGCATGCCAGGTATTTCCTCCGGAAATACATCAGGATAATCACAAACTATGGGAATGTCGGACAAAGAGGGTTCAGGGGTGGTTAAGTCTACTACATTGCAAAGGTACCCATGACAACCTTTTGCAAGCAACTTAAAGGCTTTTGAGGTTGAGACAATTTTGGGTCTAACTTTTCTTCTTTGGTAAGAAACCCTACATCCATCTGGTTTTCTAAGAGTTATCTTATGGCTAAGACAATTAATGTCGGCTTTATACTTAGACAACCAATTCATTCCCAAAATTACATCAAAGTCGGTTAATTCAAATTGAATTAGGTCCGCTAGAAATTTACAGACCTCTCCTACTAGGATAGGGGCAATTTCTATACATAACATTACATGAGATGGATTCACCATTTGGGAGTGTAACAGACATGGCAGAGAAATCAGGGCATGGTTTTGCGTTCAATTTTCTAGAAAATGCAGCTGATATAAATGAATGGGAAGCTCCAGAATCGAAAAGAACATAAGCAGGAACAGAGTTGATAGGGAAAATACCAGTAATGACGGTATCATCTGCTTCTGCTTCTTCACGTTGCATCATGAATACTCTTCCGGCTGCGGGGTCCACGGGGAGGATTTGCTTCGTGTTGGCATTGCTTGCATTTCCACCAAAACCGAGTTATGAATATTCCTTTGATCCCTTATTATGCCACGATTAGTGACATTTTCGCTTCGCCAACTGGAATTGGGCAATTCCTAATCACATGACCAGGTTTACCACACCGATAACATTGGTCACTTCCTCTTCGACAATCCTTTTCCGCATGGCCTTGTTTTCCACATTTACTGCACCAAGGAATTTGCCTTTGATTACGATTATCTCCTGAGTATCCTGTGTTCAGCCTCTTGTAGGAGTTGTTGCTAGGTTGGCTTTCTTGAGGCTTCCCCTTCCTTTTACCACTTTCAAAAACCTCTTTCCTAAGCTTCGTTTTCCGCTCCACATTGATGGCTCTGTCGTAGAGTTCCTGGTAGGATTTGCTCATATGAGATGCAAGCTTTTCCTAGAGATCAAGGTTCAAACCTCCTTCAAACCTGTTCATCCTTTGACGATCGGTCGTCACCAAGTCTGGAGCAAATCGAGCAAGCTCATCAAATTTTACAAAGATACTCCAAGATCGACATACCCCTTTGTTTTAGATGGATAAATTCAGATTCCATTTGAAGCTGCAAAGATTGGGGATAAAATTGGTTTCTCATGGACTCCTTTAACTTTTCCCAACCAAAGTCAGCCTGGTTTTGCATTTCTTTGGCTGTTTTCCACCAAAGATCTGCTTTCCCTTTCAGATAAAACACAACAAAATTAACCTTCCACTTATCAGGACATTGAGTAACGTCAAACAATTTCTCCATAGTGTTCAACCACTCCTCAAATTCGGTGGGGTCTGGTTTTCCGTCATAGGTTGACGGCTTATGAGCAGAGAACTTCTTGAACATATTCGAGCATTCCTCCTGCTCTGTTTTGGCTTTTTGTCGATTGCCTTGTAGAAGTTCCATCATCATAAGCTTCATCAATTCCATCTGATTGTCATTCTTATTTTCAGTGGTATCTCCGGGAACAGAGTCATTTTGCAAAGCATCAACCCTCGCTCTCATTTCTTCAAGCGTAACATTGGACTCATGGTTTCCATTTCCTCCATTAGTAGGTTCATTCTCACTTGTTGCCATTTTCTAAAACATCAAAATGTTTCACGTTTATGATATATTCTTTTGATAAACAATAATATCATAAAAATATTCCCTTCCCGATCCTATCACTCACACTCATTTCTATTTTAAACAACTTATTTACTTATATATTTTCTTATAACTTTAATGTCATATTATAGACTTTGAGAACTAACATAAAATTCATGAAAGTTAACCAAACCTTCATTATATTTAAGAAATTTCTTAAGGTATTTAACTAATAATGAATGTAAAACCCCTTTAAGGTTTTACTTATGGCACCGAAACCGTTGCTCTGATACCACTCTGTAACGCCCCGACTACTAATCAACATTATTAGGTTAGTTAATCGGTTTTTAGCAGCGGAACCTATATAGTCGGGTTACTGCCGTACTTTCCAATTGGAAAGCACAAGGCAAACATAAATTCATAAAAGCCTAAACATGTTATAACCAGAAAACGTGATTATCCATTAACAAAAACTTAAATTAAAACTTAGCTATTGTACATAGTCTGACATTTATTATGATCATAAGTGTTTAAGAAAGCTTTAACTATTTAACTACATAACTATTCCTCACTGCTACGCCATCCCATTATCACCATCAGCACCTAAAACAGAAAACAAAACGTCATGAGCCGAGGCTCAGTAACATACTACTCTAACAACGTAAACTCATTTCGAGATCGTTTTATTTAGCAAAAGGGGAGGAGAGAAAAAGTAAAACTATTTCATAACATTTGATCATAATCATTATCACATATCTTCTATCATATTCATAAGCATATATCATTTATTTGGTAACTTGGCGAGTACAACGGAAGGGACGTCTCCCCAGAACATAACATCATCGTAAACGGAAGGCAGCCACCTGAGGACGAAAGCCCTCACAAACGGAAGGTGGCGTTAGTGCCCAAAATATAGTAATGCGGTGCCACCCGAGGACATTAGCCCTTATAAACGGAAGGTGGGGAGCCGGCCAGAAGGTACGTGCATGACCCAAGATAACAGAATACTGCCAAGAACCGTCTTTCACTTGAATTTATCATGTTTCATAACCTTTAAGTATATTCATAATCATCATGATATAAATAATCGTCATGTAACGTCATCATTTTATAACATTATTCCATATCATCATATTCATCACAAAACATTTCATATCCCGCAATCCATACACAAAAGATTACTTACTAACATAGTCATTATTATAGAACATATTTAGAAGGGGAATGCGGGTGTTAGCAGTAGACGTTACCTAAAATCCTGCGTAATGACTTTCGTAGCCGGGGGAGGCTTGTAATATCCTTTATCTTCTTTAATCTATTCAAGAATAGTTTTATTAATATATGTCTCATTATTTAGCTTTTAAGCCTAAATATTAGTTAAAGTTTATTATAGTCATGGAGTTTGTCATAAGGTCATAAAAGGGTTTAATAGTAGTCATTACTATCTAAGTTGTCTTTAATCTATTAAACTGACTATTTGATCAACTAATAAGGAATAACTCCTTTAGTTATACTTTAAAATTATTGAACAATTACAACTCATAACAACTTATGCTATTTCATTTTATTATCGAAGTACATTATTATGTTCATAAATCATTATATGAGTCCATAGTTAATTATCAATTGACCATCTATTATTAATTACTAAGTTTGTTGTTATACTAGAACCCTTAACATTATCATGATATTATTTAGTTACATTAAACTAATAAAGCAAACTCACATGTTATGATACATAAATTGTTTTATTCTAAACTAACTCAACATTAACTACTAATAAGCTTATTGGTTTTTAATTAGGTTTGATTCAACTCAACTAATATAGTAATTAAAAGTCATAGCCTAATATGATGTATACCAATACAAATAACAAATTCCTTCCATCTTTTAGCCCAACAACTTACAAATCAGTTTCATTAACACTAAGCTTTAGTTCTAATGGATTATCCATGGCCCAAAACTAATATTAACCAACTAAGGATAATTGGGCATAAAAATCATAATTCCTAACATTAGAAACGTGGTATGTATACCTCTGCTTCTTAGAGAAGGGGACGACAAAGCAGCGTAGCTTCCGGGTTCCGGCTCCGGTGGTCTGGCAAGTGATCGCCCGGCACGCGGCGCTGGCGCAGTCGGAGCAGGGCTGGTGGCTCAGGCGTCTCCGGCGCGGCGCAGCAACGAACGGAGGAGGGGCGCGAAAGGTCGAGCGAGAGAGATGAGTGATGACGTGAGGAGTACGTGGCTGGGTTTGCGGTGGTGCAGGTGGTCGGAGTTCGACGTGGCAGGTGGGTCGAGTGGTGCTAGAGGGTTAGGCGTGTGGTGGTGCAGCAGCAGGTTATGTGGTAATGGTGTGATATTTGGGTGAGTAACCATGGCTATTTATAGCCATTGAAGAGTTCCTATACAACTTGAAAACTATATCTTGAAGATAACTATGGAGCTTGAAGAGAATTTTTGTTTGAATTGTTCTCTTAGTGATGGTGACAGCAATTTAGAGGTGAGAAATTTTGATGAATGTAGCTTTGGTTGCCATGTAAGAGAAGAAAGAAGGAGGTGGAAGGAGGAGGAAGAAAGAAATTTGGTGGGAAAACAAAAGTCAAACTTAAATTTCTCTTTGATACTACTTCCTTCTTTTCTTTTCTTTTCTTTTATTTTTATTTTTATTATTATTATTATTATTATTATTATTATTATTATTATTGTCACTTAAAAAAAAAAACATAATTATACTTTGGATAATTCATACTTTGCATTAAAGGAGAAGTTGTGTATACTTTTTATTGTGATTTTTAATTTATAATTCGTAACTACTTAACAAAAATTATATTTTCCTCTTTTATTTATTTAAAAAAAAAAAATATACCTTAATATCTTATAATAGTTTATTCAATTAGAATTTCATTGATAACATAATTAGTAAAACAATAATTAGTTAGCTAATTAAGCGTGTTCAAATTCTCAGGATATTACACCATGTCATTTCTTCAGCAACGTTCTTTGTTGCATACAACCTCTGCAATCTCGGTGTGATTGGGAAATAAATCAGAACTTTCATTGGAACTAAAGACCCCTTAGAAGTCCTCTTGTATCTGTCGCAATCGCACACTCGACATCTGTCCAAGTGTGCATCAGTTCTCCAAAATAACATACAACCTTTGGGGCAAGCATGAATCTTTGCGTGGGGAAGCTCTAATCCCTCCAAGATCTTCTTCGTATCGTAAAATGTGTCACTCATGTTGTTGTCGTTAGGTATTGCTTCTTTCATTAATGAAGCAAAAGCATCAACACACCTATGTGGCAAATTGTACTTACACTTCAAAGATACTATTCTAGATGCCATTTCCAACACAGACATGGAGCTCCCGTCGTACAACGGTTCCTCAGAAGCCTTTAATAGGTCAAGAAACACCTTTGCTTGAGGATTAGGCTCCTCCTCCATTCCACTAGGCTCTTCAACAGTGGACGGTTCCGGGTTATTCCCAAGAGCATCGAAAACCATTTCACGGTATGGATTAGATAGCTCTTCCTGCGGGTTGAGGTAACTCTTCACCATGAGAATACCAACCGTAGTAATCGGGGTATAAAGCCCTTGCTATACAAATGCACTTTAACCGTGTCTGCGGCATGCATACGTCCTGTTCTTGCATTTCGGACACGGACATCTAACTTCATCCTTACCTGGGCTTTCGGGATTTACTTTGCAAAAGTAAATGAATTCATCAACCCCCCTCAAGAACTCGGGCCTCAAGTTACGCACATTGTCATATCTATCATACATCCACCAACGCTCCTTCCGTTTCATGGTGACCAATTCTACAATTCTAAACCATTTCAATCACAATACTCATTAACAACCATCATACGTACAATTAAAACATTTGTGTGAAATGCATATAGATTTAAAATGATGTCCAAAGGTCCTTATCACTCCAACCTAACCCATTCTTGGACGTCTAACCCCACTAGTGAATGTATGCCAACTATTTGCTCCTACGTAAAATCCGGGCAAAGATTTCCCATGAGTTCTCCAAGTACACAATGTGAGCTTCGTAAAAGCTTACATATGTACCCAGAGAACAACATAGTGAAACAACATCACCGGATATTACATAGAATTGAAAAAAAGGCATACATTCACCACCTAAGTGAGGTCAAACGTCCAAGAACAGTCCCAATCAGGGACATTCAAGATATACTCCTAATGAATATACCTTGAACGGGCATCTAGGCACATGATGATGCAAACGAAATGTAGCAAGTGAAAAAAGACCGAAAGCGGTGACTTTCGAAAGCAAAGCTAAGCACATCATTAGCCAGATACAACAAGTAAGCATCACTCGCAATCAAAAACCATTGAATTCACCATCATCTTAGAAATCATCAATCACCAAAAAATTAACATAAAAAACACAATAGAATAACAAGTAATTACCCATTTAGCACAAAATTAGTTGGAGAAATGAAACTCAAATCAATAAATAAATAAAAGGCAGATCCAAAAACATATATGAAGAGAGAGAAAAGTAAGGAATGTACCTAGAGGCGACAGGGCTCCGGCACAGGCGGACGGCAGTTGGGTGTTTGGCCACCTACATTGACAAAGCCGAATGACGTTTTGGTGAGTGCCAAAAAAAAAAATAATAAGTAACGAAGCCGAATGACGGTTTGGGTATTACCGGTGGCGAGGAGAAAGATTTGGAGAGAGACTCGATTATCCGGCGGCCTACGTAACACGCCTAAGATGTTGATTAGAAACCAAAAATTGCGAAATAGTGCGTAAAAAATTTGATGTAATAAATCAACAACGCAAATTCAATTCTATTAACACAACAACATCCAAACACAGCCATTTCAATTTATCATTCGCTCCAATCGAGAAAACTCAATGCAACTACATAAGAACAACATTGAATTAAATGACATAATTATCCTTGAGAGCATAAACACAATGCCACTACACAAGAACAAGGTAATGAACACATTAACATGCTTAATTGTAAGCTCTAACTGATTACTATTATAAGAACATCCAAAACAAACAAAAATACACAAGAAGAAATACCGCCGACATGTAAGAAGAAATACAATGCCATGTGTCAAATGGAGATTCACATCATTTTTTATCATGTTTTATGGAAGTTGTATACAAAGACAATCATGATATTTGAGAAACAAGAATGATCATATACTAATTCTTTCGATACGCAAAAATTACCAACTTGTAAAAATGACACTAAAATCAGGGAACACATAAAAAAACTGATAAAGTAGGTAAAACTAATTTTGTTTTCTTGCATCTTACATAAACATAAACCTGAATTTCAGTAAAAACTAATCGATCAAATCCATCTATTGATTCAAAATCTATGATTTCTTAATTCACGAATAGAAAAGAATTTGGTTGTTCTTATGTCCCCCATCAATCAGAAAATATACTAATTAAGCTTTGAAATATCAGATCAAAACTCAAAGATTGAAACTTTAAGCTCCGAAAAGTTGGTGTTGTTTCCACCCACCAATTCCAATGATTGTAAGAAAAGAGAGGCAAGGTTGATACAACTTCTTACTACATAACCATCGACAATTTAGTCCCGAATCTAGAAATCAAAGAGGGCTGCTATTATACTTAATAGAAAAAGAGATGAATATTGGAAAATTGCAACAACAAATCAAAGCATGACCACCATAATTAAATGAAATTAGAGTTTATCCAATGTTTTGGCCACCTATATCCCAAAAACCCAATTTTTAGGGTTTGGTTTCATTAACAAAAATTAAAAAAAGAAAAAGAAAATGAAGCAGATCTAACCGGCGGCAAAGAGACGGTCCGGCAGGTGGGGAGAGAAAATGAGGGTGTCGCCGTTCCGTATTTCCGTGTTTCCTCAGCGATTACTCTTCAACTATCTCTCTCCTCCAGTGTTTCCTAGCCGATGAACGGAGATAATTTTCCAAGTTATTGGGGTGAACGAAGGCGGGGGTTTTGGCGGGAGTGAGGAGAGAGAAAGTGGTGGACTGAGAAAAAAAAAGGAGAGAGAAAGGGAGAGCAGCGACGGGAAACTGGAAAGAGGAGTGAAAGGGGCAACTTTCCTCTTTTAAGTTGTCGTTGAAATAAACCCGACTGAAATTCCATCACCGACAGTTAAAGACCGTCGCTTAAAGGGAAAAAATATTAGTCTGCTTTTCAAGAATACAACGACGGCTAAACACCGTCGTTGTATATCAACGACGGCTAAACCGTCGTTATTTTCTTAAAAAGCGGTAGGTGTTCACTGACGGCTTAAAGCCGTCGCTATTTGTCTTATAACGACCGTTATTTAAACCGTCGCTGGTAAGCGGTCGTTGTTTTAGCATTTTCTTGTAGTGATTGGGAGGTGAAAGTTGTTCATGTGTATCGAGAGGAAACCGTGTGGCGGATTGACTTGCCAATAAGGGAGTCGCTCAATCTTCTAGAGTTCTTTTCATTGATAATGTTCTTTTAGATCTTAGTAGAATTATAGAGGAAGATGTTAGAGGCGTGGCCAAGCCACGCCAAGTTCTTCCTGTTTAGCTGTTCTTTTTTTCTGCACTTTTGTTGGTTTGGTTTTTTTCTGTAATTTCTTCCTGCTTGGCTTTTGCCTCTTATGAATAAAAAAAAAGTAAAAAAAAGAGGACATGCTAGTTCATCTCCTTGATGGATAAACTTGTACATCAAATGACATTTTCGTAAATAAAGGAACTAATATTAAGGTTGTGTTCTCCAGAGCTTATTTTTGCTTAATTTAACTTATTTAGTGAATTTAATTTATTTTTGCTGAACTTATTTTTACTAAACTTATTTCTGCTGAACTTATTTTTACTAAACTTATTTTTGCTTAACTTATTTTGCTGAAACTTATTTTTGCTGAAACTTAATGTAGATTTTGTTGAACTAAAGTTTTTTTTTTTGAAGGGACTAAAGTTATTTTTGTTGAACTTAACTTATTTTTGCTGAACTTATTCTTACTGAATTTAACTTATTTTTGCTGAATTTAACTTATTATTGCTGAGATTATCTTAATAAGCTAAGGAAAACAGAACTTAAGCCGTATGTGTTAGATATTAAGTCGTGATTTTCTTTTTTTAAAACTTTTTTAAATAAGAAAAAATCACAACTTAATATTTGACCCTACGACATAACATGCATAACATTTTATTAACGAAAATGTATGTACAAAGTTTGTACATCTCAGAAATAAAATCAATATTTTATTTATTTATTTTTGTACCCGTTAAAAGGCAATATGGACGGAGATAGTCAATAAAAACTCCTTCACACACAAGTGACAACTATATACTACTATAAAGCAAATTAAAGTTTATACTCATAATTGATTAGATTAATTGAGAGAATATATAGTCAAAGATTCTTTACTCACACCCCAACCAAACCCTTCTCTGGTTCTCTATATATAACACTTTCATCTAGTTTATTTATCACTCTTTGCACGTGTAATAAACAAGACTCAATGATGGAAGACTTAATATATTATTACTATATTTAGAAATTTTTAAAAAAAGGCAACTTGAATGAATGCCAATTGAATCTCGCTGTTCTCCACTCTACAAATACCTTATCTACAGATAATTGTGAGTGGAAATTGGAAAACACACAAAGAGTTAGAGGGATAACCAAACAAAACAAAATGTGTGGAATATTTGGGTACTTGAATTACAAAGTGAGTAGGGAAAGAGGTTATATTATGCAACTCCTCTTCCATGCTTTGCGTCGCTTAGAGTATCGTGGTTATGATTCTGCTGGCATTTCCTTTGATGATTCTTTTTCTTCTTCTTTTTCGACGCTTTCTCTTGTTCATTGCAATAATAATAATCATGGAAACATTATAAGTTCTAGTCTCTATCCTCATCCCCTTGTGTTTCGTAAGCAGGGTAATGTTGATTCATTAGTTAAGTTCGTCTACGAAGGTAACTTTATATTTCAAGTTTCAACTAATTTTTTACTCTTTATTTACACTCCCTCCTACGTATATTCCCCGCATTTGTTTTCTTTACGATGTTCAAGACAATTTTTTACCGTTTATATATAATTGATTAATTATTTTATTTAAAGGAATTATAATAGAGTAGATCAAATATATTTAACAAACTAAATTCATATTATCACCCGGCCTGTAAATTGTAATTAACAAATAGATCAAGTATTATTCTTGTTAGTTGTTTGTTTGTATATGTTACTAAAACTAGTACTACTCTATTATTTGTTCTTGTTGGTAAGTGCGGGTCTCCCAAACCTTTTATATCATGAGCAATTTGTGGATAAAAAAAATACCTCCAATTGAACTGATTGCTTAGCTTCTTTGACATTACTATGGTTATTAGTGCATATTAGTATATTACATTCACTATTAGAATATCTTCTAACGTCCCGATTGGGTAATTGGATATTAAAGTTCAAAACTTTGTATGATATCATACATTCATACTTTGGCTAAATTGCTAGTAATATATGCAATCCCAATCTTTTAGATATTTGTTCAGTCCCTGTCAAAAAAATATATATTTATTTGTTGAGTCGTTGTCAAGAAATGTCAAGCACGTGCATGGTTTATTGTAATGATTTTGGGGGATTTGGTTTAGGATATTGAGGGGGGAGAATAAGGTTAATTTAATTTACCGGAATGTAACAAATTTTGCTAAAATGTTAAATGGAATATTTGAACTCACCAAAGAGGTAAAAACAAACATATCTAATTAAACAGAATAACTTAGGGCCCGTTCGTTATTGTTTTTTGTTTTCAATTTTCAGTTTTTTTGAAAACTAAAATCCAAAAACAGGAAACCAAAAAAAGTGGTTTTCACTTTTTAGTTGTCAGTTTTCAAAATCATTATGTTCCCAATAAATTTGACTAATTTTTTATTCATTATAGGACATATATCATATGACTTTGAAAATCAAAAAACCAAAAAACAGAAAACCACAATAATACCGAACGGGCCCTTATTAACTTCACATGATTTCATGCTCTTGTGATGATAGCCCTGTTAGCAATTTCAACTCTACGTATACCATTTAAAGTAGTACTATAATATTATATGTGTTCTCATTTGCATCACCAAGACACCAAGGCAATAATGATCATAAAAATGAGTCTTGACTCTTGAGCAATAGATGAGATCACAACAACCTCTCTTAATGGAGCAGCGATCAAGTTAATGATTTTGATTCTTTTATGTGATATAATAAAAATATATATGCATAGATGGTACAATCCCTATAAGTTAGGGTGGGAGCTAAAAAATCTATAGTCCTAACTGAGAACTTTTTGTCAAAAGGGACCTTTTAAAATATTTTGGTTGTGGCAGTGCAAAAAAAAATTTAATTGTGAGATGGGGCCTTTTAAAATATTTTGGTTGTTGTTTAGGACCCAAACTCATTTTCCGCAATAAAAGTCAACATTCCGAGCATTGACCCAACTTTTTACTTAAATTGACCACCCTTTTCCTTACTTCTCATGCGTGAATCCCAACCTCTTTCTCCCATCACACTCTCCATTAAAACCCCCACCTTTTCCTCATTTCTCGCACCCTCATTCTTCCCTCCATTAACACCTCCATATGCCAAACTCAAAGTGGAAAAAGAGGGCCCGAGGTTTAGGAAAGAGAGGGGGGAGCTAAATGAAGTCAATGCCGGAATGTTGACATTTATGCCAAAAAATAGGCTTCGGGTCTCAAATAACAACCAAAATATTTTAAAAGGTACTGTCTCACAATTAATTTTTTTTTGGGTCCCTGCTCACAACTAAAATGTTTTAAAAGGTCCTTCTTGACAAAAAACTCCCTAACTGATCACAACTTTACAAGGAATATTTATCGATTGTTTAGACTGGTAATTGAGAATTTCACCTATTAGAAAACACAACATTACTCGAATTTGGGATGATGGAAAACAATTTCCCAATAACAATTCTATCATTAAGCTCCTTGTTGATTATATCTTCTATTCATTTTACGGAATTGTTTTTCTATCCCACTTATTTGTATCATTACCTGTTGTCACTCGATCTTATTAGTTGATGTTAATTATACTTTGCCTTATTTATTTTTTAAAAGTAAAGAGTTTGTTTAAATTTAATAATGTGGACCAATAATATTAAGTGACACGTACAATGGTACAAAAAAGTGGGACATAAGATTTGGACTCTCAAATTACTCTCTAAGTCAAAATCTGTTTTGAAAAGAATAATCGTAACTTTTAGAGTTATGTTTCTAAGCTTTAAATCCTACTCCTCCAACTTCCTTTTAGTGTACTCACTTCACTTTGGGGAAGAACCAAGGAGGAAATCCAAAAGTACATGAGATAAACTAAAAATTTAAGGTGGAGAGAACCGAAAAGTGAAAGAGATAAACTAAAAAGTGGGTTAAAATATTTAAAAGACCGGGGATGATATGGGTGGAAGAAGAGGAAAAAATAGATGAAACATGTTACCAAGAATAGAAAAAGTAATAGTGTATAATTAAAAAGAAATGGACCAAAAAGGAAAGTGTGTAGATTTAAAAGATATGAATTGAGTATTAAATTAGCTAGTTCTAGATAATTTCATCCATTGTTCCTCTAGGATACTATGATCACTAATGACAAATCCTAATACCATTTTAAAGATAGCTTCAAATTCAACTTGATTTGTAAAAGAAAAATTTGGTTAAAAGTTTAACAACTTTGTCTATAAATAAGCCTAAGGTAGCATTAACTTCACCTTCGATAAGTTTTAGAGCTGATCAACTGTAAAAGTAAGATAAAATTAGAGTTGATCAGATCCATTCATGTCTAACAAGTTCAATTATTAATAGTAAGTTCAAATGAAGAAACACAATTTATGTTCAGATAAATCATATTAATTTAACTAGCTTAAGATAAGTATAATTGAGTCGAATCGTCTAAGAGCTATCAATCAAATCGTGTTTTTAATTTATTTTTTAACAAGCGCCGCCGGGGTGTTAGATAAGATAACTAAAAATGAAAATATTAAATGAATCTAAACATTGATGATACTTGATTGACGTGTGATTTTGAAATGCATACCAAGATTTATTTCATTTCCGGAAATATATTTAGTCTTATCCGACCTCGGGAGTCGTTAGGAAGATTTTTTTTAAAAAATGGATTTTGTAAATTGTTACAAAAAAGGAAATCACAAAGAATACTCGCAAAATCACGTCAAATGATTAGACTATCTAGACTCATTGAGAACTTTCCTAATCTTTTTCCTTTCTCTCATCTCTATTATATATGGGAACTCTTGAGGAGTTTGGTGTCCACTTGAGTTTCCTAAAATACCATTTATGTTTTTATTGTTCCAAGATAACTAATGAGGGCAAAAAAGTCATATAATTTTTTTTTTAAAAAAACTCTAATACGTAACTGCTATATTTCCCCTAAAAACTACCACATCTTTTTTAGTGAAAGTAATTTACGATTTTTTAAAATAAAAGAAAACATGTACAATATCATCTGCGATGTTTGCGCGCACGCATCGCGTGCAAAAATACTTAGTAAGAAATATGAAAACTCCTTGGTAGTTGACATTTACATTTATGATCTTATTCCACCCATGAAAGAATTTTCAACGCAAAAACCGTCACCCAGAATTTCCAAAAAAAAAAAAAAAAAAAAAAAACAACTACTCCTACCAAAAGTCAAAAAGTCAAAATTGACAACTTTCTCTCTCATACAATTTACAACCATACTTTCTCTCTCCTCAGTCCTCTCTCTTCTCTTCTCTTCTCCCGCGGATCCTCCGATCTCCGACCACTTTCTCGGTAGGAGAGCCGGAGAAATTAACGGTCAAAAAAAGAAATTTAAAAATGTGTGGGATCTTCGCATATTTGAACTTCAATGTTAACAGAGAGAGACGTTACATCCTTGAAGTTCTCTTTAATGGTTTACGTCGTTTAGAGTATCGTGGTTATGATTCTTCCGGCATTTCCATTGACTCTTCTCTCTCCTCTGACGTCATCAATGGTGGAATTCTCACTCTCTCTCCTCCTCCTCTTGTGTTTCGAAAGGAGGGCAACATTGAATCCCTTGTTAAGTCTGTCTATGGAGGTGAATTTTCCACATTCTTGTTTATTTTGGGCTTTAATTTGGGAATTTTTTTCTGGGTGTTTGAGGAAATCTGTTTTCTGAACTGGGTTTTCACTGAAATTGAATGCCCATAATTTTTTTTAGTTTTTTCTTAATTTTCTTGATTTGTCTTTTTTTTTTGTCTGTGTGTGTTTCTGCAATTATTTGTTGATTTGGATCATTGTACTAAATCTAAAAAAAATTATTCTTGTGTGTGTTATGATGGTTAAATTTACGATTGTAATTTTGTTGATTCCTGATTTTGATCATAGACAGCAGTTTTCTAATGTAATTGTTGCTGGAAATGTGCTGGAAATGCAATTAATTATTGAGTGGCTAGAAGTTTTATGTTTGAGGAGTTTGATTAGCAGTTTTCTGTTCATAATAGTTTGCTGCTAATAATCAGCTCAATTTTTTAAATTGGTACCATCTCAATTTTCCTGAGCCCTGACTTTGCTACTCTTTCAGAAATTTTGAAATATAATTCTAAATCTAGCACTTATCACTGAATGTGATGTCATTGAGTACCGGAAAACATCGTTGTTGACATGGCTGTAATGACATATGAGCTATGCAAGTCCTACATCTTTAAGGATGTGCTATAGGATTATGAACTTTTTGAATCTGTAATAGCTCTGTTTATGTGCACTCCAATAGGAATTTGGGAGTGATCATGTTTTATTTGATGAAGTATGCATTTTGTAACGGATGGTGAACTTGCTTAAAACAGAGGTTGCAGCCACAGAATTGAACCTGGAGGAGGCGTTTTCTGTTCATGCTGGAATAGCACACACTCGATGGGCAACTCATGGTGAGCCTTCATCAAGAAATAGTCATCCACAGACCTCTGGTCCTGAAAATGAGTTTGTGGTTGTACACAATGGGGTTATAACTAACTATGAGGTTTGTACTGATTTTATTGTTTTCAAAGGTCCTCTATGCACTTCACCAATCATCATTGATTTCAAATTTGTAATTCTTGCATGCTTCGTTTATCGAACCTTTATGCTTTCTTCAAGCTGCCACCTATTGTTCGTGAAGTTTTGTCGAACTCAATTTTTGGCGCATATAACATTACCTTACCACCTTTAGAAATATGGTAATGGAGCATCATTGTTAATATGATATCTTGACATATTTGACAGGGACATTCAAAACTGTCAAGTACAATTAATTAAGAAATAATTTGAGCTCTAGTGGAAATGTTAGGATACGATATGAGCTTTTCTTCTTTGTAATTTGCAGGGAATAAAATTATGTTTATCTATAAAGTGAGCCAAGTAGCTTTAGGTGTTTCCTTTCTTTTTGTTACTCATGCCTCCTTACTGCTGAGTGCTGACGTTGCTTATGTTCTTTTGCATGTTTAGGTATTGAAAGAAACTCTAGTTCGGCATGGTTTTACATTTGAATCTGATACAGATACTGAAGTAATACCAAAGCTTGCTAAGTATGTATTTGACAAAGCAAACGAAGGAGAAGGTATTTCTTCTTTTTGTGTTAGATTATATGGCGATGTCCAACTCATAGCTATTTTCATTGCATGTTTATATGACTGCTTTATACCCAACTCTTTATTTGTAGCTGAGACTCTTGATAGTGAATTGTCGTTGATGTTTTGCACTATATGGCTTATTTAGGAGCAATTCCTTTTTCTTTGCCTTCTTTGGGGGTGGAGTGTAGGGTGCGGTTTACAGGAAGGTGGGAGTGATGGATTTTGAGTTCTGACTCCTCGGTCTGTAATCTGTATGAGATTTCACAGAAACTATGGCTTTGAATTTATGTGCTCTTAGTTCCCTCTTTTCACCTTTTACCAGATCTTCAAAAAATACATAATTCAATTCTCAATGACTGTGTGCATTTCAATTTGAGGGACATGCTCTTCATTTAAATCCATCACCTAAAGCTGTCAATCATATCATATTTTCCTTTTTGCAGCAGAGAATACTGTCTCATTCAGTGATGTTGTCCTTGAGGTTATGCGGCATCTTGATGGAGCATATGCACTCATATTTAAAAGCAGACATTATCCAAATGAGTTGATTGCTTGCAAACGTGGTGGCCCATTGCTTCTTGGTGTCAAAGTAAGTTAAAAATGTTTGGGATGGTTTGTTATCTCTAGTATTTTTATATTAACAACTTTTGAGTTTTCTGCCCATACCTGCTTGTTTTGAATTTCATGGAGTGATTGGTCATTGACTTCCCATATATGTACTCCCTATATTCCTTTTTAATGTTCCAATAAGGAACGTAGGGAGAACCACAGAGAAGTGAGTGATTAATAACCACTAACTGGGTGAATGAGCTAATTGGGTAAGCGTTTCCTAGACGGGGACTTATAGGGGTAAATAATGATGAAAAAAGCGGGTGGGAGGAAAGTCAGTGGGCATAACTGCAATTTATTAGGTGTGGGTATTTAAGGATTAAATGGGAAAAAATATAGGCCGGGAAAGAAAAGATTTCAAATGGGAACAATAAAATAGGATGGAACTGAGATAACGAGAAACAACAAAAGGAGGGAGTACACAGAAACAAGTGTGTTTGTGGACTATTAATTTTACATATCTTTTGTCTAGAATAATACTAAGAAAGTTATGGAAGGTTAAGAAAGTTGAAAAGAGCAGATAATAAATATCCATTATCCTACAAGTCACAGACTAAGTGTCTCTGAATTTTTGAACAATAGAAGTAGAGAGAAGCCCAAATCCGATAAATAGGCATGGAGAAAATTACACAAAAAGGACAGAAGTCATAAAGGCTATAGCCTATAGACCTTTGTGTTAGAAGATAGGACTGGGAGGTTTAAGGATGTTATTTTCTGGTGAATTGTATACTACTAGGAGAACAAGACATTCTGATCCCCTAGTTCTCCATTTGTTCGAACGAAAGCAATCAACAAACAGAGAATATAAAACAATCAACACACAAATTTAACGTGGTTCACTAACATTGTGTTGGCTACATCTACAGTCAGGAGATAATGTGATTTTAATAGGTTGAGAGGAGACAGTATAGATTACAACTTAACAGAGGGCCAGAAGCACAAAATATTAGAAGGCTTTTATATAGTGCCCATAGTAATAGCCCAAAAATGGGGCCCAAAACAGAAACAGATGTAGTAAACCCCATATGCCGTGCTGGACTCCAGATTTAAGGCATCCCAACACCATTTATAAATAGAAGATAATTTTGTTTGATTTTTGCCAAGCTGCACACTATACATTATCAAAGGAGTACAACTGTTGTCCTGTATGGCTGTATACATTGCAATCCCTTCATAGATTTCTACCATTCTATAGATGGATCAAAGTCTACGAAACAATTTTCTCGTCTAGCATTCAAGAAATGTAAGTTTGTTTTGCTTTGCGGCCTCTGGATAACGAGGATGAGAAGGAACTTAGCAAAAGCTTTATTTAGAAAGTAGAATCTTGAATTTTACCATATATTTTGATGTTATTTTCAAATGAAACTAGATATATTGTCAAAACGAAACAGATAGGTTGAAGGGTTGACTTCTATATTAGGTAGGTATTTCTGGGAAGTCCCCACTTTCATACAGATAATTGGTGCATGAGGGAGACTGGGATCTAGACCTCATGTGTTTGTTTGTCCTGTTGTCTATTATACATAAGACAGAAGTTTTCATCTGCCGTATCCAAGAGTCCCTAGATGATAGTTTGACGTGAGTGAGCTAAGCACCATTGACTACTGATAAATGTTGATTGGCTCCATTTGTTTTAAGGACCTCAGTTGTTAAGCTTCAATGAAGGTTTTTGGACTTGCTTGTTTTTATGATACTTCAGGCTCATTCTTTTCAATATCTTTGGCTACTTATATGGCTTTTATTGTTGCTCTTACTACAACTCCATCATGTATCCATTCGGTGGAGGGGTCACTGTCATATGCAGAACACTCAAATGTTTTGTGAATCTTGATAAGTTATAATCCTGCTGAGGTTGTTCATTCTACCTTTTAGCAAGTAGAATCAGTGTATGCATGTTTGCCTCGAGTTCTTAGGTCTGTGGCTTTTGTTTGATCTTTCTTCCTGATGTTACCACTAACTGATTCAGGAACTACACTTATTCAGGAATTAACAGAAGATGTGAGTGCTGGAGGATCACTTCCCGACTTCAAAATTTTGAAGAATGGGCAGCCAAAAGAACTTTTTCTCTCAAGTGATGCTAATGCTCTTGTTGAACACACAAAGAAGGTTTTGGTGATTGAGGATGGTGAAGTAGTTCATATTAAGGTACTTACTGACTGTAGCTAATGTTATGATAATATCAAGTGTTGTGTAATTACTACGGACGGCAGAGAACACATTCTTAAAGAAAGAGGAGTAGATTCCAATATTCGCGTGGCGAGAGGACATTTCTGGTATACTTTCAAGGAAAATGAGCATGAAGATGTTGAATAAGCTTAAAAGTGTTTGATGAGGCTTGGGTAGTACCTACATTTCTTAAGTATAAAATCATGCTTACTAATAATCTTAGGTCCATGATAATAGATTAGTCTCTTTCACTTACACTGCACGTTTGGACCTCTGTAATGTTTTTTGAGTTATGTCTATAGCTTAGGTGCTGACTCGCTGAGGGCCATATCTTACTCTCAATTCTCATGTAAATAAAGAAACCATTGGCATTTCTGAATTTTGCTTGAACTTTTTTTTACTTCATCTACCTATGTTTAAATTTCGGCACTTTTCAAGATGCACTTTTTATTGGTTCAAGATGAAGTTGAATTTGTGGTTCTCAACTTTTTTCCTCTCGGTACTGTTTTAGGATGGAGGGGTGACAATTCTCAAATTTGAGAATGAGAAAGGGAAAAGTGGCAGCTCTCTTTGTCGACCTTCTTCTGTGCAGCGGGCATTATCTATTCTGGAGATGGAGGTTGAACAAATTAACAAAGGAAAATATAAACATTATATGCAAAAGGAAATTCATGAACAACCAGAGTCTTTGACAACAACAATGAGGGGGAGGCTTATTCGTGGAGGTTCTTGCAAAGCTAAGTCAGTTTTGTTGGGAGGAATTAAAGATCATTTAAAAACTATCAGGCGAAGCAGGCGTATTCTTTTTATTGGATGTGGTACAAGTTACAATGCCGCTTTAGCTGCTAGGCCCATTTTGGAAGAACTTTCAGGTCAGTATGTAGTGTTCATCTAGGTTTCTTTTCTTTTTATTTGTTTTCTCCCTTTTTTTTTAAACAAATTGTGCTTTTAGGTTCTTTTCTGAGTTGTTGTATCAGTTTGTTTGTTTGACCTCAGCCCTTTGTTTGTCAGGGATTCCTGTGACAATGGAAATCGCCAGTGATCTGGTTGACAGGCAGGGACCAATATATAGGGAAGATACGGCTGTCTTCGTCAGTCAGTCTGGTGAAACAGCTGATACGTTGCAAGCTCTGGAATACGCCTTAGAAAATGGGGCACTATGTGTTGGTATAACAAATACTGTTGGCAGTGCAATTGCCAGAAACACACACTGTGGTGTGCATATCAATGCTGGCTCTGAAATTGGAGTGGCTAGTACTAAGGTTATTTTCCATATATCTGCTATCTGATTTCAGAATATCGTTTCTCAATCTTCTTTTTTTGCATCTAACTGCCAAGTTATCATGTTGAGCAGGCATACACGAGTCAAATTGCTGTGATGGCTATGTTAGCTTTAGCAATTGCTGATGACACTATTTCTAATCAAGGCAGAAGAGAAGATATTATCGATGGTCTATTTGAACTGCCACGTACGTGTTATTTCCTACTGTCTATTTTCTGTTTTTTCTCTGTGAAAGAATTCTTATGGATCTTTGTGAAAGTCTCCCTATCACTTGTCATCAACCCATCGGTTGGAAATTTCACGTGCCGGGTTTTGAAGGGCCAAGGAAAAGTTGTGTCGTGCCATATTTTCTGAAAGAGGGCCCATGTCCCGAGTCCCAACTCCCGCCCAGTCCACCCCCTTAAAAATTTTACATTTTTTGGGTTGAAATTAGGGGCTGGCTTGTCATGCTCGTGCTGAATTTCAAATATGATGTTCCTAGGTGGCCTATGCCAAACACTAAGCAAAATCCATGTTTTTCTAGTGTTTTAGTTTTCATTCCCACATATACTTCCCCTTTACCTTGTATTAGAGAGAAATCTTGATTTTGTAAATTGCAGGTCGGGTCAAAGAGGTGCTTCAACTTGACCAAGAGATGGAGGAGCTTGCTCGACAACTAATTGATGAGCAATCACTCCTTGTTTTTGGAAGAGGATACAACTATGCGACAGCTTTAGAAGGTGCTTTGAAAGTAAAGGAGGTGTCTCTGATGCATAGTGAAGGAATACTTGCCGGTGAAATGAAACATGGCCCATTGGCTCTTGTCGATGAAAACCTTCCTATTGTTGTGATAGCCACTCGTGATGCTTGCTTCAGGTTAGTCTTTTAAGTTGGCCAAAGGGTAGATTACCAACTGAATGTGCCCCTTCTATTTTATTTTTTAAAAGAATTATTATCTTTCATTATATGTGCTGTGGCGCTGAAGTATCATTCTATGTTCTGTTGATCTAATATGGTCCTACAGCAAGCAACAATCAGTAATCCAGCAACTTCATGCTCGCAAAGGTCGTCTAATCGTGATGTGTTCAAAAGGTGATGCAGCATCCATCCCCCCAGGTGGCTCATGCCGTGTAATTGAAGTTCCCCAGGTTTCTGACTGCCTTCAGCCTGTGATTAACATCATTCCATTACAGGTATACAAATGATTCGTTTGTCCTTTTTCGGTAACCAGCTATAATGTGTGTTAATGGTAGGGAAGTTTGTGCAAACTTGAAATCGAATGGCCCATTTTAGTATCTAAGCTAATGTATGCGTCGATCTTATAGATGTTTTTATGCTGTGTAGACACTGACGTGCATTTTCCTTGCAGTTGTTAGCTTATCACCTGACAGTATTGCGAGGCCTTAATGTTGATCAACCTCGAAATCTGGCGAAAAGTGTAACGACGCAGTAGTAGACTAGTAGTTTAGAACTTGTATGCAGTAGTTAGCTTGATTGTAAAATTTGAGTTTTTTTCCCTTTGTTTGGAATGTTTCAGTATTATTTCCAATTCCGGCTCTGACAATCTAGCTTGAATTGAATCAACAATAATGTACATGTGATTTCTTTCGTGGATAAGAACTGAATCCCATAAGTCATAATTTTCTTTTTAGTTGCGATATTTTGATGTGTTACACTAAACTAATTTTGGCTGTAACTTTTTGACTAAAATTTAATGTTTATTATCTGAAGACATGTTCATTAACATATTTTGTTTTCAGTTTTCAGCTTTTTAAAAAACTGATAAAAGGAAAGTTGAATATCAACAATAGTTGTTTCCGGCTATATGTATATTGTCAATTTTCGAACTAAACATTATTAGAATTAGAAAGAATATTTTGGAGAATTTACTTATAGGTTATATGTTACAATACTCTATACAGTATTATAAGTTCCCTCTCACATAAAGTTTATAAAGGCTTAGATACATTAAATGCTAATAGTAGTAGTAGATTGCGTCTTGGGTTTAACAACAAGTTACACCATAACTTATTGTGTAACAAACCTCACACGTACATAATGACGTAGGAGTTAGTCTTGCGTGGACCTGGTCCACAATAATATTATTGTGGACCAAAAACACTTATTTAACATAGTGACCCTTTTTATCCATATAGTAACCTTTTCATTTTAAGTTACAGTTACTATCTACTATAGTGACTGTTTTTTTTAATATGATAACTCTTTCTCACATTAGTTTATCATGATGAAATTTTCACTTTGTGATATAGTAACCTTTTTTATTTCATAGTCAAACTTCATAATTTATATCTATTCATCTTATATATATATATATATATTTTTTTTATATAGTGATCCTTTTTTTTCCATAAATAACATGAATTAGAATTAGGTCCGCACTAATTTAGTGTGGACCAAGTCCATATAAGTTTTTTACATGACGTAGACTCTAACATATATGACATATACTATACAAATAATGACATAAATCTGATGTCATTTTGACATTTATTTCATGACATAGACTATACAAAGAGGTGGTTTGTGCCTTTGTGGATTGTTAAACCACAAGTTACACCCAAAAATTTCTGATAGAAGTATTGTTGGCGGCTAAATAATTAGAATACTAATAATAGAAAATAATACTTCGCTAAATAAACGATGATTGAACAAAAATCATTTCGATGTAAAAAGAATTAACTAGCATTAGTGCTTAATTCTGTGTAGCTTATACAGACTGTACACTATTATGATGCATGTTTCGTTGGCCACCCACAACAATTTAGAATCAATTTAAAACAAAGAATAAAAGTTACCGTCTTCCTCACTCTTAACTCCCAAGGGCTATTCTTTTTCCCTTTCTTCGGAGAAATACAATTCCTTAAGAATACTATTTAAAATAAAATAAAAAAATATAAAAAGAGATTAATATTAATACAATAATTTAGTTCTTGAAGTATTTGGTAGAGGTGTGCCAGCAAGGAAGTGTGAGATCAACGCAAGAGCCCTGAGAGGCTGAAAGCTAGGCACTTGATGCCCTGCTCCTCTAACTGTTGCAAATGTCAAATTCCCTTCATATACTTGTGTGTATCCTCCAACCTTGTTACACAAATTCATCATCTTTCTTTAGTTAGTGCGCATAAATTCAATTATTTGCATGAAGTATATGCTATATAGAGCACCCCTTTCATCATTACAATTTACTAGTATCTTCCGTTACACTTCTCTTACATGAGAATCTATGATAAATGGGTTTTTCTACGTAGTACCATTGTGTTTTATGAAATTTTACGTTGTACCCTAATTTTTTGAACTTCCACATTATACTACTAAACTTTCTAAACATTACACATAATACCCTTATACAAAATACCAATCAATTAATAGATTTTGGGACTTTCTTACCATGTAGGTATAGGATAGGATTTTTTAGCCTTGTTAGTTGACTGATGTTTGGGGTATGATCTTGAGAAACTGAAGGCTTAGTGGGGTTTGGGGTAGGCTTTTCTAAGGGTAAGGGCATTTTGTGTGACATTTAGAAAGTTTAGGGGTATAATACGGAAAGTTTGAAAAAGTCGGGTACAATGTAGAATTTCGTAAAACACATGGTCACTACATAGAAAATCCCAAAATAAAATAATCACTTCTCGCTCTATGTTATTGGGTGCTCCATCGATTTATCGTAAATTTTTCTTTTAATTTGTTTTTTACAAAGTCAAATCTTATGAGTTTTAACCACAAATTCTAACCAATATATAAGACAACTTATATTCATATTAGGTCGTGTTAGATATGTCTCAATAAGTACATGTACCATAACAATTATATATAATTTTTAATTAAACGTAATAAAAAATATTAATTGTTAAAGGTGTCTTGGAGACTATATAATAAGTAAATAAAATAAGGTTATTAAGTGACAAAGAGAGTATGTAGAATCTATACTTTTGAGTTTTAACTTCTCACTTATGGTTGTTAGAGATATGTTTATCATTCTTGTTTATATATTTAATCAAAGACTATGGAGATCTATGATTGAAATCAAAGTCAATAATATTCACCTCTCCCTTGATGAACCAAGGATGCCACTTAGTCTTGATTGCAAGTCCCATTTTATTTAGGGATTGCCTTGTTGAGGTAACTGGTATTCTTCCATCTGTGTCACCACTGCATCATATTCATGTGTAATGTCTGATTAGATCAATAAATTGGAGCACAGATGATGCTTCAAGAATCCATATATAATTAAAAGCATATAATAAAGTATATAATCAATCAAGCATTAGTTTCTTATATTTTTTTTCCCTCTTAAGTCTGCCCTACATTGAGATTGATTGATGATTGAACCAACTTGTAAGGAGGTGATCATAAAATTTTGAAATTTTATCCTGGCTTTTTTAAGGACCAGTTTTAACTTTTAAGAGGTTTTTGTTTCTTTCTCTTAACATTTGGTCCCATCCAAAAAGAAAACATGAATTAAAGTTTACTTATATAGAAAGGATTATGATGACCATTGTTACACGGCTTACACCATTATACATATCTCCAAGCATGTGCTTAAATACTAGGAGTAATAATATTTACAGGACGACTCGGCCCGCAAATTTGCATGTTTGTGTTGGAGACGACCCAATACAACAAAGTATAAGGAGAGGGGTCGTAGGTCGTGCTGTGGCCGAGCATGGGCTGCCTTTTAAAATAGCGACACAACACGACCTATGGTTGTGGATACCGGATAGTACTACTACTATAGTAGTACGAGTCTAGCCAACTCCGAGGTACGGCAATAAGAATTGACATTAAATATTATTTTTGAAATGGAGAAAAAACTAGACACACTTCTCCAGGCCGCTTGTCAACACATAACTTTAACCATTAATATCTATAATTCACTACATGTAAAAATTATAAATAGTTGATATTCTGAAAGTAATTATCAAGACGAATCTGACAAAATACCACATGACTATATTTTTCCGTACGTAAAAATCACATTCACGGTCAAAGGAGAATGTGTGAATGGTGTAAAAGTCAAACCGTGTCATCTATTTTGAAACGGAGGAAGTATTAAGGATTACTAAGTCTATAATAATTAGGCAAACACTCATAACTGTATCCAATAGTAGTGCCTTGGTGAAGCTGCATTAATTTCACAAGCACACTTCAAATATTTACTATTTAGGTCATGATTTCTTAACCTACAAGGCATCATTAGACAGATGTTATCCATGTGCAGAGCCTTGTATCTTAAAGCTTCTAGCTTAATTGGCACAATGATAAAAAGTGAAAAAAAGGAAATATAATCATGTTATTACAAAAATAATTGATGGTTAAATTTAGTGTGATAATAATGATAGGATGTTCACCTAAATATCCACACACGAAGGCCCTTAGTCATTAGCTCCTTTAGTAGAGGGATAACCGTTGATGGGCTGTCTGCCCATTTACTGATAATTGCACTGCAAAATTACATCAGAGTAAGAGGACAAATGTGTATAGAAATTATATTGAGAAAATGATAGATGAAATCATTTTAAGAGTCAATCATTTACTTTTCCAATTATATTGATTATTACTAGCCTCCAATTCTTCTGCATTCCTTATGTTCATCACTAAATTATTGAGTACAATAATTTGATATTGAATGTTGAATGTTTATTTTGAAAATTGACACTTATTAATTTAATACTAAATGTTTCAAGTATTTATATTATTTTCTCCATTTCAAAAATATAAGGCATGTAAACTACTTCTACACATATTAATATTTTAGTTAACATTAATATATTATATTTACATTGGTAATAAGAACTGACATTAAATATATATTGATAATATAAACTAACCTATAATCTTACTTTGATAGAATAATATGATATTGGTATTGTTGACTTATATTGTAAAATATTTTTTTTCCAGCTAAAATACCTTTAAATTTGAAACAAAGGAAGTAGTAATATATGTGGTATTTTTTAAATTTACATTAGGCATCTAAAAGTACAGTTACATACTTACATTAGGCATATAAAAGTACGGTGATGAACTAATATTCACTCTGTCCCAATTTATTGCAATAGTTTGACTAGTGTATTATTTGATATACCACACTTTCACAAACATTAATATATAAAGGTGTTGTTTGATTTGCCTCAACTCTCAATGTAAACTTTTAGAATATGAACTCTATATAATTTAAGGTGATTATTTATATAAATAATCAAAGTTGTACGGTGAGAAGTGTATATATAAGTCGAGTAGTTACGATTAAATTAAGACAAAGAGCGCACAAATCATGATATAGAGTACATACCTGCAAGGCTGCCAATCGTGAGAAAGTTTAGTCACATTTGCATGGAGAGCCTTTTGGACCTCAGGGGAGTTCAAGTAAGCATGCACATAATGGTCACTGCATGGATCCAAATCCGGCTGCACCAAAAGGCAAGTAGTAGGTTTACGAAATTGAAGTGTATTTTCCTTTTCAAGGATATATATAAATCTCAAGTCTATTTCCTTTTTTTTTTTTCTACTAATAGTTTCAAATCTGTTTTTATAATTATGTTTATATGTAGTCATACTAGTTTTTTATGCACGCGATGCGTGCGACGATATATTTGGGCATAACTGTTACTCAGTATCGAAACAAACCATGTAAAGAGGAGATAAATACTGCTAATCAAGATTGATATGGATTGAGGTTCATGCCAAATCATGTACAGAGGAGCCAAGATAAATATAATTTATTTTCATGAGTTTATGTAATATTGTTGTTTCACTTATAGCTAAGTGAGTACGATTAACGTTAGTTGTTTGTTAATAGTCAAAAAAATATTGTAGCCAAAAGCCACAAAGCCACCTATATGCAAGTAACAAACCCAAATAATTTTACCCACCTACCCATACGACTATCAATCCCACCTACCATATAACTATCCACCCAATATACTCATATGACTGATGTATCTCACTTTTTTTTTTCATCTAATCCTCCACATTTTCATTTTCCCACCTACAACCCTATATCTTCCCTTCCCTCAAAAAATTAGAACGACTCATCTCCCCATCCTCACGATTTTTCATATCTCACTAAAAAAGATTGAGATTTTATATTCATATTCACAGCAAACACCACATTAATAAGCCAATTCTGGTGTCAAAATTAACCCCATCAATGCTACATTGTCAAAATTTTGGTCTCTGTTTTTGTGGGTCTTTTTAGGTTTTCATTTCGATCGGGTGGTAATGTTCAAAACGTTCGTGGGAATGCGGTTGAAATTGGAGTTTATTTGATTGACGAATTAAATGGGGGGGCCTCAAATTTGAAGGTAATTCTTTACGTTTTATGTTCCTGATTTCGTCCCAAAAATGTAATTGCCAACTAAATTTCTCAAAGATCCGGTTACACTTTATTTGAACTTTTATTTGTGAAGATGATTTTTTTAAGAAATTAGTGGCTGAAGTTCTTGAATCGTCCACTTTTCCTTTTTATTTCCCTTTGTGTTTTTTTTTTCAAGACGTCTTCTACTCCTTTTTCTGGGTTTTTAATTATTCATATTTCTTGTACTCCTTTTTCTAGGTTTTAAATAATACATAAGAAATTTTAGTAAAATCAATCATTTTCATCGGTTTTCAATTTCACTATTTCTTTTGGCAAATTAGTGTAATTCCATTTTTAGTTTGATTTTTGTGTCATTGTTATTGTATTTGAAATTGATTTATATTTTATAATGCCTTTTTTTTGTCACAAACATGTACTGATTTTTTAAATAATTATTTCGAAATCTATACCATACAATACAGACTTAAATTATTCATGTAATTCGAATATAAGTGTTGTTAGTTTTTTTCAACTAATTTGAAATGACTTGCAAGATTAAAAAGGATTATGTACCATTTTTAGAAATGCGCAAATCGCCAATGGACAAATGTGAATCTCCCCATTGAAATTGTATGTTTGCCTTAGTTTGTAATTTATATTGACGATGTAGTGTATTGGTAATTTTTTTGAGTATGTAATTGTAAATGGTTCTTGGGAACGGAGTATGTAATTGCTAATGGGTTATAGTTTGTAATTGAATTTTCTTATTTTTGTATAGTTTTCTCATTTGAGTGATTTGTATAACGTGAATTATGCAATTCTATTGATTTCAGTTGACTTGTGATTGATTGTAATAATTGTATTTCTGGCAGTTTTTTTGAAGTCTCGTTTTGGTTGAAATTGGTTTTGTAATTTAGAAAGGGAAGGGGGTAAAACAATCTCTTCAAATGAGGACACCATAGCTCCCCCTTCCCTTATATAATAGAGCTTATGAGTTTTTTTGACGATATTTTGCAATGGCTCGATTTCTTAAAGTAGTGTGCATATATATTACATTTTTAATTATACCGGAAACACGTTTATAAAATGTTTAATAATGGATGGAAGTCTATGGATTTCTAGTAAATTCTTTGCTCAAAATTGTGGCTTGCCCTGGATTACTTTGGTTTGGATCTACTATGATTATATCTAAAATTTTGTAAGGTAAAAAGTCTACATTGGCGTTTATCAACCCACATTTTCCTTGCGGATATATAATAACAGGTTAAACTCGAATAAGTCTAACAATGATGTAAATTTGGACAAGAGTATCCGTGATTAGCTACATAATTGGCAATTTGATTGGCCCATCAATAGTAAGAAGCAATGATTAGTTGATAAATACTATGAAATTAGAGCATGATTATATGTAAGAGCTTAATTGATGACTTACTGTGAGTTTCTTGGGTTTAACAGTAAGATTTGAGGAGTGGCATACTGGAGCATAAATGTTGTAAATATCTAAGTATTGAGTATCAACCTCCACTTGATCTGCGGCTAAACTGCATTCCACACTTTGGTTCATGGCATTTGGAGTGAAATCACAATGCTTTGTTAAATCATCTTTGAGTTCATCTGATATTAGAGCATGAGTCCAAAAGTACTCATACATCCCCTTTATATCAGTCTCATCATTTATCACTGCATTTCCAATCTGCATTTTTGTTCAAATAAATTGACAGATAAGAGAAATTAATAATAATCAAGATAAATAGAAGAAAACATTTGGATTACTATATGAAAAATATAATAATTATGTAGAATTAAAACTAATTTTGTTTGTAATCTAGAGTAAGGTAAAATCTTTTTGGAAAATGCATATTGGAAAATCATAAATAATGTAAAATAGAATTAATGTCAAAATTGTTACAGAAGAACAGAAATTTAAAATAGGAATTTTATAAAAGAAAATGTAATTATACTTTAGAGTGTAGTGCGGAAATCATTCCAATCTTCAGAACAAAATTTTAAGAATCAATCCCAACATTAAACATCCAGAGATGTCATTAATCATCACATGTTTTCTTGGCTCGATGTCAGAGATTTTTCTTAGTGGAGAAAAGGCATCTAATCCATGTAACTCAAGTCAAACACTTAATTATCATATAGTTAGTACTTAGTACATATAAAAAAATTAGGATGTGCGTACAAAGCAAGCCACATGGCCTAGCAGAGTTTATTATATTGGGTGTTAGTTAAAGAAGTATCGAGGCCAAAATCCCAATTATTGGACCTTCCCTAGTCTTTATCATGTCCTGTTTGTATTAGGCAGCATCCAAGGTTTAATGTCAAATACTTCCTCCGTTTTTATTTAGTTACAATAAAAGAACTTTTTGTGACAGTGAGGGATAGTTTAGTTGGTTACTTAGTTAGAGCTTTGCTCGATTCCGCAGAGATCCCATGATCGATTCTCATCACTGCGCTTTATGGGCTTCTCTAAACAACAACAAAAACAAAGGAATTTTTTATGCCTCACAAATAATACCCTTTTGTTCCAATATTCGAAAACGGAGTACCTTGCACAGGTTAATCTGACCGACCCACCTACACAAGCAAGTTTCCACCCCCAAAGTGTCTCTAGTGGGGTTTGAATTTTGATCCCACAACTTCAAGATTGTGAGGTACAAACCTTATCACTAGACCAGATATTACTTGGTTATATATATATATATATATATATATATATATATATATATATATATATATATATATATATATATATATATATAATGTTTTGAGCATAATTCGAAATTGATCCAAAACTAACTCTAAAAAATTAAAAGAAAGACAAAACAAAAGGAAGAAAAGACACATACAATAATGCCTTTGAGGTTGATGATGGAATTGTTGGTATTTGTGTTGTGTTGAAGAATTGCATGAGCCAGTTGAGGAACATAATGTCCAGCATAACTTTCTCCAGAGATGTAAAAATCTCTGCCTTTATACTCAGGAAATCTCTCAAACCAATTTAATAAAAAGACATAATTATCCTCAGCCGTTTTAGTGTCTCCACTGGAATCATAATCTGATGTTGAGTTTGAGTATGAAAATCCAACTCCAGCAGGGGACTCCAAGAATAAAACATTTGCAGCTACAAAAATATTACATGAAAAATAATTTTAGAAATTCATTTATATTTCATTTTGAGTATTTAATTAGTGGTAAACTACTAAAATTAGAGACATATATAAATCAAGATATAATACCGTGGTTCCATGCAAATTTATTCCTGAATAATGATTTTCCATCGCTTTTAACTCGAAAAGGACCTAGCTCTTCCATAGCTCCATAAGCCAAAGAAGAACAACCAGGGCCTGCCAAAAAATATTCACATAAATAAACAATTAAAGTTTATTCAAAGCATTTCAACAACAATTTCTATGTCATGTTACTCTCCCAGTCCTTAGTTGTTAATTATCTTCAACATAAAAGTTTCATTATCATCCCATATCATTTAATTTAACTAGTAGAATATTTTGAAATAGTATATGTGTCAATAATTTTGACAGCTAGTCTCAAGTCAAATTGTTCGACTTAGCAAGACCACTAACTTTCTACTCTTAAAAAAAAAGAATTGAGTACTTTTGTACATATAACTTTTCAAATTGTAAGGTGTTTTTCTAAGTTAATCGTACATTATGTATTATCTATTTTTGTAAGATATAATGTTTTCTTTAGCTAATAGTAATTCTACTAAGGGCCTGTTCTCTTCGGCATAAAACTACTGAACTGAACTGAACTGAACTGAATTGAACCGAACCGAACCGAATCGAACCGAACCGAACCAATTGAACTGAATCGAACCGAATCGAATTAAATTATAACTAATTAATAGTAATGATTATCATTTAGGAACCGAACCGAATCGAACCGAACTAAATTGAACCGAACCGAAGCGAACGCCGAATTGAATTGAATCGAACCGAATCAACCGACCGAATTAATCGAACCGAATCAACCGAACCAAGCCAATCGAATTGAATCGAACCGAACCGAACCGAAAATAAAGTTCTTGGGAGAACAGGCCCTAATTTGATACAAGTGTTTGCGTAATTACCGAAAAGAGTAATATTATCATGTTAGAGGATTTATAAACTATAAACACATAAACCATGAAACAATACATGGTTACATATATTATTAAACAGGGCAACGTAACCATTTTAATTTTGATATCGACGTTTTCTTTGCATGGTCCTTAAATAGACTTTTTGGTCATCTATACAAATATCCTTGGTCATCCATAGGCCATAGCATATCATCCGTTCTTTAATTTGTGATGTAGAATTCGTTTATACGTTTGCGCGTAGGCCATACAAACTTGTCCACTACATGCCCTAGTGTATAATCTAGCCTGTAACTCTGTAAGTATATGGCTCTCTAAGATGATTCCAAGTCATTTTTTGGCTAAACATACTAGGGAGTAGGGACCAAGTCTACATATAAACACATGCAACATGAGTAAATGGTTGGCTACATTAGATCCAAGGTTAAAGTAAAGAAACAACAAAGATTACAAAAAATAGGTAAAAAAAAGTTAAATAATTAAATAGAAAAAAAAATCTTTGAAGGTTAAATAATTACATAAAATAGTTAAAGGTTAAGAAAATATCAAAAGGTAAAAAGTTAAGTGACATGAATGAAAAGGTCTAATTTGACCATTTAACATAAGACAAGCTCGCAAATTAATTGCTCAATTGAAAGTTACATATAAGCCAAAAAGAACATAAACTTTAATTATGATGTACCTTTACCTCTTAATGCATGAAAGAATTTGCATATAACAACAAATCAATAATCATGATTATCGGGGCCGTTTTTTAGATTATTGTGGCCATATTCTTATAACAAAATGAGGCGATCATAAGTAGAAGTATGAATTTGAAACTTTGGGAAAGAGGTATCGAGTAATAAAAAAGAGAAATGAGTAGTATTCTTTGTAATTGAGAAAAATACCATATTTTTTTTAGCCGAGTTTAATCTCAATATTGGGCCCCTTAAAAATGTGGTCCTATACTGTAGACATTTATGCACATGCTAAAATCCGGCTCTGATAATTATGTAACTCGTTTATCTAATTACAACTTTTACTTTGGGCTGGGGTTCGATTTGATTATGCTAGCTTCTCTTTCATCTCATGCTACCAAATAATACAAATGATCTCCAATCAATTTGCCAATAATGGACATGCAAGATCTATAAATTGAAAGAAATCTAGTTATCATTCATAATTCAAAGAATCACGTCCATGCATGCCTAATTGTCTGGTTAATAGTAGTAGTAGCAAGCAAACTAACAACTACTCACTCTTAGGATTTAAGAAGTTTTCACTGTAAATAAAATACTCCATAAATCATATAAAAATAGAGGACAAATGGGGTACAGATGGTACAAATGACAGAGATAAGAATACTAGCGAACAAATCAAGATTGTTATCCGAGAATCGAGCCTTTGTTTGTTCCGCAATAAATGGTGAATACTCTAGTTGTCTATAAACAAAGGTATAACGAAATACTGCAATTTGCCAATCTTATTCAAAGTCAAAGATTATTAGTGTAATTTACAGTTCCCCAAATTATATGCCTTGATTGAGCTGGTCTCTTATCAGCTAGCGTATATAGTTAACCCCTAACTTTTATATATTTTACTTAATTAACTTTTAAATTATTTGATGCAGGATTTTAGTTTAAATTTTTTCATCGAGTAATATATATTTGTGTTTTGTAATTTCTATTAATTTATATATCTAATTACTATTAATGGTGTTGGACCATTAGATACAAGTTTGTAGGCTTGCTTATTATGGACATTATATCAAAATAAGTGTAGTGCGTACTATAGGCTAAATTAAAGTAGAAGCAATGGCTTTATGACCATACAAATTAAAAGTGAGACTATAAATATATATGACTAGCAAATACTTAGTAGTATTGAGTACTCCCCATATAATCGAAAACACAAATTAAAACAAAAGGGTGTTATGAAAAGAAATGGAGCTTGTATTTTTCAAGGTATAATAAATTATTCCAGTTTTCTCTATTATTTTCCTTTTACTTGGTACACCATTTACATATCTCACTTGGACCTCTCTTTTTTACTAATGTTATTGTAAACTATCATATGACTTGCCTCAATGTATATATTCAAAACAGCTAATTTATATAACTTTTACTAATAGATATAAAGATATTTATATATATCAATGATTAAAGTTGTGTAATGAAAAATGTGAGAAGAAAGAGTAGAACAAGTACGGCGTATATATGAAACTTAAGTATATCATGCAAGATGAAAGAGTTTTGGCATTACATCTATTGTCAAAGTACTTAATATTAAAATAAACCCTACTTCTCTAATTTGTGCTGATCCCACAAGGAGAAAAAGGAAGTGCAAAAGGAATGAACCTCCTACTCATTTGAAGCACTCATTCCTTTTTCGTATATGAAGTCATGAACACAACTCATAATTCACACATTTGCGACTACTAACCTACAATTATTAGTTTCAAATAATAATGACAATTATGAAAAATGCCTTTTCAAATTAAATCATCTAACCTTTTTAGGTTCCTCTTTAGTCAAATAATTAAAAATTTATATACAAGTGAAAAGGATAGATTCACTCCTAATTTACCCATTAACTTTACTAGAAAATTCACGTTATAATAATTGAGAAAATATTAATATTATCCGATCTTGTGAAATTGATAATGGCGCCAATATATAGATAAAACTCTTCCTGTCTTCTATATATAATTATTATAGTGATAATTGAGATGATAAAACAAATTCCACATGATAATGTCAACAATTATTGGGAAATGGGTAAATGCCAAAACATCAATTATAGTGCAAAACAAAGAACTAATGAAGAATTATATATATATATATATATATATATATATATATATATATATATATATATATATATATATATATATATATATATATATATATATATATATAAACATTAAAAAATGAATTGGGTGGTTGTTTTGGATTATTCACTAATAGAATTACCATTCATCAATAACTCCCTTCAAAATTTAGTATAATTTTAGGATATGAGCTATATTGAGATAAGAAGTTAACAAAAATTATAACAAATTATGAAGTAATAAAAAGATAATTACCTCCATTAAGCCAAAGAAGAAGGGGTAAAGAGCTCTTATTTTTAGTAGCTTCCACAAAATAATAATAAAAAGCTTTTCCAGCTTTACTATCAACTGTGACATATCCACCATACTGTGTGAAGTTCACTGGTGGTTGCCCTGGTAACTTCACTATTCTATCTCTCTCCTTCATGTCCTTCTGATCATCATGATGATGTTGATGTTGATGATGATGATGTTGCTTTCTATGATCATGATGATGATGTTTGTTCATCATACCATCAACAAACATTGGATCATATGATTTTTTGTCAATATCATCTCCATTTCCATGGTACTTGACCTTGTAAAGTTTTGTAAGATGCAAATGTTGTGTTTTTGCGTTTATAAAAGGTAACGCAAATAATATTGAAATTATAAAGATGGTTAGTTTTTTTGGGTTTGATGCAGCTTCCATTTTATTTTTCTTCTCTAAAGTGAAAAGAGAAGAAAAAAGGACAGTTTTCTTTGGAATGAGAATATCAATGAGTTTTATAACATATTGGTGGGATTTCATTAATTATTATTGTTGAATTATTAGGAATTATAATATGCAATAAAATATTCAAGAAAAGTCCATATTACATCCCTTAATATATGGATTCTGCACCTTTGTTTATGGGCGGTGGACCAATCATTTTTACGCTCATGGGCTCATTAGTCATCGCTATTGTGAGTGTATTGGGCTTTTTTTTTTTTTTTCTGAAGAGGTAGATTATTGCTAAAATTTTATAAGGTAGATCTGATATTCTGATGTAGTTGAACTGGTTAGATTCAACTATAAATAATACAGTACAAAATCTAAGTCTATACGCAATCTTTGAGAATTAAACTACAAATTTGCTATTATTAATTAATTATTCTTATAATATATGGTTTGCATTATTTTTTTCAAGAGAACATTTTCAAACAATAGAAATGCACTTTTGGTGTATAAAAAATATAGAAGTACGTTATAAGCCTACAAGAAATAATAATGTAAATGAAATTCAATCTAAGATTTTACATACCATCTTCAAAGTCTTACGAGCTAACTAGCATTTACAACTTTACAAGCCCAAAAAAAAAGGTATACGGGAAGTAAGAATTTTCTGTCTAGATATATTTTTTCATATATTGCTAAGCTTGATTATTTTATTTATTTTTTGAATTATATTTTCCCTACATTCATTTAGATACTCTAATTATACATCTGTTAGTTTTGATGCTTTAAATTTTGTATTATATCAAATGTAAAATATCTCATAAAACTTATATGTGGTTACGTTGCAATTTCACTTTCCTTTCAACTTAATTTACTGACATGGAAATTAATGAAGTCCACTTGTTCTATATTGATTTGTTTACTTTGTTCTCTTTTTTCTTATTTTCTTACCTCCATATAATTAAAATATTGAAGGTTCACAAGGGGGGACGACATGCATGTTCTGCATCATTCTATACATGTGGCCTAATCACATGCATGGGGACAAGCAAATTCACATACTCATTGGCCCATTTGTGATTTAAGGATGGTTCATGTTGCATCACACAAGTCAACATCACCATTCACCCAAAGAATATAAGAGATAAAAATTCCTCCCTTCTATTTTACTTTGCAACAATTTGATTTTTTACGCTTTGCTAATATAACATATATCTTTGATTATTAATATTTATAATATTTTAAACATAAACATTAGGCTATGTTCTTTTCTTGAAAAAATATATATCATACCTTGTTTTCCTTACGTATTGATGATCATCAATGATAGTCAAGATAGAGTACGTGAATATTAATTATATTATAAATGGTGCAAATTCTATACGGTTGCAAATTTAAAAAGAACAAAGGAGGTATACTTTACTCATTTGTTGTTTTGAAGTTAAAATTTATCAACTTTGATTGATAATATGTCACAAATACATAAAAGAAAAATTGTTATCACATGTGATCTTGTTAGATTGATTTTAATATCTTTTCTTAAACAATAAGCTTTTTTATAATTTTTATTAATAGTAATGACAAAGAGAGTGTCTTGGACGCTAAAAAAAGCTATGTATATTGTGAAAATAAGGGAGATAAGTTTCTTTATCATTTTTTCCCTATTGCCTGCCTAGTGGCTGGTGCCTCGTGAACCAGAATATGAATATGCATGGTCAAGGATGAGAGAATATTAGTATTTTTGATCTGTTGTTTCACTACTTAGTACTTACATGGGTTGGAGCACAAACATACCAGTATACCACAATGGGCGCAGAAGTCGTTTATAGCTCATGAAACAAGCATTGGTGTCATAGCATGTACCACCAATATTCTATTGATCGATCTACTTGTTTGTTTATAACTTTGTTGTGTTACATCATTGCACTGCATTCGAGAAACAATGTAATTTCTCAATCTAACCAGCACTACATAAGTTTGTAATTAGTATATGTGCGTTATTTCCGTTTTGTATAGTAAAGAAAATATCTAAGGCCCGTTCGTTATCATTTTTTATTTTTAGTTTTAAGTTTTTTTGAAAACCAAAAACAAAAATATAAAAAAAACGTAGTTTAGTTTTACGTTGTCGCCTTTCAAAATTAGCATGTTTAATATCAATATGACTAATTTTAACCTTATTATACAACTCATATCATATAGTTCTAAAATCATAAAAACCAAAAATTGGAAACTGGCAGTGATACCGAACGGACCCTAAACTAATTCGTGTTGTGATCACCATTTTTTTTTTTTTTTGACATCATAGAATCCAAAAACTATATATGATATATGGAATACAATTTAAGCGACAATGAGAAGCCAGATCATGCGCACATTGAACCTGTTGTCTTGGGACCTTTGTGATGGCGCACCATTCGCTGAGCTTCCCTAACGCCTTGATATCCATAAGAACCTAGATCACCTTTTTTAAATATACTTATTACAACTCTTGAAAAGATTATTGTGTGGTCTAAGATTAACACCTTATTTATAGCCCTTATTAGGGGTGTTAATGAGCCTAGCTGGCTCGCAAATTATTCGAGCATAGCAAAGTCCATAAGCAGGCTCGAAATATGTTTTATCTATATGATCATTTTCCATATTATAGAAAATAAATGAAAATTTGTACTTAAATTGTGCATAATACTTGTGAAAAACTAAAAAAAAAAAAAAAAAGTAGTTTAAACTTTTTTATGGAATATATGTAATATAATTATTTAACTCAAGTTAAGTTTTACGGTAAATTGAACTAGAAAATCCAAACTTGAAAAGCTCGAGACTCAGCTCAAGTTCAAGTAAAAGTGTTACGAGCCGAGTTGAGTAACCCCGGGATCGGTCTCAATTCGGCTCGTTAACACCCCTAGTCCTTATACCAACCTAGTTTAGTAAATGGTTTTTTTCTATTCTAAAGTTAAATGATAGTTCGGCTCATTTTGTCTTTCTCTCGATTTAACTATGTGGTCTAAGTCTAACTTTGACCTAGGTTTTGATCATTAATGTTGAACAATGTATAAAACAATATGTAATCATCTTTATTACCAGTATAATAATTTTATAAATTTTCAATTTGAGAATTATTATTTATCATATTTAGACCCAATAATTAAAACTTTTTTCCCTCAATTTGGACCTTTTTTTGCCCGATAATCTTCAAAGAAAATAATGGACATAATAAAGAACTAGTAACATCCAAATGTAAATGTGTTTTTTCCCCTAACTTTGGACTCTAAAGAGTTGGATCCAAACTCGATCCAAAATAATTTAAACTCGAAAATGTGAGTATGGATCCTGCATTATTCCTACTCAAGCTTTTTTGAAACCAATTTAGTCTAGTTTGATAAGTTTAAATTGGATTAAACTATAATGTTTCTCATTCTACTTATATACCTAATATAAACGTCAATGATGTGAATGTAGGATTTGTTCTTTTCATCTTATTTTTGCTTAATTTATCTTATCTCAATTTTTATTCTGAAGTTTTCTTATTTTTTCTTATCTCTTTTTTTTTACTTTTCCTTTTCTTTTTGACATTCCTTACTGTTTTGAACTTTATTTTAAAAAAAATAAACAAAAATAAGATGAAGTGAACAGACCCTTAGAGTGGAACAGGTAAAATGTAAAAGATAGGCAAAGTAGTTTATGTAACCATTTCTTCATAACGCTGGGAGAATTGTTTAGACTATGCAGAATTGCTTGCCGAGGAAAAGAATATCCAATTAGATATTTATGGGCTTTATCCCTTACTTATGCGGCAAAGGGACATTGGCCCATATTACTTTATTAGTAATCTAAGATTGATCATTGCACAACTATTCTATTCTCTATTTTTTAACATTTTCATCAAAGATTTCAGGAGTTTTGATATATGTCGAGAGTAGAGACTTCATCTATTTCAATAATTTTTGGGCCTTGTTCTATTAAGCTTATAATGTTCTACGAAGAACAGTTTTAATCAATTTCAATGTTATGGAGCACAACTTTTTTTTTACATTATAGATGTCGAATTAGATCTCAAATTGATCTTTTGTCACACTTATTATGTTCTACATTTGTTTCGACTTATTAATTGGTTCACGCTACTATTAAGGTTCCACCACTTATTTGCAAAAAAAAAATATATAGAATATATCAAAAACAAATCAAACATAATTCAAGTGGTATATAAAAGTGGGTTCTAGAGAATGTCACTTTCCTCATAGAAACTCCTTCTGAATAATCTATAGTATTTCCTCGGTCCTAAAATATAGTTCATGTTTCTTTTTGCACAGTTTCCAACACGTTTATTTAACTATTAGTATCTTTAGTTACGTATTAATAAAAAAATATACAAAAAGTTGATATTATAAAATTACACATCAAGACGAACCTAACAAAACCATACATTAGTATGTTTTTTTTTATATATATCAATGAGAATAATTGGTCAAAGGTTTTTATGTTTGACTATGAAAATGAGACCATAACTATATTTTAAAACAAATACACTAATGTATTATTCTTTCCATAAAATTAAATTCATTTTGAAGCACGAGTTCTTCTGGTATCCTTCCACTAACCTTCCAACATGTTACATGCTTATGTTTTTGCTTGCACAAGCAAAGCACAAAAGCACATAGGACTAGAACACGAAATTCTCACTACTCATATCATAGTCATTAGTCATAGATGCGTGTTTCATAACACTATCACCTTCAACTTGAACAACACTTTCTACATACTAATAAACAAAATTTGGAACATAAATTCATAAATGGATAAAGACGTATTTGATGACAACCAATAAAACTTCTCACACACTTCTCTACACAACTAAGATAACCACAGTTTGACCAGTCCGCGCCAAACAGAGACTATAAAATAACAAAACTTCTCACACACTTTTGCAGTTTTGCTACACAAAGTATAATTTTCCTTAGTTTTTCAAAAAGTGTGGGCGAATATCTAACCCAACAACTTGCTTAGTTTTTTTTCATAATCCTATAAAACAAGAGCCAACTTTCTTCCTCTTTTTTTCCACATTTTCAACCAAAAGATCTAAACTTTGTTGCTTTAATTTTGTGATTTGGGTGTATTTTCCATGGTTTTATTGATCAAGAAATCGGGTAAAATTTCCCGAATTTCCAATTCAAAACTGGATCAATCTGAATCAATTGCTCTAAATTCTTTTCAATCTTATTTATCTGAAAATTTGCATCGTTTACTTGCTGATAAAAGACATGGGTCTCTTTCTTGGTTCATCCCCTGTTTCAAATTTTTACAGGGGAATAACAGAGCATTTGCAAAATTGGTGAAAGATTTGAATTACCCAGTTAATAAATTCAAGGGAAATTTGGCAGAAGATTATCTTTCATACTCTTTGAGTATATTGGATGCTCTAAATTCAATCAGTTCTTCAATTTCTCATCTGGGTATTTCTCGTTTAAGTCTCACACATGCAATAAGTTTGATCCATAGTTCTCCTTCTTCAGCTCTTCAACACTTGAAACCAATCAAACCCAGAAAAATTGAAGCTGGAAATTGCAAGAAAAAGGGTGTTGGAAGCTTCAATTGTGATAAAGAAAGGGTAATTTATGGAGCTATGATGAAGATGAAAGAAATTGATTTGGTAATTTTGAGGGTTTTGTTATGTGGGTTAAGTGAGGGTACTGGTGATTTGGGTTTGTCAAATTCTGCAGAATTGGAAGGATTTGATTTTGGATTTGGTGAGAAATTGTTGGTTAAAGAGGTTGATCAAGTGAATGAAGCAATAAAAAAGATTGAATCTGGTTTAGTAGAAGAACAGCAGAACAGCAAAAATGAGTTAGTAGCAGATGAATTGAAGAAGATGTTGGGTGAACTTGAGAATCTGTTGGAAATGGTGAATAAAGAGGTTAATTGCTTGTTTTCTGAGGTATTGTCTAGGAGAAGTCAGTTAATTGATTGTCTTAGTCTTCCAAAAGGCAATTAGTAGCTAGGGATTAAGATCTCTTGTTAGAGTATAGCTAAAGATTTGAATAAAGAAGTATGTTATGTTTGAAAGAAATGTATAGTTTATGTTTTCTTACTATGTATTGTATATAGATTAGTAATGTAAATTTGCAAAGAGGCAATTCTCTTGTTCTCTTAGGTATTGGAGTAGAGAATGGAGTTCATTGATTGCCTCAATAGGTAGAGATTGAATTCTATTGTGTGTTGTAGTGTAGATTGTATGAAAATGTACATATATATACTTACTATAAAAGAGTGTTGTGTGAAGATTGTTGCATATTGTTTTCATTCTCCATATCAGTATAGGTAACTTGCCATAATTTGGATTGCAGAACACATTTCCCATAGAATGCATGAATGCAAATGTACACTCTATCTTAGCTTGGATGGGCTTGGTGAAGAGCGTACATTTAGCGTTGCTCTAGTGGGCTTAGAGCTTCTTTCCTGGTTCGAGGGTTCAAGGGTTCAAGTTTCACACCTATCAGATTAGCTCTAGTGGGCTTAGAGCTTCTTTCCTGGTTCGAGGGTTCAAGTTTCACACCTATCAGATTACAGGATTTACACTAGCCATCGTATTCCACAATTAGAGCTATCGAAAAGTAACCCGACTCGAGATGACCCGACATGACTAACCAGCTAATTGACCGTCCCCAAGTCCAACACCCAATGTGATAGCTATAGCCTCTATCCACAATAATACTGATGTTCTTGGTTTTTTGTGGTTCACCGAAAACAACAGACACAAATATAGCAACATTCTACCAAATCACGTAGGCCAAGATAAAGCTCCTTGTGTATACCATTACAGATAGCTGTTGCCTGAAGAGGAGAGTAGGCTATTCGATAGTGCAAGTACTTAATTAGTTAACTAATATTTACAACTTATTCAGTATATAATGTCAAGTACTCAACGATCCAGCCATACATATCCTGCTCCCTATGATATTATCAAAACCTGCTATTTCTGGTGCCAATTTGAACAGCAGCTAGCAATTAGGCAAAAGAAGGATAATCAGAGAGAAGCTGGCGGACTTCCACAGTCACTCTCAGTTGCTTTTCTCTTTCTAATGGTGTCACATGGTGGCCTACACGTAAGAGATAACCAATATTTAGTAAAGAAGCAAAATTTATGAAATATGTGCATTTCAGAGAAGATAGCAGTACCCTAGGTGTAAGGTTATATCCGAATCTGATTTGTCGGGTTCGCTACTGTTGCAGACTGCATCAGAACCTGAAATAGCATTTCTCTCAGAGGAAACCTTTGTTTCTATGGGATAGTACTCGAGATACATAGGTTCCAGGCGTTCAGATGGTGTCATAAAACCTCTAAGCTCTGCAATCTACAAATCACATAAATGCAAATTTTACAGAGTTCTTACTAGACTACACACAGTAACAATTACTCACTAGGATGAGAAGAAAATAAGTTACCTGTCTCCGCAAAGTCTCATTCTCTAGCAATGCCCTCTGTTCCTAGTTTATTAAACAAGGTAAAAGTTGCATCATGAGTCTTCGGTAGAACATATCATGAATCATGCCAGCAAGCCCAACATCATACATAGTCAAATTTCGTCAATTGTTAAATGGGCTTGGGCCGCACCCATCAATTAGGGAAGCTTGGACCCCTTACAAGCCCAAAAGAGATTCCATTTTAAAGCCCGTTAATTGGTGTGGCCCAGGCTTAACCAACAGTTGGTTGAATTCAACTTACATCAGACAGCAATTGTATACATTTCTTAATCAGCGTTTAACAACTATGTATTTCCAAGCGCTGTGACTCTGTGAGACTGTTGACGTACCTGTATGCGTGAATGCTCTAGTTGTTCCATCAGCAATTTGTCCTGCAGGAACAAACACACACAGAATTTTTAATGAATGTCACACTAATACCTCAATCTGAAGAAAGATGGTTTGAAACAAACAGCACCTTCTTAGCTTTCACAGACAGCAGGGATTCATTCAGTTGCTTCTCCAGCTGCTGTAGTTCTTTCATGTTTAAGCCTGACAAGTCTTTACCCAGTAGCCTCCTGGAATTTGATAATGGTTGTTACTAAACAAAGATGCGAAGTTTAAGATAAAAGGACATAGGCTTAGCTTGCATCAATGACAAGTTCAATGGAATATACGTTTGTATCACTTGGAGCTTTGCTATCTCATCTTTCAGACTATCAATCTCCTTAAAATCTTCGATCTGCTAATCAAAATGAGACCCAAAATAGTTCAATAAGATGGGCTTGTTGGTGCTTATGAATAGTGGACCAAGAATAATCTAGTTGCCTACTATCAACATAATCTGCTCCTACAGTAAACCAGATACTTTCATACAACGAAGTGTTGGAAAACATTCAAACTGCCTGTAAGTCAATGAAGTCCAACTACACAACAGATATAGAAAAGAAGATACTTTTTGATCGAGGGGATTAAACATGATTTCCTAGAGAACTGAAAACGAAACTTGAGTTTCAGGCCTGTACCTCTAGCTTTGGTTTTCCAATTACTACATCAGAAGTTTCCAGAGCATTTCTGTACCTTGTAAGTGTTCGTTTCATGCTGCACAAATGAAACAGAACACTTTAGTACATAAAGGAACAGATTATGTAGCAGCAGAACATCAGTCACTAACAGCACTTTAGCACAGAAAAATCGAATGCCAATAACTACCATGTATTGGGGAAATGGACATGAATTCTTCCCTTCTCTTTTCAACAAACAACAAACATTACAAGGATTTCTTCTCTGTGAAAGTCAATGGAAAACAAAGATTAATAACAAGTTAACACATAATTATCCATGATTTCCCCTATATAGATGCATACGAGATGCTGGGTCCTCCTTGCATTTTCTGTCATACATGCTAAGAGTCTACTACTTAACTACTCCAATGCTACATTTTATCACGAGCATCTGTCTAGGACACTTGATACTGCAACAGCAGTATGAAAGATTGAAATCCGTACTATACCTCGTTGTTTAGTTTGACAATCATTATTTTGAAACACAGCTTGGTAAGAAGAAAAAGATTACCGAAAGAGAGCAAAGTAAGTGTACAATACTTTATGAAATATACTCACAAGTAACAAATGGGCTTGAGATAACAAACATTAGTTAAAAAGTCGACCTGAAATATGTGTATGTAACTCATGTATGTCATGTCTCTGCACACGAGTTCGATTCTTAGGGAAAACTTCCTAAGTCCCAGATTTTTGTCATGACATTTCGCTCACTTAGATACTGCTTTACCCAATACTTGAATACTCTACTCATGTTTGAGTAGCATTTTTAACATCAAATGTACACAAGATGAAATTAAACAATCTACAATACAAACTTAAGAGCATAACAATATACATGACTTTAGCACTTTTCATCAGCAAAGGTCTGCTTCTTTAGAATGACAAAGGCCATTTATGTGGACTCACATACATGTTTCAATCTAAGCCGCGGAACATGCCTAATAGGTAAGGAAAATGCTCAAATGCGAAAGGCACATCACATGGATGTGTTGTATCCTTAGTTCCTTACTAATTTCTCAAATTCAAATAATTAAATTATATTCTTCTCAAAAAATAATTAAATTATTATAATAATACTTAATTTACACATCATGGTACTTACAGAAAAAATAGTAATAAGTACTATTAAAAAAATACTCTTTTGATACCATATTCCACATGCTTTCTAGACTCATTCTTTCATGGAAATTGTGATACATAGGACCAAAAGCAGAAAGTTCTTCAAGTTTTAATACATGCACTTCTAATTTCTAAAAGGGATTAAAAAAAGGAAATAGAAAAGAAAAAGGGAAATATATAAAGTACTTCAAATTTTTTATTTGTTTATTGTTTGGTACCAAAAAAAAACACTCCAGCAAGGAAAGAAGTAAAAGAGTCTTTCCAAGGTTCCAAAAAAAAATGGGAAATTTAAAAAAATTCCTTCCCCAAAATAAATAAATACACTAAAAAAACTAAAAAAGGAATAGAGTAGGAAACTAAAATCAAAAGTAATGTGAAAAAAATTAAAAATTAAAACTTTTTTGACGATCAGAAGAAGTTGAATGTTCTTATTATTCTCAAGGGAAATTACATGGAAGATACAAGAACTAGTAGTCAACAAAGTCAAAAATGGAGTACTTCACATGCAAGCGCAAAAAAAACATCAAAATTTCTACCGACAACATATTTCATTAGAACACACAACTACCAAACTTAAAAAATAATCCAATTTAATGATAATAATAAACTTAATCCAAGAAATTGCAACATGCAACACATCAAAGATAACATTTTTCACCAAAAAAATCAATATATTTCAACAAAAAATGCATGAAAATAATAAGACAAAAAAAAACACACCTAGAGCTTGAGAACTCAAAGAGTCTTCCAGTGCTAGAAAAAATAATAACAGCAACTTCAGCATCACAAAGAACAGAAAGTTCATGAGCTTTTTTAAGCAACCCAGAACGACGTTTAGAGAATGTAACTTGTCTGCTATTTGCATTTTCGATCTTCTTAATCTCAATTTTACCACGACCCATTTCAATTCAACAAAAACCCAGAAAAACCCAGAAAACAATTTGATGAAAAACCCTAAAAAATGAAGGATTATATATAAAGACAACTTCTTTCTATGAAAAAATCCCCTGTTTTTTCCCCTGTGTTTTTTTTTTTTTTTTTGAGAGAGAAAAAAAATAAAAAAAGAACCTTCCTTTTTAGTAATTTTCTCTGTGTTCTAAACTTAGAAAAAAAATTGAAAGGGTTGCTAAAAATGGAGAGAGAAAGAGGAGAAAGAAGGAGATAAAGAGGCGTGAGAGAGATTATAAACAACTATTTTGTCCAATTGGAGAAAGAGAGAGAGAAAAGACTAGAAACGGTAAGTCTGCATGGCAAAGTCTACACTGTTGCATGACCCTTTTTGCCACATTTAGAGCGTTTTCTGTAATTTTTGTGCCTACTTGTGGTTGTGGCCCACCACCTTAAGTTTTCCTTAGAGTTTATTGAGGGTATTTGAGATAGAATTTTTTTTGGGGGGTAGAAAATAAAAAAATTCCAATTTTGAAAGGATTTGTTGATGTGATATACTGATATATGATGATACCAAACTTCAGGGGAAATCTTGGTGACTACGTTTAAATATGGAGTTAATGTTATTACTTTTTGCTATTTTCTTGGTGGGGGAGAGAAAGAGAGTGAAGGGTTATCATTTGTACAAGAGGAAACATCAGCAAATTTTTTATCTTTGGAAATGTTGACTATCCTTAATTTAGTCTTGTGTCCATAGCTCATTTTAATTTTCTTATAAGAAATATTATATACTATATATAGTCCTAAAAGTATATAATGCATTTTATATATGGACTTTTCTAATCTATGCTATAAGGCATAGGTTAAGAATTTCAAGATATCATTATCGAAAAAATTATGCAATAAGATTCTATTTGGGGATAATAAATAAGGATATATACTGAAAATAGAGTTAATTATGTAAGATTTCTAGTTTGATTAGATTTGAAAATGAATTTTTTTTGTAGAATGATATCTTATACTTTCTCCGTAACAAAAATAGATGTTACACTTTGACTTTCACGTTTGTCGATGCGAAGACTTTTGACCATTAATAACTTTAATTGTGTATCAGTAAAAATTATAAGAAGTTAATATTATGAAAGTATACATTGAGACGAATCCAACAACATATCATATAGTGACGGTTGATTTTATCTAAAAATAAAAAATGCATGGTCAAATGTAGTAGGTGAATGGTGTAATTTTCAAAGTGTAACATCTATTTTGTTACGAAGAAGTATATGAATTTTGATAATCTTAACCTATGTCTTGTGGTATAGGTTAGAAAAACCCTTTATATATATATGGCATATATTTTAAAGTGGAATCGTCAATAGGTGTTATTAATGAGTTATCACTTAAAGTCTTCTTTTTATAGGGTTGCATATATTATTTTTAAAATTTAAATCATTAATTTCCGTCTACAAAAAAAAAAAACTTTTTTTGAGCTAAGAGAGAATTTATTATCAAGTGTAATATTGGCAGATTTATTGTACTAAAAAGTTTAAAAATACTAATATTTCATAATCTTTTGTACTAAAAAGTTTCAAAATACTAATATTTCATAATCTTACTGATATGTGATTTTATCACATTTATTTATTTTACTTGTAATGTTACATTTGATTTTAAAAGGACATTCATCTTGTCATAATTTGGATTGAAATAAAATGTTTGAATTGACTTGTATCTTAAGTAGAGAAATATATAATTCATTTGAAAATATTATCCTTTATTGGAAAATAATTGTCAATTGCAAATAATAAGGTGCAAACTAGGCCTTTTTTTGTGATAATCAGGTGCAACCTAGGCCTTACGTAGTTGTTATTTAATATTTCAAGATCCATCATGTTTTAAGGGAAAAAAATTCAATATCTTTTTAAGGTAAGTTGAAGTCCCTTGTAAGTAGCGAGTGAATTTGGAGATCCCGCTTAAAAGGGATGAAACTCCATCCCAAAATATTTAGGATCGGAGGTAGGGATGTGCAAGGGTCGGGTCCGGGTCTAAAATATTAAGACCCGAACCTTAAAATTTTCACTTGGACCCGACTAGGACCCATAGGGTTTGAAAAAGTTGGACCCATACCCTGAAATTAGGGTTGGGTCCAGTAGGGTTTGGGTAAGATCTTGGACCCACGTCCATTCCTAATCGAAAGTGATGCTAATACCACTAGACTATCACCTGCTACTCTAAATAATGAAAAATGAAGTTACATATGTCAAAACATAATAACCCATAAGGCCATAAATAACGCTCCGATGTGAGATTCTTTTCCATTCCAAAAAACGCATGTGGACTCATATAGTCATATGAACGAATAGACTAAAGTGGAATCCCCCGGAGACAGCACGAACAAAATAACAGAACAATGCATATAGAAACATAAGTTAAAGGGAGAAACAAGAGAAGCATGATCTACCAATTACTCTTATTCAATAAAGTGAAACTAAGCTTTTACACTACAATTTTTGTCTTCAAACATTTTCTTTATGTTGAATGATGAATTATGCTATACTATAAATCATTCCAATCCTTTATTATATATACTATACTTTTTCCAAAGATCTACTCTTTTTTTTCTGGCCTCCTTTCGGGAATCCGTGGTAAGATGAATTCCTCTCCGCCGCACATGCGCCACTCACCCAGTGTGCCCAACAAGCCCCAAACCCCCCCCCAAAAAAAACAATACTGAAATTTTGCTTCAACCAAGATTTGAACATTGGTCTCCCATGTGGGAGATAGGAAGCCATACCATTGGACCCAAGGGTCCTTGGTTTTTCAAAGATTTACTTACTACTATTTATGAAGTGAAAGTTACAAACTTTGATCATTATTTATGATTCTTATACATATCTATATGTATATATATTATTAAAATGTGTAGGCAAAAATTGTAACCCTTGTCAAATGAGAAGTTTTTATTTGTCTTATTAGATCATAATTTGTTCATAATATATTCAAATACATGATTAAAGATGTTAATTGTGCATTGAGCACAATGTAAAAGACAAGTGAGTAGATCTTCGAAAGATGGAGGGCGTAGTACGTTATAAGACTTTCCAAGGGGTAAAGTTGACAATTAATGATAGCGAGATAAATTGATCGATAAGGAACAATATTTAGGGCATGTGTGTTATTTATTTTTTTCCATGTTTTTCAAAAACTAAAACAAAATATGAAAATCATAAAGTTCTCATTTTTCTATTGTCAGATTTGACTGGAGTAGTATAAATATGACGAATTTTAAGTTCATTATACCACCTATCTCATAAGACTTCTAAAATCTTAAAACCTAAAATTGACAACTAACAATAATGCCAAACAGATTCTAAAATTATAACTATTTTTTTCACTGTTGCCATATTCTTATCTCAAAAAATCTGGTTTGAATCTAAACCCTGTTTAGGAGCCACAGATTGAAATGCACCTCTATGTGATCTTGAGTCTAAATCTAAACATCGTTTCATCCATATACCACTAGTAGAATAAATGGTTATTGCTGCGGTCATTAAGTGGCCTGTTGCAGCGGTTTTGGCCGCGCATCAATTAAGGGCGCAGCAATAGGTAATTAACCTATTGCTGCGGTTTTTAACCGCAGCAATATTACAACGTATTGCTGCGGTTTCTGGGAAAAACCGCAGCAATATATATATTTTTTATTAAAAAAATACAACTTATTGCTGCGGTTTCTGGGAAAAACCACAGCAATATATATATTTTTTATTAAAAAAATACAACTTATTGCTGCGGTTGTTACCCAAAACCGCAGCAATAGGGTCTTGGACAGGCAAAAAAAATTATTTTTTTTTTTTTTTTTTTTGCATTTTGCCATGAAATTTAAAAGATTAAAACCGGGCAATTAACCCATCCACTATCCACCAAATTCGCAGACAAATTGAAGATGAAATGACAAATGAGCATCATATCTTTTAATAGAAACTAAACTCAAAATGAAACCAACATAAAAAAAACAAACATCACATTCATTCACAATAGATGAAACTAACAATAAGAACCAGAAAATCAAAACTCCTAACATCAGATTATAACAGTAAAATCTAAGTAAAAAAAAACTGTACCAAATTATAAATGTACCAACTTACAAAGAAAACAAAGATGATGAAAACCAGAAAATCAGATCTAAGAAAAAAAAAAAACTAAAATCACCGCCATCAACCACCGTCATCAACCACCGCATCAACCACCGTCATCAACGCCGTCAACGGCGACGAAAGCCAAACTCAAGAAATTTCGTCACATTCCACATGTGAAAATTCAAACGAAGAAATCATAATCACACGAAACTAAAAGTGGAAAAAAAATCAAAAGATCATGAAAAATCGAAGATCACGCAAAACGAAAAAGCAAATCAGGTATCTTTTGATTTCTTCGTAACTTTAAAACTTGAAAAAGCAAGAATCGATTCCTCATAACTTTAAAATTCAAACGAATAAATCACGCAAAGCACGCATCACGAAGAATCGAACACCTTACCAACAGAAATCGCGACGATCGAAGGATCGAAGGAGCCAGCGATGAACAAAACGAAGATGATGCTGAGGAACAAAACGAACGATTATAACGAATGAAACTTCGAACAAAACGAACGAATCTCGCCGGAATTTCGAAATTTCCAGATCTGAGGCCGAGACGAACAATGATGCTGAGGAACGTTGATGTTGAGAGACGAGGTGCGAAGATGATGCTGAGGATTTAAGAGGAACGTTGATGGAGGAGGAGTGAGAGGCGAAAATGAGCAACTGATGAAAATGAGGGAAAACGGCGCCTAATAGATGCTAAAAGGATAAAAAAAACCCTAATGACCCTATTGCTGCATACGGGTAAAACCATTTCAAAACCGCAGCAATAGATCTGGTCAAATAGTCAACTTTATTTCAAAATTTCCCGTTGAAACCATATTGCTGCGGTTTCTGGGAAAAACCGCAGCAATATGTTTAATTCCGATTTTTCCTTTTTTTTTCGTGGTTTATTGCTGCATACGGGTATCACCGCAGCAATAAGCAAAAATTCTACTAGTGTACAAATTTTTTTTTTTCAAGGTAAGATGAAGGGGACTCACTTGAGGGGGTATAAGGGGAAATCCTCAAATGAGTCCCATGAGGTTTAATCCCTAAACCTCAGGGATATAAGGTGGGAAGCGATGCCACTACTCCACCACCTCAACCTCATTTAAAATTATAGATAATTTTTTTAAGGATAAGTGTAATAACCTATTTAAATAGTATATCCCACATCAATCTATATGTTAGTCAAGGTTCCACTCTAAGATTAAAAAAAATATATATACAAAATTTCTTATGCATAGGGAATATACCCCTTTTTTCTCTCTTTTTTCATTTAGAAATTTCATATGCATAGGGAAAATACCCTCTCTATTTTTCTTTTTTTTGACTACTACTAACTAGACTAGAACATGGCATGTCGATCAATTCAAAGTCAAGAAATTTGCATGGTTTTTACAAGTTATTAGCATTCCTTGATCAAGAAAGTACTTGAACAAAATATTTCTAATTTTTAAAAGACAACCAAAAACAAAGTTACGTTTTTCTTCATTGCAAAGGAGGCATAAAAATCCAATAAAAACAAGAGAGTTTTTGGACTATGGTACTTTAACCAACTCTCCAGAAACTCTGCCAATTATATGCTAGTTAATATCCACTCTTAACTCTAGTATTAAGACACCAATTCTAGTTGAAGCATTACAACTTAAACAAAAAAAAGCATTACAACTTTAAGAAAAAATTACAACTTTAAAGAAAGGGGTATTGCAAAAGTAAGGTACCAAATGCATAGGCTACCCCTAAAAAGAGAGCAAAACAAAAATGCGCATAAACCCACTTTAAGAAATCAGTTAAATACCATTTTGAGAACAATTTGCTGAAATGCTAAAGTATCAACTTCCTACAAACTTTCCTTATTTAGGTTGATCTGTTAATATTAGGAATATATCTCAACCAAGTCTGGAAACTCCACTGGAATCACTCTCATTCCCATATCAACAAGTGGAACTATTATATAAACATATTATTTATATATTCATTGATACTAATAGGAAAGAATTTCCTTTTGTGGGGAGAAGTTATTGCTACCTAATTTGGTACTAGGTTCGTAATAATAGTCACTGGAGGGTTGTCTAGCTCATGTAACAATTATGGAATATGTATAGAAATTTTTGTTGGGAAAGGATTATTAAAATAGCTATTTTATTAGGAAAGATCTAATAATTTTATTTTGTTGAAAAAACCTATTATAATACTTCCCTTTGTTACTTAAGAATTAAGACCACCTCAATGTTTTCCGACTAAAAAGTCAATTTTTCCTACATTAACCTGCTTCCCATCCCTTTCTCAATAAACGGGACCAACCTAATTTTTTCCTACCATAATCTCTTAATATGGGAAGCAAGAGGAAAGAGTTTGGTAGGATTGAGGGATTAGGATATAAAAAAATATGTTGGTCTCATTTAATGAGAAAAGGAGGGGAAGAAAAGTCAATGCCAGAAAATTGACTTTTTGGCACGAAAATATTAAGGTGGTCTTATGTAACAAAGGGAAGTATTATAATAGGTCTTTTTGAACAAAAAAGTTTTTATTAGGTCTTTTCTAACAAAATGGCGATTTTAATAGGTCTTTCCGAACAAAAAGTTCATATGTATAACATAGATGTTTTAAAAAAAGTTCCCTAAAAAATTTACTATCCTTAAATTATACTAATTTTCATTTACTCAAATATAAACAAGATATCCTTTGTTCACTTAATTACCAAGTTAGGTTTTTTTGGCTAAAACACTTAATTTAACTCAACGTTATCCTTTGTTCACCAAAAAAAATTACAAACAAGACCGCGAAGACATTCATAAACTGCTCGACCATAGTTCTTAGCGGATAACCCCAATTTAGGTTTAATAGTGTAGCCTAATAGGGTACCAAGTAATTTTGTATAGTTGGCAGGGATTGCTATTTGGGTGGGTATTCCCCCCCCCCCGGTATGACATATTGACATCCAAGTTTGGACTGAATTTACCACCTAGAAGTTGTGAACTTGTAGCTTGTTAGGTCGTCCTCTTCACCCACGACGTCGTCCTAGAATACGGAGGTTGTTACTGGTTGCTGGTTGCTGGTTGCATAGTAGAATACAGGGGTGGCTGCAACCAAGCAACGCTTGTATCTCGTTGTTTTTTCGATATGAGCTGGAATAAGTTAACCTGTTTCTCTAGGAGGTCCAATGAGTATACCTGGCTTGCAATTTTTCCTATGTGGCTCATATGTCAAATATGGCTTCAAGAAAAGAAAAAAAAAAGGAAAGTGACCCCTCTTAGCCACATCCTCTTTCCTCAACCTCAATCCATGAGCAACCTATTTTCATTAGGAAAGAAACCTAACCGGCTCCCTAACATAGTCAGCTTCACTCGAGCTTATAAGTTACAAAGTATGGCTACGTATTGAGCTAGATTTAAGTTAGCTAATCTTATGTCCCATGAGTCTAGCAAACGCAGGCGAAAGTTCTAATCTGCTGAGCATTTTCTATTCTAACTAATTATTGACTTAGAAAGCATATGATAAAAGTCACAAAAATAAGTGTCTCAGCATAACAAAAGCACATTACAGCTTCATCCATTTCGAAAGCACGTCACAGATGTACCACATTAACTAAGATACAATCTCCTACAGATAAAAGTAAGAAAAAGTAATCTGTGAACCCCTCCTTTTCCAGATATGAGGCTCTGAAAAGAGGCTACATGTATTCCATTAATCTCCAACTCCTCAGTAGCAAGAATTATACACATCTAATGTTACAAAGACTGATGCAGCAACAAAACCTAATGACTAAATTAGTTTGTATAAGGAAAGAAAATTGGATCACATAATTAACGGGATTCTGAAACTTGAATTGGTATAGGGGATCATAACATATCACCTGTCGAAGGATGTGACGTTATGCTAGTTGGCCCCTCATTCATCTTTGTGCAGATATATATGAAGTGGCAATCTGGATCTGCCAGGACATAATTGGGTGGAAGCTGGCCGTCCTCGGATAGAGGGATGGGTTCCAGGCATGATTTAATGGAAGCCACAGCTGGTCCATCAAACCCGGGTCTCGCTGGAGAAACAAGAAAAGTAACAGAAATTAGTATCGCCTGTATTAATATAAACTTGATTGCCAAGCAAAAGGGGTAGAAAAAGGTCCAGAGCAATAAAGGTCAAAGAAGTCGATTTTAACCAATGATAGTATCCTGCATGGAGACAATACCTCATTACAACAAATAACAGTGTGGAGCAGCTAGAGGGATGGAGGTCAGAATGTATACATAATTACATATTGACCCCTAACCAGCGTAGGATACAATACCTCATTAACATGAGAAACCCTACAGCCAAAGTAACCACAAAAATAGAAAGATGATTGATTCTCTAGAGCGCCAAAAGTCTTGCAGCTTTGCTTGACTAACTTAAGATTTATTTATTTTTTGACGGGGACTTCTTAAGATAATGTATTAATAATAGCTCTTTACATAACCTAATAAATCGTTTAGAGATGCCCATATATTCTTTAAAACCAGACTAAATTATGAAGGAGCACCAAATGCGCAAACAGGAACTTCATATATTAATATAAATATATAATATTGAACAAATATTCCTTCTGGGTGCCATATTCTCCAACTCCGATAAATGACTTGAGACAAAAACCAAATGTTATAAAGATACATTTAATATTCTCAATATCTGACCCTTTGTCTTCAAAAGCGTATTAATCACCCCACAAAAAGCATTATATACCAATCCATTGCAAATAGAATAGTTAGCCTTGAAGTCCCTCCAGGCTCCCGTGTCCCTCACTAAGGAAGGGGTCGCAGAAGGAGCAGAGCTGGTGTCATGGATACCTCTGTTCCATTTCCAAGAACAAAGGATAATGTTTTGATATCAACCAAAGAAAGAAGGACCATGCTTGTTAACAGCTCTCTTTAAACTACAGTCAGATTATCCTTGCTGAATTCCCTTAACCATGATATATCAAAGCTTCAAGCATCAAAATTGATTGACAGGTTGCAGTCAAACACAAACTAGCTTGCAGGTCCAACTTATATTCAACTAGATTAAAATACAGAGTGTACAGATTCTTAGTAAAGCAAAAATCAAAAAAATCAAATAGACATTTCAAAAGGAAGCACATAAATGAACACTTCCTACTTTAGACAAAGGGAATGAGATTTACATGCTAGATGTCATTCAAAGATGTGCATGGTTACTCTTACTCATCCGGCTTAAATATATGCTGGACAATTCTCTGCATAATTTGATTATATTAATTCCTAAGACCGCTCTATATTACTTGGAAAGATCACTAAACATTAGATTGGAATTTAATTGAACGGGTTTCATTATGCATAGATCTCTATTCTCCGATAAGTATATCTAAATTTCTTAGTTTCGGAGATGAGGTCAATACTGCAATCACAGAAAAGTTTAGCCATTGGATCAGTGTATGCAGTTGTCTCAATTTTAGGAGCTGAAGTCCACAAAGTCCACACTTGGCAAGTTCTCTCAGCATTAATGCTCAACCCCCAGTTCACATGTTTAAGATTTACATAACTGATAGGGAATATCACTAGTCAAAATTTTGAAAGGAATCTCAACTGATAGTATCTCAAAGAGGCTGATGATATTGTGGCAGGTCTTCATTACACAGAAGAAACTTCTAGAGTTCTAGTGCCACATTTAAATTTGTGAAGGGGGATCAGGGGATAATCCAGTGAGGCCTTTCAATCTCTAGAGCAAAGACCTCGATTCAATTCTCACCAGAAATGAGGGAGGGCTTTGAGCATAAAATTTCCAGGGGGTTAACATGCGAAAGGTATCCAATTAAGTCCCTTATCTATCTAGCATTAAAAATAAAAATAAAAGAAACTAATCGCTTTTGTCAGTGTGTCCCATAAAAATGTACTCATTCTGTTTCATGTTGGTTTGCCCCACTTTGTTGTCCTCTTTCTTTAATGAATGCACATTCAGCCAATTACCTAATTCAGCCAATGATTCCTTTTACCATTCCCACTATGCTAACGCGCTATTAGTATACATCCAACTCACTATTTAAACTTTAATTTTTGTAAAAAGTGAACTAGGAGTCTAGGACAATTGTTGTGGAATCGAGTGAGTATTATATGAAGCTGATCATGCATAAGAAATATTCAAACTTCGTCTCATCAGGGACAATGCTTGGGACACCTGCAAATCGTCCTGAGAAAGAAATAACAATCTCCAACATACATCCCTTTTTTTTTTAAGGGGATCCAGTATACATCCATAGAGAAGTAGTAGCATCAGCATATGAACTGCATTACTGCAAGCAATGGATCTCAAGTTCACAGTGATTACATGATGAAGAAAATAAAAGCACGGCAAGGATGAAGTAAAAAATAAGAGAAACAGGAATCATTTCAAGATATCTGAAAACTCTAAAAACACATCTGAATAGTCCACTAAAATATAAAGCAAGTAAGCAACCGATATTCTACGACATGCTTCAACACATATACAAAAAGAAAATGAGAGTACAAGGTAAAGACTTACATATAATGTACAGTTCAATTTTCCAATTGTACACTGAACGATTCAGATGAGGCATCCTCGCACTTGGATCACCATAGGTAATCTGTAGGGGGATATACAAAAAAGAATTATTAGTCTGGAAACCAGTCTTCTATTAGCAAAAGCCAAGTGTGAGGCATGGACAAAGATGATAGGGTTGGTTACCAACATATATACTCCTCCAGGCTTAAGTAACCTACAAGAAAAAATACTCCTCTAATCAAGAAATATTAGGAGATAAAAGTTTTAAGTAAATAATAAATCAACCACACGAGTAAAGTCTGACAGCTTAAAGTAACACATATCAAGACCTGTTGATTTCACCCAGCATCCGAGAAGCACTAAATGGAGCCTCAGTACCGCACTTCAACAAGAAGACACGAATAAAGATTAGATAATGCCAAAAAAATAAAAATAAAAAACCAGCCACCTTTGGAAAAGCAAAGCAAGGAGATTATTACCATCAGAGAATCAAGAGTTCCTATATCGCAGATGGGAGTGCATATTCAACAAAAATTATTGTTAATGCTTCAGTACTTCACTAGATAATAAAGCCACAAAATAAAACATAATGAGAAATATTACCTTTATCAATAACGCTACCAAATGAATTATCTGGGAAAAAAGTCATATCTCTAACATCCATTTGCATGTCTATATGACAAGATAAGGAACTATATAGTAAAAGTTACAATAGTGAGCTTGACAGGGGTAACTGTAAGATGTTACATAATTTCAGAACACAAGCAAAGAGCATTTGAAATAACAACAACAGTCACAACTCAAAAAGAAAGCAGCCTGCAAGGATACATTTCAGTTGAGGTATCTGTGCATGCTTCCTTCTCATCATGTCAATAGCAACGGTAGAAATGTCGACGTTCATAATCTCCTCATATCCATCCTTCACCATGTCCTCAGACATGACTAAAGAAAAAAACAACCATCAGCAATTTTGGTCTTCTGGAGCAAAACTTGATAATGTTGCCAATTGAAATTTATATTACATTAAGAAAATTTGCATTGACAAATGTACGGAAAAAAGATCTAGTAAAGACTCTAGTGGACAAAGAGTCCTCTGAAGCAATTGATGCTAAAACTAAAAGTTAGTATGCCAGCTAGGTCCAATGCTTGTATACTTCTTCTTCACTTGAAAAAAATTAAGACAATTTGACTCAACCCTTTGAGAAACCGTTGCCAGCACAAGAAGTCAGTGGACATACAAACTTCCATAAAATTTGTATCCACTAGTTTCAATGACTCACCAATCCTATAACAACTCACAAAATTTGAAAAACAAACGGTCAAATACATAATTAGGTGGAGAAAATGTGGGATCCAAAAGCAGATTCCAAAGAGGAGTAAAAATGTAGTATGATATAGCCTATAATTCCCACATCCTAGCCGAGGCGCCTTTAAGAGGACGCTACTGCGCAAGTGAATTGACCAATGTTTCTCAGATATCAGACTATGGCCATCGATCTTCCCCAGAGGCACACATATGAGCACTCATGTCTTCCTGGACTAAGTCGTCATCACTGAAAAATGCTGCAAAGTCCAAACTTTACCTTGAAATAGGGTACTTTAGAACATACACTTTGCTGACAAAGCTAAGCAAATTAAAGCCACACAACAACTCTCCTCGCCGACACGGGCAGTGGAGTGATGGCCAGCATGCCAGAGCTCAAAAATGAAAATTCCCAAATTCACTAGCTCAAAAGTGTTTATACTTAAATGCCTTAAGCAACCTCAAGAGACAAGGACCATTTGTGCCCACTACTAATACACATGTCTCACCATCACATTAACCCTAATCACACTTGTGCAAATAAACCCTAGATACAATCAGACATTGCATAAATTAAAGGATCTCCAAATTTTGGGCATTTGTATCCAGTAGCAAAAGTCAATACTAATAAATTTATATAAAACTATTGAAAAAAATACCAAATTTGGTTTTATTATCCTGATCATCATAAGATTGTGACTTTGATGATGCTCCTACTACTACCATAAAATCACCTATAAATCAATTGACATAATTATAACTACAACATTGAATAAACCCACCTGATAAGTGATAAAACTGTAATTTTTTCAGTTACACTGTAAAAACCCAAAATTTAAACAACTCAAACCAATCCTAAAAAGCAAAAAAAAAAAAAAAGATCCCAAAAAAGATGATTAAGATAAATCAGTGCATTAGGATAAAAGATGGGGGGGTTAAAAAAAAGTTACCGGCATTTCCACAGCCAACCATAAGAACACGAGAAGAAGTGGGGATAAATTTGCGAACAAAGGGACGAAGAGCAGAGTAACGTTGATACCAATCAAAAGAGGCAGATTCTTGAATGTAACGAGCATCCCAGTACAAAGCATCGCCATAGTTGTATGTGCTGCAGCTTGAAACGTCTCTGAACATGGCGGAATTTACCATAGATTAGGAGGAGAGAGAAAATATGATGAAGTTGAAGTTGTGGTTTTTGGCAGGTGGGTGCTGAGTTGGTTTGTTTGTTTGGTCAGAGTCAATGAATAGTTATCACTTTAAGGTCATCTGGTGTTAGACTTGGGTGAACGTGTGGACAAGTGGAGGCCTACTCTTTGCTTCTAATTGAAGGGTACAAATCTGTCGGATCTTTTTTTTTTTCTTGCAAAAGATGGTGCATACGCTAGTATATAAAGCATGGTGCGCATATCTACATGGATAACAAACTAAGTGTATATGGATAACAAGTCAAATAGACATATCTACATCTCTGTTAGTATATGTTCATTAGTATTGGTCTTTGTGTTCACAATCTAGTCCTTCATGTTCATCGTGCGTATGGTTCTTATCCTATGGACGTGTGTATGTACTAATTTGGGGGTTTGCACCTCCTTGTGTTAGAGAACTAAACCTATTTAGGAACGTTTCCTAATATATTAGTATATATATTTTTTAGAGGGCCCCACTGGGGACCCCATGGTAAGATGAAGGGTCCTGCCAGACGGAACCTCTCGCAGGTTAACCCAGCCGATCTGGGTTTGCGGGCAGACACTTTGAGAGTGAAGGGTTGGTAAAGGGAATCCCTCTCCCAAAGTGCCCCTAGTGGAGATCGAACCCCCAACCTTGAGGTTGGAAGGTTCTTTCCTTATCACTAGACCAAACTTAGCTTGGTTAGTATATTAATATATATAGATAGATAGAAAATATTTTCTAGTTCTCAATGTGAGGACGAGGTTAGCAATCTCAAGAAATATAAGGAGGATTTTGGAAATTTAGTTCAATATGTTGAGTTTTGTAATATAAAGAAGGGGTATGAAAGATATGGAACTTATAAAATATACTTCATATTGTTCCTAGTCAATTGTGAATTAGTGATGTCAATTTTACACGAGTATAATCATATAAGGCTTATGTATATCGAGGTATATTTACCATTAAAATAATTACTATTGTTTTTCGAAAAGAGTTACATACGTGTGTATATATATATATATATAAGGCTCGGCGCAATAATATAACTAGTTGTTGAAGATGTACATGTGCATAGTGAAAGACCAACAATGCTATAGGGATCGTAACATAACCATCGTACTTTTGGGGTTAGCTGGTCACAAAAAATTGTGATTACATAACAAAGGTTGTGATTGTGGATATTGTGCTCATATCAAACATTGTTTTGTCCACAATAGGAGATAGAGACGACGTAACTCGGTGTTCAATGAGAGGTACCGAGATTTCATTTAGCCTTTTGTTATCATTACATATGCAATAAGATATCTTACTCGATACTTTTCCTTCCATTTTTTTAGCTTTTGGGAGCATTTAGTAGTGTTTCCTACGTATCCAGTGGATGAAGTATACAATACAAGATTTGTTAAAAAGCTGGTAATAATTTAATATTTACAAACCCATGAACTATGAACAATAACCCTTCCTAAAATTACAATGAACAATAATTTGAACCCCTTATTTGTTAAAAACCCCAATTTTCAAAATTGAAATTAAAAATTTTATTTCGGTTGATTTACGACAATGCTTTATAGAGTTTTTTAAAATTTGCAAATGTGACTTTATATTAAAACTTTAAAATGTTCATAGCCACAAGTATATAAGATTGATAATTACAAACCCATGAACTATGTATTGACAACGTTGCACTTTAAAAAGATTATTTGCTAAAATACGAATATATTTAAAAAATACTGATCAAACTTGATACACTACACAAACTAAGGACAATCTATCATATCATAATTAAGAACAAGACACGTAAGAAACATGATAGTAATGCAACATGCACATGGATGAAATGGTGGATTTGAAACATCTTCAATCTTATATACTTGTGGATATGAACATTTTAACGCTTTAATGTAAAGCCATATTTGCAAATAACATAAAATTTATAAAGCACTTGTTTGCAAATCAACCGAAAATAAAATTTTAAATTTCAATTTTGAAATTTGGGGTTTTTAACAAATAGGAGGTTCGGGTTATTGTTCATTGCAATTTTAATAAGGTTCTTTGCCAATTTCATCAATTGAAAATAAAAATTTTGAATTTCAATTTTGAAAACTATGGTTTTTTAACAAATAGGGGAGTTTTTTCAAAATTGAAAGTTCAACAATATCAAGGCTTTCAAAATGAATTGAAGTATGTACTACAATAAAGAAAACTTATATGAAAGTTTTAGTTTTTCTCAACAAACATTTAATTATGCACAATTTTTTATTTTTATGATACAATAATACAACTTGGTCAAGTTACATCCCCCTATTTTAATATATTATAGATGGTCAATTACACCCCCTTTCTTTCTCTATCTCTCCACTATCCCTTTAACCCCCGACTTGGGGTTTGCCTTCCCTACGTAAAATCACCAAGCTAAGGAGGGCCAATATTCATTTTTGCACATTACATTACCAATCGAAGTACTAAGTGCACAAGATCCCAATTGAACAAAATCCAAAATTTGTATTAACCACAAAGATAATACAACACTATGACCTAACTTGGCCGAATTCGGATGATTAGCTTCGCTCGGAGTGACACGAATGTGCAACAAAATCCCAATTCAAGTTCCTGAAAATTGTGTTAAGAGAATTTGAAGGAAATTTGAAGAAATAATATTTCAAGAAGGAATAATGAAGTTACAACTTACAAGTAGAACTCTGTGAGAGGATTTCCAAGAAAATACAAAAAAGGTTACAAGTGGATCCCACATAATAGATTTATGAACGAAGCCCATTAAAGATAGCATACTATAGTTTAGGAACTTAAAAGATTGTCAAATTAAAGAAACATTAATAAAAAATACTAGTTTTAAAAATGGGCATAAGAAACTAGAGCGGCAATAAGCGACTCAACCCACCAACCCAATCCGAACTAGCAATAACAGATTGGGTCAATATTCCAACTCGTTTAATTAGATAGGTTGGGTTTGAGTTGTATTGACTCACTAAACCGTTTATTTTTCCATCGAAAAAGCCAATTCTCCAAGTTAAATGAACAATAAAAAGAGTTGTATCTGTATTTGAATTAGTCTTCTTGTTATGTATAGACTATTTATACTTGAAGTTCTTAGAATATGAGGATCTTAAGTAATTCCTAATTAGGTCGCCGTTATTGAAAATGCTATTAGATAGTGGGTTGATTTAAGGTCGAACCCATTTATTATCAGGTACTTAAATAAACAAGTTAACCCAAATTCAACCCAAGTCCACCACCCATCGTAAGACTATAAGAAACTAAGAAAGTCCGTAAAAACCAAAAGTTCAAGATAGAAAGTAAAAACCATGCAAACAAGGTAGATATAAAAACCTGTTTTTGATTGATGTAAATTGGACATACACACACAAAAAGTTGATTGGTGTCATACGTCATACCAATATTTTCTCGTATGCGATTGGCTAAAAAAAACAATATTCATGTATATATATACTACATATACAAAAAAAAAAAAAAAAGGAATGCAATTACAAAGTACCAGAAAAAAAAGACAAAAAAAAGAAGTAATAATAAAAAAAAAGTACCAGAAGAAGAAGACGAGGAGAGGGACACTAATAACAATCCACTCTCACGCCATAAACACCAATATTTCTCTCTCCCTCTCCCCTGTCCCGATCTAAATCTCTTTCTTCCATTTTCTCTCTCCTCAAATCTCCCCCAATTCAATTCAAAAACCCTAACCCTACCTAAATTTTTACTACTCTGCATTCTATCTCCTCTAAATCGATCGACAATGGCGTGCTTAAAGAGCGTCAATAGATCGGCGCTGGTGGCGATGTCGCCGGATTCGCCGTTCTTTGCAGCAGGAACAATGGCAGGTGCGGTTGATCTGTCATTCAGCACATCCGCTGAACTCGAGATTTACAAGCTCGATTTTCAGTCAGATGATCACGAGCTTCCGATGGTGGCGCAAGCTCATAGTTCTGAGAGGTTTAATCGCCTTTCGTGGGGAAGACATGGATCTAATTCTGAAGAGTTTTCTATGGGTCTCATTGCTGGTGGTCGCATTGATGGAAGTATCGGTGTTTGGAATCCTCTCCCTTTGATTTGGTACATTATTTTTTGTTTGAATCGTTTTTTTTCTGTTGATTTGGAGTGAATTGTGGTTTTGGAGCTGTGAATGGGTGTAATTTGATTGCTATTATGTTGTGGTAGGTTATTGTGATTCAGATGTTTGCCAATTTGTAGTATAATATGTGTTAGGGTTTTAATTGGTATAAACTCTGGAAAGTTGATGATTGGATTGAATTGTGGTTGGGACTTGGGAGGTAGTGGATTATAGGCTTTTGGTAGTGTCTTAAACAAGACTAAAGTTTAGAAGTCAGGGGTTTGAATCTAAGTTGCACAGAGACGGGTGCGGTTTCAAATTCTGGTACGAGGATGGAAGACGGCAATATTTCTATATTTGTAGGACATGGGTACGCATATCCGTACAGGAAACATATCTGGTATGGCCGTATGGTAGAGGTATATGACCTAGAAGAAGTACCCGTGCTAGAGAGGTTTGAATTAGGACGTGGACAAAACTAAAGGCTGTCGCTCAGGTGGTTGGCATGACAGGACTTTCGGCTCTGATTTGGATCCATTTTCTTTTTTCTTGTTGTTGTTGTTGTGTTATATTTACTTTTATTTCTTATTATGTTGGGGATATCTATTTGGAGATGGTAAGATGTGAATCATGTCTGTTGATTTGAGGTTTGTTTTTACATGAGAGCATGTTGTAGTTAGTTGTTTTTGTAGCTGTAGGAACGTGCATTGACTATGTGACTTTGACTCATCACTTTAAAGGCATGTCAGATGGGTATGATTACTTTGATGTATTTGCATGATCTATAATGATTATAACATAGGTTTATTATCGTTAGGAATATTGACAGGATCATTGTATGTATAGATTGTAAAATGCATTAGGAAGTTTAAACATTAGGTTTTTTTGTTGCTTGGGGAATTTCTAGCTACATTACTATGAGTTTATGCGAGGTAGGGTACTGAACAATGATTTCACAATTTTCGGCACAATTTTCCCATTGGGTGAAATTAGTTTTTCCATTATTTTTCTCTCCTACTTTTAAAAAAGGATTTATCCCCCCCAAATTTCCATCACTTGACATTGGTTACATCATTTCTATTGTTAGATAGAAAGTCATTGTGCTCTCTAATATGCTAAATATATGATATTACCTTCGCTTAATGTCCGAATGGCTGCTGAGTGCTAAATGTGAAAGTGTCAAATTGAGCCGAACACAATTTTATATTGATTGAGAAGGCAATTTGGTCGTTTAATGCAATTGCAAAACTGGTCTCGTGGCCAGTGGGATATAATGTGGTAATCTACAGTCAGTGACAAGTATCCTCAAATGCTGTTCTTTAGCCAAGTTGTTACTGATTGCTGCATGCTATTGAGCAATGTGTTTGATTAAGATGATAGACATGTTAGGCAACTACTTATTATATCCAAATTCTATGAAAGGTGAAAAGTGGTGTTTGGTGAAGTAGGTTTTTAAGCTAGTGATTTGGAAAAGGTTAAATGATTAGCTTTGGGTGAAGAACTAGCTTGGAGTAGCTTTTGAGTTTTGAAGGTTTGTTCTTTTACTGATCCAACAACTAGATTTACCAAAACACTTTTTGTTATAAAAGCTATTCTGATGGCTAACTGCTAACATCTAACAACTATCATCCAATACAACGCACAACAGCTACTTTGGCTAAACAGTCCGATGTCCTCTTCCTCATATTATGCACTATCTGTTACCAATTGTTTTGTAGTTCGTTGATTGCTAATTACATAGTTACTTATTAGTGTGTCTTTTTCTTTTCTTTCTTTCCTCATTTGGGAAATTTATATCCTTCAGCCCTGAGTCAAGTGTTAAGGCAGATGTTACACAGCTGGAACAACATAGAGGACCTGTAAGTCTATATTCTGATTCATTGTGCATTATCAATTTCAGCTGGTTGCTTTTGTTTTTTCATCACTATTGTGTCTTTGTTGATAATTGTAGGTTCGTGGTTTGGATTTTAATGCCTTTACTCCATACCTACTTGCTTCTGGAGCTGAAGATGGAGAAATATGCGTATGGGATTTAGCATCTCCAAATGAGCCTAGGCATAAATTTCCTTCTCGGGTATGACACTATTTTATGCTTCTCCAGTATGCTAGGGACTTTTAGCTTTCCATTTTGGAGCACTTTGTAGACACTTGTGTGTTCCTTCACTGGAACTAAAAGATATGATGATCATATTAGTGTATGCCTTGAAAAAGTCATATTCTTTTAATGTATACTTAGGGTCTGTTTTTTAACATTAAATTGACTGATCTGAACCAGTGTATAGAAAAGTGATATATTGTTTTAATTCTATTGTTATATCTATGACATTCCATACAACAAGGATAAATTAAATGGTGAAGAACACTTATTCGCTTTGATTTGAATCTAGGTGGAGTTCTAATTGCGTTGAATTTTGATTCATTAGTATAGTTCATGTGTTCCTTTTTTTTTATATCAATTGTGCATACAGCATACCTAATGTTCATATTGTGGATTATATATTGGTACGAGGGTGATGCGTTTCTTTCATTCCTACTCCATGTGAAAATTTTCAGAATATGGGAAGCTGATGGTAATTTCTATGTAGAAATGCCTCATCAAAGCCTTTTTTTCCCACTCTTGTTTTCTTGACCTGTTGCCCTGGCAAACTATGTCTCCTGTTAATAGCTTCTCACCTTGGAGCGAAGCTAGTTTATTCCGGGCAGCTAAAGGATCATGTGTGTCTTATCTTTAGCCATAATATTTTATCTGAGATTCAGCCTTTCAGGAAAGAAAGCTTGTGTTTCTTTTTCATGGTTTGCATTCCAAAAGTTACTTAAGCAACTGCTAGACAAATCAAATTTCATTCAGTTATGAGAGGAAAAGGAAACCTGGACATAAAGGGATAGAAGGAAGGTGAAAATAGTGTGTGATGGTTGCAATTGTGCAAATACGTATGTATCTGCTTTATGCATTGCATAATAATGACACGCTTTGAGAAATGATGCAGAATACTGGTTCAGCTACTCAAGGTGAAATATCTTACTTATCTTGGAACAGGAAGGTCTCCAATATCTTGGCTTCTACCTCATACAATGGGTTAACTGGTAAGTGGAACTTTTATGCACTACTATTTGGGCCTCAAGCCTTTGAGTTAATGTTTGCTTTTTACGTCTGATCTTCTGGATGTTGGATTTTTCCAGTTGTTTGGGATCTAAAGAAGCAGAAGTCGGTCATCAGGTCAGTAGGATGCTGTATCGCTGTTAGATGTTGTTTCAATTATGTATCTTTGATGGATATCTTGGTTGATTTTACAAGTGACAAATTGTGTCCTGTTGCCAAATGACAGTTTTTCTTCAGATTCAAGCAGAAGGCGTTGTTCTGTTTTGCAGTGGCATCCTGAGGTAGCAACTCAACTTGCTGTTGCATCAGATGATGATAGTTCACCTTCTCTAAAGGTAATGCCCTTCTTTCTCATAATGCAAGAAATTTTTTATTGAAATTCTTGTTTGCACTTTTTATGATAATGTTGTTGCTGCAGCTTTGGGATATGAGGAATATTATGTCCCCTGTGAGAGAGTTGGTTGGGCACACAAAAGGTAACAACCTGGTTCTGTGCTCCTTATTTCTAGCTTTCCACAGTTGTTATTACATGAAACTGCATTAGTGTCAGGGTGAACATAGTTTTTGGATAGGATGTTTATGGATACCATTTGCACATTTTGCATCCGAATTTATAGCTAGTTACTTTAAGAGTTATCTTGGATATAGTAATTTTTAATAAAATTGAGTTCAATTATTTTTGTGCTGAGAACTATAGAGTTATTCTTTTCTGCTTTACACAAGCAGTTCATTGCAGCTTTTAGAGACATTTATGATTCATCTGTAAAGATGGTTGCTAATCATGCATATATCTGACTTTGCCCATTTACCTTGAATTAGGTGTGATTTCGATGGCATGGTGTCCTAGTGATAGCTCTTACTTGCTTACATGTGCCAAGGATAACCGTACGATCTGTTGGGATACTGTTTCTGGAGAGGTATGACTCTTTTACATCGGACATGAACCATTATCTTTCTATAATCTGAAAGTTTCTGCTACATCAGTTTCATTTGCCATGTGGTATTTGTCTGGCTCAACCTATTGCAGATGGTCTGTGAATTACCTGCTGGAACTAACTGGAACTTTGATGTACACTGGTACCCAAAGATACCCGGGGTCATCTCGGCGTCTTCATTTGATGGAAAAATTGGCTTGTACAATATCGAGGTACTTTTTCTGATGCATGTAGTTTGTATTACAAAACTTCTTGCTAGAACTTGTTAAGTAGAAGACTAGGAGCATAGGATCTGAATGCCAAGTAACAGAGCACTTGTAGATAGAAAAAGTTAGAGCTTTGTACTCCCTAGATTAAGAAATGTATTCCCGACCTTAAAACTTCACAAGCTAGAAAATCTATCAGGGAACACTGACAGTTCACCGTGTTTTGACTTCTCCAGCTCTCTGCCACTTTGCCCAGTCTTAATCCGAAGTGGATCATAATAAGGATACTGTTACCAGCACCGATTTCCTTAATTAATTTTTTGGGATATGATTTGAATATGTTAATTGTCCAAATTTATTGTGACATTCCTGTTGGTCATTGCTCTTTGGCATGAGCTTCTTGACCAATTCACCTGAATGCATCATACTTTAATTGTATTGTATTGTATTTCGTTGTTTCATATTTTAGTCTACTCATGATGGTTCCTTCTATTGTTAAAGTATTATCTTGTCATATATATATATCAAATTGTCTGTCATTTCTGCCTAACTGCTGATTTACCTGTATACCATTGTTTTTTTTTCCATTTCCGGTGGTTCATAGGCTTGCAGTCATTACGGGGTTGCTGAAACTGATTTTGGTGCAGGTATAGCCTCTTGAATACGCTACCTGTCCTTTTAGTGTTGTTAATAATGCTATTAGATGCTACTTGATTATCAAGTTTATGTTGGCTATGTTTCTTTCTGCAACAGCATCCTTATCTTTCTCCTGTAGGATTTCCGTAATCGTCGTTAATCATGGATTGTTAAATTTGATATTTTGTGCATCTGTGCAGCTCCTTTGAGAGCTCCAAAATGGTATAGAAGGCCAGTGGGTGTTTCTTTTGGTTTCGGTGGAAAGCTTGTTTCATTTCATTCTAAAGCAGCCGCAGGGCGAGCTTCGGAGGTATTGGATTTTCCTCTCCTGTTAGGCTTTGTGCCCTCTTTTTTTACGATTGAAATTGACTACTTCATCATAATATTTTAGGTTTTCATCCATAGCGTGGTAACTGAAGATGGTTTGGTGAGTCGTTCATCTGAATTTGAAGCTGCCATCCAAAATGGAGAAAGATCTTCTTTGCGAGTTCTATGCGAAAGGAAATCACAAGAATCTGAGTATGTTGCCAGACTAATAATGGGAATTATTAATATTTTGCTTTACCATGCTGTGGTGTGACAAATGAGTTAGTTTGGTGCTTTTTGTCATGTTCTTGCATATTGCAGGTCTGAAGATGATAGAGAAACTTGGGGATTCTTGAAGGTTATGTTTGAAGATGATGGATTAGCAAGGTCAAAGCTTCTAGCACATCTAGGTTTCAGTGCGCCAGAGGAATTGAAAGAGACTGTTCAAGATGATTTGTCTCAGCAAGTCAACGCCCTTGGGCTTGAAGACAATGGAGCGGATAAGGCAGGGTCTGTAGCTGAGAAGGAAGTTGCTTCATTCCCTGCTGACAATGGGGAAGACTTTTTTAATAATCTTCCTAGCCCTAAAGCTGATACTCCAGTATCAAGTGCGAGCAACAACTTTGTTGGAGAAGCTGTTCCAAGTGAGGAGCAGAAGCAAGCAGAATCTGATGGACCAGAAGAGAGTGCTGATCCGGAATTTGACGATGCAGTTCAGCGTGCCTTGGTAGTTGGAGACTACAAGGAGGCAGTTGCTCTATGTGTATCTTCTAATAAAATGGCTGATGCTCTTGTAATTGCTCATGTTGGTGGTGCTTCTTTGTGGGAAAGTACTCGTGATCAGTACTTGAAGATGAGCCGCTTGCCTTATCTAAAGGTAATACTTTTCTGTGGCCTATATTTCCTTGTCAATATCTTTGGACCTGGTCGATGATGGTTAAGAAACATATAAATGTTTGGTTTAAACTTTTGTGTCATGCTTTTGGTTTCTGAATGTGCTTGTCTGATACTGGGACCTGTTTTATCAGGTTGTTTCTGCAATTGTAAATCAAGACCTCGTGAGCCTCGTGAACACCAGACCTCTGAAATCATGGAAGGAGACACTAGCTCTTCTTTGCACTGTAAGTTATCCAACCATCTATTTGGCAGTGGTTTCTCTTTTTGTGTAGATTAAAAAGCTCGTCTGAAATCATGGAAGGAGAACACCAGACCTCTTCTTTTTGTGGCATAGGAATTCTGATAGCATAAGCAGATTAAAATGTCATACATTATGCGAATTTTACTGCTGTGTCTGTACTTGGGTATATTAAGCTCAATCTGTTTGTAAATTAGAATGTCAACTTCTAAGTATCCTTATCATGACATTACGGATGATTAGTTGGATTGGTATGAATTTAAAATCCATTGGCACTTTAGTAGATTAAAAAGCTCCGTCTGCTACTTGATTATAAAAGTACAACAACCCATCACCACTTTGGTCAACGAAATTGCAAGTCATAAGTAGTCTTGGATGTATATTTTTATATCAAAGTGGCAATGGGTTGTATTTTGTGAACATATTTGGCTAATTGGTCAATGCTATCAGCCTATCACCCCCCTCTCATTAGAAAACAAAGAAAGAAACTTTTCTGTTAGGCTAGGACTCAAAGGACCATTGATACCGGAAACGTGGTACGTGGGACGTGGGCTAGGAGTCCATCTGAGGCTGCGTTCCGCGTTCCCGTTTCCGTACCACGTTCCGGAACGTTCTCCGTTCCTTGTAACAATGCAAAGGACTATGTCTGTTGTCCCTACTTTTTTTTTCCCTAGCGGTGTAGTAGATTATGAATTTGCTTGGGATTTGCAAGTATACAATGAAGCATATGTACCTTAATTTCTTCTGCAATATGCTCATGTTGCCCCATTGTTCATGGCAGTTTGCTCAAGGAGAGAAGTGGACTGTGCTTTGTGATGCACTTGCCTCAAGGCTCCTGGCTGCTGGTTACACATTGGCTGCAACTAATTGTTACGTCTGCGCTGGGAATATCGACAAAACTGTAGAGATATGGTCGCATTGTCTGTCAGCAGAGACCGAAGGAAAGCCATATGTCGATCGGCTTCAGGTAGGTTTTTGCTTGTCACTTGTAATTGATAGGATTTGACATGCAGTAACAAATATTTGCCTTTTCATATTTATAAAAATTGTGCAGGATTTAATGGAAAAAACAATAGTTTTTGCCTTGGCCACCGGACAGAAGCAATTTAGTTCATTTTTGTGTAAGCTGGTTGAAAAATACGCTGAGATTTTGGCCAGTCAAGGACAACTCTCTACAGCAATGGAGTTCTTAAAGCTTTTAGGGGAGGATATATCTCCTGAGCTTGTCATCTTGAGAGAGCGCATTGCATTGTCTTCACAAGCAGGTATATTGTCATGTTCCTTTCTTGGCTGAATCTCTGCATTGTCCTGGTAGAAGGTTTGGGGTCGTTGCACTGATTCCTGCCAGTGCTGTCATCTGCTTCTGGTTGATGTTCTCTTGAAGAATAAAGGGCCAATTTATCACTCTATAAATATACTAACATGCTTCTGGAGGATATGTGCATTTTATGATGATTCTTTTCTTGGAATTAATTTGTAATTTATGCCCTTGTATTCCATGGGTGTTCCAGTTGCGAATGACAAAGCAATGATTGCCGAGGCGCAGCTGACATTTTTATAGATTTAAAAATATATACTCCTCCATTTCACAATACGTCTCTTCTATTAAAACATAATCACATGGGTTTAAAATGCAATCACAACACTCTTTGTCCGGATCCTTGGTTTGTGTGCCATGTAGAAATGGTGCATATATTGTGAAACGGAGGTAGTATGTAAAAGTGAGCGGGAAATGAATAGTCCAAACCCCCAATGTAACTACAACCTACCAAATGTATCTGCTTTAGCGATTGCCCTTGTTCTGTGCTAGCAGCAAGGCTTTGCATGGACTTCCCCTCCTGCGGCTGCTCGCTTGCCCTTTTTGGGCCGGGTTTTGCAGAGATTAGAATTGATACGGCAGTTGGCTACAGACATTTATTTTGAAAGCACTAAATTGAAAAGTAAAAGTCTGGTTCGTGGTCGTGCTCCGTGTTGGTCAGGCCCTTACGGCACAACCCGTGCCCAGGTCTATTACATGGTTTTTCAGCAAAAAAGTTCTCTTCGCTGTTGTCTACAGATCGTATGGCGCACACTTGTATCCTATGGCAAGATTGCTGATGACTGTATGAGTGCTTAGCAGGTAGAGGACATATGGGCTGTGGAAGTATGAAGAGTTGAAGACAAAAGGATAAGATACATAAAAGGGAAATGAAGATAGATGGATAAAGACTGCACTAAAGTTGTTATGATAATGGCTGAAACTTCCATTAGAAGAATTTATGTGCTTATTTTCATTTCCCAGTTTTCATGTGTTACTGTGGAGTCAGAAGTCGATGTACATAATGCACTGGATTGATGCTGCATGCTCTTATTATTCGTTTACACCACAGTTTTTAACCAATTTCTGATACATAGAATTGTTTTGTAGATAAAGAAGCAGAAAAGGCAATGACTTATGAGAACCCACCGGTGTCGTCAGCATCTGCATATGGTGCTGATCATGGCAATTATGGTGTTGACAACTCTCAATCGTATTACCAGGTTATTCATATGCACCCTTTTATGACCTCTAACCAAATGGGTCACTAATGTATTCCATGAATTTTTTATGGTGCAGACCAGCAATCCTTTGGGCTATAACTACTAATCTCTTTTTCTCTTGTTCAAACCTTCCTCTTTTTTTTTTTTTTTTCTACAGGATACTGCAACAGCTCATGTCCAGTCAGGTGCTGGTCCTAGCCAATATGGTGGAAATTATCAACAGAACTTTACATATGACAGAAGCTATGCAGCTCCCGCTCCATATCAATCAACTGCACCACAACAGTTGTTTGTTCCATCTCAATCACAGCAGGCTCCACAGGTAATGTTCTGGTTAATGAATGCTGGAAGTCATCGTTTGAGAGTTCCACCTAATGTTTTATACTTTTATTTGGTCAATGATATGTGAGTGTGTCCCCCCGGCTCCAGAATTGTCTTCCACAGATTTTGACCGCAGTTTAAAACTTTTACTCCCTTTATTGAGAACTATTTTACACAGGGTTGTATCTCACTTCAAGAAAATAGTGGTTGGGGGGTGAATTCTAATTAATATTTTAAAGTAAAAAAGAGAAAAGGGAGTAATAGAAAGTGTAGGAACTGTAAGAGAAAAAGGCCTGATATGATAGAGAGAGAAGTTAGTAAGCTAAAAGCTGTGACCTACATGATCACTAGGGGAGCCAGGAATTTTTTCAAACTGAAGTTGGTAACATGAAGATCTTTATGGGACATCCCAAAGCATAAGAGGAAGATAAATATGGGACAAAAGGATGTAGCAAACAATTCTGCAGGTTCTTAATTGTCTTCCTTGGAAGGTTTTCAAGAAGTCGCGATCCAGAGGCAGTCACATGCTTAGTCTCCTCAGGGTTTATTGTTTCTTCTCACACTTTTGTTGTTCTTTGGCAGTCCCGTGCTCGCTATATATAATCATCTCCTTTTTCCCTGTCATTTTAAGTTCTTCTTAGAAATTAATGCAACTTATGGCTGTAAATATCTTACTTTGCAAGTTCATCTCTTTGGACTAAACTAAACTGAAGAGTAAGTGTCCATACTCAAGTCAGAGTGTCAAAGGGTCTCAGATGGTACTTGGGATGCAGAGTTAAACATATACTTGAAAGGCTTTAGTTTTTATCTGCTGAAGATAGTCTGGAACTCTGGATATTGCTGTCTTTGTACAGTAGAATTTGATAAATTTTCGAGTATCAAGCATTTGGCGGCGGCGAATAGTCTTTTGTTTCACTATCTGGTCTGTCTGCTTGAATGGTGGCTCGGGATCCCAAGAAGAGATCTTTATCTTCTTGAAGCTGCTTGACTTAAACTGTTATTGATCTTGATATTTTATTTTTCTTTTTATTCTAGCCAAACTTCCCTCCTCCACCTGTTAGTGCTCAACCTGCTGTGAGGCCATTTGTCCCAACTCCTGCCCCAGTTTTGAGAAATGCTGAGCAATATCAGCAACCTCCAACGTTGGGTTCTCAGCTATATCCAGTTAGTGCATCCTTGCCTCTTCTATCTTTTTTATATTTTTATGATTGGGCTGTCGTATCGGTCTTATTTTAACATTTAATGTATAATGCAGGGATCTACAAACCCCAGTTATCAATCTGGGCCACCAGGACCTGGTTCACTTGGCTCTATACCACCTCAAACAGGTAGTGCATATGGTCAAAGGATGCCCCAAGTTGTGGCACCTACCCCTACTCCAAGGGGGTTTATGCCAGTAAATAGTCCTGGTGGGGTTTCCCAAAGACCTGGGATGGTTTCGACACAGCCATCAAGTCCTACTCAGTCTGCACCAGCGCAGACTGCTGTTGCACCGGCTGCTCCCCCCCACCAACAGTCCAGACTGTTGATACTTCAAATGTGCCTGGTAATTTAAAGTTCTCCAGTAACTTCATGTTCTTTTGCAATAAGGGGGACTTCCTCTTCTTTTTTTCTATTCATTTTCCTGCAATGGCATTATCTAAAAGTTGTGAACCAGGTCTTTATCCTTAATCTTCGAGACTTTTTATGGTTTTAATCTGTAAATTACCTTGTTAGGTGACTTTATTTTGTTGCATGCTGTTTGGAGATACTTGTGTAAAACGTGCTTTTATAAATGAATATTATGTACTAGAAGGCGTGCCATTTGAGTACTCAAGTGGCTTATGGTTTGAGAGCAATTTGCTGTTTTAAACTGTCGCAAGACCTTTATCCATTGCTGACATATGAAACTTTGTCCTTAAGTGTAATCATCTCTTGGAGAATCAAGATTGTATTATTCTATATTTTCTTTTAGGTTATGTTCTATTAGTGCCTAGACATGTTGTGGACATTCATGGAAAAGATGTGAAGTTTATGATTGCATGTGCTTTATCAGGGCCTGTATCCAGCTATGCATGAGAGTATTGCTTGATGAAGATTTTCTAGCGTGTAAATTTTCAAGTTTCTTGTCATCATTTGAATATTTGATGACATGATTATGATGGCATATTTCAAGTATTTGTTCGCTGCAAGTTCGCTTATCGAATATGAGATGGAGGCATGTTGTAAATGTTGGTGATTGATCTAGCTAACTTTTATACCTACAAGTTAGACACTAGCATACTTGAAGATATCCTGTAAAATGGCATTTTCAATATTTGAAACTCGATGCTGATTCTGGAATTCCTATATGATTTGGTTTTGTTCTTCCAGCACACCAGAAGCCTGTTATTGCTACATTGACAAGGCTATTTAATGAGACGTCAGAAGCAGTTGGTGGTGCTCGTGCGAATGCTGCCAAGAAACGGGAAATCGAAGATAATTCGAAAAAGTTTGGTGCTTTGTTTGCAAAGCTCAACACTGGAGACATATCAAAAAATGCTGCTGATAAGCTTGTTCAACTTTGCCAGGCTTTAGATAATGGTGATTATGGCACCGCCTTACAAATTCAGGTAGTCTCTCGTCAATGAATGACTCTGTGCCTAGTAAAAGGTTGTGAACATTATGACTTATTATCATGCTCCCGTTTGTCGATTCTTGTTTCTATCAGGTACTCCTTACTACAAGTGAATGGGATGAGTGCAGCTTCTGGCTAGGGAACTTAAAGAGAATGATCAAGGCGAGGCAGAATGTGAGATAATGAGTTATTACAGCAGAATCAGAATCTCGTCTTTGTTTGAATGTTCTACATCGTGGGACTGATTTCCCCCCCATGTACACTAGAACTTGCTTTTCCTAGGTCGCAATATAAGATTTTTTTTTTTTCATTTTTATAGGTCTAACAGAGCTCTTTGACTGTCATTTCAATGGTACATGTTTTTTTTGCTTGAGGCAGGTCGAAGGTAGATATGACATACGTACACCTCTTCAGATTGTTTTGCCTCCCAAAAATGTTTTGTAGTATTTTAGACTTCAGGTTTATATCAAAAAATTGTTATTGATATTTTTAAAAGAAAACAATTTGTTCGAACTATGACATGAAATTGACATACATTGATATTGGAGTTGGAGTAAAGTTATTTCAATTCACGAATTTGGTAGCTTGTTTTGAAAAAAAATTGGTTTCAGGTATTTTTGTGCTTTGAAGTGCTTCAATTCTGACGAGTTATTTTTGGCCACTGAGGACGACATTTGGGTTTCTAAAACCCGATGTTGGCGGTTAGTTGTTAATGTTAGCAAACAACTCAAGCGAATGACAAAAAGCTGCAACGAGCAGAAATTTTTGCTTTAGATTCTAAGGTCGAAGGATAGAAGATAATTCATAATTATTTAAACGCCAAGACACCAAGCGCGAAAAACTAATGTTCCTTTGCACATCATTCTACGTGCTATTGGATGTACAAGACACGATTGGGTGCATATGTGAAATTATTGATGCTTGGATGTTGTAGAAACCAAAAGGTCCAAAATGGTTATAAACTAGGAATACTACCCAAAAAAAACGGAGACACGTTCTCTTCACTTATTAGAAACTAGCCTTATATGCACGCGATGCGTGCAAAAACATGTAGAAAATTAAATTAATTGTTAAATGCATCTAATAAATTAGGAATTTTTAAATTTTTCATCAATTTGTCGCACTAAATCCGGGATTTTAAAATTTTTACAAAATTTTAGTCGAGAGGGAAGTAACGTGTGCTTGTAAATTCTCACTTTTTTTATTTTTGTTGTGCCTTTTTTTGTTTTTTTTTATTGATTAGGTAGTTACATCTCTTTTTTTTCTTTTTGTTTTCGTGTCCCACCCCTGTTGTCGTATATAATAGAGATATAACCTAATTACACGCATTGCATGTGATAACTTTCTATTATTAATACCAAAATGTAAGTGTTAAAAATAGTAATCTTGATTGATGAAATTTTATGTGAAAAATATAAATTACAACACATTGAGGTAATGACATGCAAATGATTTAAAATTGCCAAAAATTAAAAAGAATTTTACAAAATACAAAGTTACAAAAGTCATTAAAAAACTAAAAAAATAGATGGGTTAAGCGAGTGAAGGAAGGTCAACATATATATGTGATGGCGATTGTAATAATTGACGACGATGATGATGTTTTCCAACATAGTGTTTCCTAGGGATAAGAGGCATCTCCAACTAATTGGAGAGAGAAAAAAATTACGTACTAGTTGCTAACATAATATTTACATTACAAAAGAAAAAAAAAGTAGAGAGAGGTTTGATAGTGGAATAGATGAAGAGAATATGGGCATTTATATACCCATCAAGTAACTGGAATTGATGGATTTATGAGAAGATTTCTATGAATCGTTATAATTATTTACTTGTGCATGAGAAAGTTAATGAAATAGAGGGGTTGATTATGCTATATTGTATTTGGGGAATTTATTGATTGATTGAGGATTGGTTTGTCAATTAAAAGCGCTAAATTGCCAAGTTTTTTGATTTACAAAAGAAAATTTAATTGATTGATTAAATCAATTAAGGCCTTAAATTAATTATTAATTGCAGAACGCAACATTTATTTTTTAATTGGATCATTTAGGGGATTGATTAAAGATTATTTAAGATAGTATTTAAAATAATTATAAATTAGGAATCGATGCAAAAATTTCAATAAACAATTTTTTTAAATATTAAATCGGGGGACACCATAGCTCCTCTTCACTTATATAATAGAGATAATTGTAATAGTGAATTATGGGTAATCGTGATTGAGACTTAAGCTAGATATATTAAAAGTAATATGGACTTAATTCGTCTAAAATAAGTTATTTTAGATTTCGTGCTAGATGTTGCCTTAGAAGAAAGGGGGAAATTACCCAATTTGTTCTAGATTAACATTCTATTCAAACTATATACAAAATGTTAGGTCTTTTTTTTTTTTTTTTTGACCAACAACTTATGAGGTGCTAGTTGTTCCATATGAATTTGAAACCAACAAATAATAATGTCATAATTTTTTTTTAACACAAAAGAGAGATAATATTACTTTTTTTTTTTTTGGCCCCATCATTGGGGCCCCTATGGTAAGAAGAAGGGCCTCTTGGGCCAAGTCTACTATCGCAGTCAGTGGCCACATTCTAGGTCAACGCTTGAGAGTAGGTGGGATATAAGGGAATCCTTACTCCCAAACAAAAGTAGGTAGTGGGGTTCGAACTTGTGTGAATTCCCAACCACCTCCACCAATCAAGCTTGGTTGAGAGATAATATTACTTAAGGTCTTAGCCTTACACAAGTTTTACAAAATACATAACAAAATAAAACCAAAAGCCAGCAAGAACCATATAACCAGTACCAACTACCCAGAGTGGGAATCCTACTACAAACCAAACAACTAGAGGCAAAAACCAGCGGAGATAACATCAGCTTTACAAAATACAAACGCCCACAATATTAATCTTCTCCTAAGCATAGTCTTTGAGCACACAAGTAGGCGTTGTGAAGTGGGTAGTTTTGTCCTCCTTCATTTCCATGCCGAATCGAGCAAGTTTGTAGCATGCATAATGTTGACCAACCAGTCAGCCTTAAGAAGTTTAAACACATCACTGATAAGATAAATTAGTTCATGGTGTGGGTAATGATCTGCACGGTCAATCATAATCTTGAGAGCCTGAGCATCCGTTTCAAGCTCCAAATGAGTGATCTTGAAGTCTCTAGCAATCGACAACCCCTCTCGAATAGTCATCAGTTCAACCATTGCTGGATATGCTGCCTTGAACTTGACAGAAAATCCCACGATCCAGGAGCCATTAATGCTTCTAATATGCCACAACGCAACAGACAATTTTGTAAGCCAAGAATGATCTAGACATATTCAAGTGCAACCAAGCATCCCAACCAGTGTTGAAAAGATCAGATAAATTGAAGGTAGAGGTAGTAGGAAATTTTTGAAAGATTTGTTTCCAGAGGATAGAAGAAGAAAAACAATCTCTGAATAAGTGAATATGATCTTCCAGAAACATTAGAACAAATACAGATTGGATTGAAGTCCTTTATTTTTAAAGATAAAGAGGTGCTGGCCACAGGGATAATAGAATTAAGGATGTTCTACATGAGCATCTTATATTTGAAAGGAGCCCTAATCTTCCACAACTTGGTCCAGGAAAAACGTTTTGGGGATTGGAAACCACCAACTGACTAGAAAAGGCCCTATGATAAGCAGATTTGATGGTATAATCTCCATCATTAGAGAAAATCCACCGATTATTATACGTAATCACTGCAAACTTAGGAAGAGGAATTGAGGCAATATTTGTCACTAAATCCCTAGGTAAAAACAAATTAAGTTTGTTTACATTCCAATCCTTGTGGTGTATAACATTAGACACTCTCCAAAGGGCAAAGGAATCAGGAACTTTAACCCCAGGATTAAAGAGGTTGGTCCCCCACCCATCTATGGCACCAAAAAGTAAGGCTGTGAAAAACCGACACAACCCGTATTATCGAACCCGAACCCGACCTGAAATAAGCGGGTTTGGGTTGAGATTTTTGACCCATTTAATTAAATGGGTTGACACAACTTACCCATTTAATTAAATGGGTTAAGTTAAGGTTGACATTTTCAACCCAAAATAAACCTTCTTTGACCTGTTTAACTCATTAAAATATAAATTTCCTAAAAAGTTGTGTTAAAGTTGGTGAAAATTTAAAAATACTAATTGTAGAACACAAATATTGAAAAGAAAATATATTCATGCATAATTTTATGTGAATTTATTGTTGAGAACTAATAAATTTTAATAAAAATTTAATTGTAATAAAAATGTAAATGAGTTAAACGGGTTATATGGATAACCCGTTTAATAAATAGGTCGGGTCAAGCACATTGTAATATTTTTTTCTTTTTTAAAGAAAAGTTGGACCAAGTGCTCCGTTTTTAAATTAACCGGAGCACTTGGTAAGTAGCACAAGCATTTTTTTCCACTATTGAAGGTTGAGTTTTGCAACCCTTTTAATAAACGGGTTATATTTGGGTTGGGACATGTTCAACCAGTTTATTATTAACCCAAACCCGAATCCGAACACGACCCGAACTGATCTGTTAATCAGCCCTACCAAAAAGAAGTATTATGACCATGTCCAATATTTATGGAAAGACCTTTGGTCAAAATAGCTATCCCTTTCAAAATGTCCCTCCAAATAGGAGATTGTTTGAGTTAGGCATGCAGCCAAGAAATTATTCCCCCTAAAATATTTTTGCATTAAAATTTGAACCCAAACTTTATGAGGTTGAGTAAGGATTTTCCAACCCAACTTAGTCATGAAAAAAAAGGTTCCATCTAATAAGATCATCCCTAATCCCTAAACCCCTAGCAAGCAAAGGATAACAAACTTTAAGCCAAGAAGTTATAGGTATAGTGAGTCCTATCGACTTTGTTCCAAATGAAGCGTTTGATAACTTTCCTAATATCATCCAATACACTGATAGGAATGACATTAGTTTGCATGGCATATAAGGGATAGGAGTAGAGATGGCAATGGACCCGACTCGCTAGGACCCGACCCATTTATAAGGGTCTGGGTCCAGAAATTTTAGACCAACGGGTCTGGATCGGGTCTGGGTACCCAATAACACGGGTCGGGTCCACATATGACAGACCAGACCCGACATGCAGACCCATTTACATATTAAAAAAAAATCATACCTAAACTCTAAGGTTTTATGAGTTGTGATTTTGTGAACTCGTTAGTGTTGTAACTCCATCTAAGACTTGTAACTTTGTACGTTGTAACTATTTAAGATTTTATGAGTTAATTTTTAAAATTTTGTTTAGATAATTATTTACCCATGGATGCAGAATCTATATATATTAGTGCAAAATTTTGTAAGTACATAGATTCAAAAATGTGATGAAAACTAAAAACTAAGAAGGACCCATTAAGGACCCAGTTATGACCCGCTAGACACAGCGGGTCTGGGTGGACCCGACCCATTGCCATCACTAGATAGGAGTTAAGAACTAACATAATCAGAGTGCAACGACCAGCCATATTATGGAAACGAGATTACAACCCCTAATTCTCTCTTTAGTTTTCTCTAAAAGATCAAAATAATTAATCATCTTTTCTCAATTTATTAAGGCTAATGGAAACACCAATATATTTCCCAAAATTGTAAGTGAAGGACAAAAGGGAATAAGTAGACAAATTTTTTTTGACATTGTAATTCATGTTATGAGGGAGGATGATGTTAGATTTCTCAAGGTTAATATGCAGACCCACACCCCACCAAAATCCTTTAACACCCCCAGAATGTCATCAAGATTTTCAAAAGAGGCTTTGCCAAAGATAAAATACATTCAAACTCAAAACTCATAAATATTGTTCCGGTAATATTTCGGTTTACCTAAAAAGAAAAGAAAAAAAAGATTAACTACCCCAATAACTCAAAACTCATATATATTGTTCCGGTAACATTTTGGTTTACCTAAAAAGAAAAGGAAAAAAAATTAACTATCCCAATTGATACTACTATCCAGCCCCCCTCAATCCTTAGGCAGGAAATCAGCCGGAACTTCGTCCACCGCCGCGAGTTCCCACAATCCCTTGATGATCGAATAAGTTGACTCCACAACTTTGGCCTGATTTAGAATACCCACAAAACCCAAAGAGATTAAAGTGAGAACAACACTTCCAATCCACCATTTGTATTTGGAGGTATCTCTGGTTAGAAAATCAAAAACTTCGTCAAACTCCTTGTCGGTTGTGACGAAAATGTAGTCACGAGACTGAGAAAAATAGTGCGACGACTGTTTTGGTTCGGGATGCCCGCCGACCACATAGTCGGCTAGGCAGACCATATACTTGATCTTGGGCAGCCCCGTTTATGAGATCGTAGAAGATAAGGGTGAACCTACAAATTAGGGCCTTAATTAAGTCCAAGTTTTTTGAATGTTAAATCTTTTGGTCCGGACTGAAAAAATTATTTATTTGTTACCCTCTGTGGTATTCGCGCTAAATAGAATACTGTCACCCGATTAGAACCGACCTTTGTTCAATTTTTGTGTTGCTGTCTAGAAATTGTATTGTGTTTCCAAATGTAACTGAAATTTCGTAAATCAATCAATTGTCTAAATCATGTCTAAGGCAATATAAAACAGGTTTTTTCTCGAGCAACTTTTTGAGCTAAAAAAAAAACGTCATTCACTTTGTCTTTTCACTTCTTCCGAAATTTGTCTTTAAGAAAAGAAAAGAAAAAGAAAAGAAAAGAAAAAGAAAAGAAAATATTTCGGTAACATGTCGGTTTACCTAAAAAGAAAAGAAAAAAGATTAACTACCCGAATAACTCAAAACTCATATATATTGTTCCGGTAACATTTTGGTTTACCTAAAAAGAAAAGGAAAAAAAAGATTAACTATCCCAATTGATACTACTATCCTACCCCCCTCAATCCTTAGGCAAGAAATCAGCCGGATCTTCGTCCACCGCGGCGAGTTCCCACAATCCCTTGATAATCGAATAAGTGGACTCCACAACTTTGGCCTGATTTAGAATACCCACAAAACCCAAAGAGATTAAAGTCAGAACAACACTTCCAATCCACCATTTCTATTTGGAGGTATCTCTGATTAGAAAATCAAAAACTTCGTCAAACTCCTTGTCGGTCGTGACGAAAAGATAGTCACGAGACTGAGAAAAATAGTGCGGCGGCTGTTTTGGTTCTGGATGCCCGCCGACCACATAGTCGGCTAGGCAGGCCATATACTTGATCTTGGCAGCCCCGTTTATGAGATCGTAGAAGATAAGGGCGAACCTACAAATTAGGGCCTTAATTAAGTCCAAGTTTTTGAATGTTAAATCTTTTGGTCCGGACCGAAAAAATTATTTATTTGTTACGGTTTTTTCACCAAATACCCCTGACAAATAAATTTATTCACCAAATACCCCCACTTTTTTCAAAATTCACCAAATACCCCTGACCTTTAAAAAAATTCACCAGATGCCCTTATTGACTAACGGAGTTAACTCCGTTAGTCATTAACCCTAATTAATCCTAAAAAATCCTAATTAACCCTAAAAACCCTAATTAAACCTAACTAAACCTAAAAATCCTAACTCTCTCTCTCCCCCTAACCCAACCCCACCCCCCAACCCTAGAGCCACCACCCAACCCCAGCCCCACCGGCCCCCCCACCCCCTCCCCCCGGCGGCCAGCCGCGCACGCCCCCTCCCCTCCCCTTCCTCACCCGGGCGCCCCCACGTAGACCCCCCTCCCCCCTAGCAGCAACCACGCAGGCTCCTCCCCCCTCCCCCTCCCTCACCCGGCGCCACCCACGCACCCCCTCCCCCTCCCTAGCAGCCGGCCACGCGAGCTCCTCCCCTCCTTTCCCCACCCGACGCCCCCACGCAGACCCCCCTCCTCGGCGGTCCCCACGCGACCCCTCCCCTCGACCTCCCTCCCTCTCGCATCCCCCTCCCTCGATCTCGGCGGCGCCTCCCCTCCCTCACTCATTCGAACGAGTCGACGGTTTTACGCACTAGATCCGAGTCATCGATCTCCGGCGGCGCAAGATCTCCGACGGCGTAGAACTCGAGGTCTACGAGAAGTTTGCTTCTCTGCGGGTCAGGGTGGGGGGGGGGGCTCGGGATTCGAGTGGTGGGGGGGAGGGGGATTCGGGCTAGGGGTGGTGGGGAGGGGGAGGCGCTGGGGGCCGGAGTTGTGGGGGATGGGGGTGGTGGGCTGAGGGTGGGGTGGGAGGGTGGTGGACTTGGGGGGTGGGTTTAGGGTTAGTTAGAGTTTTAGGGTTTTTAGGCTTAATTAGGGTTTAATTAGGGTTTTTAAGGTTAATTAGTTAATTAATTAACGGAACACTAACGTCCGTTAGCTAAAAAGGGCATTTTTGGTATTTTTTTGAAATGTCAGGGGTATCTGGTGAATTTTTTTAAAGGTCAGGGGTATTTGGTGAATTTTGAAAAAAGTGGGGGTATTTGGTGAATAAATTTATTTGTCAGGGGTATTTGGTGAAAAAACCGTATTTGTTACCCTCTGTGGTATTCGCGCGAAATAGGATACTATCATCCGATTAGAACCGACCTTTGTTCAATTTTTGTGTTGCTGTCTAGAAATTGTATTGTGTTTCCAAATGTAATTCAAATTTCGTAAAGCAATCAATTGTCTAAATCATGTCTAAGGCAGTATAAAACAGGTTTTTTCTCGAGCAACTTTTTGAGCTAAAAAAAACGTCAATCACTTTGTCTTTTCACTATTTCCGAAATTTGTCTTTAAGAAAAGAAAAGAAAAAGAAAAGAAAAGAAAATATTTCGGTAACATTTCGGTTTACCTAAAAAGAAAAGAAAAAAAGATTAACTACCCCAATAACTCAAAACTCATATATATTGTTCCGGTAACATTTTGGTTTACCTAAAAAGAAAAGGAAAAAAAGATTAACTATCCCAATTGATACTACTATCCAACACCCACTCAATCCTTAGGCAAGAAATCAGCCGGAACTTCGTCCACCGCCGCGAGTTCCCACAATCCCTTGATGATCGAATAAGTTGACTCCACAACTTTGGCCTGATTTAGAATACTCACAAAACCCAAAGAGATTAAAGTGAGAACAACACTTCCAATCCACCATTTGTATTTGGAGGTATTTCTGATTAGAAAATCAAAAACTTCGTCAAACTCCTTGTCGGTCGTGACGAAAAGGTAGTCACGAGACTGAGAAAAATAGTGCGACGGCTGTTTTGGTTCTGGATGCCCGCCGACCACATAGTCGGCTAGGCAGACCATATACTTGATCTTGGGCAGCCCCATTTATGAGATCGTAGAAGATAAGGGTGAACCTACAAATTAGGGCCTTAATTAAGTCCAAGTTTTTTGAATGTTAAATCTTTTGGTCCGGACTGAATAAATTATTTATTTGTTACCCTCTGTGGTATTCGCGCTAAATAGAATACTGTCACCCGATTAGAACCGACCTTTGTTCAATTTTTGTGTTGCTGTCTAGAAATTGTATTGTGTTTCCAAATGTAATTCAAATTTCGTAAAGCAATCAATTGTCTAAATCATGTCTAAGGCAGTATACAACAAGTTTTTTCTCGAGCAACTTTTTGAGCTTAAAAAAACGTCAATCACTTTGTCTTTTCACTATTTCCGAAATTTGTCTTTAAGAAAAGAAAAGAAAAAGAAAAGAAAAGAAAATGTTTCGGTAACATTTCGGTTTACCTAAAAAGAAAAGAAAAAAAGATTAACTACCCCAATAACTCAAAACTCATATATATTGTTCCGGTAACATTTTGGTTTACCTAAAAAGAAAAGGAAAAAAAAGATTAACTATCCCAATTGATACTACTATCCTACCCCCCTCAATCCTTAGGCAAGAAATCAGCCGGATCTTCGTCCACCGCGGCGAGTTCCCACAATCCCTTGATAATCGAATAAGTGGACTCCACAACTTTGGCCTGATTTAGAATACCCACAAAACCCAAAGAGATTAAAGTCAGAACAACACTTCCAATCCACCATTTCTATTTGGAGGTATCTCTGATTAGAAAATCAAAAACTTCGTCAAACTCCTTGTCGGTCGTGACGAAAAGGTAGTCACGAGACTGAGAAAAATAGTGCGACGACTGTTTTGGTTCGGGATGCCCGCCGACTACATAGTCGGCTAGGCAGGTCATATACTTGATCTTGGGCAGCCCCATTTATGAGATCGTAGAAGATAAGGGCGAACCTACAAATTAGGGCCTTAAGTAAGTCCAAGTTTTTTGAATGTTAAATCTTTTGGTCCGGACCGAAAAAAATATATTTATTTCTTACCCTCTGTGGTATTCGCGTTAAATAGGATACTGTTATCCGATTGGAACCGACGTTTGTTCAATTTTTGTGTTGCTGTCTAGAAATTGTATTGTGTTTCCAAATGTAATTGAAATTTCGTAAAGCAATCAATTGTCTAAATCATGTCTAAGGCAGTATAAAACAGGTTTTTTCTCAAGCAACTTTTTGAGCTAAAAAAAAAACGTCAATCACTTTGTCTTTTCACTATTTCCGAAATTTGTCTTTAAGGTGAGACCAAGGTTTTTGGCTGCAACAGAAAAAACAGTTATTAATAAAAATAATAATATTTACTTAAAAAATATAATTTAGATTAAACTTTTTTTTACCAATGGTGTCAAGTTTGGTATGAATTTAATAGTGCTTATATAGTACGCATGCGTTGTGAAAATATGTATTGTGGTTGAAAATTGATTGAAATGTGACATGTGTTATTTCCATTCGTGCCTTCAAAAGGTCGTGTCTGTAACCAAGGTCAGTTAATAACTGAAATATGAAAAATTGAGTTAGTATTCAAACTCTTCCTAAATTATAAACTTTAAAACTAACAAATATATAGTATAGCCGCTCATATTCAAAGTCAACTTTAGTAGAGGATATTGACTCGTTTTGTAACCTCAGATTATGAAGTAGAAATTGATGCAATGTTGGATCAACGTCTCATCTCCTCCTACTTTTTGTTATGCCATGTAACAAATAAAAAGTCTTGGGCAGCCCTGTTTATGAGATTGTAGAGGATAAGGGCGAAACTACAAATTGGGGCCTAAATTAGGTCCAAGTTTTTTTTGAATGTTTAATCTTTTGGTCCAGACCGAAAAAATTATTCCTTGTTACCCTCTCGGTATTCGCGCTAAATAGGATATTGTCATCCGCTTGGACCCACCTTTGTTCCAATTAGGGGTGCTAATCGAGTTGAGCAGCTCGCGAGCAGCTCGTGATTGACTCGGTCAATACTCGATCAACGCTCAACTCGAATTTGCTCGACTCGAGTTCGTGATCGACTCGAGACCTTAAAGAGTCGAGTTGAGCAAGCTCCAACTCGATTTGATAAGCTCGCGAGCAACTCGTTAAAATTTTCTATATAAATTGTTGAAATGAGAATGAAAAAACAATACTTAAAAAGAAAGTAAGTTAAATAAGTTGGAAAGGGAAGGGAGAAACAATGCATAAAACTTATCCCACATTGGTAGAAAGACAAAAAATCAAAGCTTTTTATGACCAAATTTTTTCAAAAAACTACCTTTTAAATATATTTTTTTCAAAAAACTACCTTATATAACAAAAATCTTTCAATATACTACCATTGTACATTTATATTTAACACTAATCGATAAAGGAGAATCGCCATAGGTGTTGCTGCCGGTGGGGTAGTGAGAAATGAGGAAAGAAACGAGAGGGGAAGAAAGAAAGCAATTAATTGGTGATTCAATTATTGTGATTTAACCCCATATATGTTAAAATGGTAGTATATTGAAAGAAATTTGTTATATAATGTAGTTTTTAAAAAGAAAATTTTAAAAAGGTAGTTTTTTGAAAAAAATTGATTATAAAAGGTAGTTTTATGAAATTTTCCCTAACTTTATAAAAAGATGGTGGCTTAAACAAAAGTCCCACATTGGTTGAAAACTAAAAACCAAAGCTTCTTTTCTTTATAAAAGTGAAGGATGACACTTGAGAGTTTGGATTGAACTTGATGGGCTTGTGTTGGGTTGAGCATAATGAGCCCAAGTCGAGTAAAGCTTAACGAGAAGGCGAGCCGAGTTGAGCTTAATGAGTTTGAGTCGAGTACTCGAGTCGAGTCGAGCATCAATAATTCTTATTGAGCACGAGTCGAGCTAGGAAATTTTGTGCTCGACGAGTTTCGAGTCGAGCACGAGCCGATCGATTTTCGAGTCGAGTCAAGCATGTCCCAGCTCGCGATCGACTCGCTCGATTAGCACCCCTAGTTCCAATTTGTCTTGCTGTCTATAAGTTGTATTGTGTGTCCAAATGTAATTGAAATTTCGTAAAACAATCACTTGTCTAAGTCAGGTTTAAGACAGTATAAAACAGGTTTTTTCTCGAGCAACTTTTTGAGCTCATAAAAAACTTCAGTCATTTTGGCTTTCCACTACAATAATTTGTCTTTTGTGTGAGACCAAAGTCTTTGGCTGCAATATAAAAAACAGTTATTAATAAAAACAATAATATTTACATAAAAAATATAATTTAGATTAAATTAAATTTATACCTTGTGGTACTTATGATGAGAAAAAAATAAAGGAAAAGATTCAAAATGGCTGACCACTACGTTAATCCACTCCAAGATAGATTCATGGTATCAATGAGTATTATGAATGCAGATTAAAGATTTAGAAACAATTACCAAGAATCCAATATTGTAATTTATAGGTCTTTTTTTTTTGTGGGGAAAAGTGGTAGGAGAGGAATGAGCTAAACTTATATTCTAGAAAATAATTTCAAGAATGAGCAAATGAGATAAGTATTTCAAAAATAGACATTACAAAAAACTTCATTTTTGTAGGTAGGAGATGGTACGAAAATATGGTACTGACGATCATGATACTGTCATAGTAGCTCACAGAAAGAGGTGTGGTTCCACCCAAAATTGATGTATAAAACTGTTGCACTGCCACTGCCACCTTTTATTTGGTCATCAGACTTCAGGTACTGGTCCATTTCTTTTTCTTTTTTTCTCAACATTCCTTGTTTGGTTGTGAGCGATATTTAGTTTTTTATTTATTATACTCCTACACATACTAGAAAATAGTATGACGGTAGGAGTATGATAAATAAATAACTAAATAAATTTTAAAAGTTTATTTTTCTAAACCAATATTAGTAAAATGATATATGCAATCCTTAAGCCTGCATAGGGGTGATAATTAGCTAAGCCTGTTCACGAACAGTTCGGGCTCATCTTGGTCACGCGCGGCTCGAATTCGGGCTAGGCTCGAGGCCTTAACGAGTAGAGCCGAACTCGGTCAAGCTCGGCTCGAAAAGTTCGTGAACAAAATCGATTATTATTTTATATTAAAAATTATTATAACTTAAAGCACTTAAATAAGTTATTATAGGCTAAAACACTATAACAAGTTATTATACGTATCTTTTAATACAATTTTTTTACAAAAACTGACTATATTATTAAAAGTAGACTATATTATACAATAAAAAGGTGATTATATCGTACAAAAAATGACTATATCATTATCATATGGTTTTCGGTGCACAATAAATTATTGTGAACCCCGTTCATTCAAGTTTTTTTTTTTGCAATATTAGTTAACAGATCTGGTCAGGTTGGGTTCGGGTTCGGGATATGAACGTGTCTCAGTCCAAAACCTAATCCATTTATTAAATAGGTTGAAAAATTCAACCTTAACTCGACCAGTTTATTAAACAGGTTACCTATTTAACCCATTTTTGTATATTTCTTACTATTAAATTTTAATTAAAACTAATTATTTTTCAATAAGAAATAGACTAAAAGTATGCATGATTAGAGTTTTCTTTTATAAATATGTGTTATATGATTAGTATTTCTTAAATTTTCACTAAATTTCATTATAAATTTTTGGAAAATCTATATGTAAATGAGTTAAATTGGTCAAAACAAGTTAATTTCGGGTTAGAAGTGTCAAACGTAACCTAACCCATTTAACTAAACGTGTAAGTTGTGAAAATCCTAATCCTAACCTGCTATTTTCGGATTTAGCCGGTTGAGTCAAATTTTCCAAGCTCTAATACTCAACCTACTAGTGTGTACGATATGTACAATAGTTAAGAAATTAGATCCTACACACTAGTCGATTGAGTATTAGAGCTTTCTTATAACAAGGGTTTCATTTTAATTCATCCGACCTTTTAAAGAAAAGAAAAACTAAAATATCGTCCGTTTTTGCGCGCTTGCACAATTCATACAAGTTTCTGACTCTGAACTAATTCATACTCATACAACTATCAGCTTTACGGTCGCCATTAATGGAGAGAAAAATAATGTCTATTCTATCAAATTTCGTTTAATTTTTGACAAAAAGAAAAAAAAGAAGCTATTGTCCATACTATCTCCCCTTTCCTCTCCATCTTTTCAATCAAAGAAAAACAAGTGCACACTTTCATATATATATACTAGCTTTTTATGCACGCGATGCGTGCGACGATATTTTGGGCATAACTGTTGCTCAATAGTCAATAGTAAACGAACTAAAAACGAAAGTTCGTATCTAAGTTCACCTTCATTTTGTGAATAAGAAATATTGAAATACTTACAGATAGTATTTAAAAACACTTCATGATTTTATGTAATATTGTTGTTTCACTTATAACTAATTGAATAACTAATAAATGTTAGTTGTTTGTTAATAGTAAAAAAAAAAATTGTAACCCAAAGCCACAAAGCCACTTGTATGCAAGTAAAAAACCCACATATTTTTCCTACCTATCCATATAACTATCCGCCCTACATATGACATACACATATGAATGATAAATCTCACGTATTTTTCATCTAATTATCCTCCATATTTAATTTTCATCTTCCCACCTACAACCTTACACTTTCCCTTTCCTCAAAAAATAAGAACGACTCATCTCCTTATCCTCACTATCTTTCATATTCACTTAAAAAGATTAAGATTTAATCAAATGTAATGGTTATTTTAATTTCACAGCAATTAAACACCACATTAATAAGCTAATTTTGGTGTCAAAATTAATCCCATCAACGCTCCATTAATTTTTAGGGTAATTTTGGTCTCTGTTCTTCTGGGTCTTTTAGGGTCTTCATTTCGATTTGGGTGGTTTTGTTGAAGAACGTTCGTTGGAATGGGGTTTAAATTGGGTTTTATTTTTGACGAAGTAAATGGGGAGCCTCAAATTTGAAGGTAATTATTTACGTTTTATGTTCTTGATTTCGTCCCAAAAAACTTAATTGTCAACTATATTTCTCAAAGATCCGGTTACATTATGTTTGTAATTTTATTTGTGAATTGAAGATGGTTTTTTTTTTAAATTTGTGGCTGAAGTTAAGAATTTGGAATTTGCAAAAATCCAGTTACAATCCTAGTTGGTTCTTAAATCATCCACTTTTCCTTTTTCTTTCCCTTTGTTTTTTAAAGACTTCTTCTACTGCTTTGGCAAATTTTGTATGCAAAGTAATTATATTTAAGCATAATTTATTGCGTAAAAGACCTTTTGTTTATGGGTTTTTAATTATTCATAAGAAATGTCAGTTTTGTACTAACGGTTTATAAGATTGCATTTATTTTTCGACAAATTACTATCGAAAAGTTATTTTTATACACTTTTTTTTTTCAAAATTCAGATCAAAATTTTTATATATCACTCCACGAACTACTAAAAGAAAATCAATCGTTTTCATCGATTTTGAATTCCACTAACTGTTAATTAATGCAATTTCTTTTTTTAGTTTGATTTTTGTGTCATTTTTATTGCATTCGAAATTGATTTATATTTTATAATGCCTTTTTTTGTTACAAACATGTACTGATTTTTTAATAATTATTTCGAAATTTATACCATATTATACAGACTTAAATTATTCTTGTATCATTTTTATTGTATTTTTTTCTAAAACATGTGATTATCGATACTACAATTGAACATGCATTCGAACATAAGAGTTGCTAGTTTTTTCTTCAACTAATTTGAAATAAATTGCAAGGTTAAAAACAATTAGCGTATGTTTTTCTTAGTTTGTAATTTGTATTGACGTGTTGTAGTGTATTGGTAATTTTTCAGAGTATGTAATTGTAAATGGTTCTTACGAAGTATGTAATTGCTCATGGGTTATAGTTTGTAATTGAATTTTTTAGTTTTTGTAAATTTTCCTCATTTGAGTGATTTGTATAATGTGAATTATGCAATTGTATTGATTTTAGTTGACTTGTGATTGATTGTTATAATTGTATTTCCGGCAGTTTTTTTTTGAAGCCCGATTTGGTTGAAATTGGTTTTATAATTTAGAAAAGAAAGGGGGGTAAAACAGTCTATTCAAATGGGGACACCATAGCTCCCCCCTTCCCTTTCAATCTATTCAAACAGTATATATGAAAGTTTTATAGGCTCACATTGGAGATCAATTACATTCCCAACTCAAATAATAAAATAAAATATATTTGAAACTCAAATTATATGCTCGTTGTTAAAAAATTATACAAGTATCTGATTTGTCCCATATTCTCTTGCTTATACCAAAATCATAATATAGAATGTGAAGACTATTCTCTTGCTTATACCAAAATCATAATATAGAATGTGAAGACTAGGTCTATTGGAGACTTTGAGTCATAAAATTTATGAACCTGAATTGGATTCACCGTATTTTTCATAATTATAGATACCCTTTCAATCTAACTATGGACATTATGCCAAATATTATATAAGTTTCATTTGTGAAAGAAACGATAATGGGGAGGCGATAAATTATCATGGAATCATTACTATTAACTATATAAGTTTCATGAAAAAAATAATATACAGTAAGTTTCTGACAATATGCAAAGATTATTGAAAATCGCCATATCATGCTATGATCAATCGACCCAGTCTAGCCTTGCTGCTACTAATATCAATCCTGTATTCCTATAGAACTAAATAATAGAACAATTAAAAGAAACTTACGTAGTTAGATTTGATTTTCTTTCGTGGTTCTCATTGTTATATTACCGAACAATACAAAGAACAAATTTCCGGTAACATCTAGGTTTACATGAAAAAAAAATAAAAAATAAAGATTAACTATTTCCGGGAACATCTAGACTTACCCAAATCCTGTCACAAACCCAAAAAAAAAAAAAAAAACCGGGCCGGGCCCAAAACAGGATAAAAAAATTCTACCCAAACTCATGTATTTTTCGGGTCGGGTTGGACATACTTTGATCATGTATAAAATACTCAATTTCCCTCTTGGCAGTTTGCATTTTCCTCACCATCTTCAACCAAATAAGGTGCTTCTTGCTTCATGGTTTTCAGCGTGATTCAGAGTAGTAGAAGAAAGCTGCGTTAAGGCGGTTATCAGAGATTAAACGGTGGAGAAAATGGGTCATCTGCTGCCTAGGGTCCGTCAGTCAGGTGACTTACCGATCAAGGTAGTGTTTTCGTCAGTGGAGTCACCGTTCAAGAGAGTGTTTTTGCCGGGAGAGTTTCTAGTTAGGGGAGTGATTTTGCTAGAACGGTGGGCGGATCCCTAAACTCAACTTTGTGGGTTCGGAGCCGATAAAAAACATCATAATCATTCACTTAAAAAATTCAGTATATTAACTCATTATCATTATATTGGATTCGAATATTCTTTTAAAGTAGGAAAAGAGCAAGCGGACGACTTTTATGACTTCTCAGCACGATCTTTCCTGAAAAAAAAAAAAAAGAACCTAAAGCCTTCATAGTTATAAAACAACACAATCTACATAAGCAATTGTTCCGGTATGGAATAAGTAGTATGAAGTGAACCGGTATCTCCTTTGTGTAACAAGCCGGTTTTATGTCCTGCAAAACAAGTAAACTAACCTCAGGGGTTGATCCGAGGAACGCCCCTCCGATGCCTAAGTCAGTAAAGGGTAAAGACGGGATGTCTTAAGTATAATGTATTGGTGTTTGTGAACGTACCTTATGACTCAGGTCATGGGGGTATTTATAGGAGCCGGCAGTGTCCTTAGTGAGGTAGGACACTGCTCCCATTGGTTAGATACATTTCTATCTTCTTCTTATACTTATCTTTAAGCCCAGAGGCGCATCAAGTCAATACTGGATCAGCCCAGGCCCATTCAGCCAATGGCCCATATGATGAATACCGATAAGGTATACGGATAAAGCCGGCATGTTCAGGATACCGGCATCCGATACGATTATACCCAATTGAAATGAGATTCTTCATACTGAGTTGACCATAACGGTCAAGGGCGATTTGAACAGACCGGTAGGGAACTTGTACAACCCCCATACAGCAATAACAAAATTTTGGTCACCCAAATGGCCCGAAACTAATACATTCAACATTTGAACGATTTATATAAGAAAGGCCAGACAAATCGGCAATAAGGAAAGGTGAAGTGACCATAAATGCAAATCCAAGAATGTCATTTGACAAGTAATTATGTCTTTAATCAACAAATACTACAAGTCTGAAATAAAAAAAAAAAACCATGGCTCTTAATTTCTTAACCAAGAAAATATTATTATTACAAGCAACAAAAAAATGAGTTTTTTTTAAGAGTTCAGGCAAATAGGAAATAAAGAGAAGGTGAACTGAGGAAGTCAATACTCACGTTAAACACTTATAACCCTTTTAAAAATATACGGTATGAAATTTGTATAGCAAAATTATTTCCGATTACTTGAGTTTGGTCCATCTACAACTTTAATACGCCAACTTTAATACCCCAAAATTAACATTTATATTTTTTTTCAGTCGTATGTGGAAATTTGAGCTACTCGAATGGGGTTATTTGGCGCTAATTTTTTTATATTCATAACAATTATATAATTTTTTATATTATTCATGGGTTGTGTTCAATTGGTATACAAAGTGGTGCAATTTGTACTAATGATGGTAAGAAAATGTGCTATTATGTTACTAACTTTAATCAAATATCAACTTCTCAAAAAGCTTACTAGTTTATTTTTAGATAGTCAAAATTGTGCATTGAAAAATGTGAAAAGTTTATATATTAAGTGAAGGAGTTTTACATATTTCAGTAACTTTATATAAGAGGACAACTTTAAAAAGATTGGGTTTTTACCCCCTTGTTTTAGGATTATCTATTTTCTACGTTGTGCCCCTAATATTTTTCTTCTTTCAAGTTTTGCTCATCCATTTATATTAGTACACTTCCCATATTTTTTAGAATCTGCTAGGCGGAGAATCGAACCTGGGATGTCGGGAAGATCATAAATGCTTCTTGAAAACACAACTAACCACTGCTACACGCAAAGTATGACAGTATAGTATTGCTAGTTTATTTCCTATATACAGTTTAAACTCAGATTTTTTCCCAACCATATATTTTAATTTTTTTTAGGGGTAATAGATCTGCCCCTGTATGACATGAATTTGACATCCATTGATATTAGATTTGGAGATAAGTTATTTCAATTTGCGAATTTGAGCCTGTTTTGCTTTGTTTCGAAAAAAGGTTTCAGGTATCTTTGTACTTTGAAGTGCCTTCAATTCTCATGAGTAATACCGATACGACGATACATATAGCAACTTAAAGAGACGGATAATCAAATAGACTCGAGACTCCTAAGTCCTATGTTACTATCCTAGTATCTTTTAAGATCCACAACTGAAACATCAACGATGAAAGTCGATCAATCTAATGTTGCTTCGATTATTGTTAACCGTGTAATAACATCGATGATCGAGCCCTATCTTGTATAAAGAACCCCGTAACACGAAGGATGAAAGACAATCAATCTTTTGATGGTTTTGATTAATGTCAAAGACAATCAATCTTATGATCATTTGATTATGTGAACCTTAACTTAACGAAAGCCGATCAATCTAATCTAATGATGCTTCGGTTATCGTGAATCATGTAATAACATCGAGCCGTATTTTGTAAGATAAATAATTGTAACGTGGTTTTCCAAATATGGACCGTTTAATAAGATCGCCTCCTATGTTACTATTTTTTAAGATCAACAACCGAAACATCAACGATCTTGATCCTCTACTAATATGATTGGTATTAACTATGTTCAATGTTTCATCCTATACTGATATGATTATGTATCATCTTGATCACAGTTATCATCTTCATATTCGATTAACGTTGATCACAGTTATCATCTTCATCTTGATCAGAGTGAGTAAGTCACTAACTAACTAAATGTTTAAGTTTAATAGTTTATTGACTCTAATCAATAGTCGGTATGGACTTATGCCTTAGCCCTTATGGTTGTTACTTGAATACTTGTTAAACATGTTAGTTCTCACAAATGACAAAGTACCAACTCTAATTATTAATCATGTGATCATTCATTCATTTGATGATTGATATTTGAATATTTGATCTTTTGATCATTATTCTTTAATGATTAAATTCAATAACTTTAATTCTTTAATGTGTATGTAATAATGCAAATATGCAATCATGAATAAGAATAACCCGATGGGCAATAGCCAATAATATAACTATATAAATTATAAGTCTTAGTTTAGTAACTTTTTAAATTAGTAATATAAGTATCAATGTATTATCACAAAATTCACAATGACTCAATCACAATTCATAATATCAGTGTATCACATGTTAATTGTTATAACTTTCGACTTCGTAACTTAATATATATATAATATAATATATGAAAATGCCAAAATGGCAATTGTAATCATTAGGCTCTCCAAGAATCCAAGTCCGCCCGAAAGACGTCTACAGCCAAACAAACTCCACCTAACTTATGACCCAATCGCACCCGATGTCGCCTTGTTCCGAGAGACGATTCATTTCGACCCAAGTCATTATGAGAGCCGATTTGTTCCGACCCAAGTCAATACGCGCGGTCGGTTTGAGGCTTCAGCCGACCCAAGTCATATCGAGAGCCGATTTAATCCAACCCAAGTCCTATCGAGAGCCGATTTATTCCGACCCAAGTTCTATCGAGAGCTGATTTATTCCGACCCACATCATTCCGAAAGCCGATTTCTTCCGACCCAAGTCATTCCGAAAGCCGATTTATTCTGACCCAAGTCATTCCGATACCGATTTTTTCCGACCCAAGTCATTCCGAAAGCCGATTTATTCTGACCCAAGTCATTCCGATATCGATTTTTTCCGACCCAAGTCACTCCGAAAGCCCCGACCCAAGTCATTCCGATACCAATTTATTCCGACCCAAGTCATTACGAAAGCCGATTTCTTCCAACCCAAGTCATTTCGAAAGCCGATTTCTTCCGACCCAAGTCATTCCGAAAGCTGATTTATTCCGACCCAAGTTATTCCGAAAGCCGATCTGGGCCGACTTCACCTTATTCCATTCCGACCCAAATTCACCCAACCCAGATACCGACCGACCCAGGCCCAGCTGACCCAATTCTGAGAGCCCCCGCACCAAGCTGAACCCGACCCAAGTCCACCCGACCCACCCAGTGTCGACCCATGACACACTCTCACCCAGATTATTCCGACCCAAATCATTCCGACCCAGGTTTGGTCAACCGAAACCGACCCAGTGACCCAGATTGACACCATTCAAAATGTTAGGAGGTCTTTTTTATTCATTAGTCATTATAAATAAGAAATAATAATTGAGATTATCTCTATTATATAAGAAGGCAACACATGAAGTAAGATAATCATATCTCTATCTCTATTATATATGAAGAATTTTATATGATTTCGCACGCTTCACGTGCATACGAGACCGGTGAGTAAGGAGGGACTAGAGAGTATTCACTATTCAACAATCCACACAACAAAAGAAAATCATCTCTCTCTGTCGTCTGTCCTCCTGGAGCTCCTGGCAGCGTTTTCTCCACCCACGTTTTCATGGAGTCAATCCTTCAATATAACCCAATTTCTAGCCTCAAAATTCAAACTCAAAACTCACAAATCAAGAACAAAACTCGAATTACAATCTGCAAATTCAAACAATTCTGAGGAAAAACAAGAAAAGGGGAATATCATGGTGAGACAACTTAAATTGTCCCAAACATTTCGATCGATAAAACCACATTCTACTCCAAACCCTAACCCTAAAATTGAGCTTGAGAAGCTCTCAGAAATCGAGTCAGAATTATCAAAAGTCTCTTCTTGGTGTGTTTATCTCATCGCTTCTACAAATCCCCCTTTCAAGACTTACGTCGGCGTTACTACCGATTTCTCTCGCCGGTATCACCTCTTTCTCTCTCTAGAATTATCTTGAATTTTTTATGAATACTGTATTTCGCAAATTATTACCTTCCTTATCATGTTAATTTTGATTAGTTAGTTCTGTATTTATTTGGTTCTCTTTTGATCAATCTTCATCTTGTGATGAAATGTTAGTGTTTTCTGTGAAGCTGTAATTTTTATAAGGAAGGTTGTTTGTTGGAGTTATGAAGTGTCGGTGAATTGTGAAGTTTGCCTTTTGAACTATCAAAGGATGAGAATTTTGTTCATCGAGGAGCTTGTGCTGATGAATTTAGAAGTTGTAGAATATTGGCATGAGGAAAATTACTTTTGAGATATGTTATATGGAAATTGCATTCTGCTTAGACGGAAAAGTCGTCAATGGAAAATGATTTTCCATGGAAAACAATTTTTTCGAGGGGAAAGCACATTTGAAGAATAAAATTTCATTGTTTGGCTCCCTGCAATAAAGATTGGAGACGAAAGGAGACTATTATCCACCCTTGGGATAATTAATTTTTGTCCCTTAAACCAAGCAAAGGAAATGAGAAAATTACTTCTTTCATAAGAAAATGTTTTCCTCCCAACCCAAAATCGTAGGGTCAAATAACTATGTTGTCTGCTTTTCTTGTGTTGTCATACTTGTCAGCTTTTAGGACCTAGGAAGGATGTTGAACTGGCCTATGATATCTTTGATTTTCGCTATGTGGATCGGTGATCTTTGCATATCACGTATGCTATAATGCACCAGTATCTGAACATGTGTAGTTGTCCAAAGTTAGACAACACTATTTGCGAAGAAAATATGTGCGATGCAGATGCTTATGTAATTTGTACTTCTGTTAAGCTAGTATAATTTGGGTGAAATGACATGTTCATGTGCTCTTTAAAGGGACTGTGGATGAAAATGTATGCGTCACAACTTTAACGAACTGTTAATTGAATGCCATGGCTCTTTTGTTTGAATGAATGTGTTGTTGCTACTTTGTCGGAGAGTTTGTTTTCTAGAAATTAGTTTTATATGATATTAAGGTAAGTGTATATGATAGTAAGGTAAGTGTTAGTGCAGGGTAAAAGGAGCACATGAGCAAGGTATGACTTCCTTTGTACCTTGGTGGTAGCTCTCATGGCTACGATTGGCATTAGTACTTTCTACTTTATTCCTTTAACCACTTTGTAGGAATAGCATTGTTATCAATGCAATGTTTTGATTGCTTCCTTTATTGATCTTGTAGTTTTCTTGTTAGCAAATTTGGACTCTAGGGAAGTGATTTCACCATGTTAATCCCAAGGTTAGGCCAATGAGTTGCTACTTCTTTGGCCGAGAGGATGACCGTGAGTTTTTAGTTTTTCAACATGGATCTTCGAAATTTCTACTTAGAGCTTGTGTTTCTATGTAGTCTGAAACAACACAACGGTGAGCTTAAAGGAGGGGCTAAAGCATCTCGAGCTGGGAGGCCTTGGATTTGTGCTTGCCTTGTTCAAGGTTTCAGGAATCAGAGCGAAGGTAACTGCTCTCCTAGTTTCATGCATGCACATATTTATCTTTTTGATCCTGTCAGAAGCTTCACTTGCCAAAACATATGACCTTGTCTACTTGATAAATGGTACAAATAGTTTTGAAGTGAACATTATTTTTTTCAATAGATATACTACTTGATTGTAACTGTATGATTTTAAGAGCAAGAGATGATTCAACTTTCCATTCTCATATACTGAAATCCGAAGCTTAAGAGCTTTATAATCTCAGATGGGAAATGCTATGTGTTTGCTGCTGTGTACTGACTACTGTATAGTGACTGTTCCATGTCTTCTGGAAAAGATTTTGGTCTTGGATTTGCTGATTTTGAGGTCTCATTAATTTCTTGTAGCATGCGAGTTTGAATTCAAGTGGAAAAATATCTCAAGAAAATTGCCCCGAAAGCAGAAATCTGTAGACAAGAAGGGGTTAGAGGATAAGGGCCGAATGTTGTTGCAACACAGACATGTAGCTATGGAAAAGCTAATGCATTCATATGACTCCGGACACATAGAAATCGACTGGCAATTAAGTTATTCTTAATCAATTAGATTCTCTTTTGAATCTATGACTTGATTTTATATGTATTCATTTATATTAATTGTATATGGCAAAAAAATAAAAATATATCAACAACCTGGTTTTTGTGCAAGTTCCTTTCATGATTTTAGTATTTTTCTTTTATCTCGTTTTGGTTTCTCTACCCTTCTTTTATGGCTTATCTGGAGATGGGCGGCTGGAGTTTGCTCAGAGACTAATGACCGATGTTGAAAAACTGTTCATGTTGTATACTGCAATTATATTGTGAAAGATATCTACATGTTTTATTTTTATTTTTATGCAGAGATATCTACATGTTTGTGAGCATGTGTAATTATTTTTAGCGAAATTTGCCAAAACAGACTTTTTATATATCATTTTTTGCGAGAAATAATTTTTTAAAAATTTTCAGGCAACTTGCGACTTAAAATGTAATTTTTTTTGCGAGAAACAACCTTAGCCTTCTTTCAGGCGTTAACCAGTCGGATTCCGGTGTTGACCCACTTAAGTGACTCACGTGAGTGGCACGTGACTAGGGGTTTTTTCCAGTCATTGCCCTCCATTTTTCCTCCCTTAACAACTCTCTCTCCTCCTCACTTACAAAACCATTTTCAATGCAAATAATACTCATCTTTCCAATGCAAGTACTATAAATGTTTAAAGTAAATGATAAATTTCTTTATTCTCGTGCAAAATGAGAAACAAAGACTACAAATTGAGACGGAGGAAAGACTTACATAACATCTGATTTATATACATTAGTGATATTAATCATATGATATTAGCATAGACAAAAGACCTTTTTTTTTTTTAAGGGAAAAGTAATTCTTTTGAGCAATCGATCAGAATTCACAGACATACTTCTTTTTTTTAATTGTACGATTTCGTATTTTACGTTTGGCGATACGCTTCTTTGAACGTCAATACCTATAATTGTGTATAAGTAAAAAAATATAAAAAATGATATTTGGAATCGTTGCATTGAGAAGAATCTAACAAAATCCCACTTGACTATGTTTTCTATTATATAATGATGTGATATAACTTAACAAATTGGTTGATGTACAGTGCCAAAAACTAAGTGATGCAATAAAAGTTACAGATGAAGTATTTCGTTACCTTCCCTGTTGCAGCATCACTTAGAGGTGGTTTATATTGATTTTCTTAGTTAAGGGTGGTTACGAAAATAGACCCTCTCTTTTTCATTAAAAGTTCTTTTTTTTCATATATGTCACGAGTCACAACTCACAAGTCTAGTATCCAAATGTCTGAATGCTGCAACTAAAAAACACAAACGAAGTACTAACAATTAAATTTCGCGAAAGTTTCGAACCAGGGATTTTTAGTTCTTTTATTAGAAGGTTTTGTTTTTGGTAAAAACTACCTTTATTTTTGCAAGTTATTGAAATTACTACCTTATATTATTTTAAAAAAAAATTATTTAAAATTCTATTTTTTTAAATATAAGGCTTTGTTCCTTTTGACTGGATTAATGGAAATTCAGTTCAGACAAATTCAATTCAACTTATTTCAGACAAATTAAGTTCACTTTAGGCAAATTCAATTCAGTCCAATTTAATTTAGTTAAGTTTAATTAGTTTTCTATCACATTTTTAATTCAGTTAAGTTTAGACAAGTTATTAAGTTCAATTCACTTCAGAAATATTAAGTTCACTTCAATTCAGTTGAGTCCAAAAAAACATCGTCTAATTAGCAAAACAAAGGTATTTTTTCAACCCCAAAAAAAAAGTCATCTTCGAATGCTTCCCCATTTTTCCCTCCTCCCCCCTGTATCCTCCTCAGTCCTCACCCTTGTTTTCCTCTCTAAAAACGCCTGCTTCTGCCGAAACCATTAGAACCAGAAGCAGAGCTCCAATCTCTCTCTCAAACAAACATACACAAATACCCAATTGTACTTTCTTCCATGTCCCAATCAATTGTTAATCCAAAAACCCATTTCATTAACATTATCACAATCCTATACTTGAGATAAAATTCTCACATATGCCCATAAAAATCCGACCTTTACTTATCAAATTATGCTGACACCAAAACTTAGATACATAACCAAAACTAGGCTTTTTCTTTTCTCAAACTCCTTCTCCACTATACCTTCTGAAAATCTCCTCCCTAATCCACCTATAATTCGATACAAATTTGTAGACCCATCTTCAGAATCAAAGAAGATTGCTTCTTCTTTCAGTGATTGGTTCAGAACCTCGAAAAACCCTATTTTTGAGAAGATTTTCCAGATTTTAAATGCTCGAGGTGATGAAGATCTTGCCTCTTCTACGAAGTCTGATGGGCGTCTTGCTCAATTGGATATAAGATTGACAGAATCTTATGTTTTGGAGGTACTTGATTATAAAAGAGATGATGTTTTAAGTTGTTTGAAATTCTTTGATTGGTGTGGTAGACAACCCTATTTTAATCATACTCGAACTACTTGTGTTGCGCTTTTTAAGATTTTGAGTCGTGCTAAGCTGACTTCTTTGATGCTAGATTTGTTAGATAGTTTTAGTAAGCAGAAAAATTTGCATAGAGTTAGGTATAATGATATGCTTGTTATGGGATATGCATTAGCTGGGAAAGTTGATGTTGCACTCCAGGTGTTTGGTAGAATGCGCTTTCACGGCCTCGATTTGGATGAGTTTGCGTACCATATTCTTTTGAATTCATTGGTTGAGGAAGGTTGTTTCGATGTGGTGAATGTTGTGTTGGAGCAAATTAGTTTGAGGGGACACCAGAATGAGGTCACTCATAGTATTGTGACCAAGAGTTTGTGTAAGCAGGGTAAGCTGGAAGAGGCGGAGAAGTACTTGCGTGGGTTGTTGAGTCAGGAGAAGGTGTTTCCAGGGCGTATTCTTGGTGTGCTTGTGGATGCCCTTTGTAAGGATAAAAAGTTTTCCCATGCTGGTAAGTTAATCCAGGAGTTTGCGGATGTTGGGACTTTCTCTATGCAAGAGGCATATGGTGTTTGGATTAAGAGTCTTGTGCAAGCTGGTAAATTAGATAGTGCCGTGGAATTCTTGCACACAAAAAAATCTGTTGAAGGGTATGTTCCTGAAGTGTTCAGGTACAATATTTTGATATGTAAGCTTCTCAAGGAAAACCGCCTTGAAGAGGTTTCTGATCTGTTGTTGGATATGAAAGAGAGCCAAATTGTTCCTGATATGGTGACCATGAATGCTGTATTGTGCTTCTTTTGCAAGGCTGGAATGATGGATGTTGCACTCGAATTGTATGATAGGAAGGCCGAGTTTGGGCTTACTCCGCATAGTTTGGTATTTAATTATGTTATTAACACTCTATGTGGGGATGGCAGCACCGATGAAGCATATCAGATACTGACGAACTCTATGAAACAGGGTTACTTTCCTGGCAAGAGGACCTTCTCTGTTCTTGCTGATGCATTGTGTAGGGAAAGTAAGCTTGATAAAATGAAGGACCTAGTTATGTTTGCCTTGGAGCGTAAATTCATTCCTGCCGACTCTGCATATGAGAAATTCATTAGAGCCCTTTGCCGGGCTAAAAGAGTTGACGATGGTTACTTGATCCATGGAGAACTAAACAGACTAAATAAGAAAACCAGTGAAAGTACATATTCGTACTTGATATGTGGCTTTAATCAGGCAAGCAGGGGAGACCTTGCTGCTAGACTTCTAATTGAAATGCAAGATAATGGTCATAAACCATCAGACAAATTGTTTAAAGATGTTGTCCATCGTGTATGTGAAATGGATAGTCCTGAAAAGCACTTTGTGCAGTTGCTTGAGATGCAATTGTCTCGTTATGGATCTGACCAGCGTACTTTCAGTTACTTTATCTATGGGGCTGGGCATGCGAGAAGGCCTGAGCTTGGAAGAGCAGTTTATGAAATGATGGAGAGATCCGGCATTGCCCCTTGTTTGAGCTCAGACCTTCTTATGCTGAGGTGTTACCTGAGAAGCGAAAACATATTGGATGCACTAAAGTTCTTTGATGATGTCAGCAGAAAAAGAAAGGTGGGAAGGAAGATGTACAATACTATGGTGGTTGGACTTTGCAAATCCGGGAAGACGAACATTGCATTGTCTATGTTGAAGCAAGGGAGGTCCAATGGGTTGGTCCCTAGCATGCAAAGTTATGAGGAGCTCATAAGGCGGTGTTGCTCAGATTATAATTATGATGATGCTATTAAATTAATTAATGACATGGAGAAAGTTGGACGGAAGATTTCATCTTTTATTGGCAATATAATTTTGTTGCACTCAATGCGTTCTACAGATTTATACAAGGCATGGAATCGTTCAAGAGATGTATCTACTGAGACAACTAGTAGTGCAATGCTTGGACGATTAATTGCTGTTTTTTCTGGCTATGTAGCGTTGGATTTTACTGCTGAGGACTTGGAAGAAGTTATTGGGGAGTGTTTTCGTCTTGATATCTTCTCTTACAACATGATGCTGAGAATATTGAGCATCAACAAGATGGATGAAGCTTGCGAACTGTTTAAACGGTTGTGTCACAAAGGATATCGACCAAATAGATTTACTTATGACATAATTGTTCACGGTCTCTATAAGCATGGTAGATCCGTTGAAGCTGAAGTGTGGGCAGACGAAATGTTACGACGAGGTCATGTTCCAACGGAGTGCACTCATGTGTTCATTTGAAGAAAAATTACATGGTCAGACACTAAAAACGAACAGGTAATGGGTTTAAAGATTCAATTTTGGGCTTTTATGGTAGATCCTTGTGCCTCATTGTATCTCTTTTGTTTGTTTTCTTAATTAATTGCCATTTGAAGTAGATTCTTCCCATATTCTTTATAGATTAGAATTCATTATAAGACGATTTTTTAAGCAAGTTCCTTGAATGAATCTATGATTTTATTTATTCTTTAATTTTGAAAATCACCATTTGAACAAGATACTTATAATCGAGTGTTATTTATTGTGGGTCAGGATTTATGAAACACCAATTCTTCAATGCAACTCCCCTATATTTAAATCTATGATTTTATTTGTTCCATCTTTAATCCTGAAAACAACCATCAAACTGATGTTCAGATCTTGTTTTATGCAAGTTTATAAGCACTCTCATTTATTCCAGTGCACCCTCCTATATGTGGAAGCTGTTTTGTTGATTGGTTTTTGAGTTTTGACACCCATTCCACATACCTTCTTAATGCTGTGAATGGTCTTCTACTAAGTACACTTCTGACAGTGAATACTCTCTAGTTCAAAGTTAAAGTAGTTTATGAACAGACTGGTGAAGGAAATGTTGGGTAGTCTATAGTGTATAGTTTATTAGCAATGTCTGTCACGGAATCTTTATTCAACCTAGCAACGACTTAACCAATCATTTTGTTATTGAGATTCTAAAAATCATATAGAATGTTCTAAAACAAAGGGATCAGAGAAAGAATCTGAATACCCTATATGAACAAAGTGCTTCACTGGGCATACAGACTATGAAATGCAGAGAGATGTCTTCAAAATATGCTACCTTGATAATTGATGAATGAAAAGATGTGTCTGCTTCTCTGGTGGATATGAAAGTAGGGAGAGTAAGAGTGGGTGTCATGCACATGATAAGAACTGATGTTGGTTAGAACAAGAATCTTGTGAATCTAAGAGTGGACCCTTGACTTTGATCTTAATTTTGAACATGCAGGGTGTGGAAAGTCCTATTAGGACTTAGGAGACAATCAAGGGCCAAAAAAAGCCAAGTTTTGAATGAAATGAGGTGTACACACATTTGACGAGATAACTATGTGGGGAAGGGACTCTTTTGATATGCTCGATTCCTGCTGTCTTGTTTAGGTAATGCAGTAAATTAGGTAATTGTCCATGATCTGACTAAGTGTTATTTGAAAATTTCATCAAGCAATGAAGGTGTCCAAGTCATGGAGTGCTTGTGTCATGAAACTTCTAAATGAGCTTGACCTATGTGCCCTCAGGATTGTACATAGAGGAAATGTAATCTTTTCATTTAATGAAACACACAAAGTGCCCGTGTCAATGATAAATGCACGCAAATTTTTATGCAATTGCAATCCAAGGACGTGCAGCATAACATAAATCCTAGACTTTTTTGGTCAAGCACCTTCTGGGAGAAAGAAGGTGTTGTGACGTAGAAGTTCCCATGTTAAATATTAGGTTAGTACTTTCGGTTAAAATAAAGAAGTAAGAGCTTCACCACACCTTTGTCTATAACGTTACTGATTTGGCGGTTGGTTATGCTCATCATATTATTACATCGTAGTTTTTCATCTCGCCAGATGTTACTTTGGGCGCTTCCTCACTCTGGTGGGACTAATGTTATGTGCTTATCTAGAAAGTGTAAGACTTCTCTGGACTGTAGCTAGCTGGGTTATGTTTGATAATTGCTTTTAGATTCATAGAAGTAACTTTCAATTGGGAGACATTCTTTGGATGTTGGTTGCCTCCTAAATTGTATCAGATCCCTAATGGTAGAAAGAAAAGATTGGCTTATGATTGGGAAAAAAAAAAAAGTAAAAGCATGATCAAAGGCAAAAACGTCAAATTGGAATTTTACATTGATTGAACTTCAGTATGTGTATCAATAATTAATTAATTTAGTAATTTGACCTTAGAAAAGCCTACTAAAGTCTACTTAAAGTTCAACTATCATGTGTATGTATTAATTTGAACTTGGAAACACCAAAAATCCACTCAAATGCAGAGCTAATCTTAGATTGTCCCAAACCGAAATTGACCGAAAACATAGCAAACCCAAAGTGACCCAGCCTGATGCTGACCGACCTGTTTTCCATCTCTAGTCTTAGGTCAGACTGTTTTTGATCTCTAGGATCTCTAGTATTGTAATGCACCAAATACTTACCCCCTAAAATTTAAAGTTATCCTCAGACCTCAATGACACTGATATTCTGTCTTAATTTAATGTTCTGTTTTTCCTTTATGGGACCTAGTCGTTCTGTATCTATTAGAGAATCATAAAGGATGTTGTGGGCATCATCTTTGTGAACTTGGTTGGCAATAAGATATCTTTAGCTGGTATTACATGGTCATATCCACTTGCTAGAAACGATTATCCTTGATTGTAAGGTGAGGATTGTAAGTATGGTGCTTTACAAGAAACAACCCTGCACCCTTTAGAAGTTCTCAAAACCCTTGAACCATATATCCAATTGGCATATGGGCTGTTTAATACCATACAAGGGCCACTTTGGATGATAGATGGATGTTGTCTAGAAGAATTGAAATTCAAAAGTGAATGAAATGTAGTACTACATGGTATGCAATTCATTGGTCGTTTTTATCAAAACGACGCTCTTCCAGCACGTCTAATTTAGGGGTGTAAGCATGTAGAATAAACTCAAAAGTTCAGTGTGATCCAGTCTTAAGTTCTTGTAGTAAAGTGGACTCAGAGAAAGTTTGGACTAAATTTGATCTCAAATCTTACATAAATTTTGGACTGGAGTCGAAATCCAAAGTACCTTTTACAACACTGTTTTAATAAGGAAGTACTTTCTGATTTTTGTTTGAATTCACCTTATATAATGCACATATTCTCTACTGGCATTACTTCTGCCCTTCTGGTCATTTACTTTCTTTACAATAATTCTTCTTTTTGTTTTCCTCAACTTACTCCCTTTTACTTTTCTCTGTCGGTGTACCATATGATCTCCATTTTCTCTGTCGGTGTACCATATGATCTCCATTTTCTCTCACAACTCACAAGCTAACTGCCGTCTCCTTTTTCATCCTAAAATATCATTTCACGAAAGCAAGATAAGAGTTTTTATTTTCTAGCAATTTGAGTTTCTACAAATTGACGCAGGTTTTTGAGATTTTTGCTCCAATGTTTTTAAAATTGCATTGCTTGTTTTGTTCTTTTGAGAATGACTTCTCTGGGGTAATGTTTATACTTTATATTGATGTCAACCTCTTATCTGTTAAAGGCAACTAAATTCTTCTAAACGAAGATGCTTAGGAATTGTGAACTCTCCTATGATTATGTACTAAGTACATCCTTATGTGACACAAAGTTCAATATAGTGGCAAAATAACACAAATTTGCACCTTCTCCACTAGGATACTGGTTCAATATAGTATGCAAAGTAGATAAACAGATTACTAAGAAGAATGGCTAATTGGCTACTCACTAGGATACTGGTTTCACTGGTTTGTGACTTGTCTTCATGCCTCCTTGTTTTACTGTTGTGTGCAAATCTGGAGGCGTTAAGAACTCAAGATTGCTTTAACTTTGAAATCCACTTAAAGTAGCTATAAACTATAAACTTATAGGGATGTACTTAACCACATCTTTGTGGCTGTTCATTTGGCTCTCTTAGAAACAATCATGAATCATATGCACAAGAGTTGTGTCATCTTGACCATGATTCTGTTGTTGTCGTCATTTTGCATATATGGATGTCACATTGTTGTTGCCTTTTGGCTCATTATGAGGACAGGGTTTTCTCATTCATCCCCTTTCACTAGCTGTTTTGCAATGTTGTTCATGCTGTGCCCCTCCTTTGGACCAGTATATGCCAAGAGCCTTCTTTTTGGATTTCTATTTTTGTTCGAAATTTTGCTTTTCCTGATTGGCTTACCTCGTCAATGTCTCAACACAGATTATGCATTGTTCCTTTTCTTTTTGAGACCTATTTTTCATACATAAAAAAAAAAAAACTCACGGCCTTCGTCATGATTGCGGTAAAGGTCATGGTATCGTGGAAGCGGCATTTTGCGGTTGTTCAATGTGCTTTATGGCCAATGGTGACATGAGTTGACCAATTGTAGAAGGTCTACTTTTTATCACTATGATTCAAGAGTTTTGAAAAATATTCTTAGGTTATAGTTTATCATATACTTCTTCCTTATTTTCACTACTTGCAACATCTAGGTTGGGCACACGATTTAAGGAGGAGATTAGAGAAGGTAAACAGATTAATTAATTACAATAACTTGATGGAAACAACTTTGTCTTGTGCAACAAATTTTTTTTTGAAGTTGTTTGCTAGTTCCTTTTGAACAGTAAATTTGGACTCCTAACACCGCCATCAAAACGGTGTATTCCATTTTCTAGCTGTTCCTACTTTCTAGTTTCTACTCTCTCGAATAGTATTTGAAAAATGTCTATATTTGGCATGATCAATAAGATGTCTAAGTTTCCGGGTAGGCAATAATTCAGTTAATTTTCCGAATAGTTGCCTTCGACAAAGATTTGGGAGTTGAAAACTGATTTTGGGAAGTCATTATAACCCTGAAGGCAACTACCTAGAAAATTAAGTTGAATCAGCATTCCTCCAAAGTAAGTTTTTGGATACTTTTCGTGATGTATCAATGGAGATTGTCTCTCTTTTTGTCCTCTCTGTTTCCAAATTTACTTCGCCGCAGGATTTTTTAATAATTACTTTCTGATTAGCTGAATCTGTATATTAGATGCAGGAAAATTTTGAAGCTCAGTTTCCCTTTGCCAGGAAGCTCTTTCGACGACTACTGGATCCAACAGATGTCTTTTTGGTAGAAGGTTGATAAACTGTTATTATAACATTGGAGGGTGATGCTCTCTCAAGTTCCCTTCTACATCAACGAAAGTGGTACATAATTATATAAGCTAGCCCTTGCTTGCTATGTACTAGTTGGAGCTGACAGTTGACATGTTTTTGGAGTTCTGATCAGCATTCCTTAAGGTAACATCTAAGGCTCTTCTACAGCGGTGGACAGAATTATACTCTAGTTTGGGCCTTGGTAGCAACGCTTGGCTGTCAGAACTCAGATAATCACCTTACGTAGTCAGCGATGCTGACTAAGTTGTTATCTTCTAATGTTGGTGTCTGATTAGTCTTTCTCATCACATTTCTTCCAAATAAATAGCTCTCTGAAAATCAACACTGGATAGGAAAGCACTTCTTCCAATTAGTACAACCTGTCATTCAGATTCAAGCTACTAATTAATGGTAACTATTTCGGAATGCTATTTCTGGTAAATGGATCTGGATTTTACTCCATTGAGTGGACCGCTATAACAAGGTTGCAGGGAAGCTAGTAGTTTTGGTGTATTTATCGTAGTATCATGAATATACAGGACACCAGTAGAAGTCCTATTCTTTGAAATTTTCTCTTTTTTTTTTTGTTGTAAGAAGAAAATGAGCTAAAATAGTTTCATTAAAAAATAAAAAGAAGAATGATATATCTTCAAGCTCTTGTTGCAGTGAGCGTTCTTTTTGTTTTTTCCCGCAAATCTCAGGTTTCTGATGTACTAGCAGTCTGTTTCCTTTAGAAGATGATGTGAATTGTATGTTGTATCGCCCATTTCTTAGATGTAGTTTAAATGATGGGTTCTACCTTCGCCAATGTATAATCATATTCTACGTCTTTCAGCTGTATATGACAGTCTTTCCAGGCTGCAAATTTGTTATCCTCTTGTTTTGCAGAAGAGCTCCACTTTATCAGGGCCTGCTGTGAATTGTTACTAGCAGTACTTGTTTATGACCTCATTGTAGTTGTAGTAGTAGTATGATCTAATTCTGGAATGTTTTCTTTGGTGTGAGAACCTTTTTAATGTGCTTTCTAAAATTGTTTATGACTTCATTGTAATTTGCTTTTGTCTAATGATTATTTGCTAACTAATTTTCCTAGAAAAACCAAAAAGGCCATGGATGCACTAATACTTAATCAATAAACCTATTTATGCACTCTTAAGTATCGAGCATCACACTACTAACTAATGGTATAGCGCATCGGACATAAGAATTTGTATAAAGCAAGAAGGATGGTCCTTTCTGATAAATTGGAATGAAATTCTCCCTTTTTCCAGCACATATGAAATGGATATTACTATTACTGAAAATGCTTGTAAGTGACTCCTAACCAAACATTTGGACCACCATTTCCCTAAAGAATATGATTATCAGTAACTTCAGCAACCTCAAACCAGAAGCATATTCACTCCTGTCATGTCAGTAGGTTGGAGAGAGCAGGGGACCCTGCAACATTTTGCCAAACTAGGGATGAGATTAATCATTTGGTGCATAGAGAACAGAGAATTGATGCATTAATAACAATGGTGGAGTTTCTCTTCTCTTGCAATTCTTACATACACCGTGGTGTACCTAGAAATAGGTCCACACAAGGCAAGCTTGATGTTTGTAAAGTACATGAGACGTCTAAAATTTTGCTATTGAATGTGTACCTAGAGGTAGATTCGTAACTACAATTCTAGATGACCAATAAATGTAATAGACCATTCTAAATATTTCCTCCGTTTTGAAATAAGTGGAACACTTCTCTCTTTTATGTCAATTATGCGAGATCTTTTTGAGAGAAATGTTTCTCTTGTTTTAGAATGGAGGAAATACTTAATATGTTAGTACATGATAAACCTAATCCAAACACTTTTTTTTTGTGAGGCATGTGCTACTCAAGCCCCTTGCTAAAGCTCTAATTGCACTCAAGTTTATAATAGAAGTATTGGTGTCTATTTTTTTTGGCTCTTTCTAGTCAAAATTATAATAAATTTTAAGTACAAATTATAGATTTACATCTTATACGTAAATGGTATTCTTTTAATGTAAGTTTTAATGTTATAGATTCAACATCATAATGATTAGTGAAACAAAAACTCATGCTAGTTAATGAATTAACAGATAACTTAAGTAATAATCTAAAAAAGTTGACATGCGAAAGGTTAGATTTAGGAAGAAATTCACTGGAAAATGATGAATTTTTTTGCTTCACTTGGTGAAAAGAAACACAAGTGTGAAACCGCTCATATTCTTTGACGAGTTAATTGTTTTTATGCATGGCTGACATAAGACTTTATTGCTGGTTGCTCAAATGAGTATTAAGAAAGACCAAACTGAAAGTTGCAAGTTCAAGTAAACATTCTTGTCTTTTTTGTTTATCTTCTTGTCAAGTCCAATTGATTTGTTTAGCACGTAATAATAGAACAAGTGTTTGGTCAACAATGTATGGGGAGATTATTATTCTAATTCCTCCATATTAAGTTAGTTGTTACATTATCATACCATACCAAAAAAAATCCGATCAAACTAGAACAAACCAAATATATCACCCTCGAAAAGATCACAATCAGATAATAGAATAAAAAACGGATCATTAATCAAGACTCGAGTATTCGGAGGACTCTTCTGACCCAAACAAAAAAATACCAGACTAGATCAGATCAGACCATAAGTATGATACCAAACCAAAACGCCTTATTTGGATGGAATAAACATGTACTCCCTCCGTCCCAAAATATAGTTTTCATTTCCCTTTTTTCACGGTAATTTATGCAAGTAGAATCTAAGAGGGATAGTAAATATTTTTTGTTTATTTAAATAAATGTTGTATAGGAAAAGATAATTTTAGGAGAGAGAATGGAGAATAATCGGTGAAAGCGCATTAATTATAACACTTGGGTTGAATAAACAAAGCAGAAAACAAAATTCAAGAAGCAAATAAATGATGGGACACGATTTTTCTAGACAAATTACGGAAAAATGTGGAACTAAATATGAAAATGAGAACTATATTTTGAGACACCCAAAATGAAAATGGAAACTATATTTTGAGACGGATGGAGTACTTAATTACCTTTCCCACCACCAGCAAAATTTGGGACTCTAATTTGGTAAAAAAGGGTACCCCACTTCTCTACCCTCCTAAAAGCACCAGCAGAGCAAATTAAAGCACCTTCCTTTTCCTCTCCACCCAAAGAAAATATAAAAATTAGGAAATTAAAGACTTTTACACTGTAACACAAACACCACCCTGAAAAAAGAAGGCATCTACCTTCCACAATCCCCATGAAAACTTCCACTCTCTTCCCTCTCAAAGATTCATTCTTTAGAACTCCATAAAACCCACATCATCTATTTTTTTCTCTCCTAAAAATAAAAATTGGTTCTTGATGGGTTATCTCTCTTGCAAAGCTCAATCTTCCATAGAAGTCTCAAATTCTCAAAACCTATCTTCTAACAAACTAAAACAACAAAACCCAGATATAAATTCCCATGAAAAACCTATCAAAATCAAAGAATTTAAGTACAATGATCTTAAATTAGCTACCAATAATTTCTCTGACCAAAAACTTCTTGGCAGAGGAAGTCATGGCCTTGTTTATAAAGCTCTTCTTCCTTCTGGTCGTTTTGTAGCAGTTAAGAAACCCTCTAGAAAGCAACAACCTTCATCTTCTGATGAATTTGACAATGAAATCAACATTTTGTCTAATCTTCAAAGTTCCAGGTTTGTCAATTTAGTGGGTTTTACAAATAATGATGAAATTCCCAGAAATGATAGATTGCTTGTTGTTGAATTTATGTGTAATGGTACTTTATATGATTTTTTGCACAAAAATTCCAAGCCCCCAAATTGGGGTCGTAGGATTAAATTAGCACTTCAAATTGCTAAAGCTGTTGAAACCCTTCATTCACAATTTCCACCTGTGATTCATAGGGATATTAAGTCTGCTAATGTGTTGCTTGATAGAAACTATAATGCTAAATTGGGGGATTTTGGGCTTGCCCTGAGGTGCAATGTGGATGATTTTCGACTCCGGTCTACGCCCCCGGCCGGAACAATTGGGTATTTGGATCCATGTTATGTAACACCAGATAATTTGAGTACTAAAACTGATGTATTTAGTTTTGGCATTTTGTTGTTGGAGATCATAAGTGGAAGAAAAGCTATTGATATTGGGCATTCTCCACCCTCAGTAGTAGATTGGGCTATCCCTTTGGTGAGGAAAGGGAAGCTTTTAGGTATTTATGATCCTAGGATCCCTCCTCCAAAGGATCATATGGTTAGGAAGCAATTAGCTGTAATTGCTGCAAAATGTGTGAGGTCTAATAGAGAGAGAAGGCCGTCGATGAAGGAGATTGTCGAGGCTCTTGATAGGTTGAGCAAGCTCGTACCATTGCATTCATGGAATGGGTTAGCAAACCCGTGCTTGATGGTAGAGAATGTTGGGCAGCCCGTTGAATTGGCAAACGGGAACTTGAGTTCAAGGTTTAGGGGGTTAGAATGTGGGAATTTGGTTGATGTGGATGGTACATTTGCAAAACCGTTGAAGAATCCGAGGAGAGTTTATTCGGATTTGGGCTTTAGGAACAATTTGTTGGATTTGATGGCCGAATCTGAATTGGATTCTGAATATGGAGGAGAGGATGTGATTGAGCATAAACAACACACACCTAGTCACGGGTCAGGTTTAAGAATTCGAAGTGAAAGATATAGTGAAAAGGGCCGGAATTTTTCTCTTGTTCGGTTCAATGGTGGTGTAAGTCTTTCTCAATTGCGAAGAAGTATATTGGACCATAAAAGACCTCAATATGGTCAGTAAGATATGGATGATATGCTTCTTAGCCAAATATAGAGATTCAGAAATCGGATACATCTAACTCGGATGTCATTAATCGACTATCAAGAGTTGCTTGAGTGGAACTCTCAGAGTGTAAGCGTCTATTATTGTATTGGATGTTTTTGTAGATTATTTGCTTTCTTTGTTTTTGTTTCCAACCAGCTGATAATTCGTTCATTGTTTTCTGAGGCAGCCTGTTCATTGAAATGTTGATAGATTTAACTCAATCTATATGGTTGAGCTGTTGTATAGTCTATTACACGCTTTGCTGATTGAAGTATTGAACATTGGCTAGGTGATATAGGTAGGGTGTGACTCTTGTAATCAGTGTATTGTAGCATGAAATTCATCAGTTTATCAATTCTTCCTGTTATCTATAAAAAAAAAGAAAACAGTTTGAACTACTCCTCTGTATATATGCTCAGGCTTGTCTGAACTAGTTGATATGGTAAAATCTGAGACAGATGAACAACTATATGGACAGATCAATGTCCTACAGATCAGTTCATATTACGCGTCACACACTCCAATGATGGTGCGACGTTATGAGTAACCCGTTTATGTTTGTCAATACGGCAATACCCCTATAAATGCATTATTGGTAACTCGACTACAACCTTATTAATTCTTATTAGTTTCTCCATACATGCGTAATTAGTAACCCAATATATGTAAATCGGTACCCAAGTCGCACAATCAACTAATGATATAAGGCGTTACATATAAGAACTTGTAATGATGCATACTTCATAATAACAATAAGCTGCCTATTAAATCTAAAATCTTAATTTTGGATTTGTATTGGTGATTTAGAAAATTCCTGGCCAAATATTGCATTTTGTTAAAGTAGCTAGTTTGCTGCCATATGTTACTTTCTAGACAAGATGAAGTTCCAATCATGAAACAACGCTAGGCTGGCCCATTTTGCAAGTTTGATGCATCATAATCTTTTTTTATTTCTTGTAAATGATTATTGTTTTTCCCTTCATCTAAACTCTACACTTGGATGTAAACTCGTAATTATGGATTAGATAAGAAGATAATTTACTACTCTTATTATGTCTGTAGCAACAAAGCATTATGTGATGAATCAATATTCTACATTTCTACTTCCTCTAATCAAGGCTTTACAGCTCATTGATCTCCTATAGCCATATATGTCACGTGCTTCTCCTTGGAATTGTGTTTTATACTGCTATAATGTTATTTTGGGACTTTGAAGATATATTGTGTGAGGTGCACTCATACAATGGTTATTTTCCTTATGATATTTTTTACCAATATGTTTGTAGTGTGATTTATGTATCTATATATAATGAAATTAATTATCAAGTGAGTTTATCCATCATATAGTGCGCTCACTCATTCAAAGAGTCTCGTTATAGTCATCTTCATACATCTTAAAAGAAAAATAGTCATGGTAAGTCTTGATATTGCAACCTCAAGCTATAACATTAAAGATTGTATATTGATCCAAAAAAGTCCTATATTTCCCTCTTCAAAAGTAAATATTTGATGGCAATATAATATAAGAAAACGAAAAACTAGGATCTAGACATAATTGATATGGTACCAATGATATATATATCATAAATAGTTTTTCATGCAATAATGCTAAGCATTATCTGAGCCTAATATTAGTTTCTACGTGAAAAAGTAAACACTATAAAACAAGTACACAACATATGTCTATTATAAGCATGTTAGTATTTTTGTAATATTTCATATTAAATAGGAGTAAAAACCTAATTAATTGCCAATTGTTGTAGCCTAAAATCTACGGCTCCCTTAACAACACTTGGGCTCATCAGAGCCGTACACGTGTCATCCTATTTAAAATAAAAATAAGGCTTAATCTCTGGGCTATACTCAGTTGGGTAAAAGGATTGAATTTCTGGCCCAATAGTCGAGCCCAAAGAAGTGCCAAATGGCTGAAGGAGAGTGGTTAATAGACATCCCCGGTCATGGTCCGCCACGTGTCATGATCCGATTCTCGGCCAATCAGAGGCCACTATTGTAGGTCAGTTTTTAAGGTTAGCTGTCAACTTGCTATCACTATAAATACCCCTAAAATCAGGAGAAAACACATTCAAGGCAAACAGTGTAAAGTCACTCTGAAAAATTCTCTCTCACTTTCTCTTTCTATCTCTACTTTCTCTCACAACTCCTGATAACTGACTTAAGCATCGGAGGGGGAACCACTACCCAAACCTCCCGGGGTGGGTCCCTTTGTGCGAGTACGGGAGCGAAGCCAAGGCTAAGGATCGAGCTATAATTCGGGCATTGTTGCACAAGTCTCCATCTGAAGAACACTCAAGATACTACTCTACTTGCTCGACAAGGAAGCTAAGCCTACAGCTTACTTGTTGGACAAGTGGACGAAACATTTGGCGCCGTCTGTGGGGAGACGTAACAATGACTGATTGTCAATCATCCAACATTGCTAGAAATCGAAGCCTTCAAGTTAATGTCGAAGATACGGTGGAGCATGAAAGACCACCTCGAGGAAGAGATAGGCCTCCATCCATCGTCCAATGTTCCCTGGACCAAGCCAAAGAACCGGTCATCCAGGTTAATCTAGATCGTCCAGTGGCTCGCCCCTATCCCGGGAGAATGTTTTGAATGATTTCCAGCACCAGGATGGCGGAGGTCGTCCCAGAACAGATCAAAAGCAATATGTTGTTTTTTCATCACAACCCGAGCCAATCGCTAACAATCCACCTCGTCCTAGAGGATGTTCTCAAGTAGATCGTCCGAGTCCTAGTCGACTGCTCGTCGAGAACCCTCTAGAAGGACTGCGAGAGGAAAGCGGCCAGAGGATACCGAACGAGAGAAGAAAGATGGACTGGAATGCGGTGGTGAGGACCCAGGACCATGTCCATCCTAGTGGGCACAGAATGGAAACCGACGCCAGGGAGTATCTAGAGGCAAAGAGGGCTGCGGCTTTGCAACGTTCAGCTACAGGATCTACCCCATACCTGAGAGACCCTCCTTTGAGGTTGTCGTCCAGAGGGGAAGGCCGAAGCTTAAGCCACTCTCTTGTCCATCCACGACAGGAGAAGACCGTGGCTCAGCCCATGGTTTATAGGCGTCAAAACCAGCCAACACTTCATCCAATCCCGTAATGAAAGAGTATCGCAAGGAGTTCATACCCATTGAGGGACAGTGGGAGCCCTCCGGATCAACCGGCCTACCCCATTCTCGGCCAGGATCATGGAGGCGCCCCCTTCCCAAAGATGTACGTCCAAGGAGTGGACGATGCTACTTGGTGTAAGAATTTCCCAGCTACCTTGAAGGGAGTAGCCCGTAAGTGGTTCAATAATCTTCCCCCAATTCCGTCAACAATTTTATCGAACTCGGTTTCTTATTCACTAGTCATTTTGTTGCCAACAAACAAGAACAAAAGACAAGCATGCACCTAGGCAAGGTCGTCCAAGGACCTAAGGAGGCCCTTAGGAGTTTTGTTAAGAGATTTAACCTAGAAGCACTTCAGATCCAAGATCTTAATGCTGGGGTAGCCTTTGACGCCTTCATCAGGGGTCTAAGGCCGGGAAGTTTCAAGTTTGATCTTGTTAAGAAGAAAATATCCACTCTTCTTGAGGCTTTGAGAGAGGCGGAAGCGTTTATCCACGCTACCGAAGTGTGTGTTTGAAGCAAAACATCCCGAGTCCAAGAAGCTCAAGAGGTTGCTCACCCAAAGAAGAGCAACCCCAAAAAGGCCGAGACCTGGGCTATAGGCTGCGACCACCACTTCGTCCGAAGGAAGAGAAAGTTGGCGAGCCATCCTCATCCAATCCTATTGAGTTTAACAAAGACCAATATTCCATTCTCATGGAGATCAAGGATCAATATGAGTTGAAGGCCCCAAATGAGATGAAAACACCTTATAGAAATAGGGATAAGAGCAAATCTTGTCACTTCCACAAGGATTGTGGTCATGAGACTAATGAATGTAAGCACCTCAAGAGAGCTTTGGAAGAGTTAGCCCGAAAAGGAAAGATGAATTCCTACATGCCGCAAGGGGAAGGAAGTTCTCAAGGAGAGATGATTGGCATAACAAGAAGAAAGAGAGTGCAAGCACGAGACGAAGATGTTGTTCTCGTAATCTCGGGTGGTTTTTCATTGGGGGACCAACTAATCGAGGGCACAAAAACTACCTTAGGGAGCTCGGCCAAGTTTTGTTAGGCGATCGGACGAAGGCCGAGCCCTTCCCAAGGGTGGTAGTTAGTGAGCAAGATCGGGGTAGGTGAGGACTCCCCATGATGACCCCTTGGTCGTAGAAATGAAAATAGCAAACTTGAGAGTGAGAAGAATCCTGATCGACACCGGAAGTTCGACGGACATCATTAGTGCTGATTGTTTGTCCAGGTTGAGGTTTGACGAACGGAACTTGGTCCCCGTCCACCATCCCATCATTGGGTTTGGGGGAGGAGTCATCCACCCCATGGGAACGGTCACGTTGCCCGTCCGAGTTGGTGAGAAGGAAGCCTCAAGAACTCTGTTTATCAAGTTCTTGGTGGTCCGAGATTTGACGGCTTACAATGTCATTCTTGGACGACCAACCCCGAATCATGTCAAAGCCGTGATAGTAACTCACCCGATGTTGATGAAGTATGAGTGTGATGACGGCAAGATTGGCTCCTTGTATGGAGACCAACAGGCGGCTAGGGAATGTTACTTAACCACTCTGAAACCATCATCATGGAAAACTGATAAGCAAGACCAGACGCAAGTTGCTGGCGAACGGAAAACGTCTGGAAGAGAGAAAGACCAGACGAAGGTTCATAACGAAAGGAGAACGTCTGGGGCAGAGAAAGAACAGACGAAGATGGCCAGCGAGAGGAAAACGTCTGGATTAAAGCTGACCATTGAGAGCCCTCAGACGCCTCTTGCTCCCTCAAGGAAGGCGTCGAACATCTCCCCAAAGAAGAAGAGGAAATATGAAATCATCAAGGAAGAACCCTCCTCGTGCGAAGAAGTTATGGCCATAATGGGACTATCGGTAGAACGTCCGAGCCGGTAGAAGCCCCCGAAGAAGTATGTCCGGATGAAGCTCGTCCCGAAAGGACCCTCAAAGTTGGATCTTCGCTCGATCCTGGTTTGAAGGGTCGTCTAGTCCACTTGTTGAAAGAGTTTCAAGATGTGTTTGCCTATTGCGTCGAAGAGATGCCGGGAATTGATCCGGAAGTAGCCGTCCACCGTTTGAATGTCGACCCAAATTTGAAACCGGTTCGTCGAAGAAGAGACATTTGGGACCGGCTAGAAACCAGAGCCGTAGACCAAGAAGTCCACAAGTTGTTGGAATCCAAGTTCATCAAAGCAACTTACTATCCGGACTGGATAGCAAATGTGGTTATGGTGCCGAAGCCCAATGGCAGTTGGAGAATGTGTGTGGACTACACGGACCTCAACAAGGCATGTCCTAAGGACGCTTTCCCTTTGCCTAAGTTGGATCATCTAGTAGACTCCACGGCCGGCCATGCTTTGCCGAGCTTCATGGACGCCTATTCGGGTTTTCATCAAATCCCCATGTGGCAGAGGATCGGGACAAAACGTCCTTCATTACGAAAAAGGGCCATACGGCTAGCCGAGGATGCCATTCGGCCGCGTAATGCTCGGCCACTTTTCAAAGATTGATCAATGATGTTTTTCACCACAGTTAGGACGAAATATGGAGGCATATATTGACGATATGATAGTCAAGAGCCGTCAAGAAGAAAGTCATGTAGATGATTTGAGAGAAACTTTTGAAACTCTCGGGAAATACAAGTCAAGCCGAATCCACAAATGTGTCTTTGGGGTTTTGTCGAGGCAAGTTTTTAGGTTTCTTGGTGGATCGAGGGGAATAGAAGCCAACCCCTGAAAAGATTCAAGCCGTTGTAGACATGAAGTCTCCTTCGAAGGTAAAAGAGGTGCGAGGCCGACGGGATGTTTGGGCGCCCTTGGACGATTTTTGTCTAAGTCGGGTGACAAGTGCCATCATTTTTTTGCCACGATCAAGAAAAAAGCCAAGTTTGAATGGACGGCGAGAGGCGGAAACGGCCCTTCAAGCAGGTCAAAGATCATCTTCAACAAATGCCTAGGTTGGTCGATCCCGCAGAGGGGGAAAAATTGTTTGTATACTTGGTCGTATCCGCTCAGCGGTGAGTGCCGTCTGTTGGCCGAAAGAGAATCCGTCCCGATTCCAATATACTTCGTGAGTCACGTGCTCAAGGACGCGGAAAACCGGTATACTAATGTTGAAAAGTTTGGATTGGCCCTCGTCATGGCCAGCAGAAAGCTAAGGCCCTACTTTTTGGCGCACGATATACTCGTCTATCTTGATCGGCCTTTGAAGCAAGTTCTGCGAAGATGGAAGGCTGCTTGGGCGAATGTAAAAATGGGCGGTTGAGCTCAACATGTTTGATATATCATTCGAACCAAGGAAGGCCATTAAGGGCAAGCCTTGGGCGATTTTATAGTTGAGCTTACTCGGCCAACCATAAAGCAAATATCTCGATCCACTAAAGGAAGGAAGCATTGGACGCTCATGGTTGATGGATCGTCCACCGTCAATGGGAGTGGAGCGGGGATCATTTGTCAATCTCTCGAAGGGGACAAATTTGAATATGCATTAAGGTTCCAATTCAAAGCGTCCAATAACGAAGCCGAATATGAAGCACTCTTGGGCCGGAATCAAAATGTGCAAGGCGGTCTGGAGCCGTAGAAATTGAGGCGAAATCGGACTCTCTCCTAGTTGTCGGCCAGGTCAACGGGGATTTTGAATGCAAAGAAGCATCAATGAGCAAATATATGCGGCGATCAAGGATGAGATTGAGCCACTAAAACGATTTGTTCTCAACCAAATACCAAGGTCGAGAAAATCATCAAGCCGACGCTCTCTCAAAGTTGGCCGGCTCGGCCGAGGGTGATGTACCAAGAACAGATTTTGGGAAGTCAAACCCAAAAAGAGCATCGACCAAGAGGAGGTTATGTTTCTCGGCCGAGGGAATGTCCGGATGGAGCCGATCATTGAATACAAGAAGACGGGGCGATTGCCTTCGGATCCTCGTAGAGGCCAAGTATGTGAAGGCTGGAGACAAGTGGTTTGAACTATGGGACGAGACACTTTACAAGAAGTCATTCAACCGGCCTCTACTCAAGTGCGTCACCAGAGAAGACGGTTTGGGGGTCCCGAAAGAGCTCCATGAGGGATCATGTGCATCGCACATTGGGGGAAAGAGCCTTAGGCGAGAAGGCTTTAAGGACGGGGTACTACTGGCCTACCTTAAAGGAGGATGCTATAGGCTATGCAAAGAAATGTGACAGGTTGTCGAAGCATGGGAATGTGCATCATAAGCCGTCCAACTATTTGACCCCCATCTTGTTCCCCCGCCTTTTGCCAAATGGGGCATGGATATCCTAGGACCTTTCCACCGTGGCCGCCGGGCAAAAGAAGTTTGTGATTGTAGCAATGGACTATTTCACTAAATGGATAGAAGGCTGAAGCCATGCGAGGAATAACAACAAACGACGTCAAGGGCTTCATTTGGAAGAACATTATAACTCGATTTGGCATGCCTCGATCAATCGTCTTTGATAATGGTCCACAGTTCGAAACGCCTAAGCCGAAAGACTGGCCGTCGAAAAGAGAAATCAAAGCTCACTTTGCGCGATCGCCCACCCACAAGCTAATGGGCAAGTCGAGTCCTTCAACAAGATTCTATCAAATGGAATCAAGAAGAAGTTGGACAATGCCAAAGGGCAATGGGTTGAAGAACTGCAATTGGTATTATGGTCCATTAGAACAACTGCTAAGAATTCTACAGGCGAGACGCCTTTCATGCTAGTCTATGGTACTGAAGCCGTCTTGCCCATTGAGATCGAGGAGCCCACCCTACGAGTCATGTTATACACAGAGGAAGCCAACTGGGCCGCATTGCGTACGGCCTTGGACCAAGTCCCAGAAGTCAGGGGCAATGCCTTGCTAAGAATGCAATTATATAAACTGCGTATGGCTCGGGAGTTTAACAAAAGAGTTGTTAGACGACCGCTAAAGGGGGGGGATCTTGTTCTGAGAAAGATGGAAGCAGTTGGACGAGCTAAAGAGTTTGGAAAACTTACACCAAATTGGGAAGGACCTTATCTGATTGTCCAAGAGATACACAGTGGGACTTTTCGTCTGCAAGGTCTAGATGGAAGATCTATTCAGCGTACCTGGAATTCAGACAACTTAAAGAAGTACCACGTCTAGCTCAGATCCTCGTCAGATATAAGTAGGGTACTTTGTAGTTACTCCAAAGTGCCACGGCACATATTAGTAAGAAAAGAATTGTATACATGCATCTTGGCTTTCAGCCAAGCAAAATCCATATAATACAATTCCTACTATCTTATCTTTTTGTTTATTTTCACCAAGTTGCTTCACTTTGGGGCATTAAAATCAGTTACTCGTCTAAAAGTGACAATAACTTGGACAAAAAAATACAAACAAAAGCAGAACGTCAGAATTGCTAGCATTTACGCCGAACATCACTCCCTCAAAGAGACCGGCCAATAATGCATATATGGCCGTCAAATTGACAAAACCTCTAGTAAGAAGTAACGTCAATAGTCTCGAGAGAAAGGCGGCTTGAAATAAGCCCTTAGTAAAGGATGCTTACTTTCAAAAATACGGACGGCTAGGTAGTCCGGACCCTAGTAAGGGATCGCTACTTAATGACGAGTGTTGCTCCCTCAAGGAAGCCGGCTAAAACATTATGTGAACATGTATCTAACGCTCGCCCATCAACTTCGGCGAGGCTCGGCCAAGTTCGGCCGCTTCTCCTTCTTAGACTTTAGCTCCTTTCGATATTTGATTGAGCTAAGCCCAAGAACGGGGGATTACGAGAAGTATATAGGACGAGCTATTGATCGAAGGTCGTCCAAAAACCCGGATGGCCCCCAGACGAAGGTGGCCCCGGGAAGGTGGCCGTCCAAGTATGGACGTTCTCCTTCATTGGGTAATCCTCGTCCACAAAGGGAGGCCAATTCCGGGCGAAGATGGCCCCCAAGAAGGTGATCGTCCAAGTATGGACGCTCTCCTTTATTAGGTAATCCTCGTCCAAAAAGGGAGGCCAATTCCGGGCGAGGATGGCCCCAAGAAGGTGATCGTCCATAATTGGACGATCTCCTACATCGGGTGACCCTCGTCCAAAATTGGAGGCAAATTCCGGACGAAGATGGCCCCAAGAAGGTGATCGTCCAAGTATAGACGTTCTCCTTCAATGGTTACCCTCGTCCAAAAATTTGTAATCGTTCAATTCTAGGATGGCAATCTTGTCGTTTTTCTGTTTAGCAAGCCGTCCAGACGAACCTTTTTTGGTTCTTGGATGCATATGCAGTTATCAAAGACTCATATTGTAGACCGTCCAATTTTTCAGGACGAGTCACATTTTTACTTTAGATTAAATTTTGTAAATTTTCATGAAAAGCAGATCGTCCGATGATTTAGGACGAAGGTGCTATTATACTTGGTCAAAATTAGTGTTCGAAAGATAAAAGGCGGGGAATTGACAAAAATATTCTTTCATATATGATTTGTGAAGAATTACAAAGTAGGAGCTGAAGAGTTACAAAGAAGCATGAAAATAAACCTAAGCTTAGGCTTCGTCTTCAGAATGGGTCTCTTGGTCGTCTTTAGGGGTCTCCACCTCGGCGCGCGGCTTCGTCGTCGACTCTTCAAACTCCGGAGGTTCCTCGGCGCATACCATAGCCCGATGAACGCTCTCTTGATACTCCAGACGACGAACGAAGCTGGGGACCTCAGTTTCCTCAGCCAGCATCCCAAAGGCTTTGACGGCCCGGTCCTTGGTCGTATTGACGACTTGTTTCAACCCTTCCTTGGCATCGTCGAAGGACTTGGCCGCCTCCCTTTCCCGCACGGGCGGTCCTTGCCCTTAGGAGAATGTTCTCTCTTCTCGGCTCGGCGGCGGCAATAAGAGCGACATCCCTTTCGCCTTTCAACTCATCGAGAGAGCGTCTATGATCATCCTTAGACGATCTCGCTCGGCATATAGCTGGTTGATTTTAACAAGATGATTCTTGTTCTCGAGACTCAGGAGTGCCGATCTCTTCTCCAAAGCCTCCGGGGATTGACGATGGAGAGTGTTAGCCATCTCAATATCATGGATGGCCTTGTCGCCCTTGTAGTCGCCAAATGGACGAGCCGTTTATTCTCTTTTCTAAGCTCCCGCGCCCAATCTTCGATTAGCATGCCTGCGAGCCGGAAGTCGGGGCAAGGAAAACAAGGCAAGTTGTTAGGCGATTTGCAAAGCAAAAATTTATACAAGTATAAAACAAGGCGGTCATAAAGCAATACCTCGCGGCAAGGCGAGACATGTAGCCCACATGCCGGCGGACGCTTCCCTTAATCCCTTGATGTAGGATTCGGGAAAGCATTTGAAGAGCTCTGCTTCAGCCGCTCTTTCTCCGGCCTTGACATTTTGGCAAAGGCGGGAGAAGACTCCTCGTCCGAATCGGCAGTGGGAGGAGTTGGGGGAATAGCAGGGCCTTTGCCCTTATCTGAAAGAGGGGGAGAGTCAGTTATCTTGATAGGGAAGACGATGGCTTGTCTATTGGACGGACTCATGGACCGTCCACCGACCCGCATCGTCCTAACTATGTTGGGGTAATACGACTCACCAGACGAAATCGATGCCGTCCTAACAGCTAGGGGCATCTGTGGCACTAGCTTTGCCATCGAGCCGCCGAACCCGGGATAGCTCTCGGCAGCGAGCATCGGCTCCGGCGCAACCAAAGCCAAGCGGGGCTACCGGGTTGACCTCGCGGAGTCGGCCGGCAAAACACCGAGCGGCACACTGCGTGTGCATCCCTTACCTCCTCGGCCGATCCGGCGATTGACGGCTCTCTTTTAAGAGTCTTCGCTTGTGGGGGAGGCATGCTTTTCTCCCCACTCTCGGCAGCAGGAGCCGACTTATCCGCTCTCTTCCTTGTAAAGCCCTTGGGCTTCTTCGCTGAAGGCTGGTCAGCGGCTGCAGTAGGCCTCTTCCTGGACGAGGACGACTTCCCAGGTGGAAGCTTGTTTGTAGGAGCATTTTTCTGCAAAAAGTTAAGGCATCAGACTGATCGTCCACAAAAAAGAAATAACTACTATTGTAAAAATGCAGACGAGAATGGTCCCAAGAAGGTGACCGGTCCAAATATGGACGTTCTTCTATGGCCGACCCTCGCCAAAAAATTGGATGCAAGAATCCAGGGCGAGTACGGTCCCAAAGAGGTAACCGTCCAAGTCTGGACGATCTCTTCCCTTAGTTGTTCTTCGTCCAAGATTTGGGGCAAAACTCTTGGACGAGCATGACCCCAAGAAGGTGAACGTCCAAGTTTGGACGTTCTCCTTCTTGAGATGACCCTCGTCCAAGAATTGGTACACCATTCTTGGACGAGCATGGTACTAAAAGACGTGACCTCGTCCAAGAATTGAATACCAAATCTTGGGCCGAGCATGGTCCCAAGGGAGGTGACCGTCCAAGTTTGGACGTTCTCCTTCTTGGGGCGACCTGGTCCCAAGATTTGAAAAACAATTCTTGGACGAGCATAGTCCCAAAGAGGTGACCGTCCAAGTTTGGACGTTCTCCTTCTTGGGATGACTCTCGTCCAAGAATTGGGAACCGGGTTCTAGGGCGAGCATGGAGACAGAGAGCCGGGTCGTCCAAGTACGGACGATCTCCTTCTTTGGGTGATTCTCGTCCAAGAATTGGACACCAATTCTTGGACGAGCGTGGGCCCAAGGAGCTGACCGTCCAAGTTTGGACGTTCTCCTTCTTGGAGTGACCCACGTCCAAGAATTGGATACCAATTCAAAAAAAAAAAAAAAAAAAAAAAAAAAAAGGAAATTACCACTTTTTCCGCTCTTTTTTTGGCGCCGCTCTTTGCATACTCCTTCCACAAATTATACGTGAATTGGGACATGCTGATTTCTCCCGTCCAAGATGGTTCGAGGCGTTGTCCGGCCGAGTCCGAAAATACAAAAGAAAAAGTATATGTGTTCGTCATATGAGTTATGGACGAAGAGTTTTACTTGGATGATTTTAAAAATACCTTTATCCTCGGCCAACCGCAAGCCGGCAACGACCAAGAAGTCGTCTTGGTAAAACATTTCCTTAAAGGGTATCCGGTTAGACGGTCCCTTAAAAGATCGTTGGCCGGGATGAGTACTCCTTCACTGCGAAGTACTCTACCACCTCCTCGTCAAATTCGTCCTCCGGCTCCAGCCAAGACCGCTTCCGTCCGGTATTTGTGACGGATCTATTATAATATCCGTAGCTCTACGTGACATAGTCGCTGGATGCCCGTAAAAAGATGAAGTCGGCTTTCCAATCGTGCATCTTTGACGATTTCCCCAAGCTGTCATGAAGCACGGACGGTTAGCGATCTTGAGCCATGCTCCGTCCATAGCCCCAGTACCTTGGACGCATAATGGATATGGGTAAAGGCTTGAAGGGAAAGGGCTAGGCCGCGTAGCTCGCAGACGGCAATAAACGTCGAAGATGTTGTGCCAAGCGTTCGGTGCCCGGTGGTTATGGCCGATGTGGTAGTCTTTGCAGCACTTGTTCTATGAAGTCGTGAAGAGGAAACCTCGATCCAAAGATCTAAGGCTAGTTTATAAACGGCGAAATGGCTCCTGGGGAGCACTCGGGATCGTCGCATCGTTATTAGGAATGACAAAGGAGAAGCCCGGCATGGGCATGAAAGACGACAAGAAATTAGGGTCCGGTCCTAGTTTCTCTAACCACTTACGGTTAACTAAAATGAAGCCGGGGTCGAAAAGGGGACCTAAACGCTTTCTAATCTCGACGAGGTGGTAGAGGCCTCGTCGATTCTTCGGCGGCCTCGGGATCGCTACCATTATTACCCTCGCCGATCTCCTCCGTATCGGCGTCCCGCCGTAAGTCTTGGTTTCGGTTTTTATTTCGAAGTCTCCGCCTCATGGTCAAAGGAGGCTCGTCCAAAGACCGAGCACTTTGGACCTCTCTTGCCTCATCTGGCACTCGTCCGATCGATTCCTCCATATCCGAGCTGTTTGATGGAATTATTGCTTTTCGTCTTAGACGGGCCGTTTGCTTGACGCGCGCGCATTACCACACGAGGTAAAGACTGGGTCGTCCGACTTTCTCGGTCAAAACTATGAAAGAATATGTACTCGGCCGAGAAGAGGCCCAACTCTAGAATGTGCCGAAGAAGAAGTATCGGTTCTAGGGTCAAGACAAGCTCTTGGTCGGCTAGGATTATTTGACGAAGATGATTCCATTTTATTGATTTTCTAAGAAAAAATAAAGAATAAAGAAGAATAAAAGGATCAAAGAAACGATACACGCTAAGAACGTCCGGGAAATTCGGTGAAGGATCTTGAAGGCGGACGATCTCTCTCTCTCTCTAGAAAATTGCGAGCCTCTCTCTCTAGAAAAATTTGTTCGAGGTGGTAAATGATTGAATGTTTTCACACCAAGGATATTTATAGAGGAATAAGAAACTTCTTGGCCAGGTCAAGAATGACCGAAAAAGGAGTCCCCGGTCTAATATGACCGGTATAGCACAAGAAAGGGCGCGTCATTTCCTTCATTTTGAAAATACTACCTTACGTATAACGGGCCGTAACCGTCGACGGGCCAACAAAAAGTTACCTTGGGTAACAGGGCATTAACCGTCAGACGGGCCAACAGTGAAAGCCCTTTTAGGGGCAAATGTTGTAGCCTAAAATCTACGGCTCCCTTAACAACACTTGGGCTCATCGGAGCCGTACACGTGTCATCCTATTTAAAATAAAAATAAGGCTTAATCTCTCGGGCTATACTCGGTTGGGTAAAAGGATTGAATTTCGGCCCAATAGTCGAGCCCAGCGGTGCCAAATGGTGAAGGAGAGTGGTTAATAGACATCCCCGGTCATGGTGCCACGTGTCATGATCCGATTCCTCGGCCAATCGAGGCCACTATTGTAGGTCGGTTTTTAAGGTTAGTGATCAACTTGCTATCACTATAAATACCCCTAAAATCAGGAGAAAACACATTCAAGGCAAACAGTGTAAAGTCACTCTGAAAAATTCTCTCTCACTTTCTCTTTCTATCTCTACTTTCTCTCACAACTCCTGATAACTGACTTAAGCATCGGAGGGGGAACCACTACCCAAACCTCCAGGGTGGGTCCCTTTGTGCAGGTACGGGAGCAAAGCCAAGGCTAAGGATCGAGCTATAATTCAGGCATTGTTGCACAAGTCTCCATCTGAAGAACACTCAAGATACTACTCTACTTGCTCAACAAGGAAGCTAAGCCTACAGCTTACTTGTTGGACAAGTGGACGAAACACCAATAGTAGAAAATACAATGCATAGCTACTAATAATAATATTATCTAAAAAGAAAAGGAATCTTTTTATTTTTTGGTTATTAACTTCACCTCGAAAAAAAGAATCAATAAACTTTTTTTCTCGATTTCACAAAAAATAACTAAAATAAAATAAAGGTGACTTAAATAAAAGGATCCAAGTTAGTCAATCAATTTATCCAATAACTTCTATTGGAAAGCTAAGCCTATTATTCTTTCTCGATGTATTAAACATTTAAACGCAATCATGTAGAGAAAGTGCTACAATTAGAAGGCACAACTTTTGCATGATTGATGGAATAAAAGATTTTACATTGTGTAAAAATTAACAAGAAGAAGTCAAAAAGCACTCAATTTGATCTTCTTTCTCCTACAGGGTAGTTAGCTTTTTGTCTGAACTTGGAATGGCTTTTTCCTTGTTAAACTCTTCTTGGTAATAAAGAATTAAAGGCTAAAGCTACTCTTACTTTGTCTAATATGTTGCTCCATTCCAAAATTTTCAAATCTTTGACAAATTAATGGATAATATGAACTGTACAGAATTGTTAATATTTGCTTAGCTTAGGTTTTAGATGTCATGTCACGAGATAGGGATGCTTTTCATATTAAAATCAAGATCCTCATGCAAAATGTTTATTTATGCCAACTACTCATCTTTAGTTTAAGCTTCATCCTCTGATTTCCTTTCTACTATTACAATTTGGTAATTTGTACTCTCTTAAATAATCTAATTTAGTAAGAGGTTGTTTGATTGACATACAAATTCATGGGAAGTGGAACTTTCTAAGAAGTAAGATAAATTGAAGTTATTTGGTTGACAAAAATGTAGAAAGTTGTACTTTCTAAGAAGTTCTACTTCCCACAAAATGGAGGAAGTTACTTACCTGGGTCCCTACTCCCTCTAACATGGGAAGTTCTTCTTCCCATGATCAACCAAACAAATTTTACCACTTCCTAGGAAATGAAACTTCAAAGGAAATGTTATTTCCTAGGAAATGCTAATCCCTACATGCAACAAACAAGCCCTAAGTTTTCTTCATTTAAATGCTACATCACTGCACTTGATGTTTGTTTTAAGATAAAACTTAGTTGATCCATTGGGTAGATTACCCATTACTAATAGAATTTAATGTAAGGTGGAATCCAACTCAACATTAACAACAATTGTTTTTTTTAGTGATGTATTAGTTGAGTAATCTATACCCAATGGGTAGATTTGGGGACGGTACCCAAAAAAACAAAGTAAAAAGTTAAAGCGACGTGTTATTCACATTAAAAGATCGAGGGTTAATTTAAAGGACAATATATCTTTTTTAGTTCCTCGAGGTTTTAAGATCAAATCTCGCCTTGGACTTGTTGAGATTAGAAATACAGAGATACTCTTTATCTTCTTAACATATTGAAGTTTCTCCTTACCATGAAGATAGTATCTTTGCTAGCAACACACGCTAGGCTTTGTGATCCCTCGACTGAAGAGTAGTTTAAGTTTAATCTGATTGGATCCTTTTTCCCTTCAACAATTAGAATTTTAAGTTTCTTCCGATTTTTAGGTTGGATTCAAAATTACCACCTAGATAAAGCATATAGGATAAAGACACAAACTTTCAAATACTATTGATATGATTGTCCAAAGTTCCAAATGGAGCAAAAGTTAGCTCTTTTGACCTTTTACTATTAACTCTTGAAATATGAGGATATGAGTGTGTGTTTATTTCTTTTATGTTCTAAAAGCCAAAAGGTGTGGGAAAAAGCTAAGCCTATGACAAGAAATTTCATAGAGAATGTCCCCTCATGAAGTTTTGAGTTTGTTTAATCGTCTAATTAGTTTATATTTTGTTGATGTAAATCAACGATTAAGTGTGGTGATGTAGACGAGATTCGATCTCGCTTGAGTATCCCTCACACAAGATTTTATCAACTAAGTTAGACAGATTCTCTCCGACTAGTTTTTCCAATGAGTATAACATCACTGGAAATGATACATTTACCCGTGACCTACTAGAAATCTATACTAATATATTAAAAGGTGTTCTTAAGCAAGTTTATGCGCCACATGACACTCTCCGGCCTTTAGTTGTTTCATTCCATGTCATCATTATACACAAAAAAAATAGAAACATGCTCCATACAAGATTCGACCACGTAACCTCAAGATAATATACTAAGGGCCCGTTCGTTATCGTTTTTTTGTTCTCGATTTTTTGAAAACTAAAAACCAAAAACGAAAACCGAGAAAAAGTGGTTTTCACTTTTTAGTTGTCAGTTTTCAAAATCATCATGTTCCCAATAAACTTGACTAATTTTTTATTCATCGTAGGACATATATCATATGACTTTGAAAATCAAAAAACCAAAAAACAGAAAACCACAATAATCGGGAACGGGCCCTAAAGTTTTAATAACCCGGGGCGTCGCCCGGGACTAAAAACTAGTGCATAATTAAAAACAGCTCGATTTACTCATTAATAATTAGTTTATGAGAATGCATACGCCACAAACTGTGTGTAGCAACGACATTGCATTTTATTTCCTTTCTTATAAAATAGAGATTATAGTATAGATGGCTCTCTAAACAACCCCTTAGAAAAAAGACGACAAAATATAGTTGAAACATCATTCTAAAAGTGATCCTGATTATTAAAAATAAAGAGGCAATCCATTTTAATTTTATACCTATCTGTTCCATTTCGATCTTTCAGTTTTTTCTTCTTATTTTACAAACCAAAGTGCACGTATTTGACCATTATGATGTTAGTTCCATATTTCGTAAAATTTACTTATGAGTGGAATAAGTTCATACTACGTTCAACATAAAATTCAACACAGCACAAAAAATCTTGAGTCTGACTTTATAATTTATATGTTTTGGTTTTCAGGTATTTAACGCTTCTTTTTTTCGATTTATTGTTTTATGACAACAACAATTTTGTTGAAGAATGCAACAAGCCAACAACCCTAAAGCCAACAAGCTATCAAATTATAACTTTTTTATATTTTTTACGTGTGCAGACAACTAAATATATTAATGATTAAAGAAGAGCGTTGGGTTACGTGAAAAATTAAACGTTTCATTTAAAACAGAACGGAGGAAGTATAAGGCAATGATTGAGAAGTTTGGTGTCCACTTGAAATACTTCCTCCGTTTCAAATTACTCGCTACACTTTCCATATAGGGAAGTTTCATATTACTTGCTACACTTCCTTTTTGGGCAATAAACTCTCTCTATCTCTCTCCTCTCACATGGGTCTCTTTTCTTTTTACTATCTATCTCTCTCTTCTCCAAAAATTGCCTAGGAGTCCGTGAATTGAGAAGTGTAGCAAGTAAAATGAAACGGAGGAAGTACCTTAAATGTCCTTTATTTTTAAAAAGTTTTTTACAATTTGATGTTAATGTACTACAACTATTGTACATCTTTTTATAACTTGAAGCACATATTGCGTGTATTTGAATCTAGTTATCTAAATCAGAATTAGGTGGCAAAGCTGAGCCCAAATCGAAATGGGGTCCACTTTACATTAACATTATGCCCCGATTGCGATTTCTCAATAAAAAAATCTGAAATTTGCTGTGATGAGAGGCCCAACACAAATACGATTGTTGACCCATTTAATGTAGTAATACACCCAAATCATGTAGGTGAATTCGGCGCACGTGATTCTTGCGACCTCCTTGCACAGTTGCACTTATACGAATTACTTTACAAGTTTATATGGTACATCCATCACTTCAAATGAGCATCCTATCAGAGGGAAAAAAAAAAAAGTAAAACACTTCAAATGAGCTATAAATTAGTTTAGATTATATGTGAAGGAATATGTCCTTAGACATTCCGGCAATTACTAAATATAAATAGGAATGTTATTATGAAGATAATAAAGTTAATTATTTTAGTAATCGTATTTACTTGCTAGAGAATAAATATGATTAATAGGACAATATTGATTGGGCTATAACTAAAATAGATTAATCCTATGGCGTCACACTCAGAAGACAAGTTGACAAAGCAATCCAAATCCATTTAGGATTAGGATTGGGCCGGTCCAAAGGAGAATAGGAGGAGAATTAGTTCTCCTAACTAACCTATGACTCTTCTATTATATATAGGATATAATATTAGGGTTTAGGAGATCAATCCATTAGTCAGTTTCTTTTCACTAGAGAGAGAAAGAGAAACCCTAAATCTATTCTCCATAAACCGGCGCCTATACCACCAAAAGCAAGGGATCTTTTCTCTTCCGTTCTAGCAGACGTTGGTGTTCAACCTGTGCTCGTGGACTCGATTAGAGGAGCAACACTTGGGGGCTCTCGGATCTTCAAAGCTTGCATACAACAGGGAAATCACGCTACAAAGGTTTGATATTTAATCCCTATTGAATGATTCATATGTTTGATTATGTCTCACGATCCTATGATAGATGTTAGGAAATTGTTTCCCGAAATTCCGCTATATGCATCTATATATTCCTACAAGTGGTATCGGAAGCCGCCTAATTCATAATATTCATATGATCATATAATTGTATGCAAAGTTATTATTTTTATTCAATTAAGGGAGGATTTATTTATGGCTTGAATTTGCATAATTGATATTTGATATTAATTGATTGGAAATTGTAAATAATTGATTTAATTGTGATTTATGCTCAAATATTTTTATAAAGTTCCGAATTTTTGATATTATGGACGAAATAAATTGGTTATTTCACTCTAAAATTTTCGGATTTTTATAAATACTTTTGTTAGATTTAAAATTATTTATGTTTAATTCGATTAATCATTGAAATAATTTGTTAACAATTAAAGATTTGATTTTTAATTTGTTAAATAAATCTAATGCTCATCACCCACATAGATCTAAAATATTATGATAGCTGGAAATAATTTTCGGATTTTTTCCATAAATTTTTGAAATTTAATCATATTATTAATGAATTATGGTTAAATTTTAAGTTTAATTTGATTATTCATAAAATTTAAGGATAACAATTAAAATATTTGATTTTATTTGTTATGATAATTCAGTAGATCATCCTAATAATTATTTTCGGATTTTTCGGATATTAATTGTTAATTTTCTGATTTTTTTGGATATAATTTGATTTTACCCTAAATTTGAATTCTTGTTGGATTTAATGTTAATAAAGATTATACATTGAAATCTAATCTCAACAATTCTAAAAATTTGTTTAAGATTTGTTGTTTGATTCAAAATTTCTGCCATAATTTTCGGATTATTAAATCCTAAATCTTTAAACAAATTGTTTGTTAAAGATTAAATGGAAATTTTGTAATTGTTACAAATAATTAAAGAAGAAGCCAACCATGGCTGGGTGGCCCACCGGTGATGGTGGAGCCACGGTGGCTGACGGAGGGGTACCGAAATAGGGCAGGGCGGGGGCGGCACAAGTGGGGAAGGATCGGCGGCGCACGTGCGACGTGCGCGGCCCCTCACTCCTCTCGCAAGGCTGCTGGTGCTTGGTGGTTGTTCTCCAGCCGGCGAGTGCTAGCAGGCCGGTTTGGCCGGCGGTTTCTGGCGCCATTACCGGAGCCCAGGTGGCAAGTGGTGCCGACTGCCGTGGCCCGTGGGAGTGTGTGCTGGTGGCTGGTGTTTCCAGCGTGGTGAGTTTCATGGTTCTTGCGTGAGTTTCGCAGGCAGCTATTCTTGGCTGTTGACTGGCAGCCTTGTGCTGCTGGTCAACGGTCAAGAAGTCAATGTTGAATTTATAAAAAAAAAAAAAAAAAAATTTGTTTTAAGGAAAATCTGATTTTCTAAACTTGAGCATAAATCCAAAAGTTTCCTAGTTATGCAAATGTATGAATAATAATGATTATTGCCATGTTTAAATAAGTAATTGAATGAAAATAATAAAGTTTCCTAAATAATTTATAGCTTAAATTTGTTAAGTTTTATAATTATTATGGAAAGTTTTATTTGCTTAATAATTGTTAATAAGTAAATCGTTTGTGTTTATTGTATTTGATATTATAAATGCGTGGATGTTTAATGTAATATGTATGATATTATATTTTGCATGTTATGACTAGTATGGCCCAAATTAGGATAGTAATTACGATCTGCGAATCGTTAAATTTGAATGTAAAATTAAATACGATCTGCGAATCGTTTGTATTTTTGTAACTTTAAATTTTAGTTATTTATTTAATTCAAATTATGTAATCAAGCATGAGGATCCAAGGAGTTTCAAGGATGGTGATCCATGGAGATTCAAGGGAGGATTCATGAAGATTAGTTATTTTCCTAAGTATAGGGGCCATACTAGATCATTTAATTATTGCTTTTATAATTCTCTTGCATTTATTTTGTTTAAATGCTTGCTTCTAAGTTTGTTTTGTGGTTAATTGATTCATGTGTTCACTATTAATTGACCATATTAGTAAACTTAGGTCCCCAAAAGTAATATTGAGTTTAATCGCTTTCCCAAACAACACCTATAAAGCCTTAGATCATGAGTAATAGGTTCTCGCCAAAGCGGTGTTGCTCATAGTTCCGGGGATAGTAGGGTAGGTTTTTGAAACTTACATGTTAATGTTTGGTTTAACTCAACAAAATCATCAAAAGACAAAGTTTTGGGTTTTGAAGCTAAGAGATAGGAGTAAACAAGGAGTTGTTAACTTTGTCTACCAAGAATTATAATTAGTTATAATTAGTAAAGTGTTTACTTACCTCAACTACTATAAATTGAAGGCAGGGCCAAAGTCCGTTTGATTGTAGTGGGAGGGGATTTTGGTTATTTCTTTATTCAATAGGGGACTTTCATTTTGAATAAAGGGTAGTAGTAATTAAAATTTGTTTAATTATTGCTTTCTTGATAAACATTGATTGAATCTTGCTTTATTATTTGTTGTAGTAATTATGTCTAGTAACAACAATATCAACACCAACAAATCTACTTGTAATTTGCGCTCCGTCCTTTCGAAGGACAAATTGAATGCTTGAACGTTTCATTGCAATTGAAAAGGATTTGGGAATCGTTACACCAAAACCAAAAGTTGCTGATGAGCACTATTGTTACATTTGTAACAATGTTGGTCATTGGAAAAGTAATTGCCCCAAACATCTGAAGGATCAAAAGAAAGGAGTTTCTAGTTCAGATATGTATGTTATAGAAATTAACTTAGCAACTTCTGCTTCTTGGGTATTTGATACCGCTTGTGGTTCGCACATTATTTGTAATATGCAAGGCCTCAAAAGAAGTAGAACATTGGGAAAGGGAGAAGTAGATCTTCGCGTTGGCAATGGAGCACGAGTTGCTACATTGGCAGTGGGAGTATATAGTCTACTTTTACCTTCAGGATTAGTTTTAGAACTTAATAATTGTTATTATGTTCCTGCTATCACAAAGAACATTATTTCGATTCCTGTTTTGGATTCCGAAGGTTATTCATTTACAATAAAGAACAATTGTTGTTCTGCGTATTTGAATGATATGTTCTATGTCTCCGCTAAGTTATCAAATGGTTTATATGTGCTAGACTTAGAAACCCACATCTATAACATAGACAAGCAAGAAACATAAAACAAATGATTCAAACCCTACATACCTATGGCATTGTCGATTAGGCCACATAAGCTCAAAGCGCATTGAGAAACTTCATAAAGATGGAATTCTCAAATCATTTGATTTCGAATCATTTGATACTTGTGAGTTTTGCTTGATGGGGAAAATGACAAAGTCTCCTTTCACGAGTTCAAGTGAAAGAGCCAATGACCTTTTAGCCCTCATACATACGGATGTGTGTGGACCTATGAGTACGTTGGCTAGGGGAGGGTACAGTTACTTCATTACTTTTACCGATGATGTGAGCAGATTTGGATATGTTTACCTCATGCGGCATAAGTCGGAATCCTTTGAAAAATTTAAGGAATTCCATAATGAAGTACAAAACCAACTTGGGAAGAAAATTAAGGCATTACGATCCGATCGTGGTGGTGAATATTTATCTCAAGAATTTGGTGATCATTTGAAGGATTGTGGAATACTTTCACAATGGACTCCGCCAGGAACACCACAGTTAAATGGCGTTTCGAAAGAAGGAATCGAACTCTACTTGATATGGTTCGATCCATGATGAGTCTTGCTGATCTTCCTATTTCATTACGGGGATTTGCGCTTGAAACAAGCGGCATTCACACTTAACGAGCACCATCCAAAGTAGTGGAAAAGACACCATATGAAATGTGGGCAGGAAACGTTCCAAAATTGTCTTTTATGAGGATATGAGGTTGTGAAGCTTATGTAAAACGTTTACTTTCTGATAAGCTTTCACCCAAATCCGATAAATGTCTTTTTGTGGGTTACCCAAAAGAGACTAAGGGATACTACTTCTACAACCAAAGCGAAAACAAAGTGTTTGTTGCTCGTAATGGTGTCTTTCGGGAAAAGGAGTTTATTTCCGGAAAAACAAGTGGGAGAAATGTATATCTCGAAGAAGTTCGAGATGAGCAACAAATGGATGAGGTTAACACCTCATCGAGGCGGCCCGGCATGAAAATGCTCGGGAGGTGGTGCATTCAATTCACGTACCTCCTACCGTCCCACTTGGAGATACTCCATGCGAAGTCACTCAACCTAGTGAGGTAGAAACTTCTTCTGTTGTTCCCCAACGTAGGTCTAGTAGGACCATCATTCCGTCAAAGAGATATATTGATTTCCTTTTGACTGAAAGTTCCGAAATAACGATTTTAGAATCGAAGAGCCTACTAGCTACAAAGATGCTTTGGATAGTCAAGACTCCGAAAGATGGCTTGAGGCCATGAAATCCGAAATGGATTCCATGTCCGAAAATCAAGTATGGGACTTGGTTGATTTGCCTAATGGGGTAAAACCCATTGGATGCAAATGGATTTTCAAGTTGAAAACAGACAAGGATGGAAACATCGATGTTTTCAAAGCAAGGTTGGTGGCGAAAGGTTTCAAACAAATTCATGGTATTGACTATGATGAAACCTTCTCACCGGTAGCCATCTTGAAGTCCATTAGGATAATCCTTGCGATTGCTGCCTTTCATGACTATGAAATATGGCGGATGGATGTCAAAACCGCTTTCTTGAATGGGTTCTTGAAAGAGGATGTGTACATGACACAACCTCAAGGTTTTGAAGATCTAGAAAATCCAGGGAGGGTATGCGAAGCTTAAGAAGTCCATTTATGGACTAAAGCAAGCATCAAGGAGTTGGAACCTCAGATTTGATGAGGCAGTCAAGAAATTTGGCTTTCTCAGAAATGAAGAGGAATCTTGTGTATACAAGAAGTTAAGTGGGAGTAGTATTACTTTTCGGGTCTTGTATGTGGATGACATACTTCTCATAGGAAATGATAAGACCATGCTTGAGTCAGTCAAGGAATGGCTTAAAAATTGTTTCTCTATGAAAGACCTAGGAGAGGCTGAGTACATATTGGGAATAAAGATCTATAGAGATAGGTCGAAAAGGCTGATTGGACTTAGTCAAGAGACTTATATTGATAAGGTTCTTGCAAGGTTCAAGCCGGAAAACTCCAAGAGAGGTTTCATTCCCATGCAACATGGCATAACACTTGGCAAGACTCGGTGTCCTTCGAGTCCCGATGAGGTCAAGCGTATGAGTAATGTTCCCTATGCTTCTGAGTAGGATCCATTATGTATGCCATGATATGCACTCGACCGGATGTTGCATATGCTTTGAGTATATGCAGCGGATACCGATCAAATCCAGGAGATGCGCACCGGATTGCGGCGAAAAAAACATCCTTAAGTACTTGCGAAGGACTAAGGATAATTTTTTGGTGTATGGTGGAGATGATGAGTTGGTTGTTACTGGATACACCGATGCAAGCTTCCAGAGTGACAAAGATGATTTCTGATCGCAATCTGGTTTCATATTTTGTCTCAATGGAGGAGCCGTGGAGCCGGAAGAGCTCTAAGCGAGTACCATCGCGGATTCTACAACAGAGGCCGAGTATATTGCAGCGGCGATGCAAGCAAAGGAAGCCGTTTGGATCAAAAAGTTCATTGGTGAGCTTGGTGTAGTTCCTAGCATTGAGAATGGCATTGAGTTGTATTGTGACAATAATGGTGCCATTGCTCAGTCTAAGGAACCCAGATCGCATCAAAGGTCTAAACATGTGCTCAGGAAATTCCATCTCATTAGAGAAATCGTTGGTAGAGAGGATGTGAAAGTAAGCAAGGTTCATACTGAGGATAACGTAGCAGATCCTCTGACTAAACCGCTTGCTCAACCTAAGCATGAGTGTCATACTAGGTCTATGGGGCTTAAGCATATGGGAGAATGGCTTTAGGTTGTTTACTTCATGTTTACAATTGTAAAGACATTTATTATGCTTTGAATGTTTATCAATAAAATTTCGTTCTTATTTAATTGCTTGGTTTAGTATTAAATAAAGTGTCCAAATAATTTGTGTTTTCAAATAGGATTATCGAAAACGTTTTGATAATGGAACCCTATAAAGTGAACTGAAAATCACAATTTATTTAAAGTCCCGAGTCTAAATCACTAAATTGGACATAAGTGATTTATTTAAAAGACTAGTATATAATTAATTGATAGCGCAGTTCCATGGGCTATGGAGACATAGAGATGTCTAATTGATTATATGGATGTATAGTTGATACATTGAGACTTGACCTAATTAGATTCTAAAAATAGAATCAAACTACTATATTTAGTGGATTCCTTAGACATGAGTATGTCTTAATAACCACAATATAATTAGTTTAACTTTGACACTTGTTAAACGCCGCGCCGTAAAAGGAGGTTATAAAGGCAAAGTGATCGGGTGGGCTAAGAATTGAGTGGGAGTTATGGTCATACAAGAGTGGATAAGTCCTCCTATAAAATAGGATTGGTGTATGCGGGCCTCTTGATGAGCGAGAACTGGAAAATTGCATGGCCATGCGGAATAGGATTAAGGAGTTAATCTTTATTTGAGCAGTTCGAACTCAGCGATCAAGGAACAAAATTTGAGAATAACATTGTGTTATCAAATTTGACATTAAGTGACTTAAGGAATTTAACATTACGCTCTTGTCTTCGGACAAGTGGGAGATTGAAGGAATATGTCCTTAGACATTCCGGCAATTACTAAATATAAATAGGAATGTTATTATGAAGATAATAAAGTTAATTATTTTAGTAATCGTATTTACTTGCTAGAGAATAAATATGATTAATAGGACAATATTGATTGGGCCTATAACTAAAATAGATTAATCCTATGAGGTCACACATTGTAGCACAAGTTGGACAAAGCAATCCAAATCCATTTAGGATTAGGATTGGGCCGGTCCAAAGGAGAATAGGAGGAGAATTAGTTCTCCTAACTAACCTATGACTCTTCTATTATATATAGGATATAATATTAGGGTTTAGGAGATCAATCCATTAGTCAGTTTCTTTTCACTAGAGAGAGAAAGAGAAACCCTAAATCTATTCTCCATAAACCGGCGCCTATACCACCAAAAGCAAGGGATCTTTTCTCTTCCGTTCTAGCAGACGTTGGTGTTCAACTGGTGCTCGTGGACTGATTAGAGGAGCAACACTTGGGGCTCTCGGATCTTCAAAGCTTGCATACAACAGGGAAATCACGCTACAAAGGTTTGATATTTAATCCCTATTGAATGATTCATATGTTTGATTATGTCTGCGATCCTATGATAGATGTTAGGAAATTGTTTCCTGAAATTCCGCTATATGCATCTATATATTCCTACAATATGATGTGCACAAATTACGATAGACCCTAATAATTGTATTGCCCTGCACGAAGACTTTGGAAGTTAAAAAAAGAAGTTTAGTGGCACTTTGTAAAAAGAAACACTTATATCAACATATCCAAAATCATACTTATTCAAGATCAAATATAGGCAATGCTTTTTTCAATATATATATAGTGGCGGATCCAGGATTTAGAGTGAGGGGTAGCATAATATTGCACTATTATCGAATACCAACTTTAAACTACGAAACTCGAAGAGTAATATAAATCTAAATATAACCTAATATTACTTTAATCGATTAAATTACAATTGGCATCGAGTTCTCATATTTTAAAACAGATTTAAAATTAAATACCTAATCTTTCCCAAGTTATCATTTTGAGATGAAAGGATATGCATCAAGACAAAATTGAACAATAAACACCCAATTAGACATTTTTATGAAGTAACACATGACTATATGACTATGTATTTATTAATTTATAAATCACCTGATATGATTAGGGTTTGTCTTATTTTTGCTTATTTTCAAAAAAAAAAAGAGAAAAGTTTAGAAGATTTCCAAAAAAAAAAAAAAAGTTCAGACTAGTTCAGAAAAAGTTCAGGAAAATTAAGGAAACTTTAAAAATAAGAAAAGCTCTGAAAAAATAATATAAGATAAGATAACCAAAAATAAGGTGAATAGAACATATCCTGAATGTTGGAAAGTTTTTGCCATAAAAAAAAACTTTTACTTTTTAAGAGCAAATATGATATAAAAAAAGTAAATTTTAATCTTTTTAAAACATGTGAATCACATATTTCAAAGCTAATTGTTAACAAATAGTGTAAAGTAAAATATAGATTGATAAGACATGAATTATATAAACTACTCTATAATTCAATTAGAATTTGTAAATTAAATTGCTAAGACAAGGGATGAATTCTATAATTCAATTTGACTTTGTAAATAAAAAGCTAATAGCCCATATAAGTATTCTCCTTATGTAAGCAAAATGCTTAAAATATATTTGTAATCTTAAACTAGCAAGGTAATTGAATTTTAGTATTATTTAGTGGGAAAAGGCATTGCTTTCAAGTAAAACAACTATACAGTACAAGCAGCAGTAGTTGATAAAAACTAGAGGAAAGAGAAAATACAATCAAGCATTAAAAAATAAAGATGTAGAGTATTGAACACGGGCCTATGTAATTTTGTTACTCACTTTTTCAAGTCTTAAAATAACCAACTGTGCTACACCACCTATCTGTCAAAGCAGTGCAAAATCAATGTAAATAATTTTTTTCAAAAAAAATCAGGGGTAGCACATGCTACCCCTTGTTACTTAGTGGCTCCGCCACTGTATATAGGCAATGCTATGAGTTGTCGCGCGTTGTAAATCTAATAAAGAAAATTATGCGATCAATTTATACTTATATATAAGTTCCTTTTATATGGTGTCAACTTGATATAGAATGGCATTAGTAGAAGAATTATGTCATTTTATTGATTTATGTATTTATATCATTGTAACTATAGACTTGATGTCAATTAGAGGTCAATGTTATCATTTATAATTTTGAAAAGAAACCGTTAAATTATAGCAGATTGGTGGATATAATTATTGATAAGGTAATTTCTTTTAATTGCATGAAGTTATGTGATGTGAGGGTTGAAGATCATCAAAATTGAAATGTGTCACATAGCTATACACTCTCCTATCGTAGCTTCTTCTTGTTTTTTTTTTTTTGAGGGACTCCTAGCATAGTTTACATTATACAATCCCGTGCACAGTATGTGTATTACAACCAAGACTAAGTTCTTGTTCATTTGCTTATTTGGAGGAATAGAAGTGATCAAATAAGCAACATCAAAAAGCTCCAAATAAGCTAGAAATAGCCTTGGAATGTACACGGTACCAAATGTACAAGGAATATGTTGTTGATATAGTACATGACCAAAGCATTCGGGTTTGGCGCATGTGATTCTTGCGGATCCCTGCAGGCAGCAATGAGAGACCATAAAATCCTAACAAATCACTATACATTTTAACAAGTACAGATTCCAAGTGCATTGCTTCCCTGATCCTCAAACTAAGCAGATTCATCTGCAACTATACAGTGAATACAGATCTCACAGCCATCACTAAGCAGTACACCCTGTACGTTCAATTACAATAATACGATGATATAGCATATCTACAACGGGTTGTCACAGCTGCAATACATGCATGGTCGTCATTGAGGTCTCATCCGTATGTTCCTAAAGCGAGCTTTGATCTGAGATTGTATTTGGTTCCAAAGCGAAAACTGTGAACCAAAAAACCGCACTCTTACCAACTTTTTGGATCCTTCTCTGATAAACTCTACGTCCTTTGTGAGATCATATTGGATAGCCTCTGCATCACCAAGCAGAGGCAATGTGACAGAACCCTTGGATTCTAGGCTTTTGATCCAATCACGCAGTAAATAGTTCACCACCTGCATATAAAATGAATAAGAAAGTTCCATAATTTAGAAGGGAGATACAAGATAAAGGCTACATGTATAACTTTCCAGAATAGATAGTTAATTAAGCCTGCACGGTATATAGCAGAGGCATACCTCAGGAACTTCATCATGAGGGCAATGACCTGCAGGGCTAATTTCATAGTATGGAGCTTCTCGAAATTGCCTCTTGACATGTTGTCCCCAAAAAGGCTTCACCCATGGATCCTCTTTCCCATACATGAGACAAAATGGAACATTGCTTTCTCGACATCTACACATTCAAACAAAACTTGAGGCTCTTTGTCACTTGGATACATTGGATTCTGAACTGATATATGCAGGTAAAAAGAAGCACTTGTTGTATGTACATACCTTGATAGAGATTCATCAAAAGATAACTGACCGGTGGGGGCACACATGATTGAGGCAAATGCTGCAGCAGCAGCAGGATGCTCTGTTGTCTCAACTATCTGAGAAAAGACTTTATCAACATCTGTTGAATGGTCTGCGTAGACCTGCCTGAGCAACTCAGCTATGGTTTCCGGATCACTCATTTTCTGCCAACTACAATAAAGATAATAATCTGTTTAAGGCTTGTGCTAAGCAGCGATAAAATTGTAAATAGATTAATACCTTGGTGAACAAACGAAGGGGTTTCCAGGAAGGGGGAGAGGGGTTGAGAAAACTGTTAGAGATGGGATATGAAGCTTACACTATGTCCATAAGCTTAGTTACATTAGCAGGTAGAGGAAAAGTCCCAGCCTGAGGAAACATCCTAGATAGTACAGGAGATCTTGTGGGATTAGGAAGGAAACCCCAAAAAGGTGTTGCATTGAGTAGGGTAACACCCTTCACCAACTCAGGGTTACATGCTGCAAAATAGGTTGCAACATATCCTCCAAGTGAGTTACCAACAATATAAACTGGTTCACCAATGACCTGCAAGCATTTCAGCAGGGTTTATTAGATGCAAACTTGACAGGAAAAAGAACTTAAACTGGTCCAAGAAAGCAATACTGACATGGTATGCAAGAATCAGGAGAAATGTGCCACATATGGCAGAAACAATTTGAACAGGTTAGTTCAGGATGACATGTGTATCGATAAATGTGCCAAGCAGCAGCATCCACATGTTTGAGGCTTGGCATAACAGGGGGAGATCTTATAACTAAAGCTTCTTATTGGGTCTAGCCATATAGAGAAAAGAGAATTTATTATTAGAATGTAAGCAGTAAATAAGTGGACAAGTATCAAGTTTTCTGCTCTGGAGATTATAGGCTATAATATTGGTACCAAGTTCTCAGAGCATATTATACACCAATATGTGAGCACTTTATCATCTGTTCACTTAAATAGAATCATCTATCAGAGCAAATTGGGTAAAGTATCAACAACATAATCATGATCAGAAAAAAAAATCAATCACCAGTCCTAGAGCATCGAATAGGCTACCTGCTCAATGAAGTATTGCACTTGATCCTTCCACAGATCAACAGAGTAAACTAGTTCTTCTGCCCATGGTTCAGCTGTCTTACCAAAGCCCCAAGTGTCATTATTCTGTCCAGAGAGATTTGTATCCTTTAACAAAGGAGCAGGATCTTCAACAGGCAATGATTTGCCTTGGCCGAGGAAATCCAGAGCCCATACTCTATAATCACGCCCTAAGTCCTTTAGCTGCTTTTCATAGTGAAAGCTGCCAACACCAAATCCAGGAAGGAAGAGAAGCGGTGGAGAATTAACATTCTCACATCCAGCTTTCTCGTAATGCACGTTAAACTTTGGCTTCCATTCCCAATAATAACTACTTGTGGAAGCACTTGATTCACCTTTTGATTCCTCTGGCAACCCAGGGATCAAAACCTTTGGCACTGAATCTGCACTATCTGATATATCTTCCAGACTTTGTTCTCCACCAACTACAGCCCCGCTATAACTTTCATTGAATGCTCTTGAAGCAACCTGACGACTTTGAACAGAGTTGAGTGACCCAGAAGCTTGTTGATGATAGGGATTTGTCACTAAGTACTGCTTTCTAGCGGAAGCACCCAAAGACCAACAACTGGTACTACTTACACTACATAAAACTTGGGTCTTTTCCCTTAAAGGAGGCTGCAATCCTTGTGAACTTGTTTTTTTCTCCACAAACTGTGATCGTACATGGGAAGGTGCTGAATGGTACAGAAGAACATCCATGTGGTATAAACTTCTTTGCACAAGTAAATGATACTGAATATGGGAAAAAGGATGTCACATGGATTTGATATTAAAGGAAACGATAGAAAGGAAGCTAGAAATCACCAGTATTGCATTGCATGTCTAATAAATCACAAAAGTTTCAACTATGACTACCAATAGCATTGCACTAAAATAAAATCTCTCCCTATGACTACTACTACAGTGTATTGACATCCTACGACGGATCAATGAGAAATGAATTTTAACCTCTCATATTCCACTCTGCCCTCAAAATCATGAGCTCAATATCTCAGTTCAAGTAATGAAAGCATCCATAATCTATAACTGAACAGATACGAAATCATAGATTTGTCTGGTTTCATAGTCTACTATACATTCCGCTTTTCGTTATAAAAGTTAACTTCTTTACTAAGGTTTGAAATGAACTAGTTGTGTCCCAAAATCAACATAAATGTTTGAACCCCAATACAAAGTAAAAATGTCCCTGCTAACCATAACCATCTTCATTAAAGAAAGATATTCTCTCAACTTTGGGAATTCCTCATTTTCCAACTCAAAATCTACTTTGTAGAGGCTAGAAGTATTCTGCAACAGCAGATTAAATAAAATCACTTAGACGGTCAGATGTCATACCAGACTAAAAAAAAAAAGATAGTTTTCAAGAAAACATGTAAGAATGAGAGGAAAACTCCCAGATATAGAGCTAACTACCAACATGAAAATGCTATAAAGCCTTCTCAAGAGTGAGAGTAAGAAGGTGGTTCTCCAAAAATAACTTCCTTAGCAAGCTCGCACAAAGCAGTTGTCAATCAAACAACCAATTGCTCCTGCATCACTCGGACTTTGTTCTCGTGCTGGACATGGGTACGTGTTTGACTCGGCTTTTCTAATGGAAATTTTAGTGTCAAAACAAGCAACCGCTCTTGTGTTACTCGCACTCGAATACTTGTGTCAATTGTCAATTAAACAAGTGTCTAACTCGACTATTTTATGAAACCCATTCATGGTTTTGTCACGAGCACTTGAGATAAAACGAAGAGTACGAATAACAAAGACTTAGCTCTTCCTAACTCAAAAATTAATTCCTTATGACCTTCTATATAAACTTAACCACGAGTTAGGAAAGCATAGAAAGATAGGCTAAAAAATCCCCTTCCTTTCTTCGCCCAAAACCCTAGCTACAAACAACAAATTACTAAAATTCCTTCCAAGTCCAAACTAATGATTTTATACTCCTACTCTAAGCTATAAATTACTGCGCAAAATTGAAATGATAACAGCATAATATATCAACAGAATTTGACATTAGTCTATCGCAAATATGGATCCATTGTTTGTTTTATGAAATCGCACATTAAACACATCAGATCAATAAACAAATACTCACTTAATTCATTTGATACGAATAATATAATATTAGAAACTGACGAATAAAGAAATCAAATCAAACGATGTCAAAATAATTAAAAAAATAAATCACAGGCTTAATTTGCAAAAAAATGAACAGCAAATAATCAGTAAAAGATTACGTTAACTTTAACAGCAAAATTAAGTTACCTAACTCAGAAATCCCAATTTGATACGAAAAAAAGAGATCATTAGAGTATGATTTAGTAGAAGATCTTTGCTTCCGATAATCAAGGAAGCTAGAATATGAGAGAGATAGAGAGAGAAGTTGGGGAAAATTATTATTAAGAAGAGAAAATGGTTTCGGCATTTTGTGCAGCCTGTAAAATGGGGACATGTCATATTGCACTGGACCCCGCGTTGTTGCGTGCAACATAAAATAATCGTGTGAAATCACAATGTACACCTTGGACTTTGGCGCCCATAAATCATAAACCGGTAAATTAGTTTACCAGATTACTATATTACTGGCTAATATTCGAGCAATATTCAGTTTTTTAATTAATACTCTCTCCGTCCCTAAAAAGAATTTCTATTTCTTCTAGCCATAATTACTAAGGATAAATCATAAGTGGGACCTTAGTTGTATTAATTGACAATTAAAAATTGAAGTTGGTACATTATTCATGAATTGTTTATTGATGAGAGAGAATGTGGGGAAGTGGGTAATATAATAAAGTGAAAGCTAAATAATATCTTAATTGGTGGACCCATACTAAATAAGGAAATGAAAAATCTATTTGGGACAGACATAAATGGAAAAAATGGGAACTCTATTTAGGGACGATGGGAGTATGTATATAAAAATGTAGTAGGATCCTTTTATTTAGTGGAAATTAGCCTTATACGCACGCTATGCGTGCGAAATCGAAGGATAAGTTGTAGGGCTGGCAAAAGTTGACCCAACCTAATAACCCGACCTGCAAAATCCGGGTTTGGTTTGAGACTTTCGACTTGAAATAAAAAATGGATCGACCCAACCCAGCATGAAAATATAATGGTTATGCTCGGATTGACTTTTTGAACCTGAAAATAACCTGAATAACCTGATTTAGAAGTCAAGTTATTTTCAGGTCAGGTCAACTTGAAATTAATTAACCCAGACTTTCGTAACTTATACAACCTATCTTATGTTATTCTTATTTGTATTGGGCCAAGCCCGTTTCTTGGATCATCTAAATTTCATTTAAGGTCATTAACCCAGACTTTCATAAGTTAGCGCGTATAGTTAAATTTCATTTTAGGTTATTTTGGGTTGGTTTTGGGTCAACCCCAAATCGAAAAGGTCAGGTTTGGGTTGTGATTTTCGACCTGAAATGAAATCAAGTCGGGTTTGGGTTAGGGTTAGGGGTAAGTGGCCTGAAATATAAATCAGATTAACTTGAAATTGACCCAACCCGAACTGATTGCCAACCCTAATGAGGGTCTGTTTTGTTCAACTTATTTTGTTTTATCTTATCTTATCTTATAAGATCTTATAAAATCTGATCTTATCTTATCTTATCTTATCTTATCTTATAAGATAGTTTATTGTGTGTGTCTAACATCTTATCTTATCTTATCTGATCTTATCTTATCTTATTTGATCTTATATGATCTTATAAAATCTTATATAAGTTAAAATAAGTTGAACAGAACGGACCCTGAGTGGTAACGGGCTAACGGCTTTTGTTAGATTGATTTTCTCCTTTTCTATTTTTTATTTTTAAACTAATAGAGTGGTAATGGTAGGTGTTGTAGTTATCTTTTCTAGTTAGGGGTATATTGATCAAAAAGAGTGGACATCGAAGTTCTAAAAGTTCCCATAAATAATTGAGATAATTTGATGGGCAATATTCTATTTTATAGGGGACTAAAAAAAGCTCCATTCATGTGAACATTTACATTAGCTTTGACACGATAATTCTTCATGCATATAGTGTTGACTGTTGAGACGTGTTAAATGCTTTAATTTAAAGGCTTTGTGAATTAGGAGGGAATTTAGTGGGTTTGGGAGGAAAATCCGACATTAGTGGGTTTTACTTAGACCTTAGTATATGTTTTGCAAATTTCTTAGGGATGTTTTTTGAAATACGAGATAAATTTCATTAATTCAAAGTTATGCGGAAGCTGCAACAAAAAATTAAGAGACACAAAATATAATATAATAATATCGAATAAAATCCCCCTTTGTTGTTACTGTGAAAAGAACAAGATTTGGCAGTATATCATACTCCTCGTTTCTTCACTGAATTACAGACCCTTTTAAGAAATAACTTATCATTTTAACATAATTTTGAGAAGAAATATTTTTATTAGACTATGTCAATTGCATACTAAATACCAATAATACTGATTGCAAAAATGTATACCAAATAACCAATGAACTACCTATTGACTAGTATGAATACCATATTTCGACCTCCCACAAGGGAAGAGAAAGAAGCTCAAACTCCGTACTCTTTCTATAAAAGACAAAGAACTCAATAGTTAGAAACTGTCAAAATGAGACAGAAAATAATATTATCTCCATGTAATCATATATGATGAATGTATATTCTAATCCCTATCTAATTTTTGTAATCTTGCTTTTACATGATTGTTTATGTAAAATTTTGACCATTACTATATTGAGTAGATATTAGACAAAGATAAAGAATTATTCATACATTGAAAATCTACTTTTATATGAATCTAACAAGATTCGTATAACTATGTATTTTCTTACTACTACTACAAATATAGTGCATATCATAAATTCTCAATAGCATATTTTGTAACTTTTGGGAAAAATAATTGGTGTTTCAAGAATTTTCAATAGATAAATAAATGAATGTTTCAAGATTTTAATTTTCCTCAAATTGCTCTAACTATCAGTATATAATATACACAGTTTGACTTTCACGCTTGCGAATGCAAAATTTTGACCATTAATATCTCTATTATATATGACAACACATGGTGGACACCAAATAGAAAAAAGGAAAAGAAAAAAAAATGGGATAACAAACTGCTATATGTAAACAAAAACAACGAATAACTGCCAAAGCAAAAAATAAGAAAAGACAAAAACTAGAAAAAACAAAAAGCGTAACTAACTATTTTATTTAACAAAAAGAATCCACAAAAAAAAACAATAAAATAAAGTGTACAATTCAAGAGGAAGTTAGTAACTTCCCAAATGAAATTAACAGCAAAATAATTTGATAATAACAAAAATCCCTACTTTATCTCTAACTTTCTAAAACAGGTTACACTAGAATGCTCCAAAATTATTCATAGTTATTCATCTCCTTATTGTTTTCATCTCCATCTGCAAACCAAAAACAGAACACTAAAGGTAGTCCTTACTTTTTATTTTATAACTAGTTATTAAGCCCGGGCTATGCCCCGAGTAAGGAAATTTTTAATTTTATTAATCAATATATATATATATATATATATACATACATATATATATATATATATATATATACATATATACATATATATACATATATATATATATACATATATATATATATATAAACTTTTCGGGAGCATAGAGAGCTCCTCAAGATTTCGAGCTCATATAGCGCGCCACGTTGGATTGCCACATCATCAATTTATATTTTTATTTTTTAAAGGAGGAACTTTTCGGGAGCATAGAGAGCTCCTCAAGATTTCGAGCTCATATAGCACGCCACGTTGGATTGCCACGTCATCAATTTATATTTATATTTTTTACAAAAATAAAGTTCTACATAGATTTAAATGCATATATAGAATTTAAGATAAGCAAAAGTTAGAGTTTGGCTTTGACTCAGCAACCTAAATTATCATATTAGGTAAATTGTGTATAATTTTTGCTACGTAATCCGAAATATTATGGTTCTTGTACCATTGGATAGTGTCCGAAATATGCTTCGAAATAAGATCCATTTACAATATAGTTCTACAACTCATGAAATAGAGAGCTTCACGTAAGATTGTCATGTTATTAATTTTTATTTTAAATATTTTAAAAAAATAGAGTTCTGCATGAAGTTAAATACGTAAAAGGAGTTTTGGATAGGGAGAAATTAGTGGTTCGTTTTGAACAAATAACATAAATTATTATATTATGTAAATTAAATATAACTTTTGCTACCTAATTCGAAACATTATAATTTTTTTTACCATTGGCGAATGTTTGTAATTTGCTTCAAAATAAGATCCATTTACATTATAGTTTTACAACTCATAAAAATATATTTAATCAGATGAATTGTAAGGCATTATTTAGTCTTTCTTTTAGATAAATATAATAATAGCTATATAAGTATAGTAAACTATATATATGTGATTATAACATTTGATCATAGGTCCGATTTACAGGATCAAACATATTATTTTTCAAAACCTCAGCCTTACACAACGAACCAAATTGATTTAGTATTCCAACAAAATTTATTAAGGAAACTTTGTTGTTACAACAAAAATTAAAATTTATACAGCGATAAAGTTACATATATATTAGAGTTTGGATGATGAAAAAATTAGAGTTTGATTTTAAAAAACAATCTTAGAATATTATATGATCTCCAATTAAGCATGTCATGTCATTCTTTTTAATTTTTAATTTTTTAAAATAAAATAGTGTTCAACATAGATATAAATACATATAAGGTGTTTTGAATAAGTGAAAATTATAGTCTGATTTTAAATAAACAACTTAAATTATTATACTATGTAAATTGAATACAACTTTTGCTACATAATTCGCAATATTATAATTTTTATAACCATCGGAGAGTGCTCGAAATATGCTTTGAAATATGTTTCATATACAATATAGTTTTACAACTTATGAAAATATATTGGCTTAGATGAACAATAACATATTATTTATTCTTATTTTAAGTACATATAAAAATAACTATAAAAGCAACATATTATATAAGACAATAGCAATTATGTCTCTCAAAATCATACTTTTAAAAATGAGTTATAAGAAGATAAAAAATATATATCTATAGTCTTGAACATATAGCATACCATGATGGAATTATATGAAAAATCAAATTAAAGTTTGTCAACGACATTGCAGAGGTACTCCTATTATATATGCAATTATCTGATTATTTTATTCCTAAAATATTTATTGTATACATAATCATTTATATTTTCTTTTTAATATATCTATATGTCATATCTTATTCTTTTCGCCATTAACTTAATTGTACTAAAACTAATTGCGAAATCAAGGATCCTGTTTCTAGATTATTTAAGGTCACGAATCATAAAAAAGGGAGAAGTTTGATAAGTCTTGATATGGTCATGATTGCAGCTTGATGAAGATGTATTTTTTTCTCTTAAATTGTATTTTTGATTATTAATAGAGGTTAGTTTTATATTTAATTAATTTTCTTCATGATACTATAATTTTGATCTTCATTTTGGCTTTCCCATCTTCCATTCTATACGCGTTAGTGTTTATGTGCTATATTAAAAGTTGAAATTGTGGTTGACACTCATATTTTTCTCTATTCTTTCTGTCCTGCATCTATTAAATTATTACCCTCTATTTTATTAAATTATCATCTGGGTATTATTCATATTAAAACTGTATTAGGCTATTATCTATTGTTAGTCATACCTGTCATTGGAATACCATTTAATAATAGACTTAGCTACAATATTCAATTGAATATTAAATATCATAAAATTTATATATCGCAATAATAAATCTAGGAATTACAGTATAATGACAAATACTTTCTTTGTTTTTTTCCCTACTTCAACAATTGGTTTGGGCATGGTTTTTAAGGAAATTAAAAATGGGTTGTTTAGCATAGAGGTACCTCTTTAGTTAACTAGAGTATGGGATAAATAAATCCTTAATAAAGTAAACACACTTATAAGGCAATTTGGGTAATTAATAATGGTTTTATTAACATAAAGTAAAGGTAGTATTGTCAACTGTAGTTGCTTTTTTTACCAACTACCTAAAGCGGTAATTGTTGTAATAGAAAAAGAACGGATGAAGTATGTAAATACAGTGATGTTGAAAAATCTCATTTCACAGCAACACAAAATCGACAATAATATGAACAAAAAATTTGCAAAAAAATAAAATAAACAACAACCCGTCCAACGCACGACTTCAAACCTAGTATTATTATACTTTAAGATGATAACACTAAATGTTATTTGGTCTATTGGTTAAGACTTTAGTATATGTTATTTAATATAACTTTGTAAATAATTTTTCAAAAAAATTATTACTAAATATAATTATACAAGAATTTCAACTTTGATAACGACTTTGTACGCATAGCGTGCATATAAGACTAGTTTTCAGGAGTTCTTATTATTCTAATTTCTAGGGGGAGAAGAACAGCCCAATCAAATCCGTTTAATTGCGGAGGTGCTACGTGATGGAAATTCGACCAAGTGGGGAATCAGTGCTCAATTAGCACTTTGCGCTCAATTAGATGCCAAATTTCGCGCTTTCTTTTTCCACCAAAATCCTACCAAACAAATAAGGAAGAAGTTTTCTTTACGCAAAAGCATCTTCGTGTAAAGGGTCTTCTTTCTTAACCTCACAAAAATCATGACAAAAAAGAGTGTATCAAATTCAAATCCCTAATTTTCACTAGCTGGGTTTTACTGAAATCAGAATTGACTACTTCAACTATACCCACAAGTCAAATTCATGTTTAAATTTGAGCCGTTAATTCGAGTCAAAGAATAGATGAGAGGTGGAACAAAGGATGCATACCAGATGTTCGACGAAATGTCCAACTGAAATGAAACTGTCACTGTTTTTTAGTGAATTTCTTCTGATGGATGACAATTGACAAGGAGTATTAAAAAGGGCCAAAAGATAATCATATGAGCCCAGCTAAGCCCAAACCTTGATGGGCTTAACTCTTAAGCAAGCCTTGGTTATGGAATTTGAGCATGGTTTCACTCCAAGCTCTATTAATGGCTGTCTTGTTGTATGGAGAGCTCATAAGTCAATGTTCTTCTTGATTGTTTAGAGTTAAAGACTGTGTATACTTTGATTTCTATTGAATTTGACAAGCACAAGATGCTACCTATAGTTTTTTAAAAAATGCAAGAGAGTGAGAAATGGAAGGATAGTTTGATCACATACATGCCTAAACTGAGCATTAAGCTCGAGGTCGAACTTGGCTCGTTTATTAGTCTTCGACTTTGAGCGTGGTGACGCTCTATTTCGAATTAGTTGAGTGGAGCTTGAGTTATTTGGAAGCGAGTATTTGACTTGGTTTTCGACTGCAACACTTGCAAGTTGTAATTGTAACAATGTACATGGTCACAGTACAGTTTATAAGGTCACCAAGTGGTTCATCTTTCATGTGTAAAGCAATTCATTGTATGATTAAATATGAGCCAGACTCCTATGCTGTGATTGTATGATGTTATTAAGTGGATGGAAATGAAATGCATTGATAAATGATATTGCTTCCGAGAAGTTTGATGAGTTCGATTAGTTTGTTCCCATGTGATTATTAATTCATCAGGATTTGTCCTAATTTAAGGAGCCTTTCCTGGAAAACTGCAGCTTCGAATAACATGAGAATTTGCTGAAGGAGAAGTTTGGAGATCCCTGAATTCATTTTGACTTCAGTAAAAGTTTTCCTGATAGGGAGTTACAGGTATAAGACATTGACCATGGAGGCATGGACTATATCATTAATCTATAGATCAACATGTTGAAGATTTGGGGTGAGGAATCTTTTATATTAAATGTCGATATGTTATATATATAATATAGGTCCATGTATACTATGGAATATTTTCTGGGTCAGAGGGGGCTGGTTACGATGTGCACAGCTCAATGATAGGAGGACAGAGATGCGGAGAGTGGTGGGGCCGCTCCTCCTTTCATTGTTCTGTACCAAGGATTTCATCCCTGTTAATTTACTGAAGCTTATCTCATGTTTCAATCAAATGCTTTGTTTTCTGTCCATGAAGATTGTTTATATTGGGTTTTGGGGCGTGTAACATTTCCTCATTTTATAAGGTATGCTGCATGACATCAAAGCGTTGCAGGATGGCCAATGCTTATAGTATAGTATTTTTTTTCTTCATAAAAAAACTCTGTGTGCTATGCATTGTATATTATATTACCCTTGACATCGTTTTCTTATCTCTTCTATTGGTATTCAATCTCCATTGGCATATGATATATAGTACATCAAGAAAAACTTAAGTCTTTTAAATTTGGCCTTATTCATCTTGAAGTTGACTGTGGATGCTATGATATCATTACATTAGGAATTTGGTTAATCATAAGCATTATATCAGGATGTTATGCTGCTCTAGTGGTTATCCATACCGAGAACATTCAGCCGGCCTCAGGCCTGCTTCTCCATCTTGTTGATTTTTTATTTATTAGTCATATTGACTTACCTAACTGGATGATTGTTCTTGTTCACGGATAAAAAAATTAAGAATCTTGGTCTTGATTGTGCCAAAAATCATAAATTCAGAAAAATAGGCAATGCTCTTTTGAGATAAGTTGTTTAGGGGAAGGAGTGGAAGGGAAGAAATGACAGACCAATGTACAAGGCTTTGTCTCCCTTTGACATTTAAGTTACACCTCTTGGTGTTAGTATTTCTTCCTGCACTTAGTTTGGCTGACTCAAATTGTATCCTCTTCAATTTTGGGGATTCAAATACTGATCCTGGAGCTCTAATAGCTGCGTTTGGTCTGTATCTAGGTCCTCCAACTGGCCAACAGTTCTTCCACCGGCCCACTGGCCGCTTCTGCAATGGTCGACTTTACATTGATTTTATTTGTATGTGTCTTTCTCATGTATTGAAATTTCAAATGATTTATGATTATACAGCTAATCTTAGTTGAGTTTTGTTCCACATTTGCTATAACTTTTTCATTAGTAGTGAGTATTTTGAAATGTAACTCTCTTTTACTTATTTTGCAGGTCAAAGCTTGGAGATAAATTTTCTGAGTGCATATTTAGAATCTTCTGGTTCAGAATTTTCTTATGGTGTGAATTTTGCTGTGTCTGGTGCTTCGACTGAAGTTAGTGGAAACAATCCGTTCTCACTGTCCACTCAGACAGGGCAATTTCGTCATTTCCAGAATCGCACAAGAGAGCTCAGGGAACAAGGTACTTGCTTTTGCTGATTACTGCTTCTGTTCAGTTTGTGCTTACAAAGCACTTTTTGATTGTTGATAGATATGTAATCGTTGGTTCAGTTCTAACTACCCATCGTGTTTGAGATTTTTACTGTTTCTCTTGATAATATACCACAGCTACCCTTCTTTTATTATTGTTACAGGTGAGGGATCGGTGATCAGCGAAGAAAACTTTAGGAATGCTATTTATTCGATTGATATTGGACAAAATGATATTACTCTTGCTTTTAGGGCGAACTCAAGTTATCAACATGTTATCAACAAGATTCCTTCTATTCTTGAGAGAATTGAAGAGTCTATGAAGGTGAGATAACCTATATTGCTTAAGTATCAATATTTTTCTTCTGCTTTATTTTACATCTTGCACGCAACTTAAATCCTGCACACATGTCCAGGCTCTTTTATTGCACCTGAATGTTCTTTTTCTCTTATTTCCATGTTCTTTTTACTAAAGTACTTGCATGTTCTTTTCAATGCACTTGCATGTTCTCTTTAGCATAATGATTTGTTTTTACATTTATGTTTTTTTATGATGCCTTTTTATTTTTTTCCCAAAATCTGAGCATACAAAAGAACATGCAAGTTTAATGAATAGAACATGCAAGATGCAACTAGGACTACGTTGTTTTACTCCTGAGTGTAGGATGTAGGTGTTGCTTCTTTGCTCTTGAGAAGCTGTAGATATGTGAAATTGAACTTCCTGAAGTAGCGACGTCGGTGAAAAGTCACTGATCAAAACCAGCTGTTATTATATCGATAGTAATGTCATTGAATCCTCAAAACAGACAAAAAAGATCAATTTTCCATTTTATTTTGGCAATGAAATGGCCAACGTCTGCAAGTTTCTTGATCGGTTCACCTCGTCATACTGCAGGCATTATATAGACTTGGTGCTAGAAAGTTTTGGGTATATAACACTGGGCCAATAGGCTGCTTGCCGCAAACTCTAGCATTGCAAAAGAAGAATGACAATGAACTTGATGAATTAGGGTGTCTGAGAGTTTATAATAATGCTGCAAAAGCTTTCAATGAAGGGTTGAGAAACCTCTGTGATAAAATAAGATCAGAACTCCAAGATGCTATCCTCGTGCACACTGATATGTTTGCTATCAAATATGATCTCTTCGCCAATCCAGGGAAATATGGTAAGCTCTAAATTCTAATATCTGCTTTAAAAATATACTTCCTCTGTTTTTAAAGGTCGTAGCATTCTGATTTTTGCACCATTTACGTATCAACTTTGACCGAATATTCTGATTAATATATAGAAAAATCAAAGGTGTAAGGTGATGTTACGATTTGTCTTAATGTATAATTATAAATTATCAACTTTCTACAATTTACACTCAATAGATATCTAATGATATCGATGGTCAAAGTTACACGTTGGCAAGCGTGTTAGTCATAATTTTGCAACCTTTAGAAAACGGAGGAAGTACTTCTACTATGTATCAAGGAACATAATCTAATAAGAATATCGAAAGCTTACATATTAAGCTATTCATTCTGCATTATGGTTAATTGTAGGCTTTGAGAACCCATTAATGGCTTGTTGTGGAAAAGGAGGACCTCCATATAACTATGTAGATAAGAAGGCTTGTGGTAGATCACCTTCAGTAACTGCTTGCTCTGATCCCTCTTGTTCTGTGATCTGGGACGGAGTTCATTATACTGAGGCAGCCAATGCTGTCACTGCATCAAAGATTTTGTCAGGCGAGTACTCTGAACCATTTATTAGGCTGGAAAGTTTATGTGGAGGGTATATATTGTAGCCCTCATTTTCGGGGTTTCTCGTAGAAAGCCAAGAGGCTGGAGTTTGTGTTATGGTTTCATTCAAGTGAACAAGAACATTGGTTCATGTTCTACACTTTTAGCTACCAGCTTGGTTACAATACCAGCTTGCTTGAATTATCATCTTTGTTTACTGTTTTAATACAGCAGTTTTGAGACATTCAGATGTAAATGTGTAAGTATGCAACTAAACAATATTCTCCATCTTTCACAAGAAATCGTTGTCTTGAAAATGTACTAAGGCTTGTAAGTTGTAACATTAATTTTATCATTTTATTAATTCACTGAGTTTTTTTCCATGTAATGCTTGATGTTCTTAGGCTAATTAAACACTGAACTTGAGAAGGTTCAGTAAGTTCTGTGGTTTTAGTTCATGTGCTTGGATTGGGTGAAGAATTTCATCTTATGGGAGATCTTATTGAAGATATTCGATAAGATCATAACAAGGAACATATGTTCCCTCATTTTCTGGTTTCTCTGTTTGGGTTTTACTGAAATCAGTATCGAGTATTTGAGCTGAACCCAGTAGTCAAATAACTTCAATGCATGCTAGCATGATCAGATCAAGCCATTGAATAAAGTAAAGAAAAGGATGAAAGGTAGATTAAAGGACATTCCCGGTGCTTGACGGACGCCAATTCTAGGGAACTGATTGCTTTCTGGATTATTATTCTGATGGATGTTAGCAAGTCTAGCTGAGCCCAAACGTTGATGGGCTTGAGCTATAAAAAGTACAATGGGCTAGCTCAAGCTTAAGTCAGGATTTTTTGATGCATCACACTCTTATGTAAGTCAATTTTCTTTTAGATCAGTCGAGGTTAGTATTGGCGTATGCTTTGATGTTCTTTAGGTTTGACAATATGCATGCTTAGGGTGGTTATAAGCTCTAAAAACTAAAAAGTACACAGGCAATAAAGAAAAGGTGTAATCAAACCACTGGTTGAGAAAATTAAGACAGAGAAAGAAAGGAATGCTAGTTTCCATATACCGGCCTAATAGTATTTAACAAAGTTTTGATACTGTGTTTGGCTCATGCACCAATTAAACGAAGTATCTGACTTCGAATTGGCACTATGTAGCAAGCTGAGTCGAGCTCGAGCTACTTGCAAGCAACTGAGCAAGAATTGACTCGGTTTGTGATTACTGATGTGCAACACTTGCAACGAGGGCCATTGTAAAGCTAGTGACGCCGAAAGTGCTTCATGTTTAGAGGTGTTGATCATATGAAGAGATATGAATCAGGTTCTCATGCTGTTATTAGTTATATAAGGTCTTCCTTAGGCTAATGAACTATCAAAGTGCTCCTATTAATTTTTTATTCCAGTTCATAGAAACACGGAACTCCAGGGGCTCTGGTTTTACTTTGACTTCAATGTTATGTTTCCTGACAAGAAGTTACAGGAAGAGAATGACCAATTGACCATGCAAATGCAATTTTGCTATGGATGAAAAACATTTTGAAGATTTCATTTGGCATCCCTTTCTTTTTAGTTTGGAAATAAGAGATCATATTTGCTAAAGCATATCTTGTTTTGCAATCCTGATGCTTTATTCGTTCTTCATGAAGACTGCTAATGGACAATCGGGTAAGCTATCAGAAACTCTTGAGGATCTACATGACATCTATACAACTGGGTTGTGCAATTGAAAAAAGTCAATGCTAATTTATAACATTATTGCATAAAAGATCTCTACTTAGAAATGCGTGATCTGCTGTATGCTTACACTACCTTTTCAAAATTAAGCTGATAGTTATAGGATTGTATATTATACTTTGTATAAGACTTCACCCTCTTTTCTATTCTAATGTTCTTTTTTTTTTTGGACGAAAAGTTCTAATGTTATTCAATGTCAATTTGCATGCAAAAACTGGTACGGCCTATAAATGCAGTTTCAGTCATGATCGCGTAACGGTCACATTGATGCGGCCTGCGGGAACGGGGATGATGCGGTTGTCGTACCGCCAAATATCGGCTCAGGCCATGAGTTATCCCTTGAACCCGCCTAAAACGCGGTTTTTTTACACCTTTATAATGCGGGTAGTATCAGTTCGACATATTTGAAAACCTTTACAACACGGGCTATACGATACGATGCGGCCTTGTTTTGACACCATGTTAGCATGTGAATATTGTAATGTCTTGATGATGAAAAGGCTTTTTTTTTTTTGGGAATTTGTTTATCCCATAAAGTCTGAAGAAGACTATTGAACTATGCCTTGAATTAATTATCCGGCGCTAGGATTAACCAAGCACGGGGGTCTCGCTGTATATGCTATAATATATCGATCTGTTTTAGTTTCGGGTTTAGGCCCATCTTTAGGTTAATTATTAGGGTACTATATAAACCCTATAATTAACTTTTGCCTCCAGATTCTGTAATCTGTACTCTCTCCTAAACCTAACAAAATCATTTCTCCTCCTCTACCTGTGGACGTAGCTAACACATTGTTAGTGAACCACATTAATTCCTTGTGTCAATTGTTCATTAATTTTTGCTTCAATAATTGCATCTGTCACAACAAAGACATAAGTTGGTCTTCTCATCAACACAAGTGGTCTTATCTAAAAGTTTGGTCAGAGATCTCATTATCAGGACAATTGGGCCATGCTAGATGAGGTTTTTGGATTAGCATCAGGATGATTTGCTATGTACTGTATACTACTTCAATTAATGTTGAAGTTGTTTGTGACTGCTTATTAATAATATTGCTACAGCCTACAGCAGCTGAAACAGTCTATCAAACAGTAGATCAACAAGGAAATGAATAGTTTACAGGTAACTCTTAATTAAGATAAAAAGGTTTTTGGTTGATTTAATTTTACTTTCAGATTTACTAAAATTTAGATCTTGCATCTTGGCAATGGTTTGACATTTAGCAAATTGAATAAAGCCAACTGTTCCTTAGAATAAACTCACTTGACAGTTATTGCTGCTCTCTTGGTTATCTTCACCTTAATATGAATATTATTATACTTAGTATTGAGTAATACTTGATTGCCCAACAGCATGTGATCTTTCCTGTTTGCTGATTAAATACTCTCAGTCAAATTTAAGGTGAAGACTATAATTACTGAAGAACAGACAGTACTGTTTTAAGATAGCTTATCAGAGGAAAGGAGGGCGAAGGGAAGAAATGAGAGATCACCATGCAAGGCTTAGTCTCCTTTTTGCATTTCAGTTGCATCTCTTACTGCTAGTACTCCTTCCTGCACTCAGTTCAGCTCATTCAAATGCATTCTCTTCAATTTTGGGGATTCGAAATCTGACCCTGGAGCTCTAATGGCTGCCCTTGGCGCCTCTATCTAGGTCCTCCATCTGGTCAACAGTTTTTCCACAGGCCCACTGGTTGCTTCTGCAATGGTCGACTATAAATCAATTTTTCATCTGTATGTATCTTTCTCACTCAACATAATATAGATGATCTATGATTATACAGCTAAACTTATCTGAATTTATTCTACTTTGGCTATAAGCTGTGAAAATAAGTCCGTTTGATTGAATGTTTTCGTTGTTGGTCCCTTTCTGTTTGAGCCATCTCTTGCATATTCGTTACTGCTTGTCCAAAAATGATACCATAGTTAATAGCTACCCTTCCTTTACACGTTGTCACAGGTAAGGGATCGATGATCAGTTAAAAGGAGTTCAGAAATGCTGTTTATTCGATAGGCATTGGGCAGAACGATATTAATATTGCTCTTGTGGCAAACTCAAGCTATCAAGAAGTTGTTAACAAGATTCCAATCATCCTCGGGAGGATTCAAAATTCTATCAAGGTCAGATTTCTTATATTGTTGAATGCCTTATAATATTGTTCTTGTAATTTATCTTACAGATTCATTTGTTTGTGACTGAACTGCCTGATGCAGATATCTCCATGAAAAATCTCTGATCAACCCTGACTGCTATAAAATTGATTTTATGGCCCTTGTTCGGTCACTGAAACCTCAACTTTGAGGTAAATTCTATATGGTGACCCGATGTTTTGGAAAACTCTACATGTTAATTTTTTTTTCTTTTCTGCATTTTCTCAAGTGACTGTTATTGTCTACACCACTAACGTAACGTTATTAGGTTTTTTTATCACTTCCCAACTACTATTCCACCACCACCACCGCCAAATGGGTACTACCCACCAGGCCACCACCACCACCACTACCGTTGATAATTTACTATCATGATCACCACCAGTTTCTCTCTCCACTCCCACCTTCCAAATCATCTCGTCCCTTTTACTTTTTGAAATCACTACCACTCCTACCCCTTTGGCTGCTTATCCTTTTGGCAAAAGAAAAACAGTAGCAAAACCCAACCAACAGTCAGTCATGGTGGTCCTTTTTCGATTTCTCCAGCCTCCTCCCATGGCGTCTTCATCTGTATCAGTTGTGCAATTTGACCTTTTTGTTCAAATTTGGAGATTGATTTTGGGTTTGTACTGTGGGTTTAGAATCATGTTAGCATGTTCAATTTCTGACATTATTGTAATTCGAGCTTGTTACTAATGCATATGAAGTATATTAGTTAATTAATGAGTGAAGCTGCTTTTAGAATGCCAAATTTGAAAGTGGATTTTATCTTGTTGATGAATATTAACATTCCTATGTCAGGTTAGCCACGATTATTGTTGATGAATATTAACATTCCTATGTCAGTAAACTCTGTGATAAGATAAGATCCAAACTCAAGGGCGCTTTTATTGTGCACGTTGATATGTATGCTATTAAATACGATCTCTTTGCCAATCCAGTAAGAAATTAGATATGGTGAGTTCTAATTTATGCTTTCTAAAAGTTTGAAGGACCATTTCTCTAGATTTTTGTTGAGGTGATCATTTCTTTAGATAGAACATATAAAACTTTTTTAGCATTTAGGAAAAAATTGACACCAACAGTCCCAATTATGCGCCCTCTTCTATAACAATTCCAACTATTGATTAACTCGGAATAGACTCAATTTTAGGGTTGGCTTCCCAAAGCAGCCAGGGCCACATGACTTATAACCTGTGAAACATATAAGAAAAAATTCTATATTTCATGAAGTATTGCTTTTCTCTCTTAAAACTCCCTTTTGTATATCCTGATTAACAGCTAATAAGTCATTTGAGACTGCTTTGGAAAGATACCCCTGAAGTGTGGGACTATTCCAAATTAATCAATGGTTGGAATTGTTGATGTCAATTTCTCTTTAAAGTTGCTATGTGGCTATATCTAGGCTTTCAGAACCCAACAATGGCTTGCTGTGGCAATGGAGGACCTCCCTATAACTATGTAGAGAAGAAGACTTGTGGTGAACCTACATTAACTGCTTGTGCTGATCCATCTCAATCCGTGAGCTGGTATGGAGTTCATTACACTGAGGCAGCTAATGCTGTCATTGCAACCAAAATATTGTCAGGCGAGTTCTCTAAGCCATTTTTTAGGCTGAAAGGTTTCTGCAAGGAAGAGCTTTGCAGGTCCATGTTTTGAGTTCATCGTAGAAAGTCAAGAGGCTGGATCTGTTGATTACTAGATTTCTTTCGGATGATAACGAACATGTGTTCATGATTTTTTTCACAACTGAATATAAGGGAAAGTATTTCCACTATATTATGAACTTCCAATGCTTGATAACTTCTGTTAGCACTTGGTCTGCCTCGCCTACTAAGCTAATGTATTCTTTAACAAACGGGGTTGTACAATCTGACAGAGTCAATGCTTATGCATGGGAGTTTGGCTTTTTGGAAAAGATGGTCTATCAAAAACACCTGTTTTTCCTTATCACCCACACCAGGGATTCACTAGCTTTTGTTTTCTCTCTCCTTTTTCCTCGACTGTTTTCCATTAAGAATTTTCTATTTAAAGTACATTTATGGTACTTAAAAGATCTTATTGTTACCTGTACGATGTACTCTATGCTTGAACTGTCTTCCTTTTTTCCTAAACTATTTTCCATTTCAAGTTTTTCTACGTATGGTGTATTTTTTTGCTACATATTAATTTCTTTTTGTATCTATTTGATGGACTGTATGCTTGCACTATCTTTCAATTAAGCTGATAGTTTTAGCATATTATAATGTATTGTTCAAACCTTTATTTGCTTTTATCATGTAATTGATGTTTATTTATTTATAGGAGCTAATACATCCAACAAAAAAGTCCCTTGGATTTTGGCCTGTATATTATGCTTTCAATACCTTCTAAGCAAGCTGATGATAGTTTTAGTATTTACATTGTGTTTTCCAAGAGTTTACTTGCTTTTCTTCTAACGCCATTAATGTTAATTAGCTTCTGAGAACTAATGCTTTCATTGAACGTCCTTTAGCTGGATGTTTTCTGTCTTCTGCTGATATACTGGTTCAGCTGAACCATTATCGAACAATGGAAACTTGTTAAGGAAACAAATCATGTATCAATAACTCTGTTGAGAAACATTCTTTGTTTTATGATATGAAAATGAATTTAGCCAATCGATTGTCGAAACAAAGCCACTAACTGATGCTGCTCTCAGTGCTTAGCTTTGGTTTTCGCTCTTTTTTCTTTGCTGATAAATACTAGTAGTCATTGCTGAATGAAGAGCTTAAGTATATGATAAAGCTGCCGTCGAAATATGTAAGACAAGCAGTTCATGGTTTTGAGAAAGGTTAATGAAGGAAATTATAGACCTATGTGGAGGGCCTCCTCTACATTTCGCACTTAAGTTACATTTCTGACTCTATCAATACTTCTTCCTGCTCTCATTTTGGCTCACGCCAAACATACCCTCTTCAATTATTGGGATTCAAACTCTGATGCAGGAGCTTTAACGGCTATCTTTGGCTTCTATCTTGTGTAACTGCATAGATGAAAAGACTTGTTGACTGTCAGGAAACTGAAGCAACTGTTTACCCTGATCCTGCTTGTTCTGTGCGCTAGTAAGCTATTAATCACACTGAGGCTGTCAATGCTGTCCTCGCTGCCAAGACAATGCCCAATTGCTCATCATCGTTCATGAATTTCGTCGACAAAAATAGGTCAGTCCACTTCTGATTTAATGATTAATTAGTTATAATTTTATGTCCTTGATTAAACGCATAATTTGCTGCTCTAATTTCGGATCTTGCTCACCACCGCGTAATTTACAACCCGAAATTGAGAACATGGATTACTAATGAAGCAAATGCAATGATACAGAGTTCTATTAGTTCTAACTTTGGATCACTACTGAACCGAAATTTGCAAAAAGGATAGTTTGGTTATAGCTCCTGTTATTGGAATGGAACTGAGTTTTATTAAAGTTTCCTTTGAACCTCCATCTTATGATGGGAAGATATAAATTAAATTTCCATTAGGTAGACTTAAAGCCCCATTGTGGCTAAGCCTTATATGAATCTAATCATAAAGCTCCAATTAACTTGCTAGTTTACTCACAGAAACTTGAGTTGAAGTGCTGTTATGAAATGCTAGTAAGCTCTTTACCTAAGAAACGGGATTACAAGAATACGGTGGGAAGTAATGGTTTTGGTTATGGAATTGATAAAATTAAAATATGTGGAATTTTAATTTGAGAAGATACATGATTGTCCATGATACGAAACCTTAGCAATGACTCGGGTTCCTCTGCACTTGTAGTAGTTGCGACTATAAGATGAATGTACAGGTAAACCAAGACTGGTTAGATATCTTGGAAATCTATGTTGACATGATGAAGATGAGAAATCTTGGGCCAATCCTCGCCTGTCTCTCTTTGGCACCGGTCTTTAAGCAAAGGGCAAAAATGTATTCCCAGATATTTGAGGGATGAGGGCATTCCTTCTTCAGGCAGCAAGCAGAGATGTTGGCAGTACATAATCTCCAACTCTTGCAGAGAGGTGAGCTGCTGGAGTGCTTCACCAATCAAGAATGCAAGAGCAGGAAAATGAGCTATCATGAGAGTGGTGAGATTTTTGGGCAACCAACCCTCAGGTGGAAAGCACTCCACTTCTTCACACCCATGGATTTCAAATAGTGTAAGAGAGACTAGTTGCTGAAGTTTCCATTGTTTCCAATGGGATGTGAGTCTCCTACAATATGTAACACGGAGGGTTTGGAGGCTCAAAGGCAAACCGCCTTTTGGGAATGAATCGAGATCTGGACAATCTTTAAGAGACAATGAATGTAATGATGTAAGACTGGTATGCATTCCCTCAGGGAAAGAGAGAAGATTCTTGCAGTTGGTAATGGAAAGTGTCCTGAGGTAAGGAGCTGCAAAGCCTTCTGTGGGAAAATATAGAAGATGAGGACAATTGTCAATAGACAACTCATTAAGAAATGGAAGACAAGTTTCATGCCCTGGAGCTGAGGTGATTTCAAATGACTCCAGATGGAAGCAGTTTTTTATTTCAAGATATTCAAGCATTACAAAGTCGCCCAAGGGAAAATATGAAGGTTCTGAAAGATAGCAGTCGTGGATAGACAAGTACTGAAGCGACATGTAGGAACGTTGTGGCAGGCCCAAGTCCTTGAAACCCCCAATGCTCAGTGATGTTAATGAAGGAGAAATGAATCTCAATATATGCAGAGATGGTAACAGTACTTCATTAGCACTGTAAGAACTATGCAATGGGTAGTCAAGAAGTCTAGCTGGCTGTGAAATGAAAAGGGTGTCAAGCGTGCATGGAAATTGCAATTCTTCAAAATTACAGAGGTTGTGGTGACCAGCTATCCTCAAATCTGTGAGAGATGTTAACTTTTCCAAATTTGGTACAAATGTGCTGTTTTCACCATCGAAAAAAAGATCTAGCGTGGTAAGTGAGGAAAGATTGGCCAGATTAGTTAAATCCACTAGCTCACAGTTTTGAAGTTTTAACTTGGTGATCCGAGGAAGTTGGGGAAGTAAAATGTTAAGTTGCTCACAGTCTAGTATTTCGAGCGTTTTCAAAGAAGGGAGTTCATGAGGTAGCTTTCCAGCCAGCTGTGAACATTCAATTAAGTACAGCTCTTGTAGAACAGGGAATGCTTGGCCTTCAAATTCACTGGCAACCCATGTCTGCCATTCCGGCAAATCCTCAAAGTGGAGTATCTTCAGTGCTTGGAATGATATAAAATGAGATGAAATGTCTCCACAAAATTCTGGACCGACAGTCTCCAATTTATTAAATTTTTTAATGGAGAGGTATACCAGCGAGCGAAGCTCTCCAAGGGGCGGTAAAGATACACAGTTTGGAAAATTACAAAGATGTAGTGCTGTTAAGCAACAAAACCTGGAATCCCCTACCCAGTCTGGAAGAATTGTTCCCTGATAATTCTTTATTGTAAGCCTTATCAAAGTACTGTGAGGCTTCAATGCAGTAAGAACAGTTGTTGCTTTCTCTCGATCATCTGACGTTGCGGTGGCACTCCATTCCAGGACCAACTCATCAAGATACTCTTCGTTTTTCAAATTGTATGCTAAAGCATCTGCTTCAGAAGCAATATTTTCAAGTTCGAAGATATGAAGGCTTCGCTTTTGTTTCATCTTTTCTATTCTTGTCCAGAAATCCTCGTCTCCCATGAAATTAGTTATTTTACAGAAACTTGCGAACCTTTCATCATGCTGTATCATCTCCCAGAACTTGTGAAAACTGATGCAAAGACAAAGGCAAAAAGGTTAATCTTAGAAAGGAAATAAGGATGTTAAAAGATTTGTGCCTGACAGAACTATTAGATCAGAGTTCTGGAGAGGTATAACTCCTGAGCCCTGATAAGTGAAGAGCTTACACACACAAAAAAAAGAAAAAGAAAACCACGTTCAAAAGCATTTCATTATAAATTCCTCCTGTTGTATATTTATATATTATGATGAGAGAGCAAGTACCGGAAATTGGGCAAATATCCCTTGATGTCTTCCATAGCTTGTGTGTGACTCATCAGCACCTCGAAAGCAAAGTCATTAGTTGCAGAAACCCAAAAGCGAAGATCAAAACATCGTTTCACCCCCTCATCATTGTATACATACCGGGCCAATGTAGTTTTCCCGACTCCACCAATCCCAACGATGGAGGCAATGGAGAGGGTCTGAGAAGCGATTGATTTATCAGAAAGCTTGCTTACAATGAAATCCCTGTCTTGGTCTCTGCCGATGACCACATCAGTGATGATGTGAGACCCAGCTGTTTGAACGCTCCATGCTTGTGTTTGATTGGCAGACAGCACGCTGACCGTGCCTCTGTCAAACTGGGCATAGTCTCTTGCAATAGAATCCAGTAACTTCTTCATAGCCTTAACTTCCGGTTCTGGAGCATAAGTAATTTGCGCAACAAGCTGATTTAATGCAGAAAAGGATAAGCGTGCCTCTTTGATGAACCTGCTTGTGGTTGTGGTCATCACTTCTTTCTGCTTAACTGTAGTCCTTGCATCAAAGAAGTCAACCAAGCTCTCAAGCTCACAACTGATCTTCTTGAGTACGTCTTGTTGCGCATGGCTGAGCTCCGACACTGACTCTGCATCAAAGAATGCATAAACCAAAGGCTGACGTAAATGAAGAGTAAGGATTGGATGAATGAAGTTGGCAACATCCTTATAGTTTGTGGTTACAACTACGCAGCTGCCCTTAGCAGCTGAACGAAGTGAGAGTAGTAGAAGCTGCCAGCTTGCTTCTGTGTAGATCTTGCCAATATCGTCTAAAACGATCAAGAATCTCTTCCCTGCTATTCTTTTGAACAAATTACTTTGAAGGCTATTCAGATCACAGGCTTTGTCCTCAAAAAAATAGCCTGTTGACTTAGAAATAGATTTTGTAATTTCCAGAACATCAAATACATTGCCAACAGAGATCCATGCTTTGAAGTTAAAGATAGCATCTAAACCTGCATCATCAAAGAGAAGATGATGGAGGGTTCTTTTACCACTCTCACTTATTCCAACTATAGCTACCACATATATATCCCTGCCAAGTGAACTCCCTCCTCTCAGTAGTTCAATAATATGATCTTTTGCTTGATTGCAAGAGTCACTTTTCTTGGAGCTGGACGCCATCTTATTACAGATGCCCAATACTTTACCCTTATATGCTACTCTTGATGATAACAAATTTGAACGAGGAACCATACTACATAGTAGTATAGTATACCAAAAATGAGAGTCCCACCTATATACTAACTATTACAGCTTTACCAAAAGAAATTCCAGGGTACCACCTATATACTATTACAGCTTTACCAAAAAAAATTCCAAGGTCCCACCTATATACTTTATCAAACGTCTCTCTCCTTTTTTTTTTTGGGTGAACAACGCAACCAAACTTAAATTACCATATCAAAAATATCTTTACAATCCTTCAAATAAGCATTCGTACAATAACTGGGGGGAGACTGGAGAGGGAAAAGTACTAATTACATTGCTTCTATTACTTTGCCAATGGCAAAATATACTTGTAAACTTTGGACATTGATGAGCCCGTCAGCCTCATATGATCTTGCACAATTAAGAGTAAGTTTCATATAATTTATAACAAATAGTTTAGTTAGTATTATATGAACAAAGGATGGTTATAGCCAGCTTTTCTAAAACTTTATTTTATCGAGTTTTTCACCAAATTTCTCGAGTAATTTCCCCCCCCACCAAAATAGCCTCCAACCTTCCAAAATTCACTATATACCCCTCAATTTCGTGAAAATTCACCATATGTCTTTAATGACTAATGACCGTTAGTTTTGTAGTCATTAATTCCTAATTCCCTTACTAAACCTTAGTTAACCTCAGTATGACCAATTTACCTTAATTGCCCACTAGTAAAATACCTTTTATGGGTTAAATTAGTGTCAACAGTTTTCCAACCTATTTATATATGACACAAACATGGGTACGATTCCTTCGCCAGCTCGAACTAACAAGGTAGGACTCCATCACTTTCGATGTGGTTGAGAGGAAGGGAGATTTATTACTGTCTATGTGGTTGAGAGGGAAGAAGGGAGGGAGATTTATGAAAGAAAGATTACAAAATAATTTAATACCCAATTAAAATGTGCCATGCTAAATCTGACACGTAAAGTGTATACTGTTCCAACAAGAATTGTCAACTTTGGGAGTATTTTCACTCAATAATAATAAAAAATGCTCATCACTTTCTGTTTATAATTTTATCTCCCCTCTAAAAAAATGTCTATGAATTCACAAAAACTTGACCATATTTACAAAATCATCTCTCTCATGACTTTAAAAAATATCATTTTTCTCTCTTTTACTTTCTACTCTAATATCCAACCACATTTAGAGAAAAAATGAGAATTTTCAAAAGTTTGTGTAAAAATGTAACAAATAGATGTCTAGGGTCTATTTATAGATCTTAAAATATTATGACTAATGATATTATTTATTATTCTCTTAATATATGTTTTCTACAATTTTAAGTTTTCAAATGAAAAAACAAAAAACTCTAAAAAGTTGTTAGACGTGTTAGTTTTATTGAATAAAAATTCTCATAGCATTTTTTGAAGTTTTTTCACATGATCAAATTTACATATGGGCCATGGCCAAGACTTTTGGGCATTTGTGATTGATCATGAGCGGAGTAGGTTTATTTTTAGTGTTCCATGGGCCATGACTTTTTCTTTGTCAGTGGTGAGAATGCTGTAAAGAACAAAGGCTGATAACCGAGACTTGACTCTTAACATGACAGTATATTATTACTTCTTCCTCTGTTGATGTTACATTTCCCTTCAATGAAAATGTCATAATAAATGTTACATATCATAAATAAATCACTTTTCACCATAAATATTTTTAAATACTATTAAAAAGTTGGTGGTTCACTACTTTCTCCTTTAAAATACCCATACTTTTTCCTTAATAAATGTTTTTTTATTCAAAAAGTGATGGTTCCCCACTTTTTGTCTCTACCTTTCTTAAAAACTTTCCACTTTCTCTATGTAGCATCTATAAAAAAACGGAGGAAGTACTTCCTCCGTTTCTTTTTACTTGCAATGGTTTGATTTTTACACTATTCGCAAACTCTACTTATTTAAGGAAAAACATATTCTTGTGGGATTTTGTTAGATTCGTCTCAATGTATATTTTCCAAAAATCTACTTTTTATAATTTTTAAATATCGGTACTTAAAGATATTAATGGTTGAAGTTATGCATTGGTAAGCGTAAAAGTCAAACGGTTGCATGTAAAAAGAAACAAGTATTACATTGTCCTTAGTTATTTATAATGCTTTTACTTTTCGTCATAATTAATATAATAACATCTTGGTTTTCATATGAAGTATTAGGAGTAGTCTCCCCTAAAAAAAAAAGTATTAGTAGTAGTCAAAACTATACTATCTTGCTTTCCCAACCCCAAGATTTTGCCTTCACTGGAAAAAGAAATGGCTGAAAATTTGGTTACAATACCAGCTATATCAGCTACATTCAACGTGGTTCTTGACACTGTTGTGAAAGAGTTTATGAAGTACGTACGCAGTAAAGCTAATGTTGATCCTTGTGTGCTTCACCTAAAGCTAAGAACAACCAGGTTAGCATTGAGTGCGGTGCTTAATGATGCTATGGACAGACACATCACTAACTTTGCGGTGCTGGAGTGGCTGGAGGAGCTCACTAGTGTGATCTATGATGCAGAAGACGTTGAAGATGTCATCCACACTGAAGCACTGCAATTGAAGATAAATGCTGAGTCTCAAATGTCTGCTGTTTACAATATGGGTGATGATCAGGTACCAAACAGAAACAGTTTCTCTTCATATTCTTTTACTGATGGTCACTTTCTGGTAGCTAAATGGAGGACGATGATCTCTTCTGTTGGGTTGAAACATGGTCCTATAGTTGACAGGTTGCTTAACTTATGTGATAGGCTGGATGTATTCTTGCCCCAAGTAAGTGTCCTTGGTTTAGGAGAATCTCTCAAGATAGCGAAAAACAAAATCCATCACCTACCTCTATCATCTGCAAGATTGATGAATTCCGGAAACAACATAGTTGGTAGGGAGTCAGAAAAAGAGGAGATAATGTCTTTCTTAGAAGAACCAAATAACAAAACTGGTGTCCATCTGGTTGTTATTAGTGGCTTAGCAGGTGTAGGAAAGACAACTTTTACTCGAATGGTGTATGATGATCCAAGGTTGAAAGGCGCCTTCGATGTGAAATCATGGGTCTCTGTTTCAACAGCAATGGGTAGTGATTGGGTGATCAAGGAGATTTTGGAGTCGATAACTCATACTGATGCACCAAACGGTCACCTAGAAAGCCTCGAAGCTATATTGAGTAGGGTTCTCTTGGGTAAAAAATTGCTCCTCGTACTAGATGATGTTGAGGATGTGGAAGAAAAATCTTGGGACCATTTGAGGCGTCCTCTGGAAGCTGGGCCAGAAGGTGTCACTATAGTCATCACTACACGCGATGATCATGCTATCATGAAGAAGAATATTCCGGTTAATCTTGTGCTGCATCTCAACCCTCTGTCTGATGCAGATTGTTGGTCTTTACTTAAAGACGTTGCGTTTGGAGAAGAAGTAATAATAGATCAAGTTCTCGAAGAAACTGGAAATCAGATTGCACAAAGATGTAAAGGCCTTCCATTGGCTGCAAGAATACTTGGTGGCATTTTGAGATTCACAAGAGATGTGGAGGACTGGGATTCTATACTGAGAAGTAAGGTGTGGCATCTTATGTCTGACCCAAACGACATTCATCCTGCCTTAAGATTGAGCTATAGTTATCTTCCGTCCCATTTAAAGAAGTGCTTCTCTTATTGTTCAATTTTTTCCAAGAAGTACGAGTTTGATAGGGAGAGACTAATCTTATTGTGGATTGCGGAGGGTTTTGTCCAGGTATCGAAGAGTGACACTTTGTTGGAAGAGATCGGTAGTAGCTACTTTCAAGAGCTATTTAGTCGATCGTTGTTCCAAAAATCAAGCTCTAGTAGATCACATTTTAGGATGCATGACATGGTCCACGATTTAGCTCAGAATGTGTCTAGTGATATCTGTTTCATGTTGAAGCCTGACAATCCACAAGTATGTCCTGCCAAGATTCGCCATTTTTCTTATATCCAGACCAAACATGATAATTTTGAGTACTTCAAAGCCATTGATGGACATGTGCATTTTGGCAACCTGAGAACCTTCTTGCCCTTAAAATCACCTCCAATAAACCTTTGTCGTCTAGACAATGAGCAGGCACAATCTTTCTTTCTGAGGTTAATTTCTTTGCGAGTGTTATCCTTGTCACATTATAATATTTTTGAGATACCTCAATCCTTCGGTTGTCTTAAGCACCTTCGCTTCTTGGACCTGTCAAGGACTTCTGTAAAAAATATTCCTCCCCTGGTGTGCGATATGTACAATTTGCAGATACTATTGTTGCAGAAATGTCCTTATCTCACAAAATTGCCAGAAAGAGTAGGAAATTTGGTGTCCTTGCGCCATCTTGATATTGGTGGTTGTAATAGATTGCAAGAGCTGCCTGTGGAAATCAACAAATTGAACAAAGTTCATACACTCACAAATTTTGTGGTGGGCAGAGACAGTGGAGCAAAGCTCGCAGTGCTAGCTAATTTTCATAATCTTAGAGGGCAACTTTGCATTTCAGGGCTTCAACATGTTGTCTCGGAACTAGATGCTTCAAACGCCAACATGAAGACCAAAATGCACCTTGATGAGCTAACATTGGAGTGGGGAGGTCAAACTCAAACTCCAAGAAAGGAAGAAAATGTTTGTCATTTGTTAAAGCCTGGCCCAAACTTAAAAAAAATCACCATTTCTTCCTATGGCGGTAAAAAGTTAGCAAATTGGATAGGTGCTGCTGCATTTTGTGATATAGTTTCTGTGTGTCTTACCAGTTGTTACCAGTGTAATTGCCTGCCATCCCTTGGACAACTACCATCCTTAAAAAAGCTTCACATTATAGACTTTCCAAAATTAGTCACTGTAGGTCCTGAATTTTATGCTAATGTTTCTTCATCCTTAAGACCGTTTCAAGCTCTAGAGGTTCTAAGATTAGAGAAGATGCCTGAATGGAAGGTGTGGTCCCCTTATCATGGTAATGGTGAACCATTCTCTAGCCTACAGGAATTATGTATAGAAAATTGTCCCAAACTATCTGAGCATCTACCCAAGTGTCTCCCTTCTTTGCTTAAGCTTGAGATCATGAAATGTGGCCAGCTTACTAGTTTACTTCCAGAACTTCCGTCCATATGCAAATTGAGGCTGCAGGAATGTGAAAAGTTAGACTTTATGAGTATTTCTGGTCTGATCACACTTGTCTCCTTAGATATTCGAGGTGCAAGTATTAAGAATTCATTAGCATCTGATCTCCACACACTTAATTCTCTGACAGAGTTGAACATTGTACACTTTGAAGGTCATAAGAATTCTATGATGTTAAGCAATGGTGACAGAAGACAACTTGTGCCAGGGTATACAATGCTGATTGGTGAAAGTATCCAAGAGTTGTCCCTCCGAAGTTGCTCGTTCCAGTTGATTTGTCCAGATAGTTCATTAAGATCACTCAATATCAGTCACTGCAAGAATTTGGAACTTAACGTGAATTGCTTCTCCTCACTTCAGTCCCTGGACATGAGCCACTGCGGCTCTCTTGAATCCTTTCCATTTGAATTCTTCCCAATGCTTATTCATCTCAAGATTGAGCAGTGCTCGAACTTAAAAGTGATTGCACTTCCACAGGGAATTACTCTACAGCATCTTTATGAGCTCTCAATTATAACTTGTCCCAACCTGTTAAACTTCCCTAATCAAGGATTGCCTGCTCCAAACCTCTCCTCATTTTCAATTAGCAATTGCAAGCGCCTGAAGTGGCTCCCAAGAGATATGAAAATCCAACTCAATTCCCTTCAGCTGCTATCCATTATATGCTGTCCAGAACTTGAGCCAGTTGCAGCTGATGATTTGCCTCCAATCCTTCACGCTCTTCACATTAAATCTTGTCCCAGGCTCGTTAATAGTCCAACAGCTTGGATTGCTCAGCTTCCAGCATCTGTTAAACGACTGGACTTGGATATCCCCTCCGAGGCTGAAAAAGAATTTTGAAAACGGAAATCACAGAATCTTCATCAGGTATCTTCAGTACTGACTACTGAGTTTCTATACCTCTTACTGCTTAAGTTGTGTTTTAGTCATTTTGCTTTACCATTGACACAATTCCTTTCTCTATCCCTCTCTTTCTTTCTTGAAAATTGCAGATTCATTGGAGCAATCAGTTCTTATAAAAATTGTGCTATTTCTTGTTTTCCAAATGGATAATCACAACTATTTGGTCACTCAAAGATACATAACACTGAAGCTCAGGCCATCAGGTAGGTGCTTCATTTAAACTGTTACGGTTTGCTCGAGTCATGATTGGAAAGGTATTGTTTCTGTTCTTGTGAGAATGAAGTAAAAGAAATTTCTATATTTTATACAACTTGAGTTAGAGTTTACAGAGACATAAAAAATACACTATGTGGTTGTTTGGTATACAGTAAATTATTTAGGCAATGGAAATTCCCATGATTTTCTAAATTGGGTAGTTGTTTGGTTGACAGGAAGTGGGGAAAATGGAGGCAATGAAAATTCCTGGGAAATTAAAATTCCCACAAAACGTGGGAATTTATTGACCTATCCCCCTTGGTCATTCAAAATTCCCACATCAATTCATGTGAATTACAAAACCCTTGATGTCAACCAAACACATTAGTCATTTTTCCTAGGAATTACAAAAGGAAAATAACTTCCTACGAAATGGAACTTCCCATGGGAATTAAATTCCCATGTATACCAAACAACCACTATGATTAATGGTCATTCAAAATGTTTCCTCTTCAAGTTTGGGGATCCAAACTCTGACCCTGAAGCTCTAATGGCTACCCTTGGCCTCTATCTAGGTCCTCCATCTGGTGAATAGTATTTCCACAGTCCCACTGGTCGCTTCTGCAGTGCTTGACTATACATTGATTTCATTTGTATGTATCTTTGATTATACAGCTAATGAGCTAATTCCAGCTGGTTTTGTTCTGATTTTGCTATAAGCTGTGAAATGTAGTCAGTATTTTGTATTGTAAGTCTCTTTTACTTGCTTTACAGGTCAGAGCTTGAAGATAGATCTTTTGAGTGCATACTAGAACGGTAGAACCTTACTCTAGTGGTCCTTTCTTCATTACTGTTTCTGTGTTGCTTGTGTGCATGTTTGATCCATCTCTTTGAAAATTATTACTGCTTGTTCACAAATCCTACTATAGCTAATAGCTAGTTTCTTCTACACATTATCATCGTCGGAGCAGCGATCAGTGAAAAGAAATTCGGAAAAGCTGTTTATTCGATAGACATTGGGCAGCATGAATCTTACTCTTTTACTCTAGTGGCTAACTCAAGTTACCAAGAAGTTGTTTATAAGATTCCAATTATCCTAGGGAGGATAGAAAATTCTACCAAGGTGAGATATTGTATATTGTGCATGAGTGTTAGTATTGATCTTGTAATTCATCTTACAGATTTCGTTTCGTGTGAGATTGAAATAAAATTGAACTGCCTGAAGCAGGCACCTTCATGAAAAATCTCAGATCAACTTTGACTTAAGGAGATTCCATTTGAAATTATTGAATTTTAATTTCAGTTCACAGATGCGCGGAATTCCAGGAGCTCCGATTTTACTTGGAGTTCATTGTTATGTTTCCTGACAAGAAGTTACAAGGAAGAGAATGACTGCTATTTTGCTAGGGATGATAAACATTTTGAAGCTTTCACTTGGCATCCCATTCTTTTTAAATTGGAAATAAGAGATCATCTGCTAAAGCATATCTTGTTTTGCAATCCTGATGCTTTATTCGCTCTCCGTGAAGACTGCTAATGGACAATTGGGTAAGGTATGCAGAAATTCTTGAGATCCACATGACATTTATACAACTAGGTTCTGCAATTGGACAAAGTCAATGCTAATTTGTAATATTATTGCATAAAAGATCTCTACTTAGAAATGCGTGATCTGCTGTATGCTTACACTACCTTTAAAAAATTAAGCTGATGGTTATAGGATTGTATATTATAATTTGGATAAGACTTTCCCTCTTCTCTGTTATATGTTATTCAATGTCAATTTGCATGCAAAAACTGGTACGGCCAGTAAAATTTCCTTGAATTTAGCCGGATCAACCCAAAAATTGCACATTAGCCTGTGAATATTATAATGTCCTGAGGATGAAAAGGCTTTTTTATTTTTTTGGGAATTTGTTTACCCATAAACATCTGTACTTTGAAGAAGACTTAATGTATAAGGTGGTCTTCTCATCAACACAAGTGGTCTTATCTAAAAGTTTGGTCAGAGATCCCATTATCAGGACAATTGGCCCATGCTAGTTGAGGTTTTTGAAGTAGCATCAGATGATTTGCTATGTACACTATTTCAATTAATGTTGAAGTTCTTTGTGCCTGCTTGTTGATAACATTGCTACAGCAGCTGAAACTGTCCATCAAACAATAGATGAACAAGGGAATGATTAGTGTACAGGTAACTCTCAAGTCTCAATTAAGAAAAAATAAGGTTTTTGGTTGATTTAATTTTACTTTTAGATTTACTAAAATTTAGATCTTGGCGATGGTTTGACATTTAGCAAATTGAATATACAACTGTTCTTTAAAATAAACTCACTGACAGTTATGCTGATCTCTTGGTTATCTTCACCTTAATATGAATATTATTATACTTAGTATTGAGTAATATTTGATTGCCCAACAGCATGTGATCTTTCCTGTTTGCTGATTAAATACTCTCAGTCAAATTTAAGGTGAAGACTATAAATACTGAAGGACAGACAGTACTGTTTTAAGACAGCTTATCAGAGGAAAGGAGGGCGAAGGGAAAGAAATGAGAGATCACCATGCAAGGCTTAGTCTCCTTTTTGCATTTCAGTTGCATCTCTCACTGCTAGTACTCCTTCCTGCACTCTGTTCAGCTCATTCAAAATGCGTTCTCTTCAATTTTGGGGATTCGAACTCTGACCCTGGAGCTCTAATGGCTGCCCTTGGCCTCTATCTAGGTCCTCCATCTGGTCAACAGTTTTTCCACAGGCCCACTGGTCGCTTCTGCAATGGTCGACTATACATCGATTTCATTTGTATGTATTTTTCTCACTTAACAGAATATAGATAATCTATGATTATACAGCTAAACTTATCTGAATTTGTTCTTGCTATAAGCTGTGAAAATTGTCTGTTTTACAGATTTTAAATCTCTTTTACTTATTTTACAGGTCAGAGCTTGAATATTGATCTCTTAAGTGCTTACCTAGAATCTTCAGGGTCAGATTTTACTCATGGAGTCAACTTTGCTGTATCTGGTGCTTCTACTGAAGTTAGTCTATACAACCCCTTCTCACTATCTACGCAGGCAGGGCAATTTGGTCACTTCCAGAATCGCACAAGAGAACTCAGGAGAAGAGGTCCTTTCATTGCTATGGTTTCTGTGATAATTGTGCTTACAAGGATTTATTTTTAGTGTCATTTTTGAGTAATTATCTTTGTTGGTTCATTTCTGTTTGAGCCATCTCTTGGAAATTTGTTTTTGCTTGTCCACACAGATAATAGCCTAGCTAATAGCTACCGTTCTTGCGCACTTTGTCACAGGTAAGGGATCGATGATCAATGAAAAGGAGTTCAGAAATGCTGTTTATTCGATAGACATTGGGCAGAACGATATTAATCTTGCTCTTGTGGCAAATTCAAGCTATCAAGAAGTTGTTAACAAGATTCCTATCATCCTTGAGAGGATCGAAAATTCTACCAAGGTCAGATTTCGTATTTTGTTAAATCCATTATATAATTGTTCTTGTAATTTATCTTAAAGCTTTTATTTCGTGTGAATTTAAACTGCCTGAAGCAGATTCCTCCAGGAAGAATCTCTGATCAATTTTGACCGCTATGAAATTGATTTTGTGGCCCTTGTTTCTTTCATTGAAGCCTTAACTCTGGTGTAATCTGGAAAAAGTGTGATTAAATTAATTGTCTCATTCATTTAATTCGAGCAATGATTTGCGTAAGAATATGCAATTGTCTTGATTGCTCTCCACTTCATATTGCAGGCATTATACAAAATTGGTGCTAGAAAGTTTTGGATATACAATACTGGGCCATTAGGCTGCTTACCACAAACTCTAGCATTGCGAAAGAAGAATGACAGTGAACTGGATGAATTGGGGTGCCTGGCACTTTATAATAATGCTGCAAAAGCTTTCAATGAAGGGTTGAGTAAACTTTCTGATAAAATAAGATCTGAACTCGTGGATGCTTTCATTGTGCACATTGATATGTATGCTATCAAATACGATCTCTTTGCCAATCCAGTAAGATATGGTGAGTTCTAATTCATGCTTTAGAAAAGTTTAAAGGATCATTTCTCTAGATAGAACATAGAAAACTTTTTTAGAATTGAAAGATTGACACCGACAGTCCCAAACTCCCAACTATGCACCCTCTTCTTTGAACTGTTCCAACTATTGATTGACTCAAAATATAATCAATTTGTGGAGTGTCTTCTCAAAGCAGTCCCGTATGACTTATAACTTGTCAACCATTTAAGGAAAATACTTTTATGTTAATAATTTATTGCTTTTCTCTCTCATTCTGGCCACCGATAACTCTCTGTTATATGACCAGTTTAACAGGTTATAAGTAATTAGGGACTACTTTAGGAAGACACCCCCAAAGTGGGACTACAAAAAGAACCAATGGTTGGAACTGTTGATGTCATTGCTCCTATTATTAATGTTGTTTTATGGTTATATCTAGGTTTTGAGAAGCCATTGATGGCTTGCTGTGGCAATGGAGGACCTCCCTATAACTATGTAAACAAGAAGACTTGCGGTGAGCCTACAGCAACTGCTTGTGCTGATCCATCTCGTTCCGTGAGCTGGGATGGAGTTCATTACACTGAGGCAGCAAATGCTGTCATTGCATCCAAAATATTGTCAGGCGAGTTCTCTAAGCCATTGTTTAGGCTGAAAAGTTTCTGCACACATGAGCTTTTTTAGGCCACATGTATTGAGTTTCCTCGTAGAAAGTCAAGAAAACGGATTTGTATGATTACTAGATTTCTTTAGGATGATCATGAACTTCTTCACAAGTACTAAATCAGTGGCGAGAGGGGCCAAATATAAAGTTTGTATATGAGTACAAGGAATAGTATGTCAACAAAAATATGAACTTCCAATGTTTGATAACTTTTGCATAGCACTTGGTCTGCCTCGCCAACTAAGCTATGTTTTCTTCCTTTAATTATCTTATTTTACTGCATAGTAATCAATGCTAATCATAGGATTTTACATAAAAATTGCATTGCACAATTTGACAGAGTCAATGCTTATACATGGGAGTTTGGCTTTTTGGTAAAGATGTACCATCAAAACACCTGTTTTCCCTTTCACCCTCACCAGGGATTCACTAGCTTTTGTTTTCTCTCCTCCTTTTTCCTAGGCTCTTTTCCATATAACAGGTTTTGCATTCAGAATCTTCTATATGGAGTACTTTGTTGATACTTAAGAGTTTCTGTTCTTACCTATATGATGTACTCTATGCTTGCAGTGTCTTCCTTTTTCCAAGACTGTTTTCCAACTGGAGTTATTCTATATATGGTGCAATATTTTGCTACATAATAATTTCTATTTGTACCCATTTGATGTACTGTATGCTTGCACTATATTTTTAAAACAAGTCATTGCATTTTACATTGTGTTGTTCAAGACTTCATCCTCCCTTTTATTTTTTTTAAATCATTGTGAGAGCTCATACCTCCAATAAAAAGTCCCTTAGTGATTGGCCTGTATATTGTGCTTTCAAAATTAACATTTTACTTTGTGTTGTCCAAGAGTTCATTTGGTTTTCTTCTAACGCCATAAATGTTAATTTGCTTATGGGAACTAATACGTCCAGTAAAAATCCTTTAGCAGAACGGTTTTCTATGTCCTGCTGATCTACTGGTTAAGCTGAACAAGGATCGAATGATGGAAACTTGTTAAGCAAACAAATCATGTATCAATATCTCTATGTAGTGAAAGACATCCTCTGTTTCTTAATAGTTGCAACAAACTGAAATTAGTCAATTGATTGTCGAAACAAAGCCACTGACAGTTTGATGCTGTTCTCAGTGCTTAGCTTCATGTAGCTGATAAATCAAGCTTTGCTTTTTTATCTGCCGTTTTTGTTTGCTGATAAATACTAGTAGTCGTTGCTGAATGAAGTGCTTATGTAATTTGTGATAAAGTTGCCGGTAGAACTTGTAAGAAAAGCAGTACATGATTTTGAGAAAGGTTGATGAAACAAATGATAAACCAATGTGCAGGACCTCCACTACTTTTTGCACTTAAGTTAAATCTCTCTGTATAAATACTTTTCTGCACTCATTTTGCTCACACAAAATGTATCTTCAATTTTTGGGATTCAAACTCTAATCTTGGAGCTTTAATGGCTGTCTTTGGCTCCTATTGTGGTGCTCTGTGTGATAGACAATTCTGGTACAGGCCCAAGGTATTCTTGTTCTGTACATTGTCACAGCTCTTGTATACCACTGCATAACTGTGTTGTGACTTGTGAAAGCTTCTAATGAGGGACTGAGTTGCCTCTGTCATAACTGATAACTGCCGAAGAAGATCCGAACTTGAGGATGCAAGTAAGAGCTTGGCACAGGTCATGCCTTGCCGGGTCAGCTAGCTTTGTCACAGCATGCAGGGTACGTGCCAAGGAATATAGTCGTGTTGGGTCGAGTTCGTGCCTGTTTACCCAAAGAGGCCCCCATGCTCGGTCTGGCCCATGCGTCAGTCTGCCAACAGGGAAATATGGTGAGTTCTACCTCATCATAAAGTATTTGACTCTCTTCTTTTAATTATGCTGTATTGGCTCTCGTGCCAGCCCTAGTCATGCTACTTTTATGTAAGCTGACGTGGTATGTTTTGAATATTACCTTGTTGGCAATTCGGGGAAATATGGTGAGTTCTACCTCATGTATTAAAGAGAGTTTAAACATTTCCGAAAGAGTAAGCATCATGTAGACTCCAAGAACACAGTAATGAGGTGCTGCAGAAGTGGATGGCCGTCCTGTGTAACTACATAGATGAGGTGAGAAGACCAGTCAACTGTTATTGAACTACATCAACTGTTTGCCCTGATCCCTCTTGATATCTGAGCTGGAACAGTAATAATCACCCGAGGGTGCCATTGCTGTCACCGCCTCCGAGAGAGTGCTACTGCTCACCACTGCACATGAATTTCGTCTATGAAAATAGGTCAGTCCACTTCTAATTAAATGATTAATTAGCTGTGATTATGTCTTTGGTGAACTGCGTAATTTGCTGCTGTAATTTCTGATTTTGTTGCTGACAGTAATTCTGTTGGCATTATTTAATGTTGCTTGGACTCAGGGACCCATGTCCGACACGGGTATGTGTCCAAGTGTCTGACTCTGACTAGGCTTTTTTTTCCGGAACTTTTTGAAATTTTTGGCCCAAAACGAAGTGTCCAAGTATCCCACCCATGTCCAAGTGTCGAGGATCCGACACGGGTACTTGAGGTGAAATGAAGAGTCCGAGCAACATAATATTTCCAACAACACCTATATCCAACAAATTCTTTTTTTTCAAAAGCACATGGTTTACTAATGAAGCAAATGCAATGATACAGAGTTGTATTTAGTTCTAACTTTTGGATCACTGCTGAACCTAATTTTTGCAAATATAATTTGGCTATAGCTCCTGTTTCTGGAATAAAACAGAGTTTTATTGGAGACTCCCTTTGTTTCCCTAATTTATATAGGTAAACTTAGGCCCTGTTGAACAGAATTGTGATGAATTGAGCTAAAATTGTGAGAGGAAACCAGTTGAATTAAACTGAATTGAAATTGTGCCCAAAAGAACAAGGCCTTAGAACCCCATTGTTGCTAAGCCTTGTATGAATTTAACCATAAAGCTCTGATTAACCTGCTGGTTTACTAACAAAAACTTGAGTTGAAGTGCTGTCATGATACTCATGAAAGCTAATAAGCTTTGTACTTCAGAAATGGGCGTACAAGGAAATGATGCAAATTAATGCTTTGTGTGGAATTGAGTAGATTAAAATATGTGACATTTCAGTTTGAAAGCAGTACATGAGTGTCCATGATATCCTTGTACTAATGGACACTCATGTACACTTGTAGATAGTTGCAACTGTAAGACAAAAGTACAGATACACAAAACTGATGAGCACATGATCTGGTGATCTATTGTATATTGGAGATAGGATTGACAACAAGCACTGTATCAACATTCTTCCCAGACATGTTGAGTAAAGATTAATATTGCAATTTTTTTATCGAAAGCTAGATACAGTTTTCGTCCTTTTTAACATGCAACTAATCAAGTAGGTTCACTACTATCTTGCAAGTATTTGGAAACAAATGAAGTATAATGTAGCTCTGCCATTGCTATCATTGCATTAATCAATCCAAAGGACGAAGTTCAATACCTTGAACGACAAGACCACTTTTCCAATGAAGTTCGTCAATCTGCCTCAATGTCATCAACAATACCATCCCTTCGTGAGCACCATCTTCAGCACCAATATGATGATACCTACCCATTTCTACTTCCATCCATCCATCCTCCCTCTCAATTGGGAGCTCTTTTGGCTTTCGTGAACGTCTCCTAACTGTTGGTGCCTTGAGATAAAAGCGCTTATAGACCACAATGTCACGTTGTCTAGACAACCCATGTTCATCAACCTCAGATATAAATACGTTCATTGGTGTATTATCAAATCCCCGATGATTGTTAACATCCATCTTAAACACAAAATATGCACCATAAGTTGTGTTTGGTGAAAGAAATTTGATGTAAAACTTTCCGCTTATGTCTAGCCAACATACGTCTTGGAGCACAGCGGTCTCTGGAAACCTACAATTAAAACACTTTAAGATCATATATGTCCATGTTCCATTTCTTTCTAGTTTTGTTTTATCATCAATCTAAATCAATTAAGGTAGGCTCTGACCAATTCCTGATTTCATCACCAAAATAATGATAAAAAAAAAATAATGGAAAAAGAAACGACCTTGATTCGGGTACAACTTTCCAACTCCAATATTGAGGGGTGTCCCCCCATGCAATCGTGAGGTCCCTAGCACCAATCATGTAGCATTTCTTCCCACTTTGCTTGTCCAAGGAGAAGCTCTAAATTGTGTAACAATATTAGACATGTCATTGCCAAAAAAACTACATATATTGAACATGTATATAAGAAGGAAACTATGCATAATATCCAATTGTCCAAAACAATAATAAAGTCACAATGCCACGTCACATTTACAGAAAGCCAACGAGTGGAGTTTGAGTCTCAACATATTACTACACACATTTGAAACTAAAATTATTGTAAAATTCCAAAAATGTTTTCAAATTCAAAAAATAGATAAAACATAATTGTTCTAGAAGATATGTATTTTACGATATCTTCCTAATGTGAATCTCTCTCAAATTCTTATTGGTGACACGAAAATTTCATTTTAGAGTGTTTACTACTCGTTCACTCCGCCTCATAAAAAAATGTTAGACCAATCTCAGAGTTGACACAACCGAATTGGTTGAAGAAAAGGAAACCCCAACAACCCAAGGATAATATTTTAAGCATCCAAAAGTATGCATAAATAAGGGTTTTGCTAAACAACGCCCTAAAATTTCCTATTAACGCCATAAATACAGTATTTTTATACTGTATTTATATACATCCAATTTTTTCTCTCTCCTCCCCTTGACTCACTTCCCTAACCCCTCCTCCTCCACAACCACCACCACCACCATCACCATCTTCTTCTCGACGGCACCACCACCACCACCACCACCGCCGCCGTACACCGACACACCACCACCACCGTACACCGACAAATCATCACCACCACCCCTTCTCTCCTCTCGTTTTTTTTTTTTTTAAAAAAAAAAGGCAAAACTGAGGCGCCTTAATTTAGGCGCCCCGCACCATTGGGGGCGCCTAAATTAGGCGCCTGCATATATTTTTAGAATTTGTACACTAACCTTGCGCCGGAGTTCGTTATTAGCCGAGGTGTTGCCGGAGTTTTTGTTGCCGGAGTTATGTTGGCCGGAGAGAGGGCCCAACTTTGTCGCCGGAGTAATTGATGGTGGTGTGCCGGCGGCTGTGGTGGTGGTGTGCCGGCGGCTGTGGTGGTATGCCGGCGACTGTGGTGGTGGTATGCCGGCGCCGGTGGTGGTGTGTCGGAGGCAGTGGTGGTGTGTCGGAGGCAGTGGTGATGTTGAAGATGATAGGGAGGGGAAGTGAAGAAGGAAGGGGTGAAATGAGAAAAGAGATGGAAATATACCAAAGCCGTATTTTTATACACGTATTTAGGGCGTAAATTGGAAATTTCAGGGCGTCATTTAGCAATCCAGATAAATAATGAGTAAAATCAAAATGAAAATCAGTAAATTGAACATATTTTAGACTTGACGACAGCTAGACCCATTAGTTCCAAGTACATGTTAGAACATAGTCTAAATCTAACAAGACCAACCCTAATTGCAAGACCAAATCATCAACAGAGTCATACTCTTTTCCAAGCATAATTCTAAGGGTACATTTTCATCAATTATAATTCCCAAAACTTATTTGAACTTATCTGAACTTAACCCACCAAACTCGAGCTTACTAAACATGTTAGGATTTTTTGATGGGAATAATCCCACCTTTGGGCGATCTCTCCAAAACAGTCCCACCTTTCATAAAATTGAGAAAAATCCCACCTTTGTTGGACATTTATCAAAAACGGACCCTTACCTGTTGGTAACCTGCAAACGCAGGTTTTCTCTTTTCTCCCTCCTTTACTTCTTCTCCTCCACAACTACCACCACCTAGCCACCCCTGCCTTGCAGTCCCCACCCCCACTCCCCCTCCCCCTCCCTCCACCAGTCCTCACACCCTCCACCACACCCGCCCACCCCAGCCCAACCCCCCACCCCCACCCCCTCCCCCTCCCCTCCGCCGCACTCTCCCCGACACCTCTCCTCTCTCACACCGGCGTTTCCTGCCGGAAAAGGTACAAAAATGGTTCGAAAATTTCGAGCCTCCAAACCTAAGGTTAGAATCTTCAAGTTTCAAGCCAAAATCGGAGCTCAAAATATTCAAAAATGGAGGTTTGAGGTTAGAGAGAAAGAATTCGAGTCGGGGAGAGAGAAATCGCGGGGGAGAGAGAGAAATCGCGGGGAGGGGGTGGCGGAAGAGAGAGAAATCGCGGGGAGGGGGTGGGGGAGAGAGAGAAATCGAGAGAGGGAGTGGAGGCTGGGGAAATCGCGGGGGAGGGGTAGGGGTGCGGCGTGGAGGGGGTGGGGAAATCACGGCTGTCGAGGGGAGGGGGTGGGAGTGGGGGTGGGGCGCTGGGGTGGACTGGGCTGTGGCGGTGGAGGGAGGTGGAGGGCTGGTGGAGGGGAGGGGAGTTTGCGGGGAGGGGGGTTTGCAGGGGAGGGGGTAGGGACCGGGTGGGGGGTAGGGGCTGGGTGGGGCTGCAAGGTGGGGTGGTGGGGCTGACTGGGGTGGGGGTGGGGTGGGGTGGGGGTGGAGGGTTTTTTTTTAAAAAATAAAACATAAAAAGGTGGGTCATCACCTTTTGAACAAGTGACCGGTAAAAAGGTCCGTTTTTGACAAATGTCTAACAAAGGTGGGATTTTTCTGGGACTGTTTTGGAGAGATCGCCCAAAGGTGGGATTATTCCCATCAAAAAATCCAACATGTTATGCGAAGCGAGGACAGCTTAGATGTTATTCATCAACAAAAAGCCATGAAAAAGAAAGAAAGAAATGGAATCAAATAGAATTGTAACCTGAGTGTCAGTTTTCAAGAGTACAGGAAAACGGCAGAGATGGAAGAACAGATTCTTCTTTAAACTAAACTGTTGAACAAGATTTGGTGTTGATGATTGAATCAGAATATCATCTAAATCAGACGGCAGAAGCTTCTCCCACACGGCGTCTGATTCACTGACTGATAAAAGCTGCTTTGATACTGCCGACGATCGCAGGACATCGCTAACTGAAGTCAGTGATAAGATATGCGCGTTACATTCATTAGGTAAATCCGTTAAACAAGACATTGTTTTATTTTGATCTTTTGGAGGAACTTTTTCTTGCTTTAATTGAAAGTATAAATGTATAATATTAGCAAATTATATACAAGTAAGATATTGAAGCATGGATTAAGAAAGGTCAGTGGTCAAAGATTACTGCAAAACTATCAAAGTAGAAGTCCAAGTGTTTAGACTTTAGAGGCCATAAATTATGATCATAAAGTTGGTTTGATGCCTATTTTTCAACTTTAGTTAGGATTTATTGTGTGGTCTCTACTTTGGAGTAAAATTCTAAGTTTTTAATGTAGATGGGAATTATCTAGTGAGTTGTGGTCCCCTTATCTCTCTCTTTTTGTGAAAGATGATAGGTATCTAACAGTTAGATACATCTAATAATTTTTTTGTACATACAAAATAGTGTTTTTGTATAAAAAATTATTGTTTGTGTGTATACAGATAGTGTTTTTATTGCGTTTCTCTTATTTTGCTACTTTACGGATATAAACACTTTGTTAACGCACAGACACTATTTTTATATACAGAAATTTTGTTAGATGCATCTAACTAGTAGATCCATATATTCCTCTCTTTTTGCAAGAGTTGGGTTCTTATATGATGTGTTGCATGATCAACATGTGCTATTGAATTTGCATAAATTAGGTTACTGATAGACCTGGCCTATGGACATGGTAGTCCAATGAGTGTATAGGTTAAGTCAAGTTAAAAAAGATCTTTGTTGATTATTGTTGTTAATGAACAAGGAGCCATGAATAGGCTAGATATTTTACAATATAGAAAAGATATAGCAAAAAGAACTTCATATATTGTTGTAAGTTTTAGGTGTGTGTGGATTGAGTAAGGTAAGCAGTCAACTATAAGCAATAAGGATGTGTTGCAAAACATCAAGTGGGAGCTCAATAACCATAAGCTTGGAGGTTTACTACTTATTCCTTAATTAACTTTAGGTTTAACTAGAATAAGTTTGAATACTTTTAAATTCATATACATGCTAATCGATTTCATATACTCCTTGTAAAATCTTTATACCAAAAATCTGAAAATGAATAGGCCCTTAATTAACAGTTTGAGGGTGTTAAACTGGATATAATACTTCCTCTTATAGTCACTGTCTTCATTACCAAAATGAGGGTGACATTGGGTTGCAAAGTGGGGATCACTGCTTCTAAGTGTTCCATACTGTGACAATTTACTCATCATTCGTCTTTATCAGGCAGCCAGCCAGGCCACCATATAATTGAGTATATCAATAGTCGACTTTCTCTCCACACAGACCCTACTATGTATGAGCTGAGCAGTGAGCACCACTCGAGTCATTTTCTCAATGCAAATTGCAAAGTGGTCCACTGTGTTTGTCTAAATTTTCACTATGGTTACAAAGTGGGTTGAGCCCGGGTCTATGGACTACTATTACTAGTCATGAAAATGGCTTCGAGAATTAGTACTAGTAACTTTGAATTGGTATGAAGATATGATGAGACTGTATAAATCGGAAAGATAATTACTTAAGTTATCCATTTGACTATATAATATAATTCAGGTTTTTAATTGTATAACATGTTTCGTAGTCTTGCTATTGCCAAAAAAAAAAAAAAACCAGTGTTGTTGATAGTTAGAGTTAATCAATTAAGTGTGAAAATTCTACATTTGCCTCTATGATGTGCGAAAAAAGCAAATTTGTTATCGTTATGTGGCTCAACCAATTACCTAATAACTAAAAGTCAAGGATTTCATAATTATCATTCACCTCTACAAGTAGATTTGTATAGTTATATCTCATCGGTCCTCATAAGAAGAATAACAAGTTCATAACAATTACAAACATTTGATGTTTGTAAAAAAAATGTAGTAGAATATTCCAATAATATCTGTGGATATTTCACGATAACTACCAAATTGCCGTCATTATAACGGATTCTGTTATCTTCTTTCTCATAAGCAAACTTATCTTACAGTTCTGGATTATAGAACTACCTGAGTTGTTCATGCAATTGTCCTGGGCCAATTCCTTACATTGTGTCCACTCTTGATTACATTTGCATTTTTGCAGTTGCCTTTCCCCTTTAGAAAAAAAGGTCCTCTTCCCATTTGTTCTTCAGACTCTTTTCCTCGTTCACCATTAAATACAAAAAGGTTTTCCCTTTTGTTCATTTTGTTCTAGATTCACTTGCCATCCTCCTTTTAACGTTTGAAAAAGAAAAAAAAAAACAAGCAAGAAAAAGTGTCATACAGTCATCTGTTCTCCAGATTCAGTTTCACTAAGCTATAAACATGGAAGCAGTGAGTACCTATGCAGTTGTTCCCTTTATCTCGGGTCTCTTCAATGTCCTGCTTGATCGTTTGGCACCTGAGAATATGAGGGAATCCTTGATGGGACGCGATTCAACTGCTCACGAACTTTCGAAGCTGAGAACCTCAATGATTATAGTGAGACGGGTGATCAACGATGCAGAGCAGAAGCAGGATACTGATCGAGATGTGAAGAACTGGGTTAATGAAGTGAAGCATGCTGTGTACGATGCTGAAGATCTCTTAGATGAGATTCATACAGAAACTCTTCGGAAAAGAATGGAATCTGGAAATTCATCTCAAGTTATTAGTAGCATTACTGCTACCTTTGGCAGAATGGTTGCTGTGCTCGATCCATTTCATCAAGGAACAGTTTCCAAAATTCATATGATCAGTAAAAGATTTGAAGGATTTTCTCAACTGATTGATGTCCTTCATCTCAAGTCTGGTTTGGAGAAGCCTCAAGTTTTGTCATCCTCACGACTCACTTCGAGTTTTGTGGATGAATCCATGATATGTGGTAGAGATTCAGAAAAAGATTTATTTATTAAGCTGTTGCAGGATGGTGTGCCGAAAACTGATGAGCACGGCAGCTTGATCAAAGGATCAAGGTTTCCAGAAGGTAGCATTCGCACATTTGCTATCATTGGAATGCCTGGAATTGGGAAGACAACACTTGCTCAATTAATATATAATGATCCTAGAGTAGATGCGATTTTTGACTTTAAATCATGGACTTGTGTTCCTGAGGTTTTTGATGTTATCAAAATTATGAAGTCAATTCTGAATTTACTACTTGAGCCCAATCAGCACTTGGGAGATTTGGAGTCGAATCAAACCTCTTTACGTAAAAGAGTAGCCAAGAAGAGAATCCTGATTGTGTTAGATGATGTTTGGGATGAGAACTTGATCATTGCTGGATGGCAAGCCCTGCTTATCTCATTGAAGTCTGCTGCCCCAGGCAGCACTATAATTGTGACAACATCCAACGAGGACATTGCGAAAATGCTTCGTCCTTTTTATATTCATCTGTTGCGTGAACTTTCTCATGATGATTGCTGGACCTTGTTTAAGATGCATGCATTTGGTGATCCACATGCAGCTCCAGAGGTGAAGCTGGAAGCAACTGGTAGAGAATTAGTTGCGAAGTGTGGTGGTTTGCCACTTGCTATCAAAGCGCTTGGAGGTCTTTTGTGCGTTTCTTCGGATGCAAAGGAATGGGAAATCATAAAGAGCAGCAACATATGGGATAACCCTTCTTGCAAGAAAGAAATTCTTCCAGCATTGTTGCTGAGCTATAACTATCTTCCTCCACATTTGAAGAGGTGCTTTGCTTATTGTTCTATCTTCCCCAAGAATTACAACTTTGACAAAGAAAAACTGGTCTTGTTGTGGATGGCTGAAGGTTTTATAGAGCAGGCAAGAAATGATAATAGAAGATTGGAAGATATGGGTAACATTTACTTTCGTGATTTACTGGCACGATCCTTCTTTCAAATGTCGTGCTCCAAAAAGAATCACTTTGTCATGCATGATTTGTTTCATGACTTGGCTGCTCTTATTATGGGGGAATTTGGTTTGATGCTCGAGCCAAACATTTCTCACGTTGTCATGGGAACTCCTCGCCATATATCAGTGAAGCAGAGCAAGTACGAAGCAGCTGTAAGTTTTGGGCACACTGCTTGTACTGACCGTCTACGTACATTCTTACCAGTCGGATCCTTCTCCAGCCACTCCCGTTACTACATATCTACCAACTTGTTACATTCAATGCAGATGTTTGGTTGCTTGCGTTTGCTGAGTTTGTCCGGTTACAGCATTACCAGCTTACCGCCCTCTATTGGCAGCCTAAAGCACCTACGCCTCTTGGATTGCTCTTGTACCTCTATTAAAGAACTGCCAGAGTCCATCTGTGACTTGTTAAATCTACAGACACTTCTCTTGTATAATTGCGAACAACTGAGCATATTGCCAGCGATGATGAGAAATCTTATTCACCTACGCCATCTGAACATTCATGGTACATGCATAGAGGAGATGCCAGAACATATAGGCAAATTAAGCTGCCTTCAAACTTTAACAGATTTTGTGGCAAGTGACAGTCCTGGAAGTAGCATCAGAGAATTAGGGGAACTATCACAGCTGAGAGGAAGTCTGACGATATCTGGACTTGAGAATGTTGTTGCCGAGGCAGATGCTTTTGCAGCTAATTTAGGGGGTAAAGCACACCTTGTTGAGTTAGCTTTGGTGCAGCAGGACGAGTGCTCTGTTGCTAATAGGCAGCATGAACAACTAATGCATGTGTTTAAGCCTCATGCGAATTTGGAAAGACTTACCATCGATTATTACGAAGGGAAAAAATTCCCAGATTGGATAGGTGATGAGACATTTTGTAACTTGAAGGTCCTACATCTGAAACACTGTACAAAGTGTGTTGCATTGCCATCCTTAGGACAACTGCCTGTACTTAATCACCTATTGATCAAGGATTTTGATAACTTGGAAACTCTGGGTGCAGAATTTTATGGACAACATAGTGCATCTTCATCACCATTCAGATCATTGATGACTCTAAAGTTTGAAGGGTTGCAACAGTTGAAAAAGTGGTGCAGGTTTGAAGGTAATTCTAGTCCATATCCTTACTTACAAGAGCTGTACATGACAGATTGTAGAGAGCTCGAGGGTGATCTTCCTTTGGAGCTTCCTTCTTTGGTGGTACTGAATATAAGGGGCTGCCAAAAGCTCTCCGGAACACTTTCTGACGCACCACTTCTCCGTGAATTACTCCTTATAGCGTTCGGAAGGGTAGATTTAACAAGTATTGCTCGTTTTACCCATCTTGCCACCTTGATCTTGGAGCAGGTTCAAGATGATTCAATTGCTAAAGTTCAAGAAGCTGTCTGTCACTTGACATCTCTGGGGAAGCTAACAATATCTACGGAGAGGAAGGGGACAATGGTTCTGCATCCTTGGCATGTTCCTGCTTCAATCAGATCAATGACAGTCCTTTCTGATGAACAACTAATATTTAATGGTGCCTCACAACTGCAACACATCTATCTACAACATATTTCTTCATCTCTACGATTTCCAGCAGGCTACTTCCAACTATTACATCTTTTGGAAATAGCCACATCTGATGGTCTCACTGAATTCCCGATTATCCTAGATGGGGATGACTTGGGTTTTACATCTCTGCACGACTTGTACATTACACAATGCAAGCGGCTGACGTCTTTCCCAGCCGAAGGATTCCTTGCTCCTAATCTCACAACCCTGAACCTCTATGGATGTGATAGCCTTCAGTCACCACCCAAAAGTATGCCGACCAACTTTCCTTCTCTTCGGTGTCTCTCTTTCGGAAATTGTCCACAGCTTGAGTTACTTCCAGAGGACGGTTTTCCTCTTCACCTGTTGACATTGCACATTAATGGCTGTCACAAACTTCAAACATTGCCTGAGGCAATGTCTAGCTGCATGTCTCTGGAGTGGCTGGACATAGAAAATTGTACTGCATTTGTACGGTTTCCTGCAAGTGGTCTACCTGCTCAGCTACAAAAGTTACGAATATATGATTGTGAAAGTCTTGCATCTTTACCTGATAGACTCTGCAGCAACCTTAAGAACCTGGATATCTGGAAGTGCCCAAGACTCGAGTCATTTCCTCCAGGTGGGTTGCCTGCTAGCCTAGAGTCAATGCAAATCTTTGGCTGCGAGGAGCTCATCCGGAAATATGCAGATTGGCAGCTTGCTAAACTCATGTTTCTTAAAGAACTGAGCATTGGAGGACTTGGAGATGTAGAGTCATTCCCTGCAGATGGTTCACTGCCCACCAAACTCAAAATCCTTAAATTAGATCAATTCTCCAGGCTTAGGTCAGTTAACTGTAAGGAGCTTCAACGCATCAGCAGCCTCCGTGAATTTGAGATCCAGAGATGCCCGGCACTTGTGCTTTTCTCTGACGACTTACCCCATTCTCTTTGTCGTCTAACCATTCGACAATCTGTATCGATGGTGAAAAGGTGCCTTGAACCTGATGGATACTATGTACACAAGATCTCTCATATTACCTGCCTTGAATTGGATTCATAATCTGCAGGAGCTACTTTTCTTTTCTCTTCAATCCCCTTTCTTATTTAATTGCAATATATAGGGAATAGTTCTCTTTTTCCTGTAGGCAGGAAAAAATTTGTAAGCTTAATTTGTGCAGCTCTTTGTGGAAATTTGAAGACCAATGAGCAATTGTTATCTTTATCCATTTGATTGTTCTTTACATTTGATGATATTAGAGATCACTGCTCTTTAAGTAAGAAACGGATTTTTTCAGCTTATTTTAATATACGTTTGGAGAAATTGGTGATTCTTATGTACAAACAAACTATTAGTATCATTTTTCATTCTTTTACACGTTTGGTTGCCCGCCTGTGCTTGCAACTAATATATCAGCATCATACCGCCCTTTAATTGGAAACCTGAAATACTTGCCTCTTATTGGGTTTCTTGGCCTTGTACCCACAACTTTGTGCTGTCTGGCGAACTTTCCATCCTTTTGCTTCTGTCTGTTGAACTTCTGACAACTGCTCGTGTGCAGTCTGCAGACAATGCTAGCTTGGATACAGCTGACCTGAGAGTGCAGCCTAAGTAGATCATAGATGTCTGTCTGCTGGACATTGCTGAGTGAAGAGCTTTAGTGATTTTTCATAATAAATACTAGTCATTGCTGAGTGAAGAGCTTAAGACACTGCTCATTTGGATATGTGGTTTTTATTGGGTGATGATACATACTAGTCATGGCTAATTGAAGAGCCTAAGTACTATATAATTCACTAAAAAAAACTATAATAAATTACTGTGTAAGACAAGCAGTTCATGATTTTGAGAAAGGTAGATGAAAGAAATGATAGACCAATGTGCAAAGCCTCCATGGAGTTTTGAACTTAAGTTACATCTCTCACTGTCTAAATACATCCTGCACAAAACATGTTTATAATTTGTTAATAGAATGCATTATGGTTATTTGTAGACTCCAAGAACACGGTCGTAGCGTGCTGCAGAAGTGGATGGCCATCCTGTGTAACTACATAGATGAGAAGACTTGTCTGCTGTCATGAACCTACATCAACTGTTTACCCTGATCCCTCTAGGTCGGTGAGCTGGTATGCTATTTAGCACACTGATTCCGCCAATGCTGTCACCGCCTCCAAGGCAGTGCTCGCCACTGCACATGGTTATCGTCTGTACAAGAGTAGGTCAGTCCATTTATGATCAAATGATTAATTTGATTGTGATTTATGTCCTTGATTAACTGAGTAATTTGCTCCTATAATTTCTGATTTTGTTGTTGACTGTAATTTATAACTGGAAATAGAGAGTTATATTAGTTCCAACTTTGGAATTTGGATCACTATTGAACTTTGCAAAAAATTATAATTTGGTTATAAGTTACAACTCCTGTTTCTGGGAATGATACAGAGTTTTATTGGAGGTTTTTTTGCATCTCCATTTTGTGATTGGAATTGTTTTATTCCTTTTTCAAATAGGTAGTCTCAGTTTTCAGCTTAGCTGAAAAAGTAACCACCTTTTCTGTTATATTATAAGATCCTGTTAAAATGATTGTTAGATATCTGATTATATATTTTCTTTTGTTACTTGTTAGTCCCAAAAAAAAAAAATACTGTCATAGTTGATCAAGTAGTTGCAGTATTACTTGTTAGAAATATTACACACATTTTACAATAAATCTTATAATCTACAGCGAGAAATCGCTTAAACAAAATCGCACAAGAAGTGTGAGAGAAGTGAGGACTCATCAATAATTATGGAGAGAGAGGGTACATAATTTCAGACGTCTGTACAGTTAAAGATGATATGTTTGTGTTGAATGAGAAGAGAGATAAATCAGAAATTAGTGGGCATGTTTATTTAAGTCAAAAAAGATAATTGTTTGTCTGTCTTTTTTGTCTTAATGTCCAATGTTATGCTCTAATGATGTGTTAAATTGACAATAGAAAAAGGAGATGTTTCTATCCATTGTAATAACATTTTTATTTTTTTTTTTTTATTTTTATTTTGGAAAAAGGAGAGAGAAAAAGAAAAGAGAGAGAGAAAACAAAAAAAAAAACCTATATGGAAATGAGAAATTAAAAATTAATGGTTGGTTTCTAGTAGTTGGAGGCCTTCCTTCCACCTTGGTATTGCGATGTTAGAGACAATAAATTAGATGTCATGTCACATAACCACATGTAAAAGTAAACCATTGTTAATAGAAGTATTATATTGTTGATAACGAAATCTGAACTGCTTAGAACATGACAGCCAACTGGTACTAGATTGACTCATTGCAGTATCTCATTTTGTACAGTAGTAGTTAAAGACTTAAAGATATTAATTATTAATTATCTAGCTCTTATCTTTAGGATAGCTCACTTTAGAAACAATGAAATGTATAATTTAGTACGGACTCAACTCATTGTATTATACTCCTATTCTTGTAAGCAAGTGGGCATCATTAAGAAAATAAGAACCAAGCTTGCTTGGAGTGACATTAAGGTCCAAGGTTCAAATCCCATCATCTACAAGTGGGATGAACTTTTTCCTTTTCCCTCACACCAAATAACTTGGCCCAATTAGTCTGGACTAAGTTATCATGAAGGTTGTCGGTTAAAGGTCCTGTTGGGTCACTTTACCAAAAAAGAAAGGGATTTTCTATATTATACCCCTGTGTTTCTTTGTTTTCTATGTTATACCCCAATCGTTTAAAAGTTCTACATTGTACCCTTAAGGCCTTAAACTTGGCTTTTTTAATGTATAGTGCTCGATCGCCGACTAGGTGTCATAAATTTTGTTTCCTTTTTGTGATCTTTAGGAGCTATGTTAACTTGTTCATAGTTTTACTATTAAAGGACACATCTTATAAGCAAGATTACTTCATTAGATTACAAATTATAGACGCCTTTGAGTTCATAGTAAGGACAAAGTGCATAAATCGGCAAGTTTAAGGGTATCCTGTGGAATTTCAAAAATGTTGGGCTACAACGTAGAAATCAAATAAACACAAGGATATAACGTAGAAAAACCCAAAAAAAGAAAAAGAATATGAAACATTAAGCTCTACACAAAGACTTTCCCCTGCTCGTATGCAATTTCATCTTCTAGTAATTCTACTCCATACTGAATTCCTAGCCATTGTGCACAAATAAAACACAATTTTGAATTCATAACATTGTTATGAATACTACTATACTAGGAAGGTTTTGAATTGGTGAGTGGTGATTGACCATACCCATTGCATGTGTGGTGATTTACGATATACTAATGTTGTAGCTGAAGAATGTAACTTAATTATGTGCATGATAAGAATTTTCAGAAACTAATGAATTAGAAATATAGCAGAATTATTAATATTTGGGATCAAATTGAAGTTGATACCTTCTCCTTATATCCAAATTGTCAGATTACTTGTTCACATTATACTATCGACATGACAATTTCATTTCGGACAGAGGGACTAATTGATGCCTCTTCTCCATGGTAATTTTTTGGTGCTAAGTTTAGGTTCTGAAAATAGTAGAATTCTTCAAGTGTAGAAAGTAGGGACTAGTGACAAAAAAACACACTGCATGCTTAGAACATTTGAAAGTCTAAATTTGGTATAGGCTCAACTGATTGAATATATATTTTCTTAAAGCAAGTGGAATCAATACATAAGATGACAATAATTCATTCCACTCATTAGCAGAGGACCTTTTCATGTGGGTGCTTTAGATGGCTGGAATGAATATTTTATATAGCAACTAGCAAGTAGCATTAGTATATGACATACACAGTACGGGGTTTTTAAAGAATTTTCCCAATATCTTCACTAAACTCTGCAACATCTGGTGTCTAATAAACTCTAAACTGCTAGTCTGAACTGAGTTGCCTCCAAACTACCATCCATATCCACTTACTACCCATCTTATCTTTTTCCCTTTTGTTCTTCAAATTATAAGTGAGTTTCTTTTTTTATTCACTGCTTAAGTTCCTTTGGCAGGGAAGGAGTTGAAATCATGGAAACAGCAGGTACCTATGTTGTAGTTCCCTTTATCTCAGGTGTCTTCAATGTGTTGATTGATCGATTGGCACCTGAGAACGTCAGGGATTGCCTGAGGGGAAGGGAGTCCACTGTTCGCGAGCTCTCAAAGTTGAGGACCTCGATGGTGATAGTCAAAAGAGTGATCAATGACGCAGAGGAGAAGCAGGACACTGACCCAGATGTCAAGAGCTGGCTCAACGGGGTGAAGCACATTGTTTATGATGCTGAAGATCTCATTGATAAAATTCATACTGAGGCGCTCCAGAAAAAAATGGAATCTAAGACTCAATCCACTCAAGATGTTGGTCAAGTGCTCAGCAGTATTGCAGCTACCTTTGGTAGAATTGTTGTGGCCTTGGACCCATTTCATGAAGGAATTGATTCTAGGATTCAGGAGATCAATCAGAGATTTGAAGAATTTTCTCAACTGATACATGTCCTTGATCTCAAATTTGGTCTGGAGCAGCCTCGGGTTCTATCTTCCTCACGACTCACATCGAGTTTCATGGACGAATCCATGATTTGTGGTAGGGATTCGGAAAGGGAGCAGATTATCCGAATCCTGGAGGATGCTGTGCCCAAAGCTCATGAGCAAGGAAGCCTGTTCAAAGGCAGAAAGTTCCTCGAGGATCGCATTAGTGTACTGGCTATCACTGGACTGCCTGGAATCGGTAAAACAACTCTTGCTCAGATAGTATTCAATGACCCTCGAGTAGATGACATCTTTGAATTGAAATCATGGACTTGTGTCCCTGAGGCATTTGATGTCATCCAAATTATAAGATCGATTCTAAGTCTACTGCCCGAACCTTCATACAACAATAACCATTTGCCTTTACACAATTACATGAATGATTTGGAGCTGAATCAAAGCTCTTTGCGTAGAAGAGTAGCTGGGAAGAGGATCCTAGTTGTGTTAGATGATGTCTGGGATGACAACCTCAATACTTGCTGGCAAGCCCTGCTTCTTTCATTGAAGTCTGCTGCTCCTGGCAGCGCAATAATTGTAACATCACGCAATGAAGACATTGCTAAAATGCTTCATCCTACTATTATTCTTCCCCTGCGTGAACTTCCTGATGACGATAGTTGGGCCTTGTTTAAATTGTATGCATTTGGTGATGCACACGGAGATCCAGTTAGGAAGTTAGAAGCTATTGGTAGAGTGGTAGTGGCAAAATGCAAAGGTTTGCCACTTGCTTCTAAAGTTCTCGGAAGTCTCTTGAGTTCAACTTTAGATGCCAGGGAATGGGAAATAATAGCGAGCAGCAAGATGTGGGATTTGGCTATTGGGAAGAAATTAATTCTTCCAGCATTGTTGTTGAGTTATAACTATCTCCCTGCACATTTAAAGAGGTGCTTCGCTTATTGTTCCATCTTTCCTAAGAATTACCGTTTTGAAAAAGAAAAACTAGTATTGTTGTGGATGGCTGAAGGTTTCATTGATCAGGAAAGAAACGACAACAGAAGAATGGAAGATATAGGTAACATCTACTTCCATGATTTACTGGCACGGTCTTTCTTTCAAGCATCAAGCTCAAAGAAACATTTCTTTCTCATGCATGACTTGATTCATGACTTGGCTTCTTATGTCATGGGTGAATTCAGTCTTACGCTAGAATCAAACACTTCATGTGTTGTCAAGGGAACACCTCGTCATTTCTCATTTATGCAAAGCAAATATGATACAGAAGAAAAACTTGGGCTCCAGGCTTGTACTGATCGAATACGCACATTCTTTCCAATTGGAAGTGGTTCAAGTCCGTCTTGTTATTACTTATCTAGTCACTTGTTACAATCATTGCAACTGTTTTGTTGCTTACGCGTGATGAGCTTGTGCAGTTATAAAATCACCTGCTTACCATCTTCAATTGGAAGCCTGAAGCAGCTACGCTACCTGAATTTATCGTCCACCTCTATTGAAGATCTGCCAGAGTCTGTTTGTGACTTGCTAAATCTACAAACATTGCTCTTGTCTGACTGCAAGGAACTGAGAATATTGCCGATAGCGACATGTAATCTCATTCACCTGCGCCACCTTGATATTCGTGGCACATGCATGCTGGAAGAGATGCCGGAACATATAGGCAAATTAAGTTGCCTCCAAACTTTAACAGATTTTGTAGTTAGTGAGGATCGTGGAATGAGCATTAGAGAATTGGGGGGATTTTTGCAATTGAGAGGAAGTTTAAGGATATCCGGGCTGGAGAATGTTGTTGCTGAGGCAGATGCTCTTGCAGCTAATTTAAGGGACATTACACATCTTGATGAGTTAGTTCTGATGCAGCTAGAAGAGTGTCTAGATGTTAATAGAGAGCATGAAAGACTTCTTCTTGCGTTGAAGCCGAATACAAATTTGAGAGAGCTTACCATTCATTTTTATGAAGGAGGTAGATTCCCAGATTGGGTTGGTGATGAGGCATTTTGTAATTTGGAGGTCCTACATCTCAAACAATGTCCAAACTGTGTCAAATTGCCATCTTTAGGAGAACTACCCTTGCTTAAGCACCTCTTGATCAAGGATTTCGATCAATTGGACACCGTGGGTGCAGAATTTTATGGGGATCATAGTGAATCTTCATCACCATTTAATTCATTGGTGACTTTGAAGTTTGCAGGATTGCCACAGTGGAAGAACTGGTTCATCTATGCAGGTGAAGCTGGGCCCTTTCCTTGTTTACAAGAGCTGTTCTTGCAGGATTGTAAAGAGCTGAATGATGCCCTTCCTTTGGATCTCCCTTCTCTTAAAGTATTGACTATAGAGAACTGCCAAAACCTATGTGTCTCGCTTTCTCAAGCACCACTTCTCGAGGAATTGAGCCTGGAAGAGTTCGGAAGGGTAGATTTGTCGAGCCTTAGTGGTTTAAACTGTCTTACAAACTTGATCTTGAACTGGGGAAAGCAAGTTCAAGATGACACAATTGCCAACGTTATAGAAGCTATGCGACACTTGACATCTCTAGAGAGCCTATCAGTATCAACTGAGTGGAGAATATCGCAAAGACCTTGGTATCTTCCCTCTTCAATCAGATCAATCAGTGTTGCTGTTCCCGGCATTGAAGATTTTGGTATGTTCATTGATGGTTGCTCGTGTCTACAATATTTACATCTACGAGAACTTCACTCTTACATACAATTCCCAGCTGGCCATTCCCAACTGCTAAACTTTTTAGGCATTCTCAAGTGTGATGGTCTGACAGAGTTCCCAATTATCCCAGAAGGCGATGAATTTGGTTTGACAGCTTTAAACGACCTGTACATAGCAAATTGTAGACGGCTAGCCTCGATCCCAGCTGAAGGGCTCGCTGCTGCCAATCTCACAACCTTGTCCTTCCATTCATGTGACAATCTTACCACATTACCGAACAATATGTCTGCCAACTTTCCATCTCTTCTGTTTCTTTCTGTTCGATATTGTCCACTGTTTGAGTCATTCCCAGAGGACAGTTTTCCCCCTCGCCTACAAACATTGTACCTTGGGAGCTGTGACAATGTTAGATCGTTTCCTGAGGTGATCTCTACCTGCATGTCTCTTGAGCTGCTGCACATTGAAAATTGTTCGGCATTTGAGTTTTTTCCTGAAACTGGTTTGCCTCCTAACTTAAACAAAATGCTGATAAGTAATTGTGAAAATCTTATATCTCTGCCTGATAGAATGTGCAGCACCCTAAAGCTCTTGAGCATGTGGAAGTGCCCGAAAATGGGGTCGTTTCCTCAAGCCGGGTTGCCTCCTAGCCTAGAGTCGTTGCACGTTTTTGGTTGTGGAGCCCTCACCCAGAACTACGAAGATTGGCAGTGTTGTAGGCTCCTCTCTCTTAAGGAGCTCAGCATTGGAGGTCTGGGAGATATAGATTCATTTCCAGCTGATGGTTCATTGTCCCATTCACTTACCTTTCTTAAAATAGAGCATTTCTCAAGTCTCAGGTCAATTAACTGTAGGGAGCTTCAACGCATCCACTTCCTACGTGAATTTGAGATTGAGAGATGCCCAGCTCTTGTGTGTTTCTCAGGCGACTTGCCTCACTCTCTTTGTCGTCTATCCATTCAGCAATCTCGGTCGATGGTGCAAAGGTGCCTTCAAACGGACGGACAGTATGTTGACGAAATATCTCATATTCCTTGCGTTGAATTGGATGCATGAAAAAGCAGCAACTTTTATGGCCTTCTCAACAGAGATTATTCCTTATTTCATGCAAATAGATAGTTTAAAATTTATACGGTCTTCTCTTTTCTTTGGTTGTTTGTGAGAACTAAGAACTGAGAACACATTGATTGTAATCAAATATGGTGACTTGATGTTTAAACTGTCCAAAATACACGAAGTGTAACATATAGTACTGTTCCCTGTGCGCTTAACGATTTTCCCTTGCCCTTTTAAGTTTGATATATACAATGGAAGAGTTTCTTGCTGATTGACCCACCTATGTAAGATGCTTTGACCTGACAACTTCTCGTCTGCTATAATTTGATCCTGATGAATATTATGGGTGGAAAATTGGAAATAGATGCTTTGACCCACCTATGTCGTGCCCATGGGTATTTGAATGTCATCTTCGAGTCTAATTGATTGTCTTTGATATCTCGGTTTAGAACATAATAATAATACACCCAGGACTAATTTTTGCTCATGTGCTCATTTAGAACTCTCCTTTTTAGTATATTAAGATCATTTCAAATGAGAAAAAAATAGTTCTAGGTGTACCATGCTCAATACACCCGGTTGTATGATAAAATTTGTAAACAAGTACAATCATTGTGAAAGACAATACATGATATATTCATCCCCTTAAATTTTCTATTAGTCCAATTAAAACCTGATAAGAAAAATAATGATCTAAAAATCAATAAACGTTTAACTAGAAAAAGGTTGTTGAAATTGTATACATCACTAAATTATATGCGGATTCATTTAGACTGCATCTCTATTATATATGGGAACTCTTGACATTTTGGTGTTCACCCTCTTTACCCAAAATACCCCTAATAACCAAACAAAATTACTAATTGTATTATCTCTTTTTTTTTAAAAAGGGAAAAAAGGATCCCTACAACTGCAAAGCTCGTTCATCTTACATCTGCACCAGTAAAAACATAAAATAGAACAATATTACTTGAATGACAATTAAATTAAAAACTTCCACAAAATCACTTACACACGATGTCACGCACGCATCGCGTGCAACATATACTAGTAACCATTAACTCTAAGTAGGCAAAATAAAAGTATTGTTACAATATCGACTGTTAATTAATGTAAGTGATTAAGTTGGTAATACCACTTAACTTACTTGTCCTAAGTCGGGGGTTTGAGATTGGTGTAGGTACTTTGGAGGTAGAATGTCCTTACCTTTCCCCCACCCCGAACGAGTTAAGGTGTCTAGGATTTAACTAAATTTGGATTATCTTGATAGAGACCATTATCATTACTTAAAAAATATTAACGTATACGAACTAATATGAATTTATGAAATATCACCCCTAATAGGTCGGCTGTCAAACGAAAAAGGACTAGTAGGTCGTTCAACTGGACTAGTCATCGCTAAGTAATAAATACAACCTAGTACAGTTTAAGATTATGGCCAGCAAAGTACTTTTGATTAAGCCAATAACGTGAACTTGTGGGACATTATAAAGAATCATAGTATAACTCATAATTTGCAAAGACACCCAAGTTGGTATTATTAAAATACTCCACCAAAGCAACAAACAAAAAGTAACGAATTTTTCGAACCACACAAGTGAACTTTTTTTTTTTTTTTTTTTGAACTTTTACACTATTATTCTATGCTCATTAAGAGATTATCAATTTCTAACAGTTGTTACGGGATCGGAGTGTTGGCAAAATAAAATCAAATAAATAAGGAAGGAAATTTTTGCTAAAATTTAAAACAAATGATAAAATTACAAAGTCCAAAGTGAAATCATCAAATCAGATAAATCAAAGGTAATTTCTAATTGAGGCTTACAATGAATTGTTTCTCTCACAAGTATAGTCATTGTGATTAAGACAATACAATATTTTGGCATAAATTATTTCAAAATTTTGGAAAGATTTTCCAAAATTTCAAAACCTGATAAGAAAAATAATGGTCTGAATAAAAATCAATATATTTAACTAGACAAAAGTTGCTGAAATTGTATATATTACTAAATTATACGCGGATTCGTTCAAACGGCAGAGCCCATTACATAATGACAAGTGGGCAAAACAAAAGTATTGTTACAATTGACGATTAATTAATGTATGTGATTAAGTTGGTAACACCACTTAACTTACTTGCCCAAAGTCGGGGGTTTAAGGTTGGTGATACTTTGGAGGTGGAATGTTCTTATTACCTTTCTCCCACCCTTAAAGAGTTAAGGTGCCTAGGATTTAACTGAACTTGGAGTACCTTGATAGAGACCATTATCATAATATTATCATTACTTGAAAAAAAATTAATGTATACGAATTCTAGTAAGTCTTGTGTAAAACCGCCTTACCATAAAATTAGTGTAAGTCCACCTCACTTTTGTACCCTAAAAGGATCACTTAGTAAGTTAAAAAGGTCACTCTACGAGCTAAAGGGGTGACTTTGTGATAATGGGTCACCCAGTGTCTTAAAAATGTCACTTGTGCCATAAGTTATTCTTTTAGGACAACAAGTTATTCACGTCTTACCATAAATCATTACAAGACGGTTGAGACTTAATATCACCACTGATAGGTCGGCTGTCAAACAAAAAAAAGATTAATAGGTCGGTCAACTAGACGGGGAGTAATTGAGTGACCCTAAGGTTGCCAACCCTCTCATTATTGAATTTTCATTGGTTAGGAATACATTAAAACATTATTTTTGTATCATCTCTCCCCTCAATTTATTACATATATATCAATATTTTATTCTAATGTGTCTAAGAGGGTTAGCAATCCTGAAGGTTACTCAAACATTTTATTTTCCAACTGGACCAGTCATCGCTAAGTAATAAATATAACCTAGTACAGTTCATTAGTTCAAGATAATGGCCAGCAAAGTATTTTTGATTAAGCCAATAATGTGAACTTGTGGGGCATTATAAAGAATCATAGTATAACTCATAATTTGCAGAAACACCCAAGTTGGTATTAGAAAAATACTCCACCAAAGCACCAAACAAAACGTAACGACTTTTACGAACCACACAAGTGATCTTTTTTCTTTTTTGAACTTTTACACTATTATACTATGCTAATTGAGAGTAACAATTTCTAACGATTGGTATGGGAGCCATATGCATCGTTACTTTATTGAGTGGTCGGCTTTGAAAAACCTTGAAAGAGCTTGCTTCCATTAAGCACGTAGTATTATATTTATTTAGGACGTAGGTGGCGAGGTTTAGTTTCATTAATAATTAGCTTAAATAGCAGTCGGCTTGGATTAGTCCTTGCTTATATTTGTCGTGATGAGGATAGATATCTAATCATGATAGAGTATAAATCTATTCCTGGGACCTCAACCATCAGCTTAAGCTTTTGGTTGAGTTGGTCTTTTGACATGGTATCAAGAGCAGGTTAGATCTTGGGAGAGCTCACAAAAATATTCCCCCTGCCGGTGGGTTAGAAAATTAAACCCACCGGTGGGATAAACCTTTAGTCAAAATTACAGATTTTTTTTTTCTTCAATCTACTTCCGCTGCGTTACCAACAAAGTTGTTAAAATCGAGATTCTAGTTTGAATCGGAAACGACCTTTAGAATCGAATCGTAAAATTGAATCGTAGAATCGTGAGATTCTACAAACACGTATAATCAAGATATTGCACTCAATCTTCATTGAATGTACTAAAATTATAAGTTAAAAAACCTAAAAATTGGAAAAAAAATAGTTGTTTACTAACTATATTGGCAATAACTAACAATATATATCTATTATTTTCTTTGTTAGCATGATTTAAATTTGCGAGGTTTTCGCTAATCAAAAGAAATGTATAGAATCGTGTAGAATCGTGAATCGAATCGTCTACCATATTTTGAATCGTATAATCGTAAGATTTTAATATTTGAATCGCGATTTTAATAACTTTGGTTACCAATGTTCATTCAAATCTGATAGGTTTTTGTGAGCATTGCACTATATTCAGCTTGGATGGAAGACAGCTGAACCATAATGATTTGTTGTTGGTCGATTGATGGTCATGGATTCAAAGGGTGATTTGCTAACGATTTGCACACACACACAAAAAAAAGAAAAAGAAATTGTATGAATGGCTGGACTGCACTGCACAGTAATGGAGTTTATTTTTGATTATTTTTGTCTCATGCGAGACTTTTGCTAGTTATGGATGTTTGACGGATGATATTGCTTTATCGTCTCTCCGTATGTCATCGTCATTGTTTATAGGTTCCTCCTGTGCCTTGAGACAGGGTTTGTCGACTCTCCTTGTGTCGTGAGACAAGGTTAATTAATGGTTCCTCTTGTTGGGGGGAAATTACCAGATTTGAGCATGGGTTTGCTCCGAAAACCCAAAGGATTTGGGCATGGGTTTGCTCTAAAAACCCAATGATTTGAGCTTGGTTTTGCTCCGAAAAACTATAACTATATTTGAGTTTGGTTTTACTCTAAAAGAAACCATTGAAAAATTTAAGCCGACATCGCCGGATTGTGCATATCGACTTCGTAAAGGATGAAGCTCCAGGTTGACAGATTGATTTGGTGCTATTGAAGAATTTTTATTATTATCATTTGTCCAATCGTACCGTTCGTGTTACTGCCGTTACGATTGCGGGAGGGTGTTAGAGATATTAGAGATATGAAATAATATTTTGTGATTTGATAAATAATATTGATATGATTTGGATATATCATATCTTTAGGATTATGGTAATATTATCTTTTAGGAGATATTTTTCTGTTTTATGTTATCTTAGCTCTTGTATAAATACCCTCCATTGATGAATGATAAAGACAAGCCTTTCAATTCTCCTCCACCCCTCCTTTCTCAGTGGAATATTTAGTGCCAGGTATGAGGGAGACCTGTGCTGCATCCACACTTCAAGCCCAAAGGGCTCTTGCGTGAGTGGGCGTGATAGAGTATAAATCTATTCCTGGGGCCTCAACCATCAGCTTAAACTTTTGGTTGAGTTGGTCCTTTGACAAATCACCTTTTTTTGTTGTTGTGAAAAGTACCTAGCTATTATTTATAAGTTTGTTGTAGAATAATGTCCTGAATAATGTCCTATTGAACGACCAAGACTGAATAATCAACTGATTAGTCATTGTTAAGTGGACTAATGGAGTACTCCCTCTGTGAGAGGGTGACATATAAGTGAAGAGAACGCGTCTGCTTAAGAAGTGAGACTCATTGAGTGAATAAAACACTTGAATGGATCCGGTTCATACCGAACTCTAATACCATGTGTAATGGGTTTGTGCTACACCTTACCACAGGGGAACGAGAGTCCATTTCACAAGATTAAAGAGGTTCCACCTGAAAACTATATGGCAATAAGGGGAGTAGCATCTTAGCCTTATAAAGTGGACATTATATTATAATTTCTTCAATGTGGGATACTAACCACAACACTCCCCCTCAATTCATATATACTTATATTTCAATGTGGGACAATACTTCTACTCACATGTGGCATGTTATGGGCTCAACATATATCTTCAGACCATTGAAATATTTAACCGACTTTCTATGAAAAAATGTATTTAACCAACTTCGTCAATTCCTAAACATTTTCGAGGATCAAGGTTGGCCTAATAATTGTGAGGCTCTTTTTCCCTTTTTTTTTTTTGACAACGAGGAAAACTTACAGAAATCAAAAGAAACACAAAACAAGAAATTAATGAGGGTTATAAGGAAAGCTGCAATTCGTGCAACTTTTCGCAAGCTCGTGCGCTGATGAGACTTCCCGTTGGCTGACCTTCATGATACTACACCAAGTAAAAGAGTTTGCAATGTTTCTAATATCTGATAAGGTGTGATGAATGGAGACATCCTTTTGCTCGTGCGCTGATGAGACTTCCCGTTGGCTGACCTTCATGATACTACACCAAGTAAAAGAGTTTGCAATGTTTCTAATATCTGATAAGGTGTGATGAATGGAGACATCCTTTTGCTTTGGCGAACCAAGAAGGCGAACAAGGACCTCTGAATCCGAGTAAATGCAAATCTTGGTGAAAGAGGACGATTGGGACCAAAGGGAAGCTAGGAGGCAAGCTTTGGCTTCTGCTTGGAGCGCAGACAAAGCACGGAAGGCATGGCTTTGATCGATAGTATGGTTGTTGGAGAGATTGGTAGCCACCCAAGCCGCTCCTGCAATCTGCGAGTGCTTGTTCCAAGCGCCATCAATTCTTATGATGACTTCCGGAGTGTCATTTTCCAAAGCACCAAACTGAGCCAAAATGAAACCAGGTGAGGCCCCCGGGGTAATATGATAAATCAGATGGCTAGTCTGGGAATGCACGAACTTTGAATGATGACTTTGACCTTCTTCAAGAAAATGATTCAATGATTCAATAGAAGCACGAGAATGGCGAAACACCTGATTGTTTCTAGTTTTCCAGATAGCCCAGAGCGTTCCAACAAAAGCCGGGATAGTAGGGCCTTGCCGCCCGTCCTTATCTCGGAGAAATAGAATATGATGTTCGAACCAGGCCCGAAAAGGGAGGGCGACTAGAGGAGGGGTATTGGGGTCATAAGTCCCCAACTGCCAAGCTTCCAGTGCCAGAGGGCAAGCTCGGAAGAGATGCTGTCAATCTTCACCTTCCTCAAGACAAATAGGGCAATCGAGGGGGATGTCGACTCCTCGATGACAAAGGTTGGCTGAGGTTGCCAAACTGTTGTGCCAAAGTTTCCATAGAAATAGTTTCCATCTAGGCATGATGTTCAAGCTCCAGATGATGCGAAAAAAACGCAAAGACTCTGGACCTGTCATGCTGGAGATATTTTGTTGCTGAGATTGTAAAACCATATTATAACCCATTTTATTAGAGAATTCACCTGACTTCGTGAGAGGCCAAGAGAGAAAATCTGGAGAGTCCGAATGAATTGGTAATTCCAGAGCTAGGATGCGGCGGGCGCTGTTAGGGACAAAGGATCTGAAGATTTTCCTGTGGTCCCAGCCTTGACCATGAGGGAGAATAAGATCCTCAACCTTCAGAGAACGCGCAGTGGCTAGAGGAATATCATCCCGTAATTCTGGAGTCTGACCATTAACCCATTTGTCTTTTGCCGCTATAACACTTAGGCCATTGCCAATTTTCCAAACACAAAGACGACGGAGGGAAGCTCCTGCTTGACAAAGACCCCTAGCGCCCCAGGACATGTTACCTAACCTACCAAGATTGGCGCGTAAACCAACCTTAGAGCTCGCATAGCTTTGGGAAAGCAGGAGTTGTGGATGGTGGTGAATGCGCCAGATTTTTTTCTTTAGGAGGGCGTCATTCATAGCAGAAATACTCTGAATCCCTAGATGAGGCTCTTTTTCCACCCCAGTAATAGGGGTCCCTTACAAGAAGCATCCTCAATCTCTCCCCTTCTTGCAAGGATATTCTCCTTACCACAAGAAAAAAAAATAAAAAAAAATCCTAAACATTTCCTTTTGAACGGCGTGGTCTGTAGTGCTATGAGTCACACAAAATAATCCTCCCTATAGTATATATTATGACTGCACTAGATTAATTAGTTCATATCCAATTAGATCTAGGGAAACTTTTACATTTCAACACACAATAGAATAATTTGCTTCCAGACACATTACCTTCCGATTTTATTAGTACACAATTTCTAAAATCCTAGTTACAATTTTATGACATTACTTAAAAGGCTTTTCAAAAGATCATTGCAAATGATGTCCTAGAGCATAATGTTAATTTTATGACACTATACATGCAATTAGCCCAAAAAATATAGCAATTGCTGATCAAACATGCCCAATGTATGTATCAACATGAGCACGATACGTAAGACGTATGAAAGTGCCTTGTCCATAACATAAAATAAAGTCTTAGCATGTCATGAACACATGTCGCAAAGTTGAAGAGTAAGACCATGTTCCTTTAGACTGAACAGAATTAAACTCAAAATGTAAGAGGAACTAGCTGAATTGAAACTATAAGAGGAAACTAGCTGAATTAAACTGAATCTGTCTAAACTGAACTGGATTTTCATTAATTTAGTTCAAAAAACAAGACCTAAGTAGTCATCATGTAGTTAGTTTTCATATAATGTAGAGTTTTTTTTGTCAGAAACAACCTTTTAAAAGTGACATTTTGTGAGAAACAACCTTATAATTTTTTTAATGAGAAACAACCTTTAAACTCTGTTTTCTTGTCAGATCAAACCTGTCAACTATTTTCCGATATTGACTGGATTTATCCTGCATTGACTTTTTTTACCCCATAATCTCCTCATTTTCCCTCCAATTTCTGTCTTATATACCCACCTTCTTTCAAACCTAAATGAACTATTCTCTCTCTCCTCTCTTGCATTTCCTTAGCATTGAAGAACAGCATTGAAGTCTCTCCTCTGACAGTAATCAATTATTGTCTGCAACAACAAGTAAGAAACATTAAATCTCCCATCCCCCTTTCAGTAATTCATTTCTCTCTCTTCTCGTACTGTTTAATTAAGTTGAATAAACTGGGTTTATGCTAAAATTGAACCCAAATTATTCAAAGGTTTGGTGATTTTGATTGTTGATTTGTGACTGCAACAAAGAAAACCACAAATAAAGTTTGCAAGAATGCCCTAATTCAATTGAAAAGAGAGGCCCTAATTGTTTTGAAGAAATTTTATGAATTGAGATGAAGAACCCTAAACATAGCAGCAAAGAAGATTTAGGAATCAAGCTAAGAACCCTGAACTTACCAATTGAAGATCCTAATTGAGGGGATTTCTTTGGGAAAATTTGGATTTGGGTGTGGGAAAGAGTGGTCAAGTGTGGAAGATAGGGAAAAAAGGTTATATATGGGTAAATATGGAAGGAAATGAAACTCCAAAACAAATAAAAGAGAGGGAAGAGGGGGTAAAAAGTAAAAACAAGTAAATGCTGGAAAAATCCAGTCAATGCCAGAAAATGGTGGACAGGTTTGATCTGACAAGAAAATAGAGTTTAAAGGTTGTTTCTCACAAAAAAAAATTATAAAGGTTGGTTCTCACAAAATGTCACTTTTAAAAGGTTGTTTCCGACAAAAAACTGTAAAATGTAACTTGACAAGAAAATTTCATTAATATGGGGTGGTCATTTAGTCAAGGTATAACTTTCCATAATATTCAACTTCCTTATTTTTTTGTGAGCCTAAAAACTCCACTTTTTAACATTTTTCAGAAACTTACAACTTTCTTGTTTTATAATGGTCCCAACCAAACAAAAGCACAAAGAACTAAGGTTACATTGCCGGACGAATTTCTATATTCTAGTTGATCAGATCAAACTTAATTCTCTTTCAAATTCAAAGCAGTAAGTACGATTACATATTTACATCAGTTATAAAAAGGAGAAATAAACATTAATCATAGCATCTTTATAATACAACATAAATACACAACAATAATGTACATATATATATTACATATACTTCCTCAGTAACATAAAGAATGCAACAATTGAATATTTTATACCTCACAAATAATACTCAATTGTTGCATTCTTCTTGTTACGGAAGAAGTAGAAAGTATATATGCATCATATCTTAAAACTCCATAGAAGTTGTAATGATAATTATTTCTCCATCTCTTCTTTCATTCATACAATCAATCCAAAGGACGAACTTCCATACCTTGAACAAGAAGGCCACTCTTCCAATGGCCGTCTTCAATCTCCTTCAACGTCATTTCCAACACCACCCCTTCATTGACACCATTAACATAATATCTACCCATCTCTACTTCCATCCATCCATCATCTCTCTCCACTGGAAGCTCTTTAGGCTTTCTCGGACGTCGCTTTCGCCTACCCTCTGCTGCTTTGAGATAGAATTGGTTAACAACCACGGCTTGATTTCGATTCTTAGGCAACCCTTCTTCATCAACCTCAGTTACAAATACGTTCACTGCTACGTTTTCGAAACTGCGACAATTGTTAATATCTATCTTGAACACAAAGTATGCGCCATAAGTTGTATTTGGTGTAAGGAGTTTGGTCTGTATTTTCCCTTTTAGTTCTAGCCAACATACGTCTTGGAGCTCAGCTACCTCGGGAAACCTGTAAATAGATTATCATGCGATGTACTTCCATTGATCGGAGTACTATATATGTAGAAAAAGGGCAATTACGTAAGAGTGATCTTATTACCAATTAATTTTAGGAGAGATGGTCATATGCTATAATCTTATATATGTGTCACTTCACTCCAATGAAAAAAACACTTCAGCCGTTCAAATATAATTAAATCCCTATCGTTTATGTTTTGATGAAGCCTAGAATTGAGTGGTTTCTTGCTATGACTTCGACACCTTGATTTACCACAAAATCGTGTGTCGTGGTCGTGTCACATTTGTTGAATTATACCTTGAATTATTTATATAGCGCTAAGATTAACCTAGCACGGAAGTCTCGCTGTTTTAATATATCGAGTCTGTTTTATTTTCGGGCTTAGACCCATCTATTTAGGTTATTTAGTAGGGTACTATATAAACCCTATTATTAACCTCTGCCCTATTATCATGTAATATGTACTCTCTACTAAAACCTAATGAAACAGTTTCTCCTCTCGCTCGTGGTCGTAGCTAACACATTGTTAGTGAACCACGTTAATTCTTGTGTCAATTGTTCATTGTTCTTTGCTTCATTGATTGCATCGGTCACAACAAAGATCCGACGCGACACTTCACTTTGAAACTTGCTTTCAAACTAAAATCTTGACTTTTTTCTACAAAATAATTGTGTCGGACACTTGGATACCCATATCCGAGTAGACACTTAATCGATTAATCCGTGTCTAGGTAACATAGGTTTCTTGAAGTTCTTTGAAACCCCAGCCGTTTTCGTGTCGCATGCAATTCAACCATTCATAATTAAATATACGGCTCAATTTTAATTTACTAAAAATCGTTCAACTCTACTTAATACTTAAGTAATCACAATTTGTAGTACATCCTGTTCCTGATTTACTTTACCATACTATCGAGATGTGTTAAATCTAGCGCTTCGAACGATCCAGCACAGGCTATGATTCTATTACTGATCACAGCACGCAACATGCATGTTTTTGGTTTAGAGAGATCTAGAGAATGACCTGGATTCGGGTACTGATTTCCAAGTCCAGTATTGAGGGGTGTCTCCCCATTCAATTACCAGTGCTCTGGCACCAAGCATGTAGCATTTCTTCCCACAGCATTTGTCTAAGCCAAAGCTCTGAAGCATGTAAACAAATATGACACGCTTGTTATGTTAATTTATACAATGAAAGAACTTTGCTTAGAATTCGCTCCTGTATACATTAACATGCAACATTTAACGACAATGAATCATGTTAAATCTCTTCACTAGTCAAATTAAACATAAAAGATAAAAAAAAAAAAAAAAAAAAAAACTAAATCGCATAGAATTCACTTCTCAGTTGTTCTAATGGTTGGTAAATTACTCATTAGAAATGAACAATTTAAAAACTAATCAAAGTTGTTGAGCTGGATTAATTCTAGTAGGTAGATTATATTAACCATTAGGTAGACAATTTTTTTTTTCCCGCGTTGCAACCCATGATCATATAATAGACGATAGTAAAGTCTAAAGGAGTAGGACCATTTTTTAGCATACATTTAAGGTACCTTAAATGATAATATGTTGAAATCATTGGACATTAAGGTACGTAAATGAATGTTCATGTTTGACAAGTAGCTGAAAGCCAAAAATCTAAGGGGGCTGAGTTTTGTATAAGAAATTAAACTTGACTTAAATTGAGATGCTAATAATTGTAGCTTCTAATTTAAGTTAGCTAAATTTTTCAATTTCTCTAATTCAAGGTAACTATACATGTATATGCCCTCCCAGCTTATTATATATTTGTATATTTGGGATTGGGTTTAAGTGGTTTCAATAAAATTTATGGGTTTGTATGAACTATTAGTTGTTAAAATTGAATTTTTACGGGATTGAATGATTACTTCTATGATCGAACACTTTTTTTTATGCTCGTTCTTTAAATATTTCATAAAAAAAAAAAAACAGGGTCTAAGCTTTTGGATATTTCAGATTGGATCCAATCTAGTGTCTTAAAGTTCAGATTGGATCCGTTTGGACTTAAAGTCTGATTTGGATTTAGATTGAAAAATTGAAATCCAAATTTTATACGGATATTTGGATTGGATTAGACCTAAATCCAAACCGTATACCAAACTTTCACCCCAAAATGCATCATTGTATGCGTTGCGATCTTCCTTATCCACATAAATCTTAAGCCAAAAAATTTATGTTCTGTTTTGTACATATGTGTAAATAATTTGATATTAGTTTTTCCAGTTGTTTATTTCTTTACTTACAAAAAAAATACCTTCATTTCTATAAGAATTTAGTGGGAGGAAATGCCTAAGATTGAAGTGCTTTATGCATGCTTATCCACTTTCTAGGTATCTTTATATAAAATATAAACTGCTAGTTTTACAAAATTATTCATGCAACATAACCAGCTAAATTTATTAATTAGTTCTAGCCGTTTCCTCTCCTCTCTCCCTCTTCCTCTCCAATTCTCTTTTTAGGGTTTTTAATTTTCTTGGCCTCATTGGCCGGAAATAGTCTAATTTCCAAGAAATTAGACTATTTCCGACCCTTTTCCTTAGATTTTAGTGTTTTTTCAGTGTTACTATCTTCTTTATTGCTTTCTTCTGTTCAGTTCTCTCCATCTGTGAGAGTTTTTGTCCCCCTTTTTGGTGGTTGTTTCTCATCTTTGCATGAGTTTTCTTATTTTCATGGTGTCAATAATTTGGAAGATGGTCTGGAACCATGAGGGTTTAGGTTTTTTCAGCAATTCGTCACTAGGAACAATTATATCACAGAATCAGATTGTGAAGGTCTCTACTTGGAAAGATGCAAAGATATCGAAGTACACTGCTCGTGTCAAGCTTGAAGCAGTGGAGTTAGAGCTATGCTCGAGTATGCTTAAAATTAATTGGTTCCATTGTGAAAATTATTGCAATTTGCTAAATCTGTATTTTTCAGATCTTAATTATCATTGTATGTGCCGTTTGGCTTATTATTAATGATATATTTTCTTCCCGTCAAAAAAAATATATATATTATTAATTAGTTTCAACACCTAAATAGTTGTAGTAGTTACCTTATAAAAATCAGTTAACTTATGATCAGTTAGAGTACTCCAAAGAAATAAAGCAGATATGAAAGAAAATGAATCTTGCTAAACACTAATTATTGGAGTAAAAATTTCCATAAAATTTACTTGAAGTAAATTTACCTGAGTGTGAGTGTTCAAGAGTATAGGAGAAGAGCATAAATAGAGAAAGAGATTCTTCTTGGAAGTGAACTTTTGAAGCAGAGGTGTAGATGATTGAGAGATGATATCATCACAATCCGACGGCACAAACTTTTCCCATACAACGTCGGATTCCGAGGCCGACATCAGCTGCTTACAAACGACCGACGATCGGAGGATGTCCTTTGGCAATATTAGCGACAGAATTCGCGTAAGACATACCTCAGGCAACTCAGGTAAGTCCGTACATGACATTTTTAGACGTTAATCACGAAGAGGAAAAGGTAACTTTTTATTGGAGGGAATATAGCCATATAAGTATATAAGAAGCTATAAAAGTGATGGATGTTTTTATGGTAGCTTTTTGGAAAAAAGAAAAAACCTACAATAATGATTTAATGTGAGCCACACATTGCTCCACATCAGCAGTAAGTATATATATAATGGATGATGTTAAATACACTATCTTTCTTATTTTTTGCATTTATATTTTAGACAGTTTATATTATACGAAAAAGTTGAGCAGCAGGTGATAGAATAGTGGTGTTGGCATCATCTCTGATCCTAGATATCCTGGGATCGAGTCTCACTCCTTGCAATGAGAGATCCTCAATTTCCCCCTACTTGCAAGGGACTTATCTTACCTTATAAAAATATATATATTATACAAGAAAGTTATAGTAACTTCTAAAATTATATTATTGAATAGAAATTAATTAATGTATCCGGTATTTATGATTTATGAACTTAAACAGTCCAATACACGAATTATACTGTGTAATACTACCTCCGTCCCAGAAAGATCTGAACACTTGTTGGGACACGTAGTTTAAGGTGATAAGTTGTAGTGTGGTTATCAAATGTTATTTTATTTAAAAAGTAGATGTGATAGGAGTTGGTGGGGTTTTTTTTATTAGAGGAGAGAGAAAGTCGGGTAACTTTTTATTGATAAAAGGTAAAGTGTGGGCCAAAGATGTGTAAAATAAATAATATATTAATAGTGGGACCATGCCAAAAATGGAAGTGTTCAAACTAATTTGGGACAAACATAAAAGGAAAGTGTTCAGACTATTCTGGGACGGAGGGAGTATACTATTTTTTTTCACGATATAAATAACAAATTTAAAATTTAGGCTTTACAGTATATGTTTTTATACCTTATGATATACGAAATTATATTTTATACAAACTTGGCAATACTTATTTATAATAATGTTATTTGACGTCTGTATTTACTGTATATAGTCCGTATTTATACCTTTTTTCATTTTTCTTCTTCCTCTACTTCTTCTTCTTCCATAACCACCACCCATTCAGCCACCACTGCCACCCTGGCCCTCACAACCCCTGCAGCCCCCATCCCGGCCCCACCAGCAGCCCCCATGTAACGCCCCGACTTCTAAACATTATTATTAAGTTAATTAATTCAATGATTAGCAGCGGAAGACCTAACTTGCTTAGTCGGTGCGTCACTGCCGTACTTTCCATTCGGGAAAGTACAAGGCAACATTCCTTCATAAACTAAACATGCTACAAAAGTTAATAGTAAACCTAGAAATATATATAGTTAAGTTAAGCATAACTAGAGTTACGTAGTTTATTGTTTGTAACCTTATATTACATAACTGTCATAGTCGCATAATTTAAAGTAATTTTTCCTCACTGCTACGCAATCCCATCTTCATGTGCATACCTAAAACAGAAAAACAAAACGTCATGAGCCGAGGCTCGAGAACATACTACTCTAACAACGTAAATTCATTTCAATTCAATTTATTAACAATCAAGGAGGAGAGAATATAGTCAAACCATTTCGTAAACATGCACTTCGAATCAGGAATTTAAAAGCCATTATTATCATTATCACATTTCATTATCAGAATATCTTCTTTGGTTACTTGGCGAGTACAACAAAAGGTATAGCCACCGAGGATATAAGTCCCCCATCAGAAGGTGGCATATAATGTCATAGATCGTAACAGAAGGCAAAACTAGCCACCGAGGATATTCATCCCCCATCAGAAGGTGGCATATAAGGCCAATAGTAACATAAGGCAAAGCCACCGAGGACATGGTCCCCCATCAGAAGGTGGCATATAATGCCATCATTCGGGTGCCACCGAGGACATTGTCCCCCATCGAAGGTGGCGTTGCCGCCGATAACGTAACGACACGTGCATGGCCCGAGAGATAGAACATGGTACCGCCATTCACCATCTTTCACTTTCATTTATCATGTTTCGTTTCTTTTAAGTACTTTTCAGAAATCATAGCAGAGTCATTGCATAACGTTATATCAAATCATTCACAAAATCATACTTCTTATAAACATCATTTGCATAATAAAACAGTTCACATCCCGCGCACCATAAACATCATAGCATAAACATTATAAAAGCATCATAAAACATAGTTGGAAGGGGAGTACGGGTGTTAGCGAAGAGACGTTACCTCGATTCTCGTTTAATAACCTTGCGAACCGGGGAGGCGTGTAATATCCTTTTATCCTTTTTAATCTAGTCAAGAATAGTGATATTAATATATGTTTCATTATTTAACCTTTATACCTAAATATTGTTTAAAGCTTATTTTAATCACGAATTCATCGATTGTTATTGTACCACTTATAATGATATACTTGTTACTTTAAGTCATAAGAAGGTCCATTAATAGTCATTATTATCTAAGTCGTTATTAACTTAATAAGGTGACTCTTTAATCAATTACTAAATGAAGTAACTCCATTATTTTCATTCTAGGATTAGTGACCAATTATAATTCCTTTTATAAATCTTAACAATTTATATTAGCATAAGGTTAACGAATGACATAATTTAGTTTACATTAATAGGCGATATATTAGTTATTAACAATATAAGATATGTCATTAACCCACCATTAACAAACTGGTTTATTAATGCCAATTTTAGTTTAATTAGGCACAACTAAATGTTTCAATTACTACTCATTAATTCATAGCCCAAACTAATTAACAAATGACTTTGTCTAATATTTGAGAAATATGAATCAAGCCCAATAATATGATTAGTCCAAAAAGATTAAACTAACATAATTTAGCTAATCAAATCAGATTTGAGCCCAATCATTAATTAACAGATTGTACTAATAACGTTTATTTGTATAAACCAGCTTATAGGCCCATATTTGAACTAGTTAACAAAGGGTAATGAGTTTAAACTTTTGCAAGATGACCCATCTCAAAAAGAAACAGACAAGAGGTGATTATACCTCTACCACTTAGGAGCAGGGACGACACAGGGGACGAAACTCCGGCAGCGGCGATGAGCACATGCGCTGGTGCTGGCAAGGCGGCGTGGGCGAAGACCTGGCCACGCGAGCTGGAGCTTGAACGACGGAGCGGCAGCAGCAAACCGGAGCACCGAGCAAGCGAAAAAGAGAGAAGCTAGGGCCGGTGCGACGTCGGGCCGTGGGGGAGGTTCACCGCCGAGATCCGGGACGGCGGAGGGAGGCGAGCGAGGCGGAGGCGTCGAAGAGGAGGGAAACAAGGGATGGAGAGCGGCGAGCTAGAGGGGAAGAGATAGTGTAACGCGAGAGGAGTAGTGGTGGCGGGTGAAGGCAGCAGGGGAGGGGGTTTTGCGCCGGTGGCTGGCCGGCGTTGGTTTCCAGCGAGGAAACAGAGGAAGGGGGGCTACGGGAATGAGAGAGGAGGAAGGAGGGTGATGTGTTGTGTTTGGGTGAAAGGAAACATGAGTTAGCTGCTATTTATAGACAAGGTCTTGACTCTTGAAACATGAAAAATATTTGTTTAATGGCATGGATTGAATAATCCCAAAATCAGAAAATGTTTATTTAATGAAAACATTTGTTTAATGTAAAGAAAATTTGATTTGATATTTGCCTAATATTTTTATCAAATATTTTATTGTTTGCTCATACATGTTTTATTTATCTTATTAGTTCCTATTCTATTCCATTTATTAAATCTTTAAAGTCATCATCATCTTATTATTATTATTATTATTTATTTATTTCTTAATTCTAATAACTAAGTTTTTAATAATTATTTTTAGCTACTAAATATTGTTATTTATTCTATTAATTAAGTTTCGAATTTTCGGGATATTACATCCTTACACCCTTAGAAAAAGTTTCGTTCTCGAAACTTGAAAATTCAGAATATTCCATCATAATAGTTTTGCATTTCTATTCAAGTCACCATAAGATGTTTCTCAGAACTACATTAATTAAGTCACAACATCATCTATGCGTGAAGATAGTATTATAACCAAGGACAAGTGGCACACACTTTGAGTTCATCAATCCATGTCCAATCTAAGCATCGGTAGAGGGATTAGAAAAGGTATCATTAGTTTCGATCTGTTGCATCATGTATGCTCTTCTGCGCTTGTGTAGACCCACGTGTCGGGTTTCCATTGACGTCGGCATTGCTTGGACTTCGTTATAGCCGTAGTTTTGAACTCTTCCCGGGGTTGTAGTTGTTCCTGTTTTGATTTCGAGAGTCTAGCATTGGGCAATCTCTCGACCAAGTGATTTCGTTTACCGCATCGAAAACATTGGCTTGTTCCTTGGCGGCAATCCTTCTCCAAGTGTCCTTGCTTACCACACTTGTTACATTGGAGAAGTTGTCTTGGATAACGATTTTCCTCCGAGTATTCCATGTTTTGCCTCTTGTTGAAGCCGTTGCTTGATTGACCATCCGGAGGTTTCCCCTTTCCTTTTGCCATTCTCATATATCTCTTTTCGAAGCTTCATCTTTCGCTCGACGTTGTTGGCTCTATCATACAACTCTTGGTAGGATCGACTCATGTGTGCAAGCAAGATTTTCTTGAATATCCAAGTTCAACCCTTCTTCAAATCGGTTCATCCTCTGACGATCTGTGGTTACCAGATCAGGAGCTAATCGAGCTAGCTCATTGAATTTCACAGCATATTCTAAGACAGACATGTTCCTTTGCTTCAGATGGATAAACTCATATTCCATTTGAAGCTGCATAGACTGGGGATAAAATTGGTTTCTCATAGCCTCCTTAAGTTTCTCCCATCCGAATCCAGGCTGGCTTTGCATTTCCTTGGCGGTTTTCCACCAAAGATCAGCTTGCCCTTTCAGATAGAATACTGCGAGATTCACCTTCCATTTATCGGGGCACTGAATAGCATCGAATAATTTTTCCATGCTGTTAAGCCATTCTTCGAATTCGGTGGGGTCTGGCTTGCCATCATAAGTTGGGGGTCCATGAGTGGCGAATTGTTTGAACATATTGGAGCATTATTCTTGTTCTGATTTGGCCCTTTGTCGATTTCCTCGTAGCAATTCCATCATTACAAGTCTTAATAAGTCCGTTCTGTTATCGTCAGCTACATCTCCGGTGGCTTCTCCGAAAACAGGGTCACTTCGCAAAGCATCTCATTTCTTCCAATGACACATCCGATACTTTATTTTCGTTTCCTACTTCAACGTGATCGCTCCCACTTGTTGCCATTTTCTAGCATATTAACCATTTTCGAATCGTCATGTGTTTATCCAAGTAAACATCATAATATAAAATATTTCCCATCCCGATCCTAACACTCACACTCGTGTTCATTTTAAATCAAAATATATTCGACAACTTAGACTCTCATTTTCGTTTTAAACTTTTTTGTCCTTTTTCTTTAATTATCCTTCATATTTGTTTTCATCACTTCTTTTACTTATTTATTTTATTTAATATTCTTCGATCTTCTTGTTCATTACATAGTTTAACTACTAAAAATCTTCTGAAAACCCATTTTGGAATCCAACTTGTTTTATTACTTAAATAACTTACTAAATTCATCATTTATACCCTATTTCATTTTAATCCACTTTTTATCCTTAACAACCCGTTGGCATGGAATCCCGGGTCAACATTACGGTCCTCAGAACTTTGCTCTGATACCATTCTGTAACGCCCCGACTTCTAAACATTATTATTAAGTTAATTAATTCAAGGATTAGCAGCGGAAGACCTAACTTGCTTAGTCGGTGCGTCACTGCCGTACTTTCCATTCGGGAAAGTACAAGGCAACATTCCTTCATAAACTAAACATGCTACAAAAGTTAATAGTAAACCTAAAAATATATATAGTTAAGTTAAGCATAACTAGAGTTGCGTAGTTTATTGTTTGTAACCTTATATTACATAACTGTCATAGTCGCATAATTTAAAGTAATTATTCCTCACTGCTACGCAATCCCATCTTCATGTGCATACCTAAAACATAAAACAAAACGTCATGAGCCGAGGCTCAGTAACATACTACTCTAACAACGTAAATTCATTTCAATTCATTTTATTAACAATCAGTTTGGAGAGAATATAGTCAAACCATTTCGTAAACATGCACTTCGAATCAGGAATTTAAAAGCCATTATTATCATTATCACATTTCATTATCAGAATATCTTCTTTGGTTACTTGGCGAGTACAACAGAAGGCATAGCCACCGAGGATATAAGTCCCCCATCAGAAGGTGGCATATAATGCCATAGATCGTAACAGAAGGCAAAACTAGCCACCGAGGATATTCATCCCCCATCAGAAGGTGGCATATAAGGCCAATAGTAACATAAGGCAAAGCCACCGAGGACATGGTCCCCCATCAGAAGGTGGCATATAATGCCATCATTCGGGTGCCACCGAGTACATTGTCCCCCATCAGAAGGTGGCGTTGCCGCCAGATAACAGAACGACATGTGCACGGCCCAGAGATAGAACATGGTACTGCCATTCACCATCTTTCACTTTCATTTATCATGTTTCGTTTCTTGTAAGTACTTTTCGAAATCATAGCGAGTCATTGCATAACGTTATATCAAATCATTCACAAAATCATACTTCTTATAAACATCATTTGCATAATAAAACAGTTCACATCCCGTGCACCATAAACATCATAGCATAAACATTATAAAAGCATCATAAAACATAGTTGGAAGGGGAGTACGGGTGTTAGCAGTAGACGTTACCTCGATTCCTGTTTAATAACCTTGCGAACCGGGGGAGGCGTGTAATATCCTTTTATCCTTTTTAATCTAGTCAAGAATAGTGATATTAATATATGTTTCATTATTTAACCTTTATACCTAAATATTGGTTAAAGCTTATTTTAATCACAGGATTCATCAGATTGTTATTGTACCACTTATAATGATATACTTGTTACTTTAAGTCATAAGAAGGTCCATTAATAGTCATTATTATCTAAGTCGTTGTTAACTTAATAAGGTGACTCTTTAATCAATTACTAAATGAAGTAACTCCATTATTTTCATTCTAGGATTAGTGACCAATTATAATTCATTTTATAAATCTTAACAATTTATATTAGCATAAGGTTAACGAATGACATAATTTAGTTTACATTAATAGGCGATATATTAGTTATTAACAATATAAGATATGTCATTAGCCCACCATTAACAAACTGGTTTATTAATGCCAATTTTAGTTTAATTAGGCACAACTAAATGTCTCAATTACTACTCATTAATTCATAGCCCAAACTAATTAACAAATGGCTTTGTCTAATATTTGAGAAATATGAATCAAGCCCCAATAATATGATTAGTCCAAAAAGATTAAACTAACATATTAGCTAATCAAATCAGACTTGAGCCCAATCATTAATTAACAGATTGTACTAATAAGGTTTAGGCCCTGTTCTTTTGGACTTATTTTCAGCAAAAATAAGTAAAAATAAGTTCAGTTCAGCAAAAATAAGTTCAGTTCAGCCAAAATAAGTAAAAATAAGTTCAGTTCAGCCAAAATAAGTAAAAATAAGTTCAGTTCAGCAAAAATAAGTTCAGTTCAGCCAAAATAAGTTCAGTTTAGCCAAAATAAGTTCAGTATACATATAATGTTGTAATTAGTATATTTGTTCTCAATATTACTATTAATATTGTTATTATTATTAATATTATAATTATAATAATGCTAAATTTGTAATTATTTTTAAATTTTTTATTTTTTATTTTTTTTTATTTTTTTATTTTTTTATTTTTTTATTTTTTTATTTATTTTTATTTTTTTATTTATTTTTTTTATTTTTTAATTTTTTATTTTTTTAATTTTTTTAAATTTTTTATTTTTTAATATTTTTTTATTTTTTTATTTTTTCTTATTTTTCTTATATTTTTTTATTATTTTATTATTATTATTATTATTATTATTATTTATTATTTATTTTTTAGTATCAATTATTTATTATTTATTATTATTATTATTTATAATTTATTATTTATTATTATTATTTATTATTTATTATTTATTATTATTATTATTATTTATTATTTATTTATTATTTATTATTTATATTTATTATTATTTATTATTTATTATAATTATTTATTATTTATTATTATTATTATTATTTATTATTTATTATTATTATTAATTATTATTATTTATTATTTTTATTATTATTTATTTTATTATTATTTATTATTAATTATTATAAAATAATAAAATAATAATAATAAATATTGATAATATTATGTTAATATTTATTGATTATTATAATAATAAGTATTGATAATATTATATTAATAGAGTTTAGTTCGGCAAAAAATAAAGTTCGGTTCAGCCAAAATAAGTTCGGTTTAGCCAAAAATAAGTTCAGGTTCGGCCAAAATAAGTAAAAAATAAGTTCGGTTAAAGAAATAAGTAAAAATAAGTTCGGTTCAATAAAATAATTTCGGTTCAGCCAAAATAAAATAAGTTTCTTTTGAACTTATTTTGGCCGAACCGAACCGAACTTATTTTATTTTGGCCGAACCGAACTTATTTTGGCCGAACCGAACTTATTTTTACTTATTTCTAGTGACCGAACTTATTTTTACTTATTTTTGCCGAACCGAACTTATTTTGGCCGAACCGAACTTATTTTTGCCGAACTAAACTCTATTAACATAATATTATCAATACTTATTATTATAATAATCAATAAATATTAACATAATATTATCAATACTTATTATTATTATTTTATTATTTTATAATAATAAAATAAATAATAATAAAATAAATAATTAATAAAAATAATAATTAATAATAATATTAAATAATAAATAATAATAATAAATAATAAATAATAATAAATAATTATAATAAATAATAAATAATAAATAATAATAAATAATAAATAATAATAAAAAAATAAATAATAATAATAATAAATAATAATAAATAATAAATAATAAATAATAAATAATAAATAATAAATTATAAATAATAATAATAATAAAATAATAATAATAATAATAATAATAATAATAATAATAAAAATAATAATAATAATAAATAATTACTAAATAATAAATAAATAAAATATTAAAATAAAAATATAAAATAAAATAAAAAAATAAAAATACAACAAAAAATAAAAAAATTAAAATATTAAAAAAAATTAAAAAATAAAAAATTAAAAAAAAATAAAAAAATTAAAAAATAAAAAATTAAAAAAATAAAAAAATAAAAAAATTAAAAATAATTACAAATTCATCGTTATTATAATTATAATATTAATAATAATAACAATATTAATAGTAATATTGAAAACAAATATACTAATTACAACATTATAGTATACTGAACTTATTTTTTTCGAACCGAACTTATTTTGGCTGAACTGAACTTATTTTTGCTGAACTGAACTTATTTTTACTTATTTTGGCTGAACTGAACTTATTTTTACTTATTTTGGCTGAACTGAACTTATTTTGGCTGAACTGAACTTATTTTTACTTATTTTTGCTGAAAATAAGTCCAAAAGAACAGGGCCTCAGTTGCTATTTATAGACAAGGTCTTGACTCTTGAAACATGAAAAGTATTTGTTTAATGGCATGGATTGAATAATCCCAAAATCAGAAAATGTTTATTTTATGACAACATTTGTTTAATGTAAAGAAAATCTGATTTGATATTTGCCTAATATTTTTATCAAAGATTTTATTGTTTGCTCATACGTGTTTTATTTATCTTATTAGTTCCATTTATTAAATCTTTAAAGTCATCATCATCTTATTATTATTATTATTTATTTATTTCTTAATTCTAATAACTAAGTTTTAATAATTATTTTTAGCTACTAAATATAGTTATTTATTCTATTAATTAAGTTTCGAATTTCCAGGATATTACACCCCACACCCCCTGCAGTCACGAGTCACGACCACCCTCTCACCAACAGTCCCCATCCCCATGCAGTTCCCCTTCACCCATCCTCCCTCTCCTCTTCCTTCGTCTCTGCATCCCTAGCCGCCGCCCCACCCTTCCAACGCCACCACCCGCAGGCCTACCCACCCCACCCTCCACCCCCTTCTCTCCCCCTTCGCCCCTAGCCCCCCTCGCCGCCTCCCCCTCTCTCTTATCCCTTCGTTCATCTCCCACTTGCCGCGGCCCACCCCCCGCAGCCTCCCTCCCCCCACCCCTTTCTTTTCCTTCCTCTTTCTCTCTTCCTCCTCCCTTGTTATGAGTTTCGGATTTAGTATAATATATACAATTTTGGAAGCCGTCATAATTGAGTATAAACTGACCAAAAATCATGTAAAAATGAGGAAGACTTATCCATAAGTAGATTAACATAAATAAACTACTACCGATGTGGAGAAATTTGTAACTGTCATTTCTTCTTTATGGTAGCCTTTTTTCGAAGAAAGCTACCGTAAATTTTCATATAATATGGATTGAAGCGTGATTTTTAAAAAAAATTAGGTTTCAGAACAAGTTAGGACCTTTATACTTTAGGGTTGGTTGAACAATGCTGGTAACCTGGATAATCAAAAAAATCGGGCAGCAAATTTCATGTTTGAGAAATACATTAAAAAAAATGGAGAACCCCTTGCTTTTAAGAAAGGTTCGTTCATTTGGAAAAGTATAGGCAAGGGGTGGGAGACATACAAAGATAGCCTTATTTGTAACCCGGGACTGGGGAGAATATAAATTTCTGGAATGATAGTGGTTTGGCCCAAATTCTCTTAGAAGTCTCATAACTGGTCCTCTAGTAGAAGGAGAGGAGGAAAAAATCCTAGCCCAAAACTCCTCTCATGGCACTATTCTCCTAAGCTCCTTACACCAAGAGTTGCCTTTAGATGTCAAAAATCTCATCCTCTTTGTTTCACTACAAGGTGAACCAAACTTTCTCTACTCCAGTTGGTAAAAAACGGGCAAATTTGACAACAAAACAGTTGCCTGCTTCATTCAAAACAAACATGCAAACCACATTTATCCTCTCACAAATACTGGTAGAAATGACTGGAGCATCATTTGGAATGCTCCAGGCCACCCAAAAATAAAATTCTTTCTTTTGGCAAACTTGGTGGGAGAGAAACCCTATTAATGACAATCTCTTTAAAAGAAAGTGCACTAACTCCCTAGACTGTCGCCTTTGCTTCTACCCAAAAGAAAACATGCTACATATCCTTTGTGATTGCCCTAGAGTATGTGAGTTGTGGGAAAAACTAAATAAACCACATTGGACGCCAAACCTTGATCTCCACAACTGGTTAAAAGAAAATCTAAACAACAAGGAGGTAAGGCATGGATTTATTCCTTGGAATGTGCTTTTTTCTTTTGCCTTGTGGGCTATTTGGAAAAGAAGGAACAATTGGATCTCTAAAAAAGAAGAATGAAAATCTTGAATTTTTTCTAAAAAAACATGACATGGTTTGCCCAAGAGTGGTTCTTTGCCTAGCCAAACCCAAACACAACCACGAATGCAAATCCATCCCACACAAATGGGCTCACCCACCATCGGGCTTGTTCAAAATCAATATGTAGATGCATCGCACTCTTGTTCGTCACTTGAAACAGGTTTGGAAGGAATTTGTAGAGGTGAGAATGGAAGATGGATAAAAAGGCTTTAGACAGAAATGCTATTGCAGGGACTCAAAGGAAGCTGAAATTAAAACAATTGTCACCGGATTTCAATGGGTGAAAGAGGAATTAAGGATGGGATTAAAAATTTCATTATCGCATCGGATTGCAAGCAAATAGTTGAGGAAATCCAGTCAAGTGACGGATAGAGGGACCAACTAACGAGGTCAATTATTATTTGCAGGACACTCCTAGGGCAAGTATGAGGAACCATCATGTTTGAAAGGAGGGAAGCAAATGTTCCAGCGGACGAAATAGCAAAACAAGCAAGAATGGATAGTAGGAGCAATTTTTATTTTGAATGTATTTTGAACCCCTCCCGGTCCGTATGAAACTAATTATGAACGATAGCAATTTGGGCCCGACAACTTAAAACTCTAATGGCCCAAATAGCAGACTTGTATCTCTCGTTGGGGCTAGGCCTATAACTTAATCTATCCTACGTTGCTTTAGTAAACAAAAAAAAAAAAAATGCTAATATGTGCTACCATTATAGAACGATTCTTATCGTAATACTATTACTACATGTTACATTACTACGACATTTGATTTTTATAATTAAGCCATAGGAAATTTCAACGTAAAACTCTAATAATGTTAATTGGGTGGGACAAACCAGCCCAAAAAATAATGTAGGGATCTAATAATGTTAGTTTATGGTATTTTAATATGATAACCTTGTTTAAGTGATTTTAATATCCTACTCTTGGTGGCATTTGGTAAATGGAATTAGATGGCAATTAGATTTATATAATTTGCAAAGAAACTCCATGCTCATTACCTGGTAATAGAATTTCATCTCCGAAACATTGTGAATCACTCCCAGTTAATTCCGCAACTAAATTGGTACCGGATGATAATTCAAATTAATTAAGAAAAATACATGTTTAGTGATAGATTTTCATTAACATTTATATTGACATGGTCTTTTTTTTTTTTTTTTTTTTTTTTACAAAACTACACTAAAATTCCCTGAAAGATGTAAAATAATCGGCTATGGTATGTTTAATGATTAGGAAACAAGAATTATGTGATTTCAAATTGTAGGATTTTCTCCAATCCGTTGCTCTCGAAGCCTCACAAATATGTTTTTTTTTATTGGGCCAAATCAATGGAATCTAAATTAGGCTTCAATGACGATAATTCAAACTCTAACCAAACCCTCGAAATTCGTAAATTCCCAAATACTCGCACCCTACCAAGTTTATATGTTCATCACCCTCACCCTCCTTATTCAACGTAAAACCAAATTTCAAATGAGTTCTCTCTCAACACTCCTCGTCACTTGTGAACTCAAAATTTTCTTACAATTTGGAGAGGTCACCACATTCTCGTTCTACTCTCTTTTGAACTTCCAAAGTTTCAACATGAGTTTAAATAGCAAATCCCTCTTGAAGAGGTCAATCCAATTGGGTTGTCACTAGTTTTCTAAAACCTAACATTGAAATTCCCCCAAAATTAATCCATTCAAGTATCTAAGCCCAATAAGTCCCTGTTCTTTTGGGTGACGAGTGAAACCGAACCGAAATTAACCGAACCGAACCGAGAGAAATTGAATTGCGAGAGAAATCTCCAACGTTTTACTTCTATTTTGCTTTCTTATTTCCAACAAATTGGTATAAAGAGCCACATAATCCATAGGGCTTGAAAAAAAGAGGCAAATGAAGAAGAAGAAGAAGAAAAAAAGAGAGGAAAGAGTGTTCCAAAAAATTTAGGAAAATTTGTCGAAACCACCTTTTAAAATCATTTTTTTGTGAGAAACCACCTTTTAAATTTTTTTGGTTAATTAGCCAACTTTTTTACTTTTGTTTTTGTTGAAAGCCACCTAGTGCCTGGGATTCCGATGGTTGACTGGAATATTCCGGTGTTGACCATCCATTATCTTTCAAAATTCCCCTTGCACCCATTTTCTTTCGATTTTCTTTCCCATTTCTTCCTCCCTCACTCTTTCCCCCTTCTCTAAAAGAATCTCCATTGATTCTTCTCTAAATTCTCAACTCTCCCCTTCAACTCCTTTTCTTCCCAACTTTTCCTTTATTATTCATCCATTCTCTCTCCTCCCTAAAATCATAAAAATCATCCTTAATCCCTAAACCAGTAAAATCATCATCTTCTTCTTTATTTATCAAACCCAAATCTGGTTTTGCAAAAGTAAAATCACCACTACCCAAATTTGTTTAATATGGTCGGATAATAATTTGGAACTGCTAGGTGCCTATATTTTTTTATGAAGAAGCTCACCTTGATGCGCGTCACCATGACCGATCCACGAATTCAAAAGAAAGACGAGTCCCCAATGAATGATAACTAAAGAAAGTGAAACTTTATGCAAATGGTTTCCGCCAATCGCCTTCTTCAAATCTCTTCATTGCAGAAGAGCTTTACGTGATCTCTGCATCTCTCATCAATCCTACACAATGCACCCTACCACCACAACATTCACACAACCAGCTTACAACCTACACCATACAATATTTCAATACATCAACAGATCAATAATTACCCTCCTCCCCCAACAAAAAACTTCAATTCAAATTTAAGCAAATCTGAAATTAACTAAAGTTAAACCCTTTGGATTGTACTTGAAGAATCAGATTAACACATGGTATTCACTAGAATTGTATCTACAGAAAGGAGAAAATGAAAGCACCAAATCGGGGAACCCAGAAAATAAAATAACAAAAATTACCCTCCTCCCCCAACAAAAAATGAATTGATTCTTCTTAGCAAGAACCACAGAAAATGAATTGATTCTTCTTAGCAAGAACTCAAATGGGTTTAAAATTACCCTCCTCCCTCACTGTTGTTTTTGGTCGTTTTCTGTCGTTGGTCTTCGGCAGGCGTTGCTCGCCGGTGATGCCCTGGCCATTCCGGCACTGTTGGTGCTCTTGCCGGCGTTATGCCTTGGTGGTGCCCATTTCTTTCTCTTCTGTTCTATTATGTGCCCATAACCTGTTTGAGAAAATCATGGGTTTTGAGGTGTTTGGAAGAGAGGGATAAGGGAAAATGGTTGAACGGAAGATAGGGAGAAGGGAGATGAAGGAAGAGGGTGGATTTCGGGGGGAAATCTGGTTAAAAAAAGGAAGAAAGAACATCACGTGTCATGCACTTGATGGTCAACGCCGGAGTTCAGCAGTCAACGCCCATTTTCCGGCAAGTGGTGGTTTTCAACAAAAAAAAAAATCAAAAAGGTGGCTAATTAACCAAAATTTTTTAAAAGATGGTTTCTCACAAAAAAGTGATTTTAATAGGTGGTTTTTGACAAATTTTCGAAAAATTTAAGATTAAAAAGTTTGGAGAGAAAATTATTTAAAAAAAATATGAGTATGTGTGATTAACCATACAAGTAATGGTTTCTTGTGTGATTAATCATGGCAAATAATAGTTTTTTTTTTTTAGATATGTGTGGATTCCATTATAACCCATGAAATATGATTTTTTAGGGTGACAAGTAATTTGAGGTGAAGATCAGACTTCACAAGCAAATCAGATATTGGCAATCTGATGATGCTGGAAGTCGTAGTCAACGCAGATCACGGTTTCAGAAATTGTTGTTATCGATGTGGTCATATTTGCAAGACAACATTGAAAAGTGTTTAAGGAGAGAAGTGTTCCGTTAATTGAAGGTTGATGAGAGGTGCATCAACAAATTTGAATATGGTAATGAGAGATGCATTACATTAGGATGAGAAGTGCTTCCATGTTAATGGGGAGAAGTGCTCCATGAATTGAAGATTAAAGAACAATAATACAAAATTATTAGTGATGAGATGTGCATCAAAAATTGATGAGATGTGCTTCATAAAATATTTGATAATTTGAAGCAAGGGGGTATGTTGAACATATTGCTTCAAATTAGTGAGTTGTTAGTTTCCTTATTTTTAATCATTAAAGCATAGTTGTTATTTACTTAGTCAATAATTGTTTCCTTAGTGGTAAGTAATAGTGGACTAATTTTATGTGGGACTAACTCCACGTTTGTGGTAGTTAGTTGCTTAGTTTTGGGGTGTTTAGTTAGTTGGCAGCTTATATATTAAGATATTTCTTTATTTTTCAAGATGAATGAAAAAGTAGTAACTTCTTCTCCAACGTTTTACTTCTATTTTGCTTTCTTATTTCCAACACAATCTACCATACACCTTTCTCTCTCTCTCTCTCTCTCTCTCTCTCTCTAGCTTTTCTTCCCAAATTTGAGTTGAAATCAATGGCGTCTTTTTCCCATAAATTGTGCCCACAACCCGCATGTTAATCACCTCTACATCGGTGTGTTTGTTCAGTTTTTGTTAGTTGTTAGACTCGTTACCAGAGACTTTTGCAATTGACTCTGAGTTTTCTCCTTCAGAAAAGAAAATAGAAAATCTTCCCATTGTTCTTCTGATATGTTTCCCATTTTGTTCTCCCTTAACCATTAGAAAAACAAAAACAAATCCCTTTTGTTCTTTAGATTCACTCCTTTGTTACCCATAAAAAGTCTCGTGCAGTCATTTGTGTTAAGATTCAGCATTTACATAAAAAAAAAAAAACAGGATTCTCTATTTCTCTTTTATTTCTTAGTTTTTGTTCTTTAGATAAAACAAAGAAAAAGAAAAACAAAAGAGTAGGTTATTCAGTCATTTGTTGTTAAGATTTAGTTCCCCTTAATCATTAGTGGAAAAAAAAAGTTCCCTTTTGTTTTTCAGATTTAGTTCTTTGGATTCACTTTTTGAGTTATAAAAAAAGAAGGGGAAAAAAGTCATTTGTTGCTTAGATTAAGTTCCCCATTACCATTGAGAAAGAGTAGTATTCCATTTTGTTAGTCAGATTTTGTTCTTTAGATTCACTCTTGACTCATTGAAAAAAGAGTAGAAAGAAAAAGAAAGTGTGTGATAATGTCATTTGTACTGTAGTTCAGAATCAGTTCACCATTTTCAGCACTTAAAAGAAGCTTACAAGATGGAAGCGGCGAATACGTATGCAATTGTTCCCTTTATTTCAAGCTTGATCAATGTTTTGATTGATCGGCTGGTACCTGAGAATATTGGTGAATCCTTGATGGGACAGGATTCGACTACTCACGAACTTTCCAAGTTGAAGACCTCAATTATGAGAGTTGAACGGGTGATGAACGATGCAGTGACGAAGCAGGTTAATGACCCACATGTTATGAGCTGGATCAACGAAGTTAAGCACGCTCTCTATGATGCTGAGGATCTCATTGACGAAATTCATACTGAGGAGCTGCTGAGAAGCAATGATTGTGTTGGAAGAAAAAGAAAGCGCTTGACTCAATATCTTGGTCGTGTGCTTGGCAGGATTCCTGCTACAATTGATAGAGTGGCTGATTATAGGATTAAGGGGATCAATAAGAGATTGGAAAGGTCTTATGAACAGATAGATAATCTTGATCTCGCATCTGGTGTGAACCCTCCTCCAATTTCGCCAGCCTCGCCACTCACGCGTAGTTTGGTGGATGAATCAAAGATATATGGGAGGGATTCAGAAAGAGACGACATCATTCAGTATTTGGAGGATGGTGTTCCGCTACCTGATGACCTGCTTAAAGGCAAAAGGATCATCAACGGTGACATCCGTGTACTTGCTATTTGCGGAATGCCTGGAATTGGTAAGACAACCCTTGCTCAACTTATATACAATCATCCTAGAGTAGTTGAGATTTTTGAACTCAAAGCATGGACTTGTGTCCATGACAAGTTTGATGTTATGAACATTGCAAAAGCAATGCTAGAGACATGGGATAATACGCCCCCTTTTGTCCAGGATAATTTGGATTATTATCTGAAAGCATTGCATACTTCAGTGCGCGGGAAGAGGATCCTGATTGTTCTGGATGACATTTGGGATGAGAACATGGAGGCTGGGTGGGAAACCTTGCAAATCTCGTTGAAGTCTGCTGCCATAGGTAGCACTATAATTGTGACGACGCCCAATGAGGACATTGCTAACAGTTTTCACCCTTTCTATATTCTTCCATTACCCCGGCTTTCTGATGAAGATTGCTGGACCTTGTTCAGAGTGTATGCATTTGGTGATACGGATGCATATCCAGATGTGAGGTTAGAAGCTACTTGTAGAGAACTAGTTGAAAAATGTGACGGTTTGCCGCTTGCTGTCAAAGCGCTTGGGGGTCTTTTGAGGTCTTATATGGATGACGAGAGAAGGGAAATCATAACAAGCATAATGTCGGATCTGCTAGCTTCTTGCAATAAAATTCTTCCAGTATTGTTGTTGAGCTATAACTATCTTCCTGCCCATTTGAAGAGGTGCTTTGCTTATTGTTCTATCTTCCCCAAGAATTACAAGTTCGACAAAGAAAAACTGGTCTTGATGTGGATGGCTGAAGGTTTTATACAACAGGCTACAAATGATAATAGAAGAATGGAAGACATTGGTAGCATCTACTTCCATAATTTAATGGCACGATCCTTCTTTCAAGTGTCAAGCTCCAAAAAGAATCACTTTGTCATGCATAATTTGATTCGTGACTTGGCTGTTTATGTCATGGGGGAATTCGGTTTCATCCTCGAGCCAAACATTGCACACATCGTCACAGAAACTCCTCGTCACTTATCATTCAAGCGGAGCATGTACGAAACTAAAGAAAAGTTTGTGCCCATTGTTCGTACAGACCGTCAATGTCTACGTACATTCTTTCCAGTTGAATCTTTCTCCAGCTGCTCCGCTTGCTACATAACTAGCAGCCTGTTACACTCATTGCGGAAGTTTGATCACTTGCGTTTGCTGAGTTTGCCAGGCTACAAATTTGACAGCTTACCGCAGTCTATTGGCAGCCTAAAGTACTTGCGCTACTTGGATTTCTCGTCCACTTTTATAAAAGAACTGCCGGAGTCCATCTGTGAATTGTTAAATCTACAGACACTTCTCTTAAATAATTGCAAACGACTGAGAATATTGCCAGCGATGATGAGAAATCTTATTCACCTACGGCATCTGAACATTCATGGTACAGGCATAAAGGAGATGCCAGAACATATAGGCAGATTAAGCTGCCTTCAAACTTTAACAGATTTTGTGGCAAGTCAGAGTGGTGTAAGTAGCATCAGAGAATTAGGGGAACTATCACAGCTGAGAGGAAGTCTGAGAATATCTGGACTTGAGAATGTTGTTGCCGAGGCAGATGCTTTTGCAGCAAATATAAGGGATAAAATATACCTTGAAGAGTTAGTTTTTGAGCAACAGGAGAAGTACTCTGTTGGTCAGAGGCAGCATGAACAAATAATGCATGCGTTAAAGCCTCATACGAATGTGGCAAGACTTACCATTGATAATTACAGAGGGAAAAAATTTCCGGATTGGGTAGGTGATGAGATATTCTGTAACTTGGAGGTCCTACACCTGAAACACGGTAAAGAATGTGTTGAATTGCCATCCTTAGGACAGCTGCCCGTACTTAAGCACCTCTCAATCGTGAATTTTGATAAATTGGGAACACTGGGTGCAGGATTTTATGGAGAACATGGTGCATCTTCATCACCATTCAAATCATTGTTGACTCTGAAGATTGAAGGGTTGCGGATGTTGAAAAAGTGGTGCACGTTTAGAGGAAAAGCTAGTCCATTTCCTTGTTTACGTGAGCTGTATGTGAAAAGTTGTGGAGAGCTAAAGGGTGATCTTCCTTTGGACCTCCCTTCTTTGGTGAAATTGAGACTAAACTGCTGCGGGAAGCTCACTGCAATACTTCCTGATGCACCATTACTCCGTGAATTGTTCCTTTCAAAAATCGGTATGGTAGATTTAACAAGTCTTCCTCGTTTTAGCCATCTTACCTCCTTGACATATCTGAGGGAGATGGAAATATCAGAAAATGCCCTACAGCCTTGGCATCTTCCTGCTTCAGTCAGATCATTGAGTGTCTATTCTGATAAACCAATAATATTTGATGATGCCTCACAACTGCATTATTTGTATCTAGCAAAAAATTCTCCTCTACGAATTCAAACAGGCTCCTTCCAACGATTACATGCATTGGAATTCCGGGGATGTAATGGTCTCAGTGAGTTCCCGATTATTCTAGAGGGGGGTGATTTGGATTATTCATCTCTGTACGATCTGCGCATATCTGATTGTGAACGTTTTGTTTCCTTCCCAGCTGGAAGATTCCTAGCTCCTAATCTAACAACCTTAGACCTCAGTTCTTGTCGCAATCTTGAGTCACCTCCCAACAATATGCCTACCAACTTTCCTTCTCTTCTATTTCTCTCTTTCTCATATTGTCCACAGCTTGAGTTATCTCATGACTATGGGTTTCCTCCTCACCTGCAGACATTGCAGATATATGACTGTAGGAAACTCAGAACGTTGCCTGAAGCAATTTCTAGCTGCATATATCTGAAGGTGCTGGAAATAGTCCATTGTCGTGTATTTGCGTTGTTTCCTGCAAGTGGTCTACCTGCTAACCTTGAAAGGTTGAGCATACATGCTTGTAACATGCTTGCATCTTTGCCTGATAGACTATGCAGCACCCTGAAGCACTTGGAAATCATGAGGTGTGGAATACTTGACTCATCTCCCCTAGGTGGGTTGTTTCCTTGCTTAGAGTCGATGACAATTTCCGACTGTCAGAAGCTCAGCCAAAAATATGCAGATTGGCAGCTTGGTGGACTCGTCTCTCTTAAGATTCTGAAAATTGAAGGAATGAATGATGTGGAGTCGTTTCCACCAGATGGTATCCTGCCCACCACACTCAACTTCCTTCGATTTGATAGGTTTGAGGAGCTAAGGTCAATCAATTGTAAGGAGCTTCAACGTGTAATCAACCTCCGCGAATTTGAGATTCGGAGATGCCCGAAGCTTATTGTTTTCTCCTGGGAAGCTTGGACTCGGCCATCACTCCTGCCGCACCAGTCTCTTTGTCGTCTATCCATTCAATGCTGTGATTTGATGAAGAAAAGGTGTCTTAGACCCGATGGAAATTATGTAGACAACATCTCTCATATTACCTGCCTTGAATTGATCGATTACTAATATGAGAGATCTTTCATACTGTTTTCAATACCCGAATTGAAGCTACTTTTCTTTTTTTCTCCAATCCCCTTTCTTATGTAAGTGCAGTAGTAATATAGTAGTTGACTAGTAGTAGTAGTTTTATAACTTTTATTCCTCGTCAAAAAAAAAAAAAAAAAAAAAGAATTGTTGTAGTTTTTTCATTTCTGGGCAGGTCTTTGTGGAATGTTGCAATTTGCAAACTGATTGTCAGTTCTAATACAACTATCATTATGTAAGAGAGTTATAGATTTGGTTCAATTCAAGAAATGATTAACAACATTCAGGTGACAATCTCAAAGCATGTTTATTGTTTGGTTAACGTTTCTCAACTCTAAACAACGAAATTTCATGGCTCACTGAGTTAGTGGCAAAATGATATGGACTCCTCTAATTCAAAATTCATTTGTTAATGGTAATGATTACTATTTCTTTTCAATTTCATGGCTTGAACCAAGTATTTGATGTTCTTGCTATCAAATTTGTTTTGTTTGGAAATGCAAGGACCTAGAAATTCCTAATGCGTAGCTCATATGAAGGTTTTTCTTGGCATATTTCCTCTATTTTTTAAAACTTGCATCGTTTATTATTTTTGAAAATTCTCTATTACTTGCATCGTATCTATTTTTGACAATATATTGTCTCTTTCTCTCTCAAAGCACATGGGGTTCCTTTTTCATCTCCATCTATCTCTCTTCTCACCTTGTTCCTTATGCAAAAAAAAATCAATGCAAGTAATAAAAATGGAGGAAGTATTTGATAACAGGGGCGAAGCCAGGATTTTTTAGTTGCGAGGGCCGGATGGCCATTATTTTTTTCTCGGGATCGAACAATGACCGGTATAAAGGGGATGCAAATTAGCCGATCCAACTTGCGAGTTATTCAAGCTCATTTTTCCATTGCATTATTATAAGTGCACTACCCATATTTTCCCACTTTTCATAATAATCTCTAGGTCATATAACCAGGAAACAAACATAACAAAAACATATATAAAAAAAAAACAGAAGCAATTGACAAATTAAACAATTAACAAAAGACAAAAAAAAGTGTTTAGATAGAATAATTGCTAATATATTTAACAAAAACAAATAAAAAGTGAATTTGAGAGGTAGAAAGATTGAAAGCAGGGGCGAAAATCATAAATAAAGAAGATGAAAAAATTGGTCTGTATATACTTGATCTTGGGGAGGCAAGGAAGTAGTAGAAATTGGGGAAAAAATAAAAAAGATAAAATAAAAAAGAAATGGAGAGTGAGGAAGCTTAACAACCGTACAAGTACAATTGTAGAAGTGAAAATGAGAAAGGGTGGGTAAAGTAGCTGTCAGTTGGGTCCAAGTACGGGACAACTGTACAACTTCCTTTAGAAGTTTGGTAAAAAAAAAAAACAATTTAATGTTTACCATGATTTGATCCTCTGACCTCATATTGATAAACTTTTTCTATCTATCCCACTTTACCACTAAAGCAAGAGCATTTATTTGACACAAAGCCTAAACTAATAACATATAACTTAAAATCTTACAGGGGCCAACTTTAAAATACATGGGCCGCGAAATTGGGCTGCAGGGGCCGGGCCCCTGCCAGCCCCCCATGTAGCTTCGCCCCTGTTTGATAACAAATGTTGTATATCTAGCTATAAATATTGTGGACATCTTCTTCTTATTCTTAACTAGTCGGAAAAAATTGAAAATGAAATCAAAGATGTAACTATTTTAGCAAATTCCATTTTTTATTATCATTCAAAAGTGTATTTTTGATATTTGAATTGAGCTTTACAATAATCGAGTAAGGGAAAGCAAAGGCATCTAAACTTGATAGTTAAAGACATAAGTTAAGCAGCTTGCTTAACATAAATGCATATAGCTCTTGTTAATTTTGGTTTGTTGGGTTACAAAATATGGCAAGGGTTTTTGCTAGGAACATGTAGCCATTCGAGCCTCTATATTCCAGTAAAACTCCCTCGAAACATCGTTATATATATTACAAGAACAACTTAACCATGCCTAGTAGCAAAAGGTATTAGTCTTTAAGAGGCAACACCTAACTCTAAGGGGTAAACTATTAATGCATATCAGTTATATATTTGAATAGCCAACATCAAACAAAAGGGTTCTTTGGGTCATTCATGCATTAGCTTAGTTTGTAGCAGCTCGGTAACATCGTCCCCAAGGTAGAAAAAATTGATTAATGAAATCAATGGTATCGTGTAATTAAAAAGCGTATTTGTAATATTCGAATTAAGCTAAATGTAATTAATATATTGAATATGAAACTATTGTATAAATATATATGTATTGGTCATCTTGTATGTTGTAAGATAGCTTCCACCAATAGCAATTCATTCAATGCATCACTATTAGCTTGATTGATCAAATTAGTGACAATGCATAATTTGAACAACACCTTCAAACTTTCTAAGCATGATAAAGGCAGGAACGTCACTCGAAAGTTTGATTATTAGAGACTGAAAGAAGTTCTAATAATAAATTATAATTCAACTGATATATACAAAAGGAAGATAGGTCAATATTTCTAGCCTCCAACGAAGATATAATTCCATCAAGAAAAACATGTAATACCCTAGCTATATTTTTTAGCATTTATTTTAGTAATTACTACCTTCGCCCCAAAATATAGTTCATATTTCTTTTTGCACAGTCTTCAAGACGAATCTTAGACATACAATATCTTCTATTTCGTATTAATAAAAAAATATAATAAGTTGATATTATGAATATACACAATGAGGCAAATCTAACAAGACCCCACATGAGTATATTTTTTTCGTATACATTAATGAGAATATTCTGTCAAAGTTTTTAATGTTTGACTCCCAAAATAGAAGCAGTAACTATATTTTGGAGCGGAGGGAGTAATATTTTAAGTAAAGGTATTTTAGTAATTTCACTTGTTTTAAATTATTTTGGCGGACATGTCGCGCTAAATTTGGATTTGTTAAACATTTAGATCTAAATTCTAGTCAAATTTCTTATTGAGTTATTTTTAATACAAAGCATTTAAATATTTTAGTGTATTGATTTTCCTCCTTCATGACGGGGAATTTAAAAAAAAAAACAAAATTTGGTGATTATGGCCGGCCATCTCTTTATTAGGGGTGGATTTGTTTTCTAAAACCCCCAAATTAATAGTGTAGGTTACAAATCTTGAGATTTATCTCCTAATTTATGATGAAGGTTATAAAATATTTAAATTTGAAAATTAAATTCCCCTTATTTTAGACCTATAAATACCACAAATATATTATCAAGTCATATTTTCCCACACCAAAACTTTGAAGAATCCAAACTTTCTTGCTTCAAGATTCTTTCTTCTCTCCTTAATCTATTTTCAGTTTTGTATTTCTTATTCAAGTTTTGATTTTATTTGGTTTAAGTAGAAGTTTTTCAGGTTTTCTAATTAGTAAGTTTAATATTCCGTTCATGCAAGGTCATGATGCGTATAGTTAGTTCCTAGGAATTCATGTTTAAGTTCATGTGATAAAATTAATTATTAGATTTTATAGTATTGGTTGATTAGGAGAACGGTCAAGCATGAGACTAAGTGAGATTGCTAGTGTGTTCTTTGTGCAAGATCAAGGTACATTATGTAGCTAGATCTTTCGAAGTGTGGTTTTATGTGTTAAAGTTGTTTGTCGATTTAATTGTTGAATTGATTTAGAAATTTAGTTTAAAATGGTTACAACATTTTTAATTATTTTTCATTTTCGGAAATGAATAGAAGGAATAAATTTATCAATCATATTATATGAATATTTTTTATCATTTTCAGAAATTTAAATTATTATCACAAGGAATGATTTGAAAAGGAGTTAGGATGGTCTTTGTGAACTTTGTGTCTTCAAAAGTTGTTTATGAGAAAAGGAGAATTATCTATGACTTACTAAATTATATTATTATAGTATTGCTTGATTAACATCAATAAGAGTTCATACTTTAAAGTCCACTTGTTGGCAATTATTTTTACCCTTGATATAGATCTGTGATGGGATGACTGGCTTGGGGCCTGGGGGTGTGTGCACACTTAGGTTAAGGAAAGGAAGATAAGAAGAGGAATTATTTTCAAGATTATTCTAATCCAAGTTATTTGAAAAGCAATATTCTTAAAGTTATTCTTGATTTATTAGTTAAGGAGGTTTCGAAATGAAAAGTGTTGTGAATAAGTAAATATGTTATGTCTTGTACTATGTACCGTATTCAGTTTTATACTGACGCCTATTTTCCTTTTTTCAAGTTGCCTTTACCTTTTGGTAAGTAGTTTTTCAGGTGAACAATTATTGTGCATGGGAGCATGCTTCGAAGGGGGTCTTCACCTAGTTTAAGACATTTTATTTGTTTAATTTTGAGACAATACTTATTTTCATTAATAAAGTAAATAGTACTTCTCGTTAAATCTTCCGCCTCAAATTATTTAGTAGTTAGTTTGCCGAAAGATTGAAAGTTACGTGGCAGTAATACTCCTAAATTACTCAAATATTATTTAGTTGCTATCTATTTTTAATTGAGTAATTTCGGTGTGTTACAAAATAATATGGTAATTTAATTGAATGACCATTGTTTTCATTTAGAATAATTCCTACATAAGTAGGTGCTTAAAAAATGAAATTGTCCTATTATTATAAGATCAAAAGTAGTACATCATACATCAATAAACATAGCTTCATGACAAAAAAGATACACTTTCTTATTAGACTGTTCATTTATGCATAAATCACGCTATCAAAGTCCCAAACCTAACTGTAGATCAAAACTTACGTCCCTACCCCTCTATCTCTATCCTTATTTCTACTTGTGTATTTCTCAATCCTTTTGTGGCTTTGCGAATATATAGAAAATCTTTTGAAAGTGCACTTATCTCTTTATATCCTTCCGTCTCTCCCAGTTGTTATGTTTTAGTAAATTATATATATAAAGTCAATTATTACTTGCACTCCCTCTCTTTTCCTTTCCCGTTCTTTCCGTCTCTCTTGGCTTTTTATGATTTTTTTTTTATTTTTCAAAAATCTCTTACAAGTATTCTTTATCTCATTCTCAATTATACCTAAAAATAGTCTATTTAGGCTCTCCATCTCTTTCTCCCTCTTATCTCAATTTCTCATCTTCACCCCTGCATTTTTCTTTCTTGTATCCTCTCATGCCATGATCTTGTTCACTCACTCTAAACCTTTCTATTTGCTCCCTCTTTTACTTTGTGTATCACGCTTATTTAATTATATGGCTTTGAAAATTTCAAAACTTTCGTTCTGCTTCCTCCCTCTTCCTTTCCAACCATGCGGCTAGATGTGAAGCTCGTCGTTGGTTGTTAGTTGTCCGGATCGTGAACGAGATTCGTTCTCCCACCACTTCCATCAGTTTTGCCTCAATCATCACAATCATCGAACAACGACGACCTCCACAACATGCAACTCTTTATCGGTTTTACTTGTTTTTGTTTTATATGGTTTGTAAGAGCTAATAAAGCTCCTTTAGTTTTATTTGCTTTGTTTTATGTTTGGTTGTATTAGCATTAGGCTGTACTTTCTTTTTTAATTAATGCAAGTTTTCTCGTTGTAAAAAAAAAAAAGATAAATCAAAGGTAATTTCTAATTGAGGCTTACAACGAATTGTTTCTCTCACAAGTATAGTCATTGTGAAAGACAATACAATGTCTTCATCCCCATAAATTTTCTTTTAGTCCAATCAAAACCTCATAAGAAAAATAATGAAATAAATAAAAAACAATATACACTCAACTAAACTAAAGTTGCTGAAATTGTATATATCACTAAATTATATGCAGATTCGTTCAAACTGCAGAGCTCATTACAAAATGACAAGTGGGCAAAACAAAAGTATTGTTGCAATTGACGATTAATTAATGTATGTGATTAAGTTGGTAACACCACTTAACTTACTTACCCAAAGTCGGGGGGGTTAAGGTTGGTGGTACTTTAGAGGTGGAATGTTCTTATTACCTTTCTCTCACCCTTAAAGAGTTAAGGTGCCTAGGATTTAACTGAACTTGGGGTACCTTGATAGAGACCGTTATCATAATATCATTACTTGAAAAAAATTAATGTATATGAACTCTAGTAAGTCTTGAGTAAAATTGCCTTACCATAAAATTAGTGTAAGTCCACCTCATTTTTTTTTCCCTAAAAGGGTCACTTTATAAGTTAAAAAGATCACTCTACGAACTAAAGGGGTCACTTTGTGATAATAGGTCACACTGTATATTAAAAAGGTTATTCTTTAAAGACAACAAGTTATTCACGTCTTACTATAAATCATTGCAAGACGGTTGCGACTTAATATCACTCCTCATAGGTCGGCCGTCAAACAAAAAAAATTAATAGGTCAGTCAACTCAGCGGGCCATTATAGTCAAGTCTTCAAGATAATGGCCAGCAAAATATTTTTTTATTAAGCCAATAATGTGAACTTGTGGGGACATTATAAAGAATCATAGTACAACTCATAATGTGCAAAAACACCCAAGTTGGTATTAGAAAAATACTCCACCAAAGCACCAAACAAAAAGTAACGAATTTTTCGAGTCAACACAAGTGATTTTTGTCTTTTTTGAACTTTTACACTATTATAATATGCTAATTACGAGATTAACAAATTCTAACGATTGTTATGGGAGCCATATGCACCGTTACTTTAATGAGTGGTCGGCTTCGAAAAACCTTGAAAGAGCTTGCTTCCATTAAGCACGTAGTATTATATTTATTTAGGACGTAGGTAGCGTGGTTTAATTTCATTAATAACTAGTGTTTAGGCCCAGGCGATGCCCCGGGTTTTCTCTGTGCTACAATTTAGTAGTAGTTAAATAAGTTATCTCATACTCATTTTAAAAAGTCATCTCATTCATTATATGGATTTCAAAAGTTTTCCATTCATATATCATCATGATTTTTGATTAAATAAACAATAATAATATGGTGGAGTGATGGTTGGATCTCTTTCTTTCATACTTGAGGTTGTGGGTTCGAATCTTCATGTTAACAATGCTTCTTCTTTTTTACTATATGAGAAAGACGTGGATAGAATGTCACTGAATGAGGGATGGTGACACGTGGCACATATACGTTCTTAGGAACGCTTTTTAATATATTAGTATAGATTAACTTAAATAGCAGTCGGCTTGGTTTTTTTTTTTTTTTTTTTTGAAAGTACGTATTATAGTGACTTAATTACTTAACATAAAGGTTTTACAATCCGCAAGATAAGTGTTCAAACTATAACTAGGGGGGTGGGGAAAATCCTAGTTACATTCATACTATCCGCACTAGTCCGGCAATCTTTTGCAATTCCATCCGCAACCATGTTGAGGTTCCGACTGCAACGTTTAACCTTCACTCCCGGAAGATCCTTCCACAGCTTTCTGCATTCACATAAGTCACTCACATAATTGTCAGCATAACCATCATATTTGCAAAGGAGGTTAACAATTCTTAAGCAATCCGAAAATATAGTAGTTGTATGGATGTTTTGTTTTTTAACAATTTGTAGACCTAGTTTGATAGCCCTTAATTCAGCTAGACTATTATCACAAGCAAAAGTGCGCCTGCTAAACCCCATCACCCAGTTACCCTCCCTATTCCGGATAACCCCCCAAGCCCAGTAGCTTCGTGGACGTTCACAAAAGAGGCATCGACGTGCACCGCTATATCTACGATTTCCTTAGTGATAGAAGTCATTGGACAGCCCCCTGCCTAGTTGCATGGGCCTGGCCCACTACATTAGCTCAAAAACTTGCACGAATAAAGGCACGTTGAATGATGGTATTTGGCTGGGACGGGTTTTGATTTTTGAGACTAACATCCATTTGGTCCTTCCATATCTCATGGCAGAGATAAGGGAAAATGTCCGCCCAGCTCACTCCTCTAAACATGACCTTACTTCCCAGGTTAAATTTCAACCATTTAGTAAAAGAGAGCCCATTAGGGCATTGCGGGGCACTCACATCCCAAACCCCTTTCGAATAGACATAGTCACGAATAACATGGGGGGAATTTTCCACGAGGTTGGAGCATCTAGGACATAAAGAGTGAGTCACAATATTTCGTATATGGAGTAAGCGCATGTGAGGGATACGATCCTTCCAAAGGAGCCAGAAAAAGAACTTCAATTTAGGTTCCATAAAATGTTTCCAAATCCAATCTAAGTTAGTCCAAGGGGTGGGGAATTGAACATCATAGGCTTGTGCTAGCGAAAACCCTCCATTTAATGTAAAAGATGGGATGAGGAGGTCATTTTGAGCATCCTCATATGGAGGAGGCATACTAAGTATTCGGTCAAGGATGCAGTTGGGTAATTGAAATGAAAGACAGCTCAACTCCCATTCCCCTCCCCTAGCAATGTTATGTACCTTTATGTCTACTTCCCCTTTCTGTAAAGGTCCACTAATTAAGGACCGAAGAGACCCCACTCCTAACCAGTTATCCTCCCAAACATGAATGCTTCTTCCATTCCCTAGATTCCATGTACAATTCTCCTGAAGGAGCTGCCACCCCCTTCCTATGTTTTTCCAAGTAGTAGACCCATTAGAAAACTTTGTGATTCTATGATCTTGCACATATTTGGACTTAATACACTCTTGAGCTAGATTGAAAGGGGCTTGGGATACTTTCCATCCCAGTTTTGCCATATATGCTCGGTTTATTCTCTCTTGGATCCTAATTCCCAACCCCCTTCGGTTTTTTGGTTGGAATGTTTGCTCTTTCCCAACTAAATGGATTTTCTTTTTTTCATTTGTATCCCCCCAGAGAAAGTTATTGCACACGGTGTCCAAATCTTTCAAGGTCGATGATGGTAGAAAGGTTGCTTGCATGTAGTATGTTCCCAGGTTGTCATTCTCTTTTACATTGATGGTTGTTTGGAATAGGTCTTTGCACTCCTCCGGAGTGTTAGGGGAAAAGATGAGCTTAATTTTCAGTTCATTGATTTTCTGGCCAGATACATGACAGAAGTTCAAAAGCGTTTCTCGAACCGAGAAGGCAGTATTTTCATCCAAACGACCAAACAATAATAGGTCATCTGCGAAGAGCAAGTGAGAGATGGGGACCTTTTTCCTCCCTACCCAGAACGAGACCCAATCCTTTCTATCACAAGCCGAATGGATTGCCTTGGACAGCGTGTCGAAGCAAATGTTAAAAAGATAGGGCGACATGGGATCTCCTTGTCTAAGGCCCCTATAATGTTTAAAGGCCTCCGTTTTCCGCCCATTAACAAGAACATAAGAAGAGGCTTGGGACACGCAGTTCATAATGAGCTTGATAAAGTGGGGGTCTAGGTTGCACAAAATAAGGCATGATCGGACAAAACTCCATTCTACCCTACCATAGGCTTTTTCAAGATCAATCTTTAGGGCAAACCAACCCCATTTCTCTTTCTTTTTGTGCACTGAGTGGAGGATTTCCGAGGCAACAACAAGATTGATGTCAGCCCCCCTGCCCTTAATAAAGCTGTTTTGATTGGGTGATATCCATTCAGGAATGAGAGGTTTGAATCGGTTCACCAGAATTTTCGTGACCAACTTGTATATAGAGTTGCAAAGGCTGATAGGACGATATTGTTTGATTGTTTCCGGGGAGGGTTGTTTTGGGATCAAGCATATCAAGGCCTGACATAGATGTTCAGGTATAGTCCCAAGGCTATACCATGTCTGGATGGTACTGCAGAGATCATTCTCAATGATATCCCACGATTTTTGAAAAAACACAGGATGGAAGCCATCAAGGCCCGGGGCTTTCAGAGGTTTCATGCTGAACATGGCTTTTTTAATCTCATCTCTAGAAAGCTGATGGCCCAAATGTACCATCTCCAAAGGATCCTTTACTCCCATAACAAAATTGGGGCAAGAGGTATGGTCCGAAGTGTACAGATGTTTATAAAAGTCTTGGATATGCTTTTTGATTTGTTCTTGGTCATGCATTTCCAATCCTACGTTGTTCCTGAGAGTCAGAATCCTATTAGAGGCCCTCCTAATGGTCACACTCCTATGAAAGTAGCTAGTGTTTCGCTCCCCTTCTGTAACCCGATCCATCCTACTCTTGGAGCGCCATAACAACTCTTCTTGGTCAAGAATTTCTAAAAGATCATTCTGAAGGGAAATTTCGAAGTTTTGATGATAAGTAGAGTAAGGGTTATCCTGGAGATATGATTGAACCCCTTTAAGCCTAGCAAGACTATTTCTTTTACGCACATACACATTACCAAAGATATTTGTGTTCCAATCAATCAAGGCATCTCGAGTATAGTCAATTTTTTCTTTCAAGGCTTCCTCACCTTTTGGCCAAGCTTGATCAACAATCCCCAGGAACCTATGGTCTAGGGTCCAAATAGGCTCAAACTTAAAAGGTTTCTCCCCAATAACTGGTGTTTTATTATCCAAACTAAGAAGGATAGGACAATGGTTCGATGTCACTCTAGGGAGGTGCAACAGCTTAAAATCCAGGTAATTCGTAAGCCAGTCGACATTTGCCCAACCCCTATCTAATCTCTCATAAATGGGATTGATTTTCTTTTGTTAGTCCAAGTAAATTTCGGCCAATTAAAACCAATGTCAAGCAAATAGCATTCATCTATAGTGCTAGCATATAATTTCGAACGAATAAGAGAGATTTTATTACCCCCTAGCTTTTCACTTTGATTAAGGATCTCATTAAAGTCGCCTAAAACCAACCAAGGTTCATTAACATTCCTAGCCATGTCTTTAAGGTTCTCCCACAAATACTTTCGAACATGAAATTTAGGACTAGCATATATTGCGGAAATAATAAAAGAAGATTTTGGGTTGTGTACCTCAACCACGCCATGCACACCTTGAGCTCCTTCTCCAAGAGTGGAAAACTCGAGCACGTATGAGTTCCACATGAGAAGAATGCCTCCAGTAAACCCAAGAGGCTCCACTAGGTACCAAGAGTCCCAACCCAAGCTTGCCACAATTTCCGCAGTCCGAGCTCTACTAACCCATGTTTCAACAAGAATCACCAAAGATGGCATGTGTTGTTGAATTAACAACTTGAAATTAGTCATAAAAGAGGGGCGCCCCAATCCCCTAGCATTCCAAAAAAGGATATTCATTCCTTTAAACAATGTTGGCATCCCCATGATCCTCCTTAGCACTTCCTCGTTTTCGGGTGCCCAAGGATCGACTTCGTTGCCTATTTTGTTGCACGTCCACATGCGCCAGTGAGGCCACAAGCTCAGTTCGGCCTCGCGTGGACCGTTTCTCACGTTTCCCTCTTCCCATGCAATCGACACTCCCATTTGTTTCATTGGCTTTTGGAGCTTGACTATGAGCAACTCGTCCGTGTTGCTCATCATTTGCAACGTTAGGTGCATGGAGTTCAACAAAATCACCGTCCTTGCCATCGGGAGGAGGGGGTCGGGTCCAACCACGGCCCCATGTTCATCATGATATTTCTCTCCTCCGTTTCGTCTGTCACATCCTTTTTCAGGAACCATTCCATGAACAACCTCATTGTTAGGGGCAGGTGTGCCATCATCTGAAATTGTGGTACGTGTGGCGCCATGAGCTCCCCATTGGCATACATTAAAAGGTGTGAGAATTTTTCCAGTTGTATTCGTGGGTTGAGAATCAACTCCTTGACCTCCTGTAGAGATAGATCCGTGAAGTACTCCGTCGGTGCTTCGAGGTCGTCTGGCAACAGAAAGTCCACATAGCCCGGATTCAGTTCCGGGGTTAGCGGCCTCATCGGCCTTGCAAACACTAGGGAGCTGCAATCTCTCACTATTTGGATACGGGGAGGAGGAGGTGGTGATGGGGGGGACAACTGGGGTGGGGAGGAGGTCGGGTTAGATTAGTCATTGTTTATATTTGTCGTGATGAGGATAGATATCTAATCACTTTTTTTTGTTGTTGTGAAAAGTACCTAGCTATTATTAAGTTTGTTGTAGAATGATGTCCTATTGAACGACCAAGACTATATAATCAACTGATTAATCATTGTTAAATGGACTAAGGTTTCGTTTGGCTGGGAGTAAAACATTTTCAGTGTAAGATTATTTTCATGGAAGATAATTTACAATGGAAAACACAATGCTAAATTAGTTTTCCGTTGTTTGGTTCCATATAAGAAAAATGATGAAGCAAAAGAAAAATGAAAGGGAAAGTAAAGAGGTAGTGAGATGAGTCTACAAGAGAGATAAGGAAAAGGAAGAAAAACAGTTTTTCATTCATTTTGAAGGAAAAATGGTTTTCTATCATTAAGAAAGCAATTTTACTCCTAGGGAAAATTGTTTTACACTTTTTTGCAAAACAAACAATGTAAAATTGAAAATAGAGGAAAACAGTTTTACAGGAAAATATTTTACGCTCTACCAAACGGAGCCTAATGGAGTACTGCGGCATTTCAGAGGTTCATATGGTGCCTCGGACAGTATTTAGAGGGGTTTCTCGCTAGGCTCTGAGGAACCGGTGTCATAGTGCATGTGCCTGTCTTTGACACCCAGTTATGTGACTTCGTGCATTGACGTGAGTGCGTGACATATAAGTGAAGAGAAAGGGTCTGCTCAAGAAGTGAGACTCATTGATGGAATAAAAAAAATTGAATAGAACCGGTTCATACCGGACTCTAATACCATGTTAAATGGGTCTGGGCTACACCTCGCCACGGGGGGAATGGGAGTCCATTTCACAAGATTAAAGAGGTTCTATCTGAACACCTTATGGCAATAAAGGGAGTAGTATCTTAGCCTTAACTATAAAGTGGACAATATATTATAATTTCTTCAATGTGGGATAATGACCACAACACTCCCCCTCAATTCATACTTGTATTTAAATGTGGGACAATACTTCTACTCACATGTAGCATGTTATGGGCTCAACATATATATATTCAGGCCATTAAAGCATTTAATTGACTTCCTATGAAAAAAAGTATTTAACCAACTTCGTCAATTCCTAAACATCTTCGAGAATCAAGGTTGGCCTAATAATTGTGACGCTCTTTTTTCACCCCAGTAATAGGGGTTCGATTCTCACCCCTTACAAAAAGCATCCTCAATCTCTCCCCTTCTTGCAAGGATATTGTCCTTACCACAAGAAAAAAAAATCCTAAACGTTTCCTCCTGAACGGCGTGGTCTGTAGTGCTATGAGTCACACAAAATTATCCTCCCTATAATATATATATTATGACTGCACTAGATTAATTAGTTCACATCCAATTAGATCTAGGGAAACTTTTACATTTCAACACACAGTAGAATAATTTGCTTCCATACACGCTACCTTCCGATTTTATCAGTACACAATTCCTAGAATCCTTGTTATAATTTTATGATATTACTTAAAAGGCTTTTTAAAATATCATTGCAAATGACGTCCTAGAGCATAGTGGTAATTTTATGACACTATACATGCAAATAGCCCAAAAAACGTAGCAATTCCTGATCAAACATGCCCAATGTATCAACATGAGCTGATGAGCACGACACATAAGGCGTATGAAAGTGCCTTGTCCATAACATAAAATAAAGTCTTAGCATGTCATGAACACATGTCGTAAAGTTGAAGAGTAAGACCCTGTTCTTTTAGAATGAACGGAACTGAACGCAAACGGTAAGAGGAACTAGCTGAAATGAAACTATAAAAGGAAACTTGCTGAATTAAACTGAATCTGTCTAAACTGAACTGGATTTTCATTAATTTAGTTAAAAAAAAGTACCTAACTAGTCATCATGTAGTTACTTTTTAAAAAATGTAAAAAATGTTTACTTGGACTTGACCAGAAAATTTCATCAATATGGGGTGTTCATTTAGTCAAGGTATAACTTTCCATAATATTTCAATTTCCTTATTTTTTGTGGGCCTAAAAACTCCACTTTTTTCATATTTCAGAAACTTCATTTTTCAGAAATCAGAAACTTACAACTTTCTTGTTTTATAATGGTTTCAACCAAACAAAAGCACAAAGAACTAAGGTTACATTGCCGGACGAATTTCTATATTCTAGTTGATCAGATCAAACTTAATTCTCCTTCAAATTCAATGCAGCAAGTACAATTACATCTAGAGGGGTCTCTGACATATGAGCGAAGTGAGCGATCACTCAGGACCCCCAATATTAAGGGCCCTCACTTATATATTTAATTTCTATGAGTTTATTAGATGGAAAAAAGTTTGTACATAATTTGTTATTCCAAAATTTTACCTCTATTCTATGTACTTTTTGTTTTCATATATCATAACTTATTTTAGTTTCTATTTTGTAATATCTAAGGTGTCTCGTTCCTAAAAATAACATTGAAGTATTTAAGAAAGTTGATAATTTTTTCAACTTTAAATAAAAGATTAATCATAGCATCTTTATAATACAACATAAGTATACAACAATAATGTACATATATATATTACATATACTTCCTCCGTAACAGAAAAAATACAACAATTGAATATTTTATACCTTACATATAATACTCAATTGTTGCATTCTTCCTGTTACGGAGGAAGTAGAAGTATATATGCATCATATCTTAAAACACCATAGAAGTTGTAATGATAATTATTTCTTCATCTCTTCTTTCATTCATACAATCAATCCAAAGGACGAACTTATATATATAAGTGTTAGGAATCGGGGTGTTGTAGTTTGATTAATGCGGAACAAAATCAATGAAATAATAAGGATGAGAAAAGCAATAAAGAAGATAAACAAAAGAACACAAGGGTTTACGTGGTTTGGTCAAAATAGACCAACGTCCACATGTGGGGGATTCGAGCTTCTTCCCTATGATGGAGAAAAACAGAGAGAATAATTACAAGGAGTCGTAAAATTCTAGAGGCTAAAAGTGTTTCATAAGTTGTGTCAAATAATGAACACCAAGAGGTCCTTTTATAACATAAGGAACCCCACACAAAAACCCTAGAATATATTCCGCATAAAAACCCTAAAAGAAAATCTGATTCGGAAACCGCGAGGCGGGGCTGCCGAGAGTCGCGATTTGCTCTCGGTAGTTCTTCGTAAAATGGGCGTAACTTTCTCGTTTCTCAGCAGAATTGGGCATAAAAGCTCTTGAAACAAGCTATCACCTCCAATTTTAATCATATCAAAACCATTTATAGATTAAGAGATATGTGCATTCAAAGTCAGCCTTATGCCATACACAAGATTTCAAGTCACAAATAACAATCTCCACCTTGACTTGAAACCAATCAAACAATATTACTCCACCTTGAACTGAAAACCAAAAAATAATGCTCACCATAAATATAGAACCTCCACCCTAAACAAAATTCCATAAGCCTAATCACTTTAGGCAATCAAGAACGGACATCTTTTATAAACTGTGTACCGATGCGTCTTCGAACACAAAACTCCGTATACGAAACCATCACATGGCCTAGATTGAGAGTATAAAGTCACCAACGCCAAGCATGCTTATTCAAATTGACCAAACTCTCTTCAAACACTTCTTCATCTCAACAACAAACTCAAGAAATTCTAGAAAACCAATTGACATCAATAACTTCTAAATTGCAATTGTACTTTACAAAACACAAAAGTACCAAATTTGAGGTAAGAAATAGCATCTAGAACAAAATCTAATGCATAACCAAGATTGCTACTTTATTACAAACTCAAAAGCAATCTATCATAGACTTCATAGCAAAAAATCCACACGGTTTCTCGTTTCACCAAGAGATCTCAAAAAGGGCACCAATCATAAAGAGATCGTTGGCAATATATGCGGATTGGTCCTCATTGGACCTTTCCCCATTCTTCCTCTTTAATTTCCAACACTCAGCTTTAATATGGCCCTTCACATGACAAAAGTTACATATTTCATTCTTGCCAAAATTCTTTCCACCATGAGCAACCAAAGTATTAGTTTGAGCAGATTTATTAACCAACTTATTGTCAATTAAATCTCTCTGGGTTAAGGCATCCTTGACATCCTGCGAACTCAAATCATTTCTACCATACAATAAAGTATCTCGAAAATGCTTATACGAAGGTGGTAAAGAATACAACAACCTAATAGCCATATCCTCATCATCAATCTCAACATTGATGTTTTGCAAATCCATAATAATAGAGAAGAATTCATCTAAATGAGTATCAAGCGGTTTACCTTCTTCTAGAATGAGATCATGAAGTCTGGATTTGAGTAGTAGACGGTTGGTCACGCTCTTGTCATATAAAGTGACTCCAACTTTAACCACAAACCCGCAGCAGTTGTCTCCTTGACAATCTCTCTCAAAACTTCATTAAATAGACTTAAATGAATCGTCGAGAGTGCCTTCAAATCGATCTCCTCCCATTGATCATCCGTCATACCCGAAGGCTTTTTGGATGCACCTTTAAGAGCCTTGTGACAGCCACTTTGAACCAAGATGGCTTTCATCTTCAATTGCCATAGGCCAAAATTTACTTGCCTATCAAATTTCTCAATATTGAATTTTATTGAAATAATTGAATCAAACTCGTTCTATAAACACCTAAGATCTTAAACAACCAAGCTCTTGATACCAGTTTGTTAGGAATCGGGGTATTGTAGTTTGATTAATGCGGAACAAAATCAATGAAATAATAAGGATGCGAAAATCAATAAAGAAGATAAACAAAAGAACACAAGGATTTACGTGGTTCAGTCAAAATAGACCAACGTCCACATGTGGGGGATTCGACCTTATTCACTATGATGGAGAAAAACAGAGAGAATAATTACAAGGAGTCCTAAAATTCTAGAGGCTAAAAGTGTTTCATAAGTTGTGTCAAATAATGAACACCAAGAGGTCATTTTATAACATAAGGAACCCCGCATAAAAACCCTATAATATACTCCGCACAAAACCCTAAAAGAAAATCCTCGGAAACGCGTCTCGGAAACCGCAAGGCACGGTGATGGCTACGAGTCGCAGTATGCTCTCGGCTGTTCTTCGTAAAACGGGTGTAAATTTCTCGTTTCTCAGCGGAATTGGGCATATGACCTTTCGTTGGAAAGCTCTTAAAACAAGCTATCACCTTCAATTTGAATCACATCAAAACCATTTATAGATTGAGAGATATGTGCATTCAAAGTTAGCCTTATGCCATTCAAAAGATTTCAAGTCACAAATAACAATAAGAATGCAACAATTGAATATTTTATACCTCACAAATAATACTCAATTGTTACATTCTTCCTGTTACGGAGGAAGTAGATGTATATGCATCATATCTTAAAACTAGATAGAAGTTGTAATGATAATTATTTCTCCATCTCTTCTTTCATTCATACAATCAATTCAAAGGACGAACTTCCATACCTTGAACAAGAAGGCCACTCTTCCAATGGCCGTCTTCAATCTCCTTCAACGTCATTTCCAACACCACCCCTTCATTGACACCATTAACATAATATCTACCCATCTCTACTTCCATCCATCCATCATCTCTCTCCTCTGGAAGCTCTTTAGGCTTTCTCGGGAGTCGCTTTCACCTACCCTCTGCTGCTTTGAGATAGAATTGGTTAACAACCACGGTTGATTTAGAATCCTAGGCAACCCTTTTTCATCAACCTCAGTTACAAATACGTTCACTGCTACGTTTTAGAAACTGCGACAATTGTTAATATCTATCTTGAACACAAAGTATGCGCCATAAGTTGTATTTGGTGTAAGGAGTTTGGTCTGTATTTTCCCTTTTAGTTCTAGCCAACATACGTCTTGGAGCTCAGCTACCTCGGGAAACCTGCAAATAGATCATCATGTGATGTACTTCCATGGATCGGAGTACTATATATAAGAAAAAGGGCAATTACGTAAGAGTGATCTTATTACCAATTAATTTTAGGAGAGATGGTCATATGTTATAATCTTATATATGTGTCCCTTAACTGCAATGAAAAAAACACTTCAGCCGTTCAAATATAATTAAATCCCAATCGTTTATGTGTTGATGAAGCCTAGAAATGAGTGGTTTCTTGCTATGTTACTTCGACACCTTGATTTACCACAAAATCGTGTGTCGTGTCGTATCGCATTTGTTGAACTATACCTTGAATTATTTATCTGGCGCTAGGTCAAACCTAGCACGGAGGTCTCGCTGTTTTAATATAGCGAGTCTGTTTTATTTTCGGGCTTAGATCCATTTGTTTAGGTTAATTAGTAGGGTACTATATAAACCCTATTATTAACCTCCGCCTTATTATCATGTAATCTGTACTCTCTACTAAAACCCAATGAAACAGTTTCTCCTCTGTCTGTGGACGTAGCTAGCAAATTGTTAGTGAACCACGTTAATTCTTGTGTCAATTGTTCATTGTTCTTTGCTTCATTGATTGCATCTGTCACAACAGCATCCGACGCGACACTTCTTTGAAACTTGCTTTCAAACTAAAAGCTTGACTTTTTTCTACAAAATAATCGTGTCGGACACTTGGATACCCGTATCCAAGTAGACACTTAATCGATTAATCCGTGTCTAGGTAACAAAGGTTTCTTGAAGTTCTTTAAAACCCCAACCGTTTTCGTGTCGCATGCAATTCAACCATTCATTATTAAATATACGGCTCAATTTTAATTTACTAAAGATCGTTCAACTCTACTCAATATTTAAGTAATCACAATTTGTAGTACATCCTTGTTCCTTGATTTACTTTACCATAATATTGAGATGTGTTAAATCTAGCGCTTCGAACGATCCAGCACAGGCTATGATTCTATTACTGATCACAGCATGCAACATGCATGTTTTTGGTTTAGAGAGATCTAGAGAATGACCTGGATTCGGGTACTGATTTCCAAGTCCAGTATTGAGGGGTGTCTCCCCATTCAATTACCAGGGCTCTGGCACCAAGCATGTAGTATTTCTTCCCACTGCATTTGTCTAAGCCAGAGCACTAAAGCATGTAAACAAATATGACACGCTTGTTAAGTAAATTTATACGATGAAAGAACTTTGCTTAGAATTTGCTCCTGTATATAACGACAATGAATCATGTTAAATCTCTTCACTAGTCAAATTAAACATAAAAGATTTAAAAAAAAAAAAAAACTAAATTGCATAGAATTCACTTCTCAGTTGTTCTAATGGAGATTGACACATACTATGTCAATTGGTAAATTACCCATTAGAAATGAACAATTTAAAAACTAATCAAAGTTGTTGAGCTGGATGAATTATAGTAGGTAGATTATATTAACCATTAGGTAGACAATTTTTTTTTTCCCGCGTTGCAACCCATGATCATATAATAGACGATATTAAAGTCTAAAAGAGTAGGACCATTTTTTAGCATACATTTAAGGTACCTTAAATGATAATATGTTGAAATCATTGGACATTAAGATACGTAAATGAATATTCATGTTTGACAAGTAGCTAAAAGCCAAAAATCTAAGAGCATCATTATTGGTGAATGAAAAAAAAGATCATCCCACTCTCTTTCTAACTTTCTCTCTCTAAAAAATTACATCCCACAATCTTTTCCCACTTTCTTCTTAACAATGAACCAAAAAAAAGATCATCCCAACTACTTTTTTCTACCCAACTACCTTTTACCCCACCCAATTATTTTTTCTCTCTCATCACCCAACCACCATTATACAATATTTTTATTATTTACTTTTTAATAATATTTAATATTTATTACTAATTGATAAAAAAATTAATGAAATAAATACATAATTAGCGTTTTTAGCATTAACTAAATTAAATGTACAAAAATATTATTTATTTTTTTTAGAGTGTAAAAGTGGAAGATATTTCATATAAAATAAGCAAAATTATAGAAAATTAGTAAATAGCTAGAAAAAAAAAGTTGTCCAAAATATTACAAATGGGTCTCTATTTGTAGATCTCTGAAAAATAGAGCCATTGATAACTTTTTTATTTTTTTTGGCTTTGTATTTTTTAAGATATTGCATTTTTAATATTTGTAATTGTATTATTTATCTAACCCGTCGGGGTGACAAGTGTCACCCTGACGCGCGTCCGAAAAATCGACACACGCGTCGAAATCTGACGAAATATAATTTTTTTGGCTTTCTCTCGGCCAAAACGACGAGCTTCACCAAAACGACGTCGTTTTGGCTGAGAGAAAGCCAAAAAAATTATATTTTACCAGATCAGGCGGTGGGTCCCACTCCCACGCCTGATCATCAATTCAATCGTCCCATACAAAATTTTTTTGCCAATCAACTCACAATCTTTGTTTCACTCACCATTAAGGGAGGTTTTTTAAGATTATGTACATGATCTTTTTTTATTTTCACCATTAAGGATGCCCTAAGGGGGTAAGTTTTGTATGAGAAATTAAACTTGACTTAAATTGAGATGCTAATAATAGTAGCTTCTAATTTAAGTTGGCTAAATTTTTCAATTTCTCTAATTCAAGGTAACTGTATTTGGGAAACGAAATTAGGGTGAAAAGCTTAACCCTCTCATTCGTTAACACAGCATATATATATTACACATATTAGGAAACCTAATCAATATACATCTCTAGCTTTAGGCAACATCCTATAATACTTATTTCTACACCCTCCCTCGAGTTGGAGCATGTGTAGGATCGAAAATGCCCAACTTGGACATTAGAAAATCAAACTGTGTCTTACCTAGAGCCTTTGTAAAAATATCTGTCAATTGAGCTTTCGTAGAGACATAAGAAGGCTCAATCAGTCCATCAAGGATAGCATCACGGACAAAATGACAATCAACTTCAATGTGCTTTGTGCGCTCATGAAAAACAGGATTCTGAGCTAAGTGAAGCGCAGACTGACTATCACAAAACAAGGGAATGGACTTGGGATGATGAACTCCCATACTGAGTAACACGCCCTTCAACCACTTCAACTCACAAGTGATAGCAACCATAGAGCGATATTCTGCTTCCGCAGATGAACGAGAAACTGTGTTTTGCTTTTTAGTCTTCCAAGAAATAGGAGACTGTCCGAAGAAAAACAATCCAACCTGTCAAGGAACGACGAGTGACAGGACAAGCAGCCCAATCAGAATCACATCAACCTGTTAGGGTTTTATTTTAATACCGCAAGTGAACGGTGTCGTAGCACATACGGGTCGAACTCAGGGAGGTACAAGACTAAACACTAGTTGATTTTAGACTATGAAATAGCTACACAATCCAAATATCAAGGAGAATCTATAAACTAATATCTAAACTAATTACAAAATATGACAAACTCAATAAATATGATAATTAAATCACTAAGATTAAGTATCACCACTAATATGAATTGATCAAAATATAACTCACATCCCAGTTATCCAATTATAGTTTAGGTGGGATTGACATTCCCTTATGACTCGGTCATTCCTCAATACCTAGAGCTCACTTTCGTGATAGCAAAAGGCCTAACTAACATGCATGTCTCCTATTTTCATGGCTTACACACATAATTAGAAGCATTAAGAACCAATGTCAAACAATTCCCAATTTTAGTTCTCACCTATTTTCATGGGAGAATTCAAACCAATGACAAGATTATCTAAATTAAGACCCAACTTTCGTTGATGAACTCAATTAATAAAATAACAATTTAACATCAAACAAATATTCCTAATCTCAACTCCAACTTTCGTTGATAATATAAAACTAGGGCTAAATTAAGATGCAAAATTGACAATAAAAACAATCTTATCAAACCCTAAACATATAACTCAATAACATGGGAATTAGAAAAGAATTTACATGATCAATCCATACTAGGGCTCAACTCAATCCTAGATAAAAAGACTACTCACTAATCATGGCAAAAAGAGCAATAAACATAATAGAAAACATAATTAAAATATAATAAAGAGAAGAGAAGAGAATAAGACTTATTGAATTGAAGATGAATATGAAAGCTTGAGTCTTGAATCTCCAAAGTAGCAATAGAAACAAACTAGGGCATAAAACTAGAGAGAAAACTAGAGAAAGAATAACGTGATATTGAAAAAGTAAATAATGGATAATAGATGTTCTAACCTAATTAGAAATCCTCTAATATATAGTTATAAGTCCTAATCCTAGTAGGAAACCAAATTACAAGATAAGGAAACCAAATAAATCATTAAATGGCCGAAATTATCAAAACCGCGTGCGCGTAAGAAGTTCCTGACAGACTGGGCCAACTTACGAAGCCCATATCTCTCATAATACAACTCTCCTTGGGCCATGCAACCTATCGTTGGAAAGCTCTTCAAGCCTACATTCCAATACCGATAGAATCAACCCAATATCAACATCGAGTCAAAAGTTATGGACAAAAGAGTGAACATGACTCGATTTCCATAATTCTTTCAATGAATTCCAACTCCAATTAAGCTCCAATTTGCACTCAAATACTTCTAAAGTGATCCTTATCAATGTAGCTTGCTCCCAATTGCTCCTAAGTACTCAAGCTTACCCAATAATACTCCCATTATGTTCTCAATACCTGAAATTCATCAAATAATACCAAAAATGCACAAGAGGAGTAATATTTCGCAGATTAAGTAATAGTATGCAATTATGAACTATAATGTATCTAAATGCTCCTAAAATACAACCTAAATGCAACTAAAACCTATATAAAAATACGATTCATCAAACTCCCCCAAGCTAAACCATTGCTTATCCTCAAGCAATTAGACATAGACATTGGAAAAGAAAGACAACCTACAATATGGGACTACGATAGGGCCAAGCACACAATTGAGAACACGAGAGATACAATTGCTACACGAACCAAGCATTGAAACATTCTCAAGCAAAGCCGCATAGCACGTCATGTAATGCAATCAACTCTCCTAGCATACCACATACCATCTCCCCCAAGCTAGAATTAACCAAACTTGAGAGACCTCACTTTAGTCATGTGCACTCATACTCTCATGTGTTTATGGCATAATCAATATCACTCAACCTAACCCATGTCGGCTCAGATGAAATATTTACTCTTTAACTTTGACTATCGACTCACTTTACACTCGAAATTATAGCGCAAGAAGATCATGAGGACTTTCAAGGGTTGTAATGGGGCTTAGCTTATGGGTAGGAAATACATTTGGGAATGTGGTGCTAAAAGCCATGAAGGGGGAGCATCATACTATTGACAACATGACCACGAAAGGTAGCAATAACTCCATGCAACAACCAATAATCTCCAAAAAATATAACCCAACGACGTTTTTACTCAAGTAATTCACAATGAACCCTTTCTTTTTACTTAATTCACAACTTTTGATATTCACTTTTTTGTTTCAATCCATATCATTTTTTTTTCTCATTTTTTCACTTTTTCTCATTATTTTTCTTTTTTCAATCTCCAAGCTCAGAGAACAAATTTTTTCATTCCAAGTAAACCATATTTTGAGCACTTTCATTTCAATACAAACCAAATCGAAACTAACACTTGCTCCCCCAAGCTAGACTTGGGACAAAAATCACATGAGGCTAAGGGTTTGTAATGTAGGTCTTAATTCCAAACAAAGTCAGGAAAGGCTCAGTGGGGCTAGAGAAAGTATAATATGAAAACAAGAATCATTCTGGAGCTAATATCATGAAATAAAACGCCTCGATCATATCCAAATGCTTATAGAGTCAAGTGTCAAAGAGTACCAAGTCAAAGTCAAGATCCATGCATCAAATGAGGAACTAATCACACATGAAATAATAGAACTGACACAGATATGTCAGTTTATAGGCACAAAAGCTCACTGGGGTTAAGGTGTCTAAACAGTAAGGTTAAATCAAGCCAGAGAGAGATCAACCAATCTTACCACAAGCAATCAATCACGATACAATCATGCTATGAAGAATCATGAACGAGATGAATCACGCTTAAGACTGTAGTATAGATATCAACTAAGTTCTCAAATAGTGCTAGCGATAGTTGTTGGAAGTTTCAAACAATAGTCAAAGAAAAAGAATCCCTCTTATCCCACATGGAAGAATTATCTAGTATCTTCCTTGTTTATATAGGGAAGTACCTTAGAACCCCTTGTTGGATAATGGGCTAAGTGGATTGGTAACCACACACGCGCGCGCGCGCCGGCCGGGCCGGGCTCGGGCTCGTGGCGAGCGCGGCGCGGGCGTGGGTTATTAGCGAGATACTTAGCCGTTTCCTCCGAGATTTCTGCCATCATTTACTTCCCTGATTTTAGCCTTTCCGTTTTCTTTTTGATTCGTTTCTCTCCTTATAAACCGATTCTTCCCATCATAAATATACACAGACACATTAAATTACAGTCACTTTCTCTCTTTCTGATATTGGGCAACGTTCTGATCTCCAACCGTAGTTTGTGAGTGCACACGTTCTACGGTGCTGTGCTAATCCTGGGAGGCGATCGCGATTGTTCTACTTGCACCGGGTTGCACGAAATCGTCTTTTAGGACAAGTGGTTCTTCCACGTCACGGCCTATTGCTCACGGTTCACGCTTCAACGATAAGTATCATTTAACTGTTATTGTGTTATTTGCAACAATCTAAAAGACGATTATGGCTTCCAAATTCTCTATTCCTGACATGTCTAAACTGGAACCTTTAGATGGTAAAAACTATAAACGTTGGGCTGTTAGGATGCAATTTTATTTGGAACAAATTGATGTTGCGTATGTTCTTGAGGATGTCACTTTACCTTCTAATGAAACTGAGAAATCTGAATTTGAAGCGAAATTTGCTAAGGACGACGTAACTTGTAAGGGTATCTTTGTTGCACCATATGTCTAATGCTCGCTTGATATATACATGCTGTTTGATCATGCTAAGAATATTTGGGATGCACTTAAGGGGAAATATGGGTCTGACGATGCTGGGACTAAACGTTATTGTGTTAGTAAGTGGTTTTCAACTTGATGATGATAAACCTATAATTGACCAGATTCATGACTATGAGAATATCCGTATTGCTATGGTCAGGTGAAGGACTCGTGTATCCGTGATTATACCCTTGCCATAGTATTGATTGAGAAATTGCCTCCCTCTTGGAAAGACTTTCGTAACCAATTGATGCATAAAAAGACAGACCTAACCTTAGAGGAGCTCATAGGTCACCTAAAAATTGAGGAGGAAAATCGTATTAAGGATAAGGGGACTAATATTTTTGGCGGTTCTTCTAAGGCAAATCTGGTGGAACCTAAGAACCAAAGACTGCAGAAGTATGAAGAAATCTGGACAGAACCAAGCTAACATTGCAGAAGCTGTTGAGAACTTTGTAGCTGTTGTGTCAGAGGTTAATCTTGCAGGTAATGTCACTGAATGGATCGTTGATACTTGGAGCAACGAGACACATCCGCACAAATCGAACATGTTTTCAACCTATGACAAAACCGATGGTGAGAATGTATTCATGGGCAACTCGGCTTCGCAAGTGTTCAAGGGAAAGGGAAGATAATTCTCAAACTTAGTTCGGGAAAGCTTCTCACTCTTACTAATGTTTTACATGTTCCCGAAATGCGTAGAAATTTAATGTCTGGTAGTCTGCTTATGAAAGCTGGTCTTAGACTTTCTTTTGACTCTGATAGGCTTGTTCTTACTCATAATGGGGATTTTGTAGGGAAGGGGTTTTGTAATGGGGGGATCTTTATTCTCGATGCTTCTGTTGAAACTATGAATAAAATGGCTAGTACTTCTTCTGCTTATATTGCTGAGTCTATTGATTTGTGGCATGCAAGGTTGGGTCATGTTAATGTTGCTTCCATTAAAAGGCTTAAACATTTGAACTTAATTCCAAACTTCTCTAAAACTGAATTTTCAAAATGCGAAATATGTGTTGAAGCCAAATTTGCAAAGAAGCCATTCAAATCAATAGATAGACAGATGAAGTACTAGAACTTGTTCATAGTGATTTGGGGGATTTTAAAAATCATGAGAGCGGGGGTGGTAAAAGGTATTATATTACTTTTGTTGATGACTGTTCTCGTTTTACCATGATTTATCTTCTCGCGATCAAAGGATGAAGCGAGAGGAAATGTTCCTCAAATACAAGGCCGAGGTAGAAAATCGGCTAGATCGAAAGATCAAGAGACTTAGGAGTGATAGGGGTGGAGAATATGACCCTAACTCTCTTAAAACTTTTTGTGAGCAAAATGGTATAGTTCATGAAATGATTGCCCCCTATACCCCGAACAAAATGGAATTGCTGAAAGAAAAATAGGACTCTTAAGAACATGATGAATGCCATGCTTATTAGTTCGGGTCTTCCCGATAATATGTGGGGGGGAAGCTATACTTTCTACGCTTGTCATGTTTTGAACCGAGTACCTCACAAGAAACTAGACAAAACTCCTTATGAATTATGGAAGGGTAGAGCACCCAACCCGAATTACTTAAAAGTGTGGGGGTGTTTAGCGAAAGTGGGGGTTCCTAGCTTCAAAAGAGACAAAATAGGTCCAAAAACAGTTGATTCAATTTTTATTGGATATGCTTATCAAAGTGCTTGCTTTTCGTTTCCTTGTTAAAGGTGCTAATAATTCTTATGCGAGGTGGTAACATTATTGAATCAAGAGATGCGAGTTTTTTGAACACATTTTTCCAATGAAAACCTCTTGCATTAGTAATGATTTGCCATCTTCTAGCTCTGCACCTAACTTATGCGCTGCTCCTCTTTCGAGATAATCATGTTACGGATTTGGAGCCAAGGAGAAGCAAAAGGGCTCGAAAAGAATATAGTTTTGGATCCGACTTTATTATTTGCTTTCTTAACTCGAACCTTATTTGATTGATTGTGATTTTGTCTCTGCTTTCATTTTGGAAGATGACCCTAAAACTTATGATGAGGCAATGAGGTCTATTGATGCGGTGTTACGGAAAGAAGCTATTAATAATGAACTTGATTCAATCCTAAGTAATAACACTTGGGAATTGATCGATTTACCAAGGGGTTGCAAGCCCATTACTTGTAAGTGGATCTTTAAGAAAAAACTAAAACCCGATGGATCCATTGACAAGTATAAGGCTAGAATTGTTGTCGGGGGTTTACTCAAAAACATGGAATAGATTATTTTGATACTTATTCCCTGTCACCAAAATTGCAACAATTAGAACTTTGATTGCTCTTGCTTGCATTCATAATCTTGTTGTGCATCAAATGGATGTGAAAACCGCATTTTTGAATGGAGACTTGGAAGAAGAGATTTACTTGACTCAACCGGGAGGGGTTCGTCGTTCCTCGGTCGGGAAAATAAGGTTTGTAAGTTGGTCAAATCATTGCATGGACTTAAACAAGCTCCAAAGCAATGGCATGACAAATTTGACAAAACTGTGGTAAGTAATGGTTTTCATGTAAATGAAGGTGATTCTTGTGTTTACTCTAAGCATGATGCATCTGGATGTGTTATCATTTGTTTGTATGTAGATGATATGCTAATATTTGGTACTGACTTGGATCGTATCAAAGAGACAAAGAATTTCTTAAGTTCAAAATTTGAAATGAAAGACATGGGTGAGGCCGATGTTATTTTGGGAGTTAAAATTAAAAGAACTCCAAGTGGTATTTGTTTAAATCAGTCTCACTATGTAGAAAAACTTCTTAAAAAGTTTAACTCTTTTGATGTTGATCCAATCGAACCCCCTATGACCCAAGTTTTCATTTAATGAAAAATAAGGGTGATCCAAGATGTCAATCGAGTATGCCAAAGTTATTGGAAGTGTTATGTTTCTTATGAACTACACAAGACCTAATATTGCTTATGCGGTAAGTAGATTAGCGGTACACTCATAACCCAAACAAGGACCATTGGGATGCTCTTCGTCGCTTGCTTAGGTACCTTAAGGGTACCATGGATTGGGGTCCGCACTTCTCTAACTTTCCAACTGTTTTGGAAGGATTCAGTGATGCCAACCGGGTATCCGGTAATGATGAAATTAACTCCACTAGTGGCTATGTTTTCACACTAGGTGGTGGAGCCGTATCTTGGAAATCATGTAAGCAATCTTGTCCGCCATGTCAACTATGGAATCCGAATTTATTGCTCTTGAATTGGCGGGACATGAGGCGATTGGTTGAGAAACCCGCTTGCGAGATATTCCACTTGTGGGGGAAGCCGGCTCCTTCGATTGCTATGCATTGTGACTCGCAAGTCGCTATTGCTTGTTGCAAACAACAATGTCTACAATGGAAAGAAAAGGCACATTCGCTTGAGACACAAGGCGCTTAAGGACCTTCATCAAATGGAGTGATATCACTAGACTATGTAAAGTCTAAAAAGAACACCGCGGATCCGCTCACGAAAGGCCTATGTAGAAAACTAGTTTTGGAAACATCGAAAGGGATGGGCTTGAGACCCATTGATTGAATTGTAAGTAATGAACTCCCTACTCACTATGAGTTCAAGGGAGAACATTATGTAATAATTCGGGAGCACTAAAATTTATTTCTCCATCCCTAGATGTTTGATTGTAATAGTGCTTGCTACATTGTGAATGAGGATGAGCAAAAGGCTCTTAATGAACCCATATCCATATATTTGGTGGTGTGATGTAGCTCACACTTGATGGGATTCACCTAAGTAGGTGTGGAAGTGTGGCCGCTTCCTATGAGAATTGCTTGGGTTGATTCTCTAGAACACCTATGAGTATCCGGCTTTGGACGTATGGCCGGTATAAGGCGTCACTTTTATTCGCGGAGTATCGAACTGTTTACATATATGATTGCGTGTTTTAAGTAATAGGTCTCTTACCCCCCACTAAGTTCAAGACTAAGGTCACTTAATGGGAAGGAGATTTTAGCTTAATATCACTAAGTGTTAATTCAAGTCGCAAGACATTAACACTGATGCGATTATTTTGTTATTGCCCAAATCATTCTTATTTTTCGATTCTTCTTTTCTTTTTCTCATATGTTGAACCTGTGGGGGATTGTTGGAAGTTTCAAACAATAGTCAAAGAAAAAGAATCCCTCTTGTCCCACATGGAAGAATTATCTAGTATCTTCCTTGTTTATATAGGGAAGTACCTTAGAACCCCTTGTTGGATAATGGGCTAAGTGGATTGGTAACCACACACGCGCGCGCGCGGCCGGCCGGGCTCGGGCTCGTGGCGGCGCGGCGCGGGCGTGGGTTATTAGCGAGATACTTAGCCGTTTCCTCTCGAGATTTCGCCATCATTTACTTCCCGATTTTAGCCTTTCCGTTTTCTTTTTGATTCGTTTCTCTCCTTATAAACCGATTCTTCCCATCGAAATATACACGAGACACATTAAATTACGCCACTTTCTCTCTTTCGATATTGGGCAACGTTCTGATCTCCAACCGTAGTTTGTGAGTGCACACGTTCTACGGTGCTGTGCTAATCCTGGGAGGCGATCGCGATTGTTCTACTTGCACCGGGGTTGCGCGAAATCGTCTTTTAGGACAGTGGTTCTTCCACGTCACAGCTATTGCTCACGGTTCACGCTTCAACAGATAAGTATCATTTAACTGTTATTGTTTTATTTGCAACAATAGTCCCATAGATGCAACTAACATGAGATGAAAACTAATATGATAATGCAACTAAGAAAACAATACATTTTTTTTGTTACACGTAAACTCCCACTCCTAATGAGCGGTACAAACCGTGCAATAACCTAGGAAAACAATAAAATCTATACTAGAAAGCAATAAATGATAGAATATCCCTCCCCCAAGCTGAAGTTTGCAATGTCCACAATGCAAAGAAAAGAATGAGAGATGGAAGATAAGAGAAGAACTAGGTCCGCTTACGCTTGTTCGTTACACGACCCATCACAAACTTGATGATTCAAGGAGAAATTTGCCGCCAAAATCATGTTTGAAAATTCAATAACATGTCTTGTTGAAACCTCCAAGATTCAATTTTTATTTGAATTTTTTTTCCGTGAGCACTTTAATTCGCACAAATCAAAGTATAAAGTGAAGACCCATTACCAAATTATCACTGGCAGCAGACAAAGACTCCGAAACAGGACCTTGAGTCCGTCCAAACTGAAATCCACTCACTGAAAATTGATAAGAGAGAAGTAGGAGTGCAACGCTGTCGAGGAGGATGCGGCGAACAAGAGGATAATGCGGCCAACAGCAGCCCATAATATCAATGGAGGGTTTTGGAATTTCGGCGTGGCTGTGCTCAGTGTTCTCGCTCAGAATACTGCTGCATAATTAATTTTTTTTTTTTGTTTTAAACCTAAAGCAGCATGGGAGAGAGGGACTGCACCCCTAGCTTCTTATTTTCGTCGCTGGGTTTTGGGCTGGACAGTAAAGTCCACGAGAAGCCCGTGGCTTGTGGATGGATGCCACGGCCGACCCGTGGAGATCACTGCTGGGGCTGCTGCTTGGTGTCTTCGTTCGTCGCCCAGCACAAGACCACGTGAAGCTCGTGGCTTGGGGAGTAGGCCACGACCAAACCGTGTTGGTTAGTGCTTGGCGCTGCATTCTTTTTCTTTTAGTTGTTTTCTTCGTCCTTAGCCCAGTCAAAGGCCACGCAATGGCCGTGGCTTATAGAGACCACGAGTGTGTGGTGCTGAAGCCCAGTAGAAATTGGTGCATCATGATGTAGAAATAGTCGCCCACCTATAGTAAAAACAAAGGGATGGGTGCTACATAAAAAAAGAAAATGTTTTTTTTTTTTTTTTTTTTTTTTTTTTTTTTTTTATTTTATTTTATTATTTTATTATTATTTTTAAGTTCTAAATAAAAAAAAATTAAAAGGAAAACACATTAGCTTATAAGCTACAATGAAAAGGAAAAGGGATATATATACAATGAGAGAGAGAATAAGAAAAGTAAGAGCAAAAGAGGGTTAGAAAAATTTGGGTTGCCTCCCAAAAAGCGCTCGTTTAAAGTCAATGAGCTCGACTCCTTAAAAATCATTCCATATTGGGGCAGAAGGGATAGATAGAACACTTGTTTCCCTTCAATCGACTTACTGGTACCATGGTGATTAAGACGACTTTCATTCACCGTAAAAGAATTGTTCTTCCTTCGCATGAGCGGCTTGTCGTGCCACTTCTTAATTCTTTCTTTGTAGAGACGAGAACTCTCATAAACATCCAAATGAGGCTCATTATGGCGGCGCGACGGAAGCTTAGAACACTCCATAGGCGTAGCTTCAACCTGTAGGATCTCGAATGGAGGGTCATTATGCTCATAAATCGGTGCATCATCCAATATCTTCTCATAAGCAGTAGTCTCTGCAACATGAGCCTCATCATCATTGAAATGCCCTTGAATAGAGTCAACATCTCTACTATTCATTGGTGACTCCTTTTTCCATCTCTATGTAACATCTACGCGATAACAAGTATCTCCTAAAGAAGGAGCATTTAAGGCTTTGTGAAGTTCAAACTCCACCTTGTCTTCACCCACATTGAGAGATAACTTACCGCGTTTCACATCAATCAAAGCTCCAGCAGTAGCAAGACACGGTCTACCTAGTATGATTGGGGTGTGCACGTCTTCTGGCATCTCCATAACAAAGAAGTCACAGGGGATAGTCAATTTGCCAACTTGGAGAGGGACATCCTTTAAAACACCCAAGGGGTATCTTATAGACCTGTCCGCTAATTGTAGGGAGACACGAGTAGGGCGAAGATCACCAAAATTAAGCTTTTTGAAGATAGCATTAGGCATAAGACTTACACCGGCTCCAAGATCACAAAGTGCCCTTTGAATAGTTACATCACCAATGGAACATGGAATGGTGAAGCTTCCAGGATCGCTTAGCTTTGGAGGGAGCGTATTAAGGAGGATGGCACTACACTCCTTGGAGAGCTCCACTGTAGTAGCTTCACAAATCTTCTTCTTTTTAGACAAGAGTTGCTTCAAGGACTTAGCATAGTCAGGGATTTCACAAAGGGCCTCAAGGAACGGGATTTTAAGATGAACATCTTTTAATAACTCAAGAAAGTTCCCGTACTTCTTCTCTATTCGAGCCTTTGCCAATCGATGAGGAAAAGGAGCCGGCTCTACGTAAACTCTAGGAGGCTTGGATGGTGCTTTCTCAACCTCTTCAGCCAGGTCATCTTTATCAACCACATCAGCAACGTTCTTCAAAGTATCTCCCACAATCCTCGATGATGTCACAGTAGGCTTCATTGGTTCGTCTAAAGTCTTTCCACACCTCAAAGTGATTGCACTTACATTTTAGCGATTCTTAGGATTTGGTTCCGCTGCCCGGAAATTGGGGTGGTGCCTTCGAAGCCGGGATTACCTGTTGAGTCACATGGGACATCTGTTGGGCTAGCTGTGCAATTTGGGTGTCAACAATCTTGTTGTGAGCGTCAATTCTATCAAACTTCTTGTTAGTTTCCTCGGATATCACCAGAAGTCTTTCTAGCATGGATTCGATATGCGATTTTTGAGGAGGTTGTTGAGAAGGTTGACCTTGTTGTCTCTGCTGAAACCCAGGGGGGTTAGAATTTCGTGGTGCTTGAGGGTGGTTGTTGCTCCAAGAGGAGTTCTCATGATCTCTCCAACCTGGATTGAACGTGTTCGAGTATGAATCGTTTCTAGGTCTAACATTTCCATACAAAGCGTTGGCTTGCTCTTGCTCCACAATACTCATATCCGCAGACATGGAATTCACATTATTCCCTTGGAAAGCATTCAGCTCGGCATTAGCACCAATTGATATATTCTTGATGTGTTGAAACAAGGCATCAACCTTACTAGAGAGTGAAGTTATTGCATCGCGCGACCTCATACTTACCACCCTTCTTAGATGTAGACCGTTCACTGGACCAATGGTAGCTGTTAACAGCCATCTCCTCGAGCAAGGCCTTGGCTTGAGCAGCTGTTTTACCCATGAGAGCACCTCCGGCCGCAGCGTCAATTGAGATTCGGACTTCATGAGTCAACCCATTATAGAATGTCTGGATAAGGAGCCATGTTGGGATCTCATGATGAGGACATTGCCTTTGTAGATCCTTGTACCTTTCCCAAGCTTCATAGTGTGATTCACCATCCAACTGAGTGAAGGATGTGATTGCATTGCGCAGCTTGGCAGTTTTCCCAGGAGGAAAGTACTTCTGACAGAAAGCAGTGGCTAATTCATTCCAAGTTGTGAACTTGTTCGCCTCATGACTCTTGAGCCATTCTTTTGCTCTGTCTCGTAAGGAGTAAGGGAACAAACGGAGGCGAAGAGCTTCATCGGAGCCCCCATTAATCTTCACAGTATCACACTTCTCAAGAAAAGAGTTAATATGTTCATTTGGATTCTCCATAGGACTGCCACTAAACTGATCTTGTTGAATGAAGTTGATCAGTTGGATTTTGATCTCAAAGTTGTTGGCCTCTACAGTAGGCCTAGCAATGCTAGATGTAGATGTGACATCCGGCATATCATATTCTCGAAGAGGACGAGCCATTGGTTATCTCCGAATATTTTCTTGCTCCCTTCTTCTTCTCTCAGCGTTAAGTCTCCTAGCCGTGGCTTCTATCTCGGGATCAAAGACCAAGTTATCTACCGATCGCGATCGCCTGCGCATTCGGAAACAACAACTAGTGAAGAGATAAGCAAGAAACAAAGTAACAGGTGTAGTCTACTAAATCTATAATCAAACTAATTCTATTCCGTAGCCTCCCCGGCAACGGCGCCAAAAACTTGTTAGGGTTTTATTTTAATACCGCAAGTGAACGGTGTCGTAGCACATACGGGACGAACTCAGGGAGGTGCAAGACTAAACACTAGTTGATTTTAGACTATGAAATAGCTACACAATCCAAATATCAAGGAGAATCTATAAACTAATATCTAAACTAATAAGAAAATATGACAAACTCAATAAATATGATAATTAAAACACTAAGATTAAGTATCACCACTAATATGAATTGATCAAAATATAACTCACATCCTAGTTATCCAATTATAGTTTAGGTGAGATTGACATTCCCTTATGACTCGGTCATTCCTCAATACCTAGAGCTCACTTTCCCGATAGCAAAAGGCCTAACTAACATGCATGTCTCCTATTTTCATGGCTTACACACATAATTAGAAGCATTAAGAACCAATATCAAACAATTCCCAATTCTAGTTCTCACCTATTTTCATGGGAGAATTCAAACCAATGACAAGATTATCTAAATTAAGACCCAACTTTCGTTGATGAGCTCAATTAATAAAATAACAATTTAATATCAAACAAATATTCCTAATCTCAACTCCAACTTTCGTTGATAATATAAAACTAGGGCTAAATTAAGATGCAAAATTGACAATAAAAACAATCTTATCAAACCATAAACATATAACTCAATAACATGGGAATTAGAGTAGAATTTACATGATCAATCCATACTAGGGCTCAACTCAATCCTAGATAAAAAGACTACTCACTAATCATGGCAAAAAGAGCAATAAACATAATAGAAAACATAATTAAAATATAATAAAGAGAAGAGAAGAGAATAAGACTTATTGAATTGAAGATGAATATGAAAGCTTGAGTCTTGAATCTCCAAAGTAGCAATAGAAACAAACTAGGGCATAAAACTAGAGAGAAAACTAGAAAAAGAATAACGTGATATTGAAAAAGTAAATAATGGATAATACATGTTCTAACCTAATTATAAATCCTCTAATATATAGTTATAAGTCCTAATCCTAGTAGGAAACCAAATTACAAGATAAGGAAACCAAATAAATCATTAAATGGCCGAAATTATCAAAACTGCGTGCGCGTAAGAAGTTCCTGACAGACTGGGCAACTTGCGAAGCTCATATCTCTCATAATACAACTCTCTTTGGGTCATGCAACCTATCGTTGGAAAGCTCTTCAAGCCTACTTTCCAATACCGATGGAATCAACCCAATATCAGCATCGAGTCAAAAGTTATGAACAAAAGAGTGAACATGACTCGATTTCCATAATTCTTTCAATGAATTCCAACTCCAATTAAGCTCCAATTTGCACTCAAATACTTCTAAAGTGATCCTTATCAATGTAGCTTGCTCCCAATTGCTCCTAAGTACTCAAGCTTGTCAAATAATACTCCCATTATGTTCTCAATACCTAAAATTCATCAAATAATACCAAAAACGCACAAGAGGAGTAATATTTCGCAGATTAAGTAATAGTATGCAATTATGAACTATAATGTATTTAAATGCTCCTAAAATGCAACCTAAATGCAACTGAAACCTACATAAATATACGACTCATCACAACCTTGAAGGGACAAAGCACTATCGGCACGCAGGAGAATGCCATGGCCTGGCGTGCCTTTCAAAAACCGAATAACACATAATTCAGCGTCCCAATGTTCCTGAAGAGGTTCCTGCATAAACTGAGAGAGAAGATGAACAGAATATGCAAGATGAGGCCTAACGACATCCAAATATATCAACCGACCAACAAGACGGCGATAAAAGAGTCGGACCATTTTTTAGCATACATTTAAGGTACCTTAAATGATAATATGTTGAAATCATTGGACATTAAGATACGTAAATGAATGTTCATGTTTGACAAGTAGCTAAAAGCCAAAAATCTATGGGGGGTAAGTTTTGTATGAGAAATAAAACTTGACTTAAATTGAGATGCTAATAATAGTAGCTTCTAATTTAAGTTGGCTAAAATTTTCAATTTCTCTAATTCAAGGTAACTGTATGTGGGAAACGAAATTAGGGTGAAAAGCTTAACCCTCTCATTCGTATCACAGCATATATATATTACACATATTAGGAAACCTAATCAATATACATCTCTAGCTTTAGGCAACTTCCTATAATACTTATCTCTACACCCTCCCTCAAGTTGGAGCATGTGTAGGATCGAAAATGCCCAACTTGGACATTAGAAAATCAAATTGTGTCTTACCTAGAGCCTTTGTAAAAATATCTGCCAATTGAGCTTTCGTAGAGACATAAGAAGGCTCAATCAGTCCATCAAGGATAGCATCACGGACAAAATGACAATCAACTTCAATGTGCTTTGTGCGCTCATGAAAAACAGGATTCTGAGCTAAGTGAAGCGCAAACTGACTATCACAAAACAAGGGAATGGACTTGGGATGATGAACTCCCATACTGAGTAACACGCCCTTCAACCACTTCAACTCACAAGTGATAGCAACCATAGAGCGATATTCTGCTTCCGCAGATGAACGAGAAACTGTGTGTTGCTTTTTAGTCTTCCAAGAAATAGGAGACTGTCCGAAGAAAACAATCCAACCTGTCAAGAAACGACGAGTGACAGGACAGGCAGCCCAATCAGAATCACATCAACCTTGAAGGGACAAAGCACTATCGGCACGCAGGAGAATGCCATGGCCCGGCGTGCCTTTCAAATACCGAATAACACATAATGCAGCGTCCCAATGTTCCTGTAGAGGTTCCTGCATAAACTGAGAGAGAAGATGAATAGAATATGCAAGATGAGGCCTAATGACATCCAAATATATCAATCGACCAACAAGACGGCGATAAGCAGCCACATCCACGAGAGGAGGCCCCGTTGCATGAGCTAAGCGATGATTTTGCTCAATAGGAAAACCACAAGACTTAGCACCCAATAAACCAACCTCAGAAACAATATCAAGAGTATATTTCCTTAAGCACAGTGATCAGACTTGGGGCTTTTTAATGGGTATAGATAGATAATTAAACCCTATGAAATTTGATTACTCCTATTAACTTTGTTGCTATGTTATGCAAAAGTTATTAAAGGACTGCTTTTGTTGTTAGCACCCAAAATGATAATATGGACAAATAAAAAAAAATCATTAAACAATATTTTTTTATTTATTAAAAAGATTAAATAATATTAACATTATCAATGATCATGATTCATGAGTCATGACTGTTAATAATTGGGTGGGACAAGCCAGCCCAAAAAATTAATGTTAGTATATGATTATTAAATATGATAACCTTGTTTGAGTGATTTAATATCCTACTCTTGGTGCCGTTTTGGTAAATGGTATTAGATGGCACTAGTGGCAATTGGATTTAAATTTGCAATGAAACTCCAATGTTCATTACCTGATAATAGAATCTCATTCCCCAAACATTCTAAATATTTCAACTCCCACTCAATTCCACAACTAAGGCTCTGTTATTTTTTACTGATTTAACGGAAATTCAGTTCAGTTCAGTTCAGACAAATTCAGTTTAATTAATTTAGACAATTCACTTCAGTTCAGTTAGATTCCTCTTACAGTTTTAATTGAGTTCCGTTCAGTTAAGACAAATTAAGTTCAGTTTAGTTCAGATAAATTCAATTCATTCCAAAAAGAACAAAGCCTAAGTTGGTACTGGATGATAATGCAAATTAATTAAGAAAAAGATATATTTAGTGACGGATTTTCATTACCATTTATACTGACACGATCTTTAGTGAAATTCCCTGAAAAATATAAAATATTTGTCTATAGTATGTTTAATGATTAGGAAACAAGTACTACGTGATTTAAATGCTAGAATTTTCCCCAATCCATTGTTTTCAAAGCCTCGGGTTTTTTTTTTACTAGGTCAAATTAATGGAATCTAAATTTAGGCTTCAATGAGGATAATTCAAACTCTAACCGAGCCCTCAAAATTCGCAAACTTCCCAAATACTCAGCACACTACCAAGTTTATATGTTCATCACCCTCATCCTCCTTACTCAATGTAAAACCAAAATTCAAATGAGTTTTCCTCTTAACACTCCCCATCACTTGTGAACACAAATTTTCTTACAATTTAGAGAGGTCACCACATTCTTGTTCTACCTTCTTATGAACTTCCAAAGTTCCAACATGGCAACGTGAGTTTAGATAGCAAACCTCTATTGAAGAGGGCATCCAATTAGGTTGTCACTAGTTTTTAAAAAACTAACACTCCATTTAAAAAACTAACACTCCATTCAAATATCTAAGCCCAATAACTTCTACTAAGCCCAACCTTAATTCCCACCAAATTAGAGTAACTCTCCCTAAACCCTACCATACACCCCTCTCTCTCTCTTTTTCTCAAGCTTTTCTTCCCAAATTTGAGTTGAAATCAATCAGAGCAATGAGAAATCAATGGCGTTTACATTAAAAAAAAAAAAAAAAAAAAAAAAAAATCCCTACCATTGTTCTTCAAATCCGTTTCCCATTTTGTTCTCCCTTAACCATTAAAAAAAAAAAATCCCCTTTTGTTCTTTAGATTCACTCCTCCGTTACCCATAAAAAGTCTCGTTCAGTCATTTGTTGTTAAGATTCAGCATTTACATTACAAAAAAAAGTATTCTCTATTTCTCTTTTATTTCTCAGTTTTTGTTCTTTAGTTAAAACAAAGAAAAAGAAAAAAGAAAAAAGAAAAAAAAGTAGGTTATTCAGTCATTTGTTGTTAAGATTTTGTTCCCCTTTACTATTAGCGAAAAAAAATCCCAAAAAAAAAAAGTCCCTTTTGTTTTTCAGATTTTAGTTCTTTGGATTTACTTTTGAGTCATAAAAAAAAAAAAAAAAAAAAAAAAAGTCATTTGTTGCTTAGATTCAGTTCCCCCATTGCCATTAAAGAAAGAAGGAGTAGTATTCCATTTTGTTAGTCAGATTTTGTTCTTTAGATTCACTCTTGACTCATTGAAAAAAGAGAAGAAAGAAAAAAGACTGTGTGTGTCTGTGTGATACTGTCATTTGTACTGTAGTTGAGTAGTTCAGAATCAGTTCACCCATTTCAGTTTTCAGCACTTAAAAAAAAAAAGCTTACAAGATGGAAGCAGCGAATACGTATGCAATTGTTCCCTTTATCTCAAGTTTGATCAATGTTTTGATTGATCGGCTGGTACCTGAGAATATTGGCGAATCCTTGATGGGACAGGATTCGACTATTCACGAACTTTTGAAGTTGAAAACTTCAATAATGAGAGTAGAAAGGGTGATGATCGATGCAGTGAGGAAGCAGGTTAATGACCCACATGTGAAGAGCTGGATCAACGAGGTGAAGCACGCTCTCTATGATGCTGAGGATCTCCTTGACGAGATTCATACTGAGGAGCTGTTGAAAAGCAATGATTGTGGCGGAAGAAAAAGAAAGCGCTTCACTCAATATCTTGGTCGAGTGCTTGGCAGCATTCCTGCTACAAGGATTCAGGGGATCAATCAGAGATTGGAAATGTCTTATGAACAGATAGATTTTCTTGGTCTAGCATCTGGTCTGAACCCTCCTCCAATATCGCCAGCCTCGCCACTCACGCATAGTTTGGTGGATGAATCAAAGATATATGGGAGGGATTCAGAAAGAGACCACATCATTCAGTATTTGGAGGATGGTGTGCCGCTACCTGATGACCTGCTTAAAGGCAAAAGGATCGTCAACGGTGACATCCGTGTACTTGCTATTTGTGGAATGCCTGGAATTGGTAAGACAACCCTCGCTCAACTTATATACAATCATCCTATAGTAGATGAGATTTTTGAACTCAAAGCATGGACTTGTGTCCATGACAAATTTGATGTTATGAACATTGCAAAAGCAATGCTAGAGACATGGGATAATACGCCCCCTTTTGTCCAGGATAATTTGGATTATTATCTGAAAGCATTGCATACTTCAGTGCGCGGGAAGAGAATCCTGATTGTTCTGGATGACATTTGGGATGAGAACATGGAGGCTGGGTGGGAAACCTTGCAAATCTCGTTGAAGTCTGCTGCCATAGGTAGCACTATAATTGTGACGACGCCCAATGAGGACATTGCTAACAGTTTTCACCCTTTCTATATTCTTCCATTACCCCGGCTTTCTGATGAAGATTGCTGGACCTTGTTCAGAGTGTATGCATTTGGTGATACGGATGCATATCCAGATGTGAAGTTAGAAGCTACTTGTAGAGAACTAGTTGAAAAATGTGACGGTTTGCCGCTTGCTGTCAAAGCGCTTGGGGGTCTTTTGAGGTCTTATATGGATGACGAGAGAAGGGAAATCATAACAAGCATAAGGTTGGATCTGCTAGCTTCTTGCAATAAAATTCTTCCAGTATTGTTGTTGACCTATAACTATCTTCCTGCACATTTGAAGAGGTGCTTTGCTTATTGTTCTATCTTCCCCAAGAATTACAACTTCGACAGAGAAAAACTGGTCTTGATGTGGATGGCTGAAGGTTTTATAGAACAGGCTACAAATGATAATAGAAGAATGGAAGACATTGGTAGCATCTACTTCCGTAATTTAATGGCACGATCCTTTTTTCAAGTGTCAAGCTCCAAAAAGAATCATTTTGTCATGCATAATTTGATTCATGACTTGGCTGTTTATGTCATGGGGGAATTCAGTTTCATGCTCGAGCCAAACATTGCACGCATTGTCACAAAAACTCCTCGTCATTTATCATTTAAGCGGAGCATGTACGAAACTGCTGAAAAGTTTGAGCCAACTGTTTGTACAGACCGTCAACATCTACGTACATTCTTGCCAGTTGAATCTTTCTCCAGCTGGTCCTCTTGCTACATATCTAGCAGCCTGTTACATTCATTGCTGAAGTTTGATCACTTGCGTTTGCTGAGTTTGCCAGGCTACAACTTTGACAGCTTACCGCCGTCTATTGGCAGCCTAAAGTACTTGCGCTACTTGGATTTCTCGTTCACTTTTATAAAAGAACTGCCGGAGTCCATCTGTGAATTGTTAAATCTACAGACACTGCTCTTATATAACTGCAATCAACTGACCATATTGCCAACAAGGATGAGAAATCTTACTCATCTACGCCATCTGAACGTTCGTGGTACATCCATAAAGGAGATGCCAGAAGATATAGGCAGATTAAGCTGCCTTCAAACTTTAACAGATTTTGTTGCAAGTGACCGTCCTGGAAGTAGCATCAGAGAATTAGGGGAACTATCACAGCTGAGAGGAAGTCTGAGGATATCTGGATTTGAGAATGTTGTTGCCGAGGCAGATGCTTTTGCAGCTAATTTAAGGGATAAAGCACACCTTGATGAGTTAGTTTTTGAGCTGCAGGGCAAGTGCTCTCTTGGTCAGAGGCAACATGAACAAATAATGCATGCGTTAAAGCCTCACACGAATTTGGCAAGACTTATCATTGATAATTTCAGAGGGAAAAGATTCCCAGATTGGGTAGGTGATGAGATATTCTGTAACTTGGAGGTACTACACCTGAAACACGGTAAAGAATGTGTTGAATTGCCATCCTTAGGACAGCTGCCCGTACTTAAGCACCTCTCAATCGTGAATTTTGATAAATTGGGAACACTGGGTGCAGGATTTTATGGAGAACATAGTGCATCTTCATCACCATTCAAATCATTGTTGACTCTGAAGATTGAAGGGTTGCGGATGTTGAAAAAGTGGTGCACGTTTAGAGGAAAAGCTAGTCCATTTCCTTGTTTACGTGAGCTGTATGTGAAAAGTTGTGGAGAGCTAAAGGGTGATCTTCCTTTGGACCTCCCTTCTCTGGTGAAACTCACACTAGGTTGTTGCCTAAATCTCACTGCAATACTTCCTGATGCACCATTACTCCGTGAATTGTTCCTTTCAGAAATTGGCAGTGCAGATTCAACAAGTCTTCCTCGTTACAGCCATCTTACCACCTTGAGCTTGTGGGAGGATCCATCAGTCCAAGAAATTATCGGGCACTTGACATCTCTCAGGGACCTGAGAATACCGGAACAGTTGAGTTGGAGAACAGACCTGCAGCCTTGGCATCTTCCTGCTTCAGTCAGATCATTGAGAGTCGATTTTGATGAACAAATAATAGTTGATGATGCCTCACAACTGCATTATTTGTATCTACAAAATATTTCTTCTCCTCTACGAATTCAAACAGGCTCCTTCCAACTATTACATGCATTGGAATTCCGGAAATGTAATGGTCCAAGTGAGTTCCCGATTATTATAGAGGGGGATGACTTGGATTATTCATCTCTGTACGATCTGCGCATATCTGATTGTGAACGTTTGGTTTCCTTCCCAGTTGGAAGATTCCTTGCTCCTAATCTCACAACCTTAGACCTCAGTTGTTGTGACAATCTTGAGTCACCTCCCAACAATATGCCTACCAACTTTCCTTCTCTTCGATTTCTCTCTTTCTCAAGTTGTCCAGAGCTTGAGTTATCTCATGACTATGGTTTGCCTCCTCACCTGCAGACATTGCGGATATATGAATGTAAAAAAATCAGAACATTGCCTGAAGCAATTTCTAGTTGCGTGTATCTGAAGCGGCTGGAAATAGCCGTATGTAGTAAATTTGTGTCGTTTCCTGCAAGTGGTCTACCTGCTAACCTTGAAAGGTTGACTATACATAATTGTAAGAAGCTTACATCTTTGCCTGATAGAGTCTGCAGCACCATGAAGCACTTGGAAATCAGCGGTTGTGAAATGCTTGACTCATCTCCTTTAGGTGGGTTGTTTCCTAGCTTAGAGTCGATGGTAATTTCCCACTGTGAGAAGCTCTGCCGAAAATATGCAGATTGGCAGGTCGGTGGACTCGTCTCTCTTAAGATTTTGAAAATTGGAGGTATTAATGATGTGGAGTCGTTTCCACCAGATGGTTTCCTGCCCACCACACTGAATTTCCTTCAATTTTGCAATTCTAATAGGCTAAGGTCAATCAATTGTAAGGAGCTTCAACGTGTAATCAACCTCCGCGAATTTGAGATCAGGTATTGCCCGAGGCTTATTGTTTTCTCTGACGACTTACCCCAGTCTCTTTGTCGTCTATCCATTCAATGCTGTGATTTGATGAAGAAAAGGTGTCTTAGACCCGATGGAAATTATGTAGACAACATCTCTCATATTACCTGCCTTGAATTGATCGACAGTAATATGGACTGTCTTCACGAACCTTACTTTTCTTTTTCTCTTATGTAAGTGCAGTAATATAGTAGTAGACTAGTAGTAGTTTTATAACTTTTATTCCTCGTCAAAAAGAAAAAAAGAAAAAAAAAGAAAAAATAGAATAGTGGTAGTTTTCTCATTTCTGGGCAGGTCTTTGTGGAATGTTGCAATTTGCAAACTGATTGTCAGTTCTGATACATCTATTATCCACTGATTTTCCTTTTCCTTTTGGCGTTTTTTCATATTTTTGAAGAAACTAGTAATTATTACTAGTTTACTACCATTCTTCATTCTGTAAGAAAGTGCCCTTCAATTCAATGAATGATTAACAACATTCAGGTGACAATCTCAAAGCAACGTTTCTCAACTCTAAATAAAAGAAATTTCATAGCTTAGTGCGTTAGTGGTAAATAGATATGGACTCCCCTAATTTGTTACATGTTCTTTCCATTAAGTAACAAAATTCATATGTTGATGGTAATGATTACGTATTTCTTTTTAATTCCATGGCTTGAATCAAGTTTATGATGTTCTTGCCATTTGGTTGGAAATGCAAGGACTTAGAAATTCCTAATGCATAGCTCATAGTCATAGAAGGTTTTTCTTGTTCATAATAGTTAGTAGTTGTATACTTCCTCCGATCCGCTTTTGTTGCTTGCATCATTTTCTATTTTTGGTAATTTTCTATTACTTGCATCGTTTCTAATTTTGGCAATATATTCTCTATTTCTCTCTCATAGCGCATAGGGTTCCTTTTTCATCTCTCTCTATTTCTCTTGTCACCTTGGCCCTTGTGAAAAACGATGCAAGTAATAAAGAACGGATGAAGAATTTGATAACAAATGTTGTATATTCACCTATAAATATTGCCATGGTAAGAAGGAAGAAAGGGGGAACAAGCACACTTGGAGAGCGCACTACAATGAAAAGTTGTATGCTGCGTTCGGGAAGGATGAATCGATATTGAAAAAGAAATCTATTGATTCTCTCCAAATTGGTTGGACCGTAGACATCTTCTTCTTGTTTTTGTTACTTACAACATTGGAACATAATACAAGAATATTGGGGAGGAAAGAGAAAAAAAAGAAGGGACCTCATGAGCTAGGAGAGAGAGAGAGAGAGAGGAAATATATTGTTAAAAATGTCAATGTTGCATCTTGCAAGTAATAAATGGGAGAAGTTAGTTGCAATTCAAAATTAAGCCTTGTTTAGACTATCTTACAATAAAATCATAGTAAGATTAATTTCATTCATGCCTTAAAAGGGATACTTTGTAAGTTGTATGGGGTCATTTTATAAGTTAAAATGGTCACTTTTAGATAATTGATCACGTTGTACCTTATAAGAGGTATTTCTGCTATGAATGACCTTTTTAGGGCAACAAATTACTTGTGTCTTACCATAAATTATGATAATGTAGTTGTATATGAAATTGGTAGAAAAATTAAATGAATGAAATACTTTCTCTGTTCTTTTATTATTGCAACATTTCCCTTATTCGAAAGTTTTATATCAATTGCAACGTACTAAATTTGACTATGTTTTCTATTTATTTCTCTCCTTATCACATGGGTCCCTTTTTTTTATGTCTCTCTATTTCTCTCATCTCGTTAAAGAGTGTACAACCCTTACATGTTGCAATTATTAAAAAACAGAAGAAGTATAATATAACTGCAAAGGTTGTATATGAAGATTAGTGTGTCTTAATCTCTTACTAGTTATATAAGATGGTGAACTTTTATATACCACATTTGCGATCCGATAAGCTACATTTGTGTATGTTACAAACAAATAGTGGTCAAAACCATTTCAACCTAGGCACATCTCCCCTTTGTGGTTGTAATATTTAGAGTGGTTATATTAGGGAGACATTTTAAAATGCTCACAACTTGACCCTAAAGTTTTAAATATAATGAAAAACTCATTCATACTCCCTCCTTTCAAAATTACTAATCATTAGGTAGTTTCAAGATAGGGGCAGTGCAAATATATTGGGGGATTTTACAATTTCTTAAAATTTGAACTTTTCATTTGTAGTAAAAAAAATGATATAACATACAAATTCAAAATGAGAATATATAGAAACAAAAAGTACCAAAAAGCTACTCTACAGAGAATGGCTTAGATCAGACTTCAGAGATTACAAATTGTTTAGAATGGGAAGGTTTTTAACCCAAAGGCAGTAGTATATCCAGTGGCGGAGCCACGTGGTAACAAGGGGTAGCACGTGCTACCCCTGCTTTTTTCAAAAAAAAAAAAAAAAAAAAAAAAAATCGGAAAAATTGCAAAAATTAACCAAGCCTAAAACTTCTTCAGCGCCGTTTCATTTGACAAACTCACTCTCTCAAACTCAGTCACTCTCTCGGAGATCGCACGTTCGCACTTCGCCTCCTCTCGGTTGGGATGGTCGTCGCCTCGTCCGCCGTCGATCTGTTCTACTAGCGGTGCATCGCCGCGTCTGGTCGTCTGAGTCTCGGAGAAAATGGTGAGTTTCTAATTCCTCATTTGTAAATTGTAATCTGAGATAAATCTAGATCTAGCCCTAAATTTGAGTCTCCTCTTAACTTTGATTGTTAGAAGATAAATCTAGCCCTAAATTTCGTGATGCCTGAATTTTCTTAGTCCCCTCTTAACTTTCTTCCTCTTTCCTCTCTAATGGCAGTTTTGCTATGTCCTGTAAATCGGTCGACGATTGAAGTCAGTCCGAGTGTCCGACAGACCGAAAATCCGTTCAAGGTTCAACTATTCAAGACTTCAAGTTAGCGTTCGTCGTTCAGGTAACTTATTTGCCCAACGATTGAAGATTTGCCATTGTGCTGGTTTAGTTGGAATTTTGAATGTTAGACTGAATTTTGGTTGTTAGTTGTGATGGTTGTGAAGTATGATTGTTAGTTGGGTTGAAATTTTGATTGATTGTTGTCATTTTTTATTGTAGTTATGAAATTTCTACCGATCAGATATGTTGGAACAATGAATTCAAAATATGCTATATATGTAGTCTGTATAGATTGTCCATCTTGTTTGACAGGATATAAAAGTGTTCTACTTTAAATGATGATGTTTATCCCTCTGTATAAGCGTACAGGACTTGATCTCATTTTTACTGTGGTTCTTTTGGTGATAATTTGAGAACTCATAAGGAATGCGAAACAGGGAATGTTTCCTTGTATGAAGTAGCTTTTGATGTGTATTGTTGGACTTCTTGTATTTGTACATCTTAATTGTGGTTTTAAATATGCTAATATTCATTCTGCAGGTTCCTACTGAACAGAAGCTTCCCTTACTTTATCTACTGGATAGTATTGTGAAGAATATTGGCAGAGATTACATTAAGTACTTTGCAACAAGATTACCTATGGTTAGATTGAACACTATTTAGTGCTTTGTGTTAGTAATCCCCCAAAAAGTCCTGTTTGTCATAGAAAATATTTGGATGAGATGAGTTGCTATTGTTGGTTGTCTTTCTCTTTCCATCTGCTAAAAATATGTGTTTATTAGGATCAGGTAAGAGAACAGTCGAAGACTGTTTCCTGTTCATTATAAGTGAATTTGGCATGAAATTTATAGTTAAATGAAACTCATGGGTCACATAAGTATCACAGATGAATCTACAAGCATAATTTGCGTTTCTAATTTTCTTTGGTGCAATAGTTTCTGATACTATATGCTTCATTTTGTAAGTTACGCTACCCCTGGTCCGGAATCCTGGATCCGCCCCTGAGTATATCATCGTATTTCGATAACTTGAATATTGCTTGGTACATATTGCAAATCTCTAGATCAATATTGCTATCGGTTTGATCTTCAATTTCATGAAATAGGGAAGATTAAACTGTTGTAATGGAAGTGAAATTGACCCATATCTCTTCAACTTCTCTTAGAAAGGTTGTTTAATGCAAGTTTAAGAATGTATATTGTTGGGAAATTGTTGGAAAATTGCAATTACTAAAATTTAGAGGATGAGTGCAATCCATCTCAGCTTGGATGCTTGCATTTTTACACAGTTGTCAACAACATATTGTTGGAGGAGACGACCACCTCTTAACGAGAGACATAACGAGGAATATGGTTTACATTCTGTGGACGGGGAATATGAAGATACTGATGTGAGTGATATCATTTCTAATGTTTAACATTTCACATCTAGGTATAGTAGTGGACGTACCGATATATCAAAGTCGTGCTGATTAATAAATTAGTAGTATTTCTCAATTAACCACCTAATATAATAAGGCAAAATTGGCATCAACACCCTGAACTATAGCGCGGGTGCACCAAACAACCCCAACTACGACTTATAGCCAGAACACCACAAAGTATGAACATGGGTGTAGTCCGTACCATAAATGAGGTTTGTGATCGAAATTCTCACCGGCTATAAGTCAAGTGCTAGATATTAGGCAATCATAGAAGCGTTTCCCTTGATTGTGGTTGAACTTCCAAGTAGTTTGGACTACTGCAGCCAATCGATGTTGACAATAAACCCTACCATTACCTAAACTGGTATTTGAATTCTTCTTGAAATTTCAAGATGAAGCTCAGCTCATTGTTGTTATGCGGATTTCACTCTGTCATAATTTAGGGTTTATTTGGGAAGAAAGAGGGAATTTGGGGAAGTAAGAGGGAATTTGGGGAAGAAAGTCTTTTTATTCAGTTGAGGAAGAAGAAAAGGAAGGCACGCGCCTTTTTTTGTTTAAGTAAAAAGATTAGGGTTAAAAAAGAAGAAAATAAGAAAGGGGAGAGAATCCGGTGAGAATTCTAGGCACCGACATCATTTATGGTATGGACTGCACCTAGGTCTGTACTTTGGGGTGTTCTAGCTATAAGTCGTAGTTGGAGCTGTTTGGTGCACCCACGGTATAGTTCAGGGTATTGAGGACAATTTTGCCATATAATAAAGAAACTAAATTTAAATCATTTACTCTTCTATGTAAAATTATTGGAATATGCGGTCTAATTTAATATAAAATTAGACAAATTCAAAACTGCACCTTCCTAACAAGCCCATTACATGAAACTCTAATCCAACACTATCCCTAGACATCTCGCACCAACCTAGCCATTTTTCTCTTCTTCCTTTGTTTTCTTTTGAATCTCGAAATACAATAGAAAATTTTACAAAAGAATCCGACAGTCTTATCCAATGAATTAAGCTAGTCTCTAAATGAATAAAATTAGTAACTAAATGGATTACATATTTTGATTAACTTATTAGTAAATGAAGTATACTAATCACTAAATAGATTAAACTAGTTACTAAATAGATTCAACGAGTCATTATATTAAGAAAGGTTATCCATTCTCTTCTTAAAATACTCAGACTGTTGTCTAATTTTAAATTAAAAGTAGACAATCTCTTATAAGACCAACTCTTTTCTTTTTAAACGCATTGCATCTATATATATAGATAAAATTATAAACTTTAAAATATTGTAATAAAGGATTTTTATATATTATGTTACACGTAATATAATTATATATTTTATATTCTTTTGATTTTAAGTGTATGGATTATAATAGTTATGGATTTAATAAATTTTAGAATAAAAACAACTACTTAATAAACAAAATATATATTGTGTATTATGTACAAGTCCAAATCATATGTATATAAAATCTACCGTGCATTTTTGCACGGGTTAAAAACTAGTTGGTTTATATTTTACATAACTAGTAATAACTAGTAGTGTCATCGTGTCAAGAAAGTGTGCGAACTCTTAAACCAGAACAAAGCTAAATAAACCAACCCAAAAATCAAATCTCCTTCGATTCACTAAGCCAAGCCCAACAATTTCATCTAGCCCAACACTAGTCTCCACCTTTCCCTCCCCATAAACCCTACACTTTCTCTCTCTTCCAAATTTTCATCCAAAATTTCAATTCAAATCAAAGCAATGAGAAATCAATGGCGTCTTCTTCTTCTTCGTCATCAACTTCACCATTTTCACTCATCACCCAACATCTCAAGATCTCTCTCTCTCCTCCAGGTAAGCTCCAAACACACTTCTTCTTTTTCTCTCTCCTCTTTTCTTCCCCATCTTACTTCCTCAAATTCATCATTTAACTCTCATTTTCAACACCCTTTTACTCGTCATTTTTCTTCCATTCATGAAAAATCCCCCGAATGTTTAATCTTAACTGAAATTTTCACTAAACCCATTAGTGTTGATGAGATTAAGAATGAATTGGGTGCTAATAATGTTGTTTTTAGCCGTGATTTAGTTGTGGATGTGCTTAGAGATCTAAACTCTGACCCTAAAACTGCAATTAGAATTTTTGATTGGGTTTCGGAGAGAGAGAGTGATAATTTGAGCTCCAAAGCTTATAATTTTATGCTAGGGATTCTGGGTAGTAATGGGTTTGTTAAGGAATTTTGGGATATGGTTGATTTGATGAGGAAAAAGGGTTATGGGGTTAGAAAAGGTGCATTTGATAAGGTATTGGAGAGATTTGAGAAGGATGGTTTGCAAGATGATGTGGAGAAGTTGAAGGGATTGTACTCAAAGGATTTGAATTTGTCGGTCGAAATGGCGTGTACGAGGATTAGTAGGATTGTTGGGAGGGGAGCTTGGGATGAGAATGTTGAGAAGGAGCTGAATGAATTAGAGGTTAATTATACTGGTGAATTGGTTAAAATGGTGTTGGAGAAGCTTAGTGAAGAGCCGATGAAAGGGTTGATCTTTTTCAGGTGGGTGGAGGAGAGTGGTTTGTTCAAACATGATCATCAAACTTATAATGCAATGGCTGCTGTTTTGGGCCGAGAGGATTGTCTTGATAGATTTTGGAGTGTAATTGAGGGTATGAGAAATGCAGGGCATCACATGGTGATTGGGACTTATGTTAAGGTCTTGGAAAGGTTTATTAAGAAAAGACTAGTGAAGGATTCGGTTAGCCTATACGAGTTTGCGATGAATGGGGTGAGCAAGCCTTCTCAGCAAGATTGCACGTTTCTCCTGAAGAAAATCGCGTCTGCCAAGCACTTTGACATGAAATTGATTTCTAGAGTTGTGAAGGCTTTTACTGAGAATGGTTTTGCATTGGAAGATTCAATGTTGGATGCTGTTCTCAAATCTTTGACTAGTGTTGGTAGGATGAAGATGTATAATAAGGTCTTAGATGTTATGGTTGAAGGTGGGTATAAACCTAGTGAGCCTATGCAAGGTAGGGTTGCATTTGATCTAAGTAGTTCTAGAATGAAAGATGAAGCGAATGAGTTTATGGAGAAACTAGATGACTACGGAATGACCCCTGGCTACAAAACATGGACGTCTTTGATTGAAGGGCATTGTGTAGGTGGTGATCTTGAGAAAGCAAGAGTCTGTTTTGAAAAGATGATTGAAAAAGATGGAGCTTCCTCTGCAGGATATGCTCTTGATTTTTTGGTAAATGCGTACTGCAACAGAGACCGAGCATCTGAAGCTTGCAAGATTCTCTCTGATCTTGTGAACAAAGGTTTAGAGCCGCAGCATACTACATACAAGACTCTGACAAGCAAGCTTCTGGTTCAGAAGGGCTTCCAAGAAGCCTGTAGTCTACTTGGTTTGATGAAGAATCATGGGTTTCCTCCTTTTCTGGATCCATTCATAGCTTACCTTGTGAAGAGAGGAACCCCAGAGGAGGCCATGCTGTTTTTTAAGGCTATGACTGTGAACAGGTTTCCGTCTACCAATGTTTTCATTAGAGTATTCGAAGCATTTTTTGAGGCCGGAAGACATAAAAAAGCTCAAAATCTTCTGGCCATATGTCCACAATATATTCGGAACCATGCCGATGTTCTGAATCTCTTTTGTTCAAAGAAGCTTGAGAAACCTGCTAAACCAGTTGCAGTGACTGCATAATCTTGGTAAAACTGTATTTTGGTTATTTGTTGTGAATTTTTTTTATATTACTAGCAAATTTCTCTAAATTTTGCAGTGTAGCTCGTGTTCACTTCTTGCTGATTATCGGACCTGAGACAATGGTACACATTTGTAATATATTACTCCATGTGTCCAATTTCTAATTTTTTTTTGAAATTCCTAACTGAGGGTTTTTGGTAACAATTAGGAATGTTGGAGTTTCTTAGGGGAGAGTGAAAGATATGGAAAGTGCTATAGGAGAAAACATCATCAGTTCATAACTATTGTGAATGTTTTTTAGCTCGTTATGTTTTTTAGTTAAATCGTAAATGTGTTATAATTGGAAAAGTACCTCTATAATCAATCAACTATAGTAAGACAGTGATACTTCAATTTCAATACAGAACACTTGTGAATCAATATACAACATTTGTGAATAAAGAAAAAGTAAATTATTCATATCAACTATAAATGTGGTAGCGCGCTGTGTTTTGGGTTTGGGGAGAAATCTTTCAGAGGGCATGTTTTTAAACTGTTTTCAGTACTAAGCATTGAGTTTCAAGACTCCATCAGATAATAACTCCATTCATCATCTTTTGTAGAATATGTCAGATTGGGCCCATAGAGTCCAGCCCATCCTGAGGCTCACAACTCATGGATTAAATCCATGACCAAGCTACATGTCAGAGAGCCTTTTCCAGAAGGCCTGTTTGAGTAAAGCTCACTTTAGTTTGTTTATTTATCGTATGGATGTACTATCTTAGTTTATAATCCTGCTTTTAATTATTTAACTAGTATTTTGGCCCAAATGATGCTCCGGGTCAGTTACATTTATCAAATATATTATTATTATTCATAACTTCATAATTGATTCTATTAGCTTTTTGTAATTTTCTGTCAGATGCGAAATTAGAAAATGGACGTTCTATCATGATAAGTTACGTTGTTTAAAAAAACTTCTTAGAAATTATAGATAAAAATAATAATTTCAATGGAAAAGCTTGTCTAGGTCTTATAGTTACATATAAATACTATAAGACTTTATTATGTTTTACTTTGAAACAACAAACATTAGTGGATTGGTAGTTAAACTTTCACATTTCATTTCAAAGGTCATCTGTTCGATTCCTAGTAGCTACACATTGTTACTACCTCTGTCCCAGAAAGATCTGAACACTTGTTGTGACACGTAGTTTAAGGTGATAAGTTGTAGTATGGTTATCAAATGTTATTTTATTTAAAAAGTAGATGTGATAGGAGTTGGTGGGGTATTTTATATTAGAGGAGAGAGAAACTTGAGTAACTTTTTATTGATAAAAGTTGGAGTGTGGACCAAACATGTGTAAGAGAAATAATATATTAATGGTGGGACCATGCCAAAAAAAGAAGTGTTCAAACTAATCTGGGACAAACATAAATGGAAAGTGTTCAGACTATTCTGGGACGGAGGGAGTATTATTTTTAAATGAGATCATAAACATGTTATTCGAAGCTTTGAGAAGAGTGCCACGTGGCACCATTCCTTGAATAGGAACGCTTTTTAATATATTTGTATAGATGCAAATTTTTCCGATGTAAAAAAGAATAAAATATACGAATAAACCATAACATGCGAAGAAGTATAATCAAAACAGGTATTCAAATTTTGAGCTGTAATGGGTCCAGCTTGCTTGTCATTATTACTTGAGTTGCTTGAGATGTCTATAACTATACACAACTAAGCTTTTTTTTTTTTTTTTAAGAGAAATTTCATTAATTGAAAGCCAAACGGCATCTACAATAAGTAATAAAGAAAAACAAGATACAATCAAACAAGATCAGATCAACTTCGTCTTCGATGAAACTACAATGAACCGGATCGAATATTGTGGCGCAAGTCCGTTGTATTTATTGTCCCAAGCAACTATTAATGGAACCATCTATCATTTTGACATAGTTTGGAGAAGAACCTTCTTGATCTATCCATATTGACCGCACCCGAACTTCCAATACCTTCATGTTGATAGTTTTGGACTTCAACCAATGAGAACAATTTCTCATACCTACAAATAAAAAAACTAGACTCACAACTCCCATAAGGGAGAAGGAGACCTCCACAACAGAGAAGACTAGTCTTCCCATATTAGGGCACAAGAAACTCTCATAAAGAGAGACTAACTTATTCAACAAAATAAAAGAACAAACTAGAAAGTGAAAACAAGAGAGGAAAAGGGGCTTACCATGGATGAGATCATCCATGGCAGCCCCTTACTGATGAAGGGAAAAGGGAAAAAGGGAGGCGGCTAGAGAGAAAAACTAGGTTTAACACCCTACGAGCTCATTCATCGTACAACTAAGCTTAGCAAAGAGGCTTCAATACGTTCGACTATTTATTATACTCTATCCGTTTCATTTTAATTTACTTATTTCACTTTAGAGGAGAACCAAGGAATAAGTACAAAAGTATGATAGAGAAACTGAAAAGGTGGAGAGAGAAACTGAAAAGTGAGAGAGAGAGAAAGTAAAAAGTGGGTTAAAGTATTAAAACGTGGATGACATGGGTGGAAAAAGAGGAGAAAGTAGATGTGACATGTTACCTAAAATAGAAAAAGCAACAGTGTAGATTAAAATGAAATAGACCAAAAAGGAAAGTGTGCAGATTAAAATGAAACGGAGGGAGTAGTATTTAGTAGGAGTGTAAGCGGACTGCGAAAAGTCCAGAGCCCAATCGAGTCCAAATTTATCGGACTAGATTGGACTGAAATTTTTTTAGACTAGACTCGGACTCAAATTTTCGAGTCCAAATATTTTCGGACTGGATTTGGACTTACCTCTTTGGAGTCCAATAAGTCCAGTCCAGTCCAAAAATATTTTTATATATAACATATATTTAATATATATATATATATAATGGATATATATTTAATACTTATATATACTCCCTCCGTTTCTTTTTAATCTACACACTTTCCTTTTTGGTATGTTTCTTTTTAATCTACACACTCGTTGCTTTTTCTATGTTAGGTAACATGTCACATCTACTTTCTCCTCTTTTTCCACCCATGTCATCCACCTTTTAATATTTTAACCCACTTTTTACTTTCTCTCTCTTACTTTTCGCTTCCGTCCACCTTTTTCAGTTTTCCTACTAACCATGATTTATTTAGGTCTAGACTTTTAACTGGCCAACAAAATTTTTTCCCTCCAATTCTAATTTCACATTCCCTCCAGCCTAACCGCCCCTTCTCATTATGGAATGTGCTGCCTTGTGACAGTCACTCACCTCCCTTGTTCTTTTTTTTTTTTAAAAAAAAAAAAATCCATGGCAATTTCATCTTCTTACTCCATCACTGTGTAATTTCTTTTCCCTTGTGTACGCATTATATATTTCAGAAGTCAAAGAAAAGTGAATCATTCACTTTATTAGAAAAGCACATGAAGAGTATGCATACTACTAACAGTATACATTATACCAAGATATGTCAGAGTTCATCATAAAGATTATATTGACCTACTCTTTGACCTAAATAAATCATAGTTAGTAGGGCTTAGACAAAACATAACAGAAGTATTAAAATTAAACATGAAATTAACGTTTAAACATCATTAATGCTACATTTAGGTAAATTAGGAAAATTAAGGCCTAGCAATGGTAAGAAAAAAAATTTGAATCTACCATAGGGAATTCTCAAGAATAAAACCCTACCAGTGGGAATACCCCTTTTTTTTTTGCCAAAACAAAATAAATAAAGAAAATTTGCGGTCTATATATGGCGTCGAAGTAGAATGTCTAAGGATGCCAATTAGTCAACAACACAACTAGCATTCTTTTTTTTTTTTTTTTTTTTTAAAGAAGTCCCAAAGAACACTATATTTCATTAATTAAAGCCATACAACATCTACAATTGACAATTAATGATATCGAAAACAAATTGAACAAAATAAAACAAGAATTAACTAGTGAAGGGATTATAATCCAAATACATAGATATAATAATTCGGCATATTCTCGTTTTGTTGTCTCATACAACTTTTTGAGGGGATCCGTCGTCGCTTCATAATTTTGTGGGGAAGAAAATTCTTGTGTTGATTTCGTAATATGAATCCGATCAATAAACAAACATCAACCGTAGCCCCGTATAACTGGGGACCCTATTAAACGCAAATAAAACCTTGTGTTTCGAAGGAGGTCAAAAAACCCTGTCTTTCGAAGGAGATCGAAAAAACCTTGTCTTTCGAAGGAGAATAACCCTTTCTTTCGAGGGAGACATCATTATAATCTAAGAAACAAAATAAACTTAAAAATAACAAAGATTTGGGGCTTTCCACCGGCAAGATCTGATGAAAGCTCCTTCAAAATTGACAATAAAGGCTAGGGTCTAGGAGAGAAGAGAGGAAGAGGAGGCTACAACTAGCATTCTAATAGATATGCTTAGAGGTGACGGTTGTAAAATTGTCAAGAGAAATCGAATACCATGCATCAACTAGGAGTTAGAGTTAGCCATGTAAGGGTTGCCTATGTCCTTATATATTCTAACAACATCTGGATTCTCCCAATAATTTTTCTTTTTACCATAATCAACCATCTCAACGACATATTTCTATTGTTTTCTTGAACTTTTTTCTCAACCCTGTCGAAAAAAAATTGTATAGGAGCTCATTTTAATAATTCTTTGTAGTGACTTAGGTATTTTAATTAGTAGATAGTGTAAAAAAATAGAACAAAGTTGATTGAGACACAAAATTAACGAGGATCCTGCATCAAATAGAATATGAAAAGATAGCGTGTGTATGTGTGTGTGTAAGGCAGAGAGTTGAATGAATGAAAACTCCACATCACATGGGTTTAGTTGGATAAACTTTAATACTTCCTCCGTAACAAAATAGATGTTACACTTTGACTTTCACGCTTGCCGATGTAGTACTTTGACCATTAATAACTTTAATTATGCATTAGTAAAATTATAAGAAGTTAATATTATGAAAGTATATATTGAGACGAATCCAACAACATATCATATAGTAACGGTTGATTTAATCTAAAGCTAAAAAATACATGTAATAGGAGAATAGTATAATTTTCAAAGTGTAACATCTATTTTGTTAAGGAGGAAGTACTTTTTTTTTAGATGATTATTATTTTTGGGCTGTCCAAAAAACATGAATTAAGTTAATTTGAGGATCAAGGGATCGTATTGTATTACGTATTACTTCCTCTATTTCAATATATAATCGCAACACTTTACATACTCGACTGTCCCAATTTGATTGCAGCACGCAGATGTCCACTTTTTTATTATTATTCATCCTAGCACTACTCTCCAAATATTTATTAAAAGGGATGAAACTATAATACATTATAAGAGAATATCGCAAATGAATTGAGACAGATTGAGTCCCATACTCCCATAAATGTTGTTGCAAAAATAATAAATAGACTTACAGGAAAGAGGATGTAAATAAGATCGTTGCGACGTGGAAGAACCACAGTCCTAAACGACGATTCCGCGCTACCCTGATGCAAGTAGAACCACCGCGATCGCCCTCCAGGATTAGCACAACACCATAGAATGTGTGCACTCACAAACTACGGTTGGAGATCAGAAACTTTGCCCAATATCAGAGAGAGAGAAAAATAGAATGTGTTTTGTTCTCCTGTGTATCATGATGGGAAGAAGAGGGTTTTATAAGAAGAACAGAATCAAAGAGAAACAGAAAGGCTAAAAATAAGGGGAAGTAATTCAAGGCAGAAATCTCGGAAGAAACGGCTAAGTATCTCGCTAATAATGGCAAGAACACGATTCTCGCAATTAGCGTAAACTCAAAACTGATTGGAGATTAAAAAAAGACCACAGACCCACAGCCCGCGCTCACCACGAACCCGAGCCCGGCGCGCGGGGGCGTGTGTGGTTGCCAATCCATTTAGCCCATTATCCAACAAGATGTTTTAAGATACTTCCCTATATAAACAAAGGAGATACTAGATAATTCTTCCATGTAGGGCAAGAGGAATTTCGTTCTTTTAGTATTGTTGAAACTTCCAACAATCCCCCACAGGTTCAATATATGATAAAAGGAAAGAAGAAAGATTTGGCAAGAACAAAATAATCGCATCAGTGTTAATGTCTTGCGACTTGAATTAACACTTAGTGATATTAAGCTAAAGTCTCCTTCCCATTAAGTGGCCTTAGCCTTGAACTTAGTGGGGAGTAAGAGACCTATCACTCAAAACACGCAATTATTCATGTAAACAGTTCTGATACTCCGCAAATAACAGTGACGCCTTATACTTGCCATACGTCCAATACCTGGATACTCATAGGTGTTCTAGAGAATCGACCCAAGCAATTCTCATAGGAAGTGGCCACACTTCCAAACCTACTTAGGTGAATCCCATCAAGTGTGAGCTACGTCACACCACCAAACATATGGATATGGGTTTATTAAGAGCCTTTTGCTCATTCTCATACACAATGTAGCAAGCACTTTTACAATCAAACATCTAGGGATGGAGAAATAAAATTTCAGTGCTTCCGAATTATTACATAATGTTCTCCCTTGAACTCATAGTGAGTATGAGTTCATTACTTACAATTCAATCAATGGGTCTCAAGCCCATCCCTTTCGATGTTTCCAAAACTAGTTTTCTACATAGGCCTTTCGTGAGCTGATCCGCGGTGTTTTTTTTTTCAGACTTTACATAGTCTAGTGATATCACTCCATTTGACAGAAGGTCCTTAACTGCCTTGTGTCTCAAACGAATGTGCCTTTTCTTTCCATTGTAGGCATTGTTGTTTGCAACAACAATAGCAGCTTGCGAGTCACAACGCATAACAACTGAAGGAGCTGGCTTCCCCCACTGTGGAATACCTGCAAGCAGGTTTCTCAACCAATCTGCCTCAGCAATAAATTCAGATTTCATAGTTGACATAGCAGTACAAGATTGCTTACATGATTTCCAAGATACAACTCCACCACCTAGTGTGAAAACATAGCCACTAGTGGGGTTAATTTCATCATTACCAGATACCCAGTTGACATCACAAAAACCTTCCAAAATAGCTGGAAAGTTAGAGAAGCAAACCCCAATCCATGGTACCTTTAAGGTACCTAAGCAATCGTCGAAGAGCATCCCAATGATCTTTGTTGGGGTTATGAGTGTACCTGCTTAATCTACTTACCGCATAAGCAATATCAGGTCTTGTGTAATTCATAAGAAACATAACACTTCCAATAACTTTAGCATACTCGGATTGATATATTGGGTCACCTTTATTTTTCATTAGGTGAAAACTTGTGTCATAGGGGGTTCTGACTGGATCGACATCAAATGAGTTAAACTTTTTAAGAAGTTTTTCTACATAATGAGATTGATTTAAACAAATACCACTTGGAGTTCTTTTAATTTTAACTCCCAAAATAACATCAGCCTCACCCATGTCTTTCATTTCAAATTTTGAACTTAAGAAATTCTTTGTCTCTTTGATACGATCCAAGTCAGTACCAAATATTAGCATATCATCCACATAAAGACAAATGATTACACATCCGGAAGCATCATGCTTAGAATAGACACAAGAGTCACCTTCATTCACATGAAAACCATTACTTACCATTGTTTTGTCAAATTTGTCATGCCATTGTTTTGGAGCTTATTTAAGTCCATACAATGATTTGACCAACTTACAAACCTTATTTTCTTGACCAGGAACCACAAACCTCTCAGGTTGAGTCATGTAAATCTCTTCCTCCAAATCTCCATTTAAAAATGCAGTTTCACATCCATTTGATGCACAACAAGATTATGAATGCAAGCAAGAGTTATCAAAGTTCTAATTGTTGCAATTTTGGTGACAGGGGAATAAGTATCAAAATTATCTATTCCATATTTTTGAGTAAATCCCCTGACAACAATTCTAGCCTTATACTTGTCAATGGATCCATCAGGTTTCAACTTTTTCTTGAAGATTCATTTACAAGTAATGGGCGTGCAACCTCTAGGTAAATCAGTTAATTCCCAAGTATTATTACTTAGGATTGAATCAAGTTCATTATTAATAGCTTCTTTTCAAAAAACTGCATCAATGAACCTTATTGCCTTATCAGAAGTTTTAGGATCGTCTTCTAAAATGAAAACAGAGACAAACTCACAGTCAATCAAACAAGGTTCAGTTAAGAAAGCAGTAATAAAATCAGATCCAAAACTGTTTTCTTTTCGAGCCCTTTTGCTTCTCCTTGGCTCCGAATCTGAAACATGATTATCTGAAGAAGGAGCAACACATAAGTTTGTAACGCCCCGACTTTCATCCATCCTTATTAAGTTAATTAATCAGGATTAGCAGTGGAATAACTAGCTTAGTCGGCGCGTAACCGCCGTACTTTCCACTATAGGAAAATACAAGGCGACCTTTAACATCAACTTACAGGGACAATACCTTGATTTGTCACTCTTTAAAGAAACACTTTAATAATAGATTACTATTTCCTAGAAATTTCGGCAGAGTTTCCTTTGTAAATTGGACAACCCAAAATAGGAAAATGTTTGAGAAACCTGTTACAATAATATATGTCCAAATCCATAACTCAATGCTTTCGCGGAGTAGCAGCTAAAGAAAAATAGGAGCACTATTGCTCATCTAGAACTAGAAATAAAACTAAACCATTAATTATTAACTAATACAAAGTGGAATGTCCTCGCCTCAAAAGAAACGTAAAACAATCATAACTGAACCCTTAGCACCTAACTGCTTCTATCTTGGAAAAGATGCTCCAGAACTTCAACCTGAAGCTATTGTAACACTGCCACCCACCAAGTGACAGGCCACAGTAGTGACAAAACAAAACATTGACAGACACATCAGCACAACGCTGAGTACTAACCCATAAAACATACTTAAAACATGCTTTGGTGTCTACGACTCTCGCGTAATTAATACGTTCACATCATTCATCACAACATCACCATAACATAACAACATTCACTTTATTCATCATCTTTCATGACTTATAAGTTCTCACAGATATCATAGCAGCGTCGTAACATCATCATAGTTCTCTCATATCAGAGTAGAAGACATCTTTTCATATTATCAGAAATTCATGAAACATATAGTTTGAATCATTCAGTTTATCATAAATCATTATCGTCTTTCATTCACTTCACTATCAGAATACTCTTACTTAACTCTATCGTGTTTCATTTCTCTCGTATCATCGATATATTACCTAATCCTAATTGTAATTATAAGAAGTAATCTTGCACTCAACATAATCATAGCCATATTCATAACATAGTAATGTTCGTACTTTTGTAACAACATAGTCGTTTCATAGAATTAGTTCATAACATCACTAATCATCATATTCATAAAACATTCCATATCTCCTAATCCAATCATCGATAACATAATGTGTGAAATCATAAAACATAATCGCAATCATAATCATACTTTCGTAACATCAAAGTCATCATACTGCATAGCATTAAGTCATAAAATCATCTACATAATAAATATTTCATTTCATATCATAAATTTCATCATTATCTTTTCATCTTTTAGCTTGGTAATTGGCGAGTACAGACATGTGGGACGTCTCCCACCATGTGATGATCCTCAAGGAGCACTATCCCTTGTTGGATACACCACCATGCGATGATCCTTAAGGAGCACTCTCCCTTGTTGGATACACCGCTCGCACCAAAATAGAGTAGGAACATAACTTGCGGTACCCCTCAAGGAGCACTCTCCCTTGTTGGGTGTACGGCGGGTGCGAAGGTACGTGCACGACCATAAAGTAGATAAGCGTAACATTATACTGCCAGAATCTCTTTCACTTTTATTGTAATCCCCCATATTTGTGAGTTATTTAATTAAATAGTTTTAATCATTTTTGAATTATTAAAGCTATTTAATTTCAGTATTTCAGAGCAGGAGGTATTTTGGTCATTTTACCCAAAAGATTATTTGAGTATTTTCACAAAGAACTATTTGAGTCTTTTCAAGAAAGTATTTTAGTAATATTAGTAGGAAGATTATTTTGGCAATTTCGTGATCAAATGTATTTCGGTAATTTGATGAGTAAGGGTATTTTAGTCTTTTACCTAAAAAGACTACCAATAAAAAAAAGAAACCCTAAGCTTCCCCATCCATTTCACCAGCCACTTTCTTCAACAAAGGAGTAAGGACTCCTTCTTCCTCTCTCAAACTCTAGTACTTCCTCAAGTTTTTCTTCAAATCTTCAAGCTTTAATCTAGTTTTATTTTGAAAATTATAGAAGGATCTTGCAAATAATCAAAGAGAAGCAAGAAGGTTGATAGTTTTTCTGAATTTTGGGGGGTTTTCTTCCTTATTTTCTCTATCTTACACGCCCCTCTTTTGGGCTTCGTTTTCCGGCCACCGGCGGTGGTGGGGCACCGGCGAGTGCCGCCTGTCCCACTACCGTGCCGGCAGCAGTGGTGGCGAGGCACAACCAGTGCTGCCACTGCTCGCCGGTGGTGGTGTGTGTGGTGCTCGTGGTGGCCCGGTTGGTGTGGTTTCCCAAGATTTGTGGTTTTCGAACCACACAGCAGTAATTAAGTAACAAATTATTGATCTTTAAGAAGTTTTAAGTATTAGTTCATAAAGAGTTTTGCCTACTAGTAAAGGTTTTCAAGTTTATGACTTAAAGATAGTTTTAAAGCCTTTTTAAAGAAAAATCAGCTTTATTAGTATTTTTAAAAGTGCTGATTTTTATTTATTAGTAGCCTTGAATTGTTGTTGGTGAGTACTAATTGATAGTACTTTGTTGTGGTAGGTTTCAAGCATAGTAGAAGCAAGTGAAGCTTTTAATTGTTGATTTTTGTGTGTTATCAAGGTACATACACATTGACCTTTGACTTTAGTATTTAAAGGTTTATTTATTGAGCATGAGGAGTAAGGAGAGGCTTATGCCTTATAATTGTTTGAGTACATGTTGAGAACTTAGAAAGGAGATTAGGAATGAAACTTTTGAGTTATTCCTATATTTGAAAAGCATGTGATTGATGATAATTGCTTTTGAGCATGATTAAAGTTATTTAAAATTATTCTTGAAGCTAGGGCTTGCATGAGAATATTTTATTGAGCAAGGTCTCATTAGCAGTTAAATGTTTTATTGAGCAATGTCTCATTAGAAGTTATATATTTTATTGAGCAAGGTCTCATTAGCAGTTATATGTTTTATTGAGCAAGGTCTCAATAGAAGTTATATATTTTGTTGAGCAAGGTCTCACAAGTTTTAAAGTTATTGAGCAAGGTCTCACAAGTAGTTGAATCATTGAGCAAGGACTCAATTGATTGGATCATGGATCCTTAAGAAAGTAAGAAAGGACTCAAGGAGTCATTAAAGTAATAAGATGAGCAAGGTCTCAAAGAATTTAGGATTGAGTTATTTATGGTGATTGTTGCATTCACTTGTTAAAGAAAGATAAGAAATTAATTTATTTGCTAGATGTATTATGTTTGTGATTGTGTCTCACATAATGGGCTTTGGCAATAAAACTCTTGGGATGGATCCCCCATGAGTATTGAACATAAGGGGGGAGTTAGTGTGAAACTACACTCCTGCATATAGCTTAGCATGGCGATGCTAATGCTTTTATTTTATCAAGCAAGTTTATGGAATTCCAATTATCAAGATCTTTGAGTGGACTAGGTGTCACTCGTATTCGCATATCTACGAGATGTTGAGTCTAGAGGCTCACTCTCACCCTCTTTCATTACTAACAAGCCTAAAATTCTCGAGTCAAGTTATTTAAAGTTCATGGAACTTTAGTAAGAGGTGTGGGATCTCTTACACAAGGAATAGTAGCCCGTATGATTCCAAGAGGATGACAGTGCCCGTTCATTGCCAAATAATATTAAAAAGAAGTATTTAGTAAGTTCAGTTATGTGCTTGTCGCATGTAGTGTCACAAGAAGAGCAAGCCGAAGTTGTTTGAGGATTGCATGCATCATTATTTGCATTAGTTTAGTAGTGTTATGTACTCAGCGTTGCTGATGTATGTGTTTCTTGTTTTCTTTTGGTTGTTGTTTTTCCTCAACGACCCTGTGATGACCCATTTGGCGAGCAGAGATTAGAGGAGAAGTTCCAGGTACAAGTTCTTGATGTGCATGGGAATCATAAGCATCCGGATGGGAATTATAGTACACGAGTACTTTCTTATGTATTTAAGTTATTTTGAATTATATGTTTAACTTTACTTGACCATTGGGGTCAAGGTTTGACTTGTTTTGAAAATGGGACTATTATGGGATAGTTTCCGAGTTTGTAACTCATTTACATACTTTCTTATTTCAGTTGTGTTAAAGTATTTCCAGGTTATTTTAAAAGACTTCCGCTGTATTCTCTGATTATCCTTACGTATTATCATGCGTGGCGTAACACTCCCGTAATTTCTCCTAGTATATATAAGGAGGGGTCGTGGGGGTGTTGTAAAGTGGTTACCAGAGCTCTAAAGGTTATATTACCTTTATTTTACAAAAGTTTTCGAACTTAAAAGTATTTCAAAGTTGAATTGCAAAAGGGAAGGGAATTGCATATGCATATGTACACTGCATCGCATTAGTCACTAAGTGTTTAGATTAGTAAGTGTTCTAAGATCTAGTAGTATTTTTGATGTGTTTTATGTGACTAAATGTTTGATTGCAACGTGATTGGCACTTTCTACTTGCATATATTCCAGTTTTAACTAAAAGGTGTAGTATGACTACAAATTAGTGCTAGTTTTGCTTTGAGCTACTACTCTAGTAAGCGAGTTAGTATGAAAGCTCCTTAGAGAGGAAATTGAAAATTCAATGTCAGCATGGCATTTGCTTAGTAATTTTGACCTATATTGGGGTCCAATAAGCGATTTTTTAAGTCAAATTTTTTTTGGGGCAGATCAATGGCCGACAGAAACGCTAGAGTTGATGCTCAGCTGAGGAATTTGGTCCGAATGACTACGAATTTAGCTAGGAGAGTCCCTTCGAAAAAGAAGTCTGTTGATTGGTTTAAGAGGGTTAGTGATAGTAAACCGCCTTCTTATGATGGGAAAGGCGATCCTGTCAAGCTTGAGAACTGGTTTAGGGATTTTGAGAAGCTATTCGATGCTATCCAATGTCCAGATAATAGGAAGGTAGCTACAGCGGCGTACTACCTCAAGGAGGAAGCCGATTTTTGGTGGTCGCAACATAAGGAGACGTTAATGGCAAGGCCTGACTTTGATTGGAAGGCTTTTGGAGGAGCTATGAAGGAGAAATTTTATCCCAATTTCTTGAGGAGGCAAAAGGCCAGTGAGTTTGATGAGTTGAAGCAAGGTGACATGACCGTGGAGCAGTACTATGAGAAGTTTGTAGGATTGATGAAGTTTGCTCCAGAGTTAGTACCTACTGAGGAGAGAAAGGCTATTAGGTTTGAGACTGGACTTAGTCTTGAGGTGAAGCTTGGGCTAGGAGGTTCAACGTTCAGGACCTTAGAGGAAGTGTACGATAGAGCTGCTCATTTAGGTTCCTATTTGAAACAAGCTGGAATTGAAAGCTCAAACAACAAGAGAAAGGAGAACCCTAGTCAGAATTTCCAGAGGAACGACAAGAAGTTCAAGCCTCAACATAACTTTCACCAAGGAGGACAATTTAATGGTCAAAGGAATGGGGGCCAGTATCAACAACAGAAGGGTGGAAATGGTCCTAATAAGGGAAGGAAAGGAGACGAACGCGTGTAATTCTGCAAGAAGTGCCCCTACAATCATCCTGGAAATGATTGCGAAGGAAAGCTAGTGGAGTGTAACTACTGCCACAAATTGGGCCACCGAGAGTATGAGTGCTTCTCCAAGAACCCTGAGTTGAAGACTGACAAGGGCAAGAGCGGAAACCAGTTTGGTCAAGGCAATCGAAACCATTCAGGAGGCAACAACTATCAAGGTGGGAACAAGCAAAATTGGAACAACAAGACCGTTTTGAGTGGAGCTGGCCCTAGTGTGCCTGCAGTAGCAAGATTGAATGTCATAAGTGCTACAAAAGCTGAGACGTCTAAGGACGTAGTTACGGGTAATGTTTCTATAAATTCCACTTATGCTAAAGCTTTATTTGATTCAGGAGCCGAGCGTTCATTTGTTTCAAAGTTAGTTGTTTCAAAATATGGCTTAGAAAACCCTAGGGATGTAGAAATTCCTATTATGTTACCATCTGGGGAAGTAGTAACTTGCTCAAGAGTATATGAGAACGTCCTTGTGAGAATTGCGGATGTAGACTTTGAAACCAACCTCATAGAGTTTCCATTGGAAGATTTGGAGATCATTTTAGGAATGGATTGGCTTAAGGAGTATAAAGCCGAGATTCTGTGTGGAGAACAAAAAGTGAGATTGAGGAATAAGGACGGGAAAAAGGTGACTTTCAAGACTAAGCCACAAGAAGGTAGAATTAATATCATTTCATCCTTAAGTTTGATAAAGCAAGTGAGTAAGGGAGCTTCGTTATTCTTGTGTAGTGTGCAGAGGTTGGAAGAAGAGAAGCTTAAGATAGAACATGTGAAGGTGGTGAATGAGTTTCCAGACGTATTTCCGGAAGATGTACCGGGAATGCCACCTCAAAGGGAGTTAGAATTCACCATAGACTTAGTTCCTGGAACTGCCCCTATATCAAAAGCACCCTATAGAATGGCTCCAGCAGAGATGAAGGAGCTCAATAAGCAACTAAAGGAATTACTCGAGAAAGGGTACATTAGACCTAGTTATTCCCCATGGGGAGCGCCTATTTTGTTTGTAAAGAAGAAGGATGGGAGCTTGAGGCTATGTATCGATTATAGAGATCTCAACAAGGTGACTATTAAGAATAAGTATCCGTTACCGAGGATTGATGACCTATTCGATCAATTAAGAGGAGCTGAAATATTTTCGAAGATAGACTTGAGGTCAGGGTATCACCAGTTGCGAATTGGGGAGAAGGACATACCAAAGACCGCCTTTAGGACGAGGTATGGTCACTATGAGTTCACCGTAATGCCATTTGGTTTAACCAATGCACCAGCGATGTTTATGGACCTCATGAATAGAGTGTTTCGAGAGTATTTGGACAAATTTGTAGTCGTATTCATCGATGATATCCTTATCTACTCGAAGAACAAGGAGGAGCATGAAGAGCACTTAAGATTGGTATTATCTACACTTAGGGAGCATTAGCTTTACGCAAAGGCCACATTGTGTCAAAGAAGGGAATTTTCGTAGATCCGTCGAAAATAACCGCAGTGAGCGAATGGCCTACACCTAGGAATATTACTGATATAAGGAGTTTCTTGGGTCTAGCTGGCTACTATAGACGTTTTGTGAAGGATTTTTAAACCAATGACTAGTCTTATGAAAAAGGATACAAAGTTCATATGGACCGAGGAGTGTGAGAAAGCCTTTAAGAAGCTTAAGGAGTTATTGACTACAACTCCGATCTTGACATTGCCAGAGGAGAATGCTGAGTTGGAGATATATAGTGACGCTTCGAAAAATGGTTTAGGGTGTGTGTTGATGCAAAATCGGAAGGTTATAGCTTACGCTTCTAGGCAATTGAAACCGTACGAAGTGAATTACCCAACCCATGATCTAGGGTTAGCCGCAATAGTGTTTGCTTTGAAGATTTGGCGACACTACCTGTATGGAGTGAAGGTGAAGTTGTACACGGATCACAAGAGTCTGAAGTATTTGTATACTAAAAAAGATTTGAATATGAGGCAGAGAAGATGGTTGGAGTTGGTTAATGACTACGATATTGAGATCTTATACCATGAAGGAAAGGCAAACGTCGTTGCCGATGCGTTAAGTCGCAAGTCTAGCCATAGTTTAAGTACTTTGGTACTTCCAGATAAGTTGTGTGATGAGTTTAGGAAGCTCAACATTGAAGTTGTTGGAAGTGGTGGAGTGGAAGTATGCTTAAATGCCATTTCAATCCAGTCAACATTAAATGAAGAAATTTTAAAGGCTCAAGAAGGGAATGAGGAAATGGAGAAGATAAAGAAGCTGATCGAGGAGAAGAAGACAAATGAGTTTAGCATCCATGGCGATGGAAGTGTTCGATTTAATGGAAGGTGGTGTATACCGTCGAATTGCATCGAGTTGAAAGAGAAAGTGATGAAAGAAGGGCACAACACGACTTATTCTATCCACCCTGGAGGGGATAAATTGTATAAGGACTTGAAGCTGATGTTCTGGTGGAACAATATGAAGAGAGAAGTAGCTGAATTTGTTGCTAGGTGTTTGACTTGCCAGAAGGTGAAAAGTGAACACAAGAGACCTCAAGGAACGATTCAACCGTTACCAGTGCCTGAGTGGAAGTGGGATGACATAGCAATGGATTTCGTTGTAGGTCTTCCCAAGACAGCGAAAGGATTCACCAAAGTGTGGGTGATTGTAGATAGACTCACTAAAGTAGCAAAATTTGTTCCGATGAAGGACAATTGGTCGATGGAACAGTGTGGCAAAGTATATGTGGACCAAGTGGTGAGGCATCATGGCGTTCCTTCCACTATTGTGTCTGATAGGGATTCAAGATTCTTATCTCAATTTTGGGAAGCATTACATAAAGCTTTTGGGACCGATGTGCTTAAGAGTACAGCTTTTCACCCAGCAACTGATGGTCAATCAGAGAGAACCATTCAGACTCTCGAGAACATGTTGAGAGCGTGTGCCTTAGATTACCCTAAGACTTGGGATGAGATGTTGGCTTTAATAGAATTCTCATACAATAATATTTACCATTCTAGCATTAAGATGGCTCCTTTCGAAGCTTTATATGGTCGGAAATGTCGCAGTCCATTGTGCTGGAATGATATTTACTTTGGGACCGCAAATGATTGAAGATACCGTGAATCAAGTGAGATATATCCGTGAGAAGATGAGGGTGGCCCAGGATCGTCAAAAGGCTTATGCCGATCAGAATAGAAGAGATAGTGAGTATCAAGTAGGCGAGAAAGTCTTATTGAAGGTGTCACCTATGAAAGGGGTAATGCGTTTTGGGCAAAAAGGAAAGCTTAGCCCGAAGTTTATAGGTCCATATGACATTATTGAAAGAATTGGAAGATTAGCTTATCGTTTGGATTTGCCGAATAACTTGGGAAAGATGCATAATGTGTTCCATGTATCCCAACTAAAGAGATATGTACCTGATAAGTCTTACGTATTAGATCCCGAGATTATAGAAGTGGATGAGACGCTTTCTTTTGAAGAGAGACCAATGAAGATCTTGGACTCTAAGGTGAGGAGTACACGAAATAAAGATATAAAGATACTCAAGGTTTTGTGGTCTAACCAGCGTACCGAAGAGGCTACCTGGGAGACTTAAGATGAGATGAGAAAGAAGTATCCTAAGCTCTTCGACTAGGTGAGTTGAGTTCCGGGACGTAACTCCTTTAAGGGGGGTAGAGTGCGTGAGCGCATTTTGCTAGAAATTTGCGCATTTTGCTAGAAATTAGTAAGAATTTGTTGCATTTGTGCACGATTTTTAAAGTTTTCAAGGAAAACTTTTTCAAGCAAAGTAATCATTTCATAGTTTAAACATTCAAGGCAAAAGTTTTATTAAGTAGCGTATTATTTGGCTACTTGTTTTATTTAGTAGCGTATTATTTGGCTACTTGTTTTACTTAGTAGCGTATTATTTGGCTACTTCTTAAGAAAGAACTATATTAGGGCGTAATGCTCATAAGTTTTCAAAGTTGAAAGTTCGGAGAAGAGAGGAGGTTTTGTTTAAGTTTCGGGACGAAACTTCTTTTAAGGGGGGTAGACTGTAATCCCCCATATTTTTGAGTTATTTAATTAAATAGTTTTAATCATTTTTGAATTATTAAAGCTATTTAATTTCAGTATTTCAGAGCAGGAGGTATTTTGGTCATTTTACCTAAAAGATTATTTTGAGTATTTTCACAAAGAACTATTTGAGTCTTTTCAAGAAAGTATTTTAGTAATATTAGTAGGAAGATTATTTTGGCAATTTCGTGATCAAATGTATTTCGGTAATTTGATGAGTAAGGGTATTTTAGTCTTTTACCTAAAAAGACTACCAATAAAAAAAAAAAGAAACCCTAAGCTTCCCCATCCATTTCACCAGCCACTTTCAACAAAGGAGTAAGGACTCCTTCTTCCTCTCTCAAACTCTAGTACTTCCTCAAGTTTTTCTTCAAATCTTCAAGCTTTAATCTAGTTTTATTTTGAAAATTATAGAAGGATCTTGCAAATAATCAAAGGGAAGCAAGAAGGTTGATAGTTTTTCTGAATTTTGGGGGGGTTTTCTTCCTTATTTTCTCTCTCTTACACGCCCCTCTTTTGGGCTTCGTTTTCCGGCCACCGGTAGTGGTGGGGCACCGGCTGGGCACCGGCGAGTGCCGCCTGTCCCACTACCGTGCCGGCAGCAGTGGTGGCGAGGCACAACCAGTGCTGCCACTGCTCGCCGGTGGTGGTGCGGGTGGTGCTCGTGGTGGCCCGGTTGGTGTGGTTTCCCAAGATTTGTGGTTTTCGAACCACATGTAAAAAAAAAAAAAAATTATGTAATTATTTATTAATTAATTTACAGCAGTAACTAAGTAACAAATTATTGATCTTTATGAAGTTTTAAGTATTAGTTCATAAAGAGTTTTGCCTACTAGTAAAGGTTTTCAAGTTTATGACTTAAAGATAGTTTTAAAGCCTTTTTAAAGTAAAATCAGCTTTATTAGTATTTTTAAAAGTGCTGATTTTTATTTATTAGTAGCCTTGAATTGTTGTTGGTGAGTACTAATTGATAGTACTTTGTTGTGGTAGGTTTCAAGCATAGTAGAAGCAAGTGAAGCTTTTAATTGTTGATTTTTGTGTGTTATCAAGGTACATACACATTGACCTTTGACTTTAGTATTTAAAGGTTTATTTATTGAGCATGAGGAGTAAGGAGAGGCTTATGCCTTATAATTGTTTGAGTACATGTTGAGAACTTAGAAAGGAGATTAGGAATGGAACTTTTGAGTTATTCCTATATTTGAAAAGCATGTGATTGATGATAATTGCTTTTGAGCATGATTAAAGTTATTTAAAATTATTCTTGAAGCTAGGGCTTGCATGAGAATATTTTATTGAGCAAGGTCTCATTAGCAGTTAAATGTTTTATTGAGCAAGGTCTCATTAGAAGTTATATATTTTATTGAGCAAGGTCTCATTAGCAGTTATATGTTTTATTGAGCAAGGTCTCAATAGAAGTTATATATTTTGTTGAGCAAGGTCTCACAAGTTTTAAAGTTATTGAGCAAGGTCTCACAAGTAGTTGAATCATTGAGCAAGGACTCAATTGATTGGATCATGGATCCTTAAGAAAGTAAGAAAGGACTCAAGGAGTCATTAAAGTAATAAGATGAGCAAGGTCTCAAAGAATTTAGGATTGAGTTATTTATGGTGATTGTTGCATTCACTTGTTAAAGAAAGATAAGAATTTAATTTATTTGCTAGATGTATTATGTTTGTGATTGTGTCTCACATAATGGGCTTTGGCAATAAAACTCTTGGGATGGATCCCCCATGAGTATTGAACATAAGGGGGGAGTTAGTGTGAAACTACACTTCTGCATATAGCTTAGCATGGCGATGCTAATGCTTTTATTTTATCAAGCAAGTTTATGGAATTCCAATTATCAAGATCTTTGAGTGGACTAGGTGTCACTCGTATTCAGTATCTCTGAGATGTTGAGTCTAGAGGCTCACTCTCACCCTCTTTCATTACTAACAAGCCTAAAATTCTCGAGTCAAGTTATTTAAAGTTCATGGAACTTTAGTAAGAGGTGTGGGATCTCTTACACAAGGAATAGTAGCCCGTATGATTCCAAGAGGATGACGGTGCCACAAGAAGAGCAAGCCGAAGTTGTTTGAGGATTGCATGCATCATTATTTGCATTAGTTTAGTAGTGTTATGTACTCAGCGTTGCTGATGTATGTGTTTCTTGTTTTCTTTTGGTTGTTGTTTTTCCTCAACGACCCTGTGATGGCCCATTTGGCGAGCAAAGCTTAGAGGAGAAGTTCCAGGTACAAGTTCTTGATGTGCATGGGAATCATAAGCATCCGGATGGGAATTATAGTACACGAGTACTTTCTTATGTATTTAAGTTATTTTGAATTATATGTTTAACTTTACTTGACCATTGGGGTCAAGGTTTGACTTGTTTTGAAAATGGGACTATTATGGGATAGTTTCCGAGTTTGTAACTCATTTACATACTTTCTTATTTCAGTTGTGTTAAAGTATTTCCAGGTTATTTTAAAAGACTTCCGCTGTATTCTCTGATTATCCTTACGTATTATCATGCGTGGCGTAACACTCCTGTAATTTCTCCTAGTATATATAAGGAGGGGTCGTGGGGGTGTTATATTTATTTATCATGTTTAGTTTGTTTACCATTCATCGGCATAAGCCATATATCTTTCATGAATCATACTTGAGCATCAATAACTCATAAGATCATCATTTACGAAACTCATTCAAAAACAAATTAAGTATCTCACAATCCATATAAAGAGTCACACCACAAAATTCTTAACATAATTATAAACATCATTTCACAAACACATTTCGAAGGGGATCGTGGGTGTTAGCAATAGATGTTACCTTCTATACTTTCAGATCGTTTCAGAATGATCATAACGTATACTTTCACATAACTGGCAATTGTAAGCATATCTCATACCTTTAAGTACTTTTAAGAATAACATAAACATATCGGAAGCATAGCAGAAACATAACAGTCTTCTCGTATCTCATATCGTTTAAGAGTCATTCATACTTTCAGATGGCTTCAGAATTAAAAGGTATACTTTATCATATTCAGAATACATGAACATATATCATAGCAAACATTTCATACTTCGTCATTCATAAGAACAAGAGTCATCTTTTCACACTTTTCGATCCCTTATGAGACAGAAAGTACTATTCCATACTACATCTATATAATAAGCTTATTAGTGATATAGGTCACATATCCTACTATCGTCATTAAACATCATTCAACTCTATATAATTCTCACGGTATTCCAGTGACATACTTTCTTAGCTTTCCAACTTACTAAAATATATTAACAAATGGATGTAGTTTACAATTGTACTTTAAATGTCATATAATACCAAGATTGTCTGAAAATCAATAAATCATCTCAATTCATCTTTAACCCATACATCATTTCAACCTTGTGGACAAATACTTCACCATCATATTGAACACATCTCTCCATAAGGGTGATTAAGCAATTCACTAAAATCTCTTAACAAGTAACTTAAGGTCTCTTCACTAGGTAATTTCCAACTTACTCCATCTTTAGGAATCGTAACACGTCATAAATTAGTCTAAATTCCATAAATAGTATAGTTTTAGGCCACTAAAAGTGTCATAGTTCACAAATATAAGTTTACTAGGAAATCAATTGAATGACTTCTAAAATATTAAGTACTACTGTTATTAAAGTTCATTCAAATCAGTTTTATCAACTCAATAATTTCATCAACTCAATCAAATTCACACCCAACTCCAATTTCCTCAAGGATTAACATTAACTAAGTCTTATAGATTAATTCAAGTAATACTAAAGATTAAACATAGTGGTAATACTTGTAATAACTCAAGAAATCAAATTCAAGCATCAACAATTAATATCTCAAATTTCAGAATTCAGAATCAACACCATCATCATACTATTTCAATCATATTATCAGAGCTAATTTCTCAATGTATTCAAAATCTGTAAGAATCAATCATTGAAATCAAATGAAGAAGAGAAGGGGTGTAGTACCAACAAGGACAGCAGCATAAGGAAGGAGATGCAAGCAAGGAAGAGAGAAGAACGAGGTGATCGACACGCCGGCGAGCTCCAACTCGCGGTGGCCAAACCAGGACCACTGCGGCAGCCCCGCCTTGAAGCAGCAGCAGCAACACAGCACGCAGCAACAGCAGCAACGAGCGGAGGAGAGAGAGACTAGAATCGCTACCAACGACAGCACCGGCGTGAGCAGGGGAAGAAAGGGAGCTCCGGTGAGCTTCGGCAACGCCGGCGAGGAGGCAAGCGAAGGTGAGCAAGGGAGAGATATGGTGGGGAGTTGGGGTTTCATGGGAGAGAGAAAGAAAAATGGGGTTTGGGGTTTCTTTCAAGAGAAAGAAAAATGGGGTTTGGGGTTTCTTTCAAGAGAAAGAAATGGGGTTTGGGGTGTTTGGGTGAGACTATAACAAGAGAGAGAATTAAAAATTCTTTTGGTTATTTAAAATCCAAATATATTATTCTTATCTTTATAAAAAAATTAGATTAATAAACACCTTTCAACATTTTAATTCAAAACTCATACTCCAACTCAAATAAAATAAGAAAATTTCAGAATATAATTATAATTAACGCTAATTAAAACGCTCTTAAAAATCGGGGTATTACAAAGTTAGGTGCGGAGCTAGAAGATGGCAAATCATTACTAATGCAAGAGGATTTCATAGGAAAAATGTGTTCAAAGAACTTTGCATCTCTTGATTCAATAAAGTTACCACCTGCATAAGAATTGTTAGCACCTTTAACAAGGAAACGAAAAGCTGCACTTTGATAAGCATATCCAATAAAAATTGAATCAACTGTTTTTGGACCTATTTTATCTCTCTTGAAGCTAGGAACCCCAACTTTCGCTAGTCACCCCCACACTTTTACGTATTTTAGGTTGGGTGCTCTACCCTTCCACAATTCATAAGGAGTTTTGTCTAGTTTTTTGTGAGGTACTCGGTTCAAAACATGACAAGCGTAAAGAATAGCCTCCCCACATATTATCGGGAAGTCCAGAACTAATAAGCATGGCATTCATCATGTTCTTAAGAGTCCTATTCTTTCTTTCAGCAATCCCATTTGCTCAGGGGTATAAGGGGCAGTCATTTCATGGACTGTACCATTCTGTTCACAAAAGGTCTTAAGAGAATTAAGGTCATATTTTCCACCCCTATCACTGCTGAGTCTCTTGATCTTTCGATCTAGCTGATTTTCTACCTCGGCTTTGTATTTGAAGAACATTTCCTCTGCTTCGTCCTTTGACCTGAGAAGATAAATCATAGTAAAACGAGAACAGTCATCAACAAAAGTAATGTAATACCTTTTACCACCCCTGCTCTCATGATTTTTAAAATCCCCCAAATCACTATGAACAAGCTCTAGTACTTCAGTCTGTCTATCTATTGATTTGAATGGCTTCTTTGCAAATTTGGCTTCAACACATACTTCGCATTTTGAAAATTCAGTTTTAGAGAAGTTTGGAATTAAATTCAAATGTTTTAGCCTTTTAATAGAAGCAACATTAACATGACCCAACCTTGCATGCCACAAATCAATAGACTCAGCCATATAAACAGAAGAAGTACTAGCCATTTATTCATAGTTTCAACAGAAGCATCGAGAATGAAGAGCCCCCAATACAAAATCCATTCCCTACAAATTCCCCATTATAAGTAAGAACAGGCCTATCAGATTCAAAAGAAAGTCTAAGACCAGCCTTCATAAGTAAACTACCAGACATTAAATTCCTACGCATTTCAGGAACATGTAAAACATTAGTAAGAGTGAGAAGCTTTCCAGAACTGAGTTTGAGAATTATCTTCCCTTTCCCTTGAACGCTTGCAGAAGCCGAGTTGCCTATGAACACATTCTCACCATCAGTTTTGTCATAGGTTGAAAACATGTTCTGGTTGGTGCAGACATGTCTCGTTGCTCCAGTATCCACGATCCATTCAGTGACATTACCTGCCAGATTTACCTCTGACACAACAGCTACAAAATTATCAACAGCTTCTGCAACATTAGCTTGGTTCTGACCAGATTTCTTCTTACTTCTGCAGTCTTTGGCTTTATGACCTGGCTTACCACAATTGTGACAATTTTCCCTGAACTTGTATTTATGTACTCCTCCTTGGGTTTGAAGTCCTTCTTAAAGGTCTTACCAGAAAAGTTTGAGGTCTTAAGTTCCACTAGATTTGCCTTAGAAGAACCACCAAAGACATTGGTTCCTTTATCCTTAATACGATTTTCCTCCTCAATTTTCAGGTGACCTATGAGCTCTTCTAAGGTTAGGTCTGTCTTTTTATGCATCAACTGGTTATGAAAATCTTTCCACGAGGAAGGCAGTTTTTCAATCAACACTATGGCAAGGGTATATTCACAAATGCAAAGTCCTTCACCAGCCATATCATTACAGATATTCTCACAGTCATGGATTTGGTCAATTATAGGTTTATCATCATCAAGTTGAAAACCTAACCACTTACTAACACAGTAACGTTTAGTTCCGGCATCATCAATCCCATATTTCCCCTTAAGTGCATCCCAAATGTTCTTAGCATGATCAAACAACATATAAATATCAAGCAGAGCATTAGACATATGGTGCAACAGCATGCCCTTACAAGTTCTATCGTCCTTAGCAAATTTTGCTTCAAATTCAGATTTCTCAGTTTCATCAGAAGGTAAAGAAACATATGCAACATCAATTTGTTCCAAATAAAATTGCATCCTACTAGCCCAACGTTTATAGTTTTTACCATCTAAAGGTTCTAGTTTAGACATGTCAGGAATGGTGAATTTGGAAGCCATAATCGTCTTTTAGATTGTTGCAAAAATAATAAATAGACTTACAATTAGAAAGAGGATGTAAATAAGATTGCTGCGACGTGGAAGAAGCACTGTCCTAAAAGACGATTCCGCGCTACCCCGGTACAAGTAGAACCACTGTGATCGCCCTCCAGGATTAGCACAACACCATAGAATGTGTGCACTCACAAACTACGGTTGGAGATCAGAAACTTTGCCCAATATCAGAGAGAGAAAAATAGAATGTGTTTTGTTCTTTTGTGTATCTTTTACTGATGGGAAGAAGAGGGTTTTATAAAAAGAACATAATCAAAGAGAAACAGAAAGGCTAAAAATAAGGGAAGTAATTCAAGGCAGAAATCTCGAAAGAAACGGCTAAGTATCAGACCACAGACCCACGCCCGCGACGAGCTTGGTCGGCGTGCGCGTGTGGGGTTGCCAATCCATTTAGCCCATTATCCAGCAAGATGTTTTAAGGTACTTCCCTATATAAACAAAGGAAATACTAGATAATTCTTCCATGTGGGACAAGAGGAATTTCTTTATTTTAGTATTGTTGAAACTTCCAACATATGTTACTCCCTCCATCCCAGTTTGATTGCAACACTTCCTCATACACTCCACTTTAGCCTATGGAGGATGTTAGCCGGGGATGAATTATACGTAATATTTCATTATAATCAACGTCCAACTGTTTCTTCTACCACTTCTATCGGTAATTCTTCTATCTCAGGCAATTTTCATGTTCGTCCTCCTATTCAACATATGGAAGAGGTGTAATAAATTAATAGGACATCGGAAGATAATTATGTACAGAAAACTTGATTCTTTTTCTTAAATTAATAGTGCCAGCTGAGACGCTACAGATTCTTTGTTTAGTTGAGCCGTCTTGTAAGTTGTAACGTATGGTAAATGATTAGTACATGAGTACATGTACACCACTCAGTTGTTTTTGGTGCTACATAACATGTACACCACTCAGTGGGCATGGCAAATTTAATTAATGCATAACCGGATATTTGCCAGGCCCTATGATATAAGTTGCCAACTGGTAGGCACTTAGCTTGTACGCCGAAGCCATATAATACATCCCATGCACTTGGGTTAATATTAGGTATTATTAGTTATTAATCTCTATTACATAAGCCAAGGGGGAGCTATGGTGTCCCCCTTGGAAAAGTCTAAAATATCCCTCACATTACCTTAGCAATTAAATATATTTTGCAAATTCAAATAAAGCATATAGCATAATAAGGAAACTTTTGCAAATTTAAAAAAACAATCAATCTTATACAACTGTGAACATGTCATATTCAAATACATATGAAACAAAATAAGGAAACAAATACACTGCCTATCAAGGCGTAGTCAAATAAAATTTATAACACAATCAATGCAAATCATAAATTAGGTTTGACAAAAAAAAAATGAAATTTACCATAAATTAACAAAGACACATTAAAAAACTATTTAGGATAATGCATTAGATAAAACTGTTATTAAAAATACAAACTTAATGCTTTTCCCTACTAGATAAAACTGTTATTAAAAATACAAACTTAAAACTGTTATTAAAAATACATTAAAAAAAGTATTTTAAGTTGTTTGGATTGACAAGTGTGCGTGTTTTTTTATGAGAATTAATAAAACTTGAAATACTAAGAGTTATGAAACAATTTTTTTTTTGCCTATTGATTTGTCAATTACTATGTATTTAAATAGTAATTGTTAGTACATCAATTATTTTTTCATTAAATAAAAAAATGTCTACACCCTTAAACTGTCATTCAACCAACTTTTTAACGCTTGAATATCAATATTATTACTAAAATATTGCCGCACGCATAGCGTGCACATTAAGCTAATCTTTATTATATAAGGGAAGGGGGAACTATGGTGTCCTCGCAGGAAATTATTTTACTACCCTCATGAATAAATAAACTACTTTGCCAAAAAAAAAAAGAAATCAAACTCAAATATAGCATAAAAAAGTTAAAAAAAATATTGAACACAATTATATCTCTATTATATAAAGGAAGGGGGAGCTATGGTGTTCCCCGAGGACATTATTTTACTACCCTCATGAATAAATTAACTACTTTGCCCAAAAAAAAGAAAAAAAAATCAAACTCAAATATAATATAGCATTAAAAAAGTTAACAAAAATGTTGAAAACAATTATATAATAACTGAGCCACCATAAATGATTACAATTGTCTACAAGTATTAATGCATTCATACTAACAAATCAAATTTTGACTCGTATGCAAAAAAAAAAAAAAAAAGAGTTTCTGTCTCGAAAAAAAACCAAGCACGCATCGCATGCAAAAAATGCTAGTTATACATTATGGAAACATATAGTTATAGAAAATGAATTAATGCAAGTCAGTTTGAACTGATGACTACATTGCTCAACTACTATATACTTCAATTTCGAAAAGAACTAAGGTCTAAGTACAATTAGCTCCTTCAACCTGCAAACAATTACTCCACTATATTCAGTCCTAAACTCCAAATATTGTAATTACAATGACCCAGAAAGCGCTGTTTATTGTGGCGCTAATTGTGCTATTCAGCATTAGTTGTACTATTGCCAACGAGCAGCTTCCACGAGACTGCGTGCAGCTCATCAACGACGCATTCGAATTTGTGCAACCAATTTTACAAACACGCGAAGACCCCTTTGATGTTATTTTCGAATTAATTACACAATCACTAACATCACTTGCGCCTGTCGCAGCGCCGGAGTCGCCAGCGTTGGTGCAACCGTCGAGGGGGGATACATTGGAGTTGTTGCGGGCGGGTTCAATGAAACCGGTGAAGGGGGTGCTGGAGGGTTCATTGGGGTGGTCGCGGGAGGATTCGGTGGGATCGGCTAGTAGAGTAGAGTTCAAGGCCGTCATTGCCGTGTTACTTAATAATCCTGATCAGCTGCCTATAAACTTGTTCGGCATGTGCCTATCCTACGTAAATGATCCAGAATTGGAGAAATGCCTAGATCATATCAACAATGTGGTTAATTTTTTGGTACAGATACCAAAGAAATTACACGACAGTCCTGATGATGCGGATACCTGGCAAGAGCTTATCACTTTCCTCGCTGATAACTACAAACCCCTGCGTGACCACTGCAAACTTCCCCTTCCATAAGATATAAATGTCTATAGACTATAGTTTTTGTTGTTATTGTTACTGTTATTGAAGGAACAATCTGTAATGTTAGATGTAGAACTTGGAGGTTCCGATGATTAATTATTTTATGTCATGTTGTATGTATTGTTTGCTCTATTTTTTTCGCGCAAGTTTTATTTTAGTGGATTATAATATTCCTTGGCTTGTTTATAAAATTTTCCATGTAAGGGCTGCCTGTGCCCTTAGGCCTTAAGTATGGCTTTATGTTGTTATATTATTTCTTATTAGTATTGTGACACATTTAACTATATCGAAGAGATTTCGTATCATAGTATAGAGTGTAACAAGATAGAACAAGAAGTGTTGATTCAGACACTGAATTAACGAGGGTCCTGCATCACATAGAATATTAAAAGATAGCATATGTGTGTATGTGTGTGTGTCCTAAATCACATAGAATATGAAAAGTTAGTGTGTGTGCGCGCACGCACGCATTAATGAAAGCTCCATATATATCATATGGGTTGAGTTGGGTAATACATGAAGTTGATTAATATGAGGACTGAGGGGGTATTATAATACATATTACTTCCTCTAGCTATATCAATATATAATTGCAACACTTTCCCATACTCTGCTTCCCATTTTGATTGCAACATTGCAGGTAACAATTGTTTTATACTTCACCCCACCTATTTATAAAAAAGGATGAAACAATAATAAAGTAATATCCACCCGCAACCATCACCCTTCAGTTAAACGACTCGCGTAATTTAACTACAATATAAAAATATTATTCTTAGATAATGTAAACTCCCTTAATCTTGGAGTATTCCCATTGATCAATATATATAGTGTTTGCAAAATAATAATCCTAACCATATTAGGAATCCAAACTATATATGGATTATACAAATATATCCTAAACCATATATGTTACTCTCTTCATCACAGTTTAATTGCAACACTTCCTTATACATTCAACTTTAGCCTATAGAGGATATTGGGGATGCATTATACGTAAAAATTCATTAAAATCAACGTTTCCCTATGCCACTTCTTTCAGTAATTCATTCATCACGGGCAATTTTTATGTTCGTCCTCCTGATATTGAGGAGGTGTAATAAATTAATAGTACATCAAAAGATAATTGTGAACAGAAAATTTGATTATTTTTCTTAAAGTAATAGTGCCAGGGAGGCTACAAACTCTTTGTTTAGTTCAGCCTTCTTGTAAGTTGTAACGTATGTTAGTACATGTACACCACTCTGTTGTTTTTGGTGCTACATGTACACAACTCGGTGGGCATGGCAAATCTTTATTAATGCACAACCGGATGCCCTATGATATATGTTGCCAACTGGTAGGCACTTAGCTTGTAGCCATATACATAATACATCCATGCACTTGGGTTAAAATTGAATATATTAAAACCTCTTAGGTCACTTAGTACTTAATTATTATTTTTATTTTTTGAAATTTTAGAATAATTTAAAGGTGAGAATTAGGATAAGATACAATAGTAGAACATGATCGGATATACAAAACAATTTATTGTGAGTTTGCTTAATGTTTCATCGTAGTCAAGTAAGAATGGATCATTATGATAACTAATCTGTTTAGTAATTAACGTATTAGGATATTATCCAATGTTAGTTCTAATCATATTTGATGATTATATGGATTAAAAATTTAAAATAGTGTTAAAGATTTTTGACACGTGTATCTCCTCTTTGACCAACTTGACAAGATACTACCTATTTACCAACACTAACCTAAGACTCAATGTAACTAATTAATTAGATCCTGGCGTGCCGGCCAATTTGTAGGGTACATATAGTCAATAACGAACAAAATGGGAAACACATTGTACAGTTATTAATTATACATTATGGAAACATATAGTTATGGAAAATGAATTAATGCAAGTCAGTTTGATCTGATGACTACATTGCTCAGCTACCTATATATTCCAATTTCGAAATGAACCAAGTACGATTAGCTGCTTTAACCTACAAATAAATAAACCTCTAAATTCAGTCATAATATTGTAATTGCAATGACCCAAAAACAGCTGTTTGCTGTGGTGCTAATTGTGCTATTCAACATTGGTACTATTGCCAACGCCCAGCTTTCACCAAATTGCGTGCAGCTCATCAACAACGCATTCCAATTTGTGCGACCAATTTTACAAACCCGCGAAGATCACTTTGGTGATATTTTCGAATTGATTACTCGATCGCTAACATCATTTACGCGAGTCCCAGCTCCGATCCGGAGTCGCTAGTGTTGGTGCACCCGTCGATGGCGGATAAATTGGGGTTGTCGCAATCGCGGACAGGTTTAGCGAAGCCAGTGGAGGGGGTGCTGGTGGGTCCAGTGGGGTGGGCGCGGGGGGATTCTGTGGGATCAGCTAGTAGAGTAGAGTTCAAGACCCTCATTGCCGTGTTACTTAATAATCCTGATCAGCTGCCTATAAACTTGTTCGGCATGTGCCCGTCCCAAGTAAATGATTCAGAATTGGAGAAATGCCTAGATCATATCTACAATGTGGTTAATTTTTTGGTACAGATACCAAAGAAATTACACGACAATCCTGATGATGCGGATACCCGGCAAGAGCTTACCACTTTCATCGCTCATAACTACAAACCCCTGCGTGACCACTGCAAACTTCCTCATCCATAAGATATATAAATGTCTAAAGTCAAAGATTATATATAGTTTTTGTTGTTGTTGTTATGTATTTGAGAGGAACCATCTATAATGTTAGATGTAGAGCTTAGAGTGGATGTCAACTAACTTAGTTGGTTGAAGTTTTGGAAGATAGAGTCCAAAATTTGGCCGGGATCAAATCCCGTCTACATAAATTGCCCTTGTGGCTCTATCTACATCCAAAAAAAAGGTAAAACTTGGAGGATCCTGATGATTAATTATCTTACGTCATATTGTATGTTTCCTTTTTTTTATGCGTGTATATTTTATTTTAGTGGATTATAATATTCTTAGACTTGTTTATAATTTTTTTTTCCATGTAAGGGCTGCCTATGCAGCGCTCATGCCTCGAGTACTATGGCTTTATCTTGTTCTATTATTTCTTAATAGAATTGTAACACATTTAATTATATTGAAGAGATTTCGTATCTTATATACTACTGAGAATTATGGTCGTGCACTCACAAACAAACGTTTTCTAATGATAGGCTACTGATTATTGTTATTTTCTTTTAAATGATATGTTATGTTGATCCTAGGCAGATTGGGTGCTAGGTGTTTTTTGTTTTCTTGTACAGCTGTCTCCTAGGTTTTAGCAGCAACCTTGTATAAAAGACAAAGGTTGGTGAGCATCCGTTTTCTTGTAACACAATACACGAAAAGTGAGTAAATGAAAGAGAGAGTTGCTTGATAATTCTCCAGAAACAGCAACAAAAAATTCTATCTTTGAAACTTTCTTTGTGGTATCAGAGCTTGAGGGTGAAAGATCCTAACAAGCGGAAAGTTTCAAAGTTTCTTTTCATATCCAAAAATTCAACCTTTCTTCATGGCTGAGAAGACAAATGAGAAAGGAACATAATCAAGCAAAGAGAACCCTTACAAGGATCCTCTCTTTGTTGCAGTAAGTGAAAATGCATCTACTCCTCTTGGAAGCATCATCTTTGATGGAAACAACTTCTTAAACTAGAGTAGAAGCATCAAAATTACCTTAGGAGCAAAAAACAAACTTGGTTTTCTAGAAGGAAAACATACCAAACCCAGCACTGGTGTAGATGAAGTGCAAAAATGGACCAGGTGTGACTATATGGTCAGGTCTTGGATCCTTGCTACCATAAAATCTGAAATAGCAACCACCTTATTCACTATGCAGTCTACTGAGAGGCTGTGGGATGAAATAGTAGAAAGGTATGGTCAGTATAATGCACCTCAGCTTTACCAGTTGAAGAAGGAACTCTGGGAGTTGCAGCAGAACAACTTGAGTGTTGCTAGTATTACTGCAAACTCAAGGACCTATGGGACCAGATAGCTGATCTGGAAGAGCTACCAGAGTGCAAATATGGAGCCTTGCAAAAATGTTCTTGCAATATTGTGAAATTACTTGCAGAAAGGGAAGCAACTACCAAGCTCATGAAGTTTATCATGGGGTTGAATGGAGGTTATGACCAAGTAAAGACCAACTTCTTAAGTATGGATCCTTTACTCCCTATGAACAAAGCATATAACTTGATTTCTCAAGTTGAAAAGCAGAAGCAAATTGCAGGAGAAATCAGCCTTGGGGCATAGATGAGTGTTATGGCTGTAAACAGGCAAGAAAAGTACTTAGGTCCACTGGAACACTACAGGCCAGAATAGTATCCAGGACCTTTGGAGCTTTTCTCTAAGAAGGACTCCAAGAAGAAGAGAGATGAGAAGAATGCTAAGAAGTGTGACCATTGTGGTATGAGGGGACATCTGACAGGCTAAAGTCGTATCACCTTATAAAAAATAACCTAAAGTCCACTAACAAGTAGTCAGGGAAGTCAGGATCGAATCCACAGGGAGAAAGTTATATTATTGTATCTGAATTCTAATATTATACTAACTAAATCTGATGAAAATTGGTGTGTGACTAAACTGATAGGCAAATGATAGAACTAAATATGAAGATAATAATCAATTAATAAAGAACTAGGATTATGGATCACTATGCATACAATTCGGGAAATCAGAGACGAATAATAATCACCCAATAAGTCAATTTATCTAGGGCACATGTAATTTCTCTCGAACATTACCTCCCTCAAAGATCACCTAGCCGCTCTCGCATGGTCAAGGATCACTATGCCTAATGATTGAAAGCCTATACGAAATCTCTCCTCTCGAAGCAGATTCAATATTGCGGTAGTAGAAATACAAATCAGGCCTAATTCATAAATCTAGCATGAACGATTCAATCACATGAAACAATTGAAATAAAGGGTAATTATACTAATCTATCAATCCTTCATTGCATACATAGATCCCCACAATCCTAGAAATAAAACTACTCGCTCATGCTTGAGAAAACAATAACAAATTTCATATAAAAATCCATACTTTGAACTATTGCAAATAACTAAGAAACTAATCTAATCAATAATAGCAAAAGCAAATAATAATGAAGAGAACAAGGAAGAAGATTACCAAATTAATGAACTATATTAAACTTGCGAATAATCCAAAGGTTCAATCTTGAATCACAATGAAAAGTATTAAAATCTAGGGTTCTTGAGAGAGTCTATGAGAAAATAAGAGCTAAAACAAAGATCCTTAATAAATGTTCTAACTTTCCTATTTATACTAAGTGGCCCGAAAATCATTAAATGAACGCGCGGAGGCAATCGCCCGATCGGGCCAACCAAGCCCGATGAAGTCGGGCGCAAAAGCAGCAGCTAAGCTTCAAAACGGACCTCGCCCGATGACATCGGGCCGACCCGCCCGATGAAGTCGGGCCGCACACCAACGCTTCACAGCCAGCGCAGAACATAGCCAAGGACACCCGATGAGATCGGGCTCCTCACCGAAATAACGATCGGGCAACGTCGCCCGATCGGGCCCGCAACGACGCTTATCTCTTGCTTCTTATGGCGATGACCGCCCGATCGGGCGTGTGGCGCCCGATCCGATCGGGCTCAGGTCCGATACTTCATTCCTTGGCTTCAAACGCCAAGGCTTCAATGCTTCTTTGCTTAGAGATCCCGGAAAGTATCCTTAGGACTTTGAAACTCCACATAGAACCTCTCCAGTGGTCAAATAATTGTAGAAAATAAGGAGATAACTCCCTAAAACCTGCAGTCATACATAGAACAGAAAACCACATCTAGATGGAGAAAGTTAGCATAAAATGGCTCCTAAGAGAACCATTGATACACATTTTAGCTCAAATATAGGGGGAAAAACACTATATAAAACCATAACATCAAACTCCCCCAAGCTAAACCTTTGCTTGTCCTCAAGCAAAGCACAACAGGAATAAGAATAGGATTGCTTCACCCCTCAGATGGAAAAGTTTAAACTCAATTATTTCCAACTCAAAATCATTCAAGCAAGCAAAATTCAAGTTCAGTTGCTCAGATCACCTGACTACCAATCACTTAAGTAAACCATCAAACGCAGCCGCCCTACATATCATGCAAATCTTGAAAAGGTGCTCACCAAGGTGTCACTCCTCTCAATTTTGTGGCAGGCAAAATATGTGCCCGATCTCTCACCAACCCAACCATAAAAGCCCTTCCCACTCACACTCTCATGTGTTTAGAAAGGTATAATATCGCTCATCCTAATCAGGTCGACTCAAATAACAGACTTAATCTTTGACTTTGGCATATTGACTCAATATTATTCCAATAAACAATCAAACACGTGCTCAAAAGGTCTTTTTCAGGGTTGCAATGGGGCTCGGGTAAAGGTATGGAAATTATTTGGGAAATGTGGTGGAAAAGCCAAGAAAGGGGAGCAAAAAACACTAGTAGGACTAAGTGTGGTCGAAACAACTCCCATGGCAACAACATAACCAAGATAATAACCAACTTTTGAAATTTCACGAACCAACCAACAATTGTCATTTTCAACATAATTTCCAACACTTTTGATAGTTAACGAATGAAGATCATAGAAATTTTTCATATTTTCCACTATCAAATTTTTTTTTTTCTTTCTTTCTTTCGCTTTATTTTTCTTTTCTTTCTTTTCTTTGTACAACCATATCATTATTTTCCAACCGCCCTACGGAATCAACCACACAATATGATATAAACTTAACAAATGCTCCCCCAAGCTAGGCTTGGGACAATAGTCATTGCAAAGGCTCAAGGTGTGTAATGTGGTTTAATATAGATCCAAAAATAAGTCATTAGGCTCAGCGGGGCTAGGGGGGAAAATTCATTAAACAACTCTGAGGCTTAAAATTAAACAAATGAACGACTCTATCACAGCACATGCCTAAAGTTACCAGAACTCAACGAGTACAATGCCAAAACCAAGATAAGTATGCTACGAGGAACTAACACACAAGAATAGATCGGATATAGAGATAAATCCGAGGGCTAGAATGAATCCTCACAATCTAACCAATTCAAGCATGCAGTTAAGATAGGCACTTTATCATCAAAATTCACTCAAGATTAAGGCAATCATTGATCACATCACAACATCCCAATCACAAATGCCCAACTATCCAGTATAATGAGTTAAATCATTTTTTTTCAAAGCAAAGTTCGGGGCACAGGGAAGCAATCAATCTATTCGAATTCAACTCGTATTTTTGTGTTTTTTTTTATCCAGCAATATTTCATTTTTTTTTGTGATTTTTCATTTTTTCAAAGCAATTAAACTAACTTAAATAACCTAAAAAGCAATAAAAACAAAACTAATACTTACAGAAGTCCTCCCCCAAGCTGAACTTGGCAATGGCCTCATTGCAACAAGGGAAAGGAACGCAGGGATATCAGCCATCCATAGAAATGTCCTCACCATTATCATCCGCATCTCCATCATCCTCACCTCCATCATCCTCACTTCCGCCACCCCTACTACTGGACCCTGGCTGGCTGTAATTCGGGTTCCAAGTGTACCAGGATGGGTGGGCATCTGTTTCTGCAATTGTATGTTGTCTGCAGTAGTCATCGTACAGGGGATACAGAGCTAGGTGTTGATCATTGGCCAATGTATCAACACGCTGGCTGAGGCTCTGGAGAAGGACTGAGTTAGCATCAACCTGCTGACCGATGTTCTGAATAGCGGTAGAGTTGGCAAAGTGATACCGCACTCCATCCGTTGGAGCATTCTCATCATTCCCCGAAAATCAAAAGAAGGAGGGGGAGCAAAGCGAATATGGGGGAGGGGGAGCATCGAAGTAGAAGCAATATCATCGAAATGAGGGGGCGGCGGTGAAATGTGCGCCGGGGAATCTCGGGGATAGGGGTGGGAAAGTCGGAACCAGCTATGGGAAGGTGGTAATGGGGCTGCCCTGGTCGAATTTTGGCTAAGGGACTAGGCAACTCAATAGAGCGCCTCCCGTTGATGCGCCATTGATATTTATCCCCAGCCCTCTCTAACCAATGGAGGCGATCGAAGAAAGCATAATCCAGGAGGGTGGGTCCTAGGGCTGGCTGGTAGCGAGACTCATCAAAACCAGGAATTTTCCTAGCAAAAAGAGTCACTAACCCCCCATTTACAATAGCCCGAGAGGTCAAGGTACCGTCCGCTCTCCTCTTGGGGTAAGTGGTAGCAATACGCTCCATCTGGAGCATAACATGATGAGGGATGTTATATTGAAAATGGTCGGGCGTCCCTTTAAGCATGTAGCTGCCAATTAGGTACAGTTCATCCCCCCTTATTAATTGTCCTTCCACCCTCCCAAATAGTGTCTGCGACATAAATCGAACCCACATTTTAAAGATGGGATGGTGGATGAATTTGCCCTTGCAGTGTTGTAGGGTGAAGTCATTACCATCACCTGTGATGGCAAAGTACGTGTTACGATGGTGGTAGTTAGGGGGGTGCATCTCCCCACCACCTTGTACTCGAAGTACCCGTGCAAATTCCGGCAAAGTGAGGTGGAAATCCTGATTGAGCACTCTAAAGGATACATGTGATACAGGTCCAGTTCGGGGTTTGGTAACCTTAAGACTGCTATAAAATTCATATACCAGTACAGGATAGGTATTAACATGGACGGAAAAGAAAGATTCCATGCCGATTATTTTCATGAAATCTTTGAACTCAGAAGCAATACCCAATTTATTTAAAAATTCAATATCAAGGAAATGGGTAGGACTCACCTCGCGCCCTTTTAGGCGCTGAAACCGTTCACGTTGCTCCGGCGACGAAAAGATGACATCCGGAAAAGTCTCGTCCCGTGGTGGTGGTGGTGGTGGTGGTTGTGGTGGTCCGGTGCCGGATCCGCGACGCCTCCTAGAAGACATGATGCTTGAAAAAATGTAGAGATGTCACACTCACTTTAATGGGGGAATGAATGTGGAAGAGGATGGATGAGAGAGATGGAGTGAAAGAAAAAAAAAATGAAGATGATGGAGTGGGTAATTGGTAGGGAAGATGAGAGGATTGATTTTTGTGGAGAGCCAAGTAGCTTGGATTGGAGGTTGTTAATGGTGGATGGAGAATTTGGGGAAGAAGATGAGAGAGTTGGGGTTAGGGCTTGAAGAAGAGAGAGAAATAGATTGGGAGTGAATGAGGAAAAGGAGTGGGGAAATCCCGTGTTTAATGACAGTCCGGCACGAAGCCCGATCGGGCATGAGGAGCCCGATTTCATCGGGCGAGAAACTGAAATAAGGACGCAAAAAATCTGTCACGGGCCCGATCGGGCGTTCACAGCCCGATGAAATCGGGCGGATGTCTTCGTCTTCCCAGGACTTGGCGGATTACGGGCCCGATCGGGCGGGATAAGCCCAATTTCATCGGGCGTCAGTGTTTTGTCGTCCAACAACCTGACGGTGTACTGCCCGATCGGGCGAAATAGCCCGATTCAGTCGGGCGGATTGTTTTTTCGTTGACGGACGAACGCCCGATCGGGCGTAATGGCCCGATGGGATCGGGCCCTTCTCTTTTTTTGATTTCTGTCATGATTTCTTCACGGGCCCGATCGGGCGGCTGCCGAAACTTCCACTTTTCGGGATTTGCAATATTTTTCATGAAAAACGAGCCTCGCTATCATCTGAAACTAAAAATCCTGCACACATATAACCTCAATGTAATGATCAATACCCTCTCACTCTCTCACCTAAATTACAAAACTAGAAAAACTAAAAAAAAACAAAACTATACTAAAAAGAAGAAAATGAAAGGGAAAATCGGGTTGCCTCCCGATTAGCGCTGGTTTATGAGGGTCCCGCACGACCATAATTCTGCATCCCTCAAACAGAAGGGGAAGGGGGTTGGAGGTATAATTCCTCCACAGACCCAGCAAGAGCTCCTGTATGATAAAGCTTTAAGCGTTGGCCATTAACCTTGAATTTTTCACCTGTTGCATTCATCACCTCAATAGAACCAAACTTGTTAACATTAGTGACAGAAAATGGACCAGACCACCTAGACTTCAACTTACCAGGAAAAAGTTTTAATCTAGAGTTGTACAATAAGACCTTGTCACCAATTGAGAACTCTCTACTCAAAATTTTCTTATCGTGCCATCTCTTAGTGCGCTCTTTGTAGAGACGCGAACTATCATAAGCATTCAGCCGGAGTTCATCAAGTTCATTAATCTGCAAAAGGCGTTTTTCTCCTGCTAACTTAGCATCAAAATTCAGCTCCTTAACAGCCCAAAAAGCCTTGTACTCTAGCTCAACAGGTAGGTGACATGCTTTCCCATAACTAACCTTGTAAGGGGGTGGTGCCAATAGGGGTCTTAAAAGCGATTACGTAAGCCCATAAGGTGTCATCTAATTTGTCACTCCAATCCTTCCTAGATTTAGCTACCACTTTCTCCAAGATAGTCTTTATCTCACGATTAGACACTTCTACCTACCCACTTGTCTGAGGGTGATAAGCTAGGCCAGTCCTATGGTAGACACCATACTTCTTAAGCAGAGCCTCGAAAGTGCGTTTGTGAAAATGAGATCCACCATCACTTATGACAACCCTTGGTACCCCAAACCTTGGAAAGATAATCTTTTTAAACATTTTCATAACGACTTTAGAGTCGTTAGTTGGTGATGCAAGGGCTTCTACCCACTTAGACACATAATCAACAAAGAACAAGTATGAAATTATTGCCGATGAAGAGGGAAAGGGGCCCATAAAATCAATATCCCATACATCAAATAGTTCAACTTCCAAAATGGGGGTTTGAGGCATCTCATGTCTTCGGGAAATATTTCCCGTTCGTTGGCATGCATCACAAGACTTAATAAAGGTACTCGCATCATGAAATAAAGTAGGCCAGTAAAAACCAGATTGAAGTACCTTAGCAACAGTTTTGGAGGGCCCAAGCATGGCCTCCACATGGCGGGAGTGGGAGTGCTTCAGAATGTCATGCACCTCCCATTCGGAATACATCGCCTATAGATGGTGTCAAGCACAAAGCTTGTACAAAGATGGGTCGTCCCAGAAATACTTTTTAGCCTCATGGAGGAATTTCTTCCTCTCGCTGGTAACTCGCTCGCGGGGAGTCCGTCCACTCACACAAAAGTTGGCGAAGTCGGCATACCACGGGGTGACAGAAGTGACTGCCAGGAGCTTATCATCAGGAAAGGAATCATCAATAGGTAAACCTTCTTCCATGTCTTCATACTGCAATCTGGACAGATGATCAGCCACTACATTTTCTGCTCCCTTTTTGTCTCTGATCTCTAAATCGAATTCTTGGAGCAGCAAAATCCACCGAATGAGTCTAGGCTTGGCCTCCTTTTTGGCTAGGAGATACTTCAAAGCAGCATGGTCAGTATAAACAATGACCTTAGACCCCAACAAATAAATTCCGAACTTGCATAAAGGCATAGACCACGCCTAGAAGCTCTTTCTCGGTTGTGGCATAGTTAACTTGAGCTTCATCTAGGGTCTTACTAGTGTAGTATATCGCATGGAGAATGTTGCCCTTCCTCTGACCAAGCACAGCTCCCACAGCATAGTCGCTAGCATCACACATAATCTCGAAAGGAAGGTTCCAATCCGGAGATCGAATGATCGGAGCAGTAATCAAAGCTTGCTTGATCCTGTTGAGAGATATAAGACAGTTATCAGTAAACAGGAACGGGGCATCCTTGAGGAGCAATTACCCCTTTTACATTCACAGGAGGGGGTAATTGCTCAATCACTTGAATTTTTGCTTTATCCACCTGGATGCCACGTTCAGAGATAATATGGCCAAGTACCACTCCTTCAGTAACCATGAAGTGGCACTTCTCCCAGTTCAGTACAAGATTGACATCTTCACACCTTTTCAAAACTTTAGCCAGATTTAGCAAACATGCATCAAAATCAATTCCATACACGCTAAAGTCATCCATAAACACTTACATAATTGACTCAATGAACTCAGAAAAAATGGCCATCATACAACGTTGGAAGGTGGCGGGGGCATTGCATAATCCAAATGGCATCCTTCGATAGGCAAAGGTACCATAAGGGCAGGTAAATGTGGTCTTCTCCTGGTCATCTGGGTGGATAGGGATTTGGAAGAAACCGGAATACCCATCTAGATAACAGAAATAAGAATGACAAGCTAGCCTTTCCAACATTTGGTCAATGAAGGGGATGGGAAAGTGATCCTTCTTGGTGGCAACATTTAATTTCCTATAGTCAATGCACATACGCCAAGCAGTTACTACTCTTGTAGCAATTAATTCATTTTTTTCATTTTTTACAACAATAGTACCTCCCTTTTTAGGAACCACTTGAACTGGACTCACCCACTTAGAATCAGCAATGGGGTAGATGATTCCAGCATCAAGCAATTTCATGACCTCTTTCTTAACCACTTCCTGCATATTAGGGTTCAAACGACGTTGGCCTTGTATACTAGGACGATGATCATCCTCTAAGTGAATTCTATGCATGCAGAAGTCAGGGCTTATGCCTTTCAAATCATCAATATTATATCCAATGGCTTGTTTATGTTTTTTCAAAACAGACAAAAGTTGAGACATTTGACCATCATTCAATGAAGCATTAACAATCACAGGATAGTTTTCAGATTCATCCAGAAAAGCATAGCGCAGAGAAGAGGGAAGGGGTTTCAATTCAGGTTTCTTTACCTCTACCGGTTGAGTACCATATACTAACTGTTCCTTGTCATGAGTGGTAATACCGTCAAGCTCTTCACATGCTAGAACCGCTTCCCAGTCATCTGCGGTAGCACTCAAGGGATTACCATCTCCTGTAGAAGATGCAAAACAAAGCAAAGCCTCCAGAGGATCCCGTAGAAGTGATTGAGGCATGTCATCGTTAACTAGCACATCAATGACATCAATTCTATAACAGGCTTCCTCTAGCATGGGACTTTTCAAGGCATTGGTTAGACTAAAGGTCACCTTGTCATCCCCCACAGTCAAAGTTAATTTACCATTCTTGACATCTATGACAGCTCCAGCAGTATGAAGAAATGGTCTCCCTAAAATGATTGGGATCTGAGTATCCTCTTCCATGTCAAGCACAACAAAATCCACAGGAATAAAAAATTTACCTACTCTCTTAGGGACGTCCTCTAAGATACCTAAGGGGTATTTGACAGAACGGTCAGCCATTTGAAGAGTAATATTGGTACATTTTACATCTCCCATGTCAAGCTTTTTGCATACAGTAAGGGGCATGACACTAACACTAGCACCCAAATCACATAAAGCCTTATCGATAAAAATGGTGCCAATGTTACAAGGGATAGAGAAACTGCCCGGGTCTTTCAATTTAGGTGGGGACTGATTTTGCAAAAGAGCACTACATTCTTCAGTGAAAGCTACAGTCTCAATTTCATTAAAGGCTCTTTTCCTAGTCAGAATTTCTTTCAAAAATTTAGCATATGCAGGAACTTGAGTAATAAGTTCAGTAAAAGGAACAGTTACCTGCAGATGTTTCACTATATCCAAAAACTTACCGAGCTAATGATCAAGCTTAGTCTTCAATAGTCTATTGGGGAACGGTACCTTGATCACCGGAGTGGGAGGTGGAACTTTTTCGGCTACTGTCTGCTTCTCTGCATTGCTGACATCCTTAGGAGCTGTGGAATTGTCAGGGACAACTTCATCCTTGTCGGAGCTAACCGGATCATCTTTAGGCATCTCTGGACTATCATATCGCGCTCCACTCCTAAGAGTGATGGCATTGGTAGTATCTCTTGGTTGCATAGGTTGCGAAGGTAATGATCCAGGTGGCCTACTAGCAGAAGAACTAGCCAACTGAGCTAGTTGAGTCTCCAACATCTTGTTATGCGTACCCAAGTTTTCCAACTGAGCCTTTGTGTCGGCTTGAAAGGCATTAAAACCTTTCTACATCTGAAACATCATATTCTTCAGCTCTGTCATGGCTGGATCAGTGGAAGGAGCAGGTGGTTGTGGAGCTTGATTTCTCTGGAAACCAGGAGGAGCTTGTTATTGAGGTTGATATTGTTGAACCTGATTTTGTGGGACATATGGTTGTTGAGGTTGAGGATTCAACACATTAGTGCTCCGATATGAGAGGTTAGGGTGATTTCTGTACCCGGGGTTGTAAGTGTTAGAATATGGGTTGAACTGACCCCTAGATTGTGACTGAAACGCATTAACCGCCTCCACGGTTGCTCCCGACATTAGAAGATAGGAGCGCAGGGGCACTCTTGACAGGTTGTGCCCAGGTATCCCACAAGCATCACAAATGGGAGCAATATAATTAGAAGCACTAGCCATCGCATTAACACTCATATGGGAGGAGTCATTACCTAGCTTCAAGGAATCAATCTTCTAGTTGAGAGCAGCTAGTTGCCCGGACAATAAAGAAATAGCTTCGACATCATGTTTCCCTCCCTTCTTCATGGAGGAACGAATGGTAGAGGCTTGATTAGAAGCGAGTTTCTCTAGAAGTTCATACCCCTCATCAATGGCTTTATCCATGAAAAACCCACCAGAGGCTCCATCAATTACCCTCCTTATATCTGCATCAACTCTAGTGTAGAAAATCTGACACAAATACCACCTGGTCTAAACCATGATGAGGACAAAGGCATTGCAGATCCTTGAACCTCTCCCAAGCTTCATATAATGATTCTCCAGGGTCTTGGGTGAAAGTTACTATGGCATGACGCATATCTCTGAGTCTTTTGGTAAGGATACCACTTGATGAGGAAGATTTTGGATAGTTACGCCCAGGTGGTGATGGTGGAATGCAACTTATTATACCAAAATAGAGCTTTGTCGCGCAGAGAGAACCCAAATAGGATGAGTTTCATATCATCGGCGAATAACACCGGCTTGTTTCGAGTAGCACAACATTGTAAAAACCGCAGATGCCTGATTTGGGTCTTCGGATGGTAACCCAAAGAACCGATTATTCTGAACCATATTCAAAACATGAGACTTGATTTCAAAGTTTGTAGCAGCAATGGTAGGCATCCGGACCCCAGTGGGTACATTGTCGGGCGAAGGTTGTGCATAATCTCTGAAGGTTGGTTTAGCTTCTTCACCCATTATAGCAGTAATAGGTGAAGATGGTGGAGTAGTTGTCTTTTGGGAAGGTGTCCCTGCAGACAACTTCGCTTGCTTAGCTTGCTTTCTGAGTCTACGAGCAGTCTTTTCAATCTCCGGATCAAATGGAATGAGATTTGAGGATTTCAATTTCCTGCTTATACACCAAAAATACTAAAACAAACGTGAGATGCTCCAAAGAACGGGTGTTCTTCGAGTAGAGGTTAGTGTAATACTATAATTCGAGACAAAATAAAAATAAACCGTCTCCCCAAGCAACGGCGCCAAAATTTGACAAAGCTAAAGTCGTATCACCTTATCAAAAATAACCTAAAGTCCACTAACAAGTAGTCAGGGAAGTCAGGATCGAATCCACAGGGAGAAAGTTATATTATTGTATCTGAATTCTAATATTATACTAACTAAATCTGATGAAAATTGGTGTGTGACTAAACTAATAGGCAAATGATAGAAATAAATATGAAGATAATAATCAATTAATAAAGAACTAGGATTATGGATCACTATGCATACAATTCGGGAAATCAGAGACGAATAATAATCACCCAATAAGTCAATTTATCTAGGGCACATGTAATTTCTCTCGAACATTACCTCCCTCAAAGATCACCTAGCCGCTCTCGCATGGTCAAGGATCACTATGCCTAATGATTGAAAGCCTATACAAAATCTCTCCTCTCGAAGCAGATTCAATATTGCGGTAGTAGAAATAAAAATCAGGCCTAATTCATAAATCTAGCATGAACGATTCAATCACAGGAAACAATTGAAATAAAGGGTAATTATACTAATCTATCAATCCTTCATTGCATACATAGATCCCCACAATCCTAGAAATAAAACTACTCGCTCATGCTTGAGAAAACAATAACAAATTTCATATAAAAATCCATACTTTGAACTATTGCAAATAACTAAGAAACTAATCTAATCAATAATAGCAAAAGCAAATAATAATGAAGAGAACAAGGAAGAAGATTACCAAATTAATGAACTATATTAAACTTGCGAATAATCCAAAGGTTCAATCTTGAATCACAATGAAAAGTATTAAAATCCAGGGTTCTTGAGAGAGTCTATGAGAAAATAAGAGCTAAAACAAAGATCCTTAATATATGTTCTAACTTTCCTATTTATACTAAGTGGACCGAAAATCATTAAATGAACGCGCGGAGGCAATCGCCCGATCGGGCCAACCAAGCCCGATGAAGTCGGGCGCAAAAGCAGCAGCTAAGCTTCAAAACGGACCTCGCCCGATGACATCGGGCCGACCCGCCCGATGAAGTCGGGCCGCACACCAACGCTTCACAGCCAGCGCAGAACATAGCCAAGGACACCCGATGAGATCGGGCCGAACCGCCCGATCGGGCTCCTCACTGAAATAACGATCGGGCAACGTCGCCCGATCGGGCCCGCAACGACGCTTATCTCTTGCTTCTGATGGCGATGACCGCCCGATCGGGCGTGTGGCGCCCGATCCGATCGGGCTCAGGTCCGATACTTCATTCCTTGGCTTCAAACGTCAAGGCTTCAATGCTTCTTTGCTCAGAGATCCCGGAAAGTATCCTCAGGACTTTGAAACTCCACATAGAACCTCTCCAGTGGTCAAATAATTGTAGAAAATATGGAGATAACTCCCTAAAACCTGCAGTCAGACATAGAACAGAAAACCACATCTAGATGGAGAAAGTTAGCATAAAATGGCTCCTAAGAGCACCATTGATACACATTTTAGCTCAAATATAGGGGGAAAAACACTATATAAAACCATAACATCAACATCTGAAAGAAGAATGTTTCAGGATAGTGGGATATCCTCATTGGTTCAAGCAACCAAAAGGGAAGAACAACTTGAGGCAGGCTGCAAATGCTGGGAGACAGGAGATATATTTTTCTGGAAACAATCCTTTGGATGTGGAAGGCCAGTCTACTGGTATTGCAAGTAGAAATGATAGTGCTCTTATATCTTCTGTTGTGCAGGAAGTCATGAAAGCTTTTGCTGAGCAGAATGGTGCCAGCACCTCCTCACAAAGCAATTTTGCAGGTAAAACAATCTCTTCTAATGTTAATAAACATCACATTACATGTCAGTCTGGTACATGGATCATAGATTCTGGGGCAAGTGACCATATGACAGGTAACAAATCCTTGCTGAAAAACCTGAGATGTCTAAGTAAATACATTAGGGTAGTTTTACCAGAAGGGACGGTGAAGATTGTGAAACAAATTGGTGATGTTGAGCTAAGAGATAATATCACTCTGAAGGATGTTATGTATATTGATAATTTTAAGCACAATCTGTTGTCTGTGAGCAAGTTTTTGAAGGGAAATGATCTGAATCTTGTTTTTGACAAGGACGGGTGTTCTCTACAGGACCCTACCACTAGCAGAAATGTGAACTTTGGAAAAAATGAGCATGACCTCTACAATCTGAGTTATGAAGGAAGAAGAATGGGTTGCCTTGCTGCTGAGAAGAAGGAAAGGAGTTCTAAATGTAATAAAGTAGAAAGTTTAGATACTCTTCATGCTAGATTAGGACATCTTTTTGTCTCTAAGATGAAGCATTTGAATTTTTGTAAGTGTAAAAACTTAAACACTTTCTTTTGTGATACTTGCTCTCTTGCAAAACATCACAATTTGACTTTTATGCAAAGCAAATCCCACTACAAGAATAGACGATATCAACGACCGTTTAAAGCCGTCGTTGATTAACAAAATACAGTCGCTAAATGATTAACGACGGTCAACGGTCGTTAAATGACAGTCGTTATATCGATGGTCGCTGATTTAGGAATCAAGGACCGTTTGACCGTCGGTGAATAATCAATGACGGTTTATTTATCTTTCAGCGACCGTTACATAAACCGATGTTGATAATTTTTCACCGACTGTTTGGAGCTGTCTCTGAAACAACGACCGCTTTGAACAGTCGTTGAGTCAATGACGGTGTAAAACAGTCGTTGAATCAACGACGATTCAAAACAGTTGTTGTTTCAGCGACGGTTGAAAGCAGTCGCTATTGTTCTTCAGCAGTCGTTGACATTTAAGTCCTTGGCAACATTACATTCCTTTACAGCGACTGCATAGCCGTCGTTGTTTCAATGTTTAGTCGTCGTTGTTGTTTTAAAATTACATTAATTTAAATAGTAATGTTCCAAATCATAATTAAACCTGTACCTGCACAGCTGCTCCTAAATATACTACACTAAACCTGTTCCTCCATCGCCTCCATCGCATATATATATATATATATATATATATATATATATATATATATATATATATATATATATATATATATTACAATTTGCGTAGATACTTATATAATTACATGAAATAGATTAAAATTATGTACACAAAATAGATCCCGGTGTCGGGAAATAATGTATAAGTCGGGTTCTACAAAAATATATATCGACAAATCTAGAAACTTATAAGCTAGATGCCGATTAATATAGACACTAAATGCCTATAGTTTGACAAACTTCCTAGGTTAAATATATGTACGCAAAATAGATCCCGGTGTCGGAAAATAAAGTAGAAGTCGGGTTCCAAAAAAATATATCGACACATCTACCTAGTTGCCAAAACCAAAAAAATATACACTAAATGCATATAGTTAGACTAACTATATAGAAACTATAAGTTAGTTACCTACTTGCCAAAACCAAACAAACTACAATGTCAAGGGTGTCTCCGTAGCACTACTGCCACCACCAAATCCTGGGTCATCTTCTGGTCTGCGTTGTGGATAGGGGCTTGTGTTGCAACCTGTGAACATGTTAAGACAAAATATGGTCAAAATTGCTACTAACCTTATAATTAAGTAAAAGAAAAACACCAAAATGCTACGTAATCCTACATCATATAGAAAATCAATTATTAAACGGTAACCTTTAAGCATTTAGCAAAATTTATACATAAAATTAAGCAATTAAACATATAAACTAAATTTACTATTAAAATTAAAGAATTTAAAATTAAAGAGTACCTAGAGGCGGGAGGGCTCCGGCACAGGCGGACGACAGTCGGGGCGTGGTGTTTGGCCACCTACATTGACAAAGCCGAATAAGGTTTTGGTGAGTGCCAAAACATCAAAAAAAAATAAATAGGTAGGGTTTGGGTAGTGAGAAAGATTTGGAGTGAGACTCAATTTTCACCTGATTAAAATCTCAGCAAGTTTCGATATTTGTGAATTGTTCTCTCAGCAACAAAGAAATTGGGCAGAAAGTACCAATATTAACCTCAGATGTTGCGATAAAGTGTCTCGAGCATAAACTAACAATATCAATCAGAAATTCAACAAAAAGAGAGGAAAATCAGCATTGTCAATTAGGGCTGTTCAGAGTGCGGTTTGGACCGCATCAAACCGCAACCCAAATCGTTTTTTCGCGGTTTGGGTTGGCTTGCGGTTTCAAAATTGCGGTTTGGGTTATGATTAAGGAAACCGCGATTTGCGGTTTGGGTTATGATTAAGGAAACCGCGATTTGCGGTTTGGGTTGGGTTTTAATTTTTCTAAACCGAAACCGCACCGTAAACCGCAATTTTATATAAATTTTTTTATTTATTTTATCTATTTTTTATTTTTATTTTTTGTAAATACAAAGGTGGCATGCAACTATCACTAATTCACTACACCAGTTAATGCTTAATACTAATACGGGGTATGAGGTATTTAGGTTAGGTCTTTGTTGCAATCATCTCATCTGCTCTCAACTCCTCTTTGCAAATCCCCTGCCGCCCTCACTTCTATGCTGCTCCGAGACCAGTTAATACTTAATACTTATTACCAAATTTTTTTACTCTTAGTTTATAAAAAAAAAAAATGTTTTTTACTCTTAGATTACAAAATTAATGTCTCGGAGGAAAAAATGGTTAAACCGCAAACCAAACCGCACCAAACCGTTTTGCGCGGTTTGGTTTGGGTTGGTTTGGGCAAAAGTGCGGTGCGGTTTGGGTTGGAAAAATGCCAAACCGTATATTTGCGGTTTGGTTTGGGTTACGTCCCAAACCGCACCAACCCAAACCGCGAACACCCCTAAATGTCAATCACACTTAGATAATTTCTAATTCAAGCCAAATTAAACATAGATTACAAAATGTTGCATCAAAATATGCTAACAAAAAACCCTAGCACGAAGAAAATCGATAATTTATGAAAATAACAAAGTATTTACTATCAAATCAAGGTACTTGCTGAATTCATCTCGCAAAAAGTTTAACGCAAATATAAACAAACATCGCAAAAAATTTGAAAAATAAGAAAATTCTCAACTAATTTCGTAGCAAAAGTTAGCAAAATTGGAATTAAAGCTTCAATGAAAGACAACAAAACTGAACTTGCTAGTAATTACAGATTCAGAGTTACCCTAAAATTGGAAGAAATGAGAGAGAATTACCGGAAGATGAGCAGCAGATATGGAGAGTTAATGTCGATAAAGTAAGAAAATGGCGGTTGGAGGTGAGAGAAAATGAGGGTGTCGGAAGAAAATTGCCTAGGGTGGTTTTGGCCACCTATATCCCAAAAACCAAATTTTTAGGGTTTGGTTTCATGAGTAACAAAAATTAAAAAAGAAAAAGAAAAGAAAATAAAGCAGTGCTAATCGGCGGCAAAGAGACGGTCCGGTGGTTCGTTGGTTGGAGGTCGGCCGTCAATGGCTTCTTCAATTCGCCAACTGAAAGAGGCAACTTCTCTCTTTTAAGTTGTCGTTGAAATAAACCCGACTGAAAGAGGCCACTTTATGTTAAACCCCTTTTCCATCACCGACAGTTTAAGACCGTCGCCTTAGGCAAAAAAAGTTTCAGAGTTACATTAATCAATTGAACGACGGTTTTAAACCGTCGTTGTTTTTCAACGACTGTTTATCCATAGTTATCTTCTTTAAAAGCAGTCGGTATCCACCGACGGCTTAAAGCAGTCGCTGATTTGATATTAACTACTGTTTTTCTCACCGTCGCTGTGAAGCAGTCGTTGTTTTAGCATTTTCTTGTAGTGTCCATTGCTGAAAAGGTCTTTAATCTTATTCATGTTGATTTATGGGGTCCATATAGGACCAAGAATATTATAGGAGCATCGTATTTCTTCACTATTGTAGATGATTACAGCAGGGCTACTTGGACTCAGTTATTGTCCAACAAGGAACAAGTCAAGGGAATTTTAAACAATTTCCTAGCTCATGTGGAGAATTTCTTTGAGACAAAGGTAAAAGTGCTAAGGAGTGACAATGGCACTGAGATCCTTCAAAGTGAATGTGGTGAGATTCTTGCCAATAGAGGAATCAACCACTAGAGACGTGTAGCTGGAGTACCCAGCAGAATGCTAGGGTCGAAAGAAAGCATAGGTTCTTGCTTGAAACAGCAAGAGCACTTAAGCTTCATGCAGGTTTGCCATCTTATTTATGGGGTGAATGCATTCTTGCTGCAACACATTTGATTAACATGTTGCCTAGTGCAGTTGTAGACTGGGAAACACCTTATCAAAGGCTGATGAAGAAAGAACCTGACTATGAGCATCTGATAGTGGATAGGATGTCTTTGCTATGCCAGTCATCATAGAAAACCAAATGATAAATTTGCTCCCAGGGCAATAAGGTGCATAGTGATTGGTTATCCTTACTGCCAAAAAGGGTATAAGCTACTAGATTTAGAAACAAAAAAGATTTTTGTTAGTAGAGATGTAATCTTTAAAGAAAACATATTTCCTTTCTTGATTAAGAAAGGTACCAGTGAGTTCTTACTGAACTCAGACATAATCTAACTCAAAATAGTGATGATCAGGATGATATTCTCCTGAGTGACTTTGATCAGGTGGATGAACAGGAGCTCTTGCTAGAAGCAGGACAACAGGTACAAATTGAACATAATGAAGCATCATCTCCCTTGCAATCTAATCCCAGGGTTGCCCCTCAGATTCTTGAGACACCACCACCAGAGAGACCTGTTAGAGAAGGAAAGATGCTAGTAAGGTTCAAAGACTTTGTAGTGGATCTCCCACGCAAAAGAGATACCTCGTATTCAACAAACTTCATCACTGCTAAGCTAGTTGACTCTGAATATTACTCAGTAGACTACCTGGCTTCTCTCAATAATGTCCTAAGAGTGAAAGAACCTATGCATTATGGTGAAGCCTGTGAAGATGAAGGTTGGATACAGGCTATGCAGGATGAGCTGAAGGCTTTAGAGATCAATGAGACTTGGGAGTTCACCAAGCTTCCCAAGGATAAGAAGGCAATTGATTGCAAATGGGTTTATAAGATCAAATTCACACCTGAAGGAAAGATAGACAAGCTGAAGGCTAGACTAATGATTACAGGGGATAGATAGGTCTATGGAAAGGATTACAAGCACACGTTTTCACCAGTGGCTAAATATACCACTGTGAGAACCTTAATTGCCATAGCTTCCTCTCTAGACTGGAAACTTCATCTATTAGATATCAATAATGCTTTTTTTGCATGGATATCTGGACGAAGAGGTATATATGAAGCCTCCTAAGGGTTACAAGCAAGCTAAAGAGGGTGAAGTATGTAAGCTTAAGAAGAGCCTATATGGTTTAAAACAAGCTTCCAGGCAGTGGAACTTGGAACTCAGCAAGCATTTCATAGCACAAGGGTATATTCAGTTTAAGAGGGATTACTCTATGTTTTCCAAGCTTCAACATGGAAAGCAAAGTATTGTGTTGGTGTATGTTGATGACCTATTAATTACAAGAGATCATGAGGAAGAGATAAGAAGGCTTAAAGAAAGCTTGCATACTGCATTCACAGTAAAAGACTTGAGGGAAATAAGATATTTTCTTGGAATAGAAGTTCCAAGAAATACTAAAGGTCTCATGCTCAACCAAAGGAAATTTATCTTAGATATTCTTAGATCCACTGGCTTAGATGGGTGCAAGCCAACTAAATTTCCTTTTCCTAAAGGTGTGAAGTTATCTATTGAGCAAGGTGAAGTTCTGGAGGATGCTGAAGTACACAGGATCATTATTGGAAAATTGCTCTACCTCAACTTAACAAAACCTGACATCTCCTACAGTGTTCAACAGTTGAGTCAATTCATGAACACTCCTAGAAAACCACATTTTCAAGCTGCTATTCATGTTGTCAAGTATCTTGCAGGCAGTTTGGGCTGGTGTTTGTTCTATCCCAGCCACACTTCCCTCAAGCTCACAGCTTTTTGTGATTCTGACTGGGGAAGTTGTGCTTTTAGTGCAAGATCCCTTACTGGCTATTGTGTGTTCTTGGGAGATTGCCTCATTTCATGGAAGACAAAGAAGCAGAAAACAGTCTCCAAATCCTCAACTAAGGCTGAGTATAGATGCATGTCTCATACAACTAGTGAGATTGTTCGGTTAGATGGCATCTTAGAGGATTTGAGTTTTCCCATCCCCAAGCCAATTAATTTGTTTTGTGACAACAAATCTGCCAATCATCTTGCACAGAATCCCATTTTCCATGAAAAAACCAAGCATCTGAAGGTTGATTGCCACTATGTGAGAGATCACATTCAAGATGGCATGCTCAATGTGTTGCATATCAAGTCCTTCCTCCAGCTTGCTGACATCATGACCAAGTCTCTGAGTGAACAATAGCACAACCATTTATCCTTCAAGTTGGGCCTTGTTCCCTCTGCTCCAACTTGAGGGGAGGGTATTGAGAATTATGGTCGTGCGTGCACTCACAAACAAACGTTTTCTAATGATAGGTTGCTGATTATTGTTATTTTCTTTTAAATGATATGTTGTATTGATCCTAGGCAGATTGGGTGCTAGGTGTTTTTTGTTTTCTAGTACAGCTGTCTCCTAGGTTTTAGCAGCAACCTTGTATAAAAGACAAAGGTTGGTGAGCAGCCATTTTCTTGTAACACAATACACGAAAAGTGAGTAAATGAAAGAGAGAGTTGCTGGATAATTCTCCAGAAACAGCAACAAAAATTCTATCTTTCAAACATTCTTTATATACTCCATGTAGTCTTTAATCTCCAATCTCAAGCAACGGTTTGAAGTTTCACAATTTACTATTTTATGGCATCCATGACACATATAACCTATTTGACCATTGTTGATATTTTTCCTTTCGTATATATAGCTAAAAGATTATAAAAAATCGGTTTTTTCACCAGGTACCCCTGAGATTTCACGAAATGCACCAGGTACCCTCGTTTTTTGGAAAATGCACCAAATGCCTCTAAGGTTTGACTGAATTGCACCAAATGTCATTAATGATGAACGGCGTTAGACTGCCGTTAGTGCTTATTACACAATTGCCCTAAGTTGTCTTCTTCCTTCTCTTTCTCTCTCCTCCCTCCTCTCTTCTCCTCCCCTTCCCCTCCATCCTATCCCCAGCCACCCCTTGAAATCCCCTCCCTTCCATATCTCTCACTAACACCCACCACCAACCACCAATACTTCCACCACTGCCATCGTACCACCACGAAGTCAAACATCACCATACCACCGAAGACCACCATACCCAGATGTCGACGACAAACTCCAGTCACACCGAAGACCACCTTACCCACCGAAGATCAAAACCATCCCCCAAGACCAGATTTCGCTGAAGTCGACCAACACCGCCGCCACCACCGCAATCTCCTTCGTGACCTCCTTCAACCACCACCCTTGAATTCGCCGATCTTTTCTCTCACCGAGTCACCACCCTTTTTTCTCTTGTCCTCAATCTCTCACCATCATTTTGGGAACCTCAATCACACACCACACTTCTACTCTCTTTTTGATCTCCTTCACGACCTCATTTTTTTTTATGGTTGATTTGGGGTTATTTGGTGGTGGTGCTAGTGTTGGTGGGTGAGTGAGATATTGGAAATTGATTTGGGTTTCACGGTGGATCTAGGTTGGATCAATGGTTGTAATAGTGGATTTCGTTGGCGTCGGTCTTTGCGGGGGGAGGGCAAAGAGGGGGTTCCTGCGAGGTGGGGGAAGGGGGGCTGCGTGGGTGGGCAAGGGGGTGCGGGGGTGGGGGAGGGCAAATAGGGGGTTCTGCGAGGGTGGGGGGAGGGGGGGCTGCGTGGGTGGGCGAGGGGCTTGTAGGGTGGGGGGAGGGCAAATAGGGGGTTCTCGCGAGGGTGGGGGGAGGGGGCTGCGTGGGTGGGCGAGGGGCTGCGGGGGGGGGGATGGTGGCTACGGGGAGGGCGAGAGGGGGGGTGGTGGGGTAGTTATGTGGGTGGGTGACTTGGTTGGTTGGGTGGTGGAGGGGTTGCGGGGTGGGGGTCTTAAGGGGTGGGGCTGCGTGGGTGGGGGGGGAGGCGGAGGGGTCTTTGTAGTGGGGTAGTTTGGGTGGGTGGGTGACTCGGATGGGTGGGGGTTAGTGTTAGGGTTTAGGGCTAATTAGGGTTTAATTAGGGTTAGAGGGAATTGAGGGGTTAATTAACCCTAATGACTAACGGAAACTTAACACCGTTAGTCATTAATGGCATTTGGTGCATTTAATGCAAACCTTAGGGGTATTTGGTGCATTTCCAGAACAACGAGGGTACCTGGTGCATTTCGTGAAACCTGAGGGGTACCTGGTGAAAAAACCGATAAAAAATTGATAATTTGTTAATACATATTGAAACCATTCTAACAAGATCCACATAATATTACCCTTTTTATCTCCTTCGTTTCTTTTTATTAATCGAACCATCTCTTTTTGCAAACAAATTAAGGAGATGAGAGAAAAATGAAGTGTAATTGGTCGAATTCTCTCCAGACTGCTTTTATTTTATGACTGGTAAGGGATGCAGGTGGTGAATGGAGAGACACTTGATGAGTTCAGTGCGATGAAGAGCATTTCGGGAGAAGGCTCACAAGGGCAATTGAGATCAGGATAGAAGGCATAACAATATATATGTAGGATCTGCTGAAAACCAGCGTTAAGCTGAAAACCGACATTTTTGCTCATTTTACAAATTTTCTACTCATTTTATGTTTTTTCTCATTTTAAGAAACTTTTGCTCATTTTATGAAACTTTTGCTCATTTACAAATTTTTGTACATTTTATGTTTTTTTTTCTCATTTTACATAATTTTAAGAAACTTATGTTCATTTTACAATTTTTTTGCTCATTTTATGTTTTTTTGCTCATATTAAGAAACTTTTCCTTATTTTACGGTTTTTTTTCATTTTATGTTGTTAACTCATTTTACTTGTTTGCTTATTGTAAGAAATTATCGTTTAAAATGAGCAAAATATACAACACAAACACATGCATACAATTCCTAATTGAAATCCTAAATATTTTAGAATTTGCTAAAAGCAAACAAAAAAAAAAAAAAAAAAAAACAAAAGCACAACAAACAACCTTCAAATCAAAAGCATTTAAAAGTTAAACTTCAACATCATGATTCATCTTCTTTCCAATAATTTTCAGAACCACATATTTCTCTATTTGTTTGCCTAAAAAATAAAATGTAAGCTAGTTCAAGAAATTAAGCCTAAATAATCGAAAGACAAACAAGTTACCAATCATAGTAGAGAAAAAATTACCACCAATTCAAAAACGTATGACCTTTTTCCTCTTGACAAGCTAAAATAAGCAATTCAGAAGTTCAAAGAACGAATAATGTAGAGAAAAATCAAAGAATTCGAACATGGAAATTAATATGAATGAATTGCAAGTACCATTGTTAAGTTTTGACTTGAGCTCTGTTGATCAACGAAATTGATGACCTTTGAATGATATAAAGATTTCGAGCTCTAAAAAAAAAGATTTCGAGCTCTAGTTAATGGATTTTTCCAAGTGATGTTAGCTAGTGCCGGTGTGATGAATCAATAGAATGATTGATTGAATATATGTATATATGTATATGTATATATGTATATATATATATGTATATATGTATATATATATATGTATAGGGTTGGGTTCTAGTGAGAACCCTCTTATGGTGAGAACCGTGAGAACCACTAAAAATAAGTAAATACTTCATAAAATGAGCCAAAAAAATAAAAAATGAGCAAACGCACAAAATGAGTAGAAAACATTAAATGACTAATCTACGTAAGACGGGCAAAAATGTAAAATGAGAAAAACATAAAATAAGCATAAAAAAGTTAAACGAGTAAAAACGTAAAATGAGCAAAACGTAAAATAAGCAAAAACGTTGTGAAATGAACATAATAATGTTAAATGAGCAAAAACAAAAAATAAGCAAAACATAAAATGAGCAAAAACATTGTGAAATGATTAAAATCTTCATAAAATGAGGAAAAATGAGCGAGTTCTCGCAGTTTCACCATAAGGGTGGTTCTCATATGAACTTAAAATATATATATATATATATATATATATATATATATATATATATATATATATATATATATATAATTTCGGGTAAAAACTTGTAAGGTGGGGGATTAGTCATGATAAGGGGTCAATGACCGTTGAGAATAGTCTAGTGCTCGAGAGGTACTACGGAGACCTGTAAGAATGAAGGTTAGACTACCCCGGGGGTGTTTTCGGGATCGCCCGTCCGACGCTCAAGTCAGTTAGGATGCTTAACTGTAAGTATTGAGCAGTTGGTCTAGAATTTATTACCTGTTCATTGATGAGACATTGGGTATTTATAGTGTTGTGGATTCCCAGAAAGGGAACATTGATAGGATGGGCTTCAGGGAAACCATTGGTCGTGTTGCCTTTTCAGGCAATAAGCCTTTCCAGCCCCATCCGGGGATCCCAAGGCATCCTGGGATTACGGCAACCCTCATGTGAGACCCATTGTGCCCCCTGCTTGGGGGTTGGATGAACCTCCTCACAAGTATCGAGCTTAGGGAATATTGGGCCCAATCATTAGCTCTACGCGAGATGTGTGAGGGAGGGCTCCTCCGGAGTCGCATGTTTCGCGGAAAGTTGAATCTGTATTTGATTTGGGTTAGACCCGTGCATCTTGAGGGGTATCTCAGAGCTCATTCGAGACTCTCGGAGGTCAACGAGCCCCATGTATCTCGAGGGACAACTTTGTCCTCGCTCGAGATATCTCGGGGGCTGGTGAGCCCCATATATCTCGAGGGGCACCTTCGGCTATGCTCGAGACGTCTCAGGGGTCAACGAGCCCCATGTATCTCGAGGGGCGCCTTCGACTACGCTCGAGATGTATCTGGGGCCAATGAGCCCCATGTATCTCGAGGGGCATTTTTGATCTCGCTCGAGATGTCTCAGGGGCCAATGAGCCCCATGTGTCTCGAGAGTCGTCTTTGACCTTGCTCGAGATGTTTCAGGGGCTAATGAGCCCTATGTATCTTGAGGAGTGTCTTTGACCTTGCTCGAGATGTCTCAGGGGCTAATGATCCCCGTGTATGTCGAGGAGTGTCTTTGACCTTGCTCGAGATGTCTCAAGGGATAATGAGCCCTATGTATCTCGAGAGGTATCTTTGACCTTGCTCGAGATGTCTCAGGGGCTAATGAGCCCCATGTATCTCGAGAGATGTCTTTAACCTTGCTCGAGATGTCTCAGGGGCTAATGAGCCCCACGTATCTCGAGAGGTGTCTTTAACCTTGCTCGAGATGTCTCACGGGCTAATGAGCCTCATGTATCTCGAGAGGTGTCTTTAACCTTGCTTGAGATGTCTCAGGGGCCGATGGGCCCCATGTATCTCGAGGGGCGTCTTTGACCTCGCTCGAGATATCTTAGGGGCTAATAAGCCCCATGTATCTCGAGGAGTGTGTTTGACCTTGCTCGAGATGTCTCAGGGGTTAATGAGCCCCATGTATCTCGAGAGGTGTCTTTAACCTTGCCCAAGATGTCTCAGGGGCCTATGGGACCCATGTATCTCGAGGGGCGTCTTTGACCTCGCTCGAGATGTCTTAGGGGCCAATAAGCCCCACGTATCTCGTGGAGTGTGTGATGTATCTCTCTTTGAAGGATGTTAGGAAGGTACGCTCTGTATTCCTCGAGGGACATCTTTGACTATCGCTCTGGGGAGTTTCAAGGGCCGACAGGACCCATGCGCCCCGAGGGGTGTCCTGGTGCCGTAGCACTTGTAGGGGTGTCAAAACAGGTTCTCAAACAGGTTCTGGGTATACCCACGGTGAACCAGGTCAGACCCGGACAGGTCAGGATTCTGATTGTCAGTGCCCCAGGTCATGATTGGTCAGGTTTTGTTCAACTGGGTCGAACACATTTGAATCATTGGATTCCCGGGTGCCGGACAGGTTTGAGCGTTCCATTTACAAGTCGATTCATTCCCGGATATGATCGCCCCTTGACTTTTTTTTGTCGGGTTTGCGCAAGTCGTATTTAGGTTTCATGTACGGTTGAGTTAAGCCAAATGTACTCGGGTTGAATTAGTAATGACCTTAGTTCGATCATTGTAAAACATCGGGTCCATTCGCTATTGAACGTCAACTCAACTTCGGGTAGCTCCTGATCGGGCCATCTTGATTTTGTTATGGATTTTGTAAACGAATCATATTAATAAAAGTATTAAGATCGACATATATATACATATGTGTGTGTACGATAAATATATGGATGACAACGAAAAACCAATAAAAACACTATATTGATTACCGTGATGTTTAGTGTATTCTCTTACTCAACTCTTATTTCGAATAATCAACTGCGTAAAACCACTCTAATGAGTAAAGGAGTATAACGACTCTTCATATGTTTTAATATTATATATTATAACCAACGACAATAATAACGAGTAGACGATCAATTCCAAACTTTATATAAATGATTTATTATTATAAGCATTATGATTGATATATAAGTTTGCAAATAGTTATGATGGTAATGAGAATAATAATACTAATAAACATAAAGCGACAATGATAATAGGTAAAAATACAAATAATAACTGTAATAGTAACAAGGCTAACAATAGCAATAGTAATACAAATAAGAACAGAATACTAACAATAACAATATAAATATTAATATGTTGAATCATTTTAATATAAGGTTGATATCAAAATAACTGTAAAACCAATCTAATACTCTATTGATTATAAATTAGTATAACGACTCTTAATATATTATAATATTATAACAAATGACAATCATGCATTCATCTGTTTACAACGACGGTTCATATGAGGCCTAAGTTGATTATAACGAGGGTTCATATGTTCCAAGCTTTATATAAATGATTTATTATTATAAGCATTATGATTGATATATAAGTTTGTAAATAACTATGACGATAATGAGAATAATAATTGTAAAACGAACCTAATACTCTATTGATTATAAATTAGTAAAATGACTCTTGATATGTTATATATAATACTATAACAAATGACAATCATACATTCATATGTTTACAATGATGGTTCATATGAGGTTTAAGTGATTATAACAAGTACTTGCTAGTTACTATATAGTTGGATTAAAACAAGTTGTTATTATTAGATAAGATCAATATAATGAATGTATGAATGTAAGTCGATAGTTCAAGATAACAATACTCCATTTAAGTTCATCATCTTTATGATGATAATATAACAAACAATCACTATCAACTCAATGAAGTTCATATATATAAGTTATATCGTTACACTATAAGTTCACTAAATAGATATTATAAACAAACAATTACATAATTGAGTGATATTTGCATACGTAACGTAACATTATAAGAATACTAGCTTAAGAAGTAAATCACTATAGAGTTTTAGAGCTTTCCTTAATAGGGGACATTGAATAACATAGTTTATTATAACATATAGGGAGGTTTGTTAAATTACTATATCTTATTGCAATACTATGTCTATAGTTCACGTAAATGACTATAATTAAAACATTAATTGAGCAACTACTAGTTGTATAAGTAATTTTCCAAGAAGTTTAGTTTCATAAGTAATGACCTTAGAGCAATATAACGAGCAATGTTTATCTTACTAAAATTCCAACTTCTTCAATTCTTTCTAAAATTCCAACTTGTTAAATGTAATTTTTAAGTCCTTAAGTCCTAAATCCTAATATCGGGCCATCGACAATAATCGGCTAACTGTATTGTGTTACGTCGTACATGTTAGCATTAAATTAATCCCTAATCACCGTATGTAACATGCTTACATATTTGTAATTTATAAATTTAGAATAATAATTTCTTAAAAATCAATAATACTAATTTAATTTCGAAAGTTTATAATTTCTGTAAATTTCTAATAATACTACAAATTTCTAAAGTTACTAAACTAATAATATTAGAATTGGAAATTAAGAAAACTCAAATCAAAATAATATCAAAATACAATACTAGTTTATTAGTAATTTAGGCCATTGATTTTAGAAAGATGAAAATCCAACCATTGATTAAGTTAGCAATCCATGTGCTTGGCCACTCTCAATTCTCATTGGTCAAAAAATAATGTCATGGATTACAAATTAGGACCATTGATTTGAAAAAGATCAAAATCCAACCATTGATTAAGTTGGGATAAAAAAAGATAAAAAAAAAAATAACAAAGTTGCTTACCAAACCATCCAAATCTTCATTAATCTCAACCGTCCAATATGATCTAACGACTCTCACTCAATCTCAAACTTCAAATAAAAAATGGAACCCTAATCCCCTTCTTTTCAGAACCCTCACCTTTCCTCTATTTCTTCTCCGGCAGCTTCTCCCAAGTCCCAACATCGCCTTCTCCCAAGTCCACCGATTACAATCTCTCTCTTCGCTTTTATTGAATAAAGCGGGGCATCAAAAATTTGATGTATGAGTGACCCACAATCTCTCCTCCAAACCTCTCAATTTCCCGCCCAGCCTCCCTTCCTAGTTTCTACTTCTCTCAATGGACCGGAACAAAGATGCCAAAGCAAGGGCAGCGATCGAATTCAAGATGGCGCATCATCGGCGAAGGCGAAGCACCGACGCCTAGCGGCAAAGAACGGCAGAGCAAAGCAACAAAGAACAAGAACAGGGGGTTAGAGAAATACGGGGTTGGAGACTAAACGAACTGCAGCGGCTGAGCGACTGGTGGTCCGAGGAACCACCGCAGGTAAGGGGAATCTTCGTCATTGTCGTCATCTTGAGGTGAGCTAATCTCTTAGCTCTCTTTAATTATGGAGAATTTACTTTGGTTTTGAGAATTTTGATTTTCTTTATTTTTTTCTAATTTTCCAAATCTAAAGAATTCTGTAGAAGATTTGAGCTAGAAGTTGAAGAAACATCTTCCTTGCAAATTTTTAAGTGAAGAATGAAGACGCAACTTGTTTCAAGCACTGAATTGTTTTTTTTTTTGGCCAAAATTTCTGTAAATTACTTAATTGTAGATTCATTTCTTTAATTTCCTGAATGTAAAGTTAAACAATAAATTCGAATTTGCTGTAACTTTTACTTCATTATGCATATGCTTTAATGTGGAATTAGTCTATCTTAATTTTTGTAGCCGGTTCAATTGGGGTTTGTTCATCCTTGTAATACATCTAGAGACTAGATGGTGGAAGTTATAAAATATTCCTTCATCTCTTTCTTTGATTTAGTTTGTTTGTAAAGTTTCCAGCCTCAATCTTTCTGGTTTTTGTATTTTGTATTCCAAGTTTGATATCAGTGGTACCATTATTGAAAAAAATTAAAATTGTAATTCTCACTGCTCATCTATTCTTCATTTAGTTCATCCTATCCGGTTATTCACTTGTTTGGAATTTCTAATATTTGGACTTTTTAAACTTTAAATTTGAAAGAAACGCATAAAAAAATAAAGTGGTGAAACAGAAAAAAAAATTCAATGTTAACTGACCGTTCAAGCCGATACTTTAGAAAATTGTTAAAATACTACGTATATACATACATGTTGTGACTTTGGAGCTGTAGCCTATATGATATATACATCAATAGATGTCAAATCAAAACAAGAGAGTAATGTATACAAATAATTCAAAAATAAATGAAAATAAAAATATAAACAAGTACATAATATTCAAAGTTTAACCCTTAAATTAAATGTAATTAATTTTTTTATTGAATTAATTATTAAATGTAAGCAATTTTATAAATTAATATATTTAAATGATTTTGTAGATATAAAAAAATAATTGAATTTTAGTAATATCGGGTTGAGTACGGTCGGGTTCGGGTTTGAATGCAGGTCTGTCTGGTCAGGTCAGAATATAATCTTGTCGTGTGCGGCCAGTCCGGGTAATCCCAGGTCGCGTTTCGGTCGAGTCGGGGACCGACCTCACGAGTCGAACCAGGTTCAAGTCAAGTCAGAATCAGGTTGACCCAGCGGTCAGGTCTGTTTCTGACACCCCTAAGCACTTGACGGGCACCGACTCCAGTAGTTGGGGTGACTTGGAGTATCCCTCACTCGATCTGGGTGAGGTGCCTAATTGTAGGTCTTTGGACTTAGCTGGGTTCAGTCAACCCGGTGAGCTGGGGTGGACTGGTCTGGGCAGCTAAGGCCAGTAGTCCTGGTTAAGGTTACTGTTGGGCCTGGCTTTGGGCCCTATGTCAGCCTCGTTGCTTCGGGAGTTTGCCAAGCCCACGAGATGCCAACCGTTTCGTACGACGTTGTTTATAAATAGGGGGACCGTGTCATTTGTCCCATTCATGTTCTTCTGGATTATTGCTGCGTAAAATATTTTCACCTCGAGGGCACACAAGTCGACCGGCGTCTTTCATCAAAGTGCATGATCTCGATGGCGTTTTGTATAAGGTACGACTTACTTCTTTCGCTTCTTTTTATTAATAAATGGACCCTTCCGGACAGGATCCCCTCTTGATAGATAACGGGGGTTCTTTGTGTGGCTCGGATACCCCTCCGACACTACTCGAGCCCTTGTTCGATGGAGTGTTAATAAATGGTGTGCCTGTGGTGCCCGTAGCATTCGACTGTCTCGATCCCTCCAGGGTGCTCGACGCCTTACCGTGCTCGAGCGACGAGGCTTCTATAATGTCCGATGGGGGAGAGGAGATAAATAATCCCCCATACGAGGTGATCGTTGCTCGACCTCGGGCAATTAGGAGTTACTTAGACCATCTTCTCGATGGCCAGGTTGTTCGAGTGATGAAGGGCAGCAGCGAAGATCTTTCTCATGAACCGAGTACCAGTGGTGGAGAGGGGAAGACCCGAACTCAGGGCAAGGGCATCGCGCATTTCTTTGTTCGAGGGCCTTTTATGCAGTTCCTGTTGGATAACCTGCGCTTCCTCGAGACGTCGTATTGGATTCGACATCCGTATGAGTTGTACATCCCCAAACCTGACGAGACTGTATGTACCCTTCCGATGGGCTGCATGGCTGTGTATAAGGTTTATCTCGAGCTGGGGTTAAGGTTCCCCATCCATCCCTTCATTGTCGAGGTGCTAAGTTCTTACAATCTGGCCCTCTGTCAGCTAATGTCCAACAGTGTAGGCTCGATGGTTGGGTTCCTCGCTATATACGATACGATGGAGGTCGAGCCATCCTTGGCCCTCTGGCAGAATCTGATGAAGTTGGTCGTGATGTTTGTGACATCGAACGGTGAGAGTTGGTATACCTTCCAGGCACGCTTTCCTTACAAGATTGTGGGGACTATTCCTTCGAACCAACAGAACTTCCGCACGGAGTTCATGTATGTATATCGAGCTGAGCAGTGGGACTTTCCGGTTGTTCCTAGCCTCGAGGGCCCAAACATGACTTTAAATAGGTATGTGCCCAGAGTGTCGGAGGACGAGGCCAGGGTTGCCATTTACTGCCAGACCATCACTTCGATAGTCAATGGCGATTGAAAGCAAGTCCCCACCCATTGGAACCCCAGTGCGGAGGAGCTAAGCGACGAGCATTTCCTCTCCTCGATGGGATTGAGCCCGGCTTATCCCAAGGGTAGGGCCTCCGCTGCTAGGTGTCTACTTACCTCGATTGGTGATGTGTCTTGACTTAACCTTTATTTGTTTATTTGTGCAGTCATTGCCTGTCGAGAGCTCAGCGAAGTTATGTAGAAGAGACTAACTGCTAACCAGAGGGTGCAGGATCAGATCCGACAGAAGGTGTCGAGGGGGGAAACTCGAGTTCCTCGCCCTCCCAAGGTAACTTACGCCTCTCGATCTGATCATCGGGTCCTTGTGTTTTGTTTTGTTCTAACTTCTGTTTTTCTAATAGGACCCCGTGAAGAGGCCTCGTAACTGCCCTCATTCGGCGGCGGCTATCGTGGCGCCCCAAGTGGTGGAGGATAGGGGGAGGACAACGACACTCGAACCTCCCTCTCGATCGACTGCGGCTTCCTCGAGGGCTGTGGAGGCGCAAGGGGAGCCTCTCCATCATAGGGAGTAGGCCACCGACCGAAAGAGGGCACGGACGAGTGACACGGAGCAGGCTTCGAAGCCCTTCACCGAGCTATCTGGGATCGAGAAGGCCAGTCGCTTTGACTTAGCTGTCAAGCGTATTCTGACCAAGGCAGATATTGATGTCTGCCAGGCCTTGAGTGAGGAAGAAGAGGTCGAAGGGCTTCATGCTTCCTGGATCGATGTATGTTCCTGTCTTCATTAAACTTTCATCACTTGTTGCTGCTTCCTTACTTCCATTGCTTTGTTTGTTTTCAGTGTTCGGTTCGAATGGCCGTCATGAGCCATCGACATAATATCGGTTTTCGTCGACTCCGGGAGGATCTTGCTGAGCAGAGGGAGCTTGCTTTGAATTACAAGCTCGAGCTTGAGGCCGCCCAAAAAGACCTTGAGGAGAAGGAGAACAGTTTCACTGTTCGAGAGGAGGGATGGAGGAAGAAGATCCAAGATGCCCAGAGCCAGCGTGATTCGATCAAGAGGCACTATGACTCCTCGAAGGGCGAATCTTCGAACGCTAGGGAGCAGATCATCCTCGACTGGTAGAGCTCTCAAGCTGGCAAGGACTTTGCCGCAGACATGGGGCTCGAGGGGGGCAAGGCTGCGACAAAGGTTACTCTTGCTAAGCTGCGGGAGGCCTTGGCCAAGGTCTCTCCCTCGACCAACTGGACCCTAGTCGAGGAGGAGTATAATGCCATCGTGGCGGCTGAACTCGAGGCTGACTCTTCCCCGGCTCTCGTGACTCCCATGGAGGGCGTCTATGGCCATGACTCCAGAGTTGGGATGACGCTGAGCTTGGAGGTCATGCTGAGGGTGAAGATGCCTCGGAAAGAGAGGAGGAGGGTGGCGAAGATGAGCTCTATGAAACCTCTAGTTCAAATTCTCTCAACTCCTCGAGCAGTTCGTCAAGTGGCTCTTCCAGTAATGCAGAGTAGAGTGATAGTATTGAGCCCTTATCTTGTATTTAGCTCCTCTGTAATCCTCTAGGATGTACCTTTTAATTGAAATGAAAAAAGTAACCTTTTGCCATTTGTCTCGTGTTATCCTTCGAAGTTTTTTTTTTTTTTTTTTGGTTGATGTGTTTGTTCGATTTTGTCTATTCTCGATATGCTTTTATCTCGTATGCTGCCTGCGAAGGATTAATGAGTGGCTTCTCTAACTATTTCTTACTTTCGAGTTGTAGGCCGTTCGAGAAGCTTGCTCGCGTGCTCTTTTAGGTGCCCCTGAGAGCAAAGCCCTTCGCTGGGGTTAGGCATCGAGGGGGCAGTGGGTCATCGCCCTTTCTAATGTGTTGCAGCCTTGGTCGTTGTCTTCGATGCTGAGGGTATGATTGTCTCTCTTGGGTCTTGAGTGCCCTGGCCATCTAACTCACATGAAAATAAGTTATACTCCCTCCGTCCTAGAATAGTCTGAACACTTTCCTTTTATGTTTGTCCCAAATTAGTTTGAACACTTCCATTTTTGGCATGGTCCCACTATTAATATATTATTTCTTTTACACATCTTTGGCCCCACACTCTACCTTCAACTTTCTCTCTCCTCTAATAAAAAATACCCCACCAACTCCTATCACATCTACTTTTTAAATAAAATAACATTTGATAACCATACTACAACTTATCACCTTAAACTACGTGTCCCAATAAGTGTTCATATCTTTCTGGGACGGAGGTAGTAACATGGAAAAGGTACTCGGAGCAGCTTTTTTGTTATGCGCTTGAGCTGTTTGCTAAACATTAACAGCCAGGGGGTAGGTGAGGGTGTGCAAAGAGCCCAACAGCACAGGGCCCCAAAATTATAAGGGCCCTGAAATATATTTTTTTTTATAAAAAAATTACTTCAGATTTGAGGAAATCACCCTTGTTTTCCACCCTTAATAAATTTCTCAATGATCAATCTTTAAATTTTCAACTTTCCATCTTTAATACCCAACCTTCCATCTTTATTTTTTTATAAATTTGGGATTCTAATTTTCATGTTAGAACTGGGCCCCTAAATCTTCAAGACGGCCCTGTTAACAGCTAACCGCCAATATTGGGTTCTAGAAACCCAAATGTCATCCTCAGTGGCCAATAATAACTCATGAGAATTGAAGGCACTTCAAAGCACAAAGATACCTGAAACCAATTTTTTTTTTTTTGAAACAAAGCAAAACAGGCTCAAATTCGCAAATTGAAATAACTTATCTCCAAATCTAATATTAATGAATGTCAAATTCATGTCATACAGGGGCATATCTATTACCCCTAAAAAAATTTAAAAAAATATAGTTGGGAAAAAACCTGAGTTTGAACTGTATATAGGAAATAAACTAGCAATACTATATTGTCATACTTTGCATGTAGCAGTGGTTAGTTGTGTTTTCAAGAAGCATTTATGATCTTCCGACATCCCAGGTTCGATTGGGGAGACAAGGAGAAGGGAGGTCGAGCAGATTGGGGAGGGGACCATAATATTTCAAGGAATGCAGGTGAAGAAGTGGAAAAAAGTGGTTGTGTAACACTCCGTCATTTTATAAACATGATATAAACAAAATAGAACATTTTATTAAAGAAATGGCGATAGCGGAAATATCACCTGACGGAAATGCCACTCTAATCAAAGGTTAAAATTAAACTAAATAAAAATAAAACCCAATTAATATAATCCAAAATATCCACAAAGATGCAAAACAACCTCATAAACGCAATATATATAGTAAATATAAAATAAAATAAGAATTTCTCAAAATTCCTAAATAGTCTTTCACTCAATGCCCATAATACGAAATAATCACCTGCAAAAATATATCAACAAACATCCACAATCAGTGGGGAGTAACTAACAGCTCTCCCAGCCCAATTAGGATCCATATAAGAGTTATAAAAGCCTTAATAATTAAGTCACACAACGACATCTTAATAGTAAACTTCGTATAATCAAATAAAACACTTAAACAAAGATAATACAACATGCTTAAATATAAATAGAATAAAGATAACAAAATAAACAAAATGAATAAACAACTTATATATATAAACTCAAGTATAAATACCATAAACCTTCAAAGTTTAAAGTAATAAAAATAATATAATTAGTTTGAGAGAGAGAGCTGAACGCTAGTGGACAACCCACTTCCTATGGTAATGTCAGACAACCTCCAGACAGCCTATGGGTTACGTTCCCTACTGCCTGTGTCTAAGAATGACCATACTCCCGATGCGGTGTAGGATTACGTCCCCACCGACCTCTCGGACGACAACAAAACCAAGGAATACCTAAGATTACATCCTATGGTCTGCATGTTCTTCACCTCGGGATTATGTCTCTCCGGATAATCTTGCTCTCAAACAATAATAATAATAAAATAATACTCAATCATCAAATTACACGGATGCCCTTAAGGCCTTACACCAAATCAGCAGAAATCTAGGATCGCAATCCACGAATTTCAAATTAAATAGCATTCTTCTCAAAATAATAATAATAATAATAACAACAACAACAACAACAACAACAACAACAACAACAACAACAACAACAACAACAACAACGACAACAACGACAACAACAACAACAACAACAAATAACATTAGCTCCAAAATACAATTAACCAAAACCATCATAAAGTAACTAAAACACTCATAATATATATGTTTATAATATATAATATAACAAGTCATGCATGCATAGAACAACAACAATGAAACATCAAATAAACAAGCAACTAATAACATAACTGTATTTATATATTTGTAAAACATAACTTACTTATTCATATAAATAAAAACTTAGCTTACTACAAGACATACAAATACATAAACAACCAACATGACTTATGCGAACAGAAACAACAACCTCCCAGCAAGCAAACAAGGAATAATAACATCTCACCTCTAACTACAATCAATCTATCATCCATCAACAAGCAACTTTAAGTCACCAACTTGCAGTGATCATGCGCTAAATTTGATTAAGTCTTTTATGCTAATACTGATCTTGTACCCACTTAATCACACAACAAACCATGAAGCAAACAATCCAAAAAGAACTTGGACTATATATGCTTAAGAAACGTAAGATAGCAACCAAAAACATAATAATATCTAACAAGTTACAGAATACACAAACAACCATATAATCATATAATTAATTAAAACATATGAGAACAAACATGAAATCATAAATTTTTATTCCTGCCCAAATCCTAACATTATATTAACCCATCTTAACTATTAAAACTAGCATAATCCCTATGCGAATACTAATCGATCTAGGAAAACTGCTAGTTACCTTTGAAGACCTCCGATTGCTTGCATTTTCATTATGTACTGATATGCTCCGATCACGATTCCCGACAATTAAAAGCTCAAATTCAAAATCTCTCCGGTCACAATGAAGGCCCAGAAGTTCTAAATGTTCTGTCCAGATTTTAAGACGATCCAACGGTTAGATCTCTAGATATCATCATTTTCGTGAAGGTGTGACAGGGAAATCCGGGATGAACTTTACTCTTCTCTCTCTCTCTTCAAATGGCGTGAACAAGGAGGGTTACAAACTAAAAATATGGACGGTTTACTGCCCCCAAATTGAGGATTAAAAGGGGTTATAAACTTAAATGATGAGATTTCATAATGGGCAATAAGGGGTAATTAAGGTGAGGGGTTACAAAAGGATTAGGAGGTGGTCAAAATGCCTCTCCAATGCTTCAAATCTCTGATTTTGTGGACAGCTTTTAGGAACATAAAACTTCACGTTAAAAAGTCGTGCAACGGTCCAAAACGCGCTAAAACCGAACAAATAAAAAATAGTAGATCAAACACGCATTTTTAAATAGTAGAATATATATAATTTCTAATCCAATAAATTTGACAAATACAACATTTAAAGAGTTGGAAAACAAATAACATAAGAAGTAATATTTTTAAGAAGTAAAATATTCTAAATTTAACGGAAAATAAAATTTAAGGGAAAATAAGTCGAAGAAATTATGAGCGAAAATACGTGGTGTTACAAGTTGGGCAGGGAGTTAGAGGGGGTGGAAAAACAAGTAAACTGAGTGGTAAGAAACGTGTTGCAAATGAAGGAAATGAACAGGGAGTAGATGAGATGGAAATAGAGGAATTGAGATGGCTGAAGAAGTTTGGAGCGTATGCTAATGTCGAGCTAAGGAGAGATGTGTACCAAACTGATGAAAAGGTGGCGGGCCCCATAGACAGGGCTCTTTGTGATCAATGATACAAATTCTTTGTTGGAATTGCAGAGGGATGGGAAGCCCCGCTGCAATTAGCACTTTAAGGAGATTATTCTCCACGGAAAATCCCCAAATTGTTTTTCTTTCTGAAACAAAGTTAAAAAAAGTAGAGATGGACACGGTTAAAAAGAAACTCAAAGTTGATCAAATGTTGGTCGTTTATTGTGAAGGGGAAGGAAGAAAGAGAAGAGGGGGCCTGGCTCTCTTTTGGAAGCATGAAATAAACTTTCAAGTGACTTCGTTCTCTATGAATCACATTGATGTGATGGTGGGGGATGATACTAATGGTGAGTGGAGATTTTCGGGAGTGTATGGCTTTAATGAAGATGAAAACAAAGCCAAAACAGGTGCATTGTTAAAAGCTCTTGCTAGGGCTTCGCAGGTTCCTTAGCTCTGTGGGGGTGATTTCAATCTCATACTTATGGAAAGTGAAAAGAAAGGGGGTGATGGGTTTAGTTTACATGACGCCGAGATTTTTCGAAGTGCTATGGAAGCCTGCAGGTTTCTGGATATGGGTTATGTTGGCTATGATTACACGTGGTCAAACAATAGAGGATGGGATGCAAATGTGCAAGAAAGGTTGGATAGATGTTTTGCCAATGCGCTGTGGAAGTCTAAATTCCCTGGATTGTTTGTCTCTCATCTCACTAAGCGTAAATCTGATCACCTTCCGCTTGTGGTTAGTATGCGTGGCTGTCAAGAAGTTAAAGAAAAACGATCCAAGAGCAAGCGATTCAGGTTTGAGAAAGTGCGTGGAATCAAGGTGAGGATGCAGGAGTGAATCTTGCTCGTACGGCTAACAAGTTAGCGGCGTGGAGTAGGAAGACCTTCGGTAATAATGCAAAGGAAATAAGGATGTGCCAACATCAAATGAAGATACTCATGGAGAAGGAGCCTACGGAGGAAAACATAAATCAAATGAGAAGCATTGATGCTAGGATGGACGAATTAGAGAAGAGGGAAGAGGTGTATTGGCACCAAAGAAGCAGACAAAGTTGGTTAGAGAGTGGTGATAAGAACACAAAATTTTTTCACCAAAAGGCTAATCAACGTGCACAGTGAAGTAATGTGACTCGAGTTCAAGATGAAGCGGGAAATTGGTTTGATGATGAGGAAGCAATTACCGAGTGTTTTGCCTCATATTTTGAGAATCTTTTTTACTCGAAGAACAACAGTGATATGGAGCCAGTTACCAATATTGTGCAGCCGATTATTGATGGTGAAATGGCAGCGAGCCTTGCTTCCCCGTTTAAGCGTGAAGAGGTCACGATGGCGCTATCTCAAATGCATCCAGATAAAGCACCCGGCCCTGATGGTATGAATGCTATGTTTTACCAATCTTTCTGGGATAATATTGGTGATGATGTTACAAATAAAGTGCTGAATATGTTGAATAATGTTGATAATATTGGTGCCGTTAATCAGACTCATATTGTTCTTATACCTAAGAAAAAACATTGTGAGTCTCCTGTTGATTATCTCCCGATAAGTCTATGTAATGTTCTGTATAAACTGGTGTCTAAAGTCCTAGCAAATAGAATGAAAAAAGTTCTCCCGATGGTTATTCATGAAAGTCAGAGTGGTTTTGTTCCGGGTAGATTGATAACAGATAACGTGCTTGTAGCTTATGAATGTTTCCATTATCTGCAAAAAAAGAAAAAAGAAAAAAAAGGTTATCTAGGGCTAAAACTCGATATGAGTAAAGCCTATGATAGAGTCAAATGGTGCTTTCTTGAGAAGATGATGGAAAAGTTGGGTTTCTCGAGAAGTTATACTAAGTTGGTGATGAATTGTGTGAATTCTGCTTCGTTTTATGTGCTGGTTAATGGGCAACCTTCTAGGAATTTTATTCCTACTAAGAGGCTGAGACAGGGAGATCCGTTATCACCGTTCCTGTTTGTTCTTTGTGCTGAAGGTCTATCTAGCCTCCTTAGAGATGCTGAATCAAAAAATCTCATTCATGGAGTTAAGATAGGGAGGCGAGTTAGTCCTATTTCTCACCTCTTTTTTGCAGATGACAGTCTGTTATTCGTTAGAGCAACAGAAGAAGAAGTGGATAATGTGCTGGAGATTCTTTCTATCTATGAAGCTGCATCGGGTCAGAAACTGAATATGGAAAAATCAAAAATGTCCTATAGCCGAAATTTGGAGCCAGAGAAGATTAATAGCCTTCAGATGAAGTTAGCTTTTAAGGCAGTTGAGGGGCATGATAAATATTTGGGCCTTCCTACTTTCATAGGAAGCTCAAAGAAACGAGTTTTCCAAGCTATCCAGGATCGGGTTTGGAAAAAGCTAAAAGGGTGGAAAGGGCAATGTCTCTCACAAGCAGGAAGAGAAGTTTTGATAAAAGCAGTGGCTCAAGCTATTCCTTCATATGCGTTGCAATGTTTCAAAGTTCCGAAGAGCATTATTGATGGAATCGAGAAATTGTGTAGGAGTTTCTTTTGGGGTCAAAAGGAGGATGAACGGAAGATTTCATGGGTGGCATGGGAAAAGATGTTCCTACCTAAAAGAGAAGGGGGTTTGGGCATACGAAATTTTGAGGTGTTCACTAGAGCGCTCCTTGCAAAACAAGCGTGGCGGATATTAACTATGCCTAACTCTCTTATGACTAGAGTGTTAAAGGGCAAGTATTTCCCTTCGTCAGATTTTTTTGAGGCTCGAGCAAATCCTAGTAGCAGCTTTACCTGGCGCTCTATAGTCTCGGCTAAAAGTGTGGTATTGAAAGGAGCGTGCAAAGTAATAGGGCATGGCATACGAAATTTTGAGGTGTTCACTAGAGCGCTCCTTGCAAAACAAGCGTGGCGGATATTAACTATGCCTAACTCTCTTATGACTAGAGTGTTAAAGGGCAAGTAATAGGGTTTGCCGAATTATCGTATTCAATCAAGTGAAGATGAACGTGAGGAAGCGCTACCCCAACACGTGTGTGAGCTGACCCATGAGGGTGAGTGGAACATAGAACTTTTGGAAAATATTTTTAGTCCCTGGGAAGTTCACAAGATAAAGAGAATTCATGTCCCAACTTCCAGCATACAAGACGAGTGGATGTGGCATCCTACAAGCAATGGCAAGTACACGGTTCGTAGTGCTTACTACCTTGAATTAATGGAGGAGCGAAAGAACTTGCCTGCTGCGTCGGAAGGCCCAAGGAAGAGTGTTTGGAAGCGGCTTTGGGAGTCAAAAATCCCCCCGAAGGTCAAGATGTTTGGCTGGAAGTTATTGCGAAATGGTATCCCAGTCCAAACTAACTTAGCGTATAGAGGAGTTCCTACTGAAAAAAGCTGCCAACGATGTGGAGCGGAAGATGAAACTGTCGAGCATATGCTGTTAAGATGTGAAGATAGTAAGCGAGCATGGTATTTCTCTCCGCTTAGAATTGACATGGCAAAGTTGGAGAATATTTATGTTCGTGACTAGATAGAATCACTTGCGGAACAAAGAAAGGAAGATGAGCGGTGGATGCTATTTTGGATGATGTGTTGGAATCTGTGGTTGAGTATAAATGCTTGGGTTTTTGAACGAAAAAGAGTGGATTTTGTTGAAGTGGTAAGCAGAGCAGTGAGAAGTGCTTTGGAGTATGAAAGGGTGCATTGTGGTGGGGAGAGTGTGGTGGCGGGTAACAATGAGGAGGTGAGATGGAAGAGCCCACCTGAAGGTATTTACAAACTAAATACGGATGCTGCTGTGTTGCAAGGGCAAAGGATAGGCTTAGGGGGGGTCGTGCATGACTCTAGTGGGGATGTTATGATGGCCACTTGCTCGTTGATGGAAGGTATTGAGGATGCGGACATCGCCGAGGCCTTAAGCACAAGACATGGGCTGCAGATTGCCATTGAAGCCGGTTTAACTAGCTTGATAGTGGAGGTTGACTGCCAAAAACTCTTTAGCCACTTGAAGGATGAAAGGTGTGACCCTTCTCCCTTTGGAAGAATCGTTAATGACATTATTGTTAGAGCAAAGCATTGTACTCGGATTACCTTCTCTCGTGTTAAAAGGCAAGGTAATAAGGTGGCTCACCTATTAGCTCAATAGTGTAATGTTGTTAGGAATATGCAAGTGTGGTTGGAAGAGGTTCCAATGGAAGTTCTTAGTGCTGTAATGGCTGATAAACCACCCTCTTAATAATATGTTACTTTTCCCGTCAAAAAAAAAAAAGAAATTCAAAGAAAGAAGATGTATCTCACCTCTATAGGAATACAGGATTGATATTAGTAGCGGCAAGGCTAGACTGGGTCGATTGATCATAGCATGATATGGCGATTTTCAATAATCTTTGCATATTGTCAGAAACTTACTGTATTTTTTTTTTCATGAAACTTATATAGTTAATAGTAATGATTTCATGATAATTTATCGCCTCCCCATTATTGTTTCTTTCACAAATGAAACTTCTATAATATTTGGCATAATGTCCATAGTCAGATTGAAAGGGTATCTATAATTATGAAAATTACAGTGAATCCAATTCATGTTCATAAAATTTATGACTCAAAGTCTCAAATAGACCTAGTATTCACATTCTATATTATGATTTTGGTATAAGCAAGAGAATATAGGACAAATCAGATACTTGTATAATCTTTTAACAACGAGGATATAATTTGAGTTTCAAATGTATTTTATTTTTATTATTTGAGTTGGGAATATGATTGATCTCCGATGTGAGCCTTTAAATCTGTTATATATATATATATATATATATATATATATATATATATATATATATATATATATATATATATATATTGTGCACTTGTTTTTCTTCGATTGAGAAGATGGAGAGAAAAGGGGAGATAGTATGGATAATAGCTTCTTTTTTTCTTTTTCGTGAAAAATTAAAGGAAATTTGATAGAATAGACATTATTTTTCTCTCCATTAATGGCGACGGTAAAGTTGATAGTTGTATGAGTATGAATTAGTTCAGAGTCAGAAACTTGTATGAATTGTGCAAGCGCGCAAAAACAAACGGTATTTTAGTTTTTCTTTTTTTTAAAAGGTCGGATGAATTAGAATAAAACCCTTGTCATAAGAGAGCTCTAATACTCAATCTACTAGTCTAAAGTAAATATCCTACACACTAGTGTAGTAGGTTGAGTATTAGAGCTGGAAAAATTTGACTCAATCGGCTAAATCCTAAAATAGCAAGCTAGGATTAGGATTTTCACAACTTACACGTTTAGTTAAATGGGTTAGGTTATGTTTGACACTTCTAACCTGAAATTAACTTGTTTTGACCAATTTAACTCATTTACATATAGATTTCCCAAAAATTTATATTGAAATTTAGTGAAAATTTTAGAAATACTAATCATATAACACATTTATAAAAGAAACTCTAATCATGCATACTTTTAGGTCTATTTCTTATTGAAAAATAATTAGTTTTAATTAAAATTTAATAGTAAGAAATATTAAAAAATGGGTTAAATAGGTAACCTGTTTAATAAATTGGTCGAGTTAAGGTTGAATTTTTCAACCAGTTCAATAAATGGATTAGGTTTTGGACCGAGATACGTTCAACCCGAACGCGAACCCCACCTGACTAGATCTGTTAGCTAATATTGCAAAAAAAAACTTGAATGAATGTTGTTCACAATAATTTATTGTGCACCGAAAACCATATGATATAGTCAGTTTTTGTACGATATAATCACCTTTTATATAGTCTGTTATTGTATAATGTAGTCTATTTTTAATAATATAGTTAGTTTTTGTAAAAAAATTGTATAAAAAGATACGTATAATAACTTTTTATAGTGTTTTAGCCTATAATAACTAATTTAAGTGGTTTAAGTTATAATATTTTTTTATATATAAAATAATAATCGATTTTGTTCACGAGCTTTTCGAGCCGAGTTCGACTCGACTCGTGAAAGTCTCGAGCCTAGCCCGAATCCGAGCCGAGCTTTGACCAAGCTGAGCCCGAACTGTTCGTGAACAGGCTTAGTTTATTATCACTCATATGCAGGACTAAGGATTGCATATATCATTTCACTAATATTGGTTCAGAAAAATAAAAAACTAAATATCACTCACAACCAAACAAGGAATGTTGAGAAAAAAAAAAGAAAAAGAAATGGACCAGTAAATGAAGTCTGAAGACCAAATAAAAGGTGGCAGTTCCTCCGTTTTTTTTTTACATGTTACATTTTCATTTTTCACGCATGCCAATGCAAAACTTTAAGGACATATATATCTAATTTTGTATTTGTAAAAATTATAAAAGTACATATTAAAAATATACATATTAAGACGAATCTAACAACATCCCACATGACTATATTTTTATTCACGTATAAATCACAAACGACGGTTAAAGTGAAATTTGTAAATAGTGTAAAATGTCAAAGTGTAGCACGTAAAAAAAAGCGGAGGAAGTACATCAATTTTGGATGGAATCACACCCCTTTCTGTGAGCTACTATAACAATATCGTGATCGTCAGTACCATATTTCAGTACCATCTCCTACTTTGCAAACACAAAAATGAAGCTTTTTTCTAACGTCTATTTTTGAAATAGTTATCTCATTTGCTCATTCTTGAAATTCTTTTCGAGAATATAAGTTTAGCTCATTCCTCTCCTACCACTTTTCCCCACGAAAAAAGACCCACAAATTACAATATTGAATTCTTGGTAATTGTTTCTAAATCTTTCATCTGCATTCATAATACTCATTGACACCCTGCATCTATTTTGGAGTGGATTAATGTAGTGGTCAACCATTTTGAATCTTTTCCTTTATTCTTTGCTCATCATAAGTACTACAAGGTATAAATTTAATTTAATCTAAATTATATTTTTTATGTAAATATTATTGTTTTTATTAATAACTGTTTTTTATGTTGCAGCCAAAAATTTTGGTCTCACCCAAAAGACAAATTATTGGAAATAGTGGAAAGCCAAAGTGATTGACGTTTTTTATGAGCTCAAAAAGTTGCTCGAGAAAAAACATGTTTTATACTGTTTTAAACCTGATTTAGGCAAGTGATCGATTGCTTTACGAAATTTCAATTACATTTGGACACACAGTCTAACTTATAGACAACAACACAAATTGGAACAGAGGTGGGTCCAAGCGGATGACAATATCCTATTTAGCGCGAATACCGAGAGGGTAACAAGGAATAATTTTTTCTGTCCGGACCAAAAGATTAAACATTCAAAAAAAACATGGACCTAATTAAGGCCCCAATTTGTAGGTTCACCCTTATCCTCTACGATCTCATAAACAAGGTTGTCCAAGACTTTTTATTTGTTACGTGGCATAACAAAAAGTAGCAGGAGATAGGACGTTGATCCAACATTGCATCAATTTCTACTTCATAATCTGAGGTTACAAATAGAGTCAATATCATCTACTATAGTTGACTTTGAATATGAGCGGCTATACTATATTTTTGTTAGTTTTAAAGTTTATAATTTAGGAAGAGTTTAAATATATACTGACTCAATTTTTCATTTTTCAGTTATTGACTGACCTTGGTTACAAACAAGACTTTTTGAAGGCACAAATGGAAAGAACATGTCACAGTCAGTCAATTTTCAACCACAATACATATTTTCATAACGCATGCATACTATACAAGCATTATTAAATTCATACTAAACTTGACACCATTGGTAAAAAAAAGTTTAATCTAAATTATATTTTTTTATGTAAATATTATTATTTTTATTAATAACTGTTTTTTATGTTGCAACCAAAAACTTTGGTCTCACCTTAAAGACAAATTTTGGAAATAGTGGAAAGACAAACTGATTGACGTTTTTTTGAGCTTAAAAAGTTGCTCGAGAAAAAACCTGTTTTATACTGCCTTAGACATGATTTTGACGAGTGATTGATTTACGAAATTTCAATTATATTTGGACACACAATACAACTTCTAGACAGCAACACAAAAATTAAACAAAGGTGGGTTCCAATAGGATGATAGTATCCTATTTAGCGCGAATACAACAGAGGGTAACAATGAATTATTTTTTCGGTCCGGACCAAAAGATTAAACATTCAAAAAACTTGGACTTAATTAAGGCCCTAATTTGTAGGTTCCCCCTTATCTTCTACAATCTCATAAACGGGGCTGCCCAAGATCAAGTATCTGGCCTGCCTAGCCGACCATGTGGTCGGCAGGCATCCCGAACCAAAGCAGTCGTCGCGCTATTCTTCTTTGTCTCGTGACTACCTTTTCGTCACGACCGACAAGGAGTTTGACGAAGTTTTTTATTTTCTAATCAGAGATACCTTCAAATACAAATGGTGGATTGGAGGTGCTGTTCTCACTTTAATCTCTTTGGGCTTTGTGGGTATTCTAAATCAGGCCAAAGTTGTGGAGTCAACTTCTTCGATCATCAAGGGATTGTGGGAACTCGAGGCGGTGGGCGAAGTTTCGGCTGATTTCGTGCCGAAGGATTGAGAGGGATTGGATAGTATTATCAATTGGGATAGTTAATCTTTTTTTTTCTTTTCTTTTTAGGTAAGTAGAAATGTTACCGGAACAATATTTATAAGTTTTGAGTTATTGGGGTAGTTAATCTTTTTTTTCTCTTTTCTTTTTAGGTAAACCGAAATGTTACCGGAACAATATTTATGAGTTTTGAGTTTGAATGTTGAATACTCTCTCTTACATGCTTAAAACTTTTATTCTGATGATTCTTTTTTATGTTTGGCAAAGCCTCTTTTGAAAATCTTGGTGTCATTTTGGAGGTCTTAAAGGATTTTGGTGGGATGTGGGTCTGCATATAAACCTTGAGAAATATAATATCATCCTCCCTCATAACCTGGATTACAATGTCAAGAAAAATTTGTCTACTTATTCCCATTTGTCCTTCACTTTCAATTTTGGGAAATATATTGGTGTTTCTATTAGCCCTAATAAATTGAAAAAAGATGATTATTTTGATCTTTTAAAGAAAACTAAAGAGAAAATTAGGGGTTGGTAATCTCGTTTCCATAATATGGCTGGTCGTTGCACTTTGATTATGTCAGTTCTTAACTCATATCCCTTATATGCCATGCAAACTAATGTCATTCCTATCAGTGTATTGGATGATATTAAGAAAGTTATCAAACGCTTCCTTTGAAACAAAGTCGATAGGACTCATTATACCTAGAAGCAAAACTTCTTGGCTTAAAGTTTGTTATCCTTTGCTTGCTGGGGGTTTAGGGATTAGGGACGATTGTAGACACTAAAAATTTATTAGTGTTCTACATTAAAATAAATTGATTATTATTGAGCTAAAATAAATAAAATTAGCTCACTTTAATTAATTTAGTCCACCTAAATAAAATATCCAAATTAAATCATATAAATATAATTTGGGTTGTCAACTATTTGGGCCAGTCAATATTATAGTCCAAATAAGATGGTCAAATGGCAAAGGTAAAAAAGACTTCCAAGTCATAAACGGGCCCAAGCCCATAAATTACCAAGTCCATGAAGGGATGTCCATTCCCTATAAATAGACCTCATCTCCTTCAGTTGAGGGAAACAAAAAAATCATTATTCTCAAGAGCTCATAAGATTCTCTTGGAATTCTATCTGCAAATAGTCAACAAGCACATCAAATCTGTGCCGACTGTTCAGATACATTCAAATACATTCGACTGAGATTCAAGCCTTTATCAGCCCTCATTCGAATACACCCAAACAAAACTCAAACTCGGGTTGACGTTGACAAACGTCATCCCACATTCAAACTCAGGTTGACGTTGACAAAACGTCAGTCTACACTCAGCTCCACGTCGACATCAACACGTGTCACTCTCAAGCTACGGAACAAAATCAGAGGACTTAGTTTATTTTTATTATAAATTGTTTACAGAGATTGTACTCAATACATTTATTGAAATATAATTTCTTTGTTACTTTGATTCCTGTCTTATTTATTTTGACTCGAAATTTGTGTATACAAATTTTGGCACGCTCGGTGGGACCATCTCTGCCTCTCATCTCTGTTCCGTCATCAACAACAAACCTGAGAAATGGCCTCAAGCAAGAACATCTCTCAATCTTTTGAAAACTCTGCCGACACCCTACGATAATCTGTAACATTGGGTGACTTTATGGATGACATGACTCTTGGTTTTCGCACTAGAGGAATGAAAAAGGCTGATGTTGCTGCCGGTGCTGCTAAACTTCGAACTTCAAATGTTCCTACCAGGCAGAGAAAACTCTTTAAGCCTGCTGCTGCTGAATCATCCATCACGCCTGATTCAAGCAAGGAACGGGAATCCCCCGTGTTTGGCTCAATTGCTTTGGCTGAACACGAGCCATGATTCATTGCTTCTCAAATATGGAAGCAACTCTCAGCTGATAAGTCAGATAGGCTGACTGTTCACACTAGCCCTCTCTTTGATCCACTCAATGTAGAGAGTGACAATGAAACAAGTGATGATATTGTTGTCTCATCACCGCTAATGATTTTCGACTTAGAGGAACCCTTGTTGTCTTCACAATTGAACACTGCTGCTGTTATGGTGACCTCAGCTAAGACAGTTGATGAACAACTTGCTGAAATGAATAGCCTACTCCAAAAATTAATGAAGGATGGAGAGGAAAAAGATGCTCAAATTCGAGTCCAAAATAAGCAAATCGCTGCCCTCAACAAGAAACTTGAGGAAGGCGACGTAGCATCAAGACAGGGTGATGAAAGCGAAGGGGATAGTGGTGAAGACGCTCGCCGCCCACCTACAGCTCGACATTATTGGTAGCTCATGCTGTCAAAAATCAACTTGGAGAAAGTTCTCAAGGCAGTCATCGCTATGTGAAGCCTTATACCAAAAGGATCGATATGCTGCAGATGCCTTTTGGCTATCAACCCCCCAAGTTTCAGCAATATGATGGGAAAGGAAATCTTAAGCAACACATTGCTCACTTTGTGGAAACATGCAACAATGCTGGTACCACAGATGATTTTCTGGTCAAACAATTCGTTCGTTCTCTTAAAGGCATGGCCTTTGATTGGTACACAGATCTACCATCACAATCCATCAACAGTTGGGATCAAATGGAGGAGGAGTTCCTGAACAGGTTCTATAGCACTCGACGTATTGTCAGTATGACTGAACTGACTAAGACTCACCAGTGGAAGGATGAGCCAGTCATCGATTACATCAATCGTTGGCGCGCGTTGAGTCTAGAATGTAAAGATCGCCTAACTGAAGTCCCTGCTGTTGAGATGTGCATTCAAGGAATGGATTGGGACTTGCTTTATATATTGCAAGGTATAAAGCCTAGGACTTTTCAAGAATTGGCTACGCAAGCTCATGACATGGAGCTTACCATTGCCAATAACAAAGGCAAAAGCAACACTTCTTCAGAATACAAGAAAGAGAAGAAGGATTTTAAGAAATCGGACAAGACTGCCAAAAGTTCGACTAAGGAGTCAATGTCAATCACGACTACCTCCTCGCTTTGTCAAGATCTCTAGCAAGGCCGGGCACTGAAAAGAATAAGGGTTCATCTTCTCAAGAACCTAGGAAAAATAGGCCAACCTTGAAAGAACTCCAAGCAAAAAAATATCCATTTCCAAACTCTGATTTATCAGGGATGTTAGATGATTTGCTTGAAAACAAAGTCATTGAGTTGCCCAAAGCTAAGCGTCCTGCAGAGGTCGGTAAGACTTCCGATCCTAAATACTGTCGGTATCACAGGTTGATTAGTCATCCCATAGAAAAGTGTATAACACTTAAGGAGAGAATTATGCAACTTGCAAAGGATGGGAAAATTGTACTGGATTTTGATGAAGTTGCTGAAGCTAATCAGGCCTCCGCGAGTTTAGATTCTTATTGGGAGGCTCAAACTCTGCAGTTTGGGAGTTTGGAGCCAGTAATTGTACATGTGTTGTGACCGGTTCTCCAAGTTAATGATGTGCCATCTGTTGAGCACAGTTTCCCAACTGAAAACCAACATGGAGAGGATGATGAAGGGTGGACATTGGTCACTAGAAGGAGGCCTAGACGACAGTCGAAGCCTTAACCAAAGTCTGTTTGTCGTAAGAAGAAGCATCAAAAAAGAAAGGGCTCAAAACACTCAAAAGGAAAGAAAAAGTCAAAGAAGCATACTGAACAGCAAGTACTGCCAATTGACTTGCTTGAACATGATCCACTTACCCCTGTAACCTTAGAAGAATTCTAACCCTGAAGATTACTTCACTACGGTTACTGTTAATGCTACCTCATTTGTTGAGGATAAAGAAGAAAAAGAAGAGGAGGAGGATCAAGAGCCTGTTAAAGAAAATGAAATCTCTGTCAAAGTAACTGTCCAACATTCAGGGATGGAGATAGATCCGAAGATATTGGCTATCTTGGAAGCTTTTCCTACACGCATGGGATGGAGGCAGATCTTTCATTTGCCTCGAGAAATGTGTCGACATGTGGCTCTTGCACTTCAGCACCCATAACTATACCTTGACAAAGTGAAGGATGCTTGACAAAATGAACCCCCTCAAATGCGCATTTGGCGTCACCTCATGAAAGTTTTTAGGCTTCATTGTCAGACACAGGGATATTGAAATTGACCAAGCAAAGATCAAGGCCATCCAAGAAATGCCTGAACCTAAGAACCTCAAGGAGTTGCGTGGCCTCCAAGGGCGCCTCGCTTACATTCGAAGGTTTATTTCTAATCTAGCACGAAGATGTCATCCCTTCAGCCGTCTCATGAAAAATGATGCCCCGTTCAAATGGGATGACTTATGTAAAAAAGCCTTCGAAAGTATAAAGAAGTACTTGTCTTCTCCCCCTGTCTTGGGGGCACCAGTAAAAGGGAAACCACTCATCCTTTATATTGCAGCACAGGAGCGATCTCCGGGGGCAATGTGCGCTCAAGAGCAAGAAGATCGTAAAGAGACATCTCTTTACTACTTGAGCCAAAGTTTGGTGGGTGCTGAATTGAATTACTCACCTATTGAAAAATTTTGCCTTGCTTTGATTTTTTTCTATTCAAAAATTAAAGCATTACATGCAGGCTCATACAGTTCATGTTATCTCGAGGTCTGACCCGATAAAATACATTCTCTCAAGGCCTGTGTTATCTGGCAGACTTGCAAAGTGGGCTATACTTTTAAAATAATATGACATTGTGTATGTCTTGCAAAAGGCTGTCAAGGGACAAGCAATAGCAGACTTTTTCGCAGACCACCCTGTCCCTGCAGAATGGGAGCTTTCCGACGATCTGCCAGGTGAAGATGTGCTTTTCATTGAAATACTCCCACCTTGGAAAATGTACTTTGATGGAGCCGCTCGTTATGACGGTGCAGGAGCTGGAGTTGTCTTCGTTTCTCCAGAAAAACATGTACTGACATACTCTTTTGTGCTAACTCAACTGTGCTCCAATAATATGGCTGAGTACCAAGCACTTATAATAGGCCTCCAAATGGCAATTGAAATGGGACTTAGAGACTTAGACATTCACGGGGACTCCCAATTGGTCCTAAAACAACTGTTGGGTGAATACGAAGTCAAAAAGAATGATCTAATCCCTTATCAAAGACGAGCGTCACAATTGCTTGACAAACTTGATACCATCAAGTTAGAACATGTTCCAAGGAGTGCCAACAAGATGGCTGACGCGCTCGCTGGGCTTGCAGCCACTTTGGCACTAGGGGCAGAAGAAACAATGTATGTACCTGTTTGCAAACGATGGGTCGTCGCTCCTGATGACGATGATGTTGACGAATATGATGAAGAAGTCGACATCATATCTGTCTATCAAATCAACAAAGAAGATTGGCGTCAACCAATTATTGATTATTTGGAACATAAAAAATTGCCAAGTGATCCAAAACATAAGACGGAGATTCGTCGTCGAGCCTCACGGTTCATATATTATAAGGGGACTCTCTATCGACGATCCTTCCATGGTCTTTGGTTAAGATGTCTCGGAGATGAAGAAGCAAAGAAAACCACGGAGTAAGCTCACTCTGGAATTTGTGGCGCTCATCAGTTAGGTCCAAAACTGCATGACCGTATTAAAAGAATGGGTTACTATTGGCCGGCCATGGTACAAGATAGCATGGACTATGAAAAGAAATGTGAAGCTTGCCAATTTCATGCTAACTTCATTCATCAACCTCCAGAGCCATTACACCCCACAGTCGCATCTTGGCCATTTGAAGCATGGGGACTTGACGTAGTTGGCCCAATTACACCAAAGTCATCTGCTGGAGAAGCATATATTTTGGCGGCGACTGATTATTTTCCTAAATGGGCAGAAGCCATCCCCCTACGTTGAGTGAAAAAAGAAAATGTTGTTGACTTCATTCGTACTCACATCATCTACAGATATGGTGTACCCCGACGAATTGTCACTGACAATGGAACACCATTTTACAATAAGTTGATGAAAAGCTTATGTGAGAAGTTTAAATTCACACAACATAGATCATCAATGTACAATGCACCTGCGAACGGTTTAGTTGAAGCATTCAACAAGACACTTCGTAGTTTGTTGAGCAAAGTGGTTACCAAGTCCAAACGTGATTGGCATGAAAGAATAGGGGAAGCTCTATGGGCATACAGGATGACATATAAATCAGCAACACAATCAACCCCATACTCGTTGGTGCATGGCGTTGAGGCCGTTCTCCCCTTGGAACTTCAAATTCCATCATTGCGAATTGCCATACAGGAAGGCTTGACTTCTGATGAAAATGATAAACTCCGACTTGCTGAGTTGGAGGCGCTTGACGAAAAAAGACTCCAAGCACAACAAAAATCAGAGTGCTACCAAGCTCGTCTGTCACACGCTTTCAATAAGAAAGTTCGACCTCGCTCCTTTCAGGTTGGAGACATGGTCCTAGCTATTAAAAAACCCATCATTATTTCTCGCAAGACGGGAAGTAAATTCAGTTCTAAATGGGATGGTTCGTACGTTGTCAAAGAGGTTTACACTAATGGGACGTATAAAATTGTTGACGCCGAAGGATTACATGTGGGGCCTATCAACGGCAAGTTTCTGAAGCGCTATTACTCATGAAAAGTGAAAGCGTTGTTAAACTCCTAAGCAAGAGGATAAACTGCATATGTTGAAAGAAAATATATGTGAATTTGAACTACGTTGGCTTGATCTTGTAAAAGCAATTTGTTGATGTTTTGCAAGTACGTAGGCAGCTAGGGTAACATAAAAATTACTCGAGTGCAGCCACACTAAAAAAAAAAAGTTGTCGTCATTGTAATACTTCTGGCCCGCAAGAGTATAAACTGTGAAGGGTTACTCGAGTGCAGCCACACAAAAAAAAATTGTCGTCATTGTAATACTCCTGGCCCGCAAGAGTATAAACTATGAACGGCGAAACAAAAAAAAAATCTATCAATGTAATACTCCTGGCCCGCAGGAGTATAAATTGTTAACGGCTAAATAATAATGATAAAAAAAAAGGATGTGTTCATCTTATATAAAAAATAAAATAAAATAAAATAAAAAAAGAAAGAGAAGAAAGGGACAAAGTCTCAATCCATCCACTCAAAGGGTTTGATTGCAGACTGAAGCTCGAGAAGGTTCACCCTATGTTGTTCAAGTTGGGCAATCTCATCAGTACTCAAAGATGGAGTTGCTTCCAACTCATCCAAAGTCCGCTGGGCAGCCTTTATCTGTGCTTCATAGGATGTTACAGAGGTCTTGTTAGCTGTCAATTCATTAGATAGATGGATTCTCTCCTCATGAGTTTTTTGTAATTCAGCTTCGAGATCACTTAACCTTTTCGTGATTGCCGCATCGTGCTCCTCTAATAGTTTTTTCCTCTCTTGCTCTTTAACAAAGTTGGACTCAGCTTGTTTCAGCAACTCCGACTAAGCACGCATGTCATGCTCCACCTACTCTGACCGTTGGCGCCCTGCAACTTCTGCTTCTAAAGCAAGATAAGACTTGACAGACCAAAAATAGGAATCGACCTGACGCTTCAGCAGACGTGGATCACCTTTAAGGTTTTGTATGCCTTTATACACCACGCGAGCTTCTGCATATTTTTCCTCAACCTCAGGAAATGGTGATTGTTGCAGCATTGTCAGATAGCCTACTCCAATGCTTCTGATAGCATTGGTAAATGGAGTATGGTGGAAGAATTAGGCCCTGGACGAAAAGTGTTAGAAGATGCAGTAGGAACATGAACACCCTTTATAGCGTCATCAGAGGCGTTTACAGCGTTAGGATGAATATCCAAAGCCCTAGAGGCAACTTCAAGAGAATTGGGACCCTGAATTAATCGTTCACTGCGAGTTGAGGAAGATAGGCAAATTGGATGAGTCTGCTTCGATTGGTCCCCACTAGTCGAACCCTTTATGATCCTCAATTCCTTTCCTTTTCTGGTCGGAGGATGGGTATTGCCCTCTACAAACATATTACCATTTACAATGTTTTGAATGCTCGCATGCAAGTCAACGTCAACGTCCTAAAAGGAAATAAATAAATAAAAGGAACAAAAAAAAAATAAAAAAAAAAGAAGAAAAAAAGAAAGAAACCGGACTTACCAAATGAAGATTGATAGGAAGAAAAGGAGAACTCGGTATGTTGTCAAAAAACTTCCCAAAGCTCGATGTATCAACTTCTTGAGCCTGGGAGGTTGACTTCCTCTTACGTTTGTGTTTAAAATTAACATCGGACTCTGTGTCACTGGTGTCTGCGCCATCAATAGAACCATGATGATTTACTGTTTGTTTATTACTGCGGTTGTCAGGGGTACCTCTAAGACGTGAACCATCATCTTTTGGTTGACTCAAACGTTTTCTGTCATCATGCCGTTGATCTTGCTTGGACTTTAATGTATCAGTTAAGACGCTCGAACAAAGAATCTGAACATTCTTCCTTAAATCTCCAATAGTTACTTTAGGCCACCAGCTAGTAAATTCAGATGTCACCAAGTTTTTCCAGTCCAGTGATTGGCATAGTGTAAAAACACGAGACTGACATCCTGTAAACAAAAGCAACGTCCAATAACGCAAAGCCTCAAAGTAAGACACCTTCCGTTCTTGTACATCACGGCGCAGTAAACAAGTATAATCTTGGCAGTAACCAAATTACCTCCCAAATCGATGGGGGGAGTAAGGTTCAGCATGAAAGATGTCACAGGAACGCAAGACGAGGTAGCCTGGTCGAAGAGAAACCATATAACTGAATTTGACAGAGTCCAACTGACCGTCGTCATGCAAAACGTCATGTTTGTTCTTATTCAACATGGTACAACCCACGTTAATTGACGCCCCTGCATGTATAAGACTGTGAGCATTCTCTCCATTAAAGAGTTTTGATCCTTGTGCACCTGAATATATAACCATCAAAGGACCAGGTGGAACAGGGACGGCGTCATGGTGAGTGTTGAAATAATATGCTAGCCAACCATAAAGATAATGAGCTGGGAAGAAGGTTATTGAGAAAGCTGGTTTTGGAGCTCTCGCAATAGCATTCAAACCGCGATATATACTGGAAAGCACAGGAACTGCAAGACTAAAGGTTTGTCCACATGCCATCAAGGTAGCAATCTCAAAAGTGCTCGGTCTAATCAGCCTATCTTCAGAGTCGGGGAGCACAAAAATGCATAGCCAGCAAGATATAAAGGCAGCAACATAAGTATTTATGCTTCTATTCACAGCTTTGATCCCGAGAAGGTCAAACATATCTGATTCTGCCTTCTCCCAAACAACTGGCTGAGTCTCAATGTTTACACTAGGATTAGCGGTAAATTTGGGGCGAGATTCAGAGTACCTTCGCCTCTTGTTAGGTTCCTTGTGAACTCTCTTTTGTTTACACCAAAAATTAATCCAGCTTTGAGCACTCACACCTCTCTTAGAGTTGGCATCTGTTGCTAGAGTATGATAAACAACAAACAGTATCTCACAAGCTTGAGATAATAATCGTTTCCCCTCTGTGTCTAGGGACTGTCTCATCATAAAACTTCCCAACAATAGGTAATCCTCCAAATTTGTACATGTCCCACAATGAAACAGACCACTCGCCAGTCATGGTATGAAGTGTATTGCTAGTAGGGCACCAGCTCTCACAGAATGAGCGAATGATGTCAGGGTTCTTGTCATACAAATAAAGAGAAGCCTAAACTGCAGAATAAATAGAACAAGAGTCAAGAGCCGCTCCAAAGCGAGATAGAACATCTTCGGTCCACTCCCAATAGCCAGACAAATAAACTGCCTCGCCCAACATTCTTAAATTTTTTGAACCCCGCCGCACCGAACCTGAAATGATACTGCGGTCAAGCATTGATGAAGACGTAGGAAGCTCAAAGTTGTCTCGAAGTGTGCTCTTAAGGACATACATTGGAATTGCGTTGCGGGACCCCATGTTCACCTTTACTGACATTTCACTCAGTAATGATCCTTTGTCAATGTGCGTCTGCATGCCGTCAGGACGAAGTAGTGATTTGTGAATAACGAAATTAGTGCCAGTCCGTAGATCAGCTTCTTCATTGTCAACTAAAGAGAGATGAATGTCTTCGCCTCTCTTAAATTCTTTGAAGTACACCATCCTGAAAAAAAAAATGTGTGTCAGAAAAAAATATATAAATATATAAATAAACAAAGAGGGGAAGGGTTGGACGCCGCGTCTTCGTCTTCAAGGGACTGTCTGGAGGTGACATTGTCGCAGTGCTAAAGACATACGAATAACACCCCTGACAGGCTCATAATCGCACATATGGCCCATCGCGACGAAATCCCCGTCTTCGTCTTCAAGGGACTATCTGGAGGTGACATTGTCGCAGTGCTAAAGACATACGAATAACACCCCTGACAGGCTCATAGTCGCACATATGGCCCATCGCGATGAAATCCCCGTCTTCGTCTTCAAGGGACTGTCTGGAGGTGACATTGTCGCAGTGCTAAAGACATACGAATAACACCCCTGACAGGCTCATAGTCGCACATATGGCCCATCGCGACGAAGTCCCCGTCTTCAAGTGAACCTGTCATATAGTACAAAAAAAATACACGGTAACACATGCACAAAAAAAAAAAGAAAAGAAAAGAAAAGAAAAGAAAAAGGGTAATATGCAGATAAAATATTTTAGACTAAATGGTGTTAAAAAAATCATCACCTCACTAGTCTTGAGTTCCTGGTGATATCTCCAAAGACAAACTAGAAGTTCAGTATCTCACCAAATCTGATGTACTGTAAGTCAAATAAAGTATATCAAAATACAATTTGATACTTAAAAAAAAAGGGTACCGAAATTTGACTTGTTAAATTTTAAGTGTCGCTGATGCATAGTTGTTACATATTAAGAATACACAAAGGAGATTCTTATTTCTACTTCCAATAACGATACTAAAAAAAGGAAAAAAAAAATCGAGAGTGTTATGTTGAACTGTAATTGTTGTCATTTGTTGACTCGGCAATTATAGAAAACAAACAAAGAAGCTTAATGTAATTAAAAAAAAAAAGGGAAGCACTATCATGATATCATATGAGATTGAGTAACTTTGTCCCGGAATCATTCATCAAAGATGACATTATGCGTGTAAGAGGAGCAAGAAAAAAATTAAAGCGTCACTCTTGTTTCTTTATTTAAGTATCTATATCTATACCCATTAAAAAGCTACAAGCTTGGCTACTGTTCTTAGGAACAGTGCTTTGACGCATCTGCCCTCCTGGCTTTACAGAACTACTTCCTGCCCTTCCTTTCTCCCGTTTTTCCTCTGCACCCTCCATCTTCATTCTTCATTCTTCATTCTCCATTCTCCTCCCTAACCTAGATAATTCCCCTTCATTTTCTCTCTCCTCTCCTCTTCTTGTCATTTTCGACCAGCCCCTCTTACAGTCAAACTCTCCCCTCCATTCTCATTTTCTCAATCTTCTTCGTCTCTCTCCTCTTTTTTCTTCTCACCATTTTTTATCTCTTCTTTTACGGGTTCAAGAAGCAATTCAAGCAGTGGGAGCCATGAAATCAGTGAGCAAACTGCAAAGTCCACTGCGATTTAGGGCTAGGAAGAAGAAGAGAATGGAGCTCGGTGGTGGTTGTGGTGGCGCGCGAGGGAGGAGACCGAAGCCGATGACATCAAGAAGTCGTTGATCAACAAGCGCAAACCCAAACCCACCAAGCTCAGGTTTCCTCATTTTTACTTTTTTCTTTTGAGTAATACTCTTTTTTCGGGTGAAAACGAGTTGTGTTTTTGAAGCAACTCTCATCTGGGTTACTTCTAAACACTGGTTAGTTTTGTTTTTTCATTCATTTGTTATTGAAATTTCCATCTTTTTAGTGAACCCATTATAGTTTGCATTTTTATGGAATGGGAAATGTCGATTTTTATTGATAAAAGCTTGGCTCTTAAGGACTAGGATCATTGTAATTGTTTATTATCGAGTTTTATCTGTATGTAATTTCTGATTTCGTATTCGAAGAATTGAGTTTAATCTGCCTTGGTAAATTTTCTTGGATGAATTGAGGATTACATGTTCTTTTTGGAATGGAAAATTATTATCATGGCTTTGAGAAATTGCTTGCTTTTTAGCAAAAGCTACATAGAGTGAGCCTCTAAACATGTGATGATGGTTTTATAGCTATCTCATGGTTTCTTAATCTGTTATTCATTGATCTTTTGGCGGTGGACTTGGGTTACGTGTGTACATGTCTTATCAATAATTATGCCTTGGCAAGCTCTACTTAACAGGAGGAAGAAGAATGGAGGAGGAAAGGGAGAGCTAATGTAAGTTCATCTTCATTTCAACCATCTTTTCCCTATTTTCAGATGTTTTTTTATTGCTAAGTTATTGGAAACGTGACAAAAAAACAGAGTAGATATTTGAAAAATAAGAAAAAGATGCAAACTTTGGGCATTTCTCCTGTGATTTAAAGAGAAACATTTGAAGATCTAAGCTTTGTTGGTTGTTGTTGAGTTTTTTTAGAGTGATATCAGTATGAGAAATGGTGGGATACTTTTTATTTAGGAGATCTTAATGTTTGATTAAGGCTGTCTAAAAGTCATACTTTTGACAGCTCGTGCATCACATGTTGCTTTGTCTTGTTGAGATAAGATTGAAATTTGGTTGGATTTGAGGAATTAATTGAGGCTGGTTTGTTTTGAGGTTATAATAGGTCTCAATTAATGTAAAAGTTGTTTTTGCAATGTGGTTGATAATATGAACCAAATTTGTTCTTTTCCACTAATTTGCTTGTATAAAGAATGTCAATATTAGGAATTGTCATATGTCTCTTATGCTCCCTTTGTTACATTTGATCCTGTTTGTTTAGGCTTTACATTGTAATTCTAAAATGTATGCTTGTGGTGTTATCGTTTCTGCTTTGCCGAGATATAATCCATCGTTTCTGTTTAGGTTTTACATTTAAATCCACTCTCTGTCAAGGGAATGAACAATATTATGGTATTCCTATTACTATTTGTAGCTGTTTCTAATGTATCCATAATGTTATTAGGTTGTTCCTCTAAAACACTTCCATGAAGTTGTCAAAAAAAATGGTGTTGGTTTAACTTTTGCATGCATGGGAATGACCTCGTTTATGGACGGTCCAGCTGCTGAGTCTAAGTCGACAGGAACAGGCGAGATCAGTCTTATTCCTGACTTATCAACTAAGGACAATCCCATGGTAACTATATTCAGTAGCACTTATGTAATTTCCCCCCTCCTCCATAACTCACTCTTCCCTCCATTTTGTCTATTTTTTACCTCACACTCTTTTTTGTGGTCATTTGTTGTGTTGCATACTGTCCTTTTGTTGTTGATTATGTAGCTTTGAAAATATGATTTGCCTGTTGAGTTAACTCTTCATCCAATCATTTCCTTGAAGTTCAGTTGGCATGTACGATGACTCGATGAGTCTCTAAATTGGTGTTCAGATAAATCTTTTCATGAACCTGAGCTCTATAGCTATTTTGTTGCATGTCAATGCACTATGCACAACTATAGATTTTGTTTATATTTTATGTTGAATACTGAAATTTTCCGTATATAATATCTGCTTCTAGATTCTTCATCACTGGATACAGAGAGAGGAGGAGATGGGATATGTCTTATCCATAAAATTTGCATCAGATGTCAATTACATGAATGAGTATTGTAGTGTAGGGTGAAATTCTGACTATTCTGTAGTTTTTCATTCCGTTGGGCTTCATGCTAGGCTTTACTGCTAAAGATATTCCTTAAATCATTAAAATCATTTCTTTTGTTTCCAAGAATCTCAAAAGCAGATAATTTTTATTCCTTTTCTAGGTGTTCTTTTGAGATATTTTCGTTGTTCATTCATTTGTTATAGTCCATTCGATACATATATGCATCTTTGCTTGTTGTCTTTACAAATGGGGGACATTGATTTTCGTCTACCTTATAAACATACTCGGTTCTTCTGCTTCCTTGTCAGGATAGAAGGTGAAGAGATGGTTTTATCTGACATCTATCTCAAGCCTGGTGAACCCTGGGAATATTGTCCAAGGGAGGCATTGAGGAGGGTTGCAAAAGTTCTGAAAGAAGAATTTAATATGGTGTGCTTTTTATATATTGCCTTAAATTGTTGGAATTTGGCTCTAGCTCATTCTATCTCTCAATACCTTACATTGCATGTTTAGTAAATAAAAGCAGGCTTTGAGAATGAATCTTATCTCCTTAGACCTATTACAAGGTTATTACATTAATTCTTCTGTTTTTTTCTTCATTTCTCTTTCATTTTTGTTTTGAATTCCAAATTATCTACTAATAGAAAAATTGTGTAGGGATGGAAGAGAAGAATGGGCCGATTTGATTTATTCCCATATTGTTTGACTTCATCATTTGATGCAGCTTCTGCCATCCTTAAGAGCAGGTATGTAGTGAATATCATCCAAGTATTCATTATCACAAACACATGTAGTGGATCAAAATTGCATGATTGGAATTTGGAAGTGTGACTTTATTTCTGTTTTGGTTTACATTCTTATTACGTATCTACATCCATATGTTGGGTTATCTGAAACTACATCAAAAACGTTTATTTTGTTTACAAGCTTAGATGTTGATAGAAGTTTATCTTAGTTTTAGTGATATTAAAAACTATGGAACGGATAAGAACTACATGTTGTGGAAGTGTAAAAACATAACGAGGGGTTTTGGAACTATTTTCTCTCCTGATTATGTGGGCGGTTCTGACTTTGGTGGTATTGGACAAGGTGCATGTTGTGATTTCTTTAATTTGTTTGTCGAAGATTAAATGTTTTCATTAAGCTCATCTATACCCATTAAAAAGCCCCCCAAGAAAACGTGAAAATCATAAAAATTCCGTTTGTTAACTTTGTGTTCGTCGCAATTTACCCCAGAATTATCGAATTGCTATTTCGATTTTATCTCAATTGCAATTTTCTTGAATTGGAAACCCTAATCATTTCGGCCAGCCAGTGTTACCTAATTCGCTATCTAATTCGCCTTTTGAATTCGCCAATTCGTCCAAAATGGGTCAAAAATGAACCAAAACCGACCATAATTCGCTTTTCTCAATTCGCAATTCGCGGGGGGATTAGGGAATTAGGTAACACTGCGGCCAGCGCCTCCTGCCATCCTCTCCCCTCCATTCTTCATCCTTCAAGCTTAGCGATTTCGAAACCCGTGATGCCGGAGATATCGAATTCGAGGAAAATCACCCAAAATTTGTAGCATTTTACGTGAACCCAGTTCATAATCGACCATGAAATTGAAGAATTTGGAGCAAAGTTAGCACCTTTTGTTCTTCGGAAATCATGACGTGGTACAGAAATTCAAGGTTTGTTTGTCTACAATGCTTTAAAAAACAACTTGCGTTTGAAAACATGTGTTACTATTCCAAGAGTTGATTCCAATTCCTATTCTTTGTTCTATAATCAATCAAATAAGTGTTGTGGGTTATTTGGGTCTCCTCCTATTTCTGCAAAATCTGGGTATTTGAATGGGCTTAAACATCATCAAAATATTAGCTTTTTTTCTGGTATTGCAAGGAGAAATTATCATGGTGTTAAAACCCAAGTAAGTGTTGAATCACGGCTGCAAAAATTACAGGTTCTAGGCTGACTGTTGCTTTGGCAGTCTTGATTCTTTAGCATATATATGTATCCATTTTGGCTTACCCTGTTGTGTTGTTGACATTTTCGATCAGTGGTATGCATTGATCATCAATTCTGTCCGTAGTTTATTCGTTGGCTGGGATTCTTTCAGGTAATGGCTTCGAAACAGCCGAACACAGGTCTCTTTGTTGGCCTTAACAGGGGTCACATTGTCACCGAGAAGGAATTGGCCCCAAGGCCATCTGACAGAAAAGGGGTAAGCGAATGATATTGGAAGTTTTAATTATGATTTCAGTTTCAACCAGAACAAAATTAAAACACCATCCTGTTTCTTTGTAACACATACATCCATTATGTCTGTGATTTATGTATACCGTGGAGTGTTGACTTATAACGTGCTAGACAGAAAACAACTAAGAGGGTCCACTTTGTGAGGAGTCTCATCCGAGAGGTTACTGGTTTCGCTCCATATGAGAAGAGAATCACTGAGCTGTTGAAGGTTGGTAAGGACAAGCATGCCTTGAAGTTGGCTAAGAGAAAGCTCGGAACTCACAAGAGGGCAAAGAGGAAGAGAGAGGAGATGTCTACCGTTCTTAGGAAGATGAGGTATATAGCGCCGGCACATTTCTTGTTTCTGATGGTAGCTTAGAGTAGTTGATAGAGCTTGACTAATCTGTTGCTAATTTTTCATCTTGTTTCCTGGCAGGTCTGCTGGAGTTGCAGAGAAAAATAAGTGGTATGTTCTACAAGGAGTTCTGTTTTACTTAACTTTATGGTACTTTTAGCAAATCCTCTCATTTTAGGTTTCTATTTTTCTGATTCAATATTTTCCTACCACTTACTGACTTACATGATGTCAATTCTCATCTTTTTCCGTTTATTTTCGGGTTCACGAATTTCATTTTGATGAAGTGCGATTGAGAAGAAGGAGAGGGAAGACCGGATCTGAAAGCAACAGGGGACTTTGATCCGAATTAAAGCAAAGAGGTACTCTTTTAATTTGATTTACTTGCATTAACTGTCTCTCGTAATTTGGTACATTTATTGATTCAAAGCCCTAATTTTTCATGGTTTAGAGTTTAATTTAATTTTCCTTCCTTTTGATGTTGTTGTTCTAAGGAAGGAAGAGACTGCTATCATTGTTCTTAATATCGCACTGCTGCTATAATACAGACAAAAAAAATAATCAATGTCAACTTTCTCTCTCCTCAACTTCAAACCATCATCAATGGCGGCATCTTCCTCTTCTTTTCTCTCCTCAGAAATCCAACTCAAAGAACACCCTTACCAAAACAATCTTTTACCCGGCCCAAAAGGAGCCTTCAAAATCCGTCAAGTAAACAATGGGTTATACGTTCGGGTTGACATACCCGGAGTTCCACCCGACAAACTCAAGCTCAACAAGTACTGTGACACTCGTACCGTCACCTTCTCCGGTACTGCACCCATTGTCTGGAAAAACAGACTCCTCCGACAGTTTATGGCGGTTAGGTTGTCCTTGACCGTGACCCTAATGTTATCACCATTAAAACTGTACTTAAAAAAGATCGTTTAAGAATGTTTTTTCCCAACTGTGATGGTTCTCTTCACTGTCTTTCATCCAAGAAATCTTCCATGAATAATGTTGTTCGTGATGATGATAATTTGTCTAATGATCACCTCATTTTAGATGAAGGTTATTTCTCTGTTCTCTCATCTCTATATTATTTTGGTTTATTTTTGGGTTTGAAATCTTGTTAATTATTGGTTTTTTTTTTTTTAAAAAAAAATTGTTGTTTAGATCTTTACGAGGACGGTTTTTACATTGTTCCTAATGATGACTTTCTTTGTCAACCACCTAAACCAGATCAAATGAGGGGTAAGCAAAGATTAATGATATAGTATTACCTTTTTTTTTTTCCTGTTTAATAAATCTGCTTGAACAATGATTTGAAAAAAAAAAAAAAAAAGCTGAATGTGTATGATTTTCCTTATTGTACGCAGAGTTTGAACCAACATACTTCTATATAGCTATAGATTTGGTTATGAAATTTGGAATAAGTACTGAAAGTTCTTTTCCTTTACCATATATCCTTGATTGCTTAGATTTGGAAAAAATTAGTTAGAATTGAAGTTTGGTTTCATTATCTCCAATTGTAAGTTTGGTTTCGTCTGATAGCTTAACATGTGAGACTTGCTCACGTTTTCGGAACATTTCATCATTGAGGTACTTCCACCTTAGTTTGACCTTCCCATTAATCTATGTGATTGATTTTTTTTGCTTAACCTTTGATGCTCTCAACATTTTTTCAAAATGTTTCAGCTGCATGTCATAGTCAATACCTGTTAGAAAAGCTTGAGGAGATATTCATGAAATTTGGGAAAGATCAACTTTCAAAAATAGTTTTGTTTTTACTTTTTAAGAATATCTTAGTGTGATGAAATTATATCTATTTTAATATCTGTCATAATTATGCGATAGCTTGACTATGTAACAGATCTTGGAGTTATATATAATATATAGATGGGTTGAATGAATCTCCTATTCGCTTAAGGTCATTTAATCTGCTTTGTTCTTGCACCTAAAGCTTGTCCCAGCTATGATTCTCTCCATCAATTGTTATTTTCTTGACGTGGCATGATGAGAGCATAGGAAAAAGGTTCAAATTGAGAGTTAAAAATTGATGGAAGTCATTCGGTAGTTATAAAGTATTATCGTATCTTTGAGAATGTTTTTCCTGATATTTTCTAATTCTTGGAGTTGATTCTGTTAGGGTACCTTCAATGCTGTCAACACTTTTTAACAAGAAATTAGGATCACTTTATGAAGCGAGTGGTAAACATACCTTGATGAAAATTTATATTTTTAACAAAAACAGATCAAGTTCTGAAAAAGAGTAGTGCAAACATACAACTTATAGGTTATCAATATACTCCTGGAGTCCTGGGCCATATTTCTGATCAGAACTCTGGAATGAGATGGTGTTAGTTATGGGAAGGTTCCGCCACCGTAGCATGGTAAAATACTTAGAGCAACTCGAAGTCGAACTCAAGCTTTATTGTTTGATCACTATGGATCATTTCTGAATAGTCCAATATCTACTGCTTCCTCTGTCCATAAAAGTTCCCTATACTTGTTTTGGGATGCGACAAAAGATTTTTCATATTACTTAAAATGGATATTTTACCCTATCCAAGCTATGTGATGTGAAACCCCCTACTTAATCCCTTTTTCTCACACACTCTGTCTCTATATTTCGTACGATATGGGCCTCCCATAAAATATCTCTTTCGATCAATCTTTTATTTCTTTACGCTATCTACCAAGAAAAGAAAAGAATGTTTTCTAATTATTTCTTGATATTCAGGTAGGTTATGCATATATGTGCTCAATAACATAGAAACACTACCAATATTTCTTAGGTGTGAGATGATAGGTAAAAATCAGCTATTTTGAGGAATATACCTAAGGGAATTTGAGTTTAGTTTGATAAAAATGTGGATGGTAAACAATAATTAGCTTTTAGCTAAATATAGAATGTGTTGTCTTATATTGAATATGATTCTTGCACCTGTTTTTGTTCATTTGGATTCTACCTGATTGAAAGGATACACATATGTGAGAAGCTAACTTGACAGTGGTCCAACTTACATATATAATGGGGATATAAATCTACTTTTCAGAATCTTTAGGAATTTCTTTTGATGCTAATGGATCTGACTTCAGTGCCTTATAATGTTCTAGCATGGAAAGACACCTTTGGACATGAGCTTAAGCTATGGAAAAGACTTCAACTTGTATGATCAGACAAAGCTGTTGAAGATTGTACCTGCTAACAGATATGTAGCTGGTGAACAGGATGCCATTAAGTGTAATAAATGCCAAATTTCTTTTGAGACGTTTCATCCTTCCAGGGTTATTAACATTAGTCTGTTCATCCTCTACAAATAAAATTGTTGACTATGTGAGACTCTTTGTTCCAATTTTCCCCATTTCTTGTTTGTTATTTTTGTTTCTTTATCTGGTTCTGGAAAGGGGCAAGGAGATAGGGTTGAAGTTGTAGACTAATCTTTCTCTAGGACACTAGGGTTGCTTTTGAGCATCTGCTTGTTTAGATTAGACGAATCAAGAATACAAGTTTAGTCTTACTTTATGAAATGTTAAATTATTATATTTTACTTTGTGCACTTTTGCATGTAATAGCAAGTAGTCTTGTTGGCATTCTTTCAGTTGCTTGGGAGTAGTAAGTGTTAGTTTATGTGGATGTTGGAGCTGCAAGTTGTCTAGGGTATGGAGGAAGAACATTAGTTATAGAGGCTATAAGAGGGTCTACTAAAGGGGGCTGCCACTTAAGTGTTGCGTGTGTGAGTGTGTGCTTGGGGCTGTAGTAGTAGGTTCGTAAAGTGTGCAATAGGCATGCCCGCTGGAGTTGTTTCACCATGTTGGGTTCTGTACGGGACTGTGTGAAACATGCAGGAGTTCGTGGATCTGAGTGAGTCTTTGGGATGACTTAAGAGTTGTTGTGAGAGTAAGTTTGTTTTTAGCTCGTAGAAATTATTTTAGTTTCTGCTTCATTTTCTATCTTCTTTTTTTCTCTAATTAAATTTCATTTCATTTCATTTAGGTATCTATTATCAAGAGTACCCAAGAGGCACCAATAAAAGTCTGCAAATCGATGATTTTAGTGTAGTGTTAGACTGTTGAGTGCTCTCCACTCTATGGTAATGTATACTGTTACTAATTATTACTTCTTGATGGTTAATTATAAGTCCTGCTATTATTGTTTGATAATTAACCTAAATTTATAGCGTACTTTATTTTTTTTTGAAAAAAACAACACAAACAAGAAGGAAAGTAACTTTCTAAAATTCGCAAAACTATGAAAGAAGGACAGAGCGAGAAGATGGAGGGACCAAGTAGGAGGGGACTCTCTAATGTGAAGAGGGTACATAGGAGCGGAATTCACCTTACTAAATATATCCAATTTACTTAGTCTAATTATATGGGGTGAGTGATTTATCTTACTATTTACTAAACTTCCTAATATATCTTTCTAATCATATCGTCTAAGAGGTACAGTTGGAGTTGTTATACGATTAGATTATACCATATACATAAATGGGTGAATATTTTTTTTATAACTGAATTTGGACCAACGAATTGTGCTAAGCATTTGTAGTAGCATTTGTAGTGGCAAAGATATGAATATAATCTTATCTTATACATAAGTTTAATTGACTATTTAAATTTTGCTTATTGTTCTTGAATCCAAAGGGGGGGGATGGGGGGAAGAATGCGGGTTACACAAGAAGTGAAGAAGAGATTGAGAATACTTTAAGCGACCCTAATGAAACTGTAATTTGAGGAATATATAGAGAATATTATTTAAAAAATTCTTAATTGTTGAATTAGTAGTTGTTCATAACTTAATTGTTGTATGATTTGAGTCCCTTCTAATAAGTATGTCACTACAAAGAATGACTGACAGAGAAAGAATGCTAAGTTTGCAGAGTATGAGAAGAAGTACCCTGCTGAATCAAATTTCTTAGGTTAAATTTCTTTACATCATCCTGCTCTTCCCAATGCAAGGTTTTTTCTTCTCTCTCCTCCTTTTTCGCCTCTCTGCTTTTTCAGTGCTCTCTGTCTACTCTTATATTTGCCATGATATGATTAAATGTTTTTATCGAGTGTGTATAGATCAAAAGTGCAAAGCATTGCGAAGCGATTTTGTTTATTTCACCATTTTATTCTTGCTGTGAAGCTTCATCTTTAGATTTTAAGAATGAATAGATGAATGTAATTGATATTAGATGAAAATTTAAGTGGGATCTATATTGGAGCTTGATCGTCAAATTAACGTTTAAATTCCTGCTGGATTCAGCTCAATCAAATTTCTTTTTGTTAAATGTATGCTCAAAAGTCACAAATTAATGAACTAAGAATTTTATTTGTTGATTTTTTTTTTTATCTGGGTTTAGTTGTGGTTGAATTAAATTCCAGGTTATAAATCATAAAAGTGATGAAGGTGAAACATTGTGTTTCCAAGTAGTTAATCCCTTGATAGTGTTTTAAAATTTAATAATTTAGAGCTAATTGACTTTTTGGTGAAATTGATTTTACCGAATTGCTTTAACATGTATTTACCAATTTTTTTATTACTACAATAATATATTTCTTGATATACCCGTTTTTTTCTCTTTTTTACTCAACAACTCTGGTCTTAGATAGAGATGACATTGTGTTTGAGCTTGAATTAAATTGAGATAGGAACAGGAACGGGTCGAATATATCATATAATTTATTAGCAGAACAATGGTGAGTAAACTTCCACCTTAATTTTGACAATTGTTTAGAGCTAGAAAGTCCTAATTTTTTTATTCTCTCTGGGCTCTGGTCTTCACTTGATTCATCTGTGCCCTCCCTCTATGCTAAGACCTATCAGTATATTGTTAGGTTTCATCTGGGAGGACGCTCTTTGTTCTTGTTATTGTTTGCCCACCCCAGATGTTTATACTTTATACAATAGGAAAATAATGTTTGATCATATGATGAGCAACGTAGGATTTGTTAAATAGCCAATGAATTGTTACTACCAAATAGCAATTTATTAAGCAGTAGGTGTTCAGATGTGATTTTGCTCTCATAGATGGAAAGCAGCTTTATGATACTGTTGTGTACATCTACAGGTGATGGAAGCTATCAAAGAGTACTATATGAACGAAGCTGGCAGATAATTAGGTCTACGGGGCTGCCAAGAAATTAAGAGAGATCATCAACCTGTTGAAGATTATGATTTTGGTGCTCTGCAAATTCCTTAGGATTTTGCACAGGGAAGTTTAGAGTATCCTCTTGTGAAAGCTTAAGGCAAGACTCACACTGAGTTGGGCAATGCACTAATTGTGTCAATATAGTTCTGTTTATGGTGAGTATTAGTGACATATATTGTAATGAAGTAGATTCAGTACTTACAGTCTTACAATTTACCTCCAGTAAGTGTTGGGAATGAGTGTTATAATGTAGGGTAACAAAATAGGATGAATTCGCTTGATGGTGTTAAAATACTTCAACTGGGATATGTAGTATGAAGTAAAATAGGTTAGTTTTCTTGTTACTATAATTCTGGTTTACAATTTATGGTACACATGAAATTGAGTTAGTTGTTATGGATGAATGAATCATGGTGTTTCACAGAGGCAGTCTTGAGTAGTGAATTGCTTTACAACATTGACTAAAAAACAATATAAGGAGAAGAAAATATCCAGAGTAAATGAGACTGAAGAACAAGGACTTCTACGTGTGACGTTGAATCTTAAATATTTGTAGCTCACTTGGGCTTAAAGCTGAACCCTATTTGTGAGTCTGCTTGAAACCCTAACATGTTAATAAATTTAGGACTTTATGAACAGATGATGTTCAAAGAATTTTTTTAAATACTAAAGGGGGATTGAGATTGTACAAACTTTTGGTTGAATGATGAAAACTGAAGTCATCATTGCCCTATAATTGATTTATGCGTCATTCGTCGAAAAATAAAGTTTTTCTTTAACTATTTTAGTATTTTGGGACGTTCAAAATGGGAATTTTTTTTTTTTTTTTTACTATTTCGGTATCTTGGGACGTCCTAGACTTAAGTTTGTTTTTTCATTTGCATACTTACAAAATTTCTTCCCCTTTGTAGTAAAAGTCATTGATTAAGTATAATATATTTGTTGCTTGGCTATAGGTATGAATTAACACATATTCATAATTTTACATGACATTATTCCCTTGAATTAAAGGCTTGTATAAATACTTATTGTGCAATAATATATTTGGGTCATATTACATATTCATCTCGATTTAACCTCATCATCTTACATGCAATTATCTTGATTATAATATCTTGGGGTATCCCGCGCGATACAACAACTATTATGAATAAAAATAGGAGAAATAGGAGGATAGAACTAGAAAGAGAGGGGAGGTGAGAGCGAAAAGATGGAAGGACCAAGTAGATGGAGACTTTCTTATGTGATAAAGGTATATAGGAGGGAAATTAGCCTTACTAAATATTTTCTCTTTCATCTTAGTCTAATTATATGGGATTACTAAAATCTTGCTATTAATTTATGAGTTCAAAAAAGACAAAAGGGAGGAGAGTACTAGAAGGGGAAGGGAGGAGAAAGCGAGAGGATGGAAAGATGAAGTAGGATGAAACTTTCTAATGTGACAAGGGTATACAGGAGGGGAATCAGCTTTACAAATGCTTTCTATTTCATCTTATTCTAATGATATATGCTCGCCAAAATCTTACTATTTACTTAGTTTGTGAGTGAAATAAGGACAAAAGAGAGGAGAATTTAGAAGGGGATGTGAGGTTGAGGGGAGGAAAGAAGAGATAGATTGCATTTTTAAAAGCCCTTTCATGGAGTATAAATAGGAACAAACTTTCCAAAATTTCCAAGATAGTAGAAGGGGAGTGGGAGGTAAAACAGGGCAGGAAGAAGAGCGAGAAGGTGATGAGGTTGAGGAGGGAGGAGAAAAAAAGCATTTTTAGAGAAAATTTTAGAAAATAATATAGTGACAAAGACTAATTGCAAGAGTCTGATACTTACATTGTAACTAAAAAAAATTACCATTTACAGTATGATAATGGAGACTTAAATCATTTTGCCGATTAAAATAGTAGCTTAGAACTATTGAGTCGTCCAGGTGAGCTAATTCCAACAATTACCTAATTTACTACTATTAACTACATTATCCATTGTTTCAAAAGCAGAGGCCAATTATATAAAGCCATTATTATTCGATGTCAGTGATCTTTTTTCTAATAGTTTCATTGTACAATGTATTCCTATACATGACACATACAACTGTTCTAAATAATACTAATACTCTTTTACACTACCCACTTACAAGCGCACCTTTTTGTTAAGCATGTTTAATACAATTAGGTTGGACTATGGTTATGCCTGCCCTTGCTTTGCCACGCGTTACTTTCGGCAGTTATTCTTCTTTCTCTCAAGAATTTTCAATCGAATCTCAAATTCATTACTAAGGAGTGTGCATTGAGCCTAAAATTATGTCAAGAACAACTACTTTTGATTCAATAGTTAGCTATTTTGTTTTGCTATTTTATATGGATTACAACATTCTAGATACAACATAATAGGCTATCATCAAACACTTGCAATGTTATGTAATATCACCTATACTTAGTAAGTTGCCCCTTTGATACTACTGGTTTTTAGAAACCAATTCAATTCAAAAGCTCATGTACTTGATATTTATTCTTTAATGCACTGAAATTTTCAGTTATGTTCTAGAGATTTAAGCCTCGATATTATATTACATACTAACCAATACGATTTGAAAATCAAACCATAATGTTGGGGTAGCAAACACCCTGCTATCTTTTACAATGTCACAATATTTAAGTTTATGCATGTGAATTTCACCAAATTCTCGGTCTTATGTCAGATACTCTTGTTAGGTTTCTACTGTATATCATTACAAGATGATTGTTGCAGTGAATTGTAATTGATTTAATTCTACGATGCTTTCATGTTTGCTTTTCAGAATTTAATGCCTTGGGGGCTAACTCTCTCCTTGAACACACCTAAAGACAGTTATCTCCTTGAACAATGTGCTGCGGTGGATCTTTAAGAGAGTAGTGCTTGAAGATGAAGCTGCTAAGCCCACAAATTATCACACTGATGAAACTGATGGAGCTAATCAAAAGCTCGAGCCGGTCGTTAAGCCCACATATTATCACACTGATGCACATGAGGTTTCCCTTCTCCTTAGCGCTAAGCCTGCTGCACACCAAGCTGCTCATGCACTTACCACTGAAGCTGGTATTAAGCCTAACCACTAAGCTACTTCATCACCCACCCAAGGGACCTTTTTGCTTGCTGTTTTACTGTAAAGTCTAATGCTACATGTTAACAGTTTGCCCCTTAGAGTTAATCATCACTTAATATGAACTAACCCTTTTGCTCATAGGCATGATTGAGTTATTGTAATAGATATAACAATGACCCAATGGCGTCTTAGAGGATGCGAAAAGACCCTTGGTGTGTTTTATAACCTAAAAATAGCTTGCACTAACAAAGGTTATTTGCATATATGTTATGCGATCTAATTACTTTATCTTCCTAACTGCCAAGTTCACATTCTTTGGTTTTGCTTAAATCGATTATGCTAAATGCTTACATTTCGTTATTCACAATCATTTTCGCTACCTTGGGGGGCCGCGCGCGATAGCGCGCAGACCAACAGCTAGTTTTAAAAAAAAGAACAAGCATTGAACTTTGTTAGTTGTTATATATAAGAGGACCAACATTGGTGCTCTCCAAGTTGCTCTCCAAGGAGCTCTCCAAGGAGAGAGAAAATGGAGAGCCAACTCTAGCCCAACATTGGTGCTCTCGAGGTGCTCTCCGTTCGCTCTCCATGGAGAGCACTTGGAGAAATGCTCTCCCCCAAGAGCATTGGGAGAGCATGCTCTTGGTATATCAATGTGACACATGTCATTGATAATTATTTATTTTCCTTTTTTTTTGCTTTTTGATTTTTGGAAAAAATAAATTAATGAATTGGAGAGCTAGAGCAATACCAATGTTAGCAATTTTTGAAGGGGTGCTCTTGGGAGTATCTTGAGGAGAGAGAAAGAAAAAAATGGGTTGGAGAATAATGTTGGAGAGCTATACCAATGTTGGTGCTCTAAGCAGTACACCAAGCAAATTGGGGCAGTGGGACTGTCATTCAACCGAAAATCAAAGAAGTAAAAAAAAAAAAAGAAAAAAAAAGAAAAGATGAAAAGCACTTACCTGGTTCTTTCACATAACACAAATTCGCAATGCCACAGGACTCCACTTGGGGAATTTTGTTTGCTAGTGAATGTAAGTTATTGTGTCGAATAAAAAAAAAAAATCAGTTCTTAAGTCCGTAAAATAGTGCAGCAATAAAAAAAAGAAGAGTCAAATTGCTTACTTTGATTGTCAACGATGATGTCAAGCCAGATTTGTTTTTTATGGAGTATATAAGAGAGAATGTCAACCATTGACTCGCTTAAATAGGTGTTCAATGATGGTACTCTCTCAAAAGATAAAATTCTTGGGGAACAAGTATATCAAATCCTAAAAGGATTAGATTTCCCAAGTAGTAGATCTATAAGACGTCTACCCAATTTCTTGTTTGAGTAGGATATTACTTGGATCTGCATTTTTTTAAAAAAGAAAAAAAAAAGGGACTTTCAAGTCAAAACTTAAATTTGTCGAGACCTTATCATACCAAAACACAACAAGTCGTTTTCATGACATGGTCTCGAGAGGGCAATTTGTAGACACTAAAAATTTATTAGTGTTCAACAATAAAATAAATTGATTATTATTGAGCTAAAATAAATATAATTAGCTCACTTTAATTAATTTAGTCCACCTAAATAAAATATCCAAATTAAATCATATAAATATAATTTGGGTTGTCAACTATTTGGGCCAGTTAATATTATAGTCCAAATAAGATGGTCAAATGGCAAAGGTAAAAAAGACTTCCAAGTCATAAACGGGCCCAAGCCCATAAATTACCAAGTCCATGAAGGGATGTCCATTCCCAATAAATAGACCTCATCTCCTTCAGTTGAAGGGACCGAAAAAATCATTATTCTCAAGAGCTCATAAAATTCTCTTGGAATTCTCTCTGCAAATAGTCAACAGCACATCAAATCTGTGCCGACAATTCATATACATTCAAATACATTCGACTGAGATTCAAGCTTTTATCAGCCCTCATTCTAATACACCCAAACAAAACTCAAACTCAGGTTGACGTTGACAAAACGTCATCCCACATTCAAACTCAGGTTGACATTGACAAAACGTCAGTCTACACTCAGCTCCACGTCGACATCAACACGTGTCACTCTCAAGCTACGGAACAGAATCAGAGGACTTAGGCCCATTGTTTTTGGACTTATTTTCAAAAAAAATAAGTAAAAATAAGTTCGATTCAAAGAAAAATAAGTTCGATTCAAAGAAAAATAAGTAAAAATAAGTTCAGTTCAGCCAAAATAAGTTCAGTTCAGCAAAAATAAGTTTAGTCTTGTCTAATATTGTAATTATTATTTTTGTTTTCAATATTACTATTACTATTGTTATTATTATTATTATTAATATTATAATTAAAATAACGATGAAATTGTATTTTTTATTTTTTTATTATTATTTATTATTTAGTATTTATTATTTATTAATTATTATGATTATTATTATTTATTATTATTATTTATTATTTATTATTTATTATTATTATTTATTATTATTATTATTCTAATTATTTATTATTATTATTATTTATTTATTATTATTATTTATTATTATTATTATTTATTATTTATTATTATTATTATTATTATTATTATATTAGTTTATTATTTATTATTTATCATTTATTATTATTATTATTTATTATTTATTATTATTATTATTCTAATTATTTATTATTATTATTATTTATTATTATTATTTATTATTTATTACTCCCTCTGTCCCATAATACTCTTTACACTTTCCTTTTTCATCTGTCCCAAAATACTCTTTACACTTCTATTTTTGGATATGACCCACTATTATTTTAATCTTTCTACCTTTTAATCATTGGCCCACACTCTCTCTCCTCCAAATAAAATAATACCACTCCTACTACCTACCAACTCTAACCATTGTCCCACACTCTCTCTCTCCACCAAATAAACTAATACTACTTTTACTACCTACTCACTCCTATCACATCTACTTTTTAATAAAATAACAATGGATAACCAAACAACTACTTATCATCTAAAACTACGTGCCCTGATAAGTGTCAAGAGTATTCTGGGACGGAGGGAGTATTATTATTATTATATTAGTTTATTATTTCTTATTTATCATTTATTATTATTATTATTTATTATTTATTATTATTATTATTATTTATTATTTATTATTTATTATTTATTATTTATTATTTATTTATTATTTATTATTTATTATTTATTATTTATTATTTATTATTTATTATTTATTATTATTTATTATTTATTATTTATTATTTATTATTATTATTATTTATTATTTATTATTATTATTTATTATTTATTATTTATTATTTATTATTTTTTATTATTTATTTATTTATTATTATTATTATTATTATTATTTATTATTTATTATTTATTATTTATTATTTCTTATTATTATTATTTATTATTTATTATTTATTATTATTATTATTATTATTATTTATTATTTATTACTATTATTTATTATTATTTATTATTTGTTATTTATTATTATTATTATTTATTATTATTATTATTATTATTTATTATTTATTACTATTATTTATTATTATTTATTATTTGTTATTTATTATTATTATTATTTATTATTTTTATTATTATTTATTATTTATTATTTATTATTTATTATTATAAAATAATAATAATAAGTATTGATAATATTATGTTAATACGATTTAGTTCAAGAAAATAAGTTCGGTTCAAGCAAAAATAAGTTCGGTTCGGCCAAAATAAGTTCGGTTCGGCAAAAATAAGTTCGGTTCGGCCAAAATAAGTTCGGTTCAAAAAAAATAAGTAAAAATAAGTTCAGTTCAGCAGAAATAAGCAAAAATAAGTTCAGTTCAGCAAAAATAAGTTCAGTTCAGCCAAAATAAGTTCAAAAGAACAGGGCCTTAGTTTATTTTTATTATAAACTGTTTACAGAGATTGTACTCAATACATTTATTGAAATATAATTTCTTTGTTACTTTGTTTCCTGTCTTATTTATTTTGACTCGAAATTTGTGTATACAACGATCTTATTAGATGGAACCTTTTTTTCATGGCTAAGTTGGGTTGGAAAATCCTTACTCAACCTCATAAACTTTTGGTTCAAATTTTAATTTCTTGGATGCATGCCTAACTCAAATCAATCTCCTATTTGGAGGGACATTTTGAAAAGGATAGCTATTTTGACCAAAGGTCTTACCATAAATATTGGAGATAGTCATAATACTTCTTTTTGGTAGGGCTGATTAACAGATCGGGTAAGGTCGGGTTTAGATTAATAATAAACGGGTTGAACATGTCCCAACCCAACCCAAACCTAACCCGTTTATTAAACGGGTTGCAAAACTAAACCTTGACCTGACCTGTTTATTAAACGGGCTACCCATATAACCCGTTTAACCCATTTACATATTTATTACTATTAAATTTTTATTAAAATTTATTAGTTTTCAACAATAAATTCACATAAAAGTATGCATGAATAGATTTTTTTTTTCAATTTTTGTGATCTACAATTAGTATTTTTAAAATTTTTAACAACTTTAACACAACTTTTTTTAGGAAATTTATATTTTAATGAGTTAAACAGGTCAAAGCAGGTTAACTTCGGGTTGAAAATGTCAACGTTAACCTAACCCATTTAATTAAATGGGTAAGTCGTGTCAATCCATTTACTTAAATGGGTCAAAAATCTCAACCCAAACCCGCTTATTTCAAGTTGGGTTCAGGTTCGGTAAACGGGTTGGGTCAGTTTTTCACAGCCCTACTTTTTGGTACCATAGATAGGTGGGGACCCAACCTCTTTATCCTGGGGTTAAAGTTCCTAATTCCTTTGCCCATTGGAGAGTGTCTTATGTTATACACCACAAGGATTGGAATGTAAACAAACTCAATTTGTTTTTACCTAGAGATTTAGTGACAAATATTGCCTCACTTCCTCTTCCTAAGTTTGCAATGATTGCGGATAATTATAAGTGGATTTTCTCTAAAGATGGAGATTATACCATCAAATCTGCTTATCATAGGGCCTCTTCTAGTCAGTTGGTGGTTTCCAATCCCCAAAGCGTTTTTCCTGGACCAAGCTGTGCAAGATTAGGGCTCCTTTCAAATATAAGATGCTCATGTAGAACAACCTTAATTATATCATCCCTGTGGCCACTTTTTTATCTTTAAAAATAAAGGCAAATCTTTCCTAGTTTTCCCTAGTTTTCTGAATACAGAGAGTGGCATAATATTAACAGTAGCTCCAGTGTCCACCAATACTTTGCCTAAACGAACTCCCTCAAAATCAACATTTAGAAATAAGGCTTTAGTGTGCTTATTATTAACATCAACTGACCTAAAGATTTTATCTATGATTAATTTCTCTAGGTTAGCTTTTAGAGATGTTTTGTTAGGCACTTTTTTATGAGGTGCATTCAATTAAGATGACAAGCTCAGAGAAGAATTAATTTTAAATTTACCTGCCCTCTCTTCTTTGTCAACTTCATCTGCCCATGATGTGGTATTGGTCTGGAATCCTGGTTGGTCTTCTAACTTTTTGAACTCTGTTGGTAGCATGACCACATTGCAGTGTGCGTGTTGCTCCTCTCCCAGCCCTGTTTGAGGCTCGCTCATCAGTGGCTCTCCATCCAGAATTAAGTCACTATTAGAAACCAATAAGTCCAAATCCTCAGATCCAAACTCTGAATCATAGTCCTCAATAAAGCCATTTCCCGGCTTCTCTTTCACAAGAGAGTCGCCTTCCTGAGGCTGCTGGTCACCGCTATTTGTAGGTGGTGTATCATATTGTTCCCTTTCCTGAGGCAACAACTTAGTTATTCCAGCTTGTAGCGCCTTTTCATCAATTCTGATGTTGGCTATAAGGGACTCTTGCACATTTTGAGTACTAATTTGATCCCTTGCTGCAGCAGCTTTTGCACTCAACTCTTTCATTTTTATTGTCCTACTTTTAGGGAAGTTTTGGACATCTGATAGTGGCCAAGGCTTAACTGCGGACTTAATCTTTGGCTTCCCTTGGCCCCTATGGGAATTCACCGTTCTTTTGAGAATTTTGGGTACAGGATTTTGGCTTGGCTCCCTTTCTTTCCCATTCAAGGGAGGGCCAGATTCGGGACTGGCTTGATTACTTGGTCCTTGACTTCTAGACCTTTTCTGGAATGGACGCTGGTATGCAGGTACATAGGCAGGATCATTTGGGATGATCTGGGTTCTAACCATTTCAAAAGTTAGCCTATCTGCACATGATGAGCACATACAATTTCTTAGGGCCTTCAACCCTTCTAGCGTCTTAGTCTGCAATGGGAATTTCTGAGCAGCCTCTTTGAAGGTTTTAGCTCTTTCCTCAGGCATCACCAGGCTTGGAGCTGGTTTTAGAATTAACAGGCATCTTAGCTTTGGCTAAGTTGGCCTCGCAGGCTTCTAGCTCCACAGCATGATGTTCCATTTCTGAGACAACTAGTCTTTTGAGACTTAACTGCCTAGTTAGGAATCCTCTGAAAGCTTGGCATCTGTCTGTGGTATGCGACCCATTCATATGCCATCTGCACATATCTTCCAATCCCTCTTCATTGGCTATCTTTGGCATAACCAAGATTTCTTCGTCGAGCAATCTGTTGAAGAGTTGGTTACCTATTTCGGTAGCTTGAGATGCCTGCAAAGTGACAGTTTAAACATTATTAGTCTCTACCATGCCACATAATAATTCAAATGGTTCGTCCATTCCAACTACATTAACATCTTCTTCATCAGGAAACATGATATTTTTCTTATCAATTTCATCTTGGATTTTATTTCTAAAAACAATGCATTCAAAAGTGTCATGAGTTACTGCATCATGCCATTTACAGTATTTTTTACCCTTAACTTCCTCAGCAGTTCTTATTTTATGCCTTCCTACCAGCTTTATCTTTTTGTTAGATAATAACCAGTCAAAAATAGCATTAGATTTCTTAGCATCAAAAGTATATTTCCTTTTTTGTTCAGATTTCATGCCAGAAATTCCTTCTTCTCTAGACGAGCACACTTATAAGGTACTCCTCGAATGATTTCTGCCACGTCCACTTCTTGTGCAGTTTCAAAGTGGAAGGGCTCGTCATTCTGAGCAAAGAAGTTTTGGTGTCTTGCTGCACTTTTAGCCTGTAGGTTCCTTTCATACCTTACAGCCAATTCTACTAATTCAACAAAATCGCCAAAGGCATGGCCATCAAACCTTTTTCGAAACTGAATTAACATTCCTTCTTGAGCCATTTGTACAAATTCTCTTTCAGGGATATTAACATGACACCTGATTTTTGCCGTTTTGAATCTAGATAGGTAGTCTTCTATAGACTCTCCTAACTTAGAGTCACTCCGGGTTCAGTACGTGCAAAATGATTTGTAAATTGCACCTGCATGTCTTGCCATGAGTGAATGGAATTTGACGGTAAATTATTGTACCACCAAAAGCAGTCTCAGTAAGAGACATGGAAAACATTATAAGTTTTAAGAATTCATTGTCAGCTGCTTCCCTACACTGACAATTGAACCTAGCTAAGTATTCCTCGGCATGAACTCTATCATTGCCTGAGAACAAGGTAAAGTCAAGTATCTTAAACATTCTAGGAAATGGATTGGCTCTATCAATCCATTCAGGGAAAGGTTTTTGACCTATTTGCCTCTGATTTTTCCTAGAATTACCCCCTGCTAGTCTTTGGACTAGTGCCTCAACTTGTGCTGCCAATTGATCTTGATGCATTCCTGGATATCCCATACCCCCATTCCCCATGTTTCCTGCTTGATCATATACATGATTGGGGTTAGGATTGAAAGGTTGATTTTGATAACCTCCCATAGGAATCTCCTGGTGTTGCATAAAAGCAGGATTGGCTGCACTTTGCGCCATTTGCGGTGGAAATGTATGTCCATTTGGGGTTGTCCTCTGCTGATAAGCAACAATTGCTTGGGCAGATGGAGCTTGGGGTTGATTATACCCTGGAATGTTCCCATAATGAGGCGTACCAGCCATAGTTGATTGGTTATGAGGCATGTAAAAATAGGGTAAAGAAGGACTCCCGTCCATATTTGGTTGGTTAAGAGGCGCATACGCATTGGGTATACTATTGTTGTTTGCAACAAAAGCATCTTGCCTCTGTCCTCCTTGTGATGGTCTAGATTGGTGTGTGTTGTCACCAACTTGTCCACCACCCATGGAAAATGATGGTTGGTGATGTCTTGACGCCTGGTGCCAGCCTGGCTCCACGCCCGCTGCCATTTCCCCACTTCTCCTAAGGTTCTCATGATTACCCTCTCCATGACTCAAGGGTATTGCCCTTGTTTGGTGTACATGAGAGGAAGTTTATGGATCGCCCGAAGTAAGTATATCTCTTGTTTCAGGGTGGGAAAAATGTACTCTCGGAGGGTAACCTAGTGGAGGAACATCTGGCTCTATACCATAATTTCCCCTTGCTCTATTCAATGGGACCTCTTCTAAGGCCTTAAGTAGTTTCTCATTTAACTGATAGTATTTTTCGACTAGTGGTTCTAGACGAGTAACTACTTCAGTGGCAAGAGATGTCAACATTGTCGTGAAAGTTGCATTCATAGTATCGTTGATATCTACAAGTATTCTATCAATCTACCTAGAGTTAATCTCTCTATTCTCTTCACTTATCCTTTGGAGGATATCTGTGAAGACCCTGGCAGACTCGTGGGCTAAATTTCTATAATTGGAGTCAAATTGTTGTCTCTGACTCTCTCTGGCTTCTAATAGTAAATTCTTTACTATTTCTGTGAAATTTCCATACATCTGTTGTATGAGTACACGACTAGTATTACTTGGAGATAATCCCTCCCTTTGTGGGGTTTCTCCATTTGGCTCTTCATGAGTATGGTGAATTGGTTCACCATTGTTACCATGTGCCCTAATTTCTGGAAGGGTTGAATAACTTGTTTCCATGTTTTGGAAATTTGTTTCCTCCTGAGCAACTTCCTTATTCTTTTTAGAACGTGTATCCGGCATTTTCGTAAAAGCAACCGTTTTTTACAGTTGGTTTTTCAATAGTACGAAGAAGAAAGTTCACAATGTGTTTATGAATCTTCTTCTCCCACTGTGGTCGCCAAAAAACTTGTTGGTGCAAAATCAGTTGGTTGACTTTGCAAACAAGTCACTGCACACCTAATAGTTTGATACTGAATGTCTCGGGAGGCTTAGTCCTTGGAGGTTACCAGTTTTAATTACATAAGACCTTGCTAACGTACTTTGTTGCAATTTAATTTAGGATTAAACCACAACGCCTAATAAATTCAGGTGAAATGCAATAAATAGAGCAAGCCATAATTAATCTATTAATTAAAGCACAACATTCCCATATATGCCACAGACTTTAAGAAAGAATTTTACAACACATAGGGGGATAAGCCAGGCTGGACAACTAAAGGGAAGACACGAAGGTTGTTACCTCCATGGTTCTTTGCTTCAATCGGAGAATTACAGAACCCGTCGGAAGAACATGTTCTACGTCTAAGGAACTAAACTATAACCCCAGAAGGGGGTTGGCTAGGCTAGAGCTAGGCTACACTAAGAAAAGAGTAATTGCAAGTTGTTTTGTGTGTTGTTGTCGTTTGCTTGATGATCGTTCCATTATTTATAGAGAAACGTATTGTGTAACTTCCGTGCTTACTTGGGGGGAAAAGATTTGAATCATATATGATTCAAATCTCAACCGTCTTCTGCCGCTGAATAACCGAAGCCTTGCACGTTCTCCCTTATGTGGATCCGTTTAATGATTGCTCTTTAATCACTTGCATGATTATCCTTCCTGACTTACATCCCCTGATGGCCTTCTCATATTGACTTATGTTGATTTCGTCCAATGGGCTTTATGCTCTTGTTGGGATGTTGACTTCGTCCAATGGGCTTTATGCTCTTGTTGGGCATTCATATTAAGACGAAATTAAACCTTTTGAGGTCTAATATAATGCACCATAATAAATGCTACTACATCTATAATGGTGGTAACAACCTGATAGACTCTGCAGCACCATGAAACACTTGGAAATCAGCTGTTGTGAAATGATCGACTCATCTCCTATAGTTGGGTTGTTTCCTAGCTTGGAGTCGATGACAATTTCCAAATGTCGGAAGCTGAGCGAAAAATATGCAGATTGGCAGTTTGGTGGACTCGTCTCTCTTAAGAATCTGACAATTGAACTATTGATGATATTTTGATAGATTATATATATAAACATGGTGAACCATAACCCTAGATCTTTTTAGTTTGATTTTAGTAGTTTGATTAGTTTAGAACTTTAATTCTCTTATCCGTGACCTTGTTTAGTTTTACTATAATTTAGAAGCTAGATTAAATTAACCATCTATCTGTGGATTCGACCCTACTTATCATACTACATTGTTAGAAGGTTTGCACGAATTATTTTTAATAGGTGTATGACAGCCTATCAAGAGGGTATAGTGGAATATATTGCAACATTTATAGGAATTGAATGTTTCTTGAAAGTCCAACTTACACGAGAAACACAAATCATATAAAATGTTTATTGGTTTAAACAAAACCAAATTTTAAGTCAAACCTCATATTTTGCCCAAGAGCAGGCACAATCTTTGTAAAATGTGGAGGATAAAAAGACCCAAAACCATATAAAAATTAACATCAGTGGCTCCTTCTTTTTGGATACCAAAGAGGCATATATAGCTGTTGTGTGTCGAGATCATAAGGGTGATTGGGTGGAGGGTGTTTTATCAAGAAACTGTCAAAGATGAGTGTACTGTTGAGAGTCTTGAAATCCCGAGAAAGTATGAAATCCTAGGAAGAAGTCTCCAACAATCTTGCAAAATACAATGAAAAACTGGTCCGTGGGTGTTCCTAGAAAAGCCCCACTGACGCTCAAGTCAGATGTGATTGAGGTAGAGAGATAAAGTGAGTAAATGTAGAGAGAGATGTTGTGGTTTTTGTATGTGGAAATTGAATACCTTTTTGCTAATGAGACAATAACTATTTATTGTGGTTGTGAATTCCAATAAATTAGGGTATTTAGATCAACTCCAGCTGGTGGGGAATTGATGACACTAGAAGTAGGGGTATTTTAGTAATTTTGTTGGAAATGGGCTTGTCAATGAAATGGGCCCAAACAGAGGGTATCCACGCTACCACCTTTACCATGGATGCAGTTGAAGCCGAGACCAAAGCTTTACTTATGGCGATTGAATGCATGAGGAGGAAAGATTGGAAAAAGCGTGTAATAGCAACTGACTGCCTTCAGTTTGTTGCAGCCATGAAGGGTAGACTTGATTTTAACAATAATATTTTTGATATTATAGGTGTTCAACTGTTCATCCATGCAAAGACAGACATTCAGTTGGTTCATGAAGAAAGAGAAGCAAATTATATGCTTGTGGATAGACTAGCAAGAATGGCAAAGGGGCCCACAAATGGCTATAATAACATTTGTATTTTGGAAGAACCACCACCGGATTGTATGAATATCTATGTTATGGAAGAACAAACTACTAGTACTACAATGCAGGGATTGGATTCTCAGATACGGTCAACAAGGGTCGACCAAGAAAGCTCTTCCCAACCTATGTCATAATAATAGACTTCCTCATTAATAACTGCATGTTTCAGCAAATCCAAGAGGGTTGTACTGCATTGCTTTTCCTGGTTCATTGTAGGTTCTGCGAAGACGAGTTTGATTATTCTTTGTTTGATTGTATCTTGTTTTTCTTTAACTCCTGTTGTATATGCCGTTTGACTATCAATTAATGCAATTTCTCTTTCAAAAAAGTATTGTAACAAACATTATTAGTACGTAATTTATTGCTCCTTTCTTCCATATAACAAGAGACCCGGACTCAAGGAAATTCTAGTCATTTGAATTAGAATATAGTAGTAGGTATTTTACCTAAAAGTAGAAACTACCGCAACAAACTCTTTAACTTTACTAAAGGTGGGGTAAATAATAGGATTTAGGAATCCTCAACCACTATAATACTATATGCAAAATCATGTGACAACCCAAAGTTTTAAGTAGAAGTATTTCTGAAAAGTTTCCCATGCTCGCATACAATGTCAATGACTCGTCACTTTCATCTTTATGGGCCAGGGCCACTGGGCCAGGGCGAGGGCCAGGACCCTATAGTCCATGGAGTTCTATGAATCGGGACACACCGTACTACTCTGATGATTCATGAGCGAGCTAACTGATGAGCAATGAGCAATGAGCACCATTTCTCACTGCAAAGTGGCCCCTCTGTTTGCCTAATTTTCCACAATACGTTGCAGAGTGGGTTGACCCCAAGTCAAGTCTACTAACTTAATTTTCCACATTACATAGTAAAGACTTACAGAGCTTTGGTTCTAACAATAGATATAACCAATTATTTAGGGGCAGCTAAGGCCATGTGTAGGGTGAGTAATTGTATAGGGTCCTCAAAATATAAAGGTTCAATTCTACTAGTTGTCCATCCTAAGAAAAAATAAGTAAATCTATTTACAGGTTGTGCCTTTTCCATTTAGTGTAATGTTTACTGCAGATTTAAAAAGGTTAATTTCTATTTGGGTTTTGCTTCGTCTCTTCCTATTTTCTAGAAAAAAAACATTAGTGACTCTTCCATCTCTTCCTATTCACCAAAAAATTTCAATCCTTTAGCACATGGCCACTAAATTGTACGAGAAGGCCCAACAATTCTTAGACCACTTTCCGACAATAATAAAACCATTTAGGACCTAGGCCCTGTTCTTTCAGGGACATTTTCAGTTCAACTCACTTCATTTCAGTTCAACTACTTTCCTTTCACAATTCTACTTCATTTTAGTTCAGTTTGTTTCAGTTCGATTCAATTGAGCCCAAAAGAACAAGAACTTAGGCCCCTTTTTTTGGCACAATTTCAGTTGAATTTAGTTCAGTTCAACTGCTTTCCTCTCACAATTTCACTTCGCTTCAGTTTAGATCAGTTCAATTCAACCCAAAAGAAGATGATCTTACTTTTAACGTTTTTAGTCCAAGTAAATTAACCATTGCTCATGCTCTAGGATCACTTACCTTGTATTCCACTGTTTTCACGAGTAAATAGTAGTAATAACACACATAATGTTTAGGTAAAAATAACAATATAATTTTACTAATAAACAAATAACAATATAAACTCCTACATAATGACACAAGATAATGAGGAGTGAATTGATAGCACAATAGTAAATATTGTACAATTATTAGCTTCATTAAGTCTTTTTGTAGCGTCGTAATACGTAAGGCTGTTTATCGACCGAGTCGAGCCCGAACCGTAGTCTGCTCGGCTTGTGTTCATTTAAGTTTATTCGAGCTCCAGCTGAGCTTGAAGCTTAACGAGTCGAACTTTGTTTGAGCCGAGCTTGCCAAATGTTAAACGAGCCGAGCTCGAACTGTTCACGAACAAACTTGACTCTTTACCACCCCTTGTTTTTTATATGTTTAATTTGTTTTTCCATTCTAATATTTGATTTTTATAGGTTTTCTTTTAGATAAAGTAACTATTAACTTATTAATGTGTGATATCTAGGTTAATATTTATCTATGTATATATATAAATATATTATTTTTCTATGTAAAAGTATAATCGAGCCCGTTCACGAGCTCTCGAGCCGAGCTTTGCCTAGCTCAGCTCGGCTTGTTAAAATCTCAAGCCGAGTTCGAATCCGAGCCGAGCCACCACGAGTCGAGCTTTGACCGAGCCGAGCTCGGACCGTTCGCGAAATCGGGTCGGGCTTAACAACGGGCCAAAAAATCGTGTCCACAACCCGCACATTTTGGGCCAGGATTGGCGCTATGTTGATCACCTCTATGTCGGTGTTCACTCTTCGTCACCAGAAATAGTTTCACTTTTGCAATTGTCTCTGAGTTTTCACCTTTAGAAAAGAACAAAAAAAAAAAAACTTCCCATTGTTCTCCAGACCCATTTCCATTTTCCCATTTTGTTCTTCATTATGTTCTAGATTCACTCCGCAGTTCCCGTTTTGCCATTCGAAAAACAATTGTTCCCATTTGTTAATTAGATTCAGTTCTCCTTAACCATTTAAAAAACAAACAAAACAAAAAAAAAGTTCCCTTTGTTCTCTAGATTCACTCTTCCGTTACCCAAAAAGTTCCTTTTTTTTGTTCTTCAGCCATTTGTTGTTAAGATTCAGCATTTACTAAGTATTCTCTATTTCTCAGTTTTTGTTCTTTAGATTTGTTGCTCAGTTACAAAAAAAAAAAAAAAATTAAGGAAAAAGAAAAAAAAAGTAGGTTATTCAGTATTTCAGTCATTTGTTGTTAAGATTTAGGTCCCCATTCCCCTTTTAGCTCAAAAAAAAAAAAAAAAAAAAAAAAAATTGTTTCCCTTTACCATTAGCCAAAAAAAACCAAAAAAATATTCCCTTTGTTTTTCAGATGTAGTTCTCTGGAGTCACTTTTGTGTCATAAAAAAAGAAGGAAAAAAAGTCATTTGTTGTTTAGATTCAGTACCCCCATTAGTCCATTACCATTAAAGAAAGAGCAGTATCCCATTTTGTTAGTCAGCTTTTGTTCTTACATTCCTCTTGACTCTTAAGAAAGAAAGAAAGAAAGAGAAAGTATGTGATACTGTCATTTGTTCAGAATCAGTTCACCCTTTTCAGCACTTGAAAAAAGTTCACAAGATGGAAGCAGCGAATACGTATGCAATTGTTCCGTTTATCTCAAGTTTGATCAATGTTTTAATTGATCGGCTGGTTCCTGAGAATATTGGCGAATCCTCGAGGGGACAGGATTCAACTACTCACGAACTTTTGAAGTTGAAAACCTCAGTTATGAGAGTTGAACGGGTGATGATCGATGCAGTGACAAAGCAGGTTAATGACCCGCATGTGAAGAGTTGGATCAGCGAGGTGAAGCACACTCTCTATGATGCCGAGGATCTCCTTGACGAGATTCATACTGAGGAGCTGCTGAGAAGCAATGATTGTGGCGGAAGAAAAAGAAAGCGCTTGACTCAATATCTTGGTCGAGTGCTTAGCAGCAGTCCTGCTACAATTGGCGGAGTGGCTGATTCTAGGATTCAGGGGATCAGTCGGAGATTGGAAATTTCTTATGAACAGATAGAAATTCTTGGTCTCACATCTGGTCTGAACCCTCCTCCAATTTCACCAGCCTCGCCACTCACGCGTAGTTTGGTGGATGAATCAAAGATATATGGGAGGGATTCAGAAAGAGACCACATCATTCAGTATTTGGAGGATGGTGTGCCGCTACCTCATGACCTGCTTAAAGGCAAAAGGATTATGAATGGTGACATCCGTGTACTTGCTATTTGTGGAATGCCTGGGATTGGTAAGACAACCCTTGCTCAACTTATATACAATCATCCTAGAGTAGATGATATTTTTAAACTCAAATCATGGATCTGTGTCCATGACAAGTTTGATGTTGTAAAAATTACACAAGCAATTCTAGAGACATGGGATAATACGCCCCCTTTTGTCCAGGATAATTTGGATTATTATCTGAAAGCATTGCGTACTTCAGTGCGCGGGAAGAGGATCCTGATTGTGTTGGATGACATTTGGGATGAGAACATGGAGGCTGGGTGGGAAACCTTGCGAATCTCGTTGAAGTCTGCTGCCATAGGCAGCACTATAATTGTGACGACGCCCAATGAGGACATTGCTAACAGTTTTCACCCTTTCTATATTCTTCCATTACCCCGGCTTTCTGATGAAGATTGTTGGACCTTGTTCAGATTGCATGCATTTGGTGATACGGATGCATATCCAGATGTGAAGTTAGAAGCTACTTGTAGAGAACTAGTTGAAAAATGTGACGGTTTGCCGCTTGCTGTCAAAGCGCTTGGGGGTCTTTTGAGGTCTTATGTGGATGACGAGAGAAGGGAAATCATAACAAGCATAAGGTCGGATCTGCTAGCTTCTTGCAATAAAATTCTTCCAGTATTGTTGTTGAGCTATAACTATCTTCCTGCACATTTGAAGAGGTGCTTTGCTTATTGTTCTATCTTCCCCAAGAATTACAACTTCGACAAAGAAAAACTGGTCTTGATGTGGATGGCTGAAGGTTTTATAGAACAGGCTACAAATGATAATAGAAGAATGGAAGACATTGGTAGCATCTACTTCCGTAATTTAATGGCACGATCCTTTTTTCAAGTGTCAAGCTCCAAAAAGAATCACTTTGTCATGCATAATTTGATTCATGACTTGGCTGTTTATGTCATGGGGGAATTCAGTTTCATGCTCGAGCCAAACATTGCACACATTGTCACAAAAACTCCTCGTCATTTATCATTTAAGCGGAGCATGTACGAAACTGCTGAAAAGTTTGAGCCAACTGTTTGTACAGACCGTCAACATCTACGTACATTCTTGCCAGTTGAATCTTTCTCCAGCTGGTCCTCTTGCTACATATCTAGCAGCCTGTTACATTCATTGCTGAAGTTTGATCACTTGCGTTTGCTGAGTTTGCCAGGCTACAACTTTGACAGCTTACCGCCGTCTATTGGCAGCCTAAAGTACTTGCGCTACTTGGATTTCTCGTTCACTTTTATAAAAGAACTGCCGGAGTCCATCTGTGAATTGTTAAATCTACAGACACTGCTCTTATATAACTGCAATCAACTGACCATATTGCCAACAATGATGAGAAATCTTACTCATCTACGCCATCTGAACGTTCGTGGTACATCCATAAAGGAGATGCCAGAAGATATAGGCAGATTAAGCTGCCTTCAAACTTTAACAGATTTTGTTGCAAGTGACCGTCCTGGAAGTAGCATCAGAGAATTAGGGGAACTATCACAGCTGAGAGGAAGTCTGAGGATATCCGGACTTGAGAATGTTGTTGCCGAGGCAGATGCTTTTGCAGCTAATTTAAGGGATAAAGCACACCTTGATGAGTTAGTTTTTGAGCTGCAGGACAAGTGCTCTCTTGGTCAGAGGCAACATGAACAAATAATGCATGCGTTAAAGCCTCACACGAATTTGGCAAGACTTATCATTGATAATTTCAGAGGGAAAAGATTCCCAGATTGGGTAGGTGATGAGATATTCTGTAACTTGGAGGTACTACACCTGAAACACGGTAAAGAATGTGTTGAATTGCCATCCTTAGGACAGCTGCCCGTACTTAAGCACCTCTCAATCGTGAATTTTGATAAATTGGGAACACTGGGTGCAGGATTTTATGGAGAACATAGTGCATCTTCATCACCATTCAAGTCATTGTTGACTTTGAAGATTGAAGGGTTGCGGATGTTGAAAAAGTGGTGCACGTTTAGAGGAAAAGCTAGTCCATTTCCTTGTTTACGTGAGCTGTATGTGAAAAGTTGTGGAGAGCTAAAGGGTGATCTTCCTTTGGACCTCCCTTCTCTGGTGAAACTCACACTAAGTTGTTGCCTAAATCTCACTGCAATACTTCCTGATGCACCATTACTCCGTGAATTGTTCCTTTCAGAAATTGGCAGTGCAGATTCAACAAGTCTTCCTCGTTACAGCCATCTTACCACCTTGAGCTTGTGGGAGGATCCATCAGTCCAAGAAATTATCGGGCACTTGACATCTCTCAGGGACCTGAGAATACCGGAACCGTTGAGTTGGAGAACAGACCTGCAGCCTTGGCATCTTCCTGCTTCAGTCAGATCATTGAGAGTCGATTTTGATGAACAAATAATAGTTGATGATGCCTCACAACTGCATTATTTGTATCTACAAAATATTTCTTCTCCTCTACGAATTCAAACAGGCTCCTTCCAACTATTATTTGCATTGGAATTCAACTATTGTGATGGTCTCACTGAGTTCCCGATTGTTCTGGAGGGGGGTGACTTGAATTTTACATCTCTGAACGACCTGTGCATAAATGGTTGTAAACGTTTTGTTTCCTTCCCAGCAGGAGGATTCCTTGCTCCTAATCTCACAACCTTAGACCTCAGTTCTTGTGACAATCTTGAGTCACCTCCCAACAATATGCCTACCAACTTTCCTTCTCTTCGATTTCTCTCTTTCTCAAGTTGTCCAGAGCTTGAGTTATCTCATGACTATGGTTTGCCTCCTCACCTGCAGACATTGCGGATATTTGTATGTAACAAACTCAGAACATTGCCTGAAGCAATTTCTAGTTGCGTGTATCTGAAGCGGCTGGAAATAGCCGTATGCAGTAAATTTGTGTCGTTTCCTGCAAGTGGTCTACCTGCTAACCTTGAAAGGTTGACTATACATAATTGTAAGAAGCTTACATCTTTGCCTGATAGAGTCTGCAGCACCATGAAGCACTTGGAAATCAGCGGTTGTGAAATGCTTGACTCATCTCCTTTAGGTGGGTTGTTTCCTAGCTTAGAGTCGATGGTAATTTCCCACTGTGAGAAGCTCTGCCGAAAATATGCAGATTGGCAGGTCGGTGGACTCGTCTCTCTTAAGATTTTGAAAATTGGAGGTATTAATGATGTGGAGTCGTTTCCACCAGATGGTTTCCTGCCCACCACACTGAATTTCCTTCAATTTTGCAATTCTAATAGGCTAAGGTCAATCAATTGTAAGGAGCTTCAACGTGTAATCAACCTCCGCGAATTTGAGATCAGGTATTGCCCGAGGCTTATTGTTTTCTCTGACGACTTACCCCAGTCTCTTTGTCGTCTATCCATTCAATACTGTGGTTTGATGAAGAAAAGGTGTGTTATACCCGATGGAAATTATGTAGACAACATCTCTCATATTACCTGCCTTGAATTGAGTGATTACTAATATGAGAGATCTTTCAAACTGTTTTCAATACCCGAAGCTACTTTTCTTTTTTCTTATGTAAGTGCAGTAATATAGTAGTAGACTAGTAGTAGCTTTATAACTTTTATTCCTCGTCAAAAAGAAAAAGAAAAAGAAAAAAAGAATAGTGGTAGTTTTCTCATTTCTGGGCAGGTCTTTGTGGAATGTTGCAATTTGCAAACTGATTGTCAGTTCTGATACAACTATCATCCACTGATTTTCCTTTTCCTTTTGGCGTTTTTTCATATTTTTGAAGAAACTAGTAATTATTACTAGTTTACTACCATTCTTCATTCTGTAAGAGAGTGCCCTTCAATTCAATGAATGATTAACAACATTCAGGTGACAATCTCAAAGCAACGTTTCTCAACTCTAAATAAAAGAAATTTCATAGCTTAGTGCGTTAGTGGTAAACAGATATGGACTCCCCTAATTTGTTACATGTTCTTTACGTTAAGTAACAAAATTCATATGTTGATGGTAATGATTACTATTTCTTTTTAATTCCATGGCTTGAACCAAGTTTATGATGTTCTTGCCATCAAATTTATTTTGGTTGGAAATGCAAGGACTTAGAAATTCCTAATGCATAGCTCATAGTCATAGAAGGTTTTTCTTGTTCATAATAGTTAGTAGTTGTATACTTCCTCCGATCCGCTTTTGTTGCTTGCATCATTTTCTATTTTTGGTAATTTTCTATTACTTGCATCGTTTCTAATTTTGGCAATATATTCTCTATTTCTCTCTCATAGCGCATAGGGTTCCTTTTTCATCTCTCTCTATTTCTCTTGTCACCTTGGCCCTTGTGAAAAACGATGCAAGTAATAAAGAACGGATGAAGAATTTGATAACAAATGTTGTATATTCACCTATAAATATTGCCATGGTAAGAAGGAAGAAAGGGGGAACAAGCACACTTGGAGAGCGCACTACAATGAAAAGTTGTATGCTGCGTTCGGGAAGGATGAATCGATACCGAAAAAGAAATCTATTGATTCTCTACAAATTGGTTGGACCGTAGACATCTTCTTCTTGTTTTTGTTACTTACAACATTGGAACATAATACAAGAATATCGGGGAGGAAAGAGAAAAAAAAGAAGGGACCTCATGAGCTAGGAGAGAGAGAGAGGAAATATATTGTTAAAAATGTCAATGTTGCATCTTGCAAGTAATAAATGGGAGAAGTTAGTTGCAATTCAAAATTAAGCCTTGTTTAGACTATCTTACAATAAAATCATAGTAAGATTAATTTCATTCATGCCTTAAAAGGGATACTTTGTAAGTTGTATGGGGTCATTTTATAAATTAAAATGGCCACTTTTAGATAATTGATCATGTTGTACCTTATAAGAGGTATTTCTGCTATGAATGACCTTTTTAGGGCAACAAATTACTTGTGTCTTACCATAAATTATGATAATGTAGTTGTATATGAAATTGGTAGAAAAATTAAATGAATGAAATACTTTCTCTGTTCTTTTATTATTGCAACAATTCCCTTATTCGAAAGTTTCATATCAATTGCAACGTACTAAATTTGACTATGTTTTCTATTTATTTCTCTCCTTATCACACGGGTCCCTTTTTTTTTATCTCTCTCTATTTCTCTCATCTCGTTAAAGAATGTACAACCCTTGCATGTTGCAATTATTAAAAAACAGAAGAAGTATAATATAACTGCAAAGGTTGTATATGAAGATTAGTGTGTCTTAATCTCTTACTAGTTATATAAGATGGTGAACTTTTATATACCACATTTGCGATCCGATGAGCTACATTTGTGTATGTTACAAACAAATAGTGGTCAAAACCATTTCAACCTAGGCACATCTCCCCTTTGTGGTTGTAATATTTAGAGTGGTTATATTAGGGAGACATTTTAAAATGCTCACAACTTGACCCTAAAGTTTTAAAGATAATGAAAAACTCATTCATACTCCCTTCTTTCAAAATTATTAATCATTAGGTAGTTTCAAGATAGGGGCAGTGCAAATATATTGGGGGATTTTACACTTTCTTAAAATTTGAACTTTTCATTTGTAGTAAAAAAAATGATATAACATACAAATTCAAAATGAGAATATATAGAATTATAGAAACAAAAAGTACCAAAAAGCTACTCTACAAAGAATGGCTTAGATCAGACTTCAGAGATTACAAATTGTTTAGAATGGGAAGGTTTTTAACCCAAAGGCAGTAGTATATCATCGTATTTCGATAACTTGAATATTGCTTGGTACATATTGCAAATCTCTAGATCAATATTGCTATCGGTTTGATCTTCAATTTCATGAAATAGGGAAGATTAGACTGTTGTAATGGAAGTGAAATTGACCCATATCTCTTCAACTTCTCTTAGAAAGGTTGTTTAATGCAAGTTTAAGAATGTCTATTGTTGGGAAATTGTTGGAAAATTGCAATTACTAAAATTTAGAGGATGAGTAGCCATTAACAAGAGACATAACGAGGAATATGGTTTACATTCTGTGGACGGGGAATATGAAGATATCAAGATACTGATATGAGTGATATCATTTCTAATGTTTAACATTTCACATCTAGGTATAGTAGTGGACGTACCGATATATCAAAGTCGTGCTGATTAATAAATTAGTAGTATTTCTCAATTAACCACCTAATATAATAAGGCAAAATTGGCATCAACACCCTAAACTATAGCGCGGGTGCACCAAACAACCCCAACTACGACTTATAGTCAGAACACCCCAAAGTATGAACATGGGTGTAGTCCGTACCAGAAATGAGGTTTGTGATCGAAATTCTCACCGGCTATAAGTCAAGTGCTAGATATTGGGCAATCATAGAAGCGTTTTCCTTGATTGTGGTTGAACTTCCAAGTAGTTTGGACTACTGCAGCCAATCAATGTTGACAATAAACCCTACCATTACTTAAACTGGTATTTGAATTCTTCTTGAAATTTCAAGATGAAGCTCAGCTCATTGTTGTTATGCGGATTTCACTCTGTCATAATCTAGGGTTTATTTGGGAAGAAAGAGGGAATTTGGGGAAGTAAGAGGGAATTTGGGGAAGAAAGTCTTTTTATTCAGTTGAGGAAGAAGAAAAGGAAGGCACGCGCCTTTTTTTGTTTAAGTAAAAAGATTAGGGTTAAAAATTGAAGAAAATAAGAAAGGGGAGAGAATCCGGTGAGAATTCTAGGCACCGACATCATTTATGGTATGGACTGCACCTAGTCTGTACTTTGGGGTGTTCTAGTTATAAGTCGTAGTTGGAGCTGTTTGGTGCACCCACGGTATAGTTCAGGGTATTGAGGACAAATTTGCCATATAATAAAGAAACTAAATTTAAATCATTTACTCTTCTATGTAAAATTATTGGAATATGCGGTCTAATTTAATATAAAATTAGACAAATTCAAATCTGCACCTTCCTAACAAGCCCATTACATGAAACTCTAACCCAACACTATCCCTAGACATCTCGCACCAACCTAGCCATTTTTCTCTTCTTCCTTTGTTTTCTTTTGAATCTCGAAATACAACAGACAATTTTACAAAAGAATCCGACAGTCTTATCCAATGAATTAAGCTAGTCTCTAAATGAATAAAATTAGTAACTAAATGGATTAAATAATTTGATTAACTTATTAGTAAATGAAGTATACTAATCACTAAATAGATTAAACTAGTTACTAAATAGATTCATCGAGTCATTATATTCAGAAAGGTTATCCATTCTCTTCTTAAAATACTCAGACTGTTGTCTAATTTTAAATTAAAAGTAGACAGTCTCTTATAAGACCAACTCTTTTCTTTTTAAACGCATTGCATCTATATATATAGATAAAATTTTAAACTTTAAAATATTGTAATAAAGGATTTTTATATATTATGTTACACGTAATATAATTATATATTTTATATTCTTTTGATTTTAAGTGTATGGATTATAATAGTTATGGATTTAATAAATTTTAGAATAAAAACAACTACTTAATAAACAAAATATTTATTGTGTATTATGTACAAGTCCAAATCATATGTATATAAAATCTCCCGTGCATTTTTGCACGGGTTAAAAACTAGTTGGTTTATATTTTACATAACTAGTAGTGTCATCGTGTCAAGAAGTGTGCGAACTCTTAAACCAGAACAAAGCTAATTAAACCAACCCAAAAATCAAATCTCCTTCGATTCACTAAGCCAAGCCCAACAATTTCATCTAGCCCAACACTAGTCTCCACCTTTCCACTAAAATGAAAAATCCCTCCCCATAAACCCTACACTTTCTTTCTCTTCCAAATTTTCATCCAAAATTTCAATTCAAATCAAAGCAATGAGAAATCAATGGCGTCTTCTTCTTCTTCGTCATCAATTTCACCATTTTCACTCATCACCCAACATCTCAAGATCTCTCTCTCTCCTCCAGGTAAGCTCCAAACACACTTCTTCTTTTTCTCTCTCCTCTTTTCTTCCCCATCTTACTTCCTCAAATTCATCATTTAACTCTCATTTTCAACACCCTTTTACTCGTCATTTTTCTTCCATTCATGAAAAATCCCCCGAATGTTTAATCTTAACTGAAATTTTCACTAAACCCATTAGTGTTGATGAGATTAAGAATGAATTGGGTGCTAATAATGTTGTTTTTAGCCGTGATTTAGTTGTGGATGTGCTTAGAGATCTGAACTCTGACCCTAAAACTGCAATTAGAATTTTTGATTGGGTTTCGGAGAGAGAGAGTGATAATTTGAACTCCAAAGCTTATAATTTTATGCTAGGGATTCTGGGTAGTAATGGGTTTGTTAAGGAATTTTGGGATATGGTTGATTTGATGAGGAAAAAGGGTTATGGGGTTAGAAAAGGTGCATTTGATAAGGTATTGGAGAGATTTGAGAAGGATGGTTTGCAAGATGATGTGGAGAAGTTGAAGGGATTGTACTCAAAGGATTTGAATTTGTCGGTCGAAATGGCGTGTACGAGGATTAGTAGGATTGTTGGGAGGGGAACTTGGGATGAGAATGTTGAGAAGGAGCTGAATGAATTAGAGGTTAATTATACTGGTGAATTGGTTAAAATGGTGTTGGAGAAGCTTAGTGAAGAGCCGATGAAAGGGTTGATCTTTTTCAGGTGGGTGGAGGAGAGTGGTTTGTTCAAACATGATCATCAAACTTATAATGCAATGGCTGCTGTTTTGGGCCGAGAGGATTGTCTTGATAGATTTTGGAGTGTAATTGAGGGTATGAGAAATGCAGGGCATCACATGGTGATTGGGACTTATGTTAAGGTCTTGGAAAGGTTTATTAAGAAAAGACTAGTGAAGGATTCGGTTAGCCTATACGAGTTTGCGATGAATGGGGTGAGCAAGCCTTCTCAGCAAGATTGCACGTTTCTCCTGAAGAAAATCGCGTCTGCCAAGCACTTTGACATGAAATTGATTTCTAGAGTTGTGAAGGCTTTTACTGAGAATGGTTTTGCATTGGAAGATTCAATGTTGGATGCTGTTCTCAAATCTTTGACTAGTGTTGGTAGGATGAAGATGTATAATAAGGTCTTAGATGTTATGGTTGAAGGTGGGTATAAACCTAGTGAGCCTATGCAAGGTAGGGTTGCATTTGATCTAAGTAGTTCTAGAATGAAAGATGAAGCGAATGAGTTTATGGAGAAACTAGATGACTACGGAATGACCCCTGGCTACAAAACATGGACGTCTTTGATTGAAGGGCATTGTGTAGGTGGTGATCTTGAGAAAGCAAGAGTCTGTTTTGAAAAGATGATTGAAAAAGATGGAGCTTCCTCTGCAGGATATGCTCTTGATTTTTTGGTAAATGCGTACTGCAACAGAGACCGAGCATCTGAAGCTTGCAAGATTCTCTCTGATCTTGTGAACAAAGGTTTAGAGCCGCAGCATACTACATACAAGACTCTGACAAGCAAGCTTCTGGTTCAGAAGGGCTTCCAAGAAGCCTGTAGTCTACTTGGTTTGATGAAGAATCATGGGTTTCCTCCTTTTCTGGATCCATTCATAGCTTACCTTGTGAAGAGAGGAACCCCAGAGGAGGCCATGCTGTTTTTTAAGGCTATGACTGTGAACAGGTTTCCGTCTACCAATGTTTTCATTAGAGTATTCGAAGCATTTTTTGAGGCCGGAAGACATAAAAAAGCTCAAAATCTTCTGGCCATATGTCCACAATATATTCGGAACCATGCCGATGTTCTGAATCTCTTTTGTTCAAAGAAGCTTGAGAAACCTGCTAAACCAGTTGCAGTGACTGCATAATCTTGGTAAAACTGTATTTTGGTTATTTGTTGTGAATTTTTTTTATATTACTAGCAAATTTCTCTAAATTTTGCAGTGTAGCTCGTGTTCACTTCTTGCTGATTATCGGACCTGAGACAATGGTACACATTTGTAATATATTACTCCATGTGTCCAATTTCTAATTTTTTTTTGAAATTCCTAACTGAGGGTTTTTGGTAACAATTAGGAATGTTGGAGTTTCTTAGGGGAGAGTGAAAGATATGGAAAGTGCTATAGGAGAAAACATCATCAGTTCATAACTATTGTGAATGTTTTTTAGCTCGTTATGTTTTTTAGTTAAATCGTAAATGTGTTATAATTGGAAAAGTACCTCTATAATCAATCAACTATAGTAAGACAGTGATACTTCAATTTCAATACAGAACACTTGTGAATCAATATACAACATTTGTGAATAAAGAAAAAGTAAATTATTCATATCAACTATAAATGTGGTAGCGCGCTGTGTTTTGGGTTTGGGGGAGAAATCTTTCAGAGGGCATGTTTTTAAACTGTTTTCAGTACTAAGCATTGAGTTTCAAGACTCCATCAGATAATAACTCCATTCATCATCTTTTGTAGAATATGTCAGATTGGGCCCATAGGGTCCAGCCCATCCTGAGGCTCACAACTCATGGACCAAGCTACATGTCAGAGAGCCTTTTCCAGAAGGCCTGTTTGAGTAAAGCTCAATTTAGTTTGTTTATTTATCGTATGGATGTACTATCTTAGTTTATAATCCAGCTTTTAATTATTTAACTAGTATTTTGGCCCAACGATGCTCCGGGTCAATTACATTTATCAAATATATTATTATTATTCATAACTTCATAATTGATTCTATTAGCTTTTTGTAATTTTCTGTCAGATGCGAAATTAGAAAATAGACGTTATATCATGATAAGTTACGTTGTTTAAAAAAACTTCTTAGAAATTATAGATAAAAATAATAATTTCAATGGAAAAGCTTGTCTAGGTCTTATAGTTACATATAAATACTATAAGACTTTATTATGTTTTACTTTGAAACAACAAACATTAGTGGATTGGTAGTTAAACTCTCACATTTCATTTCAAAGGTCATCTGTTCGATTCCTAGTAGCTACACATTGTTATTATTTTTAAATGAGATCATAAACATGTTATTCGAAGCTTTGAGAAGAGTGTCACGTGGCACCATTTCTTGGATAGGAACGCCTTTTAATATATTTGTATAGATGCAAATTTTTCCGATGTAAAAAAGAATAAAATATACGAATAAACCATAACATGCGAAGAAGTATAATCAAAATAGGTATTCAAATTTTGAGCTGTAATGGGTCCAGCTTGCTTGTCATTATTACTTGAGTTGCTTGAGATGTCTATAACTATGCACAACTAAGCTTAGCAAAGAGGCTTCAATACGTTCAACTATTTATTATACTCTCTCCGTTTCATTTTAATTTACTTATTTCACTTTGGGGGAAGCAGGAATAAAGACAAAGTATGATAAAGAACGAAAAGGTGGAGAGAGAAACGAAAGTAGTGAGAGAGAGAAAGTAAAAAGTGGGTTAAAGTATTAAAAAGTGGATGACATGGGTGGAAAAAGAGGAGAAAGTAGATGTGACATGTTACCTAAAATAGAAAAAGCAACAGTGTAGATTAAAATGAAACATACCAAAAAGGAAAGTGTGTAGATTAAAATAAAACGGAGGGAGTAGTATTTAGTAGGAGTGTAAGCGGACTGCGAAAAGTCCAGAGCCCAATCGAGTCCAAATTTATCGGACTAGATTGGACTGAAATTTTTTTAGACTGGACTCGGACTCAAATTTTCGAGTCCAAATATTTTCGGACCGGATTTAGACTTACCTCTTTGGAGTCCAATAAGTCCAAATTCAACCAAAAATATTTTTATATATAGCATATATTTAATATTTATATATATAATGGATATATATTTAATACTTATATATACTCCCTTCGTTTCTTTTTAATCTACACACTTTCCTTTTTGGTCTGTTTCTTTTTAATCTACACACTGTTGCTTTTTCTATGTTAGGTAACATGTCACATCTACTTTTTCCTCTTTTTCCACCCATGTCATCCACTTTTTAATATTTTAACCCACTTTTTACTCTCTATCTCTCTTACTTTTCAGTTTCTCTGTCCACCTTTTTCAGTTTATCTCTCATACTTTTGTACTTTTTCCTTGGTTCTCCCCCAAAGTGAAGTGAGTAAATTAAAATGAAACGGAGGGAGTATAATATAAAAGATGTATGTGACTTATTTTATGGAATGAATATAATGAGCTTAATTTTTCAAATCCAATTATGAGAAAATGTTGTGAATCATTGAATCTAAATCGATGGAAAACAATAATATAATAATCAGACTGGACTGAATTCAGACTCAAGAAAAAATTATCGGACTGGACTGGACTCAAAAAATATTTGGATCGGACTTGAATTCAATTTCTCGAGTCCGAAAAACTTTGGACTGGATTTGGATTTGGCAAAAAGTCCAATCCAGTCCAATCCACTTTCACCCCTAGTATCAGAACACAAGATTTAACTTGTAACTAATGATGAACATTTGCATGTCACTATCAAGGACTTTAATATGTAAGCTCGGAGAATGTTAAGAATAAACTCGAACTCAGATGAACTGGGTCAACCATTATAATTATAATTATAAAATAGCTTATCCTTGTTTTTTCAAATTTATCTTGCTTTGAGAGAAAGGTAAACACAATTAGAAAAGTCTTCTCTCGAGATTGTGAATTAATTGATCGATCTGATCTAAGAGAAAAAGATTTTTTTTTTGGGAAATTCCCAATGGTAGGCTCCTATTTTTGAGAATTCCCAATAGTAGATTCAACTTTTTTTTTTTCCTTCCCATTGCTAGGCCTCAATTTTCCTAACTTACTCAAATGTCGGATTAATTAGGCTTAAACGTTAATTTTATGTTTAGTTTTAATACTTCTGTTAAGTTTTGCCTAGACCCTACTAACCATGATTTATTTATGTAACAACCCTGAATTTCCACTTTCTTTAGAAAGCATATCAGAGTACAAAGCATGGACAATTCAAGAGCTGTTATGCCGCGGTTATTAAACATTTAATAACAGCAAGGCGAAAGGTACTACTACTAGTACATAAATTAATTATTAACTATTACAACTAAAAAAAATGTAATTAATTAATACACTCCTATAACAAACCATAATTCTAAACTATTGCAGCGGAAGTCTTAACTTTAATAAATCTACATATAGGTGAAGTCAACGCTCTCACCCAATATAAGTTAGTCACCATCAAGCCCTGCACATTGAACACATGTAATATCAGCCAAAAGGCTGAGCAAGATTTCATACCAATAACAACTTTGAACTATCCAATGTGCAGGTGGAATACATACATAGTATTCCACAAAATCATTTCACCTGTACAACATTCAACTTGAATATAATAGACAACCTTCAATAATTCAAATCCACTTTACTTTCTTTCTAAACCATTCTGTAAAAATTTCAAATATAACTCCTTTGAAATCTATGAGTAGGAAGTAATAAAAATCCAATGAGCTAGCTAGGCTCACTAGATAAGGTAAACACCAAAGTCCCTAGTATGCATACCCCTAACTTGATAACGTATCAAGAAGGAAGACGAATGGCAAGAGTATTGATTAATATACTCCCAACTACTAAAATAAATTGTTGAGACACTGTTAACTCAACATACTTCCATACTCGAGGAATACCGCTTACCGGCAACCCCACAATTTAATTAAAACTTGGTAACAATAAGGAACTTCCTCCTTTTCATAATCTCAACTTGTTTCACGAGGAACTTCCTCCTTTTAATAATCTCAAACTTGTTTCACGAGCAACTTCCTCCTTTTAATAATCTCATAAATTATTTTGATATAAATATCGTCAAAACAATTAAAAGCTTCATAATAGCATCGTAATAACGATTCCAAACTCAATATAAATCACAAATCAATATGAAATACTTTCTGAAATAATCTGTACAAGCTTAGTATGAAATCTTACCTTATTAGCAAGCCACAATCAACCAATCTCAATCACAAGTCAAAAAAGTTCATTTACGAACCCGGAATCTACAATATAATAATATAGTATAAGTCACTAGACTATACTTCATACAGTTCATCTAAAAATAGCCGAAGCTAGTTAATAGGCTTTCACTAAACTGGAAACAACTCAACTTGTCACAATCTAAGAAGTCACAAATTAAAGTTCATAGATTAAAGGTCAATGGAAGCAACCTGAGCAATAAACTTGGATAGTCAAATAATAAGGATGGAGTTGACTCTAATACTAAAAGTCCATTAATAAAACATTCATAAGAAAACATTGAAACTTAAAACATTCGAAACTAACTATACTTTTTATCAATTTCAGCAGAAACTTAAAATGGGAATAACTTCTTCATTCGAACTCCAAATCAAGCGCTTCTTGAGCCTATCTTGAGTAAAATTTCGATCCGAACAACTTTTGTGAAATAGTATTTTCGCTAAAAATGCCCAGAAACTGCTTAAAACCGCATTTTACGAACTGACGGGTAATTCATACGAGATACACTATAAATTACTTTGAACACAAGTTTACTTAACATTCCATTAATCTCAACTAACTACTAAACACCTAAATAAACATCCTATTCATTCAATTACACACCCAAACAATTAAAATCAAAACCCCCAATTTAATTAATCTCAAGAACCCTAACTAACAAAACCCCAATTCGAAATTAAACTAAAACTGAAATTAGAACATGATAAAGAATCTTACTTGATTAAGGGGAAGTAATAAGGATGAAACTACACCATAAAAGACCCGAAAAAAACTGTTCTTCGATCCTATTTTCAACCCGAAATCCGCAAGCCCACGAACTAAATCCTCTCTTTGGAAACTAACGAACTGGAGATGAAGATGGTTGATAAATACTTAGTAGCTTTAGTGGTGGTGTTTGGGTGGAGAAAGTAGAAAAAGAAAAGAAAAAGAAACGAAATGTAGAAGAAGGGAGAAAAGAAAGATGGAGTACAGGGAATGAAAAAAACAATGTCGTGGGTTTAGAATGAAGAGTTGCTGTACAACTCGTACTTTCTTTTTTTTCTCTTTTTTTTTTTTTTTTTTTTCTCCTTTCTTTATACTACTAACATAATTTAGTTAGGTACTTAACCTAGGAAATCTAGGATTTAGCTTTTTGACCCTTTCTAAGGTAAAGTCAAATGGAAAATAAAAATATATTTAATAAAATAATATTTTTTTATAAACTAAAATAATATAAATAATTGCTAAACAGGTATATAAAAATACGGGGTGTTACAATCTACCCCCCTTAAAATAAGTTTCGCCCCGAAACTTAAAGTATTGCTCAAATGATTAAACCTATACTCTTGTTTCTGAAAATAGCTCATTAACTCTATAGGTTAGCCAACTACTATCACTCTAGATACCATCTCCAACAACCAAATCATTTCAGAGAACATCTCCGGTAACTAGTTCACTTTCTCATAGATCAATTTAATTGATCACCTTTATAACCAAACAATCATTCCAACTAATATATTCATACCATAACAAGTAGAACTAGCACCTCAAAGATCAATTCATTTGATCACCCTTGTAGACATAAAACCTTTTCAACTAAATGTTCATACTATAAGAAATAAAACATGCAACATATTACAAGGTTTACCATAAAAATTTACCATAAAACTTCTAATCATACACGAATTATGTATACTTTAGACATTAAGGTATACATCACATATGAAATCATAACAACTTTTAGCACCAAACACACAATTGGCTCGAAATCTACCTCCCTAAAAAAAAGTTACGCCCTCGTAACTAACAATAACATGAACAAGAGATGGGGACAATTCCTCGGTGTTGTGGTTTGACCACAAAACCTTTACTATCCATTTCTCAACCCTACAGGTCTCACAGATATATTGATCTAGAACTCCAACTATCACCATGTGAAGGGTTACTAATACGATGTCGTAACTAAGAAACATGGAATACATTACAAACACAATCAACTATCCTTTCAAGGATCACATATGGACCGGTAAACTTGGGAATCAAATCCCATACTAAGGCTTAGACACGACGGGAAAGAATCTAAGTCGAGCTACACCGAACCACTACTGTCACACTCGTTGGACTATGTCGTAAACTGTGGAATTCAATTCATAACGACACTGTGGTGCACAAGCGCTTTAAATAATAACATAGGATTTTCTCGAAAATCCGGCAGAGTTTCCTTTGTAAATTGGACAACTCGAAATGAGAAAAGGAGTTCTAAACCTGTTACAATTACAATACATAAAAGCATTTCAAAATCCAGTACTCAACGCTTTTCACGGAGCAACAACGAACCCGAACCGAGAGTACTATTTCTCTTCTAAAAATTGAAGTAAAGACTCATACAATATGAACACTACAAGAAAATAGGTTTTGGGCAACGAAAAATTTCGTTGCCCAATGGAACAATTTTGTTGCACAAAAGTTTGGGCGACGAAATTTGCACACCCCAAATTCGTCGCTTTAGGTTCGACGTCCATTGTATTTGGGGCGTCGAAAATTGTACTCGTCGCACAAACCACATCTTGGGCGTCGAGTTATATACGTTGCCCATATTGGTCGTTTGTGCTACGAGCCTCGTATCCGTTGCACATTTATGGGGACATTTGGGCAACGAGTTTCAAAAATCGTTGCCCATACTTCACTGAGTTTGGGCAACAACACCTTAACTTTCGTCGCCAATATTATTGAATTTTGTGCAACAATTACTGTTTTTTGTCGCCCATTATGTCTTGTAGGCTTGCATGCATCATGTCTTGGGCAACACCAGTTTCGTCGCCCAAAAGACTTTAGGCTACGAATTGTTGTACATAATTTTCAATCTCGTGCTAAATTGAAATGACAATGTGCGATCCCTATTTTGTTGCCCAAATTGGTGTGGACTATGAATTATTATTATCGTGTAATCTATAAGCGTTTTCCCTGTTCATATATATTATATGAACCTATTAAAAACAAAAGTATGACATAATAAAAGAAGTATTCGTGGAATAGCAAATTGTATATAATAGGAGTACAACAAATATTCAAATTTGACATCCGATGTAACTTGAATAATTCAAAGTAAATCTAAAAAAACTAATTAGTCGTACCCATAATCTACGAAGAAATTCACATAATCCAAGCCTTATCATAGCTTTCCTCTGCTAATTTCGGAAAATAATCACGATCCATTGTTCCCGATAAAACCAAAAACGTTATAATTAGATACCCATATGGTTAAAAGGGGGGGGTTAATGATCTTTTTACTCTTTCTCCCGAAAAAAAATATATATAGGTGCACCAATATAACAAGTATTAACTACAATCGCTACGAAACTTCAAGTAGAATCATCCAAAAGAAATGCAGGTCCATAATCATTCATAACCACCATATTTTAAAGGTCAAAACAACATGATAACCAAAAGAATCATCCAAAAGAAATGAAAGCAGATGGTTCAAGGAAAGGAGCCAAAATGGTATAATGACATAAAATATAGGTAAATGGTATAATGAAAGCTAAAATAGAAGTAAATGGTATGACGTATGTACTAGAATTGTCGTCAAAAAATAGACTTTCCTCGAGTTACAAATAGTCAATAGTAACAAACTACATTGGGCTCACAAAATCACTAGAAGATGTCTAGATTCTAACACTTACCCAAAGCAAATGCCTAACCAATCCATCTGCAAATAGTTTAGCTCGTGGGCAATACCAGATGTAGAAATGAAGAATTACATACAAGCAATAGGTCGTGACTTGTATAACAAGCAGGGCACTGTTTCAGATATAACAAGCAGGGCAATAGCAGATGTAGAAGATATGCTAGAATGGGCAGTAAATGAGCTAACAAACTTATACCTCTGAATGGCTGCCACACCCCCTGCAGACCCCCCTTGCTGCCCCTTCCTGCAGGCCCCCCTTTGCTGCCACCCCCGCATCGCCCCCGCGCACTCCCCCTGCACACACCCCCTTGCCCCCCTTCGCCACCAACCCCCGCACCCCCCCTTGATGCCCCCGCCGCCACCAACCCCCGGACCCCCCCTTGAAGCTACAAGCGTGACTTCCGTATTTCTTTTATTATCCTAGGGGTTTCTACAAACAGAATATCCAAAAGGTATTTGAATGTTTACTCAGTGTCAAAAGTAGTGGGATTACTTAATAATTTCTTATCTTCGAATGATATATATAATATAGCACTATGTACAAAATTTTCTACTAATGTAATTTTCTACAAATGTACTAGCTTAGATTGGAGATAATTTCGTTGCTTCTTTTCACACTTCTAAATTTACAGGCTGGTGGTTCGGATTGGTTGTATATTTATCCAAGATGAATTTGAGATCTTTTGCTCTATGTGAAGAAAAAGTATAACAACCCTTTGATTTATATAACAGAAAATGGTGAGCATCAATTTTTTGATATTAAAGAATTTATAAACAACCTAGTTGCACCTTTTGTTTGTCCAACGCCCTGAACTTTCTCCTCCTACTTAATTATGTTGGTGCTTGTGAAGTTAACAATGACAAATTGTCACTTAAAGAAGCGGTTTCTGATAAGATAAGGGTGCAGTATTACCATGATAATCTATTAACAGGTATAAAACCATATGTGTCTCTCTTCCATTGGGATCTCCCACAAGCATGGGAAGATGAGTATGGTGGTTTTCTCAGTCCCAAAATAGTGTAAGCTATAGTTTCTGAAACTAGTAAAATTAATTTGGTTGGAGTTATTCACAGCAAATTAAGCTGCCATTTAGTGACAAAAAGGGTCTAACCGTAGCCAATTCATCATATCAAATCAACCCCATATTTAGGAAAGTAGTCATACTTTTCCTGAGAATATATAGCACAGGAAAAAAAAAAAAAACTACATAGCAAAAAAAAAAAAAGATGGGAATATATATGTGATCACAAATCTCAAAAGGGTTTTTCTGCGAATCTAAGATAATCTATTAGAACATGATATGCTAAAAATGAATTTTAATCATACATCATAAATAAAACCATAAAAATCATATAAACAAACTCAACAAAAGAAAAAAGATCAGGATCATATAAATTCATCACAGAGTTCCTCTTCACTGATTCTAAAAACAAAGTAGACTTAACAGTAGAAAAAACACCCACTAAAAAGTACTTCAAAAAAACCCAGAAAATAAAAATAAAAATAAAAATCACCAACCTAGACTTCGAAGTAGCAGGCAGCAGGTAGAGAAGTGCGGTAAACTAGATTGTAGGGTTAAAAGAAAATCTGGAGAACTTAATGTTTGAGTAAGCAAAATGAAATCCGACCCACAAGGAAGAAAATCTCGTCTCAAGGTAGGAGACATAAGAGAGGATACTATTCTGTTTGTAGAAATATACTATGAACATTAAGTCAAAGCTTCTAATATCCAATTGCTTTTATCCACATTTACCGACAAATAAGTACAAAATTTACTCAATTCAGACACATGAGCTTATTACTAAAGTAATACTACAAAACATTTTCCACTCACATATCGAGTAAAATAATAAATAAGCTAAAAAACTCATACCTCATGTCCTGAAACATTTTCAGCATATCTTCTCTCATTTTCTTTTCACGTTCAATAGCTTCTTTGTTCATTTTAGAAAATTCTGCTCTAAGCTCTTCATTGGATGCCTTGAACTCTTCATTAGATGCTTTAAGCACTTCATTTGATGCTTTAAGCTCTTCATTTGATACTCTAAGTTCCTCGTTTGATGCAGCAAGAGTGTCAACTTGGGTAGACAATCGTTCATTGTTCTCTCCAGTTCTACCTTTTTTTAGTGGTCGAGCTCCAGGACCAAGTCCTCTCACATACCCAGATTTACGTTTTAAAGCTTTAATGTAAGCATCTTTCACATTGAGTGTATCCTCACCATGCTCCTGAATCTGAGTTTCATGAAGTTTTTTTAGTTCTTCATAATTTTTTTCAAGAATTGGTTCCCAAGAAGTACTCCCATCCTTATTTTTATGCCTAGCACATGAAATTTGCAATTTTATAGAATTAGCTTCCCATAATTCTCCTTTTAGATAAAGACTTGGCTATTATCATCTCTATTAAATGAAAGGCATGTTAGTTTCAGATATTATTAGCTAGTATCATTCAAATAATTGAGCTACATGATAACTACATTTAATATTACTAATGGCACCATTAGTCAACAATGGCGAGCAGGGGGAGCAAGGGGGCCTGCAGGGGGGCAACAAGGGGGTCTCGCAATGGGTGTGGCAAAGGGGGGGCAACAAGGGGGGGTCTGCAGAGGGTGGTGGCGGCAAGGGGGGCAGCATGGGGGGTGTCTGCAGGGGGCGGCAAGGGGGTGTCTCGCAAGGGGTGTGGCGGGGGGCCTGCAGGGGGTGGTGGCAAGCAAGGGGGGCGGCATGGGGGTGCGGGGGGTAGCAAGGGGTGTGGCAGCCAGGGGACCTGCAGGGGTGGTGGCAAGAAGGGGGGCTGCAGCAGGGGAGGCTACGAGAGGGGGCCGCAAAGAGGGGGGCCGCAGGGGCCGCAGGGGTGGTGGCGGCAAGGGGGGCCGCAGGGGGTGTCAAGGGGGCAAGGCTTGGGGGGGCAGTGTTACCATATAACTACTTCCAATAGACAACAAGAATGTTAATCAATGCAGAAAACTAACACAAAAATAAAATTGAATAACCTTACTTTTTGGTCTTCTCAAATAATCTAACATAGATGGGTTCTTGCTCCACTTCAACGGGTTCGGATGATCCTTCAAGATCTTGTGTCGGAACAACGGGTGGCTCATTCATCTACATATAATATAACAAATGATTACATATAAACCAAAAGAAACATATGGTACATCATATAATAAAGAAAGCGAAAATTACAGACAACGAAAATTACCGACCATGTCATACATTATTCTTGCTGTAGATCTTGAACCATTGGCTGGTGTTTCAGTCAGCTTTAGCTTGTTCTCCGTATTAATTTTGCTAATACGCTACAAGTGCATGTGAAAGTAATCAAATGGGAAAAAATCTTAGTAAATGAATGTAAAAATCTTAGTACGAAGTATATTAAGATGAGTCATTAAATCTTAAGGTAAAAATTCAGGTGCATATAATAGGACAATGGAAACATCCTTTGTAGTCGTGGAATTAAGGGGAAATGACGCAAGATCAGTTGAGGAACTCGAGTTGTCTTTTGGACATCCTCGCCATCTGAATACTCATCACCACCTTGCACGACTTTCTCCTTCCATCTAGGAGCCAGACATTTAGGACATTTTTCTTCATTCGCAAATTCCTTTCGAAACAAAATACAATGGTTAACACAAGCATCGATCTTTACATAATCTAACCCTAGTGCTTTTGTGTATTTTTTTGCTTCATAAGCATTTGCTGGAAAATTCTTGTCATAGTTAAAAGCCCTATGCAAGGTCTTCAATAACATTGAAAAAGATTTATCACTCCATTTATTGCTAACTTTATTGTGTAGCAATGAGATAATAAACTCTAATCTTTTGAATGTGGTACACCCCGGATACAACTCGGCCTCCATGTCTTCTACTAATGTCATTAACTCCTTAGGATATTCATGATTGTCTGACTCTTTATTGTTTCCATTATCATCGAGCACAGAATAAGTAGCTGAATTCCATGCATTTGTCGCTTCAAAAATTAATGGAGCCATGTCGTTAAAGGGCATTTCTGTTTCATTTTCCTCGTTATCTGAAACCACCTCTGTTTCGCCTTCAAGCTCAACTAATTCTCCGTGACTCACCCATGGATTGTAACCATTATCGATACCATGTACTAGTAAGTGAATTTGCATTGCTTTTCGATTTTGGGCAAAAAGCAATCTACATTTCACACAGGGACATTTCAATGATGTTTCATCACTTTTTTTCTTTGAAAGCAAACTCTAGAAACTCATCGACCCCTGCTTTATACTCCGGTTTTCGCCTATCCTTTATCCCACTATGATTCATCCAACTCCGATCGGTATTCATTCTTTCAATCAAGTAAGAAAAAATCCTTAAGAAAGAAAAACAGAAGATGTCTCTCATTCAGTTAGAAAATAAAATTAATTATCTCCAAACTTACTAGCTTAGGTAATTGAATGCAAAAAAATTTAGTTTAATTATTAACATATTCACTAGTCAGGTTATAATAAAATTTTCATATCATTTTGACAAAACTAGAAAATTCTTTAATTAAACGCGCAAAGGAGTTGTACTGAGGAGCAGTTGTGCTCATTTCTTGCCTATAGGACTTCATGAAACCATATTTGGATCAATCTCACTAAACTAGGATCAACTGAGATGCATTGAAGAGCACTTGTGCTCATTTCTTACCAGCAAAGAAGATGTCGTCCTCAACTTCTTCCTGATCCTCCGACTTCCATTTCTAAAGTCAGTTATGTGTTTCTCAAAATTTGAATCTTGTTTCAAGATTTTACTTCTTTCATTTGTTTCAATTTTCACAGAAGTTCGATTGATTTCATTTGAGTAGGTTTTCTTGCAAACAAAAGCACAATACTAACAACTATAATTTCTTTTTCCTCACGCACAGGTATTTCATAGCCTAAAACACTTATTCATACACAAACACTACCACTTTGTTATGTGTCTAATTCATAATTTCTATGCAGCATAGTAGAATCAAATCACACAGAAGATAATCAGAAGATTCTAAAGAAGAAACAACACAGTCGCCAGGTATATGTTAGTAATTCTAATTGATAAGTAGAGAAAAAATTAGGAGATTGATATCTTCTTTTTTTTGTTTTTTTGAAGGGAAGGAGATTGATATCTTGCTTTCATTTTTAGCATTTATAAATCATTCTTTATGCCTCTTACTTATGCATTAACAGGCATTCATCTAAACAGCCTTACAATATCTACACAATGATTCATATGATTAAAAGGCCTTCATATACATCCCACTCTGATTAATTTATCATCAAATAAGCCCAATAATTGTACCAAAATTTCCTTTTAGTTATGCATCAACAGACCTTCATCTTTTTCTGATCCCCCCCACCCCAAGCCTCTGATTTTCCCACTCATTTTCTGCATATTTCCTCTTAGTTATGCATCAAGAGGCACATTCACCAAATCATAAAAGAACTAGGACCATGCAAACTGTCAAACAGAAGATTTTAAGAAATAACCTAGATTTTTGACTTTTATGATCAAAGTTATTCAGCTTAATACACTTCCATTCTCTCACTTCTCGGTCTAAGAAAGTTGCAACTTGCAAAGTTCCCCCTCAGCAGTCTTACCAGTCAAGCAGTCTCAGCAGACAGAAGAAATAGGATAATATACCTCAAGGACATCAAAGCATGCTTGCTACTACAAATAACGAGATAAGGGAGAAGACACCGCTTTGTAAAGAGCACCAAATCCGGCCATAGGAAAACACGAAATTTGGTTAGGCTTGCTGAAGACTTGGCCTTAAAATTGATGGCCAGATGCATGAATCATTTGAACAACAGAAAAGATCATCCTACAAAGTAAGACACTTAGCAACTATTTGAGCACATAGTAGTATGATAGAATACCATAAAGAAAATTGTACTATGTGTAGTAATTTCTAACCCGACACTGGATTAATGTGCTTGACTACGAAATCGAGTAACGAAAAAAGAGTAAAAGAAGACAAATTATAGATCCGTTGATAGCTACTACACATGACTTAGTAACAAAAATAGAGGAGATCAGTTTAAGCCGATACAAAAAGAAACGACAGTAATGCATTGAAACCAAAACAGCATTTTTCTTGTTAAACCATGACCGAAAGAACAATTTCAGCTCGATAATATACAGTTCCAGAACCATCAGCCACTAAATCTTCGAAACAGTCTAGCTCTAGTATTAAATAACGATCAAATTCTAAAGCACCGATGATCAAGTTGTCATTATTCTCTCATACAATGAGATCATAAGACTTCCTATGCTTACTGATCAAGTACGAACTACTCGCTTTTACCCTTTTAAGGGAGTTCCTTTGTCAAAACATTCGAAGACATACACAATCGTCGAAAAAAATGACGTATAATACTAATCACTTACTTAAATGGAGTACTTCCATTTTAAAAAGTGTTAGCAAATTAAGTTTAGAGAAAACAAGTTAGGTCTGATTAAGCAAATGCTGTGAATGTTCCCAAAAGTGTGTCAATTTTCAAACACTAATCTAATTCTTGTGGTTTAGCTGTATTACATAACTATCAACAAACATAAAACATCCAAACTTCATTAACTCTAAAAAAAAGTTCCAATTGAAACAAAAATAGTTGACTGAGAAAACTGTCGTCCAGGTCACAAAAATTTGCACAGGAAAAGACCCTTATAATACAAATCAAAACCATTATAATAAGTTCTCGCACACAACCAAAAAAATAAACACAAGAACGAATTGCATAAAAAAATAAAACAGAGAAAGCCAAAACAACAAAGCCATAACAGAGATGCCGAGGATTGAAGATGGGATATGAGTGAAGGAGAAAGGAACGCATTGAACTTGAAAAATACCAATCAAAACCATTTAATTTACTCGTAAAAACAACAAAATCTAAGCAATTCAAGAAAACATGACAATTTCATACCAATAATTCAAGGGTAAACAATTGTTTAGCTTGACAAGAAGGGGGGTTGATTCGTGACTTAGGGTAAATAACAAGAAGATACCAACCTTGCCGCCGAAATCGCCGCTAGCCTCACCGCTGATCTCCGGCAGCCACCCACATCACCACCTGCGTAATTGAAAAAGTTAGGGCAGAGCACAATTGACCATCAACCAAAATTTCGATCACAATTAAAGTATTCACCAAAGAAACATCACCTGAGAATCGAGAGGCTGAGAAACGTCGAGAAGCTGAGCAACGAAAGGCGGTTGAGAATGTCGAGAAATCTGAGAAACGTCACATGAGAAACGTCAATTGTCGCAGGTTGATTCATGAGAAACGCAATTGGCCATCATAATTAAACTCCTCACCTGATAAACGTCGAAGTTCTCGTCGGAATCGTCACCAATTCACCGGAAAAGGAGAAATCTTGAGGATGAGCAGTTGAAGTTTTGCTGGTGTGAGTGAAGTACGTGATGATTTAGTGGGAAATTTTTGGAGGGCTTTTTTCCGCTATTTTTTTTTTTTAGTATGGGCAACGAATTATAGATTTGAATTGGCCCATTCACTAAACAAGAGCAACGAAATACATAGTTTTGTTGCCTAATTAAACAAATGGGCAACCCAAACTTAAATCGTCGCCCAAAAATGATTTTGGGCAACAGTAAAAAAATTAGTCGCCCATAATGTATACTAGGGCAACAAATTCAAGTCGTCGCCCTTGTTTTCAGCTATGGGCCACGAAATACAATTTTGTTGCCCTTGAGTTTCAAATCCGTCGCCCAAAACCTACTTTCTTGTAGTGGAACTCACCATTACATGGTTGGGAGTACTCGCCCAAAAAAAAAACGTAAAACAATTCACAACTCGACGTCTAGAACTTCAACTTGAAGTTATTATAACACTCACAATCACCAAGGCATACGACAAATGGCAAAACAAAATACTTTGACGGTTGCATCAACATTTGACTGAGTCCTAACCCATAAACATTCATAGCACGTGTGTTGGAGTTTATGACTCTCACGTAATCAATGACACCACGACAATCACATCAAAGCACACTAAGCATTTGCATCCAAAGAGTACTTAAATAACTTTACGCGCGAATATGAACACAACCAATTTACTTTCTTTCAAAACGATTCTTTATTGGAAACCCAATAATAAATGACCCTTCTATAAAACTCTTGGTTTGCAAAAACTTTGCTCAATCATTCTTACTGTCACAACAGTCTTTTAGACACGAAGTAACAACATGCTAAGCTCTATCGCTTTTAAACAATTTCTTGACAGGGATCCAATCAATCCAAATAATAAGGCATATATTTCCGATACTAGGGTGTTGAGGCTTGAAACCTCTGACAATGGGGTCGAACATAACCCTGACAACAAATGTGGAGTTTAGAATCTCCGGCATTGGTTTGACTCATAGTCCTGACAATGGGAGGCATGGGGACTTGAAACCCCCACGATGTGGCCGGCCATCCAACTATTCCCTTTACTTCGATCGAAATCTAGACAAGTTTTAAGCACATATCACGATTTCAAGTATTCCTTACTAAACACCAAATCTCCTACTACTTGGTAACACTCAAAACACATTATAAAACGGTAGAAAGCTCCATTTAGAGACCGTCAAGACTCACAATCCGTGGAAGACTTGCCCCCTTTCAAAACTTTTTCAAAAACGTGTTCTTAACTTTTCCAAAATTCGCTCACATCGTTGTAGAAAAACCATTTCTAGATCTATTCGAGAATGAATCCACAACCTTAATTGAAACGTTTCTAAATCACTTTCACATGCTACTCAAACAAATTGAATAATCTCACATAGTCTTTGGTAGGGTAACTTACTCGTTGACCAAACAGGGCCAAATCGAGCTACTAAGGTACTACAGAAAATGATATGCTCTATGTACATGAAACTAAAGCTTACTTTATACAGAACTCCTTTTTAGAACCATGTCTCAAAACTAACACACCATAAACAGTTGCACACATTATAGTCTCACGAAATAAAATTTCAAGTCATGCATGGATACGTGAATCACATAAACTAACGACTCCATCAACAATAATGGTGGTATTACCCTTGCCTACCGATACTCAGCACTCCAAACATAGCAATCAAGAGTTAACTTAAACTCACTTCTCAAGGTTCATGAAATAGATATGGTCCACTATACTTCCTTAGTTTCTATTAAATTCATTAGTTTCAACTCAAACAACTAGTCATAGACTTGCGACATGATACACTTAACCCTTAACTTTAAACTTAATCAATTACACACTTCGACCACTATAATAACTTAGTCTCATTCTTCAGACAAGACTTAAGTAAATTGAGTTTGCGCACATTAAACCATTCCTAATGGCCTCTAGGTCATTAACGACGATTTATTCAACTTTAAGTGGGCGTCTAACGCCCCAGGGTGACACAAAGGAGAGCTTGTTATAAGTTATAACCAAGCTATCTTGAGGTTCTTAACCAATTAACATGGTACGACTATAACTCCACAACTACAGTCATTTCATTAGACAAGTGCAAGAAACTGTGGAGCTTGTAGCTTGTCATTTAAGATTAGTTACTACCAATCAAGAACTTTGCAATGACTTTAAACCAAAGACTTAGATTACTTCAACTTATACTCCTAACATTAAACTCAATGAGAAGAGACTCTCTTCGTTAAACCAGTCTACATTAGACTCACTAACCATTTTAGTGTTTTTAGACCTTGATCACTACATAAACAAATCACATAATGGGGAACTACACGTCCCACCATCTATATGACTCGAGTTGACATTATGCCTTGCATATGTTACTACTCCATAGCCTTACTAGATACATGCATGTCAGTTATTGGTTGTTCTATAATGGTCTCAAACCGACTCCTTGACACCGACAAATGAACAGTTATTACTTTACCAGGGTCAAACGGTTGACCCTTAACACGTTATAAGCTAACTTTGAATAGTCACGGGTATGCTACGAGAAAACCGACCCACTTTGACTAATTCCTTTTACTTTCAGCTATACACATCACCACAAATACTCTATGAAGGTCAACAAAACACGACAACTTACAGTAGATAGTCATCTCATGACTCGCTAGATGACTTTAAACTCACGTAAACAAGGTCTATAAGCATGACCAAGAGAGCTAATAACTCTATTTTTAACTCTTGTTATAGCCTTAACACACAATTATACACTAACAAGTCAATTCATAGCACTTAGTCAACAAGACTAGTATATCCAAGACATAACCAAACCATTCCATGTAAGGTTTTCAATTAATTCAGGCCAACTACAATTCATGCATGCCATCACGCAACTCAATCAGTTTGCAATTCAAAAATCAAGTAGTTAATCACTAAACATTCTCAAGGCCAAAAGATGGACAAAGTACGGGAGGTGGGTGGGTCTCACACCACAATACACACAAGAGCAAAAAAATAATAAAAAATAAAATAAAAGGGAGTGCCACTTTGAATGGAATAAGGCTCACACTTATCCACTATAATAGTTCATCCTAATGCGAACATAAAAATCGACGAGCTAGATACTTAAATGAAATAAGTGACGATAGAAATTAACATCAAGACGAAATGTCACCCCAAAGTTCCCATAAACAAATGGAACTAAATTTCGCATTATGCGACTCAAACTTGAACTTATAGCACACTCTCGGCTATGCACTAACTTAAAATCACAACCAAACAAGGATATACTCGAAATGGTTTACCTTTACTAGCCAATCATTCCAAACATGGAAGCAAGCACAACTTAACTTGAACCAAACATAAAACTCAACTAGTTCCACACTTACCAAGCTCATTGACTTTATCAAGTCAAACATCCAAATAAGAGGGATCCATAACAACAACAACCACATGTAATCCCTTACTTCCCATATCTCAATCTTACCTTGCCTTTTCAAATTTTAATACTTTCATTTATTTAGTCTTACTTAAGGTCACAACCTCAAGGTTACAACTCTAGGCACAACCTACTAGGTCACAAAAATCTACCTCAAGGTAGGGATGGATCCAACTTCCAATCAAAACAATGATTGAAACTTTTGTACATTATTCTTCATCATTAACACGCACCCCGGCCGCTGGTGGTCTTAATGGTGATGAACAATCCATGTAGGGAGAGGTACTTTCTCCTAAAAACATAGTTTCAAAATAAACAAAGGAATTTGGAGATCCCGATAGGTTCTAAACCGATGATCACAACTCTAGGTCTCAATCCTAGACCACAACTCAAGGTTAACCTCTAGGGCTAACCTAAGGCCCTACACCTTGGCACTAAACTAGTGGCTAATCCTTTATATCACTTTAAGCTCAACTCTGGGCTCTAGCCATAGACTCGAGCCGTTGGCTCTGATACCAACTGTAACAACCCTGAATTTCCACTTTCTTTAGAAAACATATCAGAGTACAAAGCATGGACAATTCAAGAGCTGCTATGCCGCGGTTATTAAACATTTAATAACAGCAAGGCGAAAGGTACTACTACTAGTACATAAATTAATTATTAACTATTACAACTAAAAAAAAATGTAATTAATTAATACACACCTATAACAAACCATAATTCTAAACTATTGCAGCGGAAGTCTTAACTTTAATAAATCTACATATAGGTGAAGTCAACGCTCTCACCCAATATAAGTTAGTCACCATCAAGCCCTGCACATTGAAGACATGTAATATCAGCCAAAAGGCTGAGCAAGATTTCATACCAATAACAACTTTGAACTATCCAATGTGCAGGTGGAATACATACATAGTATTCCACAAAATCATTTCACCTGTACAACATTCAACTTGAATATAATAGACAACCTTCAATAATTCAAATCCACTTTACTTTCTTTCTAAACCATTCTGTAAAACTTTCAAATATAACTCTGAAATCTATGAGTAGGAAGTAATAACAATCCAATGAGCTAGCTAGGCTCACTAGATAAGGTAAACACCCAAGTCCCTAGTATGCATACCCCTAACTTGATCACGTATCAAGAAGGAAGACGAATGGCAAGAGTATTGATCAATATACTCCCAACTACTAAAATAAATTGTTGAGACACTGTTAACTCAACATACTTCCATACTCGAGGAATACCGCTTACCGGCAACCCCACAATTTAATTAAAATTTGGTAACAATGAGGAACTTCCTCCTTTTCATAATCTCAACTTGTCTCACGAGGAACTTCCTCCTTTTAATAATCTCAAACTTGTTTCACGAGGAACTTCCTCCTTTTAATAATCTCATAAATTATTTTGATATAAATATCGTCAAAACAATTAAAAGCTTCATAATAGCATCGTAAAAACGATTCCAAACTCAATATACATCACAAATCAATATGAAATACTTTCTGAAATAATCTGTACAAGCTTAGTATGAAATCTTACCTTATTAGCAAGCCACAATCAACCAATCTCAATCACAAGTCAAAAAAGTTCCTTTACGAACCCGGAATCTACATAATAATATAGTATAAGTCACTAGACTATACTTCATACAGTTCATCTAAAAATAGCCCAAGCTAGTTAATAGGCTTTCACTAAACTGGAAACAACTCAACTTGTCACAATCTAAGAAGTCACAAATTAAAGTTCATAGATTAAAGGTCAATGGAAGCAACCTGAGCAATAAACTTAGATAGTCAAATAATAAGGATGGAGTTGACTCTAATACTAAAAGTCCATTAATAAAACATTCATAAGAAAACATTGAAACTTAAAAGATTCGAAACTAACTATACTTTTTATCAATTTCAGCAGAAACTTAAAATGGGAATAACTTCCTCATTCGAACTCCAAATCAAGCGCTTCTTGAGCCTATCTTGAGTAAAATTTCGATACGAACAACTTTTGTGAAATAGTATTTTTGCTAAAAATACCCAGAAACTGCTTAAAACCGCATTTTACGAACTGACGGGTAATTCATACGAGATACACTATAAAATACTTTGAACACAAGTTTACTTAACATTCCATTAATCTCAACTAACTACTAAACACCTAAATAAACATCATATTCATTCAATTACACACCCAAACAATTAAAATCAAAACCCCCCAATTTAATTAATCTCAAGAACCCTAACTAACAAAACCCCAATTCGAAATTAAACTAAAACTGAAATTAGAACATGATAAAGAATCTTACTTGATTAAGGGGAAGTAATAAGGATGAAACTACACCATAAAAGACCCGAAAAAAACTGTTCTTCGATCCTATTTTCAACCCGAAATCCGCAAGCCCACGAACTAAATCCTCTCTTTGGAAACTAACGAACTGGAGATGAAGATGGTTGATAAATACTTAGTAGCTTTAGTGGTGGTGTTTGGGTGGAGAAAGTAGAAAAAGAAAAGAAAAAGAAACGAAATGTAGAAGAAGGGAGAAAAGAAAGATGGAGTACAGGGAATGAAAAAAACAATGTCTTGGGTTTAGAATGAAGAGTTGCTGTACAACTCGTACTTTCTTTTTTCTCTTTTTTTTTTTTTTTTTTTTTTTTTCTCCTTTCTTTATACTACTAACATAATTTAGTTAGGTACTTAACCTAGGAAATCTAGGATTTAGCTTTTTGACCCTTTCTAAGGTAAAGTCAAATGAAAAATAAAAATATATTTAATAAAATAATATTTTTTTATAAACTAAAATAATATAAATAATTGCTAAACATGTATAAAAATACGGGGTGTTACAATTTAGGTCTAGACTTTTAACTGGCCAACAAAAACTTTTCCCTCCAATTCTAATTTCACATTCCCTCTAGCCTAACCGCCCCTTCTCATTATGGAATGTGCTGCCTTGTGACAGTCACTCACCTCCCTTGTTCTTTTTTTTTTTTTTAAAAAAAAAAATCCATGGCAATTTCATCTTCTTACTCCATCACTGTGTAATTTCTTTTCCCTTGAGTACGCATTATATATTTCAGAAGTCAAAGAAAAGTGAATCATTCACTTTATTAGAAAAGCACATGAAGAGTATGCATACTACTAACAATATACATTATACCAAGATATGTCAGAGTTCATCATAAAGATTATATTGACCTACTCTTTGACCTAAATAAATCATAGTTAGTAGGGCTTAGACAAAACATAACAGAAGTATTAAAATTAAACATGAAATTAACGTTTAAACCTCATTAATGCTACATTTAGGTAAATTAGGAAAATTAAGGCCTAGCAATGGTAAGAAAAAAAATTTGAATCTACCATAGGGAATTCTCAAGAATAAAACCCTACCAGTGGGAATACCCCTTTTTTTTGCCAAAACAAAATAAATAAAGAAAATTTGCGGTCTATATATGGCGTCGAAGTAGAATGTCTAAGGATGCCAATTAGTCAACAACACAACTAGCATTCTTTTTTTTTTAAAGAAGTCCCAAAGAACACTATATTTCATTAATTAAAGCCATACAACATCTACAATTGACAATTAATGATATCGAAAACAGATTGAACAAAATAAAACAAGAATTAACTAGTGAAGGGATTATAATCCAAATACATAGATATAACAATTCGGCATATTCTCGTTTTGTTGTCTCATACAACTTTTTGAGTGGATCCGTCGTCGCTTCATAATTTTGTGGGGAAGAAAATTTTTGTGTTGATTTCGTAATCTGAATCCGATCAATAAACATCAACCGTAGCCCCGTATAACTGGGGACCCTATTAAACGCAAATAAAACCTTGTCTTTCGAAGGAGGTCGAAAAACCATGTCTTTCGAAGGAGATCGAAAAAACCTTGTCTTTCGAAGGAGAATAACCCTTTCTTTCGAGGGAGACATCATTATAATCTAAGAAACAAAATTAACTGAAAAATAACAAAGATTTGGGGCTTTCCACTGGCAAGATCTGATGAAAGCTCCTTCAAAGTTGACAATGAAGGCTAGGGTCTAGGAGAGAAGAGAGGAAGAGGAGGCTACAACTAGCATTCTAATAGATATGCTTAGAGGTGACGGTTGTAAAATTGTCAAGAGAAATCGAATACCATGCATCAACTAGGAGTTAGAGTTAGCCATGTAAGGGTTGCCTATGTCCTTATATATTCTAACAACATCTGGATTCTCCCAATAATTTTTCTTTTTACCATAATCAACCATCTCAACGACATATTTCTATTGTTTTCTTAAACTTTTTTTCTCAACCCTGTCGAAAAAAAATTGTATAGGAGCTCATTTTAATAATTCTTTATAGTGACTTAGGTATTTTAATTAGTAGATAGTGTAAAAAAATAGAACAAAATTAACGAGGATCCTGCATCAAATAGAATATGAAAAGATAGCGTGTGTATGTGTGTGTGTAAGACAGAGAGTTGAATGAATGAAAACTCCACCTCACATGGGTTTAGTTGGATAAACTTTAATACTTCCTCCGTAACAAAATAGATGTTGCACTTTGACTTTCACGCTTGTCGATGTAGTACTTTGACCATTAATAACTTTAATTATGCATTAGTAAAATTATAAGAAGTTAATATTATGAAAGTATATATTGAGACGAATCCAACAACATATCATATAGTAACGGTTGATTTAATCTAAAGCTAAAAAATGCATGTGATAGGAGAATAGTATAATTTTCAAAGTGTAACATCTATTTTGTTAAGGAGGAAGTACTTTTTTTTAAGACGATTATTATTTTTGGGCTGTCCAAAAAAACATGAATTAAGTTAATTTGAGGATCAAGGGATCGTATTGTATTACGTATTACTTCCTCTATCTCAATATATAATCGCAACACTTTACATACTCGACTGTCCCAATTTGATTGCAGCACGCAGATGTCCACTTTTTTATTATTATTCATCCTAGCACTACTCTCCAAATATTTATTAAAAGGGATGAAACTATAATACATTATAAGAGAATGTCGCAAATGAATTGAGACAGAAGGAGTCCCATACTCCCATAAATGTTGTTGCAAAAATAATAAATAGACTTACAGGAAAGAGGATGTAAATAAGATCGTTGCGACGTGGAAGAACCACTGTCCTAAACGACGATTCCGCGCTACCCCGATGCAAGTAGAACCACCGCGATCGCCCTCCAGGATTAGCACAACACCATAGAATGTGTGCACTCACAAACTACGGTTGGAGATCAGAAACTTTGCCCAATATCAGAGAGAGAGAAAAATAGAATGTGTTTTGTTCTTCTGTGTATCATGATGGGAAGAAGAGGGTTTTATAAGAAGAACAGAATCAAAGAGAAACGGAAAGGCTAAAAATAAGGGGAAGTAATTCAAGGCAGAAATCTCGGAAGAAACGGCTAAGTATCTCGCTAATAACGGCAAGAACACGATTCTTGCAATTAGCGTAAACTCAAAACTGATTGGAGATTAAAAAAAGACCACAGACCCACAGCCCGCGCTCGCCACGAACCCGAGCCCGGCGTGCGGGGGCGTGTGTGGTTGCCAATCCATTTAGCCCATTATCCAATAAGATGTTTTAAGATACTTCCCTATATAAACAAAGGAGATACTAGATAATTCTTCCATGCAGGGCAAGAGGAATTTCGTTCTTTTAGTATTGTTGAAACTTCCAACAATCCCCCACAAGTTCAACATATGATAAAAGGAAAGAAGAAAGATTTGGCAAGAACAAAATAATCGCATTAGTGTTAATGTCTTGCGACTTGAATTAACACTTAGTGATATTAAGCTAAAGTCTCCTTCCCATTAAGTGGCCTTAGCCTTGAACTTAGTGGGGAGTAAGAGACCTATCACTCAAAACACGCAATTATTCATGTAAACAGTTCTGATACTCCGCAAATAACAGTGACGCCTTATACTGGCCATACGTCCAATACCTGGATACTCATAGGTGTTCTAGAGAATCGACCCAAGCAATTCTCATAGGAAGTGGCCACACTTCCACACCTACTTAGGTGAATCCCATCAAGTGTGAGCTACGTCACACCACCAAACATATGGATATGGGTTCATTAAGAGCCTTTTGCTCATTCTCATACACAATGTAGCAAGCACTTTTACAATCAAACATCTAGGGATGGAGAAATAAAATTTCAGTGCTTCCGAATTATTACATAATGTTCTCCCTTGAACTCATAGTGAGTAGGAGTTCATTACTTACAATTCAATCAATGGGTCTCAAGCCCATCCCTTTCGATGTTTCCAAAACTAGTTTTCTACATAGGCCTTTCGTGAGCTGATCCGCGGTGTTTTTTTTTCAGACTTTACATAGTCTAGTGATATCACTCCATTTGATAGAAGGTCCTTAACTGCCTTGTGTCTCAGACGAATGTGCCTTTTCTTTCCATTGTAGGCATTGTTGTTTGCAACAGCAATAGCAGCTTGCAAGTCACAACGCATAACAACTGAAGGAGCTGGCTTCCCCCACTGTGGAATACCTGCAAGTAGGTTTCTCAACCAATCTGCCTCAGCAATAAATTCAGATTTCATAGTTGACATAGCAGTACAAGATTGCTTACATGATTTCCAAGATACAACTCCACCACCTAGTGTGAAAACATAGCCACTAGTGGGGTTAATTTCATCATTACCAGATACCCAGTTGACATCACAAAAACCTTCCAAAACAGCTGAAAAGTTAGAGAAGTGCAAACCCCAATCCATGGTACCTTTAAGGTACCTAAGCAATCGTCGAAGAGCATCCCAATGATCTTTGTTGGGGTTATGAGTGTACCTGCTTAATCTACTTACCGCATAAGCAATATCAGGTCTTGTGTAATTCATAAGAAACATAACACTTCCAATAACTTTAGCATACTCGGATTGATATATTGGGTCACCTTTATTTTTCATTAGGTGAAAACTTGGGTCATAGGGGGTTCTGACTGGATCGACATCAAATGAGTTAAACTTTTTAAGAAGTTTTTCTACATAATGAGATTGATTTAAACAAATACCACTTGGAGTTCTTTTAATTTTAACTCCCAAAATAACATCAGCCTCACCCATGTCTTTCATTTCAAATTTTGAACTTAAGAAATTCTTTGTCTCTTTGATACGATCCAAGTCAGTACCAAATATTAGCATATCATCCACATAAAGACAAATGATTACACATCCGGAAGCATCATGCTTAGAATAAACACAAGAGTCACATTCATTCACATGAAAACCATTACTTACCATTGTTTTGTCAAATTTGTCATGCCATTGTTTTGGAGCTTGTTTAAGTCCATACAATGATTTGACCAACTTACAAACCTTATTTTCTTGACCAGGAACCACAAACCTCTCAGGTTGAGTCATGTAGATCTCTTCCTCCAAATCTCCATTTAAAAATGCAGTTTCACATCCATTTGATGCACAACAAGATTATGAATGCAAGCAAGAGCTATCAAAGTTCTAATTGTTGCAATTTTGGTGACAGGGGAATAAGTATCAAAATTATCTATTCCATGTTTTTGAGTAAATCCCCTGACAACAATTCTAGCCTTATACTTGTCAATGGATCCATCAGGTTTCAACTTTTTCTTGAAGATTCATTTACAAGTAATGGGCGTGCAACCTCTAGTTAAATCAGTTAATTCCCAAGTATTATTACTTAGGATTGAATCAAGTTCATTATTAATAGCTTCTTTTCAAAAAACTGCATCAATGAACCTTATTGCCTTATCATAAGTTTTAGGATCGTCTTCTAAAATGAAAACAGAGACAAACTCACAGTCAATCAAACAAGGTTCAGTTAAGAAAGCAGTAATAAAATCAGATCCAAAACTGTTTTCTTTTCGAACCCTTTTACTTCTCCTTGGCTCCGAATCTGAAACATGATTATCTGAAGAAGGAGCAACACATAAGTTTGTAACGCCCCGACTTTCATCCATCCTTATTAAGTTAATTAATCAGGATTAGCAGCGGAATAACTAGCTTAGTCGGCGCGTTACCGCCGTACTTTCCACTATGGGAAAATACAAGGCGACCTTTAACATCAACTTACAGGGACAATACCTTGATTTGTCACTCTTTAAAAAAACACTTTAATAATAGATTACTATTTCCTAGAAATTTCGGCAGAGTTTCCTTTGTAAATTGGACAACCCAAAATAGGAAAATGTTTGAGAAACCTGTTACAATAATATATGTCCAAATCCATAACTTATACCTGATCAACTCCAGCCCGGCCCGCGGGCCTGGCCCGGCCCGGCCCGGTTTTGGGCGGGCTTGGGCGGTTTTTTTTGGCCCGCGGGCCGGGCGGGCCCGGCCCGGTCAAATTTTTTTTTTTTTTGGGCGGGCTTTGGACAAGCAAAAAAACACTTTTTTGCCTAAAATTTGGGCCCGGCCCGTTTAGGCCCGCAAAAGCCCGTTCGGCCCGGCCCGAAATACCGGGCTTTGGGCACAATTTTTTGGCCCGGATTTGGGCCCGACCCGGCCCGGCCCGCACGATGGGCACTTTTTTTTTGGCGCGGCCCGGCCCGAACCCGGCCCGGCCCGGTGTTTGATCAGGTCTACCATAACTCAATGCTTTCGCGGAGTAGCAGCTAAAGAAAAATAGGAGCACTATTGCTCATCCAGAACTAGAAATAAAACTAAACCATTAATTATTAACTAATACAAAGTGGAATGTTGATGAGTGATATTTATATCACTCTAAACCCCTTATTTATCCCTATATCTAACCTTTCTTTTCTATTTTACCCCTTTTATATGTTTGTTTTGCATAAATTGCACCTTTTTGTTTATTAGTTCTTTTTAGATTTGTGTCTTTGTTTTACTTTTTGAGTTACCTTTTACATTTTTTCTTGGTTCTTTGTAGGTCCATTTAAAATATACTTTTGATTTCACCTATAAAAGCCAATGGAATGCACAAATGAGGAGTAAAGCATGAATAATGAAGGGACGAAGGCAACTGGGAGTTGAAGAAGTAAAGTTCAAAACATGGTCAACTTCAAACGACCATATCTTACAGACCACAAATCATCTTGCATTGATTTAAATTAGAGATTAAAATTTGGCTCGTTATCTTTCCAACGATAGGTCACATGCTTGATTTGGATTAAAAACGAGAAAGTTATGGCCATTTGAAATTGAGCTGTTTGCCCAGTTTTCTTAGGAGCGCCCGCTCCTTGTTATTTGGAGAGCCCGCTCCCTAGTCGCTCCCTGGTCGCTCCAACTTTCTGCCAATACCAGTTTCCTTAGGAGCTCCCGCTCCTATTTATAAAGGAGCGCCTGCTCCTTTCAAATTTCCGGACAGCTCTGTTATTTTCGCGACTCATTAATGATGTAAGAGTTGTACATATAAATAGCACTCACCCCTAATTTATGAGGGCAGACCCTAGTTGAGGGAGTTTAGGCTCCATTAGTCTTAGATTAGGATTTTAAGTGAGAGAAAGTCTCAAAACCTAGAAAGAGAAAGTGAGAAAATCAATGAAAAATGGAAGATTTTGGATAATCATCTAGTGACAAGAAGATTTGAAGTTTTCTTTTCATCTATCAATGAGAATTTCTTACTCTCTTTCCTCTTTTGTTTCTTATTTTAATTGTTTCTACTAGATTAATTGTTCATGCTTAGTATAATTATATGTGGTTTATTTTGTTTAGTTTATTGTTAGATTAATGATTGTTATCATGTTATTAGTGCTTAATTTCTCTAAAGTCCTCATTTTTGTATTTATGGAGTATTTTGTTGGTTAGGGTTTGGGTGAAAACCCAACCATTATTGAATTGGGCATTTGAGATTGGATTTAGAGATTTGCGTGATTAAATTATTGCTTGTTTAGCTCTTCTAATCTATGTTGCATTCTCTTTGATCACTTGAATGTCGTATTAGATTGGAGTTGATCGATTTAGGTTGGCATGAGAGTGTGACCTATTGATTTCTATTATTGACTTGGGTTACTTTGAACCTCGGGATATGTTAGTAATGGATGAGAGTCCTTATTTGATGTCTTTGAGGATTTCTCCGCCTATGAGAGTAGGATGAGAGTTGTGTGTTGGGTCAATAGCTAATTCAAGTAGTGTTCATGCATTATCTCTATGTTTGATATTCTTATGCCCCTATTTCATGATTAGTTGGTGTTTAATCCCATCTCCTAACTTAGTAGGATGGGAGTTGTGTGTTGGGTCAATAGCTAATTCAAGTAGTGTTCATGCATTATCTCTATGTTTGATATTCTTATGCCCCTATTTCATGATTAGTTGGTGTTTAATCCCATCTCCTAACTTTAGTTATCTTTGATATTTAGCTTTTTCGTAGTTCTTATTTGGTTACTGACAATTTCCGACTTGATTCCGCCCTAGCTTATTATTTTATCAATACATTTTGGTGTTCCTTAGTCCTTGTGGAAGAATGACCCTTGCTTGCCACTTTACTTAGTTTAGTGGTCTAGTTAGGTAGTTTGACCTTAGGTGTTTTGTTCAACGACCAAAATACCCTTCGTCAAATGTCCTCGCCTTAAAAGAAACGTAAAACAATCATAACTGAACCCTTAGCACCTAACTGCTTCTATCTTGGAAAAGATGCTCCAGAACTTCAACCTGAAGCTATTGTAACACTGCCACCCACCAAGTGACAGGCCACCGTAGTGACAAAATAAAACATTGACAGACACATCAGCACAACGCTGAGTACTAACCCATAAAACATTCTTAAAACATGCTTTGGTGTCTACGACTCTCGCGTAATTAATACGTTCACATCATTCATCACAACATCACCATAACATAACAACATTCACTTTATTCATCATCTTTCATGACTTATAAGTTCTCACAGATATCATAGCAGCGTCGTAACATCATCATAGTTCTCTCATATCAGAGTAGAAGACATATTTTCATATTATTAGAAATTCATGAAACATATAGTTTGAATCATTCAGTTTATCATAAATCATTATCGTCTTTCATTCACTTCACTATCAGAATACTCTTACTTAACTTAATCGTGTTTCATTTCTCGTATCATCGATATATTACCTAATCCTAATTGTAATTATAAGAAGTAATCTTGCACTCAACATAATCATAGCCATATTCATAACGTAGTAATGTTCGTACTTTTGTAACAACATAGTCGTTTCATAGAATTAGTTCATAACATCACTAATCATCATATTCATAAAACATTCCATATCTCCTAATCCAATCATCGATAACATAATGTGTGAAATCATAAAACATAATCGCAATCATAATCATACTTTCGTAACATCAAAGTCATCATACTGCATAGCATTAAGTCATAAAATCATCTACATAATAAATAATTTCATTTCATATCATAAATTTCACATTATCTTTTCATCTTTTAGCTTGGTAACTGGCGAGTATAGACATGTGGGACGTCTCCCACCATGTGATGATCCTCAAGGAGCACTCTCCCTTGTTGGATACACCACCATGCGATGATCCTCAAGGAGCACTCTCCCTTGTTGGATACACCGCTCGCACCAAAATAGAGTAGGAACATAACTTGCGGTACCCCTCAAGGAGCACTATCCCTTGTTGGGTGTACGGCGGGTGCGAAGGTACGTGCACGACCATAAAGTAGATAAGCGTAACATTATACTGCCAGAATCTCTTTTACTTTTATTTATCATGTTTAGTTTGTTTACCATTCATCGGCATAAGCCATATATCTTTCATGAATCATACTTGAGCATCAATAACTCATAAGATCATCATTTACGAATCTCATTCAAAAACAAATTAAGTATCTCACAATCCATATAAAGAGTCACACCACAAAATTCTTAACATAATTATAAACATCATTTCACAAACACATTTCGAAGGGGATCGTGGGTGTTAGCAATAGATGTTACCTTCTATACTTTCAGATCGTTTCAGAATGATCATAACGTATACTTTCACATAACTGGCAATTGTAAGCATATCTCATACCTTTAAGTACTTTTAAGAATAACATAAACATATCGGAAGCATAGTAGAAACATAACAGTCTTTTCGTATCTCATATCGTTTAAGAGTCATTCATACTTTCAGATGGTTTCAGAATTAAAAGGTATACTTTATCATATTCAGAATACATGAACATATATCATAGCAAACATTTCATACTTCGTCATTCATAAGAACAAGAGTCATCTTTTCACACTTTCCGATCCCTTATGAGACAGAAAGTACTATTCCATAATACATCCATATAATAAGCTTATTAGTGATATAGGTCACATATCCTACTATCTTCATTAAACATCATTCAACTCTATATAACTCTCACGATAGTCCAGTGACATACTTTCTTAGCTTTCCAACTTACTAAAATATATTAATAAATGGATGTAGTTTACAATTGTACTTTAAATGTCATATAATACCAAGATTGTCTGAAAATCAATAAATCATCTCAATTCATCTTTAACCCATACATCATTTCAACCTTGTGGACAAATACTTCACCATCATATTGAACACATCTCTCCATAAGGGTGATTAAGCAATTCACTAAAATCTCTTAACAAGTAACTTAAGGTCTCTTCACTAGGTAATTTCCAACTTACTCCATTTTTAGGAATCGTAACACGTCATAAATTAGTCTAAATTCCATAAATAGTATAGTTTTAGGCCACTAAAAGTGTCATAGTTCACAAATATAAGTTTACTAGGAAATCAATTGAATGACTTCTAAAATATTAAGTACTACTGTTATTAAAGTTCATTCAAATCAGTTTTATCAACTCAATAATTTCATCAACTCAATCAAATTCACACCCAACTCCAATTTCCTCAAGGATTAACATTAACTAAGTCTTATAGATTAATTCAAGTAATACTAAAGATTAAACATAGTGGTAATACTTGTAATAACTCAAGAAATCAAATTCAAGCATCAACAATTAATATCTCAAATTTCAGAATTCACAATCAACACCATCATCATACTATTTCAATCATATTATCAGAGCTAATATCTCAATGTATTCGAAATCTGTAAGAATCAATCATTGAAATCAAATGAAGAAGAGAAGGGGTGTAGTACCAACAAGGACAGCAGCATAAGGAAGGAGATGCAAGCAAGGAAGAGAGAAGAACGAGGTGATCGACATGCCGGCGAGCTCCAACTCGCGGTGGCCAAACCAGGACCACGGCGGCAGCGCCGCCTTGAAGCAGCAGCAGCAACACAGCACGCAGCAACAGCAGCAACGAGCGGAGGAGAGAGAGACTAGAACCGCTACCAACGACAGCACCGGCGTGAGCAGGGGAAGAAAGGGAGCTCCGGTGAGCTTCGGCAACGCCGGCGAGGAGGCAAGCGAAGGTGAGCGAGGGAGAGATATGGTGGGGAGTTGGGGTTTCATGGGAGAGAGAGAGAAAAATGGGGTTTGGGGTTTCTTTCAAGAGAAAGAAATGGGGTTTGGGGTGTTTGGGTGAGAATATAACAAGAGAGAGAATTAAAAATTCTTTTGGTTATTTAAAATCCAAATATATTATTCTTATCTTTATAAAAAAATTAGATTAATAAACACCTTTCAACATTTTAATTCAAAACTCATACTCCAACTCAAATAAAATAAGAAAATTTCATAATATAATTATAATTAACGCTAATTAAAACGCTCTTAAAAATCGGGGTATTACAAAGTTAGGTGCGGAACTAGAAGATGGCAAATCATTACTAATGCAAGAGGATTTCATAGGAAAAATGTGTTCAAAGAACTTTGCATCTCTTGATTCAATAATGTTACCACCTGCATAAGAATTGTTAGCACCTTTAACAAGGAAACGAAAAGCTGCACTTTGATAAGCATATCCAATAAAAATTGAATCAACTGTTTTTGGACCTATTTTATCTCTCTTGAAGCTAGGAACCCCAACTTTTGCTAGTCACCCCCACACTTTTACGTATTTTAGGTTGGGTGCTCTACCCTTCCACAATTCATAAGGAGTTTTGTCTAGTTTCTTGTGAGGTACTCGGTTCAAAACATGACAAGCAGAAAGAATAGCCTCCCCCACATATTATCAGGAAGTCCAGAACTAATAAGCATGGCATTCATCATGTTCTTAAGAGTCCTATTCTTTCTTTCAGCAATCCCATTTGCTCAGGGGTATAAGGGGCAGTCATTTCATGGACTGTACCATTCTATTCACAAAAGGTCTTAAGAGAATTAAGGTCATATTCTCCACCCCTATCACTGCTGAGTCTCTTGATCTTTCGATCTAGCTGATTTTCTACCTCGGCTTTGTATTTGAAGAACATTTCCTCTGCTTCGTCCTTTGACCTGAGAAGATAAATCATAGTAAAACGAGAACAGTCATCAACAAAAGTAATGTAATACCTTTTACCACCCCTGCTCTCATGATTTTTAAAATCCCCCAAATCACTATGAACAAGCTCTAGTACTTCAGTCTGTCTATCTATTGATTTGAATGGCTTCTTTGCAAATTTGGCTTCAACACATACTTCGCATTTTGAAAATTCAGTTTTAGAGAAGTTTGGAATTAAATTCAAATGTTTTAGCCTTTTAATAGAAGCAACATTAACATGACCCAACCTTGCATGCCACAAATCAATAGACTCAGCCATATAAACAGAAGAAGTACTAGCCATTTATTCATAGTTTCAACAGAAGCATCGAGAATGAAGAGCCCCCATTACAAAATCCATTCTCTACAAATTCCCCATTATAAGTAAGAACAGGCCTATCAGATTCAAAAGAAAGTCTAAGACCAGCCTTCATAAGTAAACTGCCAGACATTAAATTCCTACACATTTCAGGAACATGTAAAACATTAGTAAGAGTGAGAAGCTTTCTATAACTGAGTTTGAGAATTATCTTCCCTTTCCCTTGAACGCTTGCAGAAGCCGAGTTGCCCATGAACACATTCTCACCATCAGTTTTGTCATAGGTTGAAAACATGTTCTGGTTGGTGCAGACGTGTCTCGTTGCTCCAGTATCAACGATCCATTCAGTGACATTACCTGCCAGATTTACCTCTGACACAACAGCTACAAAATTATCAACAGCTTCTGCAACATTAGCTTGGTTTTCGACCAGATTTCTTCTTACTTCTGCAGTCTTTGGCTTTATGACCTGGCTTACCACAATTGTGACAATTTCCCCTGAACTTGCATTTATGTACTCCTCCTTGGGTTTGAAGTCCTTCTTAAAGGTCTTACCAGAAACGTTTGAGGTCTTAAGTTCCACTAGATTTGCCTTAGAAGAACCACCAAAGACATTGGTTCCTTTATCCTTAATACGATTTTCCTCCTCAATTTTCAGGTGACCTACGAGCTCTTCTAAGGTTAGGTCTGTCTTTTTATGCATCAACTGGTTATGAAAATCTTTCCACGAGGAAGGCAGTTTTTCAATCAACACTATGGCAAGGGTATAATCACAAATGCAAAGTCCTTCACCAGCCATATCATTACAGATATTCTCACAGTCATGGATTTGGTCAATTATAGGTTTATCATCATCAAGTTGAAAACCTAACCACTTACTAACACAGTAACGTTTAGTTCCAGCGTCATCAATCCCATATTTCCCCTTAAGTGCATCCCAAATGTTCTTAGCATGATCAAACAACATATAAATATCAAGCAGAGCATTAGACATATGGTGCAACAGCATGCCCTTACAAGTTCTATCGTCCTTAGCAAATTTTGCTTCAAATTCAAATTTCTCAGTTTCATCAGAAGGTAAAGAAACATCCTCAAGAACATATGCAACATCAATTTGTTCCAAATAAAATTGCATCCTACTAGCCCAACGTTTATAGTTTTTACCATCTAAAGGTTCTAGTTTAGACATGTCAGGAATGGTGAATTTGGAAGCCATAGTCGTCTTTTAGATTGTTGCAAAAATAATAAATAGACTTACAATTAGAAAGAGGATGTAAATAAGATTGCTGCGACGTGGAAGAAGCACTGTCCTAAAAGACGATTCCGCGCTACCCCGGTACAAGTAGAACCACTGTGATCGCCCTCCAGGATTAGCACAACACCATAGAATGTGTGCACTCACAAACTACGGTTGGAGATCAGAAACTTTGCCCAATATTAGAGAGAGAAAAATAGAATGTGTTTTGTTCTTTTGTGTATCTTTTACTGATGGGAAGAAGAGGGTTTTATAAAAAGAACATAATCAAAGAGAAACAGAAAGGCTAAAAATAAGGGAAGTAATTCAAGGCAGAAATCTCGGAAGAAACGGCTAAGTATCAGACCACAGACCCACGCCCGCGACGAGCTGGTCGGCGTGCGCGCGTGGGGTTGCTAATCCATTTAGCCCATTATCCAACAAGATGTTTTAAGGTACTTCCCTATATAAACAAAGGAAATACTAGATAATTCTTCCATGTGGGACAAGAGGAATTTCTTTATTTCAGTATTGTTGAAACTTCCAACATATATTACTCCCTCCATCCCAGTTTGATTGCAACACTTCCTCATACACTCCACTTTAGCCTATGGAGGATGTTAGCCGGGGATGAATTATACGTAATATTTCATTATAATCAACGTCCAACTGTTTCTTCTACCACTTCTATCAGTAATTCTTCTATCTCAGGCAATTTTCATGTTCGTCCTCCTATTCAACATATGGAAGAGGTGTAATAAATTAATAGGACATCGGAAGATAATTATGTACAGAAAACTTGATTCTTTTTCTTAAATTAATAGTGCCAGCTGAGACGCTACAGATTCTTTGTTTAGTTGAGCCGTCTTGTAAGTTGTAACGTATGGTAAATGATTAGTACATGAGCACTCAGTTGTTTTTGGTGCTACATAACATGTACACCACTCAGTGGGCATGGCAAATTTAATTAATGCATAACCGGATATTTGCCAGGCCCTATGATATAAGTTGCCAACTGGTAGGCACTTAGCTTGTACGCCGAAGCCATATAATACATCCCATGCACTTGGGTTAATATTAGGTATTATTAGTTATTAATCTCTATTACATGAGCTATGGTGTCCCCCTTGGAAAAGTCTAAAATATCCCTCACATTATCTTAGCAATTAAATATATTTTGCAAATTCAAATAAAGCATATACCATAATAAGGAAACTTTTGCAAATTTAAAAAAACAATCAATCTTATACAAATGTGAAGATGTCATATTCAAATACATATGAAACAAAATAAGGAAACAAATACACTGCCTATCAAGGCCTAATCAAATAAAATTTATAACACAATCAATGCAAATCATAAATTAGGTTTGACAAAAAAAAAATGAAATTTACCATAAATTAACAAAGACACATTAATAACTATTTAGGATAATGCATTAGATAAAACTGTTATTAAAAATACAAACTTAATGCTTTTCCCTACTAGATAAAACTGTTATTAAAAATACAAACTTAAAACTGTTATTAAAAATACATTAAAAAAAGTATTTTAAGTTGTTTGGATTGACAAGTGTGCGTGGTTTTTTATGAGAATTAATAAAACTTGAAATACTAAGAGTTATGAAACAATTTTTTTTTTTTGCCTATTGATTTGTCAATTACTATGTATTTAAATAGTAATTGTTAGTACATCAATTATTTTTTTATTAAATAAAAAAATGTCTGCACCCTTAAACTGTCATTCAACCAATTTTTTAACGCTTGAATATCAATATTATTACTAAAATATTGCCGCACGCATAGCGTGCACATTAGGCTAATCTTTATTATATAAGGGAAGGGGGGAGCTATGGTGTCATCGCAGGAAATTATTTTACTACCCTCATGAATAAATAAACTACTTTGCCAAAAAAAAAAAAAGAAATCAAACTCAAATATAGCATAAAAAAGTTAAAAAAAATATTGAACACAATTATATCTCTATTATATAAAGGAAGGGGGAGCTATGGTGTTCCCCGAGGACATTATTTTACTACCCTCATGAATAAATTAACTACTTTGCCCAAAAAAAAGAAAAAAAAAAAATCAAACTCAAATATAATATAGCATTAAAAAAGTTAACAAAAATGTTGAAAACAATTATATAATAACTGAGCCACCATAAATGATTACAATTCTCTACAAGTATTAAAGCATTCATACTAACAAATCAAATTTTGACTCATATGCAAAAAAAAAAAAAAACGAGTTTATGTCTCGAAAAAAAAACCAAGCACGCATCGCGTGCAAAAAATGCTAGTTATACATTATGGAAACATATAGTTATAGAAAATGAATTAATGCAAGTCAGTTTGAACTGATGACTACATTGCTCAACTACTTTATACTTCAATTTCGAAAAGAACTAAGGTCTAAGTACAATTAGCTCCTTCAACCTGCAAACAATTACTCCACTATATTCAGTCCTAAACTCCAAATATTGTAATTACAATGACCCAGAAAGCGCTGTTTATTGTGGTGCTAATTGTGCTATTCAGCATTAGTTGTACTATTGCCAACAAGCAGCTTCCACGAGACTGCGTGCAGCTCATCAACGACGCATTCGAATTTGTGCAACCAATTTTACAAACACGCGAAGACCCCTTTGATGTTATTTTCGAATTAATTACACAATCACTAACATCACTTGTGCCTGTCGCAGCGCCGGAGTCGCCAGCGTTGGTGCAACCGTCGAGGGGGGATACATTGGAGTTGTTGCGGGCGGGTTCAATGAAACCGGTGAAGGGGGTGCTGGAGGGTTCATTGGGGTGGTCGCGGGAGGATTCGGTGGGATCGGCTAGTAGAGTAGAGTTCAAGGCCGTCATTGCCGTGTTACTTAATAATCCTGATCAGCTGCCTATAAACTTGTTCGGCATGTGCCTATCCTACGTAAATGATCCAGAATTGGAGAAATGCCTAGATCATATCAACAATGTGGTTAATTTTTTGGTACAGATACCAAAGAAATTACACGACAGTCCTGATGATGCGGATACCTGGCAAGAGCTTATCACTTTCCTCGCTGATAACTACAAACCCCTGCGTGACCACTGCAAACTTCCCCTTCCATAAGATATAAATGTCTATAGACTATAGTTTTTGTTGTTATTGTTACTGTTATTGAAGGAACAATATGTAATGTTAGATGTAGAACTTGGAGGTTCCGATGATTAATTATTTTATGTCATGTTGTATGTATTGTTTGCTCTATTTTTTTCGCGCAAGTTTTATTTTAGTGGATTATAATATTCCTTGGCTTGTTTATAAAATTTTCCATGTAAGGGCTGCCTGTGCCCTTAGGCCTTAAGTATGGCTTTATGTTGTTATATTATTTCTTATTAGTATTGTGACACATTTAACTATATCGAAGAGATTTCGTATCATAGTATAGAGTGTAACAAGATAGAACAAGAAGTGTTGATTCAGACACAGAATTAATGAGGGTCTTGCATCACATAGAATATTAAAAGATAGCATATGTGTGTATGTGTGTGTGTCCTAAATCACATAGAATATGAAAAGTTAGTGTGTGTGCGCGCACGCACGCATTAATGAAAGCTCCACATATATCATATGGGTTGAGTTGGGTAATACATGAAGTTGATTAATATGAGGACTGAGGGGGGTATTATAATACATATTACTTCCTCTAGCTATATCAATATATAATTGCAACACTTTCCCATACTCTGCTTCCCATTTTGATTGCAACATTGCAGCAGGTAACAATTGTTTTATACTTCACCCCACCTATTTATAAAAAAGGATGAAACAATAATAAAGTAATATCCACCCGCAACCATCACCCTTCAGTTAAACGACTCGCGTAATTTAACTACAATATAAAAATAATATTCTTAGATAATGTAAACTCCCTTAATCTTGGAGTATTCCCATTGATCAATATATATAGTGTTTGCAAAATAATAATCCTAACTATATTAGGAATCCAAACTATATATGGATTATACAAATATATCCTAACAATCTGACTTGGGTGGACCCGGTTCACGTTAACATTAGTGTGCACCAGGCAAAACAACATATCATTACTGAACAATCCACTATATTATGCGAAAATCCACTATATTATGCAGAAATCCACTATATCATTCAGACCCACACTATATCATGCAGAAACTCACTATATTATTCAGACACACTTACTCTATCATTCAAACACACACACACTATATCATACAGAAACTCACTATATCATTCAGACACACACTATATCATACATAAACTCACTATATCATTCAAAAACACACTATATCATGCAGAAACCCACTATATCATTCAAACATACACTATATCAAGCAAAAACTCACTATATTATTCAAACACTCATTATATCATAGAGAAACTAAATCATTCCATATGTTAGAACATGTGTCATGATATATACTACGCAAACTTAGATCTTCCTGTATGTTAAAATATTTTAATTAATTCCTCTATTATATTGCATATAACTTCACATTATGTTTTTCGTTAATAAAATATACTATATTGTATATAAGTTCACTATATCTCTGTGGAATTCACTATATGAAGTTAATATCTTACCAACCCGGTGTACACTAAGTTAGTGTGCACCGGGTCCATTTGAGTTTTTTTAACCATATATGTTACTCTCTTCATCACAGTTTAATTGCAACACTTCCTTATACATTCAACTTTAGCCTATAGAGGATGTTGGGGATGCATATACGTAAAAATTCATTAAAATCAACGTTTCCCTATGCCACTTCTTTCAGTAATTCATTCATCACGGGCAATTTTTATGTTCGTCCTCCTGATATTGAGGAGGTGTAATAAATTAATAGTACATCAAAAGATAATTGTGAACAGAAAATTTGATTATTTTTCTTAAAGTAATAGTGCCAGGGAGGCTACAAACTCTTTGTTTAGTTCAGCCTTCTTGTAAGGTGTAACGTATGTTAGTACATGTACACCACTCTGTTGTTTTTGGTGCTACATGTACACAACTCGGCGGGCATGCCAAATCTTTATTAATGCACAACCGGATATTTGCCCGGCCGTATGATATATGTTGCCAACTGGTAGGCACTTAGCTTGTAGCCATATACATAATACATCCATGCACTTGGGTTAAAATTGAATATATTAAAACCTCTTAGGTCACATAGTACTTAATTATGATTTTTGTTTTTTGAAATTTTAGAATAATTTAAAGGTAAGAATTAGGATACGATACAATAGTAGAACATGATCGGATATACAAAACAATTTATTGTGAGTTTGCTTAATGTTTCATCGTAGTCAAGTAAAAATGGATCATTATGATAACTAATCTGTGTAGTAATTAACGTATTAGGATAGTATCCAATGTTAGTTCTAATCATATTTGATGATTATATGGATTAAAAATTTAAAATAGTGTTAAAGATTTTTGACACGTATATCTCCTCTTTGACCAACTTGACAAAATACTACCTATTTACCAACACTAACCTAAGACTCAATGTAACTAATTAATCAGATCCTGGCGTGCCGGCCAATTTGTATGGTACATATAGTAAATAACGAACAAAATGGAAACACATTGTACAATTATTAATTATTATTAATTATACATTATGGAAACATATAGCTATAGAAAATGAATTAATGCAAGTCAGTTTGATCTGATGAATTGCTCAGCTACCTATATATATTCCAATTTCGAAATGAACCAAGTACGATTAGCTCCTTTAACCTGAAAATAAATAGTCCTCTAAATTCAGTCATAATTATGGGTTGTTTATCCAAGTACAATAAATAGACTTGTTTATAAATTTTTTCCATGTAAGGGCTGCCTATGCCCTCAGGCCTCAAGTATGGGTTTATCTTGTTCTATTATTTCTTATTAGTATTGTAACACATTTAAATATACTGAAGAGATTTCGTATCTTTTATACTCCATGTTGTAGTCTTTAATCCCCCTATCTCAAGCAACGGTTTGACCATACGCTATTTATGGTATCCATGACACATGTAATTTAGTGATATATTTCCTACTATAACTAAAAAATAGTAGAAAATTGATAATTTGAAAATACATATTGAAACCATTCTAACAAAATTCCACATAATATTACCCTTTCTTTTTTCCTCCTTTTCTTTTTATTGATCGAACCATCTCTTTTTGCAAACAAATTAAGGAGAGGAGAGAAAAATGAAAAGCAACGGATTGAACGGAATAAAACATTGATTTAATAAGTGTATAAACAAATTTGTGAGTGAGAAAGTTACCGAATAAGGAAACATAACAGCTAAAATAAAACGTTACGAAACAGAATAAGGATCAGCTAAAAAGAACTTAAGGAAGTATAGATTAGTGAACAATATGGTCAAAATTAGTGAAATCTGATTATAGAAAAAACAAGGTGCTTTTGTTTCTAACAGAAGTATTTTGCATAACATTCTGTTATGTCAAGATATTGTTAAAATGTATAGAAAAAGCCAGAAACAAAAATGTTGCTTGCTAAAAATAGACTTACAAAAAGCCTATGACACTGTTAGTTGGCAATTCTTGGAGGAAATGTTGGTGGCTCTTAGATTTCCTAGTCAGTTTGTTCATTTAATAATGACATGTGTGTCTAGCACTACATTTTCCTTATTATTGAATGGAGTGCCTACGGGGTTTTTTAAGTCCAAGAGAGGTCTCAGACAGGGGGATCCCATGTCCCCCCTGTTATTCGTTTTGTGTATGGAGTACCTTTCAAGGGTGATGAGCTACATTGGGAAGCAATCTGGGTTTGGTTTTCATCCTAGGTGCAAGACATTAGGAATCAATCATCTGAGTTTTGCAGATGACTTGATTTTGTTCAGTAGGGGTGATTACAGATCTATAAATATGATTCTTCAAGGAGTGGAGCTTTTTGCTGCAACGACAGGCTTGAAAGCTAATAAAAAGAAGTCTGAACTGTATAGCTGTGGTCTCAGTCACCAGGAGGTCCAGAGGGTTTGTCTGAGTTCTGGGTTTACTCATGGATCCCTTCCTTTTAGATATTTGGGTGTCCCAATTTCTACAAGGAAACTTTCAGCTGCTGAGTGTGAAAAATTAGTTGATAAGATGGTGGCTAGAATAAGAATCTGGAGTACTCGCAACATCTCTTTTGCTGGAAGGAGACAATTGATTAATACGGTTCTTCTTAGCATAGGTGTTTACTGGTCACAAATTTTTCTGTTGCCTAAGGCTGTGATTCAGAAGGTGAATGCTATCTGCAGAGCTTACCTCTAGTCTGGAACAGTAAATAGTGCAAAAGTTGGCTATGTTAAATGGGAGGAGGTTTGTAAACCTAGAAGCTATGGAGGCTTAGGGTTCAGGGACATTAAGTCTTGGAATATAGCTATGATAGCTAAGCAAGCGTGGTGTATTGCTATGAAAGCTGATAACCTTTGGGTTAAGTGGGTGCATACAATGTACATTAAAGACCAAGACTGGAGCACTTTTAATGCTCCTAGGACTGCTAGCTAGGCAGTGACTTATATATGTAAGGCTGGGCAAGACATCACCAGGAAGATTGGGGGGAGTTGGCTTACTCAAAGCAGCTACTCTACTGCTAACACATACAAAAGTTTACAGGATTATGGTGAAAAACTTGAATGGAGTACATTAGTATGGGGGCATCATAATGTTCCAAAACATGGTTTCATTAGTTGGTTAGCTATGAGAAGAAGGTTGCAAACTAGAGAGAGGCTTCATCACATTGGGCTATGTTCTATGGATACCTGTCCTCTATGTGAACATGACAAAGAAACACATGAACACATACTGTTTGAGTGCTCTTTCAGCAGGATGTGCCTACAACAAATAAAAGATTGGCTGGGTATTAGAGCAGTGACAAGGAACTATCTCCAGCTCTTTAGATGGATTACCAGAAGATATAGGGGTAGCAGATTTCAAAAGAAAATCTTAAATGCAAGTATAGCTTCTACAATTTATACGGTTTGGAGGGAAAGGAATAATGCTTTGTGGAATTTGCAAATACATAATGTACAGAAATGTGTGAAGGATATTAAGTATACTGTAAAGGAAAGAGCGAAGTCTAGGATTCCTAAGAAAATTTCTGCAGTTGATGTTAACTGGTTTGAACAGTTGTAATTGTATTGTATAGTTGATAGTTGCCTTGGAGCTGCCAATGGCTTAGGTTGTACTTTGTTTGAGCTTAATACACTTACTTACTTACCAAAAAAAGTATTGCAAGAGTGAGAGAGTATGTTGTAGTATCATACTTTAGCATGCTTAAGTAGGAGGTATCATAAATGTGAATATCCTTCAACCATAATTGAAGTGGAGATAAAGTTGGGTATATCTTATTAATAGTTGGGCTGAGCCAAAAAAGTGTTAGAAAACTAATACAGTAATACTTCTTCCGTTCTGTTTTAAATAAAACATAGGGCATTAGCACGGGGATTTAGGAGAAGAGAAAGATAGAAAGAAAGAAAGAAAAAGAAGGATCCATGTGATGAAAAGAGAGAGAGAGAGAGAGAGAGAGAGAGAGAGAGAGAGAAGTGAGTACCAAATATATAGTAACATTTTGTTTATTTTGAAACGGTAAAATGGTAAGTGTTTAATTTATTTTAGAACGGAGGAAGTATAATAATAGTGTTACCATACCAAAAATGGAACCCTTATATGCCAATTAAGCACTTTGACTAAACCAAGTTGCTGATTGGAAATGAAGGGGGATAATCCAAAATCGTGATGGTAATTAATTGTTCCCTTCGTCCCAAAATATAGTTCTTGTTTCATTTTTCATGGTCAAACTTTACCACCTTTGACCAAATATTCTTATTGACTTATACAAAAAATTATATTCATATGTGAGCTTATTAGATTTGTCTCAATGAGTAGCTTTATAATACCAACTTTTTATAATTAAATTAATACGTAACTAAAAATGTTAATAGTGAAAATACATATTGGAGACTGTGTAAAAGAAACCGGGAACTATAGGGCGGATGGAGTAATTTTGCTGGTGATAATTGTTACAAACTGACAATTGCAATGGCAAGGAAGAAACTGTTTTCAAGGCTGTGCCGTGGTAGGAGACTACTGACTTGAAAGCAATTACGGCTCGACAAGGGTAGTATTCAACACTGGCCGGAAAGCTTCCCAAGGTTAACACAACAACCTAAACTGTCACCACTAACAGAGTAGGCTATGTTAATAGTGAAAATACATATTGGAGACTGTGTAAAAGAAAACAGGAACTATAGGGCGGATGGAGTAATTTTGCTGGTGATAATTGTTAGAAACTGACAATTGCAATGGCAAGGAAGAAACTGATTTCAAGGCTGTGCCGTGGTAGGAGACCACTGACATGAAAGCAATTACGGCCCGACAACGGCGGTAATCAACACTGGTCGGAAAGCTCCTCAAGGTTAACACAACAACCTAAAATGTCACCACTAACAGAGTAGGCTATGGAGATTAGCACGTACCCAGGTAGAAAGAGAAGAGAAGAAGAGAAGAGAAAAGAATGATTTGTGTGTATCTGAACTAATGCGTGAGGCACTGATTTTATAGGAAGAAATCAGACCAAAAACGAAAGTGAGTAAATCCGGGGAGGATATCAAGGGATTGCCCATAAATACTGTAACATTCAAAATGTTACAGTCTTCCACAACCGTTACACACACACTCAGCCCAGGTCCAAAAAGATAGTTAAGTTTATCTGAACTGATGCGTGAGGCACTGATTTTATAGGAATAAATCAGACCAAAAACGAAAGTGAGTAAATCCGGGGAGGTTATCAAGGGATTGCCCATAAATACTGTAACATTCAAAATGTTACAGTCTTCCACAACCGTTACACACACACTCAGCCCAGGTCCAAAAAGATAGTTAAGTTTATTCCCCAAGGCCCACTAACAGAGTAGGCTATGGAGATTAGCACGTACCCAGGTAGAAAGAGAAGAGAAGAAGAGAAAAGAAAAGAATGATTTGTGTGTATCTGAACTAATGCGTGAGGCACTGATTTTATAGGAAGAAATCAGACCAAAAACGAAAGTGAGTAAATCCGGGGAGGATATCAAGGGATTGCCCATAAATACTGTAACATTCAAAATGTTACAGTCTTCCACAACCGTTACACACACACTCAGCCTAGGTCCAAAAAGATAGTTAAGTTTATTCCCCAAGGCCCAAGGCCCTCACTCGAACTGGGCAGGTGGCGCGCATGTGATAGCAAGCCCAAGCTCAAGCATGATAACCAACCACAAAAGCATCTCAGGTACCAACTCAATAAGAATAAGAAGGGAGGGAATATATAAACAAGTGAAAGATTCCCTCACAAGCAATGTGGGACTTTTAAAGAAAAGGACGCTTTTCAAGCCTTGATTCCAAATTTCCAACAATAATGATATTGACTTCCAAACCACATACATGCATTAATTTCGGTGTTTAAAGATTAATTAATTATACTACTATGTAACATCTAAATGCTGATTGATCATCATTAGCCTTCATAAAAAAAATTATGACAACTCCGATTCACTGGTCGCCGGCCAGTGAATTAAACATTAAAAAACTTCGAATATGTACGATCCCTGAAGATGGGAAGCACGTAGAATAATTATTTAGAAACATAGAAGTACTACGTTATATCTCTCAAAGAAAAATAAAGTATCAAGAAAGAAGTTAATCATGAGAAATGAATGTATGTATCATATGACGGGTGTGCACCTATATATACATAAAGTTCAATAAGACCTATACATCGATCACTACAAATCACAAAGCATAGCTTTAAATAAGAAAGTTTATTAGTTCAAACAACATTAATCAAGTAGAATTAATGGCGCAAAATAAAAAGCATGAGGTAGATGGGATGGTGTTTATGGTGGTGGTGCTAATTGCACTAACCAGCAGTAATGGTGTCGCCAATGGCCAGGTTCAAGATTGCCTGAACCACGTCGACGAGGTGCTCGAATTTCTGGAAAACGCCGAACAAGGGTTATTAGAGAACCCACCTGGTTGGACCCAAGACATGGTTTTGTCATTTCTTGCTGATGAGCCTTCAAAGTTGCGTCAGCAGTGCCCCCAAGCTGTGACAGAGGATCCAAGAGTACCTGCTCGAGTCTCGCAGGAATGCGTCGATGGCGTTAATAAGTTGATGGATGATTTACCTGAGGCCCCCAAGAGGTATCAAGATGAGAACCCCATTGGGACCATGCAAGAGATTGTCAAATCTCTAGCTGAGCAGTACCGTTTCTTGCGTAGTCACTGCGCGTTTTTTTTTTAATTACTCTATGAGCATGTTGGGTTCAATATTTTTGGACTCTAAGAAACGGAATCAAATGTCTGTTGTCTTTTTTTTCTTGTTTGGTTCAACCTTTCTTTATCATTACCATTACTTAGCTTTGTGGTAATCGATTCCCCAAGTTTGTTAACTTCCCTTCCCCCTCAAGTAACAAAATCATTTTGTTAGTGGTAATGGTTCCCTTTCCAAAGTTTAAAACTAAACACCCAGTAAAGATAACAAGTTTTGTTATCACTCTACTCCTCCATTTGATACCATTCTCTTTCCATTCTATGATTTGAACCAAATACATTCTAAAGATCCTCTTCCTCTTGAATTTGGAGGGCTCCATGATTTTATTTCATAATGTAAAATGTTTCCTTGATTTTGATATTTGGTTTCGTTTTATTACATTAGATCTACAGTAGTTGTAATGTATTAGATATTTAAGGATCGTACTTTCATCGTATATATGGGATACCTGACCCTCATGTATGGCTTATATATCTTGTTCTACAGCTACAGTTCCTTATTTTATGATTTGATGATTTTATCTTAACTCGTCTAGCTCATGAGGTAGTTATTTTCTTCCTCGTTTTTCATTGTCGGATAGCTCATAATTAGTGCTGTCAATTTGGTTGAAAACCGATGGTTAAACAGCAAACTGATGACCAACTGAACTAAATAAACTGAACTGAATTGACCCATAACTGAAAAGTTAAAAACCGATAAGTCAATCATATTAAAGTAAACTGCAATTAACTGAACTGAAACTCAACCGAAAACAAACTAAACTGAAATTAACTGCACGGGAAACTGATTTAAACTGAACTGAACTGACCTGGAAATGAACTGAATTTAACTGAAAACTGTTTCAAACTGTTTTTAACTAAACTGAATCAAACTGAATAAAACTATTTTTAACTGAACTGAATCAAACTGTTTTTAACTGAATTGTATAAAACTGAATAAAACTGTTTTAAACTGAACCAAATCAAACTGTATTAAACTGTACAAAATAAAACTGTCTCAAACTAAATTGTTTCAAAATGTAACAACTAATTTCTTAATTTTTTAAATTTACCTAAATTATTGGCGTACAATGACATGACACCTTAATAAATAATAACTACACAAAGATAAAACACATGATTTCAATTTTCAACTACTGTTTGTATTTAAAAAGTTGAATTCTCAATAGTCCAAATTCAATAAACATGATATTTTAAAATATTACAATTGATACATTTACTGAGTAGCACAATCGTAATTTACAAGGTATAAATGAGCCATAAATAAAGGACCGAACAAATCTACTAAATAATATAGTTGCAATTTACAATATATTATACTTGTAATTCTCACATCTGAATCTTCGGCTCAACTATGATAAGTTAACTATATTCCATCTACAAGACAAAAAAAAAGTGAACATAAACAACAAATAAAAAGAAAAAAAATATTGCAATAGATTATGTAAAAAAATATTGCCACAAAGGACCTATACCAAGCTCAACATAATGTCATAATCCAAAGCAAAAACAAAATAGCCACAAACAAAGCTCATCAGTTGAATCATTTGCTCAGCTTCAACTCTTAAGCTTGCCTTTTTAGCTACCGAAACATAAAAAAGAGTTATATAAACATCAATCTGAAGTATAAAGAAACTGAAAAGAAAAAAATAACATCATAAACAGACGCCCTTTGGATCAATTAAATTATTCACTATAAAAAAAACTTAAAAAACAAGATATAAAAACATCAGGTTGCAAACATAAAAAAAAATGAAACATTAGAATACGTCATAACCTGAAGAAATAATTGAATTGCCAAAGAATTAAAAGAAGGCAAAATTGGCCTCAACACCCCAAACTACAGTGCGGGTTCACCCAGCACCCCGATCTAAGACTAGTAGCCAAAACACCTCCAACTATGGGCCTGGATGCAACGCGTACCATAAATGACGTCGGAGCCCCAATTTCTCGCCGCCGGCGGGGGAATATTATTATTTTATTAATTTCTATCCATTTTCCCCCTTTTGCTCATTTTTTGATTTTTTTACCTTTTTTTTTGCACTGAACACGTGACCTCTTCTTCTCCCTTTCTTCACTACTCATCCACCCCACCTCTGCCACCCATCTTCGCCATCTCCTCCACTACACATATTCGCCATCTCTTCCACCACCCATTTGAGGAGTCATCGGCAAACCCTATTTTACAAATCGAAACAATGCTTAACCCTATTTTAAACTCATAATTTCCCCCAAATTAAATCACAAATGTCGGTAGAGCACAAGCAAACATGAGAGAGAGAGAGAGAGAGAGACAATTGAATCCAAACAGTGTTGAATCGAGTGACAAGGTGGCCCACTCTTCCTCTCTTCTCCGCCATGGATGCTTTCTCAGTCTGCCACACCTCTTCTCCGTTAATGGCGGTGGTTTTATCGATAGTTTTGTGAATTTGCCTATTTTTATCTCGATTTCTCGATTGGTTGACCTGTGCTTGGTTGGTAAGCTTTTTTGTTTGTTAATTTATGTGTTTAGAATTATTAATCAGATGTTAATCTATTAATTATGTTTGCTCTAGTGATGCCGGCGGTGGTAGAGCAAAAGAGGGAGAGAGTGAGGAGAGATAAGAGGACGATGATGAAGGGAGAGGGGAGTAGAGGTGTAGTGGGAGGAGGAGGAGGAAGGAAGGGAGAGGGGAGTAGAGGTGTGGTGGGAGGAGGAGGAGGAAGGAAGGAAGAGAGAGACAAGATGTTGGCTGAAAAAGTGGGCGTAAAGGTGGTGGTGGTGGTAGTGGGGTGGATGAGTAGTGAAGAAAGGGAGAAAAGATTATGTTGGAGAAGAAGATCACACGCTGGATGCCAAAAAATAGGGTGAAAAAAGAAAAATTGAGAAAGGGGGGAAAATGGGTAGAAATTAATAAAATAATAAAATTCCCCCGTCGTTGGCGAGAAATTGTGGCTCCGGTGTCATTTATGGTACACGTTGCACTCAGGCCCATAGTTGGAGGTGTTTTGGCTACTAGTCTTAGTTCGGGGTGATGGGTGCACCCGCGCTATAGTTTGGGGTGTTGAGGCCAATTTTGCCTTAAGAGAAAGATATGAATTAAGATGAAGAACTAAAACCAAAGTGAATCTAACAAGGCAAATATCAGGAAAAACCACAGTAGATAAAGAAAAAAGTGGTGCAAATAATGTAGAGTGACTCACTTTGGTAATGGAATGAGAATTTCAAACTTAAAATTGTGAAGAAAAATTAACTCTTAAAAATCAGAACATCCATTACCAACAAATTCAAACTTCGGCGGCGTGGAAGGAGAGAGAAAGTGTTTTCTTGGATCAACATTTCAATGTCACAATTGAAATTGAAATTTTACATAGTGAAGCAACAAGCAAAGTTTAGATCTAGTATAAATTAAAAATACAGCAAGCAACAAGCAAGATGTAAAAAAAAGGAACCTAAGAATCGAAAAAACAAAGCAAAAGCAGATAGTTACCTTGTGTAATTGAAGAACATGTCTCAAACCATTAAAAAAATAAAACAACCTAACGAAATCAGACAAAACTAACGATTTTTGATGAATTTTGAGGGAGGTTAACAAGATAGAAGCAAAGAAATGAGGTGAGAAAATAGAGGAAAGTGAAAGTGGAGACGAAAGGATAGATGTGAGATGGTGAGAGGGTGAGTGATTTTAGGGTTAGGTTGAATTTTGGCTAGGAGGAGATGTAGCCATTGGATGTTGTTTATGATTTATATCCAACGGTTGATAAGTATGATCCGTGTGCTAGTGTTTCTTTCTATATATGCCCTTGATTGTGATGATCTAAAGGTTTATTTTTGGCCAATAATGTGTGTTTGGATTTTGCATTAAAAAAATAAATTATTCATTTTGTATTATTTATTATTATTATTAACAACATTTTTTCATTAACATATTATAATAACAATTAGATTATATGTTTGAGCTTCAAACAGGTTTAGCGACTTAATTATATTGATTGATGATTGATCTATTACAGATTACGAAGTGGTTATTAGGGATTTTTAACAAGTTAGGATTTTAGAAATAATCGACGAAGTTGGGATTTTAGTAAGATAAACTTGTAACTGAATGTTCACACTAGTTGATTTGACTTAATCATTTGATGATTGATCATTAGTGACTTTAATGTATATAGTTTAATTATATACTTTGTTGGAGTAACACATACATGGAATAAGACATTAGCCAATAATCTAATTAGTTTAGTAACTTTACTCATTTATATAAACTATTGTTATGTTTATTATTATTGTACAACATATGAATCCTCGTTATAATCACTTATGCTTCATATGAACCGTATATAGTTATAAGCATATGATTGTCATTTGCTATAATATTATAACATATCAGAGTCTTTAAACTAATTTATAATCAATAAAGTATTAGATTATTATGGTTATCATCACTTTATGTTTATTAATTATTATACTATTATTAATTATATATAGTATAACATATAAGGTTATAGTAATGACTAATAAGCCCTTTTTTTGGGTTGTATCAGGAGTTTCAAAAATGAAATAAGATTTCGTTGATAAAAAATTATACATTGATCTATTACATAATATGCAAGTGATGTGTGTGTTGATGTACGGAAATCATAATTAATAGAAAAATAACTTTGACATATTAATTCATCACTAAAACAATGACACACTTTGAACTATTTAAATATTAGTTGAACACGAGTAATATAAACATTTTACGTTATAGACTAAAACAGTGACACTTTTTCAACTAATGATAATATTAGAATAGTGATACTCGATTCGAGTCTCAATAGCTCATAGCGCGACTAAGATTGGATGCTTAACTTAAATAGAGTATATTTTTCTTGAATTAGCTTATCGACTAACACCAAGACATTCATCTAATCAAGTAACATCACATTTTTTCAGCAGGATTAGATGTTTTTAGTTTCTAAATGCATTTCACGTAAAAATTATTAACTCAAATGTTGTATTGTTATCTTAAATTTGCTTATCGACTGTCATTGACACATTCATTTAGTCCAATAAGTACTCTGAATCATTTAAGTAGATGTTTTTAGTTTCAAAATGCATTACACTTAAAGACGATTAGCTTAATGATTACCCACTCACATTAACTATTCTATACACTAATCAATTCGTATTAGCTTGTGTTTATACTAATCTATATTCGAAATTCAATACCTTGACCTATACACTATTCTATACATTAATTAGTATGTACTCGAAATGCAATACATCTATCTGCACAATATACTGATCTAGTTTAGCCTAATGATTACCCAACTACACTGATTTTTGTCACATTATACTCGTATTATATTAGCTTGTGTTTATCGACTTTAATCATCATCGTCATCACTAAATTATGATCATTCACCATTATAAATCAACATACAAATGAACAATGACTAGACATTTTATAATGAAGAATTTGAGATTGAAATTTTGAATATCAGCCAAACGTACTGTCGAACCTTTGATAAAACAATTTTACAATAAACTTAGCAACTTTCAAATGCGCTTTTATAGACAAATATAGACACGTCTCTTGAATCTTGATGGTATCGCTGATTCCGACAAGTTCAATCGATATGACAAAAGTCCATCTGAGTTCAAATTTTATGTAACGGGTAAGCCTTTGACCCGAAACATGAAGAGATAAAAAGATGCATATGACATAACCGATATCAAATTCTACCCGAGTTGATATATGCAGTTTTTTTAAGAAACTGAAATTAACTGAATTCGAACTGAAAATAACTGTTTAACTGATATTAATAGGTAAAAAGCCAATTGTTTACACCAAAACTGTACTGGGCAAACCAAAAGACAATTGTAAACTGAACTGAAATGAACTGGAAATTGAATTAACTGTATGGATTGAAACTAAAACCGAAAAATTTAAACTGAATCAATTAAGCTTGGAAAAATGAACTGAATTAACTGAACTGAAGTCAACTGAACTGTTTGGTTTGAACCAGAACTGAAATGGTTAACTGAATTGACACCACTACTCATAATAGAGGCTCTATACCTAGACTTTATACCTTTAGGCCATCTATACTAATCTATTAAAAGGTGTTCCTTTATAAGGAATTGTGCCACGTAGCGCTAAGGAATTGTGCCACGTAACGCTCTTCCTAAGGGCATTTTACTTTATATACCTACAATAAAAAAAAAAATAGAAATTGCATAGTATAAGGGTTTGATCCCGTGACTTTAAGTTTATATACTAAAGTCTTAACCGTTAGACTAAGTGATATTTAGGCTCTGTTTGGCAATACATTTAAGTCACCTTAAATAAGTAGGTACTAAAAGTTTAAGTCACCTAAAATAAATAGTTGTGTTTGGGGTAAGAGCTTAAATAAAATTTAAGCTAAAAAATTGACTGAAATTGAGTTGCTATCAAATATAGCTTCTCAATTTAAGGTGCTGAAATTTTCAGGTGTCTTATCAGTTCAGCTCCTTTCAGTTACCTTATTAGTTTAAGCTCTATTTCAGCTTATATATGTTCCCAAACATAGCCTTAGTGTTATCATTTTAAAGTATAATATTAATAAATAAAAATTTTCCTTACCCGGGGCGTACCCCGGGCCTAACAATAAATGTCGTATCTATACTAATATATTAAAAGGCGTTCCTAAACAAGGAACGATGCCACATGGCGCTTTCTCTTAGAGTGTTTAACTCATGTAATCCACATACAATAAAAAAATGCATTGTACAAGATTTGACCCTTTGACACGGGCATATATACTAAAGTCTTAACCACTAAACCAAGTGATACTTGATGTTATCATCTTAAACTAAAATATAATAAATGAAAGACATACTTACTCGGGGCGTAGCCCGGCCCTAAAACTAGTTTACAAATCCAAAAGAGGATCTCTTCCAAACTCAATTGGTCATGAGAGAGGTAACTCATCAAACTTATAGAGTTGTTTTATCTAGTTTTTCTCCCATATGTGTGGGACAATTGACATGTATGCAACAAGGTTTCAACAATATCCTTTGATGTTCTACACATACCAAACTTTAGATATCTTAAAATTGGTGGATTGTAATCAGGGGCGTCTTGAACACTTTGGGGCACCTGTTCTAACATGAAAATTAGGCCCCCAAATTTATATAAAGTAAAGATGCAAGGTCAGGGTATTAAAGATAGAGAGTTAAAATTTAAAGATTGATTATTGAGAAACTTATTGAGGGTGGAAAACAAGGGTGATTTCCTCAAATATGAAGTAAAATGTTTTAAAATAATATATTTTAGAGCCCTTATAATTTTGGGGCCCTGTGCTATTGGGCTCCTTGCACACCCTCATCTACCACCCTGATTGTAATTATCACCCTAAATTAATAAATAAAGCCTAAAACCCAACCTGGAAACTGAAAATTTTGAATATATTTGTTTTGGATTACGCAGGTCGATCAACTCAACACGAACCCGATATGCTTAATAAATTGGTTAGGCGGGTCGAAAGCATGCTGAAAATTTCAACCTAACCTAACTCATTAAAAAAAAATAGTTTGAGTCCGTCCATTTAATTAAAGAGGTCGAAAATTTCAACCCAACCTTTATTACTGGGTTGGGTTTGGGGTTGGGTCGATGAGTTGAGACACATTTTGCTAACTCCAAAGCATAGTTGCTAAAGCCTAAATGTAAGCATTACTCAAAGTAACCCTCGAAATACCAAAAATACACCTCCCGGTATTGTTTTATGTTAAAATAGTAATCTAGAAAAATCTAGGATATACCATGAAAATATCCATGTAATAATCTAGTGTTAAGTAGCTAGAAAAAACTAGTTAAAGTCTAAGTTAATCCTAGAAAAATCTAGACATATTACTATCCTAAGGTACCTAGACTAAACTAGAAAAATTGTGAAGAAATGTATCACCAATATAATGCACTATAGATAGGCACTAGTTGTAATTGTGAAAAAATCAATTCACAAGTAAACTCTCCCTTTCAATCTGTATTATATAAGGCAACACATGGGGACACCAATTAAAAAATAGAAAAAGAAAATAAAAATAAAAGAAAGGTTAACTACCTTCTTTAATTAAACAAAAAAAACTAAGGGCCCGTTCTTTATCGTTTTTTGTTTTCAGTTTTCAGTTTTTTTGAAAACTAAAAACCAAAAACAGGAAACCACAAAAAGTGGTTTTCACTTTTTAGTTGTCAGTTTTCAAAATCATCATGTTCTTAATAAATTTGATTAATTTTTTATTCATTATAGGACATATATCATATGACTTTCAAAATCAAAAAACTAAAAAACATAAAACCACAGTAATACCGAACGGACCCTAAGATAACCGTTTCTCTATTTATTATATATGAAGAATTTTATTTTGTTTAATCACAAAATACAACAACATCAACTTCATTTTGATAAAAACATAAAGCCCACTACACTTCCATCATTTTCCTCCTCGCTCCATGTCATTGTAGATTTGTAGTTCATTTCTAAGTCATCTACGTCCAAATTCTTTGCCTGGAATATGCAATTTTGTCCAAGAGTTTTACCCTACAATTTCGTTCAAGAATTTTACCCTACAATTTCATCCCAAAATACAACCCAATTTCGCAAAATTCAAACCTAATTTTGAACAAAAATATGTACCCAATTTTGCAAAATTCGAACCTAATTTTGAACAAAAGATATACCCAATTTTGAATAAAATAGTGAAGTCGATTTAGTTCAGAATTTGAAGTCCATCTTCTAGCAATTTTCACCAAATTTTTGTCCATAATTCGTGCGGATTCTTAAGGGTAAGGCCAATTTCGTCAGGATTACTCTATTGTGAGCAATTTATGAGTGCCAATTTCGTGCAAATCCTTTACCCAATTCGGGGCATAGTTGCAATACATTTTCGTCTAGATTAGGAAGCGAATTTTTTTTTTTTTGGGTTAACGAGGCATGCATTGAAAAGAAAGTTCAAGTTAGGGTTTTAAAAAACCCCATTACAATCTGAAATTATCCAATCATTACAGAAACTAGGGGGGAGGCTTAATTGCCTCGTTACATTGAGCTCTAAATCGTTTGTTCGACCATCCTTGGCTAAGCTATCTGCAACCTTGTTTTCCTCACGCCTCACGAAACTGAATTGGATGTCCTTGAATCCCTTGCTGAGTTCCCTACAAACACTCCAAACATAAGAGTAAATAGAATTTTCCTCGGTTACCGCATTAAAAGACTCATTTTTTTATTTCATAATCTTTAATTTAATGAATGAAATAGGTTTAATTGCCGATTATATGATATTGAGATTAAGAAATTTATCATATTTCATGCAGCTGGTCCAAGATTGCTTTGCTATTTCGTATAAATTGATTGAAATAGCCTTTGCTTCTCATATAGATTGATTGAATGAAATGATACAACTGAACTGACATGGAAGTATGTATTTCTTATTGCCATTTAACCGATTTTATGTTCTATTTTTTTCTTTCCAATTTTCAATGTAGTCGTGGTTGTATAATTTTCCCTTCGATTTCATGAATGTAGTCTTAATACATTTTCTTTTGAAAGTAATTACTCCCTCCGTTTCTTTTTAATCTACTCACTTCTCATCTTTTTGATCTGTTTCTTTTTAATTTCTATTCTTGATAACATGTTACATCTACTTTCTCCTCTTCTTCCTCCCATGTCATTCACTTTTTAATATTTTAATCTATTTTTTAGTTTCTCTCTCACACTTTTCAGTTTCTCTCTCTACCTTTTTAGTTTTTCTCTCATACTTTTGTACTTCCTCCTTGTTCTCCCCCAAAGTGAAGTAAGTAAATTAAAATGAAACGGAGGGAGTAAAATTTATCAAATTTCCATGTCAGAAAAAGTTATTGAGTGGCAGGGGCGGATCTAGCGTGGGTTCAGTGGGTTCAGCTGAACCCACAAAAATTTGGAAAAAAAAAAGGAAAAATTCTGGAAAAAAAAAACAAAAATAGGTTAAAACCAAGGAAGCGCGCAAGAGATAAGTTAGATTAGCCATAGCTCAGTTGGTCCGCGTGAAAACTTAATGAATCTTACATCCCGCGTCGGGAGTTCGAGCCTTCTCGGCCTTTTTTTTTTTTGTTTGAATTCTTTTCCCCAATTCCCCCCAATAACTTAGACTGACCCAGTTTCTCTCTCCTCTCTTCGACTGTTCGACACCCTGCGACATTTCACAAACAAAAAAAGCTAGGGTTTCTCTTCGACTGACGACACTCGACGGACGACGGCACGAATGCTCCTCTGACCTCTCGCACTTCCGACGACAGACGACCGCCGTCCGCGGCATAATTCTCATCTCTCCTCTTCTGTTTTCTCTTGGATGCCTTGGCAGGTGATTCTTACATACCTTTTTAACCCAAATATGTTTTGTTGGATAATGCAATATTCTTAGTCTCTTACACCAGTATTTGAATAAGCATTCTCTTGGATGCCTAATTGTGTAATTTAAGTTATTCAACTATCAAGTATTTAACATGATCTGGAGAAATAATTTCAATGACTAGTTATTATTTTACACGATTTTAGCAAAACTGGTATCAAACCTATAAGTTTGTCTCCTATTAAATAATATGACCAAATACTTTTGGTAAACCAGTTAACCTTTTGACATAGTAGTATATATATTTATGTTGATTATGTCTATTTTGAGTATTTGGGCTATAATTATCTCTGTTCTTGTTCTTATTCGGAAATTTTGAAACGTCTTTATCTCAATTCAGATGACAATGACAACTAAATTCACTAATTTGGGCCCGTTTAAATATCACAATTAGTTTATAGTTTTTGGTGTTTACTTCCTCTGTTTTATGAAAAACTGCTCACTTATATTTTATGCAATTTCAAATACAAACTTTTGCTTTGAATATCTTTAATAATGTATTAGCAAAATTCTAACAAAATAGTTTTTTAGACATAAACACCGAAATGAATCTAACAATATCCCAGATCATTTATCTGGCATATGTATATAATACAAAGAATCAAGGTTGGTCTATTCGCTGGTTGAAGGCCCTCCTCCTACTCTTGTGACAAGGATTCGATAATTACCCCTTGTAAAGTGGGATCCCCAATTCCTCCCTCTACTTGTGCAAGGAATATTCATAGTATTCTTAAAAAATATATATATAATACAAAAGACGATCAAAATTTTGTATTTTTGACGAATAACCGAGTAGTCAGATCTCGTAGTTTCTATCCAAAAGAGTTTCCAAGTAATGATATGACAAGGCTTCGACATGAACTTGAGTTCTTTTATGATGATATGCGGAAAGATGCAAGGTTTGAAAACTTGAAAGATATTAATGAACTTTCTATGAAGCTTGTTGAAACGGGTAAGCATATTTCTTATCAACAAGTTTACTTGCTTGTGAGACTAGTATTGATCCTTCCGGTGGCGACGGCAAGTGTGGAAAGAGTGTTTTCCTCAATGACTTATGTGAAGAACAAGTTACGTAATAGCATGGGTGATCAACTATTGAATGATAGTTTAGTCACCTTTCTTGAGAGAGATCTTTTTTCTCGAGTTAGTGATGATGATGTATTAGAATGCTTTCAAAATATGAAAACTCGTAGAATGATTTTTTAGTTTTTTTTCTTGTAATTTTAAGAAGTTATTCTCGTATTTATCGGTTGTAATTCCGAACTTGAATTGATGTATTTTATTTTTAAGCAATTTAAATTGATCATTTTTTTTTGTTTAACGTCTCTTTAATTCCGAACCCACGTGGGTGAAATCCTGGATACGCCACTGTTGAGTGGGTAAATGTAACTTGTAAAAATTTCAGTTAGAGAGGAAAATATAGTTTAATGGCACAGCTAATTTCTAGTTTAATTGTCTAAAGAGACTTCACTGAGAGTCATCTTTTGGCAAAATTGTAAAAATTGGAAATGCCAAATTATGGGGATACCAATATACCATGTGGTTTTTAGTACAAAACAATATTTCGTCAGTTTTTTTAGATGCAACATTTGCGTTTGGTGAATAGACTAAAGTAATTAAATATTACACCTAAAAAACCCGAGGTAGTATCAGAACTCACTTAGGAATAGATGTTGTTTCTTATGAGTATTGTATCAGCTGCAGTATGAATATGAAATCCTCTGCTATTTGATTGGCTATAGTAATAGTGATCCTTAGAGTATGAAAACAATTTGCAATGCTATTGTATATCTTATTCTTCCTCGTTGATCGATGTTTTGAAATCAAAATGCCCGAGTCCATTTGTTAATCGCAAAATTATTGTTACTGCAATTTTTAACCGATGCCAAACATTTAGTTATGTTATTTCCATGTATAGGTTCATGGCTCATCTGTCAATGACTGCAGCAGCTTAAGATTTGCCTAAAGGAGCTGTGAGACTTTTCTTTCTTCCTTCTGTTCGTCGTGATTTCTTCCTCTCCTTGTTTTTATCATTCTATTTCTTTCCTTCCCCTCTTTTTGTGGTTCTTTGATATCCTTTGGCTTAAAAAGTTGGACTTCCTGGAATTTTCTGATGCTCAATTCATCTGCTCAAGCGGTAGGATATGTACGATCTATGGCTTTGGATAGACCATCAACTCCACCCAATCATGAATCATGATTCTACTCACTGCATCTTCTTCAACCTCTCTCTCTCTCTCTTTCTAAATTTCTGGTTTTTTGTTCCCCGGGTACTAAGGATGGGCAAATGCATATTGTCTTCCATGGCCTCTAATAGATGTAGATGCAGAAGCGCATCCACCATGTCCAGTCTTAGAGTACTTGGAGCATGTTTGTTCTGTGTACTCCCAGTGAGCTTGATCTCGTCTTGTAGATTTTTTTTTTTTTTTTTTTTTTGGAGGTCGACCTCTAGTATGTGGCTCTTTCAAATTTGTAAATTCAGGGTGTATCATTTTATTTTCTATTATTAGGTTCTCCAAGTTTAGCAATTTCACATTTTTGAAGATGAAATTTTTGTTAGTCTGACCACTATTCTTATTTGCTAAACTTTTAATGAAGTTCATTTAAATATCTTTATTGTGAAATTAACTTTGTATAAATTTTCTAGGGTTTTTTGTCAGAAAGTACTTAATAACATACAAGTTTTATAGGGAATGACCTAATAATTTTTTTTTTGTCTCAAAAGACCTATTAAAATACTTCCAATTGTTAATAGGAACCAGTTTATGAATTTTATGCCAAAAAATCCTAATTTTTTTTTTCAGAAATTGAAGGAAAATGTCTGCGAAATCAACTCCAAGCAATACAATTCCTGTCAAATGTAGTTGTGGTGTCCCAATTGCAAAAAGTCAACGCCGGAATATGGTAATTTTCGCTTGAAATTCATAAACTGGTTCCTATTAACAATCGGAAGTATTTTAATAGGTCTTTTTAGACAAAAAAAATTATAAGGTCATTCCCTACAAAACTTGTATTTTATTAGGTACTTTCTGACAAAAACCCTATTTTCTATTGTAAGTTTTATTTGTTTTACTAACAGCTTGTTTGGTAGAAGAGATTTGGAAGGAAAAGAAAGGAAGGGGAAGGAAAGTTGTTAGTTTCCAATGTTTGGTTCAAGAAAATAAATTTAAATGAAAGGAAATGGAAGGAATTGAAAGGAAAGACTCCTTAATAAATTTTCAATTTCCTTTCCTCCCAAAAGTGGGGGAATTTGGGAGGAAAGAGAAAATTTAAACCAAACATGGGAAGTTAAGGGTTTTTTCCTTTCTCTTCCCTTCTTTTCCTTTCTATTCCTTTCCTTTCTCTTCTGTTTCTTTCCTTTACTAAAAATGAACCAAACAAGCTGTAAAGGTAATTTGAGTGAATTCCCTAAAAATAAGTAATTTGAGTGAATTAGACCATTTCTTACGAGAATTTGAGTGAATTCCCTAAAAAAAAGTAATTTGAGTGAATTAGACCATTTCCCTAAAAATAAAAGTACCCCTTGTACCATCCTGAATCCGTCAATGTATCTCTGGAAAGCTTGATGGCTCATTCTATATCGAATTATCGATGACCTAATTGACTTTTTGTATTGGGAGATTAAGTTTGATCATCTAGCTCTGATTACTTATTTGGTGTCTACAAGACTTATTGTTGGAACACAAGGTGACACTCAAGAAGGGGGGGGGGTTGAATTGAGTGACTAAATCTAATCGATTTTCGCAAAAACTCTTTTATGGCACAGTGCCGTGCACTGTGTTATTCACTCGTAAAATCTCCGATTAATGTTTTTGCTCAAACGAAACTTAATCAAACACTAAAACAATAATATCAAATAATAAAACACAGGAATTTAACGTGGTTCAATCTCACCTCTGAGATCTACGTCCACACAAACTATTCTTTTTATTACTTGAATCGTAAAATATTAACCTCTCGATACAATTCGATTCCCCCACTACTAACTCTAGTAGTGCTCCCCAACACTTAACTCTAAGTGTTGCTACTCTCTATAATATCATAAATTACAGAAAGAATAATCCCTCAACAAACGTGCTTCTTAGTTAAGCAAATTAGAGGACAAATACAACCGTTGTTTAGTTTCCTAATCTGACTAGAACTCAGTGCTATACTCTGTGCCTTAGAAATCTGTTTTCAGCTCTTAATCTCTTCAATTTTTTTCTCTCTGAAAACGTGAACTTTAAAACTGATTTTCAATCCCTTATATATCTTGGTGAACAGAATGAAAATCCTTTTCCAAGTTATTAGAAGATATTAAAGATATTGTTTAGAAGAGATTGTTTAGGAGATTATTTTCTATCCTTATCTTTGCTCTTTCCTAATATGTTTAGGTTAGGTTTGTTCTGGGAACACCGTGGTATATATACCACTTTCATTGAATGAGATGGCAACTAATTTTGGCCTCTAAAGCCTATTATGGTATCAGACCAGTGAATTTTTTTTCCGCACAACATAACCTACCTCCATTGCCATGGCTGGGGAAGACGTCACGCCGCCGCCTCCTCCCAAAATAGAACCAAACTCCCCATTTTTCCTCGGACCCCAAGATCGGCCCGGTGATTTTATTACTCCTCTTCGTCTAAAGCTCGACAATTTCGATGCTTGGTCTTACTCGATTCGTGTTGCTCTCACGTCTCGCCGTAAATTTGGCTTCCTCGATGGAACCATTACTACTTTCTCTTCTCCATGTACTAAGGATGATTGGGTGACCATCCACTGTATGTTGGTATCTTGGTTAATGAATACCATTGACTCTGAAGTCAAGTGTATGATTTCTCACTACGATAACGCCAAAACCTTATGGGATGATCTCCATGAACGTTTTTGTCTCGTCAATGGCCCTCGGATACAGCAAATTAAGGCTGACATCAACAAGTGCGAACAACCTAAAACCATGTCCGTCGCTGTCTATTACAGTAAGTTGTCGGTTCTTTGGGATGAACTTGATCGGCACGAGCCTCTCATTACCTGTACTTGCGGGAACTGCACTTGTGATGTCGGCAAACGTCATGCGGCTCGTCGTGAGGGGATCGTCTTCACCAATTCCTTCTTGGTCTGTGCTCGGAATATTACTCTTCTCTTCGGTCTACTTTACTGGCTAATGATCCCTTACCTACATTAAACCAAGCTTTCCAATCCATTGCTCAGGATGAAAAAGTGCGTGGAATTTCTCGGCTCAAAGATGAACCCCCTCCTGTCACGGGGTTTGCTGTCCGCACCGAGCCTCGGTCTCGTCCTCATCTTACACGCAGTGAGCGGGCTGCTTTGGTTTGTTCTCACTGCCACGCTAAAGGCCATGATGACTCTACTTGTTTTGCTCTTCATGGCACTCCCGACTGGTTCATAGAAAAATATGGGTCCAAGGCTTCTTCTAAACCCACGCCGTCCTTACCGAGCCGGAATCGAACCACTGTTCGAGCTAACAAGGCTGTTGTTGACTCTTCTCCTCCCGCTTTGACTGCGCCGCCTAATGTCACTGCTGACCAGTGGCAGGCCTTCCTGGCTTTGTTTGGTACGACTCCAACTCCTTCCACGCGCCTTAGTGGTAAGTGGCTGATTGATACTGGTTGTTCGAATCACGTCACGGGTGACTTATCTCTTCTCACTCATGTTTGTGATGTTCCTCCTTGCCCTGTTGGTCTCCCAAATGGGCAGCAAGTGTGTGCAGTTCGGGAAGGCAGTGCTCGTCTCACACAGAATATCACTCTCACTCGTGTTTTATATGTGCCTTCTTTAACGTGCAATTTGATCTCTGTATCACAATTAAGTGATGATTTGCATTGTGATGTCATAACTAACTCTCAATTTTGTGCTATACAGGACCGACACTCGAGGGAGGTGATTGGGACGGGTGATCGTCATGATGGGCTATACTACCTTCGCCAGGATGTCATTGCTCAAGCTATTTCAGTTGCTCCGTCATCTTCCCTGACTCTTTGGCACAATAGATTGGGTCACCCTTCAGATGATGTAGTAAAGTTGCTTCCTTTTCTTAGTATTTTCCATAATGATTTAAATAAGCCTTGTGAGGTTTGTCCGCGAGCCAAACAACATCGGTGTAGTTTTCCTCTTAGTTTGAATAAATCCACTCGCATATTTGAGTTAGTTCATATTGATCTTTGGGGACCATATGCTGTACCTTCTTCTTGCGGTGCTAGATATTTTTTAACTATTGTCGATGATTTCTCCCGAGCTGTTTGGATTTATTTGTTGATTGACAAAACTGAAGTATTCAAAATGTTTATGTCTTTTGTGGCTATGGTTGATAGACAATTTTCTCATACAATCAAAATGGTTCGTACTGATAATGGCACTGAGTTTAATAGTCTCAAAGAATACTTCTTGATTACTGGCATTCTCTTACAAACTTCTTGTGTGGGCACCCCGCAACAAAATGGGAGAGTGGAGCGTAAACACCAACATATTTTAAATGTTGCTCGTGCTCTTCGCTTTCAAAGTGGCCTATCTATCACCTTTTGGGGGGAATGTATTCTTGCCGCAGCTCATATTATCAACTGTACTCCATCCCGTATTTTGTCCAAAAAAACTCCATATGAAATATTGTTTGGTTTTCCTCCCCCCCTTTGATGAATTACGTGTGTTCGGTTCTCTTTGTTTTGCTCATAACCAAAAAGCTAAAAGTGACAAATTTGCCAGTAGAAGTCGTAAGTGCATCTTTGTTGGGTATCCATTTGGTAAAAAGGGGTGGTATTTGTTTGATCTTGAGACTCGCAATTTTTTCGTCTCTAGGGACGTTATATTTCATGAAACCATTTTTCCATATATTGATCATCAACCTGCCCATGTTGATTCTCAAATGGCCCCTGATGCATCATTTAATGAAGGGGAGGCCCTTGTTTGTTATGACACGGATCCTGTTCCCCTTGTTGGGCCTGGGCCCACTTCATCTACCATACCCTCTACCTCTCCTCTCTCACCCGGTACTTCTTCTTCTGAGGTCCCACCTCCTCCTCAACCCACTACTACACCCGTTACTTCCTCCCTGCCACAAAATGCTACTACCGAACCCACTCCTACTGGGTCGTCTACATGCGGGCCTCCCCTACCCTCTGAGTCTACTGATGTTCAGGCCACGAATAATCTTGGCAGAGGTCTTCGGACTAAAATACCATCGGTCAAACTCAAGGGTTATGTCACGCACACGGTTGTGCAAAGGTCTAGTCCATCATTGTCATCATCTCCATCTCCGCCTCCCTCAGGTACGCCATATCCTATAGCTCATTATGTTAGTTGTGATAGATTCTCGGTTCCACATCGGAATTTTGTTGCAGCTATTACTGCAGGTGTTGAACCTCGTTCCTTTAAAGAGGCTTTTACTGATCCTGGTTGGCGTTCTGCTATGCAAACTGAAATGGAGGCTCTTGAAAAAAATGGTACATGGACCTTGGAATCATTGCCTCCTGGTAAACAGGCATTGGGTAGTCAGTGGATTTACAAGATCAAATATAACTCTGATGCTAGTATTGAGCGCTTAAAGGCGCGTTTGGTTGTTTTGGGCAATCGTCAGACAGAAGGCATTGACTATGAAGAGACGTTTGCTCCCGTTGCTAAAATGACCACGGTGCGTGCTTTTCTTGCCGTTGCAGCTTCGAAAAATTGGGAATTACATCAGATGGATGTGCACAACGCTTTTTTACATGGTGATCTCACTGAAGAAGTATATATGAAATTACCTCCGGGTTTCACTGCCAGTAAACCCGGGATGGTGTGTCGTCTCCGGAAGTCCTTATATGGTTTGAAACAGGCTCCCCGGTGTTGGTTTGCCAAACTTGTTTCTGCTCTTAAAAGTTATGGCTTCCTGCAATCATACTCAGATTACTCTCTATTCACCTACACCAAAGACACTGTTCAGCTAAATGTTCTGGTTTACGTTGATGATTTGATTATCTCTGGTAATGATTCTACTGCTCTCACTCTCTTTAAGACTTATCTCAGCTCCTGTTTTCACATGAAAGATCTTGGTGTTCTTAAGTACTTCCTCGGGCTTGAAGTGGCTCGCAGTACTGCTGGTATTTTTTTGTGTCAACGTAAATACGCGCTGGATATTGTCTCTGAAGTCGGTCTTCTAGGCTGCAAACCGGCTTCTTCTCCCATAGAACAAAATCATCGTTTGGGGCATGTTGATGGCCCGTTGTTCAATGATCCTCTTGCATACCGACGCTTGGTTGGGCGCCTTGTTTACCTCGCGGTCACGCGCCCTGATATCACCTACATCGTCCATATCTTATCTCAATTTATGCAAACTCCCTCTCAAGCTCACTGGGATGCCGCGTTGAGGGTCGTGCACTATCTTAAAGGCACGCCAGGCCAAGGTATACTTCTACGTTCTGACAGTGATCTATCTTTATCTGGTTGGTGTGACTCCGATTGGGCCGCTTGCCCCCTCACTCGTCGTTCTCTTACGGGTTGGCTTGTCTTCTTGGGCCATTCTCCCATTGCGTGGAAGACAAAGAAGCAACATATTGTATCCCGCTCATCTGCCGAAGCCGAATATCGATCTATGGCTTCTATTACTTGTGAGCTCAAATGGTTGAAGGGTCTTCTCTTGAGTTTAGGTGTACATCACCCGAAGGCCATACCTCTCTTTTGTGACAGTCAATCTGCTATTCATATTGCTCAAAATCCTGTTTTCCATGAACGGACTAAGCACATCGAAGTTGACTGTCATTTTGTTCGCGATGCTCTCCAGGAGGGTCTTATTTCTCCATCTCATGTTCCCACACGTGATCAATTGGCTGATATATTTACTAAGGCTCTTGGCACATCTCAGTTTGAGTATCTACTTCACAAGTTGGCCATTCTGGATCCTCATGCTCCAACTTGAGGGGGGGGTTATTAGAAGATATTAAAGATATTGTTTAGAAGAGATTGTTTAGGAGATTATTTTCTATCCTTATCTTTGCTCTTTCCTAATATGTTTAGGTTAGGTTTGTTCTGGGAACACCGTGGTATATATACCACTTTCATTGAATGAGATGGCAACTAATTTTGGCCTCTAAAGCCTATCACAAGTTATATTATCTTTTGAACAATTTTAATTCCTTAAATAAAGGGATAAAATTCTTTTCCTAATCAAAAACCAATTTGATCTTTTATAAAACTGATTTTCCTTTTCCTTATAGGATAAGGATTTCTCCATATCCAATATTAACTAGATTAATTCTATAAATCAGATTTCTTATCATATAAACTTGATTACATCAGTTTTTTATGATATACTTCGAAAATTCTTTTCCTCAAAACTGTTTCTGAAAATCAGATTTTTTATCACAAACTTGTTTCACTCAAACACACGTTTTAATAAAAACTTTTCATAAACAACTTTCTCAAAACTTTATTATTTCTTTTAATAAACTTGATTTTCGAATTTGTATTTCCTTGTATATAGATATATAAAATTAACATAATTATATATTCCCTTAACTCTAAGAAAATAATAATTATCCTAATTTTATATTTCTATATTTGGCACATAATATATCAACTAGTTCTAGCATATTACATTTTGCATATAGTAACTAAACTTGAGACTATGAACTTGGACTTCAAACTTGATTCTTCACTTCTTCAAAGTCTTCATTTACTTATTCCTTTCTCAACCATCTGTAATAAACTTTCATACTATAACATATTATATTATTTTTCATCATCAAAACTTAACATGCACATGCACAACACTTATCCAGACTCCTTTAAGGTTGATGATGTTGAGGTTTATTCCGAGCCTGTGCTTTTCTATCTCTTCAAGCATAAACTGTCTCGCGACAACTTCAACTCTCTTGTCCATAGCATTGTTGAGTTTAAGCTCTGGTACTCATTCTATTTGTCTTCTTCTTCTTTGATATCAAATTATCAATAATGTCTTCTTTTCCCCACGTACTCTATTTGGCATGCACATTACTTAGTCCCTTTCTAGCTATATATAATACATTAATACCTCTTATATCTTATAATAGTTTGAACACGTTCATTTTTTTTGTTTATCCATTTTAGTTTGAAAATTTACCTTTTTGGCATGTTTTCACTATTATTATATTGGTTTTATAACATGCTTTTTGGCCCCTTTTCTATCTCTGTCAATAAAAATAACCAACTTTCTCTTACCTTGCTTCAATAAAAAATACCTACTAATTCCCATCATATCTCCCTTGTAGTAAATCATTTGATAACCACACCACTATTTATCATTTTAAATTATGTGTGTCCACAAGTGTTCATATCTTTATGAGATGGACTGAGTATTAATAATATTAATAGAGTACTTATGCTGAATATTTTAATGATTCAAAAATCCCAGCTAGCAAATTTGTTAGGTCATACTTCCTCCGTTTTTTTTATTACCCGTTTTGACTTTTGACACTATTTACATATGTGACTTTTACTATCTTTGTGATTTGTACTTAAGGAAAAATATAGTCACGTGGGATCTTGTTAAATTCGTCTCAATGTATACAAATATCAACTTTTTTGTAATTTTTGCTTAATTGTAATTAAAGATATAAGGGTTCAAAATAGTGCATTGACAAGTGTGCCCGAAGGAAACGGGTCAACTAAAAAAACAGAGGAAGTATATATTAGTTAATTAGCATGCAAAATGAGAAGCATATGTACATCATTTGCTTGCAGGTACACGACGACCAAGCTACTACTCTTAGCAAACTGGCTAACTTGGTGCCCTCTCCTTAAATGTTCTATCTGTGGTCCAGAAACTTTCTGTATATTTTTCTATCCCGAGGATGGGCCTGAACAATTTATGTTTGTAGTGCGTGAAATTAAGAAAAGAGTACTTGGCTCAAAAGGCACTAGAGAGGATGATAAAATGATTAACGATGATGATACGGAAGACTCAGCCACCGTGCGCATCGTACGTGATGTCGCCATGCAAAAGCGTCTGAAGAAACTTGTGCATCACGACGACGGAAAAAAACTCTTTAACTTGATGCTGCATTATTATGATATTTCCGGCAAGAATCCTGGCTTATGGCTAAACATTTTGTTGGGTGCCTCTGAGTTGGTTTTAAAACCTGAGCATCTGAGATACCTGTTTCTTTTGGCTGATCACAATGTCAACAACGCTTTCCTTCCTGGTCCTGAGAAATCTTATAAGAGCGTTCCTCGATGTCTTAATTTGGAACAGGTTAAACGCTTTTCTTTTTCTTCTTTTATGTGATATTAGGTATAACTAATCAAGATTTTGATATTTGATACTTGATAGTTAATTCATCTTTATTTGTTTGTTCTTGGCAGATTGAGGATTTTGATGCTGCACTCAATGCTTTCATCCGGAGAGTCGTTTTATGTTTCATGGTGAAAGCTTTTCTCGCTTTTCTAGTAGTGGTGTCTATATATGTTCTCATCTTCATGGTTATCCTATTTCTTTTCCTCGTTTTTCTAGCATTGGTGTGGCTAAAGTACCTTGTCTATAGGATTATAAGTATTATAAGCCGAATTTCATGAATCTAATTCATAAGCAGATCTCATACATATACAATTAAGGATCACATAATAGTTTAGAAATAACCTTTGATGCGTGAATTCCACAAAGCTCGTCAAGATCTCGGAGAAAGAATGTGATTCCTCTACTTGGTCCAACAATGCTAGTTGGAAGGAAGAAGAATTCTTCTTTTCTTGGAGTAAATATTACGTGACTTTTGAGAGAGATAGAGGAGAGAGAAAATATTATCGTTCACGTTTCATGATGAAAGCTTTTATCGTTTTTCTAGGATTGGTGTGTATATATGTTCTCATCTTCATGGTTATCCTATTTCTTTCCATCGTTTTTCGAGGATTGGTGTGTATAAAGTACCTTGTCAACCTAGTTTTAGACAAACACTGAAACGAGCCGTCTCTAATCTCTACGCATCAATAGTGGACATTGTGCACTTTATTTTTTAAAAAACAAAAAGATTCCTGGAATCATAGGTTATGTTTAACGTGTGATCCCTAGCTAAATGCTAACAGCGCGATTTTTGTGTGGCTGGCTACACACAGAAAACAAATTGTATGGCTGCTTGCGTGTGTCAAATCAGTCAGATTATTTTTAAAAGGTTATATATCACTTGTTTTTCATCGAAGTTGAGCTTTTGACCAGACGTTGGAAAGTTGTCATTCAAAATGTTGAGTGTGTTGTGAGAAACGTCCATTTGAAGTTGATTTTTGTGCACAGACCCTTCCAAAATGTTTTGTTGTGCCCCGATGAACTCTTCTATGCTCAGTGTGTGGAGGATGATGACCTTGGAGGCAAACCTAAAACATAAAACACATAAGGGTGCAATACTGAGTTCTAAAAAGATAACTTAAATACAAATGAATAATTGAGGTTACTCTTATGAACGAATGGAGTTACTCGTATGAATAAGTGTGGTTACTTTGACAGATGAGGTCTGATAGTAGAAATTTTGGTCGTTGGACAAAACTCCTAAATCAAACTACCTAACTAACCACTAATCTAAGTATAATGGCAAGCAAGGGTCATTTTTCCACAAGTACTAAGGGTAATCACCGAAAATGCTAATTATAATAAGCTAGGCTAAGACATAGTTAAGAGATTTGTCAATTATAAACTAAAAACTATTAAATAAAAGGAACTAGGGTAGGGGAATTCACCAATTATTTCAATCATGAAAACAATTAGGCAAATAAGGGGGTAGGATAAAGAGAATGAATCAAGGGGATCATCTAACATATCCCTAATTACTCTTTCAAGCTAAAGAGGGTTACTCAAATTGGAGATTATGTCCTATTTTCATGCAACAAACCCCCAAACTCAAGAGCATGAATAACAAGATGACTAAATATATTCCTTAACTAAAACCCCTATTTTCATGCAAGTTTAGTTAAGTGAACAAATAGGGAGTCAATTCTTTAATTTCATCTTTCAATCCTTCATTGAAGTGACTAATAATTAAGTTTTCATGGAGGCCAATCACAAAAACCAACAATAAAACCCCTATTGCTCATTTGATTTCATTTTCCAAAATAACCCCAAATATGACCCAAAGTCTCATGATATCATTAATGGCTTCATCCCCTCCCAAACAAAATAACTACTCACAAATCATAATAAATTATAAAAAGTGAACTAAATAACAAACTAAAAACATGAAATCAAACATTAATCTAGGATGAACAAGTAAATAGAGTGAAAACGACATGAAAATAAATAGATAAAGCAACAAAACATGAGAGAGAGTAAGAAATTATCATTAAAGTTGCAAGGAGTATCCAAATCTTCAAGTTTCCTTCTTAGATTCTTCAAAATCCAAGCTTTCAACAAGTTTCTCTCACTTCTCTCTCTAGAAGATGAGAGTTTCTCTCTCTAAAAACCCTAACTAAAACCTCTAACTAAGCTTATGGAGGCTAGCCCTCCTTTCTTCCTCTCAAAAGTTAAGGACCGTCATTTTAAAAGATTTAAACATTACATCATTAAACGGGTCAAAAAACAGGGATTTCCGCATAATTCAAGCGGCGCAGGCGCTCCCTATAGTTTGGAGCGGGCTCTCCATACAATTTCACGCAGGCATAAAGTTTTCTGGGCCTATGGCGCGGGCGAGCCAGACAATACGGAGCGCGCGCGCAATTCTGGCAGACGCATCCGACTTCAAACAGCTATATCTCTTTCATTTTTCATCGGAATTGGGATTGTGACCACTGGTTGGAAAGATATCGAGCCAAACTTTTATCTCCAACTTGAATCACTAAAAAATATTTTGTGTGCTGAAAGGTATGACCGTTTGAATATGACCCTTATGCACAAATCTTTCCAAAAGCTCTTATTTTGGCAAAATTGCTTCACTATATGCTTGGTGTGTGGTATGGAGACCTCTAAGGTGGATCCTACGACATCAAACACAAATAAGCATTACCAAACCATATATAAATAGCCAAAATAATTAATATTCACAAATAAGCTACAAATAACTCAATTACTCTAAATTAAGCAAAATAAGTTAGAAAGTGATAAATGAAGAGGAAAAATAACTCTAAACATGAGGAAAATAAGGTATTTGAGTGATATAAAAATCACTCATCAAAATCCCCCAAGCTTAACCTTTGCTCGTCCTCGAGCAAATGAAACAAAATAATGAAGTACTACTCTAATAAGCTAAAAATTCTAACTCACTGCCGTAGGAATCACGGTTGCACTTAGCATGTGCAACAAGCCCTTTAAACCCCTAGATCGCTCTTGTGGACGAGTTTGCTCTCGTGAGGGTTTCCCAAGAGTTTTAACCCACAACTCTAATCAAGCACAAATATATATAATTACCCCAAAGTCATCTCTTTAACCATGGTTCATAAATCAATAGGCAATTAAGCAAACTTTCAAAGCATAACCATTATCAATATGTATCCATGACTTAGGAATATAAGGGATAGGCTAATCTAAGGTGCAAAATTAACACTATCAAAAGCTTTAACCATCAATTAGAGTCTACTTAGGTATTCAAGAGTCACAAATCGTTCTCAAATGGATGAAGAAGGTCCCAAGATCGATCCTAATCACCTATAGCGCACATGAACTCCCCTAAACTCGACTTTTGCTAAGAGAAAACCATGATTGTAGGATTAAAATGATTGAGCAAAGGGTCTAGAGTCTCAATGTTTAAGCCATAATGACATTCATCATTACTAGGAAAACTCTACTTATTAACTTTTCGAGTTCCCACTCAAACATTTCAACTAACCCACTTTCTCAAGCACATGTGGTAATTACCACTTATTGACTTTTTTTTTTATTTTTTTTATTTGTTTTCATGGACTTTTATAGGCTTATTATGCATTGTGGGCTCATTGACTCCACTTATTGGACTCAATACTTAGATCACTTTTTTTTACAAGCAAATTTAACTCTTAGCATAGCTTGTTTTGAGGTAAAAACTTATGCAATAAAGAAGATTTCAAGAATCAACTAGGGTCACTACAACTTCCAAAAGAGAAATAATTCGACACTTTTCAACACAAAGTTTGACAACATTGAGAATTATAGAATGTCTTTTCAAGTAGAAAATCAAGCAACAAAGATTAATCAATCCCTCATCGCCCCAATTTACACATACAAGCATCCAATGGAAATACCTATACTATACTCATCTACCCAAGTGACCAAAGCAAAGGAATCCACATAAATTTACCAACAACATGAATCTTCCCTTGGACATGAAATGCTTTGTACTTTTCTTATTCCTCATTTTTTTTGGATTTTCAATTTTTTCAATTTTTTTGGGAAAAAGAAAAGAAATTAAACGAAAATGTTTTTAGATTTTGAATTTATGCAAAAATGAGAAAAGCAAATAAACAAAGTATATACACCTCCCCCAAGCTAGAATAAAGCATTGTCCTCAATGCTTGAACAAGAAGATCAAAGGGAGGGAGGGAGGGGAAAGAAACATCCAAACCAACAAGCATATGTTCCACAATCATAAAGCATTAGAGAAAGAGAAAAGGAAATATGCTACCGGATAGTAGGTGGGTGTAAATACCCGCAAATGACTCAATTTCTCCATTTCTATTCAAATTTTTCAAAATCATGATTTGCTTTCCACATACTATTGAGAATGGTTGTTAATCGAACTATGTACCTAAACCCAAAATAATGGATAGAAAAAAAAAATAAGCAAAATAAAAAAGAAAATCAAAGCAATAAATCACGGGTTACTTCCCGAGAAAAGCTTGTTTAAGGTCCCAAGCATGACCTTTCTAGTAAATATCTCGATAATGATCGCAAGAGTTTGTCATATACACTAGCACACATTTCAATTATTATTAAGAATGCAATGATAGAATAATGCAAAGTGTGCATAAAGTGCAATGTAACTCCATGCAAATGAGGAAAATGATGCCTAAAGAAGGAACTTAAGGAAAAATAAATAAATAAGAAGAAGAAGAATCAAAATAAGAAGAAAAGAAAAATAAGATGGCAAACTCTCCTCTACAAAATCTTTTTTGGTGGCGATCTCACTCTTCTCCTTAATAATGAACGAATTGGGCACTACAAGGTTAAAAGAGGCAAGAAGCTCATCTAGATTTGGAGTTTGTAGAGATGAAAATGGATATAAAATGGGAGTAGAGGGAATAAGGTCAATCCTTCTTGTAAATGGAATATGAGGGGAAGGGATAGAAACAATGCTTTCACATCACAAGACTTAAGAGGGGAGACTTCTTCCATCAATGAGTTCTCTTCAAGAACATGTCCATTATTCATCAAAACTTCAAAATCATCCTCAAGCTCTATGCTACTCTTTCCCAATTGATATTCGTTTTCAACATGTATTGAATCAACACAATTAAACTTAAGGATATCATCATTGCAACCCCATTTTTCCTTAAGCAATTTCAAATCAATTTCTAATTGCAAAAGGGGATCATCAATAGGTGGGGAAACAATTTGAGAATCAAATTGGGGAATGGATTCGCAATCAAGCATATGAGATTCATCATTGGGAGCATAAGATTGATCATAAGAATTCATGCAAGGGTTTGAAGACAATTCATGAGATGCAAGAACATCATTAATTTTAGAATATGCATCAATCAAATGAGCGCAAAATGGGGGAGGAATATAAGTCTCGGGTTCATAACTAGAGAAATTTTCAATATTTTAATTAGTATGTATTGACATTTCCCATTCATATGTATCTCTAGCCAACCACTCAAATAGACTCCAAGCCTCATCCAAAGATTGAGCATGGAAATCACCATTAGACATAGACTCTACCACCCTTCTAGTTTCTTCATTCAGACCCTCAAACATTATATCACAAATTTCCCATTTTTCAAAGCTATGGTTACAACAAAGAGAATCTCTAAGCCTCCAATAATACCTCCAAAATACTTCATGCTCATATTGGGGAAGGGAGAAGATTACCATTTTTTTCAATTTTTTTTGGATAAAGAAAATAAAAGAAAAAGAAATCAAAGAGAAATAAATAAATATTCACAAAAAGCCTAGACTAATCTAATCAACACAAATCAATGTTAGCCGAAGTCCCTGGCAACGGCGCCATTTTGATAGTAGAAATTTTGGTCGTTGGACCAAACCCCTAAATCAAACTACCTAACTAACCACTAACCTAAGTATAATGGCAAGCAAGGGTCATTCTTCCACAAGGACTAAGGGTAATCACCAAAAATGCTAATTATAATAAGCTAGGGTAAGAAATAGTTAAGAGATTTGTCAATTATAAACTAAAAACTATTAAATAAAAGGAACTAGGGTAAGGGAATTCGCCAATTATTTCAATCATGAAAACAATTAGGCAAATAAGGGAGTAGTATAAGAGAATGAATCAAAGGGATCATCTAACATATCCCTAATTACTCTTTCAAGCTAAAGAGGGTTACTCAAATTGGAGAATATGTCCTATTTTCATGCAACAAACCCCCCAACTCAAGAGCATGAATAATAAGATGACTAAATATATCCCTTAACTAAAAGCCCTATTTTCATGCAAGTTTAGTTAAGTGAACAAATAGGGAGTCAACTCTTTAATTTCATCTTTCAATCATTCATTGAAGTGACTAATAATTAAGTTTCCATGGAGGCCAATCACAAAACCAACAATAAAACCCCTATTGCTCATTTGATCTCATTTTCCAAAATAACCCCAAATATGACCCAAAGGCTCATGATATCATTAATATGGCTTCATCCCCTCCCAAGCAAAATAACTACTCACAAATCATAATAATTTATAAAAAGTGAACTAAATAACAAACTAAAAACATGAAATCAAACACTAATCTAGGATGAACAAGTATATAGAGTGAAAATGACATGAAAATAAATAGATAAAGCAACAAAACATGAGAGAGAGTAAGAAATTATCATTAAAGTTGCAAGGAGTCTCCAATCTTCAAGTTTCATTCTTAGTTTTTCAAAATCCAAGCTTTCAACAAGTTTCTCTCACTTCTCTCTCTAGAAGATGAGAGTTTTATCTCTCTAAAAACCCTAACTAAAACCTCTAACTAAGGGCCCGTTCGGCATCACTGTAAGTTTCCAGTTTTTAGTTTCATGAATATAAAAGTCATGTGATATAAGGGGTACAATAAATTTAAAATTAGTCATACTTATACCAATAATGTCAATTTTGAAAACTGACAACAGAAAATTGGAAACTACTTTTTCTGGTTTCCATATTTTTGTTTTTGGTTTTGAAAAAAACTGAAAACTGAAAACATAAAACGATAACGAACGACCCCTAAGCTTATGGAGGCTAGCCCTCCTTTCTCCCTTTCAAAAGTTAGGGATCCGTCCTTTTAAAAGATTTAAACATTGCATCATTAAACGGGTCAAAAAACAGGGATTTTCGCATAATTCAAGCGGCGTGGGTGCTCCATATAGTTTAGAGCGGGCTCTCCATACAATTTCACGCAGGCATAATGCTTTCTGGGCCTATGGCGCGGGCGCCAGACAATACGGAGCGGGCGCGAAGTTCTGGCAGATGCACCCGACTTCAAACAGCTATATCTCTTTCATTTTTCATCGGAATTGGGCTTGTGACCACTCGTTGAAAAGATATCGAGCCAAACTTTTATCTCCATCTTGAATCACTGAAAAATATTTTGTGTGCTAAAAGTTATGACTATTTGAATATGACCCTTATGCATAAATCCTTCCAAAAGCTCTTATTTTAGCAAAATTGCTTCACTCTATGCTTGGTGTGTGGTATGGAGACCTCTAAGGTGGATCCTACAACATTAAACACAAATAAGCATTACCAAACCATATATAAATAGCCAAAGTAATTAATATTCACAAATAAGCTACAAATAACTCAATTACTCTAAATTAAGCAAAATAAGCTATAAAGTGATAAATGAAGAGGAAAAATGACTCTAAACATGAGGAAAATAAAGGTATTTGAGTGATATAAATATCACTCATCAAGGTCACTCTTATCAATAAAAATGTGTTACTTTTATAAACAAATGGGGTTACTTTTATAACAAGAGGGGATGCTCATGAGTTTACTCTTACGAATGAGTGTGATTACTCTGACGGATGAGGTCACTCTTATCAATAAAAATATGCTACTCTTATAAATAAATGGGTTACTTTTATAACAAGAGGGGATGCTCATGAGTTTACTCTTATGAATTAACTTGAGCTACTACTGTGAATAAATGTGGTTACCCTAATGGATAAGGTTACTTACAATAAAAGGTGGTTATTTATAAACAAAAGGGAATACTAATCAGTTTAATCTTATGAACGAATGGGGTTGCTCGTATGAATAAATGCGGTTACTTTTGTAAATAAACTGGGATTACTCGTATGAAAAAATGCGGTTACTTCTGTAAATAATTGAGGTTACTCGTATGATTAAATGAGGTTTAGTGGTTACTCACAAGGTTAAATGAGTTTACCTATTTTGATTAAACGAGGTTAGCCGTATGATTAAACGAGGTGAAAAGGGAGTGTCGGTCAAATGTAAAGAAATGGTTTGTTCTTATTTCCATTTCCAACATTCAGGGAGATCTTATACCAAACATGCTCTTAATAGAAACTTACAAGTTTTTTTTAGGGGAAAAGTTGAGCTAGCATGGAAACTTACAAGTTACAAATACATAAAATAAATCATTAACACTTGCTCTCCCAAATTAAAATCTTAACTAGTATTTGGGTCGGTCGTTGTCCCAAGTGGTACTTTTTTCCGAACTTGATATGTATTTTTTCCATTCGCATCAAAATATAAGAAAGAAAACTCAACATTTAAAAGGTACAAAACTACAAATATAATAATATGGACGTTTAAAGCATGATTAAAAGTTGGTTGTGATGGTAATTGTGCCATGTGTAATAGTAAGATGTCACGGGTTCAAATCTTGTTGCAAGTCAATTTTACTTTTGTTAGTTGACATGACATGCATATGTATGTACACATTGGACAATTGTAGTGGAATAAGAGAGGTGCCACGCAGCGTCTTTTAATATATTAGTATAGATATTAATATTATTTAATTGTTCGTGGTAATAACACACAGAGATCATGGAGATGGGCTGATAAACATATTGAAGTTCATATTGCCCAAAATCTTATCTTCAATAAAGTTGCAGCTACAAAATAATGTATATATGTGGTGTAGACTGTAGAGATCAAAACCTCAGTGTACAATTACTTTTGGGTGAAACAAGGCATCATAAATTAGATAATAGTCATTCCATAACGTATGAAAGATTAAGAATATTCCAAGGAGAAAAAATTGCCAGAATATTCAATTATTTGTTTTTAAGCACTACTTCCGTTTTTCCCAAAACTTTACCCATTTATTTTTGTTGAAAAGTTAATTAACAGATTGAGTATTAGGACTAATTTTCCTACGAAAACTCCTAGCTGCACTTGCTGAAAATATTGACATCTCTACAGTTGGAATACTGGGGAATAATTCTATATTTTGATTGTATATGATTCTGTTTGGTTGGCGATAATGACTTCTATGACAGTTGAGAGTTCATAATAAATCGCACGTTAAACAAAAATTACATATGAAAAATCGAAAATGCTGTCGGCCGGTGGATTATAATTTTATCCGATAATGATTTTCTTTGATTTTTAAATGAGACATGGAGAAGCTCTCTTTTATAAGATAAGTGAAGTGAGAATGGAATGGGAAGCACGCAAAATATTCAATTTTAAAATTGCGACAGTTTGATTTGTATTTTTGTTAGTTGTTAACTCACAACTGTAACCTTAATATCTTTTACTTTAATTATAAAAATTTAACAGTTTAAAAGTATAACAAATCCAATAAGGCAATAACATTTGGTTTTCGTACTAAATGTTATTTGGTTTAATGGTTAAGAATTTAGTATATATTTTAAGAATGAGGGAGTGGAAGGGTGGTAAGTCCTTTCATCCTCCACCCACATGTTGTGGGTTCGATTCTCATCAGAGGGGTTTGGGAGGCATTGGGGTATGTTGTATTTAGCTGCCCTGTGAGAGGGCGTTAATGTAATTTATCTTACCAATTTTTTAAAAAAAATAACATTTGGTTTTCTATATTAGTAGTTAAAATAATATAATCAAAGTGAGATATGTGAAAATTTTAGAAATAGGAAGTATATAATAATACAACTGAACGAAAGGTCATCATGGGCCGGGCCGAGCTTTGGCCAAAAAACGTGGCTCGCTTTCAGGCCAAAGCCTCGGGCCAGGCCAAGTCTCGAGACGAAATTCCCGCGCCAAAACCCGCTAATTCGGGCTGGGCCATACGGGGTTTTCGGGTTATTTTTGGACCGGGCCAAAAATTAGTCTAGTTTTTCATATTTAAGTCGCATGTGGCACGTCTTTTGCCCAAAAACCCCGGCCCACGGGCTGAAAAATCATGCCCAAAAGCCCGCCAATTTGTGGGCCGGGCGATGTTGATCACCTCTAAATTGATCATAACCGAGGAAAATTGTTAGAATGTTATGTGCTTCTCCCATATTTTCACTGAACTCAAGAAAAATGAGCTCAATTGAGTTAAGTCAAGCTTCAGTAAATTCAAATAAGCTATGTTCATAACCTAGATTAGTAAGTTTAAGTTTGATAAAGCTCCTTAATACAATGCAAGTCCGAATAAGTTAAGCTCAATTGAGTTAAGTCAAGCTTCAGTAAATTCAAATAAGCTATGTTCATAACCTAGATTACGTAAGTTTAAGTTTGATAAAGCCTCCTTAATACAAGTTCGAATAAGTGTAAATCAGGTAGAGAAGACACTTCCTCTAATTTTAAGTAAGGTAAAAAAGACGATTCTTTAACGAAATACACATCAACACATGCTTGTATTTAATCTTTCTAAATAATTATGTTGACATTTATTAATCGAGAGCTTATAAATCGTATTGAACAAAAAATTAGAAATTAAAAAGCTGCCAGCGCGGGTGAATTTTAAATTTAAATCTGATCCAATAATGATTATCTTTGATATATTAATGAGATCATGTAGTACTATAGTCCTCTCTTAAGATATTTACAAAGTGTACAGATGAAATGGGAAGCACGTAGTGAAAACATTTAATTAACATAAGAAATAGTGAACACATGAATCATGATGATCTAGTTCACGAGTGCGCAGCTATATATACAATAGTAGCATGGGCAGTTTCCAAATGCAATACACCTTATTCTTTCACTAACAAAAAAAAATTCTCTTACGTATTACTTACTACAAAATATTAGAATGGCGCAGATCAAGCACAAGCAGCAGGTGGTCGAGTCCATGCTTGTAGTGATGCTAATTGTGCTAACCACAAATGTTAGTGTCGCCCGTGCCCAGCTGCGCCTTCAGCCGCCCCTACCGTGCCTGCAGTTCATCGGCGGGGTGATCCCGTTTACGTTAACCGTCGTTACCGAGTTGCCAACCGACCCCATTGGTATATCCCTTAAGATTACCGATTTCGTGAACGGTGACCCAGCAACCTTGCGCGAAGATTGTGGACTACTTCTATTGGAGAATCAATTGACAGATGAACCAATCGTGGAGAATTGCCTGCGTCCCGTTGAAGAGACGTACGGATATTTGGTAAACGTCCCAAACAGTTTACGAGAAAACCCCATCAATATGGTTCAAGAGAATGTCCAATTTCTCACTACACAGAGCTCAATCATGCTTGAAGACTGCTCAATGTTCGTTTCCTAGTTACCCAACTACTATCCTACTTTTTGAGAAGTGGAGGATTTCTCATCTTTTCCGACACCGTTGCATAACATGGCAATACAACATTCGTACTATTTGCGTTATTTTGTGTGTGATTTGTGTTTTTTTTTTTTTTACCTTTGTAATTTCTATTTCTTGTTGCTTCTTGTTCTATGAATGGGCTGTCATTCTGTCCTCAGTTTTACCATTGCTTAACCTGGCTTGTACAACTTTCTCAAAGTGAATTTTTTTCCTTACAATTAAGTAAATAAAACATTCCGTAGCTACTCTTATTTTCTCTTTCTTATTGACTTTAGCTATTCATGTAAAATATATTTTGAAATGTTTATGTTTTTCCTCTTATCTTTAATTTTTACATATACGATTGGAAGAAAATAATGGCGGATAAAGAAATAAAAAGATTATGAAAGGGTATATAGGTCAAATTTTATTACATTCTAAGCGCAATGGAGTAAATTCCACACTCAACAATATGTTTCATTTTTGGGGGTTACATTTTCCTAGGCTTTTTTAAAAAATTTGTTACCATGCGTCATGCGTGTATCGGTGTATATAACTATATATGGGGTTTGCCTATGCCATCGAGTATGGCAATTATGTGCTACATCTTTTTACATGTATTTCTTAATAGTGATATTGTTTTTATTATATAAAAAAAGCGTTTAATTAGTAGTTTTATAGTCATTTATCTAAAGTTTTGGTGGCTTTATCTTAACTAGTAAAGCTTATGTCAGATGGCTTACAATATATATATATAGAGGCACTATGCCACTATATCAGAAAGTTTGGGCTATCTACAAGCTTAGAGGAGGTTTTATCCTTAACTCAATTAATTATGGGAGGAGTAACTCATCTAATCCATAGAGTTGTTTTCACTCGTCTTCTCTGTGAGACAACTCATATGTATCCATGCAATAAATATATTGAACTTAACTTTTTTGTTTTTATCTTTATAAACATTCCTCTAACTTTGACCTTCACCTAGCTCTTACATTCATCTACATTTATCTTTCAACTTTCCCATTCGACTCTTGTCCCTCACTCGTATGGTTATATAATTATCGAAATTCGATTTTCATAATACGATTTTTTTTAAAGGCATATATACATTATTCACTATATGTTAGCATATAATTTAATTTGCCCAAAAACAATTTAGTCGGCAGAATAAATTGTCAGTTTAACAAAATCTTTGAATGAACATAACTTTAGTTCCAGAGCTCTGAATGAGGCTTATTACTTCCTCCATTTTTAGTTTCATCTAAAAGACTTGACACATTTACGCATTAATGCACAATTTTAAATAATCTTTAATGTTACATATTGTTGTGTTTGAACTTTGCATATTTTGATGATGATTAACACCCTATGATATAACATGAAGATTTTATAACAGTGATCAAGCTATCAAGATTGGATGATTGAAGACAGGGAAGCTTAGGTCTAGTTATATTCATGAGTATGAAATGCAATTAACATATTAGGACTTTGTGCTAAAAATAGAAATGTGAAATTAGAATGGTTATTATTTTTTTAGAGTTAAGAAAATAGATAATCATATTAATTTCATATATCTATATAAAACGGGAAGTTTAGTTTTAAAAATAAAAAAAAAAGGATTTTATAAAAACTGAATTTGATAAAACGTCTTTTTATAAAAGATAAAATTGGTTTTTGAATAGGAAAAGAATTATATCCCTTTATTTTAGGAATAAAAATTGCTCAAAAAGATAATACATCTTGGAGAAGGATTTTTATTCAGTTGAGTGAGATATATAGGGGATAGAAATCAGTATACAAGACCACGTTTTCAGATTTTGTGAGAATAAGATTTTGAGAGCTGAAAACGGACTCCCACAGCACAGTGTATGGCACAGAGTTCTAGTAAGTTAAGGTTTCTAAACAACGATTGTAACGATCCTCTATTTGCTTGAATAAGAAGCATGCTTTTGAGGAATCATTCTTTCTGTAATTTTCATATTATAGAGAGTAGCAACACTTAGGGTTAAGTGTTGGGGAGCACTACTAAAGTTAGTAGTGGGGGAATCGAATTATATCGAGAGTTTGATATTTTACGATTCAAGTAATAAAAGAGTAGTTTGTGTGGATGTAGATCTCATAGGTGAGATTGAACCACGTTAAATTCCTGTGTTTTATTATTTGATTTAATTGTTTTAGTGTTTGATTCATTTTCGTTTGAACAAAAACATCAATCGGAGATTTTACGAGTGAATAACACAGTGCACGGCACGTGCCATAAGGGTGTTTTTGCGAAAATCGATTAGATTTAATCACTCAATTCAAACCCCCGTACTTGAGTGTCACCTTGTGTTCCAACAAGTAGTATCAGAGCAGGCTATTCTCGAAAGGCTCATCCCTAGAGAATAGAAGTCATGAATATGCAAGATGACTCTCGAGATAGACACACCAAGTGCCCGATTTTCAACCTAAAAGACTACGGATGGTGGAAAGCTAGGATGAGAATCTACATCCAAGGATCAGATTATGAATGCTGGAAAGTCATTAGAAAAGGACCAATCCTTATCCAAGGAAAAAACGCTGAAGGAAAGATGGTCGACAAGGATGAAGATGACTACGATTCGGTCGACTATGCAAAAGCCGAAAAGAACTACAAAGCAATGAGTATTCTCCAATATGGAATTGGACCTAATGAATACTCAAGGATTTCTGCTTGCACTACAGCAAAAGAAATATGGGACACGCTGGAGTTGGCCCACTAAGGTACGAATGAGGTAAAACAATCTAGAATAGATTTGCTTGTCCAACAATATGAATTGTTCACTATGAATAAGGATGAATCTATTAAAGAGATGTTCACTAGATTTACACTAATCACTAATGAATTACGTTCTCTAGGCAAAACATATACTTCTGAAGATTTAGTGAGAAAGGTGTTAAGAAGTTTAACAAATCGATGGCTCCCAAAAATAACTGCCATTCAAGAAGCTAAAGATTTAACTAAACTCTCACTAAAACAACTAATTGGATCATTAATTACTCATGAACTTGTCTTAGATTCAAAAACTAATGAACCAAAAAATAAAGGTCTAGCCTTGAGAACTGAATTGGAAACTGAAGATAGTGATAGTGATGATGATGTTGCACTTCTCACTAGGAGATTTCAAAATTATCTCAAAAAGAACAAATTTAACAATCCTTGGAAAAGTGGAAATTTCAAAGGTAAGAGCACTACCTCTAACTCTAAGAAAAGTGCTACTAACTCCGGTTGTTTCAAGTGTGGAGAGTTTAATCACAGGATTAAGGAATGTCCCTTATGGGATGATGAGAAGCCCAAAGAAAGAAGGGAACAATCCAAGAAAGAGTTCAAAAAGGCCATGATAGCTGTCGTTTGGGCAGATTCGAATTCTGATGAAGAACAGTCAGAGGCACAGTGCCATGAAGCAAAACTATGTCTGAATGCTGTACAGACATCACAGAGAAGCGCACAGTGCCAGGACGATTCACACTTGTGTTTAATGGCGAAAGCTCGAATTCCCAAGATGAAACGGAAGATAGTGAAGTAATTCTTATCTCCCTAAAACCTTCAATACATATGCTTTCAAAAAACCAACTTGCTACTTTGCTTAGTAATGTCATTGATGATTGTCAAGAGATGAATGATAATTTTTCAAACATGAAAAAAGAAGTAAAAATTTTGACTAAGCAAAAGATTGGGTTGGAATTAGAATATAAGGATTTATTAAAGGATTGTAAAGAACTGATAAAAAAGAATGATGAACTGGAAAAAACTGTCGAAGAAATAAATGTTGAGTTAAGTGCCTTAAGGTACGAAAAGTCTTTCACAAAAGAAGTCATTGATAACACTGTGCCGTACACTGAGCTAGAAGCGAAAAATTCAAATCTTCAAAAACAAATTGGATCCTTAAAACTTGAGTTAATTGAATTGAAAGATTCTAGACAAAGATCCAGAATTGTTCCACTTATGCTGACTCATGATGCTAAGTTAAGTGATGAACTTGATAAAGCTAACAGAGATTTGGAAATTTCAAGAAAAAGAAACAGCGATCTAAACACTTCTGTTGAATTCTTAGAATCACAATTGACTATTGCTCGGTATATGTATGAAAAATGGTTAGATGGTCAAAAAGCCCTAGACTATATCTCTAGTACAACTAGCAATCGAAACACAATTGGTTTAGGATATATAGATTAGAGGCACAATGTAATGCACAGTGCCAAAAATTTTGAAAGAGACTTTCGTAAAAGAAAATATGTTGATTTACCTGAGTATTTGATTTGCAACTTCTGTGGAAAGAATGGACACCTTATGGATAACTGCAATATAAAGAAAAAGAGTGTTGCCAAAAATGTTAAGTATGTAAATCAAATATGGGTTAGAAAATATCTATTAGAGGCTCAACGAAAGAAAAAGGGACCCAAGCAAATTTGGGTTCCGAAAACTAACAAGTGATCTTTTTGCAGGCGAATGTGAGAGGAAGTAGCCTATGGTATCTCGACAGTGGCTGCTCAAGACATATGACTGGTGAAAAACCTCAATTCCTCTCACTAGTAGCCCACCATGGAGGATGTGTAACATTGGCGACAACAAAAAGGGAGAGATAATCGGTATTGGAAACATCGGCAAATCCCTAACACACTCCATAGAGAATGTAAAGCTGGTAAATGGTTTGAAACACAATTTGTTAAGTATCTCACAATTGTGCGATCGAGGTAATGTTGTTGAATTTCATGCTGATATTTGCAAAATCATTAACAAGGACTCTCATGAATTGTTATTGGAAGGGAAGATGGTAAATAATGTCTACTTAACATGTTTAAACAACTTACCTAACAATACTATTTCATGCATGAGTGTGTTGCAAGATAATCCTTTACTTTGGCATAAATTAGTCTTGGACATGTAAGCTCAAGACTGCTTAACAAATAAAGAAAAATGGATTTAGTTGATGGTTTACCTTCCATAAATTTTGATTGGGAAACAATTTGTAAAGCATGTGCTAGATGTAAACATGTTCGATCCTCTTTTAAGTCAAAGAAATTTGTTAGCACCTCTAAACCTTTGGAGTTAATTCATATGGATCTTTGTGGTCCTATGCGAGTAAGGAGTAGAGGTGGTAGCAAATATGTACTAGTACTTGTTGATGATTTTTCTAGATTTGTATGGACTCTATTTATTGGTGGAAAAGATGAAACTTTTGAAGTATTTCTAGTCCATATTCGTAAAGTCAAAAATCAAACGAATTGCAAATTGCTGTCTGTCAGAACTGATCATGGCACTGAGTTTGAAAATACTGATTTTGAAATATTTTGCAATGAAAATGGAATTGATCATAACTTCTCTGCTCCAAGAACTCCACAGCAAAATGGAGTGGTAGAAAGAATGAACCGTACTTTGGAAGACGTGTCACGAACTATGCTCTTACATAGTGGCCTACCTAGAAATTTTTGGGCCGAGGCCGTAAGTACCGCATGTTACATTTATAATAGGACTAAAGTACGGTCCATCTTGAATAAAACTCCTTATGAAATTGTTAAAGGTAGAAAACCAAATATTTCTCACCTTAGATGCTTTGGATGTACTTGTTATGTTCACAATAATGGTAAGGGTAATTTGGGTAAATTTGATCCAAGGAGTGACGAAGCGGTGTTCATAGGATACTCTCCTCATAGCAAAGCGTATAAAGTATATAACAAAAGAAAAATGCGTATGGAAGAGAGTGTCCATGTTATTTTCGATGAAACTGACAGAAACTCTCAAGAAGTGTAGGTAGATGATGATGAAGACTTCTCTATTGGACTGATTAGAGAAACATCTGATGCACTAGAGGACCGTTATGCTGAAAAACGGTTGGAAACACCTTCTGCAACACAGTTCGTGGCACAGTCCGAAGAACAAATTGAAATTTCAAATGAACGGAATCTTAATGAAAGACTGGAAGAAATAGCAGTGGTAAATGAAGAGAGACCACAAGAAGAAGCCTCGGCTGATTGTCGTACTCCAAGAATTGAACATCATAGCAACAGCTCAGAGCATGACACTGTGATACAGAACGTGCCATTCACTCCAAAGAAGTGGAAACATCAGAGTTCACACCCCACTGACCTAATTCTTACTGATATCGCCAAGGGGGTACAAATTCGCTCTTCACTTCATAACTTTTGTGCTTTCAATGCTTTTATATCTGAAATTGAACCTCCAAATTATAAAATTGCATTGACTGACCCTGATTGGATTCTTGCTATGCAAGATGAGCTTGATCAATTTAAAAGAAATGAAGTTTGGTAATTGGAACCTCGTCCCACTAATCAATCAGTTATTGGCACAAATTGGGTTTTTCGAAATAAATTAGATGATAGTGGGATGATTGTTCGAAATAAAGCCAGACTTGTATGTCAAGGATTCAATCAGCAGGAGGGAATTGACTTTGATGAAACTTTTGCTCATGTGGCTCGTTTGGAAGCTATTAGAATTTTGATAGCTTTTGCTGCATTTAAGAATATTAAGCTTTATCAAATGGATGTTAAGACTGCATTTCTTAAAGGTTATTTGAAAGAAACTGTATATGTAGAGCAGCCCCTCGGCTTTGTTGATCATGATTTTCCTAACCATGTGTTTAAACTTGATAAGGCTCTTTATGGTTTAAAACAAGCTCCTAGAGCTTGGTATGAACGCTTATCTATCTTTTTAATGGAAAATGGGTTCAAACGAGGCTCAGTTGATAGGACATTGTTTCTAAAAACTAAGGGGGAAGAACTGTTGATTGTCCAAATCTATGTTGACGATATTATCTTTGGGGCAACCACCGAATTATTATGTCACTATTTTGTTGAACTAATGAAAAGTGAATTTAAAATGTCTATGATGGGAGAATTAAGTATCTTCCTAGGGTTACAAGTCAAACAACTTGAGACAGGAATAATGATACATCAACAGAAATACGTGAAGGAGCTCTTGAAAAAATATGGTATGGAAGATTCCAAGATTCATTCTACTCCTATACCTACAGCTACCAAGCTAGATCTTGATAAAAATGGTAAGAAAGTAGATGAGACGATCTACAGAGGTTTGATTGGATCACTTCTCTATTTAACTTCTAGTAGACCAGATATTCTGCACAGTGTGTGCCTCTGTGCCAGATTTCAATCCTGCCCAAAAGAGTCTCATTTTAAGGCTGTAAACGAATTCTTCGATACCTAAAAGGGACCAATAATCTATATCTATGGTATCCTAAAGAAGAAAATTTTGACTTGATTGTTTTTTCTGATGCAGATTATGTCGGGTTTTTGGTAGACAGAAAGAGCACATCTGGAATGGCCACCTTCTTTGGTCCATGCTTAATATCATGGGCCTCAAAGAAACAAAATTCGATTGCTCTCTCCACCGCCGAGGCTGAATATGTTGCAGCTGCCTCATGCTGTGCATAGGTATTATGAGTAAGACAACAACTCCGAGATTTCGGAGTTATGATTGATAATGTGCCAATTATGTGTGATAATACTAGTGCGATTAACATCTCAAAAAATCCTGTTCAACACTCATGCACCAAGCACATTGAAATAAGATATCTTTTTTTGCGTGATAATGTAGAAAAAGATAATAGCACTTGAATTCATTTGCACTGATGATCAAATAGCCGATATTTTCACCAAACCACGTGCTCATGAACGTTTTGAAAAACTTAGAGTGGCTTTGGGATTAATTTCTGGAACTTAGTTGCGTATTATGCCTGTTGTCCTCCTTAAATATGTCAATTGGAGTCCAAGTACATGGTTTTGTCAAACAGGGTGAGAACTAGTCTATGTGATATTATAAGGACTCACACAAGAGCTATTGATGCTGTCCTGATAATTTCAACCTAAGTTGCTTCATTAATTTCCTTGAAAAAACCACAAACATCACCAGCTTTCTTTGTAAAATTAATGTTGCTTTCAAATAAAAATGTTTCGGAAAATTGTTTTTCATAAATTATTTTCAAAAGTTCAGGACCTCGTGAATATTAGTCTGCAGCTCTTCTTCTCTTACCCAACAAAACCATACCCAAACCCTTTTAGCCCACACTACCACACAAAACCCGCCCCCCTTTCAGCCCACATCCCCTTAACCTTCTTTCCTAAATTGAGCCCACAACCCAGCCCCCTATCTCCTAAATCCGACGCCCCTCAAACTCCCTCTTCCTCCTTCAGATTTTTTTTTCAAATCTCCTTTGATCACTCTCTTTCTCAAGAACCCCAACCATGGTGAAAGTTAAAAACCCCAAACCTCCGGCCAAGAAACGCACCCGCAAAGCTCCGGCGAAGCCAAAAACGTCGGCGTCCCAACCTCCTTTGACGAGAGAATCCTCTCATGCAAACCCCCCTTCGCCCCCTCCCTCAAACCCACCTCCTCCTCCACCACTAAACAACCCCACCACCACCGAAACTCAACCTTCCAACCCACCCGCACAACCCTCCCCTGCTGCTGCGTCTCCTAACACCCGTCGCTCCGCCGGTTCGCAAGAAAAGCCGTCTAGTCCGCCTGCCACATCGCCACTACTCATGAAGAAGGGCAAATCGGCTTCTTCCCCCCTCAGGTAACGCCAAATCCAGTCCATCTGCTTCAAAGAACACCAAGAGGCCGAAAATTTCCGCCCCATCTCACGGGGTGAAAATTCGTCAAGGCCGAATTTTTCCGGCTTCTTGGTTGTGCCGCCCCGAATTTCAATTTCTATCTGATTTAATTACTTCCCAAGGCTGGAATTCCCTGTTGGATTATAATGATGCAATTTATGAGTATGAAGTGCAAGAATTTTACAAAAATTTGATTATTGATGATGATTTTGGGCTTACTTCCACTGTAAATGGTACTGAGTTTACTGTGAGTATCTATACCCTCGCCCATACCTTAGGGATTCCATATGCAGGTTTTACTGATTATAACACAAAAACTTGGCTCTTCATTGCTGGGGTTGACAATGCCACCATCTCTCGTACACTCTCTGCTCAACCTTTCCCCCATGCGCAAACCTTCCCTGCCTCCCTACTCTCTGCCAAATTTAAGCTCTCCCGTAACATGATTACTAAAACACGCCTTCCTCGCGTTGAAAATCGTGGGGACTACTTGATCATGGACCAAATCTTGTTGTGGTTGCTTGATCAGGGGCACCCCATTAGCCTTCCTCACCTTATAATCCATCACATGAAACATTTATCATCTTCACCCACTATTTTACCATATGGTTTGTGGCTCACCAAGTTGTTTCGGGCATATGATGTTCAGGGTGCCACTTCCAAAGGGGTGAGCAGTAGGGATATTATGAGTGATGGTGTTTTAAGCAAAATGGAATTGTGTTTGCTGAGTGGGAAGTTACTGAAAAAGGATTTCTTGGGTTTTCAGCCCAAAGAGGCGTGTGCTGGGTGCCTAAAGATGCAAGAGAGAGTTTCCAATGTCGAAAAATATCTTCAACAACTTCTTGCTCGTGACCGTGCTAGGGACGGGTTGGTGGGACAGCAGCATCGTCAAATCATGTCCAATTTCAACTTGCTCCTCAACCCTCCCGCTCCCTGATTTTACATTGCTGCTTACTGATCTTTCTAGGGATTCTGTTTTTGGTTAATTAAACTACTTTCGAACTGTTTTTGGTGATGTTTTGTGGTTGCTTCTTGTTTTTTTTTACGATTGTGAACTGGTTGACATTGTAGCACCAGCATCAATAGCTTAACTGTTTGAGCTACTGACTTATTTTGCTAAGACTCTCATTTTGTAAAGCTACATGTGTTTCCTCTCCTTTTTGATAATATCAAAAGGGGGAAGATAGGTATAATGCTTAACTTTAGGAAGGAAAGTATCTCGTATTAACTTTTGGGTATGTACTTTGATATTGGCTATTGGATTATGGTAATTGTGTTGGCTATTGGATTATAGTGCTTTGATATTGTGAATGATGATGGTATGCTTTCATATTGTGAATTATGTAGTCATATTTTGATTTCTCTACAATGATTAATGATGCATTATTTGAGGGGGGAAATATTATGTGTTTGTCATCATCAAAAAGGGGGAATTTGTTGTGTTTGAACTTTGCATATTTTGATGATGATAAACACCCTATGATATAACATGAAGATTTTGTAACAGTGATCAAACTATCAAGATTGGATGATTGAAGACAAGGAAGCTTAGGTCTAGTTATATTCATAAGTATGAAATGTAATTAACATATTAGGACTTTGTGCTAAAAATAGAAATGTGAAATTAGAATGGTTATTATTTTCTTAGAGTTAAGAAAATAGATAATCATATTAATTTCATATATCTATATAAAATGGAAGTTTAGTTTTCAAAATAAAAAAAAGGATTTTATAAAAACTGATTTTGATAAAACTTTTTTTATAAAAGATAAAATTGGTTTTTGAATAGGAAAATAATTATATCCCTTTATTTTAGGAATAAAAATTGTTCAAAAAGATAATACATCTTGGAGAAGGATTTTTATTCAGTTGAGTGAGATATATGGGGGATAGAAATCAGTATACAAGACCATGTTTTCAGATTTGGTGAGAATAAGATTTTGAGAGCTGAAAACGGACTCCCACAGCACAGTGTACAGCACAGAGTTCTAGTAAGTTAAGGTTTCTAAACAACGATTGTAACGATCCTCTATTTGCTTGAATAAGAAGCACACTTTTGAGGAATCATTCTTTCTGTAATTTTTCATATTATGGAGAGTAGCAACACTTAGGGTTAAGTGTTGGGGAGCACTACTAGAGTTAGTAGTTGGGGAATTGAATTGTATCGAAAGTTTGATATTTTACGATTCAAGTAATAAAAGAATAGTTTGTGTGGACGTAGATCTTAGAGGTGAGATTGAACCACGTTAAATTTCTGTGTTTTATTATTTGATTTAATTGTTTTAGTGTTTGATTTATTTTCATTTGAGCAAAAACATCAATCGGAGATTTTACGAGTGAATAACACAGTGCACGGCACTGTGCCATAAGGGTGTTTTTGCGAAAATCGATTAGATTTAGTCACTCAATTCAATCCCCCTTCTTGAGTGTCACCTTGTGTTCCAACACATATGTACAAAAATAGAAAAATTTAGTAGTTTGAAAATATAAATTGCGATAAATCTGACCAGATTTAGAACTATATATAAATAATATTAAATGGTTAATGACGAGCAGATGATTAAGCTAGAATATGTAAATGGTACAAAATGTTCGGTTACAACTAAAAATATAGGAGGGAGTATATTGTTGGCATTTGTTTCCCTTACTATCAAGCCATAAACCAAGGATTTTGGTTGCAGATCGGCAGGATTGAACATATTGACAATTTCTACAGACTACAGTTGGAACTTGGATACCTAGCAACAGCGGTGAAGGGGAATAATTCAAAATTCTAACTAAAAATGTATCTATTTTACGTTCTTTTAATTTGTTTGGTTGGCAATAACGAGTTAATGACTTCTGATACACATGCATGTATAAAATCATTAAAAGAATTATGCAACATCTGATAGTTGAAAGCTTTCAAATTGTACTTTCCTATAAACAAATATTACAAATCAGAATGCCGCCGGCCGGTAGATCATAACGTTGATCCGATAACGATTTCTTTAATTTATTAAAGGGGTGGTGGATTAGTTCTCTCTTTTAATTTATAAAATATAGATTTGAACTGGGAAGCAAGTAGAATAATTTTAATAGGTAAATATGTTTTTGCTCATCTTATTTGCGCTATAGTTCTTGAATAAGTAATACTCCCTCCGTTTCATTTTAATTGTTACACTTTGACATTTAACACTATTCACAAGTTGCACTTTGAACCTCATTTGTGATTTATACATGAATAAAAACATAGTCATGTGGGATCTTGTTAGATTCGTCTTAGTATGTATTTTATTAATATGTACTTTTTATAATTTTTACAAATACAAAACTAGAGATATATATCCTCAAAGTTTTGCATTGGCATGCGTGAAAAATGTAAGTGTAACTATTAAAAAGAAACGGATGGAGTACCAGATAAACCATAGACATAGTATAATGTAGAGAATGAAATGGGAAATTATATAATTAAGAAAAATTCCCCATAAGACTTTATTTTCCTCACCTTATCTTAGAGAAATTAAGTTCATTAAGTTTAGAGTTATATATTCAGAAAAGTTAAATTTAATTTCAGAGTTCCAAACAAGTTAACTCCGATGCTAAAAATATTTTTAAAATGCGGGTAAGATTTTGTTCTTTTCAATCTACTTTTTTGTAACTTAAGTTATTGTTTATCAAACTAACCTTATGAAACTTATTTTACTGAAACTATTATTTAATATATAAGTTGAAAAGGACGGCACCTAACTTCAATTCTAATAAGTTAAACTATAAGATAATAAATTTAGATATAAGTTAATAGAACGACGTGGCCCCAGCTAAGAAAGAGTGGATGTAGTACGATGATGAAGTTCATGGGTGCGCAGCTATATATACTCATTAGTAGTTAATTCAAATTCCAAATACAGATATACAATACACCCTTTTCCTTTAACAAAATAATACTACTAGTAGTAACAATAACTACTGCTACACATTCACTAACCACAAATATTAGAATGGCGCAATTGAATCAAAAGCAGGAGGTGGTTAGGCTGATGTTTGTAGTGGTGCTAATTGTGCTAACCAGCAGTATCAGTGTTGCACACAGCCAGGTTATAGAACCAAAACCATTTCCAATCCCTGCAGCATGCCTGCAGTTCATGGACGATGTGGTACCATTTTCGGGATACATCGTAACTGTGTTGCCAACTAACCCCTCTGGTGCAGCCCAAGAAATCTCCAATTTCGTTAATGGTGGGATACAAGCCAAGCGCGCCGACTGCAGCCTACTACCGGAAGTCACACTTACAGATGATCAAGGCGTACAGAATTGCCTGCGTAGTGCCGACATGACGTTCGAGTTTTTGGCAAATGCCCCACTGACGTTAGTAGCTAACCCCATTGATGGGGCTCGAGAGGGTGTCCAATTCCTCAATGATCAGAACACGCACTTCCGTGAAGAATGCTCCTAGCTAATCATCTTCCTCTAATCACCAGATACCCTTCTTCCTCTCAAGAGAATGAGATCAGGTGGATCTTTCATTTTTCCAATCAAGTGTTACGTAACATGGTAATACAACAACAATGTTCGTACTTGTTTGCTTTTTTCTGTTGGTAAATTTGGTGTATTTTTGTCTTGCTAATGTCTCTGTTGGCTGTTGCTTCTCGTCCTATGTAAGGGGCTAAGAGCTGCTTATATTCCCTCAAGTTTGCCTTTATTTTGTTCTATTTTATTATTGTCAGTGCATGTTTTATCCTACATCCGAATATATTCATATCCGATTATCTTCTTACGTTCTCTACTTATGCAATAAAGATAGTAATAAGAAAGGGATTTTGATTCGCATCAACCGTGAATGTTGTTGAGCTATCAAAGAGTCATATTTTGAAGAGTCTACTAAATGATATTACACAATAATAATTTTTAAAAAAAATTAAATACCTATTAGCTTATCTGGTGGATTATACATATAATTGGATTCCATAATAATTTTCTTTACATTCTGCAAAGAATGATGGGAATTAAGTATGATTATGAAATTGGGGTCCTTAATTCCATGGGATATCTTAACATTTCACAGTGTGTGCATATACAAATTGATAATTTACTATATTGCAAAGAAGAATGCACACTTCTGCATTAAATTGGTGGACATAGTATTCTCCCTAGTAGTCTAGAGGAAGATAAACGTTATACCATGTCTAGGTTGCACAAGGAACCATAACTATCCAACGATCCACAACATTTTGGTTGCTTAAAAATGAAACTGAGGGTGTGCAATCAGAGAAGTTATAGACTTATACAACTCTCACCTATTTTTAATCTCACCTCCCAAGAACTCTAAGCTCTTATCAGTAATCCTAAATTATGAAATCAATATACTCTCTTTTCTTTTTTTTTTGGAGGAAACCCAGAGAGGGTTTGCTAGATCATGCTATACATAGAATCACATAGACATCCTTAAAATGTTCTCTAAGGAGCCAACAAGGGAAGGGGTGTAATATTCACAAAAGAAGATAGGTTTCCCAAGTTTAAGGACTAACCATATCTAGCGAAAACGGTTAAAATCACGTTGTGTCGGCATTAACAAGACACAAACATTACCTTCATAAACCTGCATCAATAACACCTCCAAAGGATTCTCACTCAAAAGGTAGTTCATAACAACACAATAACATAACATAAAAACGTCTTCCCACCAGGGAAAAGTATTAAGAGATGATAAAAACGACATATTACACTTTTAAAGTCTTAGTAGTGAAGCAATCCAAGTACTGTCTAAACTTATTCAAGATTGCATTATAAAGCAAAATAAAGAGTTTCTCTTACTAACAGAGATCATCTTGCTGAAGTATGACTCATGAGCTTGATTCCCAACCACCAACTCGTTCATCAGAGATCATCACACACATAAGGAAGAAGCCTCCCACGATGTTTATATTGAATTTCAGCATTAGGGCATAATTTATTGAACCGCGCAAACATCCTGGCAGCTCGGATATCATTCATATCTGTCCCTCCCTTTTCAATGTTTAAAAACTTGAGGTTTGGGGAATGAGCAATAACAAATTCGATAAAGTTCATCGTAGATCCCATGCCAACACTGATAGGATATACCACTGTCATTGATATGAGCTCAGAGAAGCAGAATTGTCCTCGAATTTCCTTAAAGAAATTTGTGATCAGCTTCGGACCTTTGGCTGATTCAACCTAGAGCACAAGTAGAAGAAAAAAAAGTCACACTAGAAGTAGTACGCTATAACTCCAAAGAAACTAGTAGAAAGATAGAAGTAGAAAAGAAAAGTGATCACATACAACAAGGCGGAAATTTTTGATGTTTGGGGAGGAGCTTAGCAGAGAAAGGGCAACCCGGAACACTTCAATTGCGTCGAATCTTACATTGTGAAGGGTAAGAGACGTAAGAGTATCATTCCTCAATGGAAAATTATCAAGTCCATAATTATTGGCCAAGTGCTAAGAAAAGACATTTGCATTCATGTCAGCTATAATAAATAGAGAAACATCAAGATATAACCGTGATATGCCAAAAAATTGAACTTCCCAAAATACACCTTATTTTTCTGCAGAATCCCCAATATACCCGTATGTTTCCCAAAATTACAAAAATTGCCAATGTCATGCAAATAGAGTTATTAGGTTGCCCTGAATATAAACACTCCACAACCTCTTATATTAATAACAAAAGTTTAAAACAGGAGAAGGAATATCAAAGAAAAGCACCTTAATAAAGTCTCCAGACAAAATCAGAGTTTTAAGGGAAACCAAACCGGACAAACAGCGAATAACACTGTACCAATTGAGAGTGATCACCATTCCTGCCCCTAGGAAAGAGAGAGCAATACTAAACATAACCAAAGATGGAGCAGATCGAACAACAATATCCTGAATTCCAGTGTCTATCAGCAATGCGGTCAGATTGGATGAACGAATTCTTAGTTGTTTTAACCCAGATATGCCCAGCAATGTCAGCTTGATAAGGAGAGGACAGCCAATAATGAGCTTCTCAACATCATCATCATTGATTGAAACATCTCTGAAGATGAGTTCACTCAGAGAGTTGAATCTTCCAAAAGTGGATGGAATTTGTAAAGAACAATTCATCAGGAACAAGAACTTCAGCTTCTTAAACGCAAATAGATGTGAGGGCATCTCAAAGGGTTCCCTGCAGAACTCTTCAAATATTAATACCTCGACACCTTGTTCTGAGAGATACTGAAACCATTGATACATATCAGGATAATGTGTGCGACAATATGTTTTCAGGGAAAATGTTTTGATTGGGCCGCTGTGATGAATCAGGAATTTGTTGATGATACTAGCAACTATCTCCCATTTAAGCTCCCCAGCCTTGCGCACAGAAGTAACTACATCAGAATTGAGGGTAAACTCTGAGAGGGAAAGCCATTTGTATCTCCATTCCTTTGCCAAAACACTAGTCCTCACAGCATCAACTAATGGTAGCTTCCCAAAAATAATGTCTTGGACATTCCACGGAAGATTGCTGATCCTATCCTCGTTCAACTCAGATGGAATTGCCATGTTTATAACAGCCATGTTCTTGCTAACTGGGCACATAATTCAGGGAATATAAATTGGTCATATCTCTTATATCAGTCAGTAATAAGTATACGTGTTTCTGCTTCTATAATTACAAATGAAAAGAAATTGCGAACTGATATGTTCACAAATTAGAAAACTTTAAGTGATCCATCACACGTCAAAAGGTAAAGCAAATGACAATAAACTTGTCACAACATGAAACAAAAAATTAATAGGTTGATATTCTAGATGCAAATGAGGCAATCAGAACAATCTTTATATGAGCCTTTATTTCCATGTTTCCTCGGAACGGATGTAAAAGAAGTGGATATGAAAAATTCATGCATAGTCAAAGATTAACAGACAGAGGTGTAGAATAGGTAAAGAGCAGATGTACTGTTTTATATCAGTTGACTTTTAACCCACTTCCTGCTCATTATGCACATAAATTGCCAAATCTCCTATATTTGTCGGCAATAAATACTCATAGTTCTGGTTCTAAAATTACGGGAAAAAAGAATTTGCAAACTAGGATGATCACAAATTGACATCCACCATCTTACGTGAGGGCGAAGCAAAAACAGAAAGGGATTCAGTAAGAACACAAATGATAATAGAATCTTGCTAGTTATGACAACATGAAGCAAAAGAGAAAGACATTGTAATTGCGAAAGCTACTAATGCAGAGACAAATTACACTTTTCTACTAGTGAAGAGACGTAGTTATTAATACAAGTCTTTCTTTTCATTTTTCTATTTGAATATTAAGCAGTGGTTAAGCAAAAATACAAGCATAATTCACAAATTAAGAGACATTGGTATAAAATAAATGCAGAGCACAAAGCAGACGAATTACTGTTTATGTCAACATTCTTTCAACCTACTTCTTGCTCACTATACACATTCAGTAAGGAATATAAATAGACCAGTCAGCGATACGTACTCATTGTTCTGCAACTATAATTAGGGATTACAGTAAAGAATAATTCGCAAACTCATAAGATCTTAGTTTGACATGTTCTTAGTGATCCATCACACGTGAAGATCAAGCAAAGAAAAAGAGATGTTCACAAATGACAATTGGTGCAGAGTATGGGTTATTGTTTTATGCCAACAGACTTTCAATCAACTTCCATTTGCAAAAATTTCAGAACTGAAAATTTGAGCTACTTAGACTGACAGAAATCATGTTAAACAGTGCCAAAGCTAATTCAGATCGGTCGATAAACATTGGATCCATTGGTTAGAAACTTGCCAGCATAAAGATGCTCCAGAAGCAAATGCTCAGAAAACAACCATAGTCCACATGTACCAAAGATTAAAGAACCAGGCAGTAAATAAAGGGACTAGAACGTGTGCAAGCCAGCAAATAGATGAACAAGGGACTACAAAGTACATAAACGATGAACAAATTAGATTCTTTATATATATAATTGCTCCTCTTGGAGACTCTGAGCAATCAAAGGGAAACTAGCTTCAGTTTCTGGAGCTGCAGGAGGGGGGGGGATGGTTAAGGAACACACCAAATCACCCATTAGAAAGTTGTATGATGGGAGATAGTTCAACCAGATTATCTCCCTAAAAGGCTGAGGAATCTACCCTAGTGTCATTCTTATGTAAAAATAATGCTCAGCTCATGTTACTCGGATTCTTTATCTTACCTCAAGTGCCTATGTTTGATCCTCGATTTCTACACCGGTATTCGTTTTGAACCATAAACATGGAAAAAGATTCGTAAAATAGATGAGGCTGATGCTCGAACACGAACCTTGGTCTAATGAGTTACCAAACCCAAGTAACATAGTGCTCCGTAATGCAGGCTCATGAAACCCTTGTACAAGAAAAGAGATATTTGGACTATGGAGTTATCCAAAAAAAAAATTAGGAGATAAGGGAAAATGTCATCTTTAGGAAACAACATATTTTATGCCAAAAGTTATTCACCTTGAAAATGATGAAATCCTCTAGCAATGAGAAGATTTCCCTACACGTTCTGTCACTCTTAAGGCCTAAGGGGATTAATCAGGAAAACTCCAAAGAGGATATTAAAAGGGTCATATCCATTGTTGAGTTATTGGAAACACAACTTATTAAGGGAAACCTGTCTGCAAACCAAGGGAAGACAACCTCCGTCATACGATCCTTTCCTCGTTAAATCTTTGCTTATGGATGAGCAGGTAAACTACAGGACAGCGTTAAGTTGTGTCCTAGGTCTCAACATTAAGTTAACCTTTGGAATTGACACTTTACATTGCTAGACTTCAGGTTAAGCAAAAGCTGGAAGACAAAAAGAAAATGGCTGACATTAAAGGCAGGTTTACATAACAGAATATTTCAAAGATAGTCTCTATATACGTCTTAAAAGTATCTTAGTTAGTTCTACAGAGAAGCTGTAAAATAAATGACAATATCAAATATCATAGTAAGCATGGGTGACGGAGCCAAAAAAACATCTATATAGTGTTATACTTATACGCAACAGAAATTCTGCTTAACAGCAATCTAGACCCTTATCTTTTAACTTCATTGAAGCTCATATAATATTCAATACTATTTGAAGAGCTTCGTCCCACAAATAAATGTAAAACAAAAACATCTCTTGAAGGTCAACAATGACTGGTTATATACTTAAAACTTAAAAGACTACCATATTGTAAGAACAGCAAATACCAAATCAAGGTTTCACAATATTGTAGACATCAAATGTGAATCAGAAGCAACATTTACCAATTCTGAACCAAAACATGAATATATGTATAGATCTACAGTGAGACATAATTACAGATAAGCAGAATAACACAGTAGATCAGAGTACAACGAATCAATCTTTATATTCTCAGATCAAAGGCCACTATAACGTCAAAGGTTCCTCCCTCACAATGATAACAAGGGGCATGAATATTAGATTGAACAAATTCTCAATTCACACAAGATCCAAAAGAAGGAAGAAAAAAAAAAAAGGAAAGATTCAAATTGAGGATTCTTGACATCAATCTTGGTGTTTACGTAACCAACTGCTAAATCCAAAGCAAGATTAAAAACTACAAAATACAAAAAGTTTAACTTATAACAGTTTTATATTACTCCGACACCTTCATTTACCTCAAAAATCACGTGTCGTGTCGTGTCATGTCGTGTCCGACTCGACACTTCACTTGGATACTTCATTTTATACTAAGAACTTGACTTTTTTCTACAAAAGCCGAGTCGGATACTTGGACACCCGTATCCGAGTAGACATGTAATCCGTGTCTAAGTAATATAGGTTTTAACTAATTAAAGGCAAATCATTTCTAGGCTTCATTAGCTCCTTTTGATCATTAAAATGCCCATGCCCCATGGTAAAAGAAAATAGCATCACATGTAAAAGGAACAAACCATGCTAAGATCCACAATTCAGATCTATTAATAAAAATCAACACAGCAAGAGAAAATAAATAATATATCATGACAGAGATATACCAGCTGAGTTACAGTTTTTTGTGAGTATCACCACCAAAGCTGCAGCAAGAAGTATGCCTGAGAGAGAAGAAAGTTAGAATGCTAATCAATAGAAATTCCAAGTAGGGTTTATATGAGATTATATCCTGAGAAATATAATAATAATAATAAAACAAATTTGGAAAATTTGTCAGGCTTGAGTAATATAGATTTTTAAGGAAATTAATCCGGACGGATTAGTTTCCTTTGCAATAAAATATCCAAGAAATTACAGTCATAACCGCCCCCAACACATTACAAAATTGATTAAAATCTAATGTAAAATATACAAAATGATCAACAAAAAAAAGTTATTATATTGCACTGCGTAACTCCGTTAAAGGTCATATGCTTGAGCTATAAAGTAGGCTCCATGCTAATAGTGGGAGGCAATGAAAGAATGAAAGGAAAAGAGAAGGGGGGTTTAACAAAACATACGTAAAGAAAGACTCTACCTAGTAGGTTAAAAATCTCATAAAGTAGTCATAGAACATTTATCAGTATTTTGGCGTAAAGTCTTGAATTTTCAATGTTCCCTCCTATAGTTTTAATTTCGAATTTGACAAGATTTCGGTTGATCTGGAGTTGTGTTTCGTATTGGTGGTGGTGACATGTCATGCAGAGATGATAGCACAATACTGTAGAACATGAACTGGGGAAAGTCTTGCTACAAAATTTTATATAGAATACTTTAGAAGAGAGAACATACACAAAACTAATACAACTCCACCCCTAAAATCCCTAATAGTTTAAACTATATTAGACATTACTGCATGTACAACTAACTGTTCCTTATCTCATCAAGAAATATGGTGCCTACCCTACTGCCGGTGAACCTATCACAGGTTGCCAATCAGAGTGGATCCTATCAAGTGAGGAGGTAGGATACAATTGAAGAGGGTAAACCCTCTCTATGCGTTAATGAAGACTTGAACTCGGGATCTAGAGAGACCCAATTGACAAGCCAACCACTAGACCAGGTCAAAACAGTAAAACAACTCATCATCCAACCATCTGACGAAGATGTTGACATGCAAACACGATTATTTAACTTAATCAAAAACTTGAGCTTTTAGAGATTAATAGAAGAAAGAAATGGCCATCGTAAAACCCAAGAAGGATGTAGACCAACCACGAAAATTGTTGTCCAAAATTTTGGATGATGAACCTTTCCTTGATGCCATAGACTAACACCATCAGATAAGAACATCGCTGCTCAAATCCTTTACGGCATCCATTTACAGAATAGCCAGACCACAACAAAATGAAGGCCTAAGAGTCTATAAAAAGTAAGCTAGATATACAAGCACCCTTTTCATAAAATCGCGCAAGAAAATCCTCCAAAAGATGGTAATAGTCTAGGTATTTGACATAAATCCAGATAAATATACAAACATTGCAGAGAAAATAAGCAACACAATACTATAATCACCACTGATTGACTCATGACTGCATTTGGGATAGTGATCGCCTAAATTGGTTAGGTATTGTAAAATTTATAGGAAAGAATATCGAACCACCACCAAGAATGATGTTAACTATATTACCATCTCAGCCATCGATACGTTGCAATTACCTTTTTTATAACTCTGGACAAGTAAAGAAGCATCAGCCTGGCGAATTTCCATCCAAATTTTCCTGCAAATATATCTTTTTATATAAACAGCACACCTAAAACATTGCACATAAAAAATTAACAGCATTGGACACTTAAGCCAATATCATCACATATGAGTATCGAAAAAACCTCACCAAAACAAAGAGTGCTTCTAAACTCAGAAAGCTCAGACGAAGATTCAAAAATTTCATGGTGCCTTTCGAGTAGCCAAACTTATCCTTGTAATTCATTCTGCAAGGCCTAAAATCCATCAATCAGCTGCAGTGTTAATGGAATATATATATATATATATATATATATATATATATATATATATATATATATATATATATAAGAATTTCTGCCCAACAATACAGTCTTAATAGGGACAAAAAAAAAAACCTATGGACTACGTGGTCAGCACTATGCCTCGAAAGGGAAAATTCCAGAGAAGAATGACAAGAAAAGAAAATGGAAGAAACTATAGAAGAAAGAAACAAAGAAATAAAAGTGAAATAGGCAGCTTCAGCCCCTTGAATTGGTTAGAAAAACTTCAAGTTGGACATATACTAAAGAATTAATCAGCTACAGCAATATCATGCATTGATTCAAGCAAAAGTACATAATGAGCAATAGAACCCCCACCAAATAGCTCCCTAATTGAAGGTCACAATTCATTGCTATATAGTTTTATAAAATTATGCTAGTGTATGTTTTCAATCCAGACCATCATATCCAAAAGGGAACTAGCTTCCACGCCCGAAGGGTAGGTTATGTCTCAAATAACAATGACTCTTAAATTATGCAGAGGAAACTGAAGCATTATTTGTATCATATCTCACCTCACCTATAAGATCCAGAAAACTGAGTCACAACAACACCAAATCAATCTATATAAAGCATTGGTCATTATATTCATTTTCCGTTGAATAGAACAAATAAAACCTCTACTAGTCTACTTATTTGGAATGTCAATGATATGTCCTTCATTTTCACAATAAATACAACGAGTGAACTGAAATTTTGTATCAAAACTGATCTTAAAACTCCATCAGACAAACAAGCACAAGTTGTTTATAAGGAAATAACAAAGAAATAAATTGAGATCCAAAGTCCAAATCAATGTAACAATTTCGTCTCAAACAAATTAGGTTTTGCTCAATCCCGCCCTAAATACTCCTAGTATCGCCCTAAGTATCATGGACAAACAACAAAAGAAGCTTATAAAGAGCTGAATTAGTCATCATCACATTCATTTTACACCACCAAATCGATTCAGAGAAAAAGCAAATTTCACATCTTCTGCATTCATATATAAACATCAAATAGCAATGCTCACTGTGAATTAAAGTCAAGTAACATGAAGAAAAGCCACTCATTATTTCTCCAATTCAAGAAATCCCAGAAAACACTCTAACATCATCTTTCAACAATGTTTCCATATCCTCCAAAAACCGCATCTTTAGAATACCATTCTTTATATAGCTAAAACCCATCATCACATTTATCATCAAAAATAATTTGCAGAAAAAAACAACCCCAGAAATCGCACAAAATCAAACCCATGTCGAAAGTAGATAACTTTACAAACTCGAGTAATGATATATGAAGATGCATAAAAATGCTAATTCTATCAAACCCAAAAAAGGCAATAAATAAAATAAAAAGGAGGAATTATTACCGTCGCTATTGAGTTCCGGCGTATTTGTGCCGGAAATAGCTCGATTTGGCAACAATAACGGAAGAGTGGATGGTGAATACCCACCTCTGCCATTGCCATACTAGCTCTTTCAATGTTCTTTTGATCTATTTTTCTTGTTAATTCTCTCTAATTTCACAAGAAAATGGACTATTTCATATTTTATTTTGTACGTTTTTTAACTAGAAATCATCCTTTACCAAGGAGTTTATTACATCAAAAGTCAAAACGTAATGGGTGGACCGATTCACAATAATTTATTGTGAATATAAACTAAGGCTTCATTTGGTAGAGACTAGAGCGTAAAACGTTTTCCTGGACAACTGTTTTCCTCTATTTTTAATTTTACATTGTTTGGTTTGCAAGGAGTGTAAAACCATTTTCCTATGAGTAAAATTGTTCTTCCAATGATGGAAAACCATTTTCCATTTCCTTATCTCTCTTATACACTCCTCTCACTACTTCCTTACTTTACTTTTCATTTTCCTTTCGTTTCATCATTTTTCTTACAAGAAACCAAACAACGGAAAACTAATTTTGGAATTGTGTTTTCCATTATAAATTGTTTTCCATGAAAATTATTTTACACTTAAAATGTTTTACGCCCAACCAAATGGAGCTTAAGTGTATTACACAAATATTGATTATATTAGAAAAAACCAACTGTATGACACGAAAACTGACTATACCAAAAAATTCACTATATCATACAAATTGAGTATATAAAAGTGATTATATCATACAAAAACTGACTACATCAAACGACAACTGACTATATAAAATGAAGACTGACTATATCAAACGACAGTACTGAATATATAAAATGAAAACTGGCTATAATGATTTCCGATGCACATGTCAATAACTTATGTGAGCCCGGTCCATTTAAGTTTTTTTTTTTTGTTATTATATAGCTACCCTTCATAAGAAAAATAAAATAAATTATCCTTATACGATAAATTGTTTATACAAAACTACTTATTTAAAATTCTGATTTAATTTACTCTAAAAGATACTAATGTTACTAATATAAGTTTGAAGCTCTCAAGATTTTTTTGTGTACAAGTTTTAGTATATATCAATACGAACGAGATTATAGACAAACATGCTTGGCTCATTTATCGAATGAACTTTAGATTATGCCGAGTACTTTTTTTTTATAACAAACATGCTTGTCAAGCGTCAACTAGAATGTATTGCCAATAGATTTTAGGTTGAAATTCGCTTAGACTTGTATGTGATTATTGTGATCAAACTATTTTTCGATGTAGGTATGTACTCCTATAAGCTCATGAAAACTTTAATAGATTCGTTACTAAATATTAAGCTCACTTAGTGTCACTTATGTTTCCTTTCTTTGACATGAAGCTTAATTTTCCTCTTTGTTTCTAGACTTTGTGAAGTGACTAAGTGAGCTTAACTTACCCGGTAAGGCCTAACTAAAGGTTTACTGCCCCCTTTTTCACCCTCACAAAGACTAACCTTGAGAATTTGTGAGTTCACACTATCTAGATGCTAGATCATATATCAGCATATCACCCATTTTAACCATATATTTTAAGGACTACTTCCATTGAACATCTTGCTGCCTCAACTTTGGCCCCCTCAACGAGATATCCCAGGTGTGGCCATAATATTGTCTTATTATTCCTAATCTTCGACTTTAGTCTCATATAGTATATTAATAACGAAGTTTGCTTCTTGCTAAACATTATTCAACTTGAGCCTATACTATAGCGCCAAAACTCAAAATATAGCAACCCAACCTTCTAAACTATTTTTATTTTATTTTTTTTGACAACAAGAAAAAGTACAAAAAATAAAACCTAGATAGTAACAAAAGGAAACACAGAAGTCCTACATCTCTGTGCAAGAGCATGAGCTGGTGCAACCTCGGTCCTGCTTACCTTCATGATACTACAGCAATTGAAAGATGCGGCAAGTGAGCGAATGTCCATTACTGTGTGGTAGATGTCTATATGCTTAAGACGAGAGGCACGGAGGATTTGAATCAACTGCACTGAGTTCATATAAACCAAAATGCTAGCAATTCAAATGGACCGGGCCCAAGATAGAGCTAGTAAACTAACAAAAGATATAATTGTAAATGTTAAGGTAGGAATAAAGTAGTGTTAAGACTTTCGTGGAACAATTTTTTCATTACTTTCTCTATCAAAGATTGAGTAATCAAATAATTTTCTTACAACGATTAGGAAGAAGTTCATGACTGATGGACGTATAATCTAGCAAACAAAATTCTAAAACTTTCCCCTACTTAATGCATAATAACCTTGATTACCCAACCCCCTAGTTATTGCATGCAACATCTAATAATCTCGGATTGTAAAACTCTAAATTTATCTATGTAATTTGATCCTTTGTTAGCTAAAAAAAACCTTAATTAATAAGGATAGCCAGTATTATTTATTCTAGTAAACCTAGAAGCAGGCCCGGCCCTGAGGGTAGTTTGGAGGAGCAGCCGCCTAGGGCCCAGCGCAAGAGGGGGCCCAAAATTAAAAAACAAAATGTAATTTCAGAAAACAGTCGATCAATATACTTCAATTCTTCCGCAATATAGTCTCCAATTCTTCCGTAATTAATGACGGTTTATTTCCCAAACATCATTACTTCCATTAGTTATCCCTTTAGTTAATCATATCCTTGACTTTCAAAAAAAAAAATCATTTTCCAACAAATAATCAACTCTTTGAATTACTAGAAGAAGAAAAAAAGAAATCCAAAGAACTTTTCAGTTCTACAACTACAATGAAAAAAATTCAACAATGTAAAAGAAGTCCAATTCTTTGTATCTTTAATTCATTTTTACCAGAATGTTGATTCAAGAGTTTGACTGAAGCGGGTCGGCGACTGGCCGGCCAAGAGTCGACGGCTGGACGGCGGCGAGCCGACGACAGTTATGCAATCTTCATTAATAATGAAAATATCTCTTGGCGACTTAGCCTGACTGATTTGGTGAGGTAATTTCCAGTTTTCTTGACTCTTATCTCCTTTATATCAGTATTAAAAATGGAGTAATGATAAAAAAAAATTGTTGAGGGGAGAGCAATGATAATTAACTAGAGGTATAATTCATAGCTTAGTAATTTTTACTATTTTGTAATTTATTTTTTGCATAAGTCAAATACGAGAATGAAGTAAAGTTAAGTGACTCATATCTTTAGATGATGCACAAAATCACATAGCACAGTAGCACTAGCTTATATTTGGATTTTTTTTATTTTACATAAAGGAAACACTATGATGACATAATTGATGTTTAAATTACTTAAATATAACTAAGAACTTTGTTTTTGATAGCCTAAATATAACCAAGACCTTATTTTAGTGTAAAATATAATATAACTGGATTATTTTGTTACAATTATAAACTTAATATACGTAGAGACCAAAATTTCTAGTCACAAGAAAGGTTGAATGGTTTTGCAACTTTATCAATTAAAAAAAATATGTTGGAATTTTTTTTTCACATCATAATAATTTGCATTAATGGAAAACATTATGTTGATGCGATTATAAAAGATTTTGCCATTCATAATGCTCAACGGAACCTTTTTTTAATGATTTAGCGAGACGCAGTGCGGCCATGGTTTAAGGGCCCCTATCCTCATACCTCGCCTAGGTCAAATCAAGAGATGGGCCATGGCCAGTACGATTATACGAGACATATGGCTTCAATTGTGACACTGTCTAACTGTATAAAAGCATTCCTATGTATTCTTTCTTTGTTTTTTTTTTTTTTTTTTTTTTTTTTTGTTTTTTTTTTTTGAAGGAAATTTATTCTTCTACTTAATTGCCTCAGGAGAAGCTAAATTCAGTAATAATGTAATATGCACTGAACTTTATAAATTATAATAGCATGTGCAGGAAGCCAGGAAAACTAATTAACCTGTAGTATTAGATGCATTGTTTTTCTTGATCATAAGTTCAAGTTTTTCTATAAATATGTCAATTCTGAAGTCTAAAACTAATGTACGTATTTCATCCTTTAAAAAACATAATTGCAAATGTGTGCCTTGATTTCTTGAAGTAGGAGAGAGATTCGAAGATGTTAGAGCTAAACAGTGCGTTGCACGCACGGCAGTGCGCCAGGCGCACGGGGATGATGGTTATTTGTTCTTCCTTCATCGCCCGAGGGGGGCGATTCAGCCCGGGCGCTGGAAGCCCGATCTTTGCAAACTGTTTCCTGAGGCAGAAGCTTACGAATTCTCTGCCCCGGGCGGGTGCAGGTAAGGGTGGGCACAGGTCCAGGACCGGACCGGAACCGGTTGGACCAGACGACCGGAATCTGGATATTTTTTGGACCGGGACCGGAATTTTTCTGGTCCGGTCCGGTCTAGACCTGAATTTTCCCGGTCCGGTCCGGTTTTGAACCGGTTGGACCGGAATCTGCATTTTTTTGAAAAAAATAATTATTTTTTATTTAGATTTATACATTTTTATAAATTTGATACATTAAAATTTAATAATTCTAACAACAATAATCTTAAAGTTAATAAAGAGTATGTTTTTAACTTTCTAACTTCGTAAGTTTGAAATTATTTTTAACCTTTAAACTATTTTTTTAACTAGGAATACAAAAATTCCGGTTCACCGGTCTGGATCGAACCGGTGGACCGGAATCCTGATTTTCGGCGGACCAGGGACCGGACCGGAATCAGGACCGGACCAAATTCCGGTCCGACCCTACCCTTTGCACACCCCTAGGCGCAGGTGTAGCTCGGGCGGGCTCTCTGTCCCGGGTGGGCGGATCCTTGCTCGGGCGGGCTATTTGGCCCTGTTTACGTATTTGCGCGATTTAATCCAGATTTTTTTCGAATTTACTTGGTTTGTATTGGGTTATTTTGTAAACTTTAGGAGGCCATATATATTGCATCCTAAAGTCATTTGAGAACCCTAAGATTCAAATTAGCCACAAAATAGAATTCTCTCTATCCTCCTCACTCTCTTCTTCTCCATTGTAATTCCTCCATTAGAGAGGCTAAGGAAAAACTCCAAGGTTCTTGCTTGTGGATGTAGGTCAAGGTTGACCGAACCACGTTAACTCGTTGTCTCTCTTTATTGCTTTTACTTCTCATTTAAAGTTTTGAACTTTGCATTTATTGTTGGATTTGAAGTTAACTAGCAAACTCTAGGTCCTACAAATTGCATTTATTGCTAACAATAACAAACTAATATATTTCAAAGGTTACAAAAATGACCTTGCTGATGATTATTGCTACAGTGCTTAATGCATATCTTTGGGTTCTTTATATTCTTGATATTGCTCTTTAGTTTTGTAATTGTCGTCTTTTTTGATCGACAATTTCAGCATAAAATGGTAAGAAGATGCCGAAACGCTATAATGTAAGAACTATAAGCATCAAGGAATAGTTAATGATTCCAACAAAATAATCCTTTTAGGGTTTTTCTACATTATGCCCTCGTGTTTTTTCATTTTCTACGTTGTACCCCATGTTTTTGGGATTTCTACACTGTGCCCTTCAACTCTCATTTTTTAATTCAAAATACCATTAATGAGCTGTTATTAATTACGGACGTTATCTACCGTTTGGTTTTTAATATTTTGGAAAAAAATAAACTAAAATACCCCTCCCTCCCTCTCTCTCCTCTACTGATCATTCAACTTCCTCTACTCCTCCTTTGCCCTCTGTCCCTAAATCAAAAATTCATACCTCAAAAATTTATACCCCACTTCCATCTTCACCACGCATCCATTGTGCAACCACACAAAAATTTTGGTATAATGTTAAACACTAAAAATCTTCACCTGCTTCGAGGGATATTTTGGTATAATGTTAAACTCTAAAAACCGTAGTATAATTCAAGTAATTTTGGGCTTAATTGCATTTAATGTATTTGAATTGTGTGATGTGTTTTACATCATAATGTTTTACATCAGTGGGGGAGGAAATCAGCGGGGAGGGTGTCTGCTGTGGCGGCGGTTAACTCCTCCTCTGCTTCAGAGCTTGAAAACAAAGGAGAAAGCCCAGATCCGTCTGGTTTATGTTTCGCCTCAACCATAGCTACCAAAATGCAGAATTTCACAGAGAAGAGGAAGTTTTACAAAAGAGGGGAATTTTGGAAGAGAAGAATTTATAGAGATGAGAAAAAAATTAATATAATTAATCAATATTAATTTCATTAACGGAACAATTAACGTTCACTTAACGGCAATGGCATTTTGAATTAAAAAATGAGAGTTGAAGGGCACAATGTAGAAATCCCATAAACATGGGGTACAACGTAGAAAATGAAAAAACACGAGGACATAATGTAGAAAACCCCATCCTTTTATTGTTATCTATTCTAGACTACACCATTTTAAACCTAGGTTTGAAGTATATACCACTTTTGGAGACCATGCCCCTCACTGTATCGAATATTGTTGTGCCTTCTTGCCTAAGATTTCTTGATTCTATCATACCAAAGTGCGTGTTTTGTGTTGTTTTTTTCCCACCTAAAAGTACGACATCAAAATGGCCTATGGCAAAGCGCGTATTATCATATTATGCAGGATCATGTTAAACCGTATTATCATGTTTGTTTCATGCATGTTCCGTGCCATTTTTTCATGTTAGATCGTGCCGTGCTCGACTGCTTGAGGTCGGCAAACCATTGCTATCATTTGATATTGTTAATCCAAGCAAGTGATACGATCCTTATCCTAATAAGCCATATGGTTTGACAATGGCATAAAGTAAGAAAGAACCCCATCCAAGGAATTCTACGCCAAGTAAACAAATCTAATCTCAAAGCCTTATCCAAAAACATATTCTTGTGGCCTAAACTTCACCTTGCAAATGGTTGAGGTTTTGGCCGGTTTAAAAGCTATCAACTTATAGTCTAATATTTGGGTTATGGATGAAAATGATTCAATTATCAGTGTCAAGCATTTATGTTTTTTTATGCAGGTGTTAATAAAAACAAAGCTATCTTGAGATGACTTGAAGAAAATGAAACAAGATATCCCCCTCTATGTAGTGTGAGATGAAAAAGAAAGGTCCAAGCTTAATTGGTTACGCCTAGGTGATGGAAATGGTATGTTTTTTTCACAAAGTAATGTGTTAAAGATAATCATTGGGGGATGGTGGAACCTGGTTTTTTGTTGAAGTTTGTGGATTATAATTCAAATGGAGTGGAGGCCATACCATTAATTATGAAAAAACTTATGACTTGAGTTAATTTGTGTTGAGATCTATTATCCACCAAAACTTCTTGTCACGCTCACACCCATTACTCTCAATGGATTGAAATCTCATACCTCCCTCCCTCTTTGAGAAATGTTTTGCATGAACCAAACAATAGGAGATAAAAAAAAGTAATGGATTCTCAATCAATACCCAGCTCCATTACTCATGAGCCAAAAAAATGGTTCATCCCTCCCTCTTCTTTTTTTTTGTTTTTTTCCTCTCCTTCACATCATTTTCACATACCATTTCCAATTCACTTCTTAACCAAAAACAAATAGAAAAATGTTCATCACTCTCATCTTTTTTTCCTTACTTTTTGGGAAATTGAAAATGTTAGAAAAATATGTGAAAATGGATCTTTATTTGTAGATAGAGATGATCAAATGGCGGGCCGGACAGCCCCTTAAAAAATTTGCCACTAGTCGGGCCAGGCCATATTTCATGCCAAATTTTGTGCCCAAAAGTCGCTTATTTGGGCCTAAATCAGGCCGGCCCAAAATTTGAACTAAAGAATCATTTTTAGGTTGCTCAAAATCCGTTCCAAACCCAAAAGATCTGCCAAGTCCGGGCATTTTTCAGGCCCGACTGACTTTGATCCGCTCTATTTGTAGATAATGAAAATTTTTGAATTTTGGTACTTTTATGATTGTTTTTTGAAAAATATTTTTTGAGATTATGTTTGATAATGGAAGGAATGCAATACTTGTTGCGTTTTGGCTGCTTCGCAACGTTTTGAAGGAAGAACATGCTTTTTTTTTCTTTTACTTCTGACGCCTGTCAAACATAAACCAATATCACGAACAATTAAGAAATCTGAACGTTCGTGGTTTTGTTCATGGATTAACTATTATTTGGTTAAGGATTCTCTAAGGTTCTCATTCTCATATTTATACTATTCAATCCCAAATCTCTGAAGTCTGAACCAAATGTCAGAAGTGAAGTATAAAGTGTTAGATTAACTTGAAAAGACTGCATAATAGGAGGGCTAAATGATGTTAGTGGACTAAATAAAGTTTTAAAATCTATTCAGTTTAGTGCAAAATAGTCAATTTGGAATGGATATTAAAAAAAATAGCTTGAATTGAATCTAGACGCAAATGTCAAAAGTCAAAAAAAAAGTATACATAAATTATAATAAGCTCTATTTTTGAACTGATGAAAGTTCATATTGGTAGGAAAAACTTTGTGAAGACATTCTTACTACCTCTATGTGATGATATTTAAATTGCTTCATCCTTTTCCATTATTAGTTTTCAGGAAGAAGTTCTTGCAGTCATTTAATGTTATTATCTAAAAGTTTAGTGGAAAAAAAGGAAAAGAAATGTAAATTAAACCTTTTAAACTAATCGGACTAGATTTAGACTCAAATTTTCGAGTCTATAGAATTTTTTACCGTAATTGAACTTGACAAAGTCTAATGATACGCTTAAAGAGGTTTGATGCATACCCATTAACCAAGTGGGGGCAGGGGGGTTTGGGGCTTGTTGGGCCTCTGGGTGAGTGACCATGTGCGAGGGCAGCCAAGAAGAAATTCATCTTACCATGGGTTTTTGAAAAGGAGCCCCCCAAAATACCCATTAACCAAGTATTAAGTATATTTGGTATTCATGATCGAGTTTCTTTAAACTCCTACTCCGTATGATACTAGGTATTTCAAGTTAGGATTTCTTTGTTGAAGGTGACAACTTGGCGGATATCAATATTTTAAAAAGAATTTGTACACGTTTATGAACACTATAGATGATTGTTACTTATGATGAGAAAGTGTCAAAAATTGTTCAATCAATCACAAAAGCAAAAGCAAACAATGATGTATATTGTTATCATATGGAGAATATCTTTCTCGCTTTAGATAATTCATAATTTTAGTTTTTAAGGAAACTATAACCTATATTAACTAAACATTCATCATATCTCTACAACACTATTACGTAAAATGATTCATTACCTATCTTTTGCCTCCTTTATTTCACGGAACCGTGACAATCAGAGTATGTACATATAAATTTATTTTATAGTGAAAACAAATTAAGATAAATTTATCTAAGTTTCAATATGTTATACAAATAAAAATATCAAATTAGTTCAACTAAATTAAATTTCTTTGAATATAACACAAAATAAACGACAAATTTTGTGGGGAAGGAGATTCCTTGTTTGCTAAAGAAGGATTCCAAACCTAATTGGCTAATCATGGACCATCCACATTTCCATATCACAAGAGAAAAACAATAAAAAGATTATTCTTAATAAAAACAAAGATAAAATTTATATAGAAGATTTGGGTGTACTGCAAATATCGCGTGCATGGTACATCCAAAGCTATGTTCTTTCTCAAGTGCTTATTAAAAAGGCTCCAAATGACTAAATAATCAAAATGAGAGAGTTCTACTTCCTAATAAACAAATGAGCATTAAGAAACCTTATATGTACCATATACATGGTAGACTCGGGTGTACGCTATGCAGGATCGAAGATGTGATGAATAAAGATAATCCAAGTAGACAATAAGAGATAGGGTGTTGATAGACCTTAAGGTGAAGTTCCAAACTGTGATCAAAGTTGTGGTGAGAATGAATCCTGATCTTTTAGTAGCTGCCTACATGGCATGATAAAATTAGGTGTACAGAACTTCTCTTGTCCAAGTAATTGTCCGACTCAGCAAATCTGTCAACACCAACTTTGTATATTTCACTTTCATGTGTGTTTAAAGTCATAAATACATAAATTCATCAACAGTTCTTTTCCATGAGGAAAGCAGCAGATTTCGAAAGGCAGGTCAGGTCAGCATCATAAATCACACATATTTACAAAAGCTATGCTCTTTTCTAAGCATAAAAATAAAAATGAAAAAGTGTGACCCGCTTTTTTACACTTTCAGAACTAACTGTATCTTAACAGTTATTCCCACTGAATACTTGTGACTGTCTGCAGAAGTAGCCATGAACACAACCTTCAAAATCATAACAGCTTCGGGTCAATATAATCATTAAATTTATCTTTCAAAAGTAAGTCACATTCAAAAAGTTGATAGAATACATTTACATTACAGCCATTGATAACTATGAAATCTTAGAACATAACAATGAAATTGTCTACAGTAATTTTGGTTGAATAGAAGCAAAATTGCATTAACGATTTAACGTGTACATGTAAGCTAGGATGCTAACTCAAATCTCAGAGTTTGGGTGAAAAAAATCCGATCTCAAAGGCAATTTTTGATATTTTTGCATATATGAATAGACATGATTTAGGATTTTCCTACCCAAATAAGTGACTATTTGGTAGAAAAACGTGAAATTTAATAATTTTTCTCGTCTTTGAGATGAGGTTATCATGACTCACATTGTAGCCTCGCCACAAACTGCAGACAGAGGGATTTCCACTTGACGATAGCTGTTATAGTTGCTCCAGCTGAATTTCAGGATATGGGATCTACTTCAGGCATCCTGCAACATGCACATAGTCACCACTTGAAAGATATACTATAAGCTCAATTAGCATGTAATAAAAACTATGACCACCTATATACTATACTTCTCACCATCTTTGACATCTTCCTCACAATGTGATCTTCAAGAGTTCAATGTAATGTCAAATCCATGTCAAAAAGAGCCTACAGAAAACAACAGAAAGAAAAATGTAAATAGAGAGATGATGGCACTGTTATATCTGGACGGTGCTAGATTATTACTAGTGTAGGATTGCATCTCTCTTCATCACTACAAGTGTGAAGCCTACTTCGATTATGTGAAGGGTAAATTAAGCCGGTTTTTCAAAATATTTTAGGTTTTTATGGTAACTAAAGAGTTAAGAACGTCTGCTCAAGTAAATAATCTGGAAACATAAAAAAAAAAAAAAATAAAAATTTAAACTTACTTACATAAGTTATGGTATAACTGACTTGGAACTCAAAAGCCACGATCCTTTTGTGAAATCGTTGTACTAGCACAGAACATAGCTAAAAAGACTTATATTGTCGAAAAAGGGAAAAGGATGTACTAAAATCCATATTTATCCACTTATAAAATTCCATAATTTCATTGTAACCAAAAGTTCACTATTCTAGTCTTAAAAAGGAAGTTAAACTACCTAATGCAGTTTCACTCTACTACTGTAGAAATACAAGTAAATTTGCAATTATTTTGTTTCCTCTTCTACTAAAAAATTCACAGAATTAACCAATTTAGTCCAACTATAAACTTTCCTAGCAACCTGCAGTATCACTGACAAAAAACCTTAAACAACACCACGTGGTATTCACAAGTGAGAAACTGTCAACATGCAGGATACGGCATGGGTAATAACCTGCTTACCAACAAAGGACAATGCTTTTGCTATTCCAAAGGGTCCAAGGGACACACTAAAGGGGAAAAGAAAAGAAAAAGTATTGCATCTTTCATACTCTTTAAGTCTTAAGGCCTTAACTATGCTCTATGTGGTCCTCGTATAATCAAATAGTTCCATATGGCCACAGTAGCAAAGTTGTGGGACCTTATGAGCACCAATGGTTGTGGCTCCCACTTAAAGCGTAGCCAGCCACAAGATAAAGCAACAACTTTCTTCGGCCACTAACTAGTCGCCACCTGTCACGCGCTGGATTCTCCCCACCCCACTTGAGTCCTTGCATAACACTTACTACTTACTTCCTCCTTTTCCCAGCTAAACTCACTTGCTTAGAAATCACAACAGGAAGAACACACTTGCAGAAAGAGAGGAGAGAGAAAAAGAGAAACGAGAGAGATGATGAAAGAGGAAGTATCAGGAGGTGATACCAATAGTTGGGCACGTGTTTGTGACACGTGCCGTGCAGCACCGTGCACAGTGTACTGCAGAGCAGATTCAGCTTTCTTGTGCACCAGCTGCGATGCACGAATCCACGCCGCCAATCAGGTGGCGTCGAGGCACGAAAGAGTTTGGGTGTGTGAAGCATGTGAACGCGCCCCAGCAGCCTTCCTGTGTAAGGCTGATGCAGCATCACTCTGTGCTACCTGTGATGCTGAAATTCACTCAGCTAACCCATTGGCTCGCCGCCACCAACGGGTCCCAATCATGCCCGTTGCAGGCTGTGTTTACGGTCCCCAAGGTGGGAGGATGTCTGAGGACAGGTTCCTGACCCTGCCAGAGGGAGATGACCACACCACTGATCATGAAGGGGATGAAGATGAAGCTGCTTCGTGGTTGCTACTTAACCCAGTTAAGAACAGCAACACCCAAAATACAAATGGGTTTTTGACTGGAGGAGGAGAGGTTGATGAGTACCTGGACCTCTTAGAGTACAATTCAGGTGCAGATAATCAGTTCTGTGAGCAGTATAACCAGCAGCAGGAACTCAAGGTCCCTGAGAAGAATTGTGGAGGTGACAGTGTTGTACCAGTTCAGTGTAGGGAAGCAAAAGATCACCAAATACAATATCAAAACTTCTTGTTTGGGATGGAGTGTGAAACCAAATCTGGTTACACTTACAACACATCAATTAGTCAGAGTGTAAGTCATCTATTCTCTTCTTAAATAGAAACCTTAAAGCTACTTTTTTTCAAATATTTATATAATCTTATGTTTATGTCAACCTTAAAGGTTATCTATAAAATATAATTTACAGGAATAAAAATGAATTAGGGTTAACCATCATGAATTACACAAAAGGGAAATGATGATAAACAAGTGATCTAAAAGGGACTCAAATAGACCATCAACAGAACAGCTACTGTACCTCATTTTCTTTTCCTTCATTCATGGCTCAAATAAGTTTTATGTTTGATCCTTGTAGTTCTACTTTTCCTAGGAAATTTTCGAATATGCTTCAAATAATTAATCTTGCATGTTAAAGTTCTAGCTGTTCAATCCTGCACAATCTTAGAACTTATAAGACATTCCCATGAGTCATGAACAATTCTTATAACGAAGTTTAAATTATAGTTTTCTATTTTTAATCATCTAATTTGAGGATGATGTGCAGCTGAAAGACATAAAAATGATAGATCTAACAAAAGATTTTCCTTGGCGGAAAGAGTAGCAAATTTTATTTACCCCATATAGATGTTTAAATATTATTCTATTTGTGAATTTAGCCAAACTCTTACTTAAGAGTTGCTTTGTATTTCTTACATGAGATCATACAGTACTGTTTCTCACTACTCAGAAACATGACCAAGATTTTTTATTTCTTATCAACAGGTTTCAGTTTCCTCCATGGATGTGGGTGTTGTACCAGAATCCGCCATGAGTGATATCTCTATGTCACATCCAAGGCCACCCAAAGGTACAATCGACCTATTTTCTAGCCCTCCAATGCAAGTGCCAACTCAACTATCACCATTAGACAGAGAGGCTAGGGTCATGAGATACAGAGAAAAGAAGAAGAACAGAAAATTTGAGAAGACAATCCGTTATGCTTCAAGAAAGGCCTATGCAGAGACAAGACCTCGGATTAAAGGTCGTTTTGCTAAGAGAACAGATGTGGAAGCAGAGATGGACCAGATGTTTACCAACTCATTAATGGCAGACAGTGGTTATGGCATTGTCCCATCCTTTTAAATCTAGGTGATGTTAATAATGAAGTTGGTTGTGCTGCCATTAAAACTTCATATTTTTTCTCAGTGTTAACCTATATGTTTCTTAGTTACTGATGAATTTCTATCTTGAAATTCTAATGTCTTTTTTTGTGTAAATTGTACAAAAACAAGTATATATGACATGCTTTCTTAATCAAACCAGTCTCTAAAAAGGGAATCACAGAATGGCTCACAAGTTAAGCATTAATAGCTAGACCGTGCTAAAATACATTAGAGGATTCATTCAAGGCAATTTGCTAAAAGATATGAGTCTTGCAATATTTCCTTTTAAATTGGGGCAATTAAAGATGCAACACGGAAGAGGACGTTGTAGTCATCGTAGAGGTAAGGATGTCTGTATTCCCCACCCACCCCACCCCCCCCCCAACCCCAACAACACACACAAACAAAAAAAAAAAAAAAAATCGAACAAGGTAAGCGCCTCTTCAAAGGCGTATTGCTTAGTTGATTTATGTTCAAAGAATTAAGCAGCACCACATAAGTCACTTACATTTTCCTTTTGAGAACTCAAAGAAATGTTAGCCAAGGTTTTAGCAAACTTCAGACCATGGTAAAAAACTGGCCTTCAGTTAAGGACCCCTGCAATGGATCAAATAAAACATGATTAAATTTATTAATTATGTCCTTGGTACAGGTAAGCTGTGATCAGATACAATTTATATGGTTGTTTCTTCCTGCTTCAAGATATTAGTGCCCAAGAGCCGACGATGTCACAGAACAAGTGTGAAAACAAGAGCAAAAAATTGCAGAAAACATATATTACCCCCTATAGCAATAGATTCGCTTCAAGAGCAACGAATCAGTTAAGAAACTTCGCCACTGAATTCCTAAGACCAATCAATATCAATGACCAGGATAGTTACAAGGCAGATGAGAAAAAAACTATCCAGAGGAACAAAGAATCACAACTTAGTGGAGATAAGGTATAAAGCTGAACATCTAGTGGTAATCAGAAGAACATTTGACTTGCTTTTTCTGGAGATATTGGATTTTAAACACGACATGCCCTCTGCATCAGAAATACCTAAAATCACTTCAGAGTACTACTTAGATCTTAGTCCTCTAGTTAAGGAAAAATTATTGCATTCATCCTCTTTATATAACAGTAATTAAAAAAATGCATGTATTTCTAAGCCAAACAGAAGCCATCTAAATTTAGCAGGGACAGCTAAGACTACCAAATGAACCATTAACTGCTGTAACAATCTAATATTACTCAGAAGACGACAAGCTGCATGTATGATGACGCAATATGCTCAAACCATTTCTTTTTTGATTAAAAAGAAAGATGATATTCAACCCTTCAGCCTGTTAACAGCGAAGGGTTGAGTGCATATTCTCCAATTCTCACATTCTATTAGACCCATGTATTTGTCAGACATTACGGCTTTAGCATTCAAACCTACCCAAATGTCCGACTTTGTGACTTGTGCATTCAGGCTCCCGTATTCAGAATCCATAAGATCCGGCATAGCCAACTTACTCTGATACCTGTGATGTGGCATACGCTTTTTCGTCAATTATCTGGCCTTTGGACTTGGCTTTTGCTAGTGGTAAACAAGATAAGGAACCATCAATTACAGCTAGTGACAGGAGTGGAAAAGAGAAGGAACTTTATACCAAACCAAAGTTTTTGTTAGCTAGATGGAATAATATCTACAAAAGGGAAAAAAGAAGAAAAAAAAGCAGCAGCCAAAACGGATGATGCGCCATAGTAGCATATGTAAACAACTGTTTTTAAAGCTGGACATCCAATTACTACATTGATTGATTCTACACAAAATCTCACTCCCCCAAATTTACATAAAAGTATTGGCCTGAGTAAGACCTGTCTACAAAAGTGTATACACTCTAACTTGAAGAGGACCTCAACAATTAACTATGGAAATCCATAAGAACCACCTTGTACCAGAAGGATCTTGTTTAACTACTACCTTAAGTGATTTTGGGAAGTTCATATTCTCTACCCACTGAATACATTTCTAACCTATTTCTTGGCCATTAGAGAAGCACACCATTTCTAACAGAGGAATAGAGGATAGCCACAAATTTCAATCTACCTATAAGCATGATAAAAACAAAACTGGCCAAGACACAAATACAGCACAAGACACATATACAGCACTCAAACGCTTTAATCTTGGGGAACTCACATCTAAACTTCTCAATGCCCAATAAAGCACAAATGACTATAGTCGGTCACTCTTCTTAATGCCAAGTGAACCACATATGGCTAAGTCACTCTTCACCAACATAGCATACAATGTCATTCCATCCCCCTAGTGCCTCCCAGCCTCTCACCTAGGGTAGGCAAAAGGGTTAAATGTAACAGTTGAGGCGAGGCAAAGGTCGTCATTAACATAATAGTGATTAATCTATTCTTCTAAGATCCATACATGCAAAAAACCTTAAACTAGCAGTTCACCACCAAAATAAAAACTCTTCATTTTTGCCAACATTGTCTATATAAATAGATTATTTAGCATTAACATAACATAGATTAAAAGTTGATGAAGTGTTGAAATCAGAAGACAATGAGACATCAACCACAAAACATACATGATCACAACACCCTTTAGTAACCTGATCATATCTTCCTCCTTGCTTTTCGAGTTTAAGATGAAATCTAGGCACATAATTCCAACATTAAGTGAAATTATTCCATAATAGCAACTTACTAGATTATGTTAATATTCTCTTCATTCTTCTCTTATCAGAATTCAGAAATTTACCAAATTTCTTTCCTGTTCTCCATTGGATCACCAATCTTATACTAATTAAATCTCAATTAAAGGTAATTGGCTAATTGCTGCCATCAAATTAAATATAAATCCCTAACGACATAGTAAAAACATTATACTATAAATAGGAATGCCAAAACCCTAGATAATCCCATGGTAATATATATCATTGTCCACAATTCACCCAATTCCGGTCAAAATTCCAACCTTTGTAATATATTCATACAACGACAAAATCAGGTAAAGTCTAATTTTTACTAAAACCAATTGAAGAACATAATGACCAACTTAATCAACCGAAACATTAACCTTTTGGGGAGCGAATTCATAGATTTGTTTTATCGCAATTTCCATCAGCAAGTAGCTTCAGAATTTACGCGTCATCCGATCTAAATTTGGGAAATTCTTATTTTTTTTTTTTTTTTTTTTAGGGGAAAAACAAGCTATTATATATTAAGGGACAAATTGTCCAATAAAACAAAGGAAAATTTGTCAGAAACCACCTTTTATAATCACTTCTTTATGAGAAACCACCTTTTAAAAAAAATTGGTTAATTAGCCACCTTTTTAGTTCTTTTTTTTGTTGGAAGCCACCACTTGCCGGAATCCGGCGTTGACCTCGCTTTTCCGGCGTTGACCATCATTTTTTCGCCATTTCTTCCACCTGGGATGCCGGCGGATGCGAGGGGGAGAGGGGCTTAGGGCTGGGAGGGTGGGGATGGTCGTGGGGGGGGGTTTCCCGGCGGGTTGTGAGGGGGGACGGGGTTCGCCGGCGGATGCGAGGAGGGAGGGGGGGTCTTGCGGGGGATGCGAGGAGGGAGGGGGTTGCCTGGGGGATGCGAGGAGGGAGGGGGTTTGCCGGGAGATGCGAGGGGGAGGAGGGAGAAGGATAAAGGGACAAAAATGGCGAAAATATGATGGTCAACGCCGAAAAATTAAAGTCAACCCCGAATTCCGGCAAGAGGTGGCTTCCAACAAAAAAAAGAACAAAAAAGGTGGCTAATTAACCAATTTTTTTTAAAAGGTGGTTTCTCACAAAAAAGTGATTTTAAAAGGTGGTTTCTGACAAATTTTCCTAAAACAAAAGGAGCCACTTCCGGGGGATAGTGGTTCTCCCATATCTGTTCTACTCCAAAAGGATTACTCTTAGCTAGCTGGTGGGCAACAAAGTTCCCATCAGGCCATCACGCTTAACATGAGACCATACAATGGACTTAAAACACACACAGGAAGCTAAAATATTATGAAGAATAACATCTAGTTTAGCAAATAAGATAGCATGCTTCAAAAGGCAATGAATCACAACTTGACAATCTGATTCCACAACAATATCTTGGAGGCCATATCTCTTTCCCAATTTCACTGCCATCTCGATGGCTTTAGCTTCGGCTATTTCAGCTGTCCAATGAGCACAAACTCGGCGCGTTGCAACAAACAAAACATCTCCAGTTCATTAGAGAGATTTTTATGATTTTACAAAACTATTCTTTATTTAGTTTGTCTACCTGTACATTGAATTTATTAGTGATTTCGTTTTTTCAATTTCTTATGCTACTACAAATTGATTTATTGACACGAATTTGTAATACTAATCAGCTATTCTTCATCTAGAATTAATTGAATTACTTTAAATTATACAGATTACAATTAATTCAATAAAGCCTCTCTTAGACATTACAACGAACAATAATATTAAGAAGGATTAGAAGGATTTGCAGAAGTGTCAAATCTTGTATTCTTATCGAGACTCATTCTTTTTCCATTTTAGAATCATATTTAATCCAATTTGATAATGTGTTCAGTTTGGGATTTGTATTATAGATATTGTATGAATTCAACTGAATGAATTAACATATAAGCATTTCATATGTTTAGACCATGCATCAAAATTGTTGATCAGAATTGGACAGCCATGTACAAATACAATGGAACACATTTTTTTGGTTTCACTCAAAAACTGAGACGAGCATTGTTGATATAAATAGTGGTGAAATTAAATGACCATAGCTGGCAGCCTGGCAGGCATCCTACAATCATAATCTCGGTTAAATTCATATCAACATACTTTGTGATATAAAAAGTTAAAAGTAGACATGATAAATATTCTATTTATTCGTTTATTGATATTTATTTTGCCAGAGTAAAAACTAAAACGAAATCTCTTGGAAATGAACACTTATATGTTGTCGTTTATGATATGATCCACTGTTATTATTCAAATTTGGTCGATCAGCCAAATTGGTAATAAACAAAAAAAAACATTGACACTTTGGCAACCAGAAATAATACTACATTGCAACTTTGGTAAAAAAATTTCAAAGCGGAATATGTAGACCAAGATTTTGGCCGGAAGGAGCAAGACATTGTTTATAGTGGCTTTCTCCTCATCCGTCGTCTACTCGTCTTGCTGGGTAGACTTGTATGCAGACGGCAGCACAAAATAGAAAAGCACATGAGCAGCTAGTATTGCTATCAACAGTTCTACCAGTACCAGCGAAAAAAATAAGAATAGTAAGGGAACCAGGGAAATAAGTTCATAACAAAGAAGCTGTAGATAAAAAAATCTCCTTTGAGACATGTCGATAAAATTATAAATCTTCACTTTGGAACAATAGCTCATAATAACGGTAGGACCTGGCGCGAACTGGAGCCAATTCATGAGATACACAGAGAAAGCAGAGTGTAGGCAACCATCTATCATCTATGACTATGAGCTTATCATATTGGTTGTGTATAAGTCGAAAGATCAGCATATACAACGAGTCTTGAGGAGTTTTTCATGCAACCTGTACAAGCCATAGACCACTTAGAAATACAACACACCTTGCAAAAAGAAGAACAAGGAGCATCACTACACATCTATAGACCTGGTCATTGGTCGGGTTGGTCCAATAGTGGGTGACCTAGTTTATATGACAAACTACGGCTTGCCATGCAGACTGGGGGTTGCAGATCATTAACGGACAGGCCCATAGAGGAGTAAGAATATAGGAGGAAGGAGGGATAGAAATAAGCATGTGTAGATTTTGAACTATACATTAATATTTCTGACTATGTTTTTTATTAATAAGTTATTGGCCTACAATTCTAGTTCTATAGTGACTCATTCCAATAAAAAGTGAACAACTAAACATCGCCCTAGAATCTCTAACTACCGCACCTACTTTCCTCACCCTCACCTCTACTAACTCCTCTCTCTCTCCACTCTCTCTCTCTCTCCCCCTCTTCAAAGTAATCGGCAATTTTTTTATTGTACCGGAAAATAGCCAGACACATGAAAAGTAGGTCTCAACCATAAACCAAACATGCTAATTACATCCAGACTATGGTCCATACGTATTTAGAGCAAGTCTAGACCACGGCCCAGACGTAATTTTCATACGTCAAACTATGTCTAGGCCATGGTACAGACGTAATTCTCATACGCCTGGACCATGGTCAAGACATGTTTGTTATACGTCTGAATTATTACGAGAAAATGAACTTACTAAACATGGGCTCTTTTTCGGGATGGTGGGACACTGTTGCGGCAAGCGAACGTCGCTCTTTTCCGGCAGCGGCACTAGGTGGTAATGGGAGGCAATGATGGAGATGTGGTGTTAGTCATGGTGGTGTGGTATTTGTGGTCTAGGTTGCACAGAGACGGATACGGGTACAGGGATGGAAAATGGCAGGATTTTGAAATTTTAAGAATGGGTACGCGTACCCATACAAGATACGTATCAGGCACGGGAACGGGCACGGGTACAAGTACGTGACCTAAAAGAAGTACCCGTACTACATAGTTTGTGGTAAAGCCATGTGGTGGGAGATGAGAGAGAGACAGTGAGAAGCTAGAGAGAGGGAGGTGGGAGTAAGTTGGAAAGAATATGGTAAAGTAGCGCAACGCCTGGTAAAAGCAGGCTGACGTTTAACAACACTTGAAATACCCTTTGATCGAAAATCTCCACCTATTGACCTACTTTAGACAAAAATACCCTTTACCTCAATAAAAACTTCTACCCATTAACGACCTCCAATAATAGCTTTTGTAGTTTGATCCTACTCTTATATCCATGAACTCCATGCCGATTAACCAAGCCTACACATCTACGTCTATGTTTTGCATACAATCACTACATGGATACCAACTTCAGCAGCGTCCGGTTATGTCACAGTATCTGAAGGATAAATGTTGAAAAATCAACTAAAATATAAGCACTCATACAAAGTGTTATTTGAAGTGTATTTGGTTACAAGGGCTTACCAGATAGTCATCCATATAGTTTATTTGAAGATGAAAGATCCTGCTCCGATAGAATTTATTTAAGCCCAAAACAATGGATGATGGCAAGTGAATGCATATCCAAAAGCAGCCGAAACTGTGCATTTAGCCTGAAACCTTCTCGGAAGGAGGCCCTCTTAATCCCTGAACTTTCATCATACACATATACTTAAGGGGTGGTTCAGCACCAGCTTTAGTGCAGAGATCCACTACAGCAGGTGCGTGTCCGTAGTAATTGCGGTCTTCATGCAAAAGTACTGGAGGGTCTTGAGGTCGACGATACCACACTATCTTAGGTGGCACCACATCATCTACACCTGCCTTCTCCCAGAAATGGTTCCCTCGGAAATTTTGATACTTGAATACTCCACAGAGTCGAGCCTTATGGCCTGATGGTCCCACATGAACTTCTGAACAATATTTGCAAACCTTTGCTGGGTAGACTAACAAGAGCTTCTCCACACCTTGTCTAAGTGCTTCCCATGCCCTTAATGTTCTGTTTCCTATGGTTCTCAAGTCATTTGTTGACAAGGAATCAGGTCCAGTCAAAGCAAGGCCTTCTATTGAGTCTGCCATACAGTTAGAAGATTGAAGATCCAGATCATGTGGAGAAGCTCCTGCCTGACTGCACAATTCAACAACTACAGGAACACGCTCAAAATCAAATCTTTGTTGGTGCTTAATTACATCTTGGACCATGTCATCAAGATGAAATGTCTCCACAGGAACCAGTATATCATTTAGGCTAGCCCTGATCCATTTATGAACCTGATTCTTGTTGCAACGTCTGTGACCAAAACATGTACGAATTAGGTGACCTGCCTCACCAACATGTACTTCTGGACAGAACCTGAAATAAGTTGCATCCATTAGAAGCAGAAAAGACAAAGCAACTTCAAAACTCAGACAAGAAGGTGAATATTATCTTTAAGAATGAATGTTCTAACTTGTGTCTTAACTACCTTTCACCCTTCTGCTACTTCTTTACCACTTTCCAAGAATATTAAAAAAGGTTTTAGATGAAGTCATTTTCTTGGACAGCTCAACTGGTAATATGCGGAAACAGATACCCAATAAGTGCCTTTTTCCTGGTGTGTGTATTCTAACTTAGTGGTGAGAAGTCCAGAGCCATATTATGGTGCATTCTGAGCTGCAGTTTTTATGGAATAGGTAGTTTTCTATCATTCATATCTGTTGGGAGTGTTCATGGTTTCCTAAGGAGCAACTACTGGTGCATTGATTTAATTTTAGAAAGCATAAGAGAAAAACACAATGCTTAGCTGCTTGTATGGCTATCTCTTGTGGTATTGCGAATCAGCAGTGATAGTCGAACTTAGAGCATCTAATCGGAAGTGCGCGCGGGAAAAACAATTTATTCTGTTTGTTTAAAGCTTTTTTCTACAACAAAATTCTCTTTATTCCATGAATCTCTAGCTTGTTTTTCTTCAACATAATATTTCATACAACCTATGTCAGTTTCTCCCTCTTTTAATGGGTAAGTGGTTCAGTCTCTCGAGATTCCCTGTTCCTTGAAGAGTATACGTTTCCACTAGTCCCTTCCCATTGACCAATTCAAACATATTCAACTTTTTAACATTCACTTCCCTCAAATTATATAGCAAACCATGCCTAAAACACAACATAAATACAGGCAAATGAATCAATAACGTAAATAAATTAAACCTACTTGCATGCTACAACTGGCAATGTTTTGAGTAGTGCAGAAACGCCATGGATGACAGTAGATCGAGCTTGAAGAATTTCTTCTGCAACAGGAATCATGGACCTAATTGGATATCCTCTAGCTCTCTTCTCTATCCTCTGCTTTATCATCGGCCTCAGCTTATCCCAGTTCACCTTGATATGGCTAGCATACCATCTTGTTCCCAGTTTATCTATCTCTATATTGGCGAGCAATGCTCCATTCAAAATCTTATACCAATTACTCTGCCTAATCAATGCCATATCTGGGAAAAGGTTGCTCCAGGATTTTTATTATTTTCAGACAAATAATAGTCAAAGGAAGTTTGCAGTATCTTCGTTAATGAACCGTAAAAATAGAGCAAGTTTCTCGAGGATGCGACTATAGATCTGTGAATAAGTCCAAATCCGGGGCAAACATCTAACAAACACACAAAAAAGAACCATATTTACTACAGCATATGAACTTAAGAACAATTTTACAACACCAACGGGAGGTTTTTACTTGCTGACAATCATATGTTAAATCATGGCATGGGCCATGGCTATCAGCCAACAAAATCTGTAGTTATTCACAAAAATGTATACCAATAGCGCATACTCAGTGCCCTATAACTAAAACATGGATTAAGATTGGGTTGATGAAAACAAAGAGAGTTAATTGCTAAACTCTATTGAGATCATGACTTCACAATTGATGAAAGCAACAGGAGTTAATTAATACATTTGAAAGTTCACAAATTATTAGAATAGATTAAACTAGTCACTATATTCAGAAAGGTGGTCCGTCCTCTTCTTAATATTGGGCTAATTTCACAATCAACCAAAGTAAAAAGGAGCCGATTCGTCAGTTTTGCGGAAAATTCTTGAACATAAATTGCTAGAAGATTACGCTGTTTCCTCAATCCCTTGACATATTTGATTTACATGCATCATTCGTCATTTCCTATGTAGTTTATTTTGATGATAAACGATAGAAAGAATCATTGAATCAATCACATAATTATGATAAGCTTGAACAAAAAATTGCAATGAAATACACAACTTAATTAAATGAATATCACAAAAATCAACCAATTCGATTCTTCAATAACTAACATAAGAGTATAAATGTTGATATTAAACTAAGCCCTAGTATCATACTTTGAATTTTAGTTGTCAAATTTCCATTCATTATCAATATAGTTAACAACTAACCAAATTACAGACAACTAAACCTAAATTAATAATTGAACAATATAAGAAGTAACCAAAATATAGGCGAATTTGCAAAGGAAGTAAAATATCAGATAAAAGGAAGTACCTGGTGCTGCAGAAATTGAAGGAAAGAGATGAACAAATTTTCCCAGAGAGAGAAAGCGCGAGTAGAGCGAGTGAGCGACAGAGATTCAGACAAAATTAAGCCCGAGTCCATTAGGAGCCCATGTCATGATAACCCTTTGAGAACAAGTTTTGTTTTGTTTTCCTTGCGTTCTGAGGTGTGCGCACCTTCCTCACTAATCACCGTATAGACGTGTGCATACTCTAGGGATTGCATAAAGCGTGAAAAAAAAAAAAGAGAGAGCAAATGATGCTCCCTTAGTTATTTTGAAAAAGATTAAATGTTAAATAGTTTGCTAGTCAAATAACTTTTAAATTTTGCGAATCTACTATGTACATCCAATAATATTCAGGTGTTTCAATCTATATAAATACTTCTCATGTTTTTTTAATTGCACCATTTTGTTTTTGGCACTATTCATCGATCAACTTTGTTGAGATACTTCAACGGTTTCTTTTTACTTGCAATTGTTTGACTTTCACGCTTGCCAATGCATAACTTCAACCATTAATATCTTTGTTTATTGACGATTAAAATTATGCAGATATTAAGAAAATATGTCTTGAGACGAATCTAACAAGATCCCACATGAATATGTTTTTCCTTAACTATAAAATATAAATCACCAAAGATAAACTAAATAGAGTTGGTGGATAGTGTAAATGTCAAACCCTTGCAAACAGAAAAAAAAAACAGAGGAAAAATTATATTTAATGTTTTAAAATAGTAAAGTGGGGTCTTGTTAGATTGGTCTTAATGCAAGGATTCCCAAATATTAATTTTTTATAATTTTTACTTTTACGCAATTAGAGATATTGACGTTCAAAGAAGCGTCTCGCCAAACATGAAAACGAAACGGTGCAATTTTAAAAACAGAGGAAGTATATATTAAAAGGCGTTTCTATCAAAGGAAAGGTTGTCACGTGACACTTTCCAATGAACACATGACCTTTGAAATGAAATATGAGAGTTAACCATCAATCCATTACAATTTCAATATTTAATATTTCAAAATAAAACATATGAAAGTCATATAATTATATGTAATTATAAAAGATATATACAAGTTTTTTGATCTCTAACACTTTTATTAAGGTAATAACATTCTCTTACCCTCAATACTATTGAAATTGTTATTTTTATCCCCAATTCTTCAGAAGATCTTTTTAAAACAATTTATCATGTCATAATGTCCATTTTTCAATTTCGCGTTACACTGAAAATTAAGAAAAACTTATAAAATCAATTATGAAATTTATGAATACAATAAATTTGATAATTGTAACTAATGGGGGCATTGCTGAGGTCAAAATACTAGTTTTTTTTAATAGCCATACAAAAGGTTTCATTTATGTACATCCACAACTTTGTTTTTTTTTTTTATCCAAAATTTCTTTTATGCACATCCATCATTTTTATTTTGTACATCCATTATTATTGTTTTCTACATATGTTCATACAACATTTTATTTATGTACATCCACAACTTCCTTTATGCTCATCCAAAAGTTATTGTTTGCAAATCAACTATTTTAATTAGTGCATACAACATTCCTTGTATCTGTATGACTGTATCCACCTTTACTTATATTCATACACATTATCATGCTTGGTTTCTACATTAAGATTTTTATGATTAATATTAAAAAAGAGTAAGGGCAAATAGGTCATTTTAGTGATTTGTTTTGGGTCGAACAGTTCTTATAATAGTTGGACTCATTTATATTCATTTTTCAAACATGAATTTTGTATGAGACGAATGAATTATCTATACAAATATATTATAAGGCGTTCTGAATCAAGTTTACACGCCACGTGGCACTGTCTCTTTAATTGTTTTGTTCCATGTAATCAACATACATTAGAAATTAGAAACATGTTTTGTACAAGATTCAACCGCATGACCTCAAGATAATATAGTAAAGTTATAACCAATGAACTCTGCAACATTAGATGCTCTCTTTTGACATGAAAATATTGATAACCCGGGGCATTGCCCTGGCCTAATAACTGGCTCATTTTGTTCTCACTCATGCGCACCCTGAGAAACTTCCCAAGAGGTCACCCATCCCTAGACTACTCCCAGCCAAGCACGCTTAACTGTGGAGTAATTAAGGAAATGAGCTCCATAAAAAAAAGATGCATCTTGTTGGAATGAGTAGCTTGCTAAATCCCTTTAAAGCAATCATGAGGGATATTACATACACCCCCACTTGTTGATGTGCATGAGAACTCCACATATTCAGCCACAACGACCTGTGGGTCGCCCCAGCCTGGAAACTAATCGCCGGAGACTCCAGATATTCAGCCTGACGACCTCTAGGTCGCTCCTTATGACAATGCAGCCCCATAATCCTCCCCCACTAGGCGCCTGAGGACTCCTAATATTCGGCCTGACAGCCTTAGGATCGCCCCAACATGCTGTCGCAGGGTTGCTCTGATTCCATTTGTAACACCCGATCCATACAGAGTCGAGTATATTGTCACCAATGCGCATCCAGAGCCAACAACTGTCCTTAATAACCAACACAAGTTCTTCCTGCAACTGTCGTCAATAATCAACACAAGTTCTTCCGGCTCATTTTGTCGTCACTCATGCACACCCTTGATGCGCATTTGTGACAATATACTCGACTCCGTATGGGTCGGGTGTTACAGTGTCAATCTAATTTGAAATGACCCGAATCAAATCCAATCTTTCATGTAAAGAAAAATCATCACCCAAGTTAGACTGGGCTTTAGTCGAAAAGGTGGTCTATTTCAAGTCAAGAGGCTGAAGCCGCTGAACCTATTTTTAGGGCCAAAAATTTATATCAAAGCCTTCAAACTCCAGGCCAAGCTGGTTTAAGACCAGGGCTATACTAGACTTAAATACAATCATCGGGCCTAAGATTCATGCCTAGAGCCCAATATTTTGTCCAAAACTTGAACATGGTAACAATGAAATATTGGGTGGTCTGAGTACGTAATCAATAATAGATGTGCAAATAATCAACAAATCTCTTTTCCCAAAGTTGATGACCTTACTCATATGGGCTCCTCCAACAAAAAAAAACACCCAAGCCCCACCTATAACTGCTTCTCTTTTTTTTTTACAGGCCCACCTATAACTTAATTACTATCTCATTGGCCAATTAATGAGTTATGTTCGATAGCATTGATTTTTACCCTTCATCCTCATCCAAATCCTACTCACTTTTCCACTCTAAATTGGAATCCATTATTGACATTATTGTCAAGTTGTCCACTTTCGGCCAACGATTTTCTCATGGAGCACCTTGATCTACTATTACTATTTCCATTAACTAGGCCTAAAAAGAAGAAAAAAAACTACCTTACTAAAGGGATTTCCAAGAAACAACATAGAATTTTGTCAATTATTACATGTTTCATAGGTGACGTTGTGTAAACTATTCAAAAAAGAGTAGTAGAATACTAGATTTTCAAATCCTTTTAATATACTATTGCGCATCTTGATAGATTTGAGCGGATTTTTTCTTTAAAAAAGATGCCACAATGTTTATTTTAGATAAATTAAGACTAGACAAGTTTAGATTAGATTAGTTTAAAAAACTTGCTTAAATGATCAGTTGAAACACGATAAATTAATATTGTAAATGGCAATGGGCTAGGTTTTCGGCTTATTGAAGCCCCACTCAAGTATATGTGATCGTGTTGTCTTGGTTCCAGGCTTCTAGCTAGGTCAACACCATGGCCTTTCTCCTGCACCGAATTGGTTGTACGACTTGTTGAGTGGGACTAACCATATTCTTTGTGCTTGAATAAACGATTGCGAGTTCACTCATAGTACACCCGGGTGTACCATGAGCATGCATGGTATACCTAGGGGTATTTTTGTAATAAATTAGAATTTCAGGTGCTCATTTGACACCAAGTTTGCTCATATGGGTATTTTGCTTATTTTGCTTATTTTGCTCATTTTGCTCATTTGCTCATTTTGCTCATTTTGTAATAAAAGTGTTCGCTCATTTTCTTAAATGAGTAGAAATGTTCTTCCATTCTTCATTTCTTTCATTTGCGCATTTCTTTCATTTCTTCATTTTGCGAAAATAGTCTTGGGTGTACCATGCTATGGTACACCCAGGTATGCTATAAATATTCTCAAACGATTGCAATATGACATGTGCAATTCGATTGACAATATGCTATCAAAATGGGAGAGTGATCCTCATCAAAGAAAAGAAAACAAATGAACATTGGTTTATAATTCTATATGCAGTAGCAATTTTTGGACATTGTATAATCTTATGAATTGATTTCGCTCGCAGAATTGAGTGCCATTATTGAAAAAAAAAATCAATCGGTTATGGTGATTATATCAATTGAAAACGAAAGATATCTTATCGTGTCATAAACAATTACTGATTCTAAATTCAGATTTTTCTTAAGAACTGCATCAAATCAATGCGTACTTTAATCTAGGAGGCAAAAGTGTGTAGATATGGGAAAGCAAAGCAGCTTGCAATTATATGCTTCAACCTAAAAGACACGTCTAGTGGGTCCAAATAAATTCCACAAGCTTTAAACAAAATTCACACTGAATTCCTCTTTAATTTATGTGGGTTTGTTGCTTAATTATTCAAACTGGAAATTAGCTTCTTCCACACTTGATTGTATGATTGACATACAATCAAGTAATATATTAATACACTTGCTATGGTTTAGATTTCATTGGGCCTAACATAAGGCTAGGCTGGAGGAAAGTTTGACCACATACTAGGTTTTCACAGGGTTTTATCCTAAAACCAATTGTTGATAGGTAGAGTAACATACTAATCTATATGTTAGTCATTCTCTATTTAATTGTTCAATATGGGATAACTATTCCTAACTCACATATGGGCTATACTCTTAACAAAATAACTAATCTAAAAAGGCATATTTGGCACGAGTTGTACACATAATAATATGCACCATGGAGGTGTACAATATTGGTAGTGTATACATGAATGTGTCGTGTGCATATCTATGAATTAATAAAGATCATTTGTTTATGAGAATAAACAAAATCAAATATTGTAGTTAAATTGGGACAGATGGAGTATAATTCTTTTAATGTACAATTACACTGAGAAAATGATACTTAGCAATTTGACAAAAACTGAAATTTTGGTGTAAATAATGTCAAAGGATATGACGCATATGTCTATATTATTGTCTTTTCTTCTTTTTTGGTGCAAATCCTATGTAAGAATAATATAAATTTGTTAAAAATATTCTTTCATTAGATTGTCTAATCTGCTAAGCAAAAGGGTGACATGAATAGATACCATAATTAACAAGTGGTTTAATGGTTTTATTTGAAAATCAAAACAACTACTTATTATAACCTAGAAATTCCTTCTATGCGTTATTGTTGCTTACGTACACTAAATAGTTCATAGAATGAGTGGTGACCAAGAAAGAATCCTCTTTGATCCAATCTTCTTATATAGGGACATTTTAGTAACCTCACAAAAAACACTAAAACCTACCCTTTATAAAAAGCAAACCTTAACCAATCAGCTTGATTATATAGTAATTAACATTTCTCATTTCTTCTTAGCACCATACCAACTCATTTATCTTAGAGAGAGAAAAAAAGTTTTAGAGAGATAAACGATGATGAGGGATGCAATGACAACCTCAAAGACCAACACCACCATGATAGATGGAACTATCCAACGGTGGAACACACCCATACCATATCTTTTCGGTGGACTAGCACTTATGCTATGTCTTATTGCTATTGCATTACTTCTCTTAGCTTGTTCTTTCAGAAAATCTTCTTCTTCCTCAAATGGTAACAACAGGAACAATGGAAGCCGGAAAACAGCGTCGTGTTCGACCTCTGGAAGCGAAAACGACACGAAAATCGTCGTAATAATGGCTGGAGATGAAAACCCTACTTACTTAGCTAAGCCTCTTCCTTGTCCTATGATTATACCCTTTACTACCAACCATAGTCTTGTTGAGAGAGTCTAACCCTTTTTTGTTTATTTTGTTCTTGGAAGAGGAGGCGGGATAGCTAGGGTGATATTTTGTCTTAGGTTTAGGGAGTGTGGTGTAAATGAATGAGTAATGTAGAACGGAAAATGAATATGAATTATATATTTTCATATATTCTTTAAATTAATATAATAATTGTCAATGATAATTTCTTTCTATATGTTTCATAACTATGAGTATCTTCTCCTTTAATTTTATATTTTTATGTGCATGGGATTGAGTTATGACTTATGAATGAGCAAATGTGGCACCTATTAAGTTATTTTTGTTTTGGGGTAAACAATTGGGGAAAAAGATGAACAAATGTTGGAGTGGTTTATTTATTGTAATCTTAGAGGGTAAGTATCACATTTCATTACATTTTGTATATGGAATTTGGGGATGGAGTGTTGTCCATTGTTAGAAAGAAGAAAATTGCACGACGGATTAGCTTTTAAATAGAGGTCGACCAACAAAACCAGTAAACCACAACGGTGTTGGAGTTAAATAATACTTAAGGACATTATAACTTTATAAGTGTGGTACTTACTAGTTACTAGAACTCATTCTTAAAAAAAAAATCTCTATTGGGATTTCACCTTCTTTGATTAGCACACAAAAAAAATGATCGTCTAGGTAATATGAGGGTTGAAAAGAAGCATAGGAAAGAGAGTACATCTTAAAAAGTTTTTAAAAAAATGTATTTTACAACGAATTAATTTTGATAGTTTCCTGAAGTTTTAAAATATAAGTTCATTTTTTTACTAGAAAGAAAATATAACTTTTTATACATTTCACACCTAAAAAAAACACATTATGATTGTCAACTATTTTAATTGGTAAAGTCTACCGGACAAAAAAGAAGGTTGCATATCTTGATCCATACACGAGTAGAAAGAAATAATACTTGGTGATATTTAAAGGCTACAGCTCAAGCCATGACATACAATTCAAGCGCATAAGAGAATAATTGGTGCCCAAGAAAGAATATTTGGTAAGCTATCAGTAGATCTACAGCTGGAATATTTACCAAATAAGTTAAGGATTACGATGCATGAGAATTTTCAGGAGATTACTTCTACTTAGCAATTTTGAGTTTTCATTCACTTTCAAAATTAACAAAATTTTGAGTCTTAGCTAACACCACTTTCAACATCTTAAAGATAATACTAGTCCCAAAATGACGAGCCTAAATACATTAAAAATGAATAAGAAAATAAAAAATCAAATATCTTTTGTTCATTTGAAATTTTATCATCAAGTACTTTTGGTTACAGATAACCTTATTGGGGTTTTTTGTTCAACCCCCCAATTAGGTTTGTCAACTAGGCTACCAGTTGATATCCTATTATCATGCAATTTCTTTTGCAAGTAAAGTAAAAAAGAAGAGAAAATAGACCGGTTAAGAGTATACCGCAATACAAGTCTCCGACACAAGTTACACGTACAACAATTTAGCGACTAAAGTAGTTGACATCAAGATATCCATATATATCTTCTATATGTAGTTGTTTACATGTTGTAACTAAACATATATGTTTTCTAAGGATTATCAATTATATTAATTGATTAACTTAAACATCTATCATTCACTACCGTAAACGAAATTAAAATATCCACTTTCTCCTGATGGGAGCATGTTATCTAATAAGGCAAGAGAAAAAGGCTTGCTAGTAGTAGTACTACGCAAATCAACTCTTAACTTACGAGTTACGCCGTATACCTTGAGAATATTGTTTTCCGGAGGACAAAAATCAGCCCAAATGATTGAAGAGTTTGAAAATTAGTACGGTTTGATAAAGCTCTAAAATTGATTTGCTTCACACGGTTGAAATTCGCAGCTGGCTTAGTTTGCGTATTCTTTGCTTCACTTCATTTCTCCTGGTCCAACACTATGATGGCCAACTTTTGTCTTGTTTATAACCTTATAAAACAATTAAAAGCTCGAAAAAATAAGTTCAGACTAGTTCATTTATACAACTAATAACTATATGTAAATTCTTTGTTTTTTTTTACGGATACTATATGTACGTAATTTTTATAAATTAAATTCATTTCAATAAATTTAATATAACACTTTCTTTAGCAATTTGGCAACAACCTTATGTTGTGTGTGTTTTTTTTTTTTTTTATAATTAAGAAGGGATTTTGGAACATGACTTTCGATGCAATTTGGCAACGATCTTATGTTAGAGTGTGTATGATTGTTTGTGCCTTGTGGTTTTCATGCAATTGAAAACATGATGTAAATGATATTTTCATTACTTTTTTTGGTTTAATGAAAGTTTATTTTGTCGTTTCAAGAGGTATTACAATTCACTGATTTCACTCAATATGTTGCCCTCTTGCCCAGGAGCAAATACACCCTTAATTAATATAGTAGGGTCAAGTCAGTCATTAGAAGATGGACCCATAATAAATCAATCTAAGAAAAGATGATTTGTATACTTAATCGCACCAAATCGTGATATAGTGTATAATATATATTATTTATAATTCGATCGTAATGGAAGGATTAGGTGCAATTATTGATAGACGTGGCGTATCGGGGATGATTGAATGGGTGGATAATTTAGACTTTGTAGTCATCATATTTGTGTTTTTCTTTGATGGTGAAGAGTTTCAGAGCACAAGTCCAAACGTTAGTGGCTTACCACCAAAAAAGAGATGTCACTTTAAGCATACTTACTAAACCAAGGTTAATTAGTTAATCTCTGATTACTACATTATACTATAATTACAACCCACATATAATCTCAGATTATATGCTTTTTCTACCTTTTTTTCTCTGCTAGAAGAAATTGTCACTCTATTTTCTCGAGTACTACGTCATTGGTCTCCAAGCTAGAAAGATAAATTCTATAAAATGATGAAATTTCATCAAACTTTCATTTCATTTTTTTTTAATTGTTAAAATGTTAACCAACTAATCATGAAATCTAGCATATTTTAAAATAACTTAATTAATAATGAGTTCAAATCTCTTGTCTCATATTCTGTGTACTGATTGTGTATCATTGGTTTTTATGGGTTGATAAGAGAATATTTTAAAATTTAATAATAAAGTGGTGCGTGGGAGTTGGGACGACATACTACCTCCGTTTCATACTAATCTACACACTTACACTTTTCACGCATGCCGATGCACTACTTTGAGCCTTTATATCTCTAATTTTGTATTTGTAAAAAATATAAAAAGTCGATATTCTAAAACTACATATCGAGACGAATCAAACAAGACCCCACATGACTATATTTTCTCTTAACCATAATTCACAAATGATAGTCAAAGGGAAATTTGTGAATAGTGTCATAAGTGTAAGTGTGTAGATTAATATGAAACGGATGTAGTATATAACAATCATAACAACTAATAAAAATCAATGGTACACAAAAGATGGGACAAAAGATTTTAATTCGTTTACACTTAAGATTTGACAGAATCTCGAATCTTAGATATTGATATTAAGAATAAGCCTTAAGAATCAATCAATTGTAATTATAATGTCATCCACTACATATATATAATTACTCATCATATATGATAGAAAGTAGAATTGGCTTTTGATAAAAAAGCTAAGTTAATTATTTTTGTGTTAGCGTTGCTTTAATTTATTTAGTTTCTTAATACCAATACAAGAAGCTAAGATGGATTCTTTTGTCTTTAAGATCCATCAAAAGGACAAGCATTCTGAAAGCAGTTGCCTGTTTCTGATTCTAGGAGACAATCAGTGGAAACGAACATATCTAGCTCTACTTGGTGCAACAAAAGTTAAACTGAATTGTAATCTAGAGCTCTGCCGACTGCCGTCATTCTAAATCTTTTATATTCCAAAATATATTAATATAGAAGTAGGAGTATATAATAAAGGTTAACAAGTGTTAAGTCTTTCTGACTCATAATATGTTATTGTAAGATTACTAAGATACTAGCTAGCAGCATATTTGATAATCAATTTTAATCAATGATGGAAATGATACTGAACTTATATACAATGTTCCAAAAATTTGCATGTATGTCGGTAGCTGGATTTACCTAGTATTGAGCTAAATTGCTCAAACTTAACTTTTTTGCATGTGATCTCTTTGCTAACTCAAAACCTTGAAATCTATTTATCTATCATACATATTGTGTGGCTATTATTGATAAAAGGCTATAAAAAAAAATATTTTATAGGGATTTTACTATCAGTTTGTCAATTGAGATTTTCATAAGTAATTCTGAACAAATTAAAGAAGTAAATTATAGCCAATATATAATTATTATCATACTATGACATAGAATACTAGTCTTATATGAATGCTTGACATATAAATAAAATTCTACCATATAAAAAATTATCCGTACATTACACAGGCTCCAAAAACTAGCACAGAATAGTAGTAATTAGTATACATCCCACTTTTTAATACCCTTCGCAAATCAGAATATTTAGGTCAAGATGTGAACACTGAACACTACATTACGATTCATGACTCAGGAAGCACCACAATCATCCAGCACCACATAGGATTAACTACCGGTAGATTACATCGCTCTTCCTGTATTTGACGAGAAATTTATCTATTCTCAAATAGTGCCAAAAATAGATTAGGGTAACAAAAACTTCTTAGAAAGGGACAAAATCAAGTTTTCTACTTATTGGACGCGACGGCTCGACCACGCTGAAAAATCATTTATTTAATCTAATTGTCTTTTCTATACAGTAGAATGTTTTTTGACTATTGGGTGAATATTTGTGGAGACAAGGTAGAGATTTTGGTGACCCATGATGAGTGGAATATTAGATATGGTCTAATTTATTAAATTTATGTACTATTCATAAAAAGGAAAATTATTACGAAGGTCTTTGTTTGCGATGAGATAAAACTGAACTCTTTCAGTCTTTCTTAGTTCAAAAAGATTCAAAACCATTCAAAAGATATGAATTGCTACAACGTTAACATAATTTAAGATTTTATATTATGAAATAATAAAAAGAAAATTGATACATCAATTATGCACATACATCCAAAATATATTAAGATATAAGTTTCGCACCAGAAAAATATGTAAGGTAGTCTTTAACTATGAAAGATTCCCTCCATTTATAAGGATCTTCTTAGAAACTGTAGCAACAATACCAAGACAATAGGAGAGAAAATTTAGAAGTTTATTTAAATATGAGAGAGAATAGGGCTGTCAAATAGTGTAGAATTATGTGGGTTCGAAAGTGATGCAATGTAATATGAAATGCAAACAAATTCCTTTACTAAATATGGAATAGAATAAAGTAGAAAATTCTTTTGAAAATGGAATTAAATAGGAAGATCTTTAAAAAGCATATCAGGGACAAATGAGTATGAAAATAGTAACTAAAGGCCTAAGATATTTGAAAGCTTCGAGCGTTACCCTTCTCACTGTGTCCATCTCTGAATCTTCCCAATTAATAGATTACTTCCTCCATTTTTTAATATTCTCAATATTGAAATGTGCTCAAAGACTAATGGCTTGTTCTCCCCAGCTTATTTTCAGTTCAGTTCAATTCAGTTGCAATCAGTTCAGTTGCAATCAATTCAGTTCAGTTCCAATCAGTTCATTTCAGTTCAGTTCCTAAATTTTTATCATTACTACTTCCACCGTTTATTTTTAAATGCAACAATTGGACTTTTCCACTATTCACACCGATCACTTTGACTAAGATGAGAGGAAGAGAAAATATATTGTCAAAGATAAAAAAAATTACAAATTATAGATTACTTTCAAAAAAATTTGTAAATAATAAAAAAATAAAGAAATATTAATTTTATCACGGTGGCGACAACCAAATTTCACTATATGCTAGTGGGTGACGGAAAGTCTATCCTTATTGGGAAACAGTTTGAAACACTTGATGACCAAATTCAATCATGTTGGGGTCACAATTTACAAATTTCTCATGATGGGTGCAGCTAATGTAATTAAGCACAACATCTTCACAACACCATCATGCTATTCACATCTAGAAAGTCTTTTTGCACTTGTGATATCATGCTGGCAATGGAATTTTCTCATGATTATTTAGTTAACCTCTTGTTATTTGCATCATTGCATGGTCCTTTTATTTGGGTTGAATAATTTAAACATATTCTTACATTAGTGTCAACCTCTCCTCTTGTTGTGCACATGTGATATTGAAAAAGAAGAGAGATATCTACTAACAAACTGTATTTATTTGAGGAATTACTCCGTCAATTACTGTAGACTTATTTTAAGGCAAAATCTTGCAATACTTGTACATGGTCATACTTTCCTCAGACGACAAAATCATATTTATGTATAGGTTTATGAAACATTTAACATGGTAACAGAGTCCAAGTTTACTTGTGTATATGGTAGAATAGAGATTATCGTAGGGTTCATAATGTGCATTTATTAATCATTTGTGACGTTAATACAAAAATAGAGGGGTATTTGATTGACATTTAAGAGTTAATAAGTGTTTATGCAAGCTTTAACGTATAAGAAAACAATGTGAATTAAAAATGTAACATATATGGTTGTCTTAATTACATTATGTTACCTAAGATGTTAGCACAACATGTGTAATACCCCTCATGATTGCTTTAAAGGATTGAGCAGGCTACTCATTCCAACAAGATGCATCTTTCTTTTAGAGAGCTTATTTCCTTAGTTACTCCACAGTTAAGCGTGCTTGGCTGGGAGTAGTGTAGGGATGGGTGACATCCTGTGAAGTTTCTCAGGGTGCGCATGAGTGAGGACAAAATGCGCCAGAAGAACTTGTGTTGGTTATTGAGGACAGTTGTTGGCCCTGGATGCGCATTGGTGACAATATACTCGACTCCGGATGGATCGGGTGTTACAACATGCATGTACGTAACTGATAAAATGATTTTTTTTCTAGCCTGTGCTATCAAGCTGATTTTTTAGTTGCAACCCTGCCCGTGAGGCATGAATAACCAAAGCATGGATTATACACTAGGGTGCACAGTGTTCATTGTACACCCGAAAGAACATACCATTTTTATAGAAGAACATGAACTTTTTTCAAGATAAAAAGAACACACAATATAAAATTAAAGACATGTAAATCTCCAATTATAAAAGAACATAGGTCGTAATGAAAAGAACATATAATAAATGAACATCTAGCTTAAATTAAAAGAAATATATTGACTTTCGAGTAATTCTGAGCAATTATAAGACCTATTAAATATACTTCCTCTGTTTATTAGATGATTCATTTTGACTTTTGACACTATTTACATACATGATTTCGACTATCTCTTGTGATTTGTACTTAAGGAAAAATATAGTTATGTTGGATCTTATTAGATTTGTCCAAATGTATATTATCCAAAATATCAATTTTTGTAATTTTTGCTTATTGATAATTAGAGATATAAAGGTTCAAATTAATTTCTTGGCAAGTGTGTAATAGATGAAGTAGTTATTGCCCGAGATCAACATTGCATGTTCATATTCAAAAAAAAAAAAAAAAAAAAAAAAAAAAAAAAACTATACAAAGGCCTGTGAAACAATATCAGTAGAGTAATTAGTTGACTAATCAAAGTATGGAGTAGTACAGAAATTACCTAGCATGAGATCATCATGGTGTATATTAGAATGAGTGGTTACAAGTACAACCTGTTGCACCTAACTACTTCTGGATGCAAAACAATAAAAACCCACACATCAAATCATAATTTAGCTTCAAATCCCATATTAGCTAGTCAAATAAAACACAACCCTAATGATCATAATCATCATAATAAATTAAAATCAAAAGATATTTGACATATAAATAATGATGTCTATAAAATAATCAAATATTTAAATTTAAAGTACATTCCACTATTTAATTTCCACCCTATCTTTAGAGAATACAGACAAAGTACTGTTGTTAGTGCAATACCATATAAAAATTACCTACTATAATATAGTATTAAGTGGTACTATAAATAGTCCAAATTCTAGAGGTGACTTTCATAAAATAAACCACTACTCAATCAAAAAGAAAGAGATATTTAGACTCTAGAAAGAGAATAATATGTCAATAACAAACACAAGTTCTCATTCAGCAGATATTATGAGATGGAATTCACCATTACCATATTTATTTGGTGGGTTAGCTCTAATTTTAGGGGTTATTTCCATATCACTAGTAATATTAGTTTGCTCATATCTTTTCAAAAAGAAGCATTCATCAGCTTCTTTCATTGACACTGAAAAACAAGTGAGCATAAATGACGTGGTGGGCATGAACGACGTACCAAAAGTCGTCGTGATCATGGCCGGCGACAACAAGCCAACATATATAGCCATGCCTATCAACGTCGTCTCGGCCGCTAACGATTCGACAACTCCTCCTCGTCCTCCTCCTCCTCCTCCTGCACCTGGTGCTGATTCTCAGGTCTAATATATCTATCATTGCATAGTAGCAACAAATTTTGTACGGTAATTTTTTATATTTATGGTCTCTTGTTGGCCTAAAATTTTGCAGAGAGTGATTTGTATAAAAGAGCATATGAAAAGTCAAAAGTGTATGTTCTTGAATAGGTAGCAGTAGTTTAGAAAATTTTGATACCCCTCTTGATTATATGTATGAGAGCTATAGAAGTTCATAAGAAAAAGTGTTTCATTAATTTTCTTTTACGGTAATTACTAAATCAGTGTTTCATGGATGTGTATCTTGTATCTTGATGCTACATAGAAGTACTATACGTCGTATACGATATGTTTCATAACTATGAGCAAGCTAAGTGGCCAATTGGCCATGAATGCCTCTCTGAATATTACTGCCTTCTCTGTGCGTGCTTGAATTTCTATGCGTGTTTTGAATGTTTTTTTTTTGTTTCAATTACTATTGCTACTAGCAGCTACTTTAAAAGCTGTTATTGGCGTCTATCTGATAGATTTCTAATTGAAATAGATTGGTATTAATGTCTCTTCCAATTGGTACCACAAATGTCACGTAATGGTACTAAAATACTACTATTTGATAGGGTGTTTGGATTTTTTTGGCAATAGTTCGAATGGTGTTTGGTAACAATAGAGATATACTAGATACCAAAGTTATTGTAACTAGTGTAATATCAACGACTTTTTCCTACTTGTACATATTTTCTTACATTCGGCTCATTTGGAGCATACATATATCACAATTTGATTGTTATTGATCTTTACTGTGTATTGGGAAATACAATGGGGTCAAGTTGATATTATGAGAAATACGTATGCATAAATGAATCGAACTTTAACAAGATTACACAGTGTTTTTTTTTTTTTATGTAATCAGTTACCTAATCATATGTTCAATGTTTTTTAGCTTTGATTTCAACTAAGGTTAGTGAGTACAATTTAGGGAGAAAAAAAAAAACGAGAGAAGCATCATTCCATTTCCACTATCACGGACGCAACTATTTGACTACTGGCAATATATGTTCTCAGAAACCAAATTTTGATTAAGGCCAGAGAGTTGTATTCGAATCAATTGGAATCTCATCTTTCTTTTAGTTATTGATAGCAAATCTCTATTTTTACAGTGAATTAAGAAGATCAGAACTACATTTGTATATCTTGTTAAATTGGCTATATAAGTTACACGCAAAAGTTTGAAATGGCGCAGCATATTTCTGATTCGCTATATAATTCGCTTTTCAGTTTGCGGATCCCCCAAAATGGTCCAAAAGTAGGAGAAAAAACGACCGCAATTCGCTTTTTTCGGATCGCAATTTACGGGGAGAGTATGAATTATGTTACACTGGTTTGAGAAAAGATGTTACTTTAGTTAGAGTCGACATAAGATAGAAGTTGTAATTTTCATAAGGTTTCATTTGAGTTGTAAAGAACTACCAAAAATTGTCGGTCTAACACATGAAGTTTAGCCTACTCTAGTGACTAGTGAGAACTAAGCAAACACTTTTTCTCCCCTTGATACTTCCTCCTACTTCACTTAACTTCAATTTTCTATATAATTCTATATCAATTAAACAACCACCTAGCTCAAAACTGTTGTTTCCTCAACTATTACAAATTTACAAGGATAGAATCGAATACATTTAAACATCTATACTTGCATTGAGCAAGAGGCTTATAAACGAGATTAAAATAATGTTGTTTTACATAAATATTTTTTTAGAGGAGGTTAATTATACGAAGACCATTTCATCCAATTGATAACCAGCACTAAGCATTGTCTTGGACTTTTTCAAGAAATGCAGTAAAAAAAAAAGAAGTAGCAGCGACTGGAGAAAGTAAAAGTGCACAATTCTTTTAGCATCTGCATACATACACATAAAATGATGAAGTATTATTCAAACTAACACACGAAAAAAACAATAATAAAGCCCAAAAACAACGCTCCATGTTTTTTCTCTTTCTTTAAGAAAAAGTGATTCAGAGTAATTGATTGGTTAGAAAAAGCATACGCGAAAGCTCGACCATGTAAAGAGGAAGCCTCGTCCCAGGTGACGCAAGTGGAACTACCAATATTTTTGTCCTTTTCAGTGGGCAAAAATTTGTAGGTTATTTGACTATACTAGAGTTTTTAAGCAGAAAGTTGGTGCTTTTAATGTGGACTTAACTAACGTGTCGCATACGAGTTATTAGGTATTAAGATGATTATGGACTTATGGTTTATATTCATACTTGATGCAAGAGAATGGAGGCGAAATATTTTTATATAAACGATGAAGGAAGATATAGAATCTTGACTCATAGAGTTTTATAAATGAAATCATACACTTTTGATTAAGATTTTGACATTAATGTTATGGTTGATGTAATATCTATACTATTAAAAGGTGTTCCTCAATAAGGAAATGTGTCATGTGGTGCTATCCCTTAGAGTTTTTGACTTCATGTACTTCACATACAATAAAAAATTAGATTATGCATGGTATATGATTTGAACCCATGACCTCAAACTTGTGTATTAATGTCTTAACCACTAAACCAAGTAATATTTGGTGTTATAATTTCAATGTAAAATACTAATAAATGAAATTACATGAGTACTCGGGGAATAGCCCGGGTCTAAAAACTAATTCGTACTTAGAACATAGTGAAAGTATTTGATATAACTATATAAGATATATGTACACTGGAACTGATTGTGGACTTGGTGTAATTATATATGATGGAGTTTGATGGCTTCCTCTTTACAGGGTGTGTGGCTGTGTGCATCACTATAAAAGTTTCCTTCTGTATTGAAGGAATACCTTGTTTTGAGTTGAAACTTTCTCTCTTGAATTTCAATGAAATACAACTCTAATTTATTAAAAAAAAAAAGATATGTACACTGTTTTTTTTATCATTTTATTTCTTATACCCATAAGGGTTTCAGGAACAGAATTTCATAAAACCAAAACAACAAGCTTACTAAATCAAACTACATCCAGACTACCACATCCGAAAAACGAGAGAGTCCTTTGAGAGAGAGTGTGATATTGACTTCTTCAGCACATCCATCATGGTAGGCAAAGCTAACTGCAAAGCCTCTCTTGTGGGATGATCTTATGAAGTTTAAATGAAGCTGAGATTTGCTGGGCCTCCAGCGAGAGAAGAACACCATTGATTTGCTTGCCATGATGCTGAGACGATGCAGATGCGCTGGGATTTGAATTTGATATTATTGATGGATATATGGAGAGTTCTGTGAATAGCTGAGACAGTTGCCATATTGTGAGCCATAGGAGGGCATGGGCATGAGAATAAGCACAAAACTTCATTGTTTGCATTGAGGAGAAAACCCCCAATTATTCCTCCATGATCAGTAAATGAGGCATTCACAACCCATTTTAAACTGGGTGAGGTAGGCGAAATTTTTTGAGGAGGCTGCATACGGGTTCGCCTAATCATATTCTCATTCCATTTAAGACAATTCGGGTTTCTAAGAACTTCCTCCACAGAGTAAGGGAAAGATTCCTTCCATGCTTTCATCCACCAATACATACGAACCAGAATTAGGTTACGGATTTCATTCGAAGAACTAACCACACTATTAAATACTCTAGCGTTACGTTCTTTCCATAGTGACTATACAATCACTAAAAATGATGCAATCCATACCTTTCTGAAGAATTTGTTTGAGGTGGGAAAAGACCATTGTTCAAACGCTAGTTTGAGAAATGAGGGCCATATCCATGTGATGTTCCATGTTTCCCACCACCAATAACTCCATATTTCACGCGCAAAAGAACAGTGAAGAAAAAGGTGAGACACATCCTCGGGACATGAGTTACATAAAGAGCAGTTGATTTCTTCCATGGGAAGGATTTTTAAGTGGACAAGCTTCTTTTTTGCATTAATTCCCTCAAGTAGAGCTAGCCAAATAAAAACCTCAATCATATAAGGTACAAGACCTTTCCAAAGCTTGAAAGCTGATTTTCCCAAACACGAACCTGAGGTTTTTGATAGTTCCATATAGAAAGATTTGACTGTGAATGCACTCGAATTATTTGGTCTCCACACCATGACATCCTTCTTTCCTTCTTGTATTCTGACTTGTTGAAGTAGCGCGAAGAGAGAATCCCCATTCCATTAGATCCCTAGGTCTAAATGCTCGAGACCAAGGGATCTCCCATTGCCATTTTGAGTTGATGAACAGACCCATAGAGGCCACAGATGCCGTGGGTAGAGCTGAGATCAAGAACAATCTTGGGTATTGAATTTTTAGAGCTGAGTTGTTGACCCATATGTCATGCCAAAACAAAGTTCCTTCTCCATTCCCTATCTGAATCTTAGAGCCTTGTTTCAATAGCTCCTTGGTGCCCTCGTGTTTCAAGAGTCTATTACAAATCAATTTTCAAGGACCCCCTTTGTGGATGGGATATAAATCTGTCATACAAAAGGTCTGTGAATATTTGTATTTAGCTTCTATGATTTGTCTCCAAAGAGTTGTTGGTTCCTGAAAATATCTCCAGATCCATTTGAACAATAGGCCGAAGTTTCTAAACAGTAAGTTCCCCACATTGAGGCCACCGAAAATTTTGGGAAGTTGAACCAATTCCCACTTGATAAGGGCAAGCGATTTCTTATCAACACCACCACTCCAAAGAAAACTTCTTTGGATTTGAATGATTTTTTCAATCACGCCTTGTGGTAGTGGAAATAAGGACATGTAATATATTGGCAGATTTGAAAGAGAAGACTTAATTAGAGTAAGTCTTCCCCCCAATGGAAAGTAAGTTACCTTTCCATGACGCCAACTTCTTGCGCAATTTTTCAAGCAGAGGTTCCCAAAAAGACAGTCTCGAGGTGCAACCACCCACCGGAAGACCAAGGTACAAAATTGGGATGGAGCCCACCTTGCAGCATAATTGACTTGCTGCCATATGAAGCCAGTCTTGGGAGATATTGATTCCAAGGATTTTGCTTTTTTGGAAGTTAATCAGTAGCCCAGACGCTAATTGGAATAAAATAAGCATCTTCTTTATGTTGGTGAGTGCTTCCAAATTTTGAGAAGTGAATAATATAGTGTCATCTGCAAATTGTAAATGAGTTAGTATTGGACCATTATGACAAATTTCGATACCTGACCATAAGTTCATTGCATAGGCCTTTTTTTATCATGAGATTCAAGACCTCCACTACCAATACAAAGAGGAATGGAGAGAGGGGGTCTCCTTATCGGAGGCCCCGCTGTAGCTTGAAGGGAGAAGATGGAGTGCCATTGAGAAGAACACACGCAGCCGCGGAGGAAATACATGATGAAATTCACATTCTCCAATGTGGGGGAAAATCCATTTGGCAAAGGATCCAATCCAAAAAAGACCAAAGAAACACAATCGAAGGCCGTATGAAAGTCGAGTTTGAGCATCATTGTTCGTTTTTTTGTTCGTTTGCAAGACTCAAATAAGTCACTGGCAATAAGAATGCTATCTAGAATTTGTCGGCCCTCGATGAAGGCTGATTGATGAGGGCCAACTAGATCACCCATAACCCGCTTTAATCTAATAGCCAACAGCTTTGAGATTATTTTATAGATGCAACCGACCATACTAATAGGTTGGTAGTCTTTGAAACCAGATGGAAATTCGATTTTTGCTATCAGCGCTATAAAAGCCACATTACTTCCTTTAGGAAGGTTGCCCGATTGCCAGAAATCTTAGATAATCGAATAGAAATCATGTTTGATGATCCCCAAAGAGGATTTTATGAAATTAAAATTGAACCATCAGGGCCCGGTGATTTCGAAGGATTACACGAGGCAACTGCCTCGTCTATTTCAGTGTGGGTAAAACGTTCAATGAGATTTTTGGCTTGTGAGTGAGATAGTTTTTTGAAGTTCAGGTTCGAGAAGGTTGGGCGAATTGCAGATTCTTCTGAGAATAGGTTTTTGAAGAACTTCACTGCTTCTTTTTTTATTGTACCAGGATCACTCATCTTTTCCCCATTGATAAGCATAGAGGAAATATTGTTTCTGCTTCTTCTAATTGAAGCACAGATGTGGAAAAATTTCGAATTCATGTCCCCTAGTTTAACCCATCGGACTCGTGAGTTTTGAGCCCAATAAACTTCCTTCTTGTGAAGCCAGCTCCAGTTGGGCCTTAGCCCTTTGCTTGATTTCATCAGTATCCAGATATCTATTATTTGCCAAGTTGTCCCATTTTTGGATTTCAGTTTCCCGAAGTAAGATATTTGTGTCAATGTTCCCGAAAACTTCTGAATTCCATGCTTTCAGATCAGATTTAACTGCTTTAAGTTTATCCATGAGCATGTGATTAGGCGAATTTTTCCAAGCAGCCTCTATAATCTCGATGCAACCCCTATGAGTGATCCAAGCATCCTGAAATTTAAAGGGTTTAGGCCCCCAATCAATATTTGAGGAATGGAGAAGGAGCGGACAGTGGTCCGATATACTTCTTTTGAGGATTGTGACTTCAAGAAATGGGAAAATCTCCATCCATTCTGCTTGAACAAACACCCTGTCTAATCTGCTTCGTGAAATACCCCTGAACCACGTAAACCATCCTTCTGTTGGAGTAATTTCAATGAGATGAAGGTTGTTGATGAAATCACTGAATTTGGAGGAACTAGTCTCATCAATCAGTTGACTCCCTCGGTCCTTTGAGGACAAGACTTCGTTGAAATCCCCCGCTATTAATCATGGGAGATTAGAGTTGCAGCAAAAATAAATGATGGAGTTCCAAGTTTCTTCTCTCACATCCGATTCACAGGAGTTGTAAATATTAATAAGTAGACAAGGAAAATTCGAGGATATTAAGCTACCCCCGATTGCTATCCAATTGCGATCACACCGAGAGAAGTCGATCTTGAATTTTGATACTCTCCAAAAAGAGATTAAACCCCCGGAACTACCAACAGATGAACTGATGCAAAATGTAAGATCATTGCAATTCCATATTGACTTGATGAGAATTGGTGAAATACATTCTAACTTCGACTCCTGAATGAAAGAAAACCATGGATCTTTAACGAGAATTGATTTCCTAAGGACTCTTCGCTTGATTTTGGCCCCTAGGCCACGAACATTTCATGAAAAAAGAATCATTGGGGATATTGATGTGAGAGTGAGAAGGCGTTACTGATTGGATCGTCAGTCCTCCCTCTGACGAGCCAAGATGACCATAATTTGTTCATGAAGTTCGGACAATGGGCCGTTGAAGTTCATCCCAAGCTTGAGACCCAATTCAATGATTTCTGAAGCTACTGATTCGTTGTGGTCAGCTTGATGGTTGATGGGTGGGGATGGTAAGGGGGAGTTCTTTTGGGATGAAAGTGAGGATTGCCTTCGCATTTTTTTCTTTTGAAGTTTTCGAAGCTTTCGCTGGTCGCGTTGATCTTTCAATGGGGGAGGAATAAAATCTTCAAATCCAGGTGGTATGGATGGGCAAGAGGTTGAAGTTGAAGAGGATGGGGTTTAGATGTTGAATTTTGAGACGTTCATTACAGTGGGTTGAAAGTATTTGAAAGGAGGATTTGGGGATTGTTGTATTGGAGACTGAGATTGGATTGATAGGGCTGGGGGCAAGTGGGTTTTATCTTTCTTGGGCTGGGAGAAACAAGAGAGCTGGTAAATTTATTTGAGGTTATAGGGCTGGTGTGAGAGTTGGTATGGACTGGGGGGTTGAAGTATGTAAATGATGGAGCTAGTCTACTATCTTTTCCAGGTGGGCTGTCTATAAGGCCCAGCCTAATGAAAGGCTGGTCCAAAGGGGTGTGAGAGGACAATTTAATTTTTTCAAGGCTATTGCGGCTTAGGGGTGACCCCACAAGGTAGTTGAGTTTTAGCTGGATTTTGGGAGGGGTAGGGTATTTAGGCGGCTTTTGGTTTTTCGATGGAGAAATGTCTTTTATTGATTTGTTGGGAGAAATCACAAGCTCATAATTGACATCATTTCCCAAGTCAACTGGAGACTCTTTCGAGGAACCACGTGGAGAGTTTTCAAATTGAGTTTCCAGAATCGGTTCATCTTCTTTCAAAATTCCCAAATCATCATCATCTGAATCAAACCCAGATTTCCCATCGTCATCTGATTTTTCAGGAATAGAATGAGGGTGAAACCCATTTGACTTCGGTGGATCCGTACTTATTGATGGACCAGTCTCTTCAGTAACATAGATTTTAGAAGTTTTCCTTTCCACACTGAAAAGGATAGGGTTTTTAATCATGAAGAAGCAGTCTGTGATCACTAACACCCTAGCATAATCCATTCTAGAGTAATCAATTGACAAAACTTTCTCATAGATGCTTCCAATATCAAGGAAATTATCATAGCAACACGCTGTGATTGGGACACCATAAATGGTGATCCATGCTTCTCTTCAGATTGTTGCACTAGAGTTGTTCACGTCTCTCAATTCAAAGAACCACCTTTGAAGCCATTGACTGTCTAACATGGCTTTTTTATCCTCAATGGATTCAAAAGAGAGTAGGTGCAGTAGCCCACCTAATGGTTTTATCTTGATGTTATTTACTCCTTAAGCTAACATATGATCCAGAATAAACATTGACGAGGATGGCGATGACACTTCTGGTAAGAAGCTCTTCGAGGTCTGGATTTATCTTACCCTTAATCCAGAGATATTGATCACCTTCTAACTCACCCACTGCCATTTGATCTCTTACTTTTTCAGATGCTTCACCGAGAACTCGCGTGCTCATGATCCTTTGTTTGCTCATTTCTCGGACTAGGATGGTTGGGATTGGTTCAAGAATTTGGTTAGGTATGATTGTGTCTGGTTGACTTGTTTGAGGGAGAATGGGAGTTTGATTAGGTTTGGTTTTCTGCGGGGCATTGAATCCAGGATTTGATTCATGCATCGGGTTAGGGTTTTTTGTGATTTTAATGGTTGGGTTTGTAGCATCTCTGTAGGTACGGTGGTCTCTTAGGGCTGAATATTGACGGGGGGGAAACATTGTTTGGGTGGATTTTTTTGTTGGATCTTATTAGGGTTGGGGGGTTCTTGGAATTGGGTTCAGGTTTGTCATACTTGGTTGGGTTAACTTTTAATTTGAAATTCCCCAATCTTCTTCCATTTTCCTTGATAATCGCATTGAGTAGCGCTTGGGTGGAAAAAAAATTGACAAAGGCATATCTATGTGTACAGTTGGTTCTGAGTTTAGTGGGTAGGACAAAGTCTGCAATGTCTCCATGGTGACTGAATATGCTAATTATGGTTTGTGGGTTGATGTCAGTAGATGTGTTCACCGGTCCAGGATCGGACCGGAATCGGCTGGACCGGTGAACCGGAATCTGGAAAAAAATTGGACCTGGACCGGACCGGAATTTTTCCGGTCCGGTCCGGTCTTGGACCTGTTGGACCGGAATCTTTATTTGAAAAAAAAAATTATTTGAGTTAAAAAATTTTTTTAAATTAGATATATTAATATTTTAATAATATTAATAACAATATTTCTAAAGTTTATAAATAGTAGTTCTAAATTTCTTACTTTTTACTACCTTTTAAACTTTTTAAATATATAAACTTTTTTTTTTAAAACTAAAAAATCAGAAATTCCGTTCCACCGGCCCGGACAGGAATTTTCCGGGTTTGGACCGAACCGTACCGGAAACTCGGAATCGGGATTTTCTTCGGACCGAAGACCGGACCGGAATCTTCGGTCCGGTCCAGATTTCGGTCCGACCCTGGTCTTTGAACAGCCCTAGATGTCAGGGGGGAGAAAGTCGACAAAGATGGTCTTGCAAGCTATGGAGGAATGTGGTTTGGCTGCTGTGTGTTTCCGTCGGACAGTGGTACATTCATCTTCTCCCCTCTTGCTCCAGTGATAATCTCTCTCTCTCTCTCTTTCTCTCTCTAAACATCTCTCTCTGATGTAGTAGCATTTTATCATACCAATTATTCCCTTTTATATCTCTTTTGGGAATTAAATAGGTTTTCAATGAGAGAAAAAGGAAAATCAGTTTTTTCTAAGGGAACTTTATATGTACACTGGTTATAGTGGTAAAAAGCAAAATCTATTGCGGTTTCTAGCTCCAAATGTCTATTGCTGTTTTTTCCATGAAAGGAATAAAAGTATAAAACTCATTAGGGAAGATTGGTGGAAATTGAGCCAAGCTTTAAAGCTTATGATAGTTACTTTCCGATGCATGCATGTGTGATGCATCACATAGCCATATAATGGGGTGTCATTACCTTTTTTGTTTCACTAACCTTATTAAAACATTAACAACAACCCCAATAACATTTCTTAGTTATATATATCACGATAGGAGAAAGCTACATCTACCCACTGGGTAGACTACCCATTAGAAATAGACAATTAAAAAATAATTAATTATACTGAGTTGGACTCCACTAATTATTAATGTCTATCTCTAGTGGGTAAATTACCCAGTGGGTAGACAAAGTTTTTCCCATCACCGACAACCTCAGAACCACCCCATTAATGCTTATTGGTATCATCATTTCTGCATTATAAGTTATCCATCAAAATCGATTTTGACGGTTCTAGTTTATTTATGGCACCCAATATCATCGTTTATGCATTTTCTAAAACCAGTCCAAGCTAGTTCTAATCTTGTTACACTAGCCTCAACTGATGTATTAATGCGTCATATATAAATGTAAGCTAATATATAATTTTTCAAAATGAATAGGTTATTCATTATTGTGTTAAGGGGATTGTTAAACATCGCCCCTAAAGTACTTAAAATCGCCCCAAGTATTATATTATTGGACCATTATACCCTTAATTTACTTTTTGTTTTTTACTCCCCTTTTAACACCACCTACCATCTTTCTCTCTCATATTCACCCCATCAGATTCATCACCATCACCATCCCTCTCATCTTTCTTCAACAAACATCTTTCTTCACACAACCACAACCACCACCACCACCACCACCACCACCACCATTTAAACTCAAAAATGTCGAAAAATTCAAGGCCACGAAAGAAAATTGTACTTAAGCGTCACACGGAGGATGCAGATTGCTAGGGCTATAGAGGCAAGACGCCGGCAAGAAGCGGTAGAGGAGGCGGCGGCCCAGCGGAGATGGCGGCAAGAGGCGGAAGCATCGCGAGTAATTTTTTTTTAAAAAAAAGTAGCCAACGTCGGCTTGCCCGTTGCTTCCATGGAAGCAACGTTTGGGTGTAACGTTGCTTCTATGGAAGCAACGTTACAGCCAAACGTTGCTTCTATGGAAGCAGCGAAATTTTTTTTTTCTTTTAAATTTCTGTTATTATTAATTTTGTTATTTATGTTATATTTTCATATTTAAAATGTTATTATTTTATTAATTCATGAAATGTAAGTGATAATTTTTTTGAATATTTTATAAAAATAATTCATATAATATTATTTAGTATGTTTTAATTTAATTATTATTATTGTAGGTTGTAGAAAATTAGAAATAGTAAGTTTTGATTATAAATAATTAATATTGTAGGTTGTAGAATGTTATATGTTTTGATTATAAATAATAATTATTATAGGTAGTAAAAAATTATAAATAATATGTTTTGATTATTATTAATTATTGTTGTATGGTTAATATATTGAATTATGAATTATTAAAAATTATTTTATTAAATAATATTGTTGTATTGAATAGCCATCTGGGTTTCGACAATTTGCCGGGAAGACACTTCCCGGGTTTCGCATACACAACGAGGATTCAGGTCCGCGACATCCCCACTCACGTGGTGTTTCAGCTTCAGTTAGGAGGACGCGGATGAAGCCGACTGGTCCGCGACGTCGGCTTGATTTACACGATGAGGGGTTGGTGGATCGTACGATGCAAGGGAGCATCAGGAGATGGATGAGGGGGATGAGGATGAGAGGGATGCATATGAGGCGGGTTCTGATGTTCTTTACGATGATGATGTTCAGGATGCAATTATGCGGGAATTTGAGAGAGATCCAGCTGTGGAGCCTACAGCCGGTGATCGTTGGAATGTACGTAAGGGTAGGGGTGGGCGGTTTATACGCGGTGAGGGGAGTTCATCGACTGTTGAGAGTCGAAAGGGGAAGGGGAAGGATGCCGATGACCTTAGGCCGGAAGGTCACGAGGTCCGGTTGCGGGAGGACCTATTGTTGGGTCCGTTATCCCTAGTTTTGGTGGACATGTAGCTATGGAGATTTGGGAGGGGGGGGGATAGAATTCTCCTGAAGTGTCAGACACGAGAGAGGATTTGTGCACGTTTGAGGACGTGGGCTAGGGCGTTGCCTCCACCGATACAGGATCGTCTTCGTAGAACGTCCCTCGTACCATATCCCCTTTACTATGTTCACGCACATTGATGCGCCCTTGATTTCAAGCATTTGTCGAGCGGTGGCAGCTCGATACGAGTTCTTTTCACCTACCGTTTGGGGAGATGACAATCATGATGCATGATGTGTGGCATATATTGCATATTCCAGTTGAGGGGTGCACGGTGAATGACACCACTCCGAGTGTTGCTCTTAGGGGTTTGGTTGCAGACTCGATCGGTAGGACAGTTGCAGAGCTCGGGAGTCCACTTTGGGAGAATGGTGCTATTGCTGCACAAGGGGTTGCTGATATTCTATCAGATGGGGAGACACCTGCTTCATTGGAGAAACAGCTGACATGTATTATATGGTTGATTCTAGGATGCTGTTTGTTCCCGAATAAGAGTGGATCGAGGTTGAGACCCTTTGACATTGTTGAGGCCGGGTCTCCGGATATCGTTCACACGTTCTCCCGGGGGTCGGCTACACTTGCGTACTTGTATCGTCGGTTGGGTGAGGCTAGTCGTACCTCCACGGTCGGGATTAGCGGCTGTTTGACTTTACTCCGAGGCATGGATTTATGAGTATTTTCCATGCTTCGGGCGCGCGCACAAGCATATTATTGGTGGGGCAGCTCCACGAGCGCATAGTTGGATTGCGTACCCGGAGCCGAGGTCTCATGACCGTCTTTGCTCTATCAGGAGACGATTAGACACACCGACGACGAGAGGATGTAAGTGACTATTTATGTACTATTATTAACAGGTTTGTTTTTTTTACTTGTATTTCATTAAATAAAATCGCTTTTTTTGTAATAATTGCAGGTGGATTGGTTGCCTTATGGTCATCATTTTGATCCGAACACTATTCGGAGAACATTATATAGGGGCACCATTCGTTATCGGGGAGTTATCGAGCCATATATGCCTGATCGATGTGTGCGGCAGTTAGGCCGTATGCGACTGTACCTGTTCCTATTATTGCTCCAGAGTCTGCATCTAGGCCTAGCAAGGGAAAGTATTCTGTGAAATCTTCTGCTGTCCATTGTGAATCGGGCTGGTTCTCGTTCCCGACAGGTAATTATATTAATATTATATTAATATTATGTTTATTATTATTGTTAGTATATTACAATTGTTATTTTGTTTACAAACAGGTAATTGTGTAAACATTGAGATGTTTGAGAAGGGTTCTGCACCGGCCACTTGCGCCACTGACTACTTGTCTTGGTATCAGCGACATTCACATCCATATTTGTTGAATGATGGAGGTAGTAGTGCTCGACCCATACCAGATCGTACCGCAACCGAGCAGGTAAATGTATTTTAATGGATTCATAATTTGTATCAATGTACCAAAATTAAATATATTGATGATCTAGTATTTTTTAATGCAACAGTGGATGAGTAGGTGGATAAATGCAACTCGTCCATTCATGCAACATCGGGACGAATCTGAATGGGATGATGCACGTGCGAATGTTGAGCAACTCATTGAGGATTGGAACAAAGTGTTACACAATACGAATGAAGAGAACGAGTAGCGGGTTTTAGTTATGTTAAACAACTTTTAACTCAATGTTTATGTATGCTTGTTAAATCATAACACTTTAATGCTTGTTAATTATGAGTAATTGCATATTTAATTAGTTATATTGTCATTTAGTTCATACAACAACACAATTAGTTCATACAACAACACAATTAGTTCATACAACAACACAATTAGTTCATAAATCAACACAATTAGTTCATAAATTAACACAATTGGTTCATTAGTACAACTAGCAAGAGGTAAAACTAAGAAGTAGTTGTTGGGGTTGTTGAGGTAGATGAATCATCCCATTGTGCTATCCGTTTTGAATAGTGACTTGCCCAAGGACGAACAGCTTGAGAAGCAACTCGAAACCACTGTTGAGGAATAGTAGGGACCGGATGACCTCGGTGAAGTTGAAGCCGAATAAAATGCTTGTAACTCCCTAGATGAGCTATGGCTAACTCCCTTTGTGGCAAAGCGTTCATGCCTCCAACATCAAGTGGGAAAACTGTAGTCGACATATCAATACGACCATTGAGAGCGAAAAAAAAGATCGTACATCTGTAGTGGTTCGCAATGGGGTACAAGTCTGCAATGGCCTCCATGTAATGTTCCTCCCCACAACCTTTACCTTCCCATCGAACACGCCTAATTGCCTCTTTGAGGTCCTGACCATAGACCCAATGAAATTGACGACCATTTTCATGCAACTCACTCACTACGATCGGCGTACAATGTCCCAATTTTCTTGGCCGGAACAAAAAGCATCTCTACGCATCGAAAACCACAATTACCATCAGCAACTACATCATGCCAGCCTTCTATGTGGTGTTGGATGGCTAGTGGAAGTTTATGAAAGTATGGAAAATTTTCCATATCGAATCTCCACCCTGAAAAGTTAATATACAACAATTTAATTAAATGTCTACAATTATACGCAAATACAATTATACGAAACAAACAATTAAAGTATATACACAAATATATTATTACCAGGAGCCGACCCAGAAGTTTTGCCTTTACCCTTAGGAGACTTGCCCATAACGTGCTCCCACCCACTTTTTTCCCGTCGCATGCCCTTGTTCAACTTAGAACGACCCTTACTCGTCACGTTAACATCAGGCTCCTCAAAGGAATATCGTTCGGGGTGGAGTTCTGAATGGAGTACCCAAGAAATAGATCTCATGACCGCATGATCTTTATCATGTACCTCGTTCACTAATGTATCGAAGAACCGGCGGTCCTGATCGCACTCCGATAGTATCTCAGCCGAATCTGTCCCATCACCAATAGCTAGTCTCCACCAAAATGCATCAACCTCCTGAGTGTATAAGAGTTGATCTGATTGCAAGGAGAAAAAAGTATGGCAAGCACATGGAATACCATGCGTAGTCTCAACAACACATCCGCATCTACTCCAATCCCAGTCAAGCTCTGCTATTCTTCCAAGCTCCTTCTGAATTAGCTCCAAACAATATTGAGAGCAAACACCGTTCAATGCGCTATATGGTGGCAGATCAAATTCAGTCCCATGAGTACGCCGCGATGCTTCCAATGAGTTTCTTATCTCTTTCAACTGCCCTAAAACAAAAGCATCAACTTGCATAAACAATGTGTCGATTGCCTCAGTTGGAGTAGCAATCCACGCTTTCAAAGCCGAATGAGAGCTCTCGACTCTGTTGTTGGTTGTGTTACCGAAGTGTCTTACTCGGTTAGTCCAACATTGCACAAACTTCTCTTTGTGCACAAGCCAAGTCCCGTGGATGTAGGTAGGAAAATCAATGGATGTGGTATTCCCAACTGTACCCCACTCCTCCATCATGTTGGCTACATTTATTTCATATTCAGCCTCGGTTTTGGATTTCATTACCCTAGCCCAACTTCCTCGTCCGAAGCTAATTCCGATCTTTCTTTTCCCACCACACTTCCTTGTTACCCAGGCCTCCACATCATGATTGATATGCCAGGTGCAAAGTAGATGTGCAGATGTGGGAAAAATCTCCGAGATATACTTGCACAAAGCCAAATCTCGATCAGTGACAATGGCATTCGGAGCCACACTACCAATGAGGTTCTTTAGTCTGTCCAACATCCAGCGATAACTCTGAGCATCCTCATGTTGCAACAATGCCCATGCAACAAGAAAATTCTTGTTGGTTGGTGTCACCCCAACAATCTCCACCAAAGGATACAAGTACCTATTTGTCTTGTACGTTGCATCAATGTGAATCACGTGCGGGTATGTACGCACTAAATTCACGGACGTCGGGTGTGCAATGAATGTATGTGTCACCCTACCCATCTCGTCCGACTGAATCCAAAAAAGATACTTGCTTTCAACGGCTGTTGAAGAAACCGTTGGTTGCATTTCGCCTTCGATCTCTCCCGTCTCAATATATCTCTCGCAATTGTATATGTGCCTCATGTTAGGCTTCAAAGACGGAAATGCACCTTCAATGGCTTTCATAATGTTTCGTGGTTTCACATGGGATGAAGTTAGTTCTCCAACTAACTTCTTGGCGGCGGGACCGAGACCGAGAGATTTGTCGATGACCCTCCGGTATAACATCATTGGGTGATTATGAAACCCATGTTCAACCCTAGTCTCGAACACCCAACACGTGTAGTCGTTTTTCAGGACTAGGAACAACCGAAACTCACAGCCACATGCTTTTCTCTTTGTTTTTCTTCTAATTGCCGAACTGAAATCACGAGGTTCCTTCTTCTTGCCACGATCACAATCCAAAAGTTGATACTTCTTTTTGTGACTAGTGATCGTCAAGAAAAACCCAAGCTCAACGGCAATGTTTCTACACCACTCGGCGGCGAAAGATCACGCGTTTCAAATTCTGGACTATTATCGAAATACGGGTTATAATTAATCCGATCACCAACAGGCTCCTGAAAAAACAAATCATCTTTTATTACACGAAAATATCACAATATTCACAAATACTAGTTTAATCTTATTTTAATTTTTTTAAAACAATTTTGATTTGTAAAAATAACAGAAATACATATGGAGGGTTCCAACGTTTGGCGAACGTTGGATCTTTGGAACCAACGTCCGGCCAGGACGTTGATTCCTTGGATCCAACGTTTGGCGGAACGTTGGATCTTTGGAACCAACGTCCGGCCAGGACGATGGTTCCAAAGATCCAACGTTCGGCCAAACGTTGGATCCATGGAACCATCGTCCCGGCCAGGCGTTGGTTCCAAAGATCCAACGTTCGGCCAAACGTTGGCGTTGTTCTGAGCGTAAAAAAAAAAAAAATTTTACCTCTTCGTCTCAAGAAGACATCCTTGCCGGCGATGATAGCATTGGGTTCTTTGGGGATGATGGTGTTGGGTGATGAGTTGCGATTGGTTGTTGGTGATTTTAGAGAGAATTGTATATTGGTAAAATTCAGATTTCAAATGAAGGATAAATTTCAATGCTCAAGTAAAGTAAAATGGTAAAAAGGAGTGAAGGGCATAATGGTACATTCACAAGGTTGTTGGGGCGATTTTAAGTACTTTAGGGGCGACGAATAGAAGTTCAGTTGTGTTAATTGTAGTAGCTTTTTTTCCGCAAGTCATTGCAACTTGCAATGATAAAAGTTGTACTAAATTCGACAACCTACCAAACAATTTGGTATTGGGCTCGGAACCTAAAATTAGGCCACAATAACCGAACCGATTGAGACAAAAATTGTTACAGCCTCTTTCAACTGCCTTTTGCCTTATAACAGGATACAAGTGCAAGTCATGTGATGATACTTGAAATGTCGAATAACAGACAAAACTTTGCATTTATAACATAAACCTAAAAATAGGTTTCATGCATCTACTGCAATAAAGATAATCTGAACTAACAGTCGTAGTCTCTCAACTTTGTACGACATTTAAAATTTAATTGCATCCATAATTTATTTTTGTACCTATACGTCTCAATATTCTAATTTATATGACTTTTTGATATTTTACTATCTGATAATATCACAATATTCAACGTAATGACCTATCTTTTACTAAATAGCTTATTAATTTAGAGTAGTTCCTTATCATACAATCGTCTTTTTAAAACATCTTGTGTGATATAAGAGGAAATATATTTTGAAACACGCACATCCACATAAAATTAGACTATTTCAAATCAATAGTTAAAAATTAAACATTTGTATTTTCACATTTACCGAGACACTTATTTAAACGTTAATATCTCTTATTGGGAGTAAGTAAAAATTATAAAAATTTGATATCTGGAATCATCGCATTGAGACGAATCTAACAAGACCCCACTTGACTATGTTTTTTCTTATATAATGGTGCAAGATTACTTAACAAAGTTGGTTGATGAACAGTGTCAAAAAGCAAATGTTGCAACTAAATAAAAAATAGAGGTAGTATATATTCATTAGAGATCGCGAAAGACATACTAATTGCTGTTAATCTGTTAACAATAGAATGTCTTTTCATCCCTTTCCCCTTATGCTCCTTCAATAATTATAGAATATTTTTGGAGTTATGTATTGTGTATCATCTTATCAAGCATTTGGCAATTTTTGAGAGAAAAAGAGAAATTTTCACCTGATAATTGCTTAGTCTCAAAAAGAGAATTTTTATGTGGCAAGAAACAGAAATGAGGTCTTTTTCAATGTACGTAATACTACATATAGAAATGGATTGCTCCACCAAATTGAGCTTTCAAATCGAAAATTTTCACACGCTACTTTTTCCTAGTTCCTATAATGAATTAACCCTTTTTAATGACCATAAGTAACTCCTTTCCTTAAATTATTGATGTCTCTATCTTGGCTCTTTATTTCTCCTGATAACTAACCCTTATTTCACTCTTTATTTTATAAAGACATAATTTAGATTTTCTAAATTTGTTTTGCAATTTGACAAGTACAATAAGCTTTTCGGTTTTTAATTAATGCAAATTATCTCGGTGTCAAAAAAAAAAAAAACTTTTCGGTTTCTAAACCATTTAGTTCAATAATTTGTTTAATTTGTATGCTCTTCGCCTCTTCCATACACATATGTATGATAGCGTAAATCTCCTAATCAAATGCAATGCCTGAACTAAGTTCAAAACATCAGCTGATCTTTAATTAGATTGTCTAATAAACATTTGGTCAGATTAAGCTTAGTTATACACAAATTATCAAAAGTTACATTACCCTTAGTTAAACTATGAGATGTTTTTTATGTATCTTTTTGAACATCTAATTTTTTGTGTAACGAATAGATAAGTATAAAACAGTACAAGACCTAATTAGTTTATTTTTTGTTAAAATTGTTAAAAATATTAATCTTGAAAAATCTAGAAGCAATGTAGTCTAGAGAAGACAATGGAAAAATCTAGTAAAAGGAAATCTAGAAACAATTACCTAGAACTATCTAGTTCATAGAGGTAGGAAGACTATATTGGTTTAGCATGCTATAAATACAAGTGATGTAATAAAAAATTTGGTGATAGAAAAAGAGTAGTCCACCATGGGTGAGACATGAGCTCACCATACCTAAAAAATTGGAGAGAGATGTGAGACATGCGCTTACACACAAAAAGTATATGAGAGTAATTTTTGTAAGGTGTAGAACAAGTATTCCGCCAAAATATACTGTTGTACAATTTTTTGATGTAATCAATACTTTTGCAATTTATAAAATTGTATTTCCGAATCCTGTACACTTCCGCGTGCGCCCTCAAATTTCTATCAAAAATGGACAAAGCTACACCTACTCAAGTACTCAACTTACTTGTTGGATAGATTAGCCAAATGAGATATATAATATTAAAAACCGATGGATTTACTTAGTTTTACCTCACTCTGTTAATATCTAATTTCATGGGTAAATTACTCAATGGGTAAATGAAAAAATTTCTGTTAAATATTATTATATGACAGCTTACTCTGACATTTTATAATGACCATCATGCCACTTTCCAGTTTACCCCATAAGCCCATACCCTCTTCTCAGAACATAGAACAGAGCAAAGTAGAAGTATCTAAGAGCATGGCCACTCATGCCCCAAAAAAACATGTCATCCCTCTCTCTCATCAACTTTCTCTCTCATCTTATCAAAGTTTGTCATGCCTTATGACCCATTTTGACGAATGCACCCCACTCATGACCCAAAAAAAAAAGAACATCATCCTCCTCTATCCCACTTTTTACTATACTCCATCCCATTTTCTCTCTCCTACATCAATATATATTTATACCTTTTGATATTTATAATATCATACAAGATTATAAATAAATTATTTTTTAAATTAACGACCCTAAATAAATTCATTTTGTAGTAATTAATTTTGATTATAAAATTATTCAATAATAAAAGCTTCCAAAAACAATTATTCATGTGCATACAATGTAGAGAGAAAATAATTAATTTTAGAAGTGTGTCAAAATATAGTAAAATGGATGTCTATTTATAGATCTCAAAAAGATAGGACCATTGGTAAAAAATAATTATTTTTTTTATTTGTATTTTTTAAGTTATTCAGATCACAAAATTTGAATTATAAAAAATAACCTTTATGACGCACTGCCACATGTCCACAAATGGTTGGCTTGAGTCATAAGATGACCAACCATGGTTTGGGTCATAGGATGACCAACCATGGATTGAGTCATAGCATGACCCAAATGCAAGCATCAAAAAACCATGGATGCAATCCCATGTTTTTTTTGAGCAAGGTTCATGACTCAAATTGATGCCCAAAAAAACCATGAATGGACATGCTCTAAGAAGCACAACAAAGAATCTTCCTTTTAACAAGGGTATTATAGTAAAAAAAAAAAATCACAACCAACATCTTTTGCCACTTATACCCAAATATTTTTAACATGTTCTACACCATTGTCCTATAAATACATACACCCTTTAATTTCCTTTCTGTCACTTGACAAACCAAACACAAATCAAACAACAAAAACAACCAAAGAGAATATTTTTAGTAGTTGTTACAAGATGAGAGAAATGAACACAAATACTACTACTACTCTTCCAAACTTACCAGTTTGGAGATGGAACTCTCCAACACCTTACCTCTTTAGTGCAATAGTTTTACTCATGGCCCTTATTGCAACTGCATTGCTTATGCTTGCTTGTTCCTACCGCAAACGCCCGGCCTCGGCCTCGGCCGCGGCTGGGGACCAAATGAACTGGTCGGAAACCACCACGATTTCAGCCAACGGCGAGCGCGATACAAAGCCTAAGATAGTGGTGATCATGGCTGGAGATGATAAACCCACCTTTTTTGCTGCACCAACTCAAATACAACCAGCTTATAACCACATTTGTACATGTGGTTCTCAAGTTTAGGCTCTTAGAAGTGGACTAAATATATATTAGTATCATTGTTAGAGTATACCTTCTTTCTTAGGAAAAAGTTTTGATTCTGTCATATATAAAAGTTCCAAGTACTGGCTTTTATGTTATAAAATCTTAGCTTACTAAAGTTCTTGCGTCCTGATTAGAATGATCCAGACCCTGAAATAACTTTGATAATCAACATAATTAGGTGATTTAATTTGTTGAAACCAGTTCATATACGTATATTAGCTCAAAATCTCATGCATCCGATGCATGCATTCAATTAATTCTGCTCGATCACATAACATATTGAGATTGAATAATGTTGATAATTTCGGAAAGCATATTTATGCTAAGAGAATTTTTTGGTGTTAAGCATTGAATAACTTGAAAAATGTAACAACCAATTAATTTTACACTTGTGTGTAGGATGAACATTGTAGAAAATTCCAACTGTATCATGAATTCTATCAATATACCGCACTGAGCATGTGCAATATAGGTGACTGCACAGGGCAAAATACTACTCCCTCCGTTTCATTTTAATTTACTTACTTCACTTTGGAGGAGAACCAAGGAATAAGTACAAAAGTATGAGAATGAAACTGAAAAGGTGGAGAGAGAAACTGAAAAGTGAGAGAGAGAAAGTGAAGAGTGGGTTAAAATATTAAGAAGTGGATGACGTGGGTGGAAAAAGAGGAGAAAGTAGATGTGACATGTTACCTAAAATAGAAAAAGCAACAGTGTGTAGATTAAAAAGAAACAGACCAAAAAGAAAAGTGTGTAGATTAAAATGAAACGGAGGGAGTACTATCTTTCTATCATAATAGTATTACAAATTTTTCATTTGTGGGTGATGTACACTCTATTTAAATATTCTTGATTATATATAAATAATGTGTGATTATATTGTTATTTGAAGATTTTGCATGTTAGTTCTCTTCATCATACTTTTTAAAATATTAATCAAGAGCCCAATTTTTTTGGTTATAAAAAATCATATCATTAATCTTGTAATATTTATTTAACTAAAGTCAATATAAAAATACAAGAGCCCCTTCTCGCAACTTGTCAGAGATTCAAGCTAAAAACAATAATTTCTCTTTTATCATTCACCATCTCTGAAATAAAATGAAAAAAAGGACTGGTTGAAGTCATTAGTGTAATTTCAAAAAGCAAGCTTTGAACATGCATGAACGACACTTTCTTCTAGCCTTTTGGTTGAACTCTAGTTTCTCATTATGTCATCATATGACCAATATTTAAAAACATCCCAACTGAGTTCATTTTGTGAAATGTCCTATTTTGTATTATCATTTATTTAATCAAAGTTATCAAATAACCCATTCAAACAAAAGCTTAAGTTAATAGTTGGAGTCCCATGAATAGTTTTATACTATCACGCCCCCTCACTCGAGAGCCCATTGGGCTTGAAGCGTGGATACAACACATGCCTCACTCGTACCTGAAAGGATGGGTGGATGAGATTTGAACCCGTGGCCTTCATGTTACGCTGGCTCTGATACCACGTCAAAGGATAAACTCAACCAACAGCTTAAGCTGATGGTTGGAGTCCCAGGAATAGTTTTATACTATCACGCCCCCTCACTCGAGAGTCCATTGGGCTTGACGCGTGGATGCAGCACATGCCTCTCTCATACATGACGCTAGATATTCCACTTAGAAAGGAGGGATGGATGAGATTTGAACTCATGAACTTCATGTCACGCTGGCTCTGAAACCATGTCGAAGGACCAACTCAACCAAAAGTTTGAGCTGATGGTTGGAGTCCCAAGAATAATTTTATACTTTATCAAAAGTACTATCTGGAAAGAAAAAAAAAATGAAGCCAAAGGAAGACACTATCAAAATTCAAAATCCACATTTTTGTCTATTAATAAGTTGTACGTTTCCTTTAGAAAAAATAATTCTTTAGTTGCCAATGCAGAGAAGATATTGTGTTGACATGCATTCTGAACCGAACATGCTCTACTTAATCTTGATATCTTGCTGAAGTACTAGACAAGCCCTGTAACCATCTAACACGTGTGATCTCAACTACACTATCTAATTAGTTGAGACCATAAAAAACATGATTAGTGGTGACTTATATGTCAATTAGATTGTAAAGAGAGTTGACAATAAGCACAAAACTCGATCAAGCAATTCATTACTATAAATTATATTGATTTGATAGTTAGAAGACAAATTAACACAGAGCTGACAGTTAGTAGCAATTTCCAATTATCATCTTTGTACACTGTAGCTCAACAGCTGAAAAGGCACAAAAACTAAAAACTTTCGCGACACATATGATATCACAGTTTCATTGGGGTTCTTTTAAGTGGAATCCATCAACATTATGTCAACATTCTAGAGAAACAACTTGGAAGTATTAAACCAATGAGCATGTCAAGTTACTTTAGACTGTCATTCCTGATCATTCTTTATTTTTTTGACTAAGGTTCGCTCTTAAACGTCAGCCCTTGAATTTTATAAACTTTGCCATGAATACCCAAAATAAAATTGCTATATTAAAATACTCAATCGGTTTGACAACATATCCCATTATATCAATCTCATAATAAAGGGTCGTCAATACTCAATATCTCACTAAATAACATCTATAATATAGTTGTGGGTTTCTGTTTCATCTTTTCTCTATAAATCACGTCCCACCTCCTTCCTTTCTATAAATTTTTTGGCGTTTTTAGAAGCATTTAATCTATATGCACTCAAACACATTTTTCTGCACATTTATCACATATTTTGCTCAAATGAACAAAATGTAATATGTGTAAACATAAAATGTACTATAAATGTGAGAGAGCACCATAAAAGCTTTGTCCACTTTCCGTTCACTTGGTTCTAACATATTTTAAAAGAGATGTGACAATATCGTTTTATAGAGGATCATCAAATAGAATACAAGAATATTATCTTTGCACCTGGGAGGATAATTTGTCAAGTGACCAAATACTACTTGGATCCGTGTTATTTAATTTGTTTCACACTTTTTTGCCATAGTATACATACATTTGAGGTTAAACGAGTTGAGTTCATCTGTAGTCTTAGAACATTGATATCCTATGAAAATATAAAAAGTATAGTGTCAAAAAAATATCAAAAAGTACAGCTATATATAGGCCTATAGATCCTCAGGTGCATTACACATTATGAACTTGTAATACTTCTATCTTTTTGCTGTGGTTTTCCTTAAAATGGCAAATTAACACCTACTCATTTCTTTCTTTGTTTTATGTTAGTGGGACGCGGTAACTCGAAAATGAAGAGACGATGAGGGAGAAGAAAAGTTGACCAAAAAGGAAGAAAGAAATAACCTTAAATAGAAAACACTGTTAATGATGGGAGACATCTGTGGGTGGTATTGTTTATACTTTGTGACTATGGGAAATATGTCACAGCTTATTTATGCTGCGGATATTCTCTTATTATTTCATGATATATAATTATAATCCAATATAAAACTTAGGCACCAATGCATCATTCAAATTCAAAAAGTACAAAAGCGAAAATTGATGACCAAAATTACAACTAGTTTACTACTTTCAGAATTGCAGCACAAAAGGTATTGGAGGTCAATATCGGCAAAATTATAGAAAATACAAGTAGAAGAGCAGTTTCCAGGGGGCAGGATTTGCAATTTGCAAAACAAAATTCAATCAGCTTTCATGCTTTCGCCACTTCCAAGTTTCAACCGACCATGCACCCAACTACCCACTCTCAATTGTACTAGAACAGAAATAGCACAATTTTCACTCTAAGGCCCTGTTCTTTTGAACTTATTTTGGCTGAACTGAACTGAACTTATTTTATTTTTCTTTGAACCGAACTTATTTTCTTTGAACCGAACTTATTTTTTTGCCGAACCGAACTTATTTTTACTTATTTTTTTGAACTGAACTTATTTTTACTTATTTTTGCTGAACTGAACTTATTTTGGCTGAACTGAACTTATTTTTGCTGAACTAAACTTTATTAACATAATATTATCAATACTCATTATTATAATAGTCAATAAATATTAACATAATATTATCAATACTTATTATTATTATTTTATTATTATTTTATAATAATAAATAATAATAATAAATAATAAATAATAATAAATAATAAATAATAAATAATAAATAATAAATAATAAATAATAAATAATAAATAATAAATAATAATAATAATAATAATAATAATAATAAATAATAGTAATAATATAAATAATAAATAATAAATAATAAATAATAAATAATAAATAATAAATAATAAATAATAAATAATAGTAATAATATAAATAATAAATAATAAATAATAAATAATAAATAATAAATAATAAATAATAAATAATAAATAATAAATAATAATAATAAATAATAATAATAATAATAAATAATAAATAATAAATAATAAATAATAAATAATAAATAATAAATAATAAATAATAAATAATAAATAATAAATAATAAATAATAATAATAATAATAATAAATAACAAATAATAAATAATAAATAAAAAATAAAAAATAAAAAAATAAAAAAGTAAAAAAAAAATAAAAGAATAAAAGAATTAAAAAATAAAAAATAAAAAATAAAAAATAAAAAAATAAAAAAAATAAAAAAATAAAAAAATAAAAAAATAAAAAAAATAAAAAAACAAAAAAAATAAAAAAATAAAAAAATAAAAAAAAATAAAGAAAGTAAAAAAAATAAAAAATAAAAAATAGAAATTCATCAATATTGAAAATAAAAATAATAATTACAACATTAGATAAGACTGTACTTATTTTTGCTGAACTGAACTTATTTTTGCTGAACTGAACTTATTTTTACTTATTTTTGCTGAACTGAACTTATTTTTGCTGAACTGAACTTATTTTTACTTATTTTTGCTGAACTGAACTTATTTTTGCTGAACTGAACTTATTTTTTCTTATTTTTGCTGAAAATAAATCCAAAAGAACAGGGCCTAAATGATTTTTACCGAATTGAAATTATTATACAGATTAATTTTATTTGCTAATTAGATTGGTTTTATGTGAGTTTTTAGTATTATTTTGCTTGTGCACTTTACTAATGTGGATCTTGGTACATGTTTATTGTGTGTTTAACATCTTCATATCTATTATCTATTAATATCCTCAAGTTCACTTAAACAATGATAGATGTTTATCCTTCATTTTTACATTTGCAAATTTATGTTGCCAAATGTCATCCTTTATTTAATATTCATACAAATATGTTGGTAAATGTTCATCGTTTTTTTAATATATGTACAATTATATTAGTGAATTTTAATCCTGTACTTAGGATAAATCATCCGTGTTGATAGATATTCATCATGTATTATTTTAATACAAATGCTGATAAAGGTTCACTATAGACCTCAATGCAAATGATCAGTTCAAAATCTTATCTTTCTAAGGTGAACTGAATACAACCCACCTATAAATACACCATTTGAGGTCACAAGTTCGAACCCTACTACCTATTAGTACTTGTGGGTAAGGATTCCCTTATTTCCTCCCTACTCTCAAGCATTGACCTGTGTAGCTGGACTAGCTGACCTGCGATAGGTGCTGGTCCAGTAGGGTCCTTCTTCTTACCAAGGGGTCCTCAGTGGGGGTCCCAAAAAAAAATACTCATCTTGTATTTAAAATTTGTACATAGTTCGGTTGGCCTTTGACAAGTAAGGACACCATGGTCTCATTCTACAATTATTTGGTAGAAAACACTTGAGCAAATAGCCTAGCTAAAAAACTAAAAGCATCTTCAAAGTTCAGACAACATAAAATCTGGTACTCAATATGGGATAAGATATATTGGAGTATAATATAAGATCAAAGTACTATGAAGTGTTGTAATTTGGTAGCAACTTTACAAATGTTGCACCACTAAACTTTCAGCATCTACAAGATCTTTAAAAAATATTTGTAAAAAGGAAAAGAAAAAGTAAGGGGAAGGAATGAAGGAGAGAGAATCATGAGAAGATATTCTTTGAACCCTTAAAAAGAATGAGCTTGAGAAAAGTGTTCACTAGAATGTGATAACAAATTAACAATGTAGAGATATATCTAAATGTAAGCACTTTAAGCCCCTTATTTTGAAGCCTTAAACAGAAAAGGTATTACATGCAGCTGCCTTGATCAAACAAGTCATCATAGTTCATAGCCAGAGATTTTAATAAAGTGAAAGGGATGATTGCATTGCTTCAATTACAATAAAGCTAACTTCTAGAGTTATATTCTCTTGTTATATTCTTTTGTACAAGTTACATGTCAATTTTCTCAGTTAAAACAATCACATGCAGCTCACTTTGTAACATGGGAGAATTAATAACTCAAGGCATGTCTGATAAGGAAGGTTCAGCAAAACAGAACTGATGCAGGGATGAAGTATCAGATGCATCCTTCGGGATGTTCGTTTCAGGACAAGAAGAAGCTATTGTTAGACATCATACATGCATAATCTTAAGCAATATATGGAGCGAGGGTAGTTCAGAGGATAAGTCTACGTACATTTGGATCTCCCTAAATCCAGCCTAGCGGGATTAATACTAGGCAGTTGTTCTTTTACTATCCTCAGGTTATCCAAAGCCTTAACCTCCGATTCTGTTAGTACTTCATGCAACCAGTCTCACAAGACAAAGTTTATAGGCTTTTAGAATCGAACGAGAGTAGAGGCTTGAGCAGTCCTGATAGTTGCAGACAGTAATTGTGGGCCATAAGGCCACTGGGTGAACCAGGCTGGATCAAGAGGCGGTCTGAATCGGAAAACCTAACACAAGACTGGCACACTAAGCTATGCAGGTGGGCCGGGTCTCGAGCTCTTGGGCCAGCCAACATGAGAACCAGGTCGGTCCAGGTGGGTCAAAATATTTAGCTTACACATAATCTGGTTACCCAGGCTGAGCTAGGGTGAACCATATGGATCCGGGTTGACATATTAGAAGCACGACCCACCCACCAGATGGAATGGCTTGGGTTGAGACGAGGCCCAATGGCAACCTCAATGCAAACATGTGAAAAAAAATTATATAAACAATGTGAACTGGAAAACAGCCTAAGTTTTACACACTGAACTGACAGAGATACACACATGAAAGACTACACTTGATATAATGTACAAAAAATTGGAGAAGTCGAAGCAAGTGGATTCCTAGCTCTGGAACGAGCGTGATGGGAATAATGCACTACTCATATTACTATTTACTAGTAAAAGTATTTCCTTAGTTCTTTCACCAATTGATACATGCCACCAAAAGGATTACCATTTGTAAACCATCTTCAATATACCAAGTCAACTATAGATACAATTAAAAACTAAGAGCAATCGTGTAATCTTGATCACTTAATCAAATTGTTGTCTACATATCGCTAATCCAGTCACCTTAAGTGTCATAGAAGAATACATTCTGTATATAAACTACCCAAACTGGGTGTTTGACTACAGGCCAACAGGAGCACCTTTGTGGCTGATGGAAGATGAAGAAAGATAAAGAAAACAAAAGGACCAATAGCAAAAAGAATGGGAGTTAGCAATAACTAGACATTTTTAGGGGGCTTGCAAGCAGATCTGACAAGTATGAGTAACTCGGATGAATTCTTGACTATATAACACTTTCCGGTTACCTTGTTGCTGAAGAGAAGATTCAGAAGAATCATAAACGTCTACAAGCCAAAATTGCACATCTGCACAAACTCCATGTCATTATCCACATACTTGGTCCATAGCTCCTTATATTGATTCATGGCAATATCGAGCCAAGGCTTCATGCTCCCGCTAAAATGAACGACCGCTGCATTAGTGATCTCATCCATGCTCACACTTGGATTATAACCAAGCCCAAGGATGTGCCAGGACTTGTCCAAGGATTTTGTTTTAGAGTAGAATGTGGCCAGGCCAGCCGAAAGTGTGCCCAACTGCCACAAGGTAGATTCTTCATTCTAGAAAAAGCATACGAGAGAGAAAGAGTCAAAAAGAATCCAGCTCAAAACATTTGAAAATTAAAATGCAAAAGATAACATAAAGTACGAAGCCTAGGAGGGAGACACAATCATACCAAGTTCTGCCAGTAGTGGTACTGCTCTGTGCATTTCTCACGCCTCCAAGCATCCAGGTCAAATATGTTCATCCCATAAGCCCAAGCACAAGCTTTAGGGTTGAAGTTCTCCCTAATTAGAGGATGAGAGAAATTCAAGTAGTGCGAGTACCTATGGAAGGACCCAAAGCATGTCTCAACAGCCCCATTCACCTTACCATCTAGGTCGATGTTCCACAAATCAGTCAAATCCTTCTGAACCACAACATCATCGTCCAAGAGCACAATACGATGCAGGTCAGGATACATCTCTGGCAAGTAAAATCGGAGATGACTCAGCATCGACAAGTACTTGGGATTTGTGAATTTCAGGTTGCCGAGATCTTTAGTAGCATTCTCTGCCTGATTCTCCGAATCATGTGTTTGTGACTTTTCTGATTCGAGTTGTCTAAGTACTGGCACATATGATGGATTTAAAAACTTAAAGTCTTCCACAGCTTTCACCTCAACATGAGCCCCCCCTCTGGCAGGTCGCATCTTGAACCAAACCTTCATTGCTGCAACAATCTTCCTATCTGTCACCACATGGAAAACATGCTTCCACGGCTCTTTTGCATTCTTTACCACTGAATTCACAACAACTGATACAGCTATGACATTTTCTGAGAATATCGCATAATGATACAAAGCTGGGTCCTCAAACTCAGGTTTCGGCTCTTCATCCTTATACTTGTCCGGATTGGCAATCCTCTCTCCAACAAGCCTCATAGCCAGACAATGCAAACTTTTGGGCACAGATTTCGCAGCAACGTAGCTTGCCAAAGCACCATTCTTTTTCGCTTTAACAAACTGCTCATGAACTGCGAATATAGTGTCCTTCAGTTTCTGAATCTTCAATTGATTGTCATACGACTCTTTAGCTTCAGCAATCATCAACCTCGCAACCTTCACCTTATCTTTCACTTCTTTCTCAAATTGCCTCAAGACATCCTCATCCACGGTGCCTTCAGTCTCAAACAAAGCACCACGGTAGGCGGGTTTAGACAACATCTCCGTAAAATTCTGTGCTAAGTCATCATACAGCTTAAGCTGCCGTGAATTATCAAGTTTCAGCTTCCGCGCATAGGCAGCATAGGCATTAACAAGCATGATATGATCATGGGCTTGTTTATGAATCAAATCAAGCCTGGTTTTCAGTGGATCTGACTTCAAAGCTAGAAATGACCTATGAATATATGCATTCCCAGTTGTCGGCATGTCCTGTTTCAGTAATTAAATCATAAGCAAACCCCCATAATGTCTACAAATGCAACCATTTATCTAGGGTGTGTTTGGTTGGTAGAAAAGTATCTCCCAGGAAAACTATTTTCCTCACTTTTCTCCGTTTGGTTTGGATCAGATCAAGGAAGGGAAAATATTGTTGAGCTTCATTTTCCAAGGGTGGAAAATTACTTTCCCTAGGGAGGCAAGGGAGGCCACAATTTCCCCCACTCTATCAAACAATAACACGACACAAACAAAGGAAAATCAGTCTAGAATTGAGTTTTCCTCTAGAAAATGGTTTTCATAGAAAACCACTTTTTGTTGGAAATGTTTTCCGTCCAACAAAACACACCCCTACCCCTAATCGCGATGCCGATACTGAATCATGCAAACCACGCTACATTGCATATTTATCCTACACAACTATATGCCATTTTCACATTACTCCATTAAATTCTTCCAAACCCTAACATCTCATTCAACATAAAATACAACTAATTTAGCCAAATTTCCCTCATACACTTAAAACAACCAAAACCCATCAGTTCAAATAAAGCAGAACAAGCTCAGTACTAAATAAAATTCCATCAAACACACCATATATAACTGAAAAAAGCTCAATTTAACCATTAATATATATCTACAATAACTCACTACTCCTTTAAAAAGATCAACAAAATATCCCAAACAAAAAAGGAAAACAAAGATTTGGTTCTAAACTTTATTGAAGAAGCTAATTAAACAAGCTAAAAACAAGCAATTCAATGTCAATTACATAAAAAAATGAACGAAAAAAAAAAAAAAACAATTGCAAAGTAAATCAATAATATATAGATACAAACAAAATCAAAAGAAAAAAAGAGTAAAGAAAACATACTGGATCTGAAGAAGAGGGATAAGAAGGAGAGGTAAAGAGGAGCTTAAGAGCAGCGAGAAAGAGGAGAGAGAAAATGACGGAAACGAAGATCGGGTATGACATTATACTCCGTATTCCTGCCATACCCGACCCGGACCCGGACCCACCTCGTCCTCCTCTCCCAGCAACCGCCATTGTTGTCCTTCTTTAAAGATCTTCTTCAATGGAAGATTTATTTCTGGGTTCTGGGTTTTTTGTTACTGATTTCAGAAGAGAAGAAAGTATGGGTTTCTGTGTAGGAAGAGAGTGAGAGTGAAGAAGAAGTTTGATATATTATTGTTTGATTGAATTAGATTAATGGAGACTGTACTCTGTAGTATAGCTTGGAGAGATTTTGGGTTTGGGTCGGTGGTTTTAGACTTTTGAGTTTTTTTTTTATTGTTTTTATTAGGTTTTCATCCATTTATATGATCAAAGAAATCCATTGTCTCCCTCAATTATTTCCACGATTTGTAAATATCAACTCAGGCAATGCCCCTAGTAATTAAATGAGATTTGCATGATGTATAGTTCATATACAAGTTATAATTTAGTAGTAAGATCGTGATTCGTGATATTATAAAAGGAGTACACTATAGATTTTGAGAAAATATATGTATTATTAATTTTAAAAGGAGTGACTAGTGACGATTATTCGTAATTGATCATATACGGGCGGAAACAAGTCTATCGGTTTAACTATAGGTTGTGATCGTAAAAGTGGGTTCGCCATCTTCAATTTGTGTGGGTTTAATATATGTTATCGGGTGGCACCACATATGATGATTTTGGTAATATTAATATATATCACATTCTGTTTATAGGGATAAATGTCCTCACGTGGTTGCCTTCTATATGTTATGACGATGCTATGTTTGCGGTGAAGCTCCTTCTATCATATTCGCCATTAAGATGCCAAAAAGAAAATGCTCATATGGATGAATATGATTCAAAAGATAATTATATCAGGCAACATTTAGGATTTTTTTTCTGTTATGTTGTTTTCGAAACGGTTTATATTAGGTTCTCCTCCCTCCTTTACCAGGGTTGAAAGTTATTCTGATAAAAGCAAAAATCTAATCCAATCCAAACCAAATTAGAAAGTTTGGTTTAGTTTTTTTTATAATATAGTTTGATTTGGTTGGAATTTTTGTAATTTGGTTTTTCGGTTTAGATTCGGTTGAGAAAGTTTGGATCCAAAAGAAACTAATCAAAATGAAAGTTTATATGATTCCATACTTAAGTTGGGCCCAATCTTAGAAAAGCCCATTGAAATAAATATTTTTAAAAGATTTTACATATTTTTTATTTACTAATTACTAAACCTAACGTGTAAACCCAAATATAGGCTCAATTTTTTTTAAGAACATGGGTAGGTAGCAGCCCAAAAAATTAACAACAAAAGTTAACATGAGCTGAGAAGCAATGGGTGATCACCCATTTCTTTTTCATAATCATTTCCCATCTCTTCATAGCAATGAGGACTGAGAAGCAATTTACTATTTTATATAACATGAACTATGATGTTTATGTATTATAATTAAGAGTTAGACGCTAAGATGGTAACTATGCTTAATTATTATGCTTTACCCACATTAATATTGTTTTTGAATAGTTAAATTGAAGTCCCTTGTAATGAGAGAGAAATTGGGGATCCCTCTTGTAAGGGGTGAGACTCGATCCAAAGTCTTTAGGATTGAAGGTGATGAAAACCCTCTAGGCTATCAACAGCCGCTCATCACATGATATTAATGTATGATATGCTTAGTTACATGAGAGTATGCTTACTAAAGTACGGTAGTATTTATTGCACCGATTAATTTAGGTCTTCCGCTGCTAATATTGTACTTCATTCGTTTTTATAATTGAATGGAAGAGAAAGTGGCGGAATATCAAGGTATTTAGAGAGAGAAAGTTTGGACCTATTTTAAGTAAAGTATAAGTCCCTAATTAAGTAAAGTAAAAGTGGGTGACAATTATGTAAATAAGTGGTGAAAATTTTGTGCCCATTTTGAACTACGGGTCCCTTATTTGACGTTTCTAAACAAGGAAAACGGGTCACTTAAAAAGAAATAGAGGGAGTACTAATTAACCTAATAATGCTGATAAAGAAGGGTTGTTAGTTATTACACCTGCAACCTCCTTGTATGGAGCAATATGGGCACTCTCTATAATTTTAAATAATAAGTAGAAGAGGAAAACAAATCACAATGCACTTGAATAATATATAACTTTGACCATTAATTAATACTCTAATAATCTATTTGTGAAGATTATGAAAATTTGAAATATTATTGTAGATATATATTGAGATGAAACCAACAACATCTTGCATACTAAAGTTTGTATTACATATTAGTCATAATTCGTAGTCAGATAAGCACATAACACAATCCGTCACGCTATTTGCAAACCGTATTAATTGTATATCGCCTGTATTTATACAATATTATTTTCTTCTTTCTCCCACCTCTACTTCTTCTTCCTCCATAATCACCACCACTAAGCCACCACTGTTGCCGCCGCCACCACCATATATACAACCTTCTCCTTGCTGCCACCACCCCAACCCCAACCCCCTGAGTCGCCGCCGCCTACCCCCATGCTCAACCCTACCCTCCCAAACCCCCACGCCCAATCCCACCCCACACATAGCCCCAACCCTCCCTCGCAACCTCCCCACAACCAGCCCTACCTTCCCAACCCCAAGCTCCTCCACACGCATCCCCTCGTAACCTCTCGCACGCTTCCCCCGCCTTCCCCTCCCCCTTTTATCCCTCTTTTTCCCTTTTGCCTCCCTTGCTCTTGAATTTCAATTTTTTTGGAGTTCATCATGTAAACCGGGAACTTTTATGGTGAAAAATGGTCGGTTCCACCATGATGGAAACGAAGAATCGCTTCGGTTCATGCTAAAACGAGCAGATTTAGTAAATACGGGTTGTAAATAGGCAAGACCCTTAATAGTGGAAAGTCAAAACATTACAAGTAAAAAAAAAAGTAAGTATTATTATATTCTGGATGTGAGTACTACAAACCTAACAAACATATGGGATCATTTGTTTTCTCGTCAGTATTCTCTCATCTTCATATATAAATTCTTCCTCTATTTAATTGCACTATTGTGTTTTACACGTTTGTCGAGACGCTTCTTTGAACGTCAATATATCTAATTTCGTATAAGTAAAAACTATAACAATTTGATATTTTGAATCCTTGCATTGAAAATAATCTAACAAAACCCTAATTGACTATGTTTTTTCTTATATAATTATGCGAGATAGGTTAACAAAGTTGGTCGATGAATAATACCAAAAAAGAAAAGGTGCAACTTATAATCCCTTATTTCTCTTTTCACCATTAAAGATGATTTGCTATTAAGAACTATCAAGTTAATTTCCTTCAAAAACAAAAACAAAACTACTACTCACTATATTAAGGTAATTTTCAAAGAAATGATAGGGTCCTTTTTAACAAAAGCTTCAACCAGGGATAGAGTAGAGTAGCCCATCTGCTTAGATAAATCACCAAAATAACGCAGCCTTTCTCGACTCTTCGGTTACTGGGGGGTTTAAAAACAAGTTGCCGAAATGGAAATTAATGCAGGCACTGCTCCTTTGAGCGCTTTTGGGTATGTTATCTCCACCTTATTTTCGCTTAACTTATCTAATTTTTTTTAAACTTCTCTTATTTTTTCCGAACTGTTATTGTTCTTATAGTTTTCTGATAAGCAAAAATAAGGTGAAGAAAATAAACCCTAATCTTCGTAGAAAGCACGCCTTTTTTAAGTGCTTGGGCTGTTGGGCAGCAGCGCTTTGGGCTTCAGCATGACGCACCTTTGCAAACACTGGACTAGATTGAATCCCCAATAGGAAGTATTTAACTAAACAATATGTTATTTGCGGAATTTGTTTTCTGTTTATCAAATTTACTAATGCAATCTGCTATCTACCATTAGCTAATTCAATATTACTATATAGTACTAATTTCTAGATCAAAAAAGGCCTACTTAATGATTCTGGTATATTCTCCTTAAGGCTGAATGTTTGTAGTTAAGGGCTCGTTTGGTTGAAGTTGGAAAGTATAACTTCCCATGAATTTGCATTGCCCATGAAATTTTATTTCTTAGGAAGTATATTTTTTTGTTTGGTTGAACATGGGAAATTCTATTTCCCATAGGAAGTTCCACTTACCTAGGGGTGCCTAGGTAAGTTATTTCCTTCATTTTGTAGGAAATAGAACTTCCTAGGAAGTTTTATTTCCCATGTTTTTGCCAACCAAACAACAACACATATATTTACTTCATAGGAATTCTAATTTCCCATGCATTTGAAGATTAACCAAACAAGCTCTAAATCAGGTTTAACACTAGGAAAAGAATGGTGCAGTGTTTTAAACTATATATTCCTATAATAGTCAATCAAGATGTTTACCTTGGGATAACGTTTTAGGAGAATTATTTTGTTCATCTACCCATATGGGGGTGGCAATGAAACGAGATAACTCGCGATCTACTCGAGATCGACTCGGTCAAAGCTCGACTCGAGTGAGCTCGAATCGAACTCGAACTTGACTCGAGAAGTTGGTGAGTCGAGTTGAGCAACTCGATACTCGACTCGAAAACTCGTGAGAAGCTCGAATACCCAATTATCAATAGCAAAATAACTAAATTCAACATTGTTCTACATTATTGTTGCTTTTAATATGAGACACTTGCGAGCCACTCGAAATCTACTTGGTCAAAGCTCAAAGCTCGGATAAATCTCGGTCAAAACTCGACTCGAAATGCTAACGAGTCGAGACGAGCTAGCTCAAACGAGTCGAGTCGAGCTAGCTCAAACTCAAACTCGACTCGCATCATTGCTACCCCTATACCCATATACTTAGCTTCCTCCTTTCACTTTTAGTTGCAATATTTGAGATTTTGCAACATTCACTTACTTGCATTCGACGATCTTTGGTGATTTATATGTAAGCCAAAATTATAGTCACGTGTGATCTTATTAGATTAGTCTCAATGGATATATTCACAATATCTAATTTTTATAATTTTTACATATATATATTTAGAGATACAAAGGGTTAAAGTTATGCATTGGCAAGCGTGAAAGTCAACATGCTGCAACTAAAAGTGAACGGAGGAAGTCCGCTAGTAGTGTAAATCCAGTTATAGATAAATAAATTATTATAAACTATTGACTTGGTATTATTGATTTTCCCTTGAATAGTGAAAGTGGTAGTGTTGAACCCCATGTGGCCATGTTTGTTGTGCACAGGTGAGTTGTCGCACTTTGGAGAAAGAGGAGAGAAAGTAAAACATGATAAGCTAGAGGAGCTACTCCTATGATAGAACCTCCTTTGGACTTGTAAATGGACCAATACTCTTCTCTTATTGAGGATCAAAAACCCCACCACCTAGTTGCTTGTATCTGTTCAACTAGTGCTTTAAGTGCACATAATACCATTCATTCGACCATCTCTGCATCAGGGTTAAACACCTGATATGATAATGAGTTCATGACCATACTTCAAAATTCATAATAAATTTCCGGTTATCCTCAATTCTTTTATTGTTGAGCTTAAATCTCGCTAGATATCAACTCATATCATACTTATCAATGTTTTGATGCAGATGGGGGATTCAATGTAACCAACACTTCAGGATCATGGTTCTGGTGTGCAGATATGGGTCAGTAAATTCATGACATACAGTTTATTTTTATATGGTGCAGCTATATATGTCAACATGATTATGTTTTTGTGGAATATGTGAAACTTATCTTATAGGGTGTCCAACTTGGATGTTATATGTACAAAACTTATCTGCAAGTGACCAAGCGCGCTTTTGTTAAACTCAGATTTTATTGACAAGAGTTGAAAATAGAACCGGAGATCGAACAGGTAGGAACTCATTATATGTATGATAGTGGCAGGAATGCTCTAGATGTATTCTTGCCAGCATTAGTTTTTCTTGAATGGGATATAGCTTAGCTTAAAAAAGGCATAGACAATGACTAATTGACCTAACCAATAAAGAGGTAGAAATGGAAACAAAAATCTAAAATCATAGTCGTCCTAGAGGCAGTAGGGAACCCAATGGAACTTTTGGACTAGTTTGGTGATTCCTCTCCAAGGTAGGCTGCATTTGCAACTTCCTCTAAGTCTCTGAGAGTGGAGTAAGGACTACTGAGTTGCATGTCAGTTACCATCTGACGAAGTTCTGAAGTCTCTTCTTTGAGTTGAACATTCTCTTGAAGGACGCGATCATGGCTTTCTGTAACATGGTTTAGCTTATCAATGAGCTGGTGATTCTCATTTCTGAGCCAAACAACCTGGGACCAGAGCTCATCCAAATGTCTCTGCTTGCGCATACGTGATCGACGTGCAGACTCCCTGTTGGATATCATCCTTCTCTGCTTCCTCTCATTGATAATAGTCAGCTGCTGCTCATCAGCTTCATCAGATGTCGAGTTGCTGCTAAAACATGATGGATGTGGAGTGAATTCTTGAAGTTGTGGTCCAATCTGGAGATTGTATAATAGGTTGGTGTATTTATTGATTTGCAATGGGGATATATCATTCTGCGACATACCAGGAAAGTAGGGGTATGAACTTTGGTTTGAAGGAGCTAAATATTGAAGTCCTGTAACTTCATTAGACTGCATGGTTTTAGATTGAAGTCGTAGAAGAATGAAATATTCGGAAATTCGAAAGTGTAGCTGAACGGGAAATGATTATGAAAAAGAAATGGGTTTAGAGAGTTAAAAGTAGTGCAAAATGAGATGGGAAGGGGAGTGGGCAGCCAGGTCTTATATAGGGAGGTGAAGATAGTAGTCGACATGAGCAGAAAAAGTTATTTGAGGAAAAACATGTGGATTATGGCCGTGAAACTATGTAGTACTTTGCTCATGTATTTACAGCCACTAAAGATTATTACTACTTTAATTCTTCAATGGATCATATATGCACGCGTTGCGTGACGTATTAATCCGTGCAGTTGCAGACATACATGGACAGATTACAGTTTTATTAATGATTTTCATGTGAAAAAAAAGGTGCTTACATAAGAGAGAGAGATCACTTATTGGGGACACTATTATATATATGATGAATACTATGGATAATGAAAGAAAGGAACAATATGGGGTCATGTAGTCAATTTTTACAAGGTGGACTTCTGATGCCAATCTAGATGGTTTATTTGCTCTCAGAACTCTTTGAGCTAACTGTAGAGAGTGACATAAATGAAAAAAAGAGGAGTAAGATTAATAGTAGGAAGCTTCTTTTTCTTCACTATACATATATTTAAAGACTCAATGAGTCAGCACTCACAAGTTGCTGGCAGATCTTCATAAAATATTATCCTATTTTTGGCTTTAAGTCAGCTATTAAATTGCACCTATATGAGTGTATCATCCTGTGCAGATGATGTGTTAAAAGGATGGTTTAGTTATTTTACTAAAAATAGAATAGTGCATACCATAAAAGGAAAGGTGAACCATACTTCATTTTGCTGCAACATAAAGCCTGCAAGTCAGTTTATTATGCAGCTGGAATTCTATCTGTTCTGATTGTGGTGTGTCTTGATCATCACAGAATGTCTTCTAGGTTCAATTGTAATGCAGTTTCATGTGGTAAGTGGCTAGATGCAAAGGAATACAAAAAAAATCACAACAATTATTAATTAGAGAACTTTCCAGTCCCGTGTAACTTGAGTTGCCTAATAAGGACAATGCTGACAGTGGCAGGCAGTGTCATCTCTATATCATGGATTTATTTTTCATTTGCGTATATGGAGGAGTAGGTGACCATAAGGTAGAGAGTAGTAGACTTGTGCTACAATATGACTTTTAGTAAGACCTGATTAGAGTTACCTGATTGGCCAACCCACTGAGAACGACGATCAAAACGTGTAAATTAGTACAGACAGACGGTGGTACACTTTTGGAGTACTTAAACAAAACTAGGCACCGCATTGTGCTCAATAACCCATCTCATATATCAAAGGGTACCACTAATTAGGTAAAAATGATTAGAATAATGCGACACCTTAACAAGCTTGTTGTTTTCAGTAGACTCCCACGCATTAGACTCTAGAATTGATTTCGTTGATGTTGAGATCATGCTATATCATGTAATGCTTGCTTTAGTTTGTCAGATTGGACATCTTAAACTTTGTTGTGCCTCTTAATGCGTTATTACCTCAAAATGGGATCATGATAAGCTTGGATTTATTGTATGACAAAGGGCATATTAGAATGCAAATCATTGTTATGAATAGGTTGAATTAGTAAATAATGATCTCTTTAACCAATCAGTGTGCACCTGAATCATAATCGAGATGATTGGCGCTTTAATCTTAGTCTGGTTTTGCAGGTTATTTAGACAAGGTCACATGGACAAGTCTAGTACTTTGTCCCAACCACATAGCAGAATGGAGGTTGATAAAAATCTTTGTTCATAAGGTGGTGGGAAGGGACTGGCTATTGTGGATGTGCTTTTGGAAAATAATAAAAACTCTCCACTATGAAAATTGTGACCTCGATCAAGTAGAATCCTATGGAGGTGAGTCTTTCTCTACTTTAGGTTGGCCCAGATTAAGTGGACTGGATTTTCAACTTGATAATTAAGACAGATGTAGACTAAACTTTCTTTTGTTGTCTTCTTGTGTCCTCCTCTTCTGTGATCAATCCAGCTTTTTTCTTTTCCATATTTACATATTTTTATCAAAACATTTCAATCTGTGAGTTCTGTTATTGAATACTCCATACAATACTTTTGTGTATTCTATATGTTGTTCTGTCCAATGTACTTATTTCCTACATTGTACTTAACTTTGACATGCTAGTTTGCTCCACCATATGAACAAATTCTTTTTATTACAAAGCTGACCCGCGAAAAGTGTCGAAGCCTTTCCAGTTACATTTCGCTCTGTTCATATAGTAACTTCTTCAGTTTTTGTTACTCAGGGTGCTTTTCATCTGCATATTTGGGATGAAAAGCGCTTTGATCCTAGAACTTAGTTGTTCCTGCCAAGATGCGATTGATGGAAAATGCTTAGACTCTGAACTGACTGTACTCCGTATTGTTAGTGTATGGATTTGACATTTCGTATTGTAGCCTGTTTATCAATCTGATACTGTATATGGATCGATGGTTCGTTTCATCCAATGCCTTAAGAATGTTTCGTGCTGTTGTTTGTGTCGTATGGAGACATGTCCTGTAGGACTGAAGGACAAAGATCATAGTTTAGCAGGCTGTTACAAAGAGTTTATTCTTGTCTTGTTTACATGAGCTTACTGATAATTATATGCATCTTAATTTACAAGTGTCGGGCTTGAAGTTAATATGGAGTAGGATTCAAGTAGTACAACCTGCAAAAGAAAATTCATGTATCAGAGTTCAGACACTGTAGTTATCTTTGTTCATCGTTTTCGTGCAGGGTAAACAGAAACTGGCACTCATGAGATCACAATATGGTTGGAGTGGCCAATTTTTTCAGCAAGTAATCATCATCTATAAACATTATCCTTTTTCTTTTTCTTGGATTATATATGCTATCGAGTTAACCTGGCAATAACGCTCTTCTGGTTCCCTGGTTATGTAAAAGTAAAACATGCAATTTGCTGAGTCTTACATGGTGTAGGCCTCAAACTTCTTTTCTCTTTTTTTCTTCGCGATTATGCATTTTGATAAGGCTCAACATTCTACAGAAGCAAAAGGGGAAGACAAGAAATCTATTTGGCCTTGATTACAAGGTAATCTTTGAAGATTTTCCTGTTATTCTTTTGACAGCTTATGAATCACTATGAATGACCACTTGACATCTCTGTATTCTTTTCTACTTTATGTTCATAATTACGTGTAATAAAAAAAGTTTAGGCCTCATTTTTTACTTTCGCCGTTCTGAAAGAAGTAAAATACTTTTCTCTTTTATGTGAGAGTTTTTTGAGAGAAGTGTTTCACTTATTTCAGAATAGAGGAAGTATAAGAATTCTTTTGGTTAAAGATTTGAAATTTTATCTTGAAAACACTTGCAAATGCTCTAGCTTTTTTGTTTGAAGGGTGCAAATGCTCTAGCTTTTATTAATCTTTTGGTGGAATAAAATAGATAGGGTTAATATGTGAGGAACTTTTGGAATGTTTAAGACAACACACTTGTGACCTTCCTCTTGTTTTGGCCAACATTGTAAGGTAACTGTCTTCGTTATGCTTTTAACCAAGAGTGAATACGACGACAGCAGAAGTTTAGTATTTCTCTACACCTTGTTTGTTTTCTCTCTAATAAAAGGGAAGAGATGAGGATAGAAGATAATACTTCCTAATGCTTGGTTTAATGGAAGGATGTGCTACAAAATTTAGTGTGTAATTAGCCATTGGTAAATAACTTTCTTTCTATTTTTTTGTTCTTTCTATTTGGAATCTTGACGCTGTTCACAATTAGATAATATCTTCTAAATTATTCTCAATATATAAGGGTTTTACTATTCATAGCCCTAAGGGCTATGCATAAAATTAACACATACATTGAAAATTGAAATCTATACTAATATAAAAAGGCGTTCCTAAGGGAGCCTATGTGCCACGTGGCACTCTCCTCGAGCATCCAATGTAAATGCCTTATGTCCATGAAAAAATATAAATATTGTGTAACTGCAAGGTATCGAACACGTGACCTTTGAAATGAAAAGTGAGATCTTAACCATCAATACACTATCACTTTATTGTCTAAAGTTTCAAATAAAATATGACAAAGTCTTATAGTAATTATATTTAACTATAAACATTTAATTAAGTATTTAGATCTCTAAAGCTCTTATTATGATAGTACGACGACCAAGAGACTATTGATGATATATTGTCCTACCCCAATTTTCTTATAATGGAGTATTATTTTCAAAATGAAACCTCTAAGGTTTTTTTACTTATCACGTCATGACGTCAATTTTTCAATTTCTCACTGGACAAAAAAAATATGAAAAGTAACAAATGAATTGTGAAATGTATGAATAATAACATATTTATTTATTGCAATTGACCTGAGGCATTGCCCGGGCCAAAATACTAGTTATACATTTATTATATGAAAATATTCTATTGAAAAGTGAAATACACATTTGTCATATGAAAAGTGAAGTACACATTTATTATATGAAAAGATTTTGATATAATAAGTGTGTATTTCAATTTTCAATTTGTATCTCACATTTATTATACTCATTTGTTAATTTTTATGCATAGCCCTAAAAATTAACAAATGAGTATAATAAATGTGAGATGCAAATTGAAAATTAAAATACACACTTATTATATCAAAATCTTTTCATATAATAAATGTGTAATTCACTTTTCAATGGATTCTTTTCATATGACAAATGTGTATTTCACTTTTCAATAGAATCTTTTCATATAATAAATGTATAATTTCAATTTTCAATGCATTTGTTAATTTTTATGCATAGCCCTTAGGGCTATGAATAGCAAAACCCTTTTTACTAATATGTAATTAAGGAAATCTAAAGTAAAAAAATATAAATTGACAAACGCGCATACTTAAAATAGAAAATTTAAAAATACAGAGAGAGTATGGTCTAAGAGATTTCCATTTTTTGGTTCTCTCTAATCGCCCAAACTCGTCCTCTTTCGAGAAGAAAAAGAAGCTATCAAAAACTAAACATGAACAAACCAGAAACTAAAAGGCGGTATGCGTTTCTTAATTCTATCTTCGTGCCTGAAACTGGTTCTCTTGAAGGTAGTAGTTCGTTTCTTAAAATTATTTGGCATCTCAATATTCAGCCTAAGTGGAAATCATTCTTATCCTTCCTTTGTGCATCAACCTAGCTAAAAGAGGTATTGTTTCTTCCTTTTTGTGTCCGTTCGACTAAAATGATGATGAAGACGATCTACATTTTTATCGTTTATGTCTTCTTATACAAGGAATCTAGAGAGGTAGCATCTTTGCTATCCACTCAAACTTAGAGAGTTCTTTATCTATGAGAGATTGGATATTCTCATACATCCGATTGTTTATCAGTACGGAGGGTGATGATAGTCACAAAATTTCTTTCTTTGTGGCTCATTTAAGGGTATTTGGATTGCTAGAAATAATATTATCTTTCGTGGAGATAGTTTCTCTTCAATTCAAATTTATGTGTCTATTGTGGTTGCTTCTACTCAGCATATAAGGTTTGTTGAGATCACGGAGAAACAACTTAGATTTCTTCATCCTCCTGAACAAACACAAAATGCACCTCCAGGTTTCTTGTGGGTTGATATTGGTCAACGGTTTACTATGATAGCCGCTATGACTATTCAAGTTGATGGATCCTGGGATAAAAAATACTCTTCGAGCGGGAGTGGGCTGTTCAGTAGTTAATGCAATTGATAACCAAAATTCTTCCGGAGGTTCTCATCTATACTAATATATTAAAAGACGTTCCTAAGCAAGGAACGATGCCACGTAGCACCTTCATGCTAAGTATTTTATGCTATGTTATCCACATACACTAAAAAAATATAAAATACATTATGTAAGATTCGATCCCGAGATCATAAGCATATATACTAATGTCTTAACCACTAAATCAAGTGATACTTGATGATATTATTTTAAAGTAAAATATTAATAAAAGAAAGATATAATTACCCGGGGCGTAGCCCGGACTTAAAAACTGCATTGCAAGCAGAATTATATGCAGTCCTTCATTGTATCCGATGGGCAATTGGAAGGGGTTTTACCGCTTTTCATTTGTTAACTGACTCCACTAGTATTATCCATCTCCTTCAAGCGAAAGGATTATCTAACTTATCTCTAAGATGGACGGTTCAACATATTCTAGCTCTCGCCTCGACTCTTCCTGTCTGTATGCTGCATAAGGTGGAGAGGTTGCAAGTTCAAAGGGCTCATGATTTAGCTAATGATTTTAGATGTTTCCCTTAATTGTTCTTAGTTTCTTTAGTTTAGTTGTAGCATTTGTAAAAAAAAAAAAAAAAAACTAAACAAAACATGGAAAAGTCATTAATGGCTTTTCGTTCCTTTCTCTGCAAATTGTGTCTACCAAACTAAGAGGATGATTATTGAATGCTACAATAAAATTGTAGCAATTATAATTATTAAAATGTTAGAAATTTATTTTTATAGATTATTTTTATTCATTGATTGAATTGAACCTGAAAAATATAAAAAATTGGAGAAAAGACAGGCAAACGTGCACATTTAATTTAAAACAGACAAACTAAAAAAAATCAGAGGGAGTGCTTAGCTTATTAGTAAATTTAACGGTAATATGAGTTTATAGTGGTACTAGAATATGTTATAGCAGCATCGTTGAGAACTAAAGTTGGTATCTCACAAGCATTTATAATATACATCTAATTTATATTTTGTAAATCAGTGACTAAGTATGGTGATATAGATGAGATTTGATCCTAAGTCTTAGGTATCACTCCCATAATACTTTACTAACTAAGTTAAATGACATCCTATATACACCTAATTTCTAAAGCAAGAAATATACTAATAAATTTATGTCAATATTTTTAATGTCTTTCATATTTCATTGACTATTTTACATAACATGTTTTAAGAGGAAATGATATAAAATATACAATTCATCATCTTATAGTTTATCTATTTTTGACTCAATATGAAATATACATATGTATTTAGTTTCCTTGGAATACAAATATTCTTACCAGACAAAAAAAAACTTCTCGTGCACTTTACACAGGTACAAAAGTTAGTTTATAGATATAAAGCTGAACAAATGTCATCCAGGAATTGACATGTGTCGTGTCTATTAGAGGCCAAATGTCTCTATTTTCTTTAGGAAATTAAAGATACTATATTTGATAATAATGCCATATATAATCTTTCAAAAAAATTATTTTTGATCAATTGTTGATATTAATTTTTGAATACAACAATTATTTTATGTAGATATTTTAAATTACAATATTTATTATAACTTATGTATACTTATCTTTTATATAATAGTTTTTAAATGTACATGACACGAGTCACAAATCTAATTGTTTTAATAAATTAGAGAAAAATATAAAGTGTAATGGTAATACTAACATTGATTGGAAAGCACTATTGAGAACAAATTAAGGTTGGTCATGATGTGAAGTGGCGGTACAGTATGTTGGTTTATAGGGGCTTTAAAAACTCTAGTGGGCTAGTGGTGTTAGAAAGCTTTACTTAGAACCAGGAAGGTCGTGGGTGGTAATTCCAAGTCTTTAAGTGTTACAACTTACAATCACTATTAAATGAAATGAAGTATAATTACTAGGATTTTTTTATGGGAATAATTCCACCTTTGAGCGATCCTCCCAAAACAGTCACACCTTTTATATATTTGGGAATAATCCCACTTTTAGAGTGTGTCTGCTCAAAATGGACCCTTACCTGTTGGTAACCTGCAAATGTAGGTTTCTCTCTTTTCTCCCTCCTTAGTTTCTATTCCTCCACAACCACCACCACCTAGCCACCCCACCCCCGCAGGCCCACCCCGACCCCCACAACAAACCCCGGTCCCCCCACCCCCACAACAAACCCCAGTCCCCCCACCCCCGTCGCCCCACCCCCCCCCCCACCCCTATTAGCCCACCACCCCACCCATGCAGCCCCCACCTTGCAGCCCCACCCCACCCCAACCCCCCACCGCCACCCCCACCCGGTCCCCACCTCCATAGCAACCCCGGGCCCCCCACCCTCCATTTCCTGCAGGCAACAAGCCCCCCCCCCACCCTTCGTCGCCGCTCTTCCCCCCTCTAAACCCTTTCCCCAGTCGCCCTTCCCCCCTCTCCTCTCCCTTCGTCTCTCCCCACCCCCCTCCGTCGCAAACCTACCTCCCCTGCAACCCCCCTCCCCAATGCTTCCCCCGCAAACCCCCATCCCCCCCGCGTTTCCCCGCAAACCCCTTCCCAAAAACCCCCCGCTCGCGCGCTTCCCCAGACAGATCGCGCTTCCTCTTTCCACGGTAGACCCCCACCCCTTCTTCTTCCTCTTAATTTCGCAAATCCCCCCTTTTTCTCCTTTTCCTTTTCTTAGTTTCCGAGTTCTTCGGGGGAGAAGCGACGGGGGAGGGGCGAAGGGGGAGGGGTGACGGGGATAGGGGAAAATGGGGTGGGCGAGACGAAAGCCGGGGTGGAGGGTGGTTGCCTCGCCTACGGGGGGGGGGCGGGGGTTTATTGTGAGTGGGGGTGGGGTGGGAAGGGTTTTTTTTTTTAAAAAAAGAAACATAAAGGGTGGGTCATCACCTTTTAAACCGGTGATCGATAAAAAGGCCCGTTTTTTTACAAATGTCCCACAAAGGTGGGATTATTTCCAAATTTATGAAAGGTGGGACTGTTTTGGAGAGATCGAGCAAAGGTGGGATTATTCCCATCAAAAAATCCTAATTACTAACATACTCTAATTATTTGCGGGTGATCTATACTCACTCTGTATTCTTTTATCGCCTACTCACTTTTCTTATAAAAGTATTAATTTGTCACATTATCAACCCATGTGCAAAATATCTCCCTTTTTCCCATCATTTTCTTAATTTGTGCTAGATTTCATGTAAGCATGATATATATATGTATATATATATATGTATATGTGTATATATATATATATGTATATGTGTATATATATAGGTTTATCATACTTTTGGTTTGGCTCGGTGGTGTAATTAGGGCTGGCAAAAGTTGGCTCAAACCCGACAACCCGACCTAAATCTAACTCGAAATAAGCGGGTTAAGGTTGGGATTTTTGACCCATTTAAGTAAATGGGTTGACATGATTAACCCTTCTAATTAATTAAACGGGTTAGGTTCAGGTTGACATTTTTCGACCCGAAAATGACCTGCTTTGACCTTATTAACGTATACATATAGAAAAATCTCAATTAAATATATTGATAAATCTAAAATTTGGTTTTAAAAAAAGTAAAATATCATTTAAATAGGTTAGAATTACTCTAAGAAACTCTAAACTTGCATACTTTCAATAGTGAACTTACTCATTTAGCTTTTTAAGAAAATAATTATTTTTGTAATAATAATTATAATTAAATGGGTTAAACGAGTTATATAGGTAACCCGCTTATTATATAGGTTGGGTCAGGATTGAATTTTCAACCTGTTTATTAAATGGGTTAGGTTTAGATTGAGGGATTGACCCATTTATTATTGATCCAAACTCGAGTCCGTCGAACTGGACTGAATTGCAAGCCCTAGGTGTAATCCCTTAAATCTTGATATAAATGAATAATTGAAGCAAAATGTATATGGTGATTGACATCTACAGTCTACACACCATAGTTGGAGAAATGATGTACTTACTTTAGTAAAATTCATACTTATGGACAGATTAATATTGATTGTCTTATAAGGCTGATGTCCTTTTTTCCAAATTGCGTCAAGCAATCTCTCAAATACTAAAAGCAATGATTGAAATAAGCACCAGTTAATTAATAAGTGGGCTCGTCTTATCTAACTTTAATTCTTTTTTTAAAACAATCATTCTCTTTAAAATTTTCCACACCCTCTTGCCTTTCTCCTAATTTCACAAAGTACCAAAAACAATGATGGGGACAATTTTGGAATTGAAGCGACTGACATTCTACCAATTAGAGGCACTGCCCCTAAAATAACGGGTATAGTTCTTGCATGGATATTGGAGGGGTACCCTATTTTTCTTACTTTGTCTGTTATAGGCTTTGGTCTTTTTTGAGGACTACCTCCCTATTTTAACACAAACACTAGAAAGTAAAAGAAAGACCACTATGAAAAGAAGACAGACAGGAGGAGTTGGGTTAAATCGTGGCTTCTTTTAAATCATCTTCAATTAAATGGAGTAGAACTCAAATCCAATTTTGAAAGCCTATAGGGAGATCGTGTATACGTGTGATCATTTGATTTGGTTAATGCATAGGGTATAGTGCAATTGGGTGTAAATATTGCGTATATGGTATTATGGCATGATTTGTTCACCTTATTTTCAGTGCTTATCAGAAAAAAAAAATCAGATAAGTTGGGATAAGTTAAAATAAGATCTAATATAAGGACTAATAAGATCTAATAAGTTCGGACAAGTTCAGTTTGTAAAAATAAGGTTTGACATTCTTCACATAATATAAGGTCTAATAAGTTTAGATAAGTAATAAGTTGAATAGAACAAACATGTACTCGTATTACTTATTTACTCTATTGCCTTATCTGTTATCAACTTGTTGTTGATCTATAATATGTTAAGACCTATTACTAGAATGTCTTATTTATGAACTAACATCTAACCGACTTGAATCAACATGCACATTAATCAGGTTCTATCAGCATATCTTAAGCATCCATTTCTAAAATGCACATATTAATAAGAGTAAGTGTTTCTATTTGTCCCAAACTTTTATCTTGATCTCTGCATTTAAATCAACGTTGAAGAGGTTATCTGGTGAAGTACAAAAGTAAGTATGATTATTTCGAATTAAGCTATATTTTCCTCGTCTTGTTTCCATTTATTTTAGGAAGGATCAGTTTTGATATGTTTTGAGCCAATAAGTTTAGATTAGTTTAGATAAGTTCATGATCTATTAAAGCTACTCACCTTTTGTTCATTAGGTCATACGCTAAGCTTATAGCTAAAAGATTCAAATAATTAAGTTAAGTTTATGGTTAATAAGTTCTTATAAGTGAAAAACCGATCAAGATAATACGCCATTAAATTAGTCGATTTTATTACTATGTTGAATTGGCCAAAATCTTCCTACATATCATGAATTTGTGTAATTTGATGAAGGATATTTGGACATTTAATGAGTATAACTTAACTTGTCCGAACTTGTCTTGACATTAATATAATTAGATTATAGTAGTGGTAACTTGAACTTATATAGATCTAAGCTAACTTAATTGGTAAAAATCTTGTAGAATGATTGTAATACCCCTCATGATTGTTTTAAAGGGATTTAGCAGGCTACGTACTCATACCAACAAGATGCATTTTTCTTTTAGGGAGCTCATTTCCTAAGTTACTCCACAATTAAGTGTGCTTGGCTGGGAGTAGTCCAAACCTCCTGGGAAGTTTCATGGGCACATGAGTGAGGACAGACTGCGCCGTAAGAACTTGGGTTGGTTATTGATGACAGTTGTTTGCCCTAGATGCGCATTAGTGACGATATATTCGACTCCGTGTGGGTCGGGTGTTACAAATGGTATCAGAGCAACCTTATGACACGTGCTAATCATGTGGATAATTAATCAAAGGTTAGTCGCCTAGTAGGGGAGGATTTTGGGGCTATATCACCGACTGCGGTCGAATATGTGATTAGATTTCAGGCTGGGGCGACCTACAAGTGGTAGTGGCCGAATATGTGGAGTCCTCAGGCGCAACGAGGGCGTTGTTATCCTCAAGTGGGGGTGTATGTAATAACCTTAATGATTGCTTTAAAAGTATTTAGCAGACTGCTCATATCAATAAGATGCATCTTTCTTTTAGGTATCTCATCCCTAAGCTACTCCACAGTTAAGCGTGCTCGGCTAGGAGTAGTCCAGCAATGGGTGTCCTGGGAAGTTTCTCCGGGTGCGCATGATGCGCATTAGTGACGATATATTCGACTTCGTGTGGGTCAGGTGGGTGCGCATGAGTGATGATAAAATGCACCGGAAGAATTTATGTTGGTTATTGAGGACAGTTGTTGACCCTGGATGGGCATTAATGACGATATACTTGACTCCGTATAGGTCGGGTGTTACGATGATACTAAATTGTGAGATTGAAACTCGTCTACATGACTATAACATCAATACCTAGCTCCATGAAAAAAACTAAAAAATCACAAACTATTAGAATAGGCGGTCTAATTTTAACTTAAAATTAGACAAACCTAAGCCTGGATTTTTCTAACAAGCCCATTCTATTTCACTCTGACCCAACACTATCCTAGTCATCCCTTCTCTTCTCCTTCCTTTATTTTCTTGATTATCGAACTACAACAGACAATTTCAAAAAAATTACTCGACAGTCTTACCGAACGGATTAAACTAGTCACTAAATGGATTAAACTAGTCACTGAATGAGTTAAAGAAAGTCCTTACTGAATAGATTAAACAGGTCCCTAAATAGATTAAACGGTTTTTTCACCAAATGCCCCCGAGTTTTCGGTTTATTCATGAGGTGCCCTCGCACTTTTGAAAATACACGAGGTACCCCTCAGTTTCACTACAATACACCCAAATGCCCTTAATGACTAACGACGTTAACCGCCGTTAGTCATTAACACTATTTTTCTAATTTAAACCCTAATTAACCTAAATTCTAACATTAACCCTAACCTTAAACACTAACTCTAACCCCTAAACCTAAACCCTAACCGTAACCCCCCACCCTCCCACCACCCCCACCCGAGCAGCCCCCCCTCCCCCACCCCCACCCGAGCAGCTCCCCCTCCCCCACCTTCCCGCAGCCTCCCCACCGCCGTTGACCCTCCCGCAGCTCCCACCACCCCCGTCGAATCCCCCCACCCACCCTCATCCATGTCGAATCCCCCTCCCCCAAGAGCGTAGATGACGGAACCCATAGATACACACCGAACAAACTGGGTGAAAGGACATTTGGAATCGGCGAGGGTGTGAAGAGAAAAGGCCCCTTGATAAGATTCACACACAATCTCTTGCCCCGAACCAAATATATTGTAATCCGGGCTGCTCATATCCCAAATCCCAATCATTCGTCAGGCTTTCCATTTGCGACTGCGATTCGATTCTGATTCTGATTTTTGCACGATGATGGCCGGGATCTTGAGCCTCAACCACCTAGTAACTTCACCATCTTTCTCTCGAACAACCAAACGTACACATACACACACATCCTTCACACCTTCCGACCTTCCTTTCTTTACCCCTTCTCCACTAGTCTTCGCCGACCTTTCTCTCTTTGAGTCTTTTCCCCTCTCCGCTGCTCCATCATCATTAGTCATTACCAAACCCTAACGCCCTCGCCCTGGAGTAAGTATGTTATCTTTTTTCAGGGAAGGGATCTTAGGTACTTTATGTTATGTATCTCTATAGTATATGTGAAGACCGAAGAGGGGAAGTTGAACAGGAGTAAGATCTTCATGTTGCGAAATCAACGGGGGTGGAGGGAGGGTGCGAAAATCGACGGGGGTGGAGGGGGAGGGGTTGCGAAATCGACGGGGGTGGGGGGAGGGTGCGGAAATCGACGGAGGTAGGGGGGGGTTGCGAAAATCGAGTTTGGGGGACGCGGGGGGTGGGGAGGGGCGGGGTGGGGGGTGGCGGAGATGTCGGGGGGGGGGGAGGGGAGGCTGGCTGGGGTGGGGGAAGGGGCTATTGGGGTGGGGGGCAGGGGGCAAGGGCGGTGGGCTCTTTGGGGTGGGGGAGGGGCGGGGGTGGTGGGAGGGGGGGTGGTAGGAGGGTGGGGAAGGGTTAGGGTTAAGGTTGGGGTTTAGGGTTAGAAGTTAGGGTTTAGTTAGGTTAATTAGGGGAAATTAGGGTTTAAAACAGAAAATTAGGGTTCATGACTAACGGCAGTTAACGCCGTTAGTCATTAAGAGCATTTGGGTGTATTATAGTGAAACTGAGGGGTACCTCGTGTATTTTCAAAAGTGCGAGGGTACCTCATGAATAAACCGAAAACTCGGGGACATTTGGTGAAAAAACAGTAGATTAAACTGGTCTCTAAATAGATTAAACTAGTCACTATATTAAAAAAGGTGGCATGTTCTCTTCTTTATATTGGGCTTGGGCCGTGTCTAATTTTAAATTAAAAGTAGACGGTCTCTTACAAGACTAACTGGAAAACTCAAAATAAGTTTAACAGAATAATAATATACCCACTAATATGAACACGATATCTATTACTTCTGGAGCCCTTGCTAACAAGCGCTCGTGGGTGTCGGGTGCACCACCTGCTGACCTGAATATTTTGGCCTGTCACTTTAGGAAAAAAAAAAAAAGTAAAAAAGAAACTCAACTTAAAAGAAAAGGAGATTATTTTTTCTTGGTGGTACCATTATTTGTACAATTTGTGCACCCCACTTAGGTTACCTCATATGAGTCATATCATAGTTTGATCACTGTTTGCAAAGCCCCCCACGGCCCGCAAAGACCATCAATTTGCAATTCGTAAAATGACTTGTTCTTTTTCTTTTCCCTTTTTATCTCTTTTCCGAAATATGGACAGGGGTAGGGGTAGGGTTCTGGCATAAATTGCAATCTCTTAGCGTCCAATGAAGTTGTTATCATATTGACTAATTTCTCATCACAACTCACAAGTAATGATAAACTATTACTTCCTCGTTCTTTTTTTTAGGATCATCAGGATTGAAAATCCAATTTGAATAGCTACCCACCTATTGTAGATGAGTACTTCCTCGTTCTTTTTTAATTGCAACGTTTTCCTTATTTAGAAGAAGTGTCATATTAACTGCTATCATTTTCTAATTTTGTATATCATTTCTTCTCTGTCTCTCTCCTATCACATAGTACCTACATTTTATTTATATATCTCTTCTCTTTACATAGGTTTCTTAAAAAATGTGTCAATGGGATATGTTGCTATTAGCCAATTATTATGTAAACGGAGGAAGTCTTTGCTTAAACCCCCCTCCGCCCCCCAAAAAAAAAAAAAAAAAAAGAATAGATAAACAATAAATAGTGGTTTAGATGTTTTCCGAATAGTTGTGACTTGTCTTTTTACGTGTGTTCTACACTTCTACACATTAAAGTCTAATTTTGATATTGAGATTCATATTTACTTTATTCTATGTTGCAATCTAAAAAATTGCTATGAACTTGTTTTCCTTAGAAGGAAAGGAGCGTCATTATATGCAGGCTAATTATTGTTATTACACTTATGTCAAAAGAAAAAAACTTATAAAATATATTTAGGGAGGGACACTGTAGCCCTAACTTAACATTTTAAAAATTGTTTATTGAAACTTTTACATCGATTCCTAATTTAAAATTGTTTTAAAAAACTACGGGCCCGTTAGTTATCGTTTTTTGTTTTCAGTTTTCAGTTTTTTTGAAAACTAAAAACCAAAAACAGGAAACCAGAAAAAGTGGTTTTCACTTTTTAGTTGTTAGTTTTCAAAATCATCATGTTCCCAATAAATTTGACAAATTTTTTATTCATTATAGGACATATATCATATGACTTTGAAAATCAAAAAACCAAAAAACAGAAAACCACAGTAATACCGAACGGGCCTTACCTTAGTTAATCTTCAATCATCCAATCAACCAAACCCTTAAATGATCCAATTAAAAGAATCAATGTTACATTCTTCAAATAGTCATTAATTTAAGCCCTTAATTGATTCAATCAATCAATTAGTTTTTTTTATAAATAAATAAACTTGGCAAATTAGCGATTTTAACTAACAAACCAATCCTCAATCAATCAACAAATTCCCTAAATACAATAGCATAATTGGCCCTCTATTCATCAGTTTTCTCATGCACAAGTACATATTATTATAAGAATTTTGTAGAAATCTTCTCATGATTAATCAATTTCACTAACTTGATGGGTATAAATGCCCATATTCTCTTCCTCTTTTCCACTATCAAATCTCTCTCTCTTTTGTAATGTAAATATTGTATTTGCAACTAATTTGCTTTCTCTCTCCAATTAGTCGGAGATGCCTCTTATCCCTACGAAACACTATGTTGTAAAACATCATCACCATCGTCGTCAATTATTACCATCACCATCACATGTGTTGACTGCTTCACTCACTTAATCCATCTTTTTTTTTAGTTTTTAATGACTTTTGTACCTTTGTATTATGTAAATTTCTTTTTAATTTTTGGTATTTTTAAATTATCATTTGTTTGCCATTATCTCAATGTGTTGTAATTTATATTTTTTACATGAAATTTCATCAATCAAGAATACTATTTTTAACACTTAAATTTTGGTAATAGAATGTTATGCACACATTGCGTGCAAATTGGCTATATATGGCAATAGGGGTGGGACACGAAAAAAAAAGAAAAATAAAAAAGAGATATAACTACCTAATTAACTAAAAAAAATAAAAAGATAAAAAGGGCACAACAAAAATAAAACAGTGAGAATATACAACACACGTTACTTCTCCCTCAACTAAATTTTTGGGAAATTTTTAAAATCCATGATTTAGTGCGACAAACTGATTAAAAATTTAAAAGTTCCCGACTTATTTAATGTTATTAACAATTAATTTTATTTTTTAAAAATGTTGTCGCACGCATTGCGTGTATATAAGGCTAGTTTGTATTAAAGTGAGTCCAAGCAAAGAACATAGTACTTCCTCCGTTTCGTTTTAAATGCAACAAAGGAGTATTATTTGTGAGATATAAAATATTACTTTGTTGCATTTAAAACGAAATAGAGGAAGTATGTTTTATCATTTTCATACTGTACCAAATTGTCTATGCACATAGCTGTAAGATTTACACTGTTAACTTTATTGGAATGACTCATAAACTAAATTTGACCTACATGAAATTGATTCAAAGCACACATTTGCCACTACTTTCTACATATAGATTTTCAAATTAACAATTACATATATCATCATAAATGACCAAATATAACCAATACTTATTTTACTTTACAGTGAAGTTTCACGATCAAGTTACACATCCGATGATTTTTTTAAAATAAGCTATCTAGTTTCATAAGTATAATATAGGCAAACATTTACAGAAATCATCGGTGTCTCACTAACAAAAATATTGGGATTTGTTCAATGCGTATGACCAAACAACATGAGTATGATTCTAGTTTCTAAAAGAAATTGGACGTCATAGAAAACGCTAAAGTTCAACATGTATAATAACATTATCATACCACCATTGAATAAAAACAACGCACTGGTAACTTTTTGCTTTATGATAGAAGTAAAATAAAAAAAAAAAAGGTTACGAATTAACTTGGATTAAAATTAGTGGAATGAGTTGAATTGGTATAAACCAATAAACACTAAGCTAAGTGAGCTTTACTTTCTTTCTCTCATTAAACAATGCTTGATTTGTATGTTAAATTCTGTGCTCTTGCGTACTTTCAAGAAATGTGAGGTCTAATCCACTAAATGATGGGGACGTTTTAGAATACTTCTATTATTTCTATTTTAAAAAGTAGCAACTCGAAATATTATCTTCCTTTGTTTTTTTTACGTATTCTGGCTTTTGAAAATTGCGGGAATTTAGAATAGACAACCAAAACCAGTAGGCAACCAAAACCAAAAGGCAACAAAAACCAATAGGCAACCAAAACCAGTAGGCAACAATAACCAATAGGCAACCAAATCCAACAACCAATCAAAACCAACAGGCAACTAAAACCAATAGGCAACAAAAACCAACAGGCAACCAAATCCAACAAGCAATCAAAACCAACAGGCAACCAAAACCAATAGGCAACCAATTCCAATAGGCAACAAAAACCAATAGGCAACCAAATCCAACAAGCAATCAAAACCAACAGGCAACCAAAACCAATAGGCAACCAAAACCAACAGGCAACAAAAACCAACAGAGTAGGCAACAACAGCATTCAAGGGGACTAATATGCAAAGGCACAAACATACACATTGAAAGTAAAAGCAAATTAAACTGAGTTAGGATGATAGAACCTCAGGGACTCAAGTTTTTGGCTTTACGCCTTAGTAGGAAGCAATGCGAATCTAGGTCCAATTCTGAGCTAGTACAGGGGCTCATTGGGACATCAAGCTCATCCTCTTCAGCCTTAGATGAACCCACAATGTCTTCAACCACATCAAACACTTTGAAACCCCCAACATACATAGCATATGTGTTCCCCCATCATCATAGACGTTGAAGGCGTAGCGGTGCATCCCAAACAATCACAACTCCCCTTAACCTCTTTCCCTTCCCCGCACATCATTCGACCCACCTTAACCTCTGTCTTAGGCCCCTTGACTTCTTTTTCATTCCCTTTCACCTCTGTAACCTTACCTTTCTTCGAGAAACAATAAAATTCAGGAGCCCTAAGTGCGCATACTATCTCATGGGTAGACCTCAAAACACCCTTACCTTTTTTCCCATCACCCATTTCTCCACCTTCCTCCACATCAATCACAACCTCAACCTTACTAGATCTAGGGCGCAACCTCTTTTGCAATTGGTTGATGGCCCAAGATCAACTGTTTGGGGGGGCTCCGAGGTTGTGGAATGGAAGGGCGAGGAAGGAACTCCCTTCGAATACCAATTTTTTGGTAAAAATCAGAACAACAACACCCAAATCCTTCAAGGCATAAGGGCGAAGCAAAGTTTTCGCATCTCCGCTGTCATAAAGCCTTATGGGCCAAGGGGAATTCGCTTCAAATGCCTTCATCAACTCTCTGATGTAATCAGACTCATCAACATTGTTGGTTTGATACAAAGCATCAACTAGGGGTTGAAGATTTGGGACATACATTCTCAGGGGAAATTAGGGTTTTTTGGGGAATACTCAAACCAGATCTAGGGTTTTTTGAGATCTATAAGATGCTTTAGAAGGCAGGGAGTGACGAATTCTTCCGATTTATTGCGAAAATCAAAGTTTGTAAAGGCGATTTTAGGAGAATCACAAGAAATTAAGAGAGAGAAAATGGAAGTCAGGAGAGAGAAATTGGAGGTTAGTAGAGAGAAAATGAAGGTGAGGAGAGAGAAGATGAAGGTTTGAAGGGAGGGGAGATGAATTTCGTAGATTTAAGGTTCTGGGAATTGAAGCACATTAATGGGGGGTTGATTGATGAAATGTAGTTGGGGGGTTTCATTTACTGATGTGGTGGTGGATGAAAAGTAGTTGGGGGGGGTTATAATTTGGTGGGAATAGTTAACATCTGATTAGATTATGTTTTGTTTTAATAGGATAGATTAAATGGGTTTTATTTTTCTTAATTGTAGTAAGTAAGGGTAAGTTGGTCATTTTATAGGGGAAAACTTACCAATTTGGGAAACAAAAAAAAGTGTAACATGTATTTTGCACCATTCCGTTTTAGGAAAGTGTAACATGTAAAAAAAAAAACGGAGGAAGTATCTATATTGTTTGTGGAATTAGTGAGACAAAGGCTAACAATGCAAAGAAAGAAATAAAATTATAATACAATGAATTCAATATTTCGTTCTTTTCTTTTATCTTCTGAACTATAATCCAATTTCTCGTAATCGATTAGTTAACATGTCGGTTAGAGCATCCCTCCCGGTTTCAAGAGGTCTTGGGATCGATTTTCACCCCAAGCAAGTTGAGATCCCCTTTATTCCCTCCAACTTGTCAAGGTTTCTCCTTACCATATTAAAAAATGTTGGTTAACCGCATTTCAAAATACGGGAAAAGGCATTAGCTTATCAAATTCTCTATTGAGCCGTGAAAAGATTCAACAAAACACGGGAAGAAATCCACTATATCGTTTTGCGTCAAGCAATATGTGGAGTAACTCCCGATATCTCAGTTAATGCAAAATGTGTAGGCGGATCGACTCATCAAGTTCCCATTGAAATAGGATCCACACAAGGAAAAGCGCTTGCTCATTCGTTGGTTATTAGGGGTAGCCCGAAAACGTCAAGGTAGAAATATGGCTTTCAAATTAAATTATGTATTAGTGGATATTGCCAAAGGAAATGGTGATGTCGTACGCAAAAAGGAAGAGACTCATAGAATGACAGAGAAACCATTATAATTACTTTGACTTATGTATTTACTTTATCGAATATATATTAATTTCCCAAAACATACTATACGTACATATATATTCTCCCTCTTATTTGACATATATTTATATTCCGTATTTCCGTTTGTTATAACGGATATAAGAAAGAACAAATATCTAATGCAAAACAAAGAAAAAACACACAGAGATCTAACGTGGTTCACCAACGATGTGTTGGCTACGTCCACGGACAGAGAGAGAATAGTTTTATTGATCTTGAGGAAAACCAGATTATCGTCAAATTAACGAATTATGTTAAGGCTATTTATATAACCCGACTTGGAATCGCCATTCCGCGTCGAAACAACACCCACCCGGTCGGGCGCGCAAACGGATTTGACGGACATTCGACCGGTCACCCGGGCCAAACCGTCTGGGCAGGCGACCCTGCCCGGTTGACCGGGCGAGCTCATGAAGTCGCCTATTCGCCTCATGCTTCACCATATTCAAAGCATACGATCTTACAAATCTCCATCTTGACTTGAATCCTCTCACAACGAACCAGATAACCAGATAACAGATGCATTGAACACAATGCCCAGATTCTCCCTGCAACCAGATTTGCCCCGAAAGACAACCAGACCAGATTTGTCCCTTAAGGACACCAGATTAGCCCCTAAGGGCCCCAGACTTGCCCCAAAGGGCAACTAACAACCACGAACAGTTTGTAAGTCCAAGCAACCTTGGAACTTACCGTGTAGAACCAGATTCGTACAGATGGCTTGCTTATACTCTTTCCTAGCACGAGCAACACCTTCCTTGGACGGCTCAGATATATCCACCCATCCGACATATAGTGTAAAACCCACCGTGTCTTCACAACCGTCCCTTTGGGGAGAGTTCCCAAAGATTACATGCCGACCAAGAGCCAAATTTGGTCGACCCGATTTTAACGACGAAGAACACGGAATTTCGGATTCAGATTGTGAGTGTTGACGGACTTTTCCCTGACGTGAACCACCAGTCCAATCTAGAGTGTCTCTATGCTCCACCTATTTCTCAACACTACCACAAACAGCCAATGTGGCAACCCCAGACTCAGATTACGTAGACCCTTGCAACACATACAATGTCTCCCGTTTAACACCTTTCAGAATTATCTTTGAACCCCTGTAAACATACAACACTCCACCTTCACCTTTGAAACTGAACCCTTTGTTGTCATGAAGACTAAGTGAAATCAGATTCTTCGTAACCTGTGGAACATGCCTAACATTGTTCAAAATACAGACTTTGCCATCACATGTCCTAATTCTGATGGACCCTATACAAACTGTGTTGCAGACTTCACTGTTGGCCATAGTAACACTTCCATCAGCCTGCTTGTACTCCCTCCGTCCCAGAATACTCTTGACACTTATCAAGGCACGTAGTTATAGATGATAAGTTGTTGTTTGGTTATCAATTGTTATTTTATTGAAAAGTAGATGCGATAGCTTTTAGTAGGTAGTAAAAGTAGTATTATTTTATTTTGTAGAGAGATAGTGTGTGGGCCTAGTTAGAGTTGGTAGGTAGCGGGGAGTGGTATTATTTTATTTAGAAGAGAGAGTGTGTGGGCCAATGGTTAAAAGGTAGAAGGATTAAAATAATAGTAGGTCATATCCAAAAATAGAAGTGTAAAGATTATTCTGGACAGATGAATAAGGAAAGTGTAAAGCGTATTACGGGACGAGTGAGTAGTTCATAAACCACTCCCTGCGCGAACACATATGACAAGACGTCCCCGAATCAAGAACCCACACATCCGGATGATGCATATGTTCATAGCAACTAGGGCAAGATCATCATCAGAATTCGAATTTTCTGCTGCAACAGCAGCTGAACCAGACCCAGATTTATTTTCCTAATGCTCCTTTTTAGGACAAATCCTTTTGCAATGCCCCGTCTCCTTACAGTAATTACAGATATCATTTGGTTTAGGACCCCCCTTGGAATTTCCGGCTTTCCTGAAATTATTTTTCCCAGAATTCCCATGTACCTTACTACTACTGGCCACTAACCCAGAGGCCTGATTATCTGTACCTGTACTACCAGATGCCTTATGGCGCAACTCCCTAGTATGCAAAGATGATCTAACTTCCTTTAGGGACACATAATCTTTACCAACAATAAAAGATTGCACAAAATTCTCATATGAAAATGGTAAAGAAACAAGCACAATTAAAGCAACGTCCTCATCCTCCACCTTAACATCAATATTACGCAATTCTAACAAAATTGTATTTAATTGATCTAGGTGATCCCTAAGAGGTGTACCTTCGTTCATGCGCAGACTGAACAGACGTTGCTTCAAAAGCAACTTGTTGGTTAGAGATTTCGTCATGTACAATCTATCCAACTTCAACCATAGACCAGATGCAGTTTCCTCCTCCGCGACTTCAGTGATAATGTCGTCAGCAAGACACAACATGATCGTTGAATGTGCCTTCGGCCATCGCAGCGGTAATTGAATCCGATGACTTCTTTGCCAACGGTGCCGACAACCCTTGTTGTTTCAGTAAAGCCCGCATCTTGATTTGCCACAGACTGAAACTGTTTCTCCCATAGAATTTATCGATTTTCACATTCATCCCAGACATCTTTCTCACCCAGATCGAACACAAAGCTCTTGATACCAGTTTGTTATAACGGATGTGTGAAAGAACAAATATCGAAAGCAAAACAAAGAAAAAACACACACAAATCTAACATGGTTCACCAATGATGTGTTGGCTACGTCCACGGACAGAGAGAGAATAGTTTTATTGATCTTGAGGAAAACCAAATTACAGATGTGATTATGAACTAAATCGTCGAATTAACGATTTAGGTTAAGGCTATTTATATAACTTGACTCGGAATCGCCATTCCGCGTCAAAACAACACCCGCCCGGTCGCCCGGGCCAAACTGCCCGGTCGGGCGCGCAAACGGATTTGACGAACATTCGCCTGGTCACCAGGGCCAAACCGCCCGGACCGGCGACCCTGCCCGGTTGACCGGGCGAGCGACTGAACTCGCCTATTCGCCTCACGCTTCACCAGATTCAAGGCATACGATCTTACACCGTTATATCCATATACATATATGCAGAGCATAAGCATCACTAAGAGGGTAGTGAAGATGATTTAAGCCACAATCGTCGTTATCAATGAATATTTACTCCTTCATGTTTAATTATACTAATCAAGAAACTTGATTCTGGAAAATCTTTACGTATATACACTTTGTATGATGATACGCCAAACATCTAGACATCTAGTCTCTTTCAATAAGACAAAATACATCTTAATCAACAATGCTTTTTAGTGATAATTCAATTCTTATGATATGTTAATGTCAATATCTTTTTTTTCGCTACTATGATTGCTTATATAGATTGAAACATATGAGGTGTTACAATGATAACCATTTATTATCTCTCATTCAAAAAAGAAAACCATGTATCTGCATAAATCCGGTTATATAGTGACTTTGTCAAAAGCAAGGTGCATGTGGTTCAGGTAACACCTCATTATATTTGGTGGGCATTAAGTCGTTCAATAGTGTTGTCTTAAGTTTGTTTATGTCTAATCACATAATAATTAATTTGATCAGCTTCATTATACTATAAATTATAGCAAAATGTCAAGCGAGTGACAGAGATTTTTTAATCAGTTTGGCAGAGGGAGTTTCAATTTGGTTTTCTTCCAATAATACCTGTTTAAGTACTAATCACGGGTTTAGAGAACACCATAAGCTTAACACACTAAGTGGCATGTCGTTGTATGTTAATGGTTCATATGTCAAAAAACTAATCGTCTACGTCTACCCCTCCTTTTTTTTTTAAAATAAGTGTCATTTTAGACTTTTGAGATTTTGACTGTAGAGGTAAATTGCTCTCAAACAGAATGGAGCGTTCTTCTTTATTACTCCCTCCGTCCCATAATATAGTGCTCACTTCTTATTTTTCACGGGAATTAAGGAAAATTGAAAGAGTAGTAGGGTTTCCAAAAAACTATATTTAAGGAAGTGCTTTTTTGGCACTTTTGTCTTGAAACTAGTTCTTATTTTCTTTTTCCTTTAAAATAAAATCAAAAAGCAATAAATGTTTCTTGGAATGATGTAAAACAATAAATAAGGGCACAAGATTTGCAAGAAAAGTAGGGTTATTTTGAAAAGTTTATGTAGATATGAAGGATAATTTAGTCCAAATAAATTGATAAAAATGATAACAGGCACAATATTTTGGGACACTAAAAAAGGAATGTAAGCACTATATTATGGGACGGAGGAAGTATATTTTTTTCATTTTGATTATGACCTTGTTATTATGAAATCATGTTAGTTCATATAGGGATGTGCAAAGACCAAGATCGAAGTGGAATTTGGACCAGATCGGATCGGTCCACCGAAAATCCTGATTTCGGGGTTTTGGTCAGGTCCGGTCCAAAATGGAAAATTCCGGCCCGGACCGGTGGATCGGAGTTTCTGTTTTTTTAGTAAAAAAAAAAGTTTAAAGGTTAAAAAAAGTTAGAAAATTAGAAAGCTAAACCTATTATTTATTACCTTTAGGATTATTATTGTTAAAATTATTAAATCTTAATGTATCTTATTTATAAATATGTTTAAATCAGATTAATGTAATTTTTTTTTTGTAATGTAGATTCTGGTCCAACAGGTCTAAAACCGGACTGGACTAGAAAAATTCTGGTCCTGACCGGACCGGACCACAAAATTTGTAGATTTCGATCCACCAGTCTCGGTCCTGTTGCACACCCCTAAGTTCATTAACTCCACTAATAATTCAGATTGTTGAACTATAAGAGAACATGGGAAGTAAGTTTTAATAACTTCACACGAGTTAAGTTTAAAGCTAATAGGGTATGTTTTCTTCAACTTATTTTTGCTTATTTTCCGAAAAAAAAAACATAAGAAAAGTTTAGAAAAATTGCCAAAAGTTAAAATGAAAAGATAAGAAAACTTGAGAAAAAATTAAGAAAAGTTCATAAAGTTTAGAAAGTTTAGAAAAAAACTAAGATTTTTTTTGGAAAAATAAGGTGACTAGAACAAGCTCTAAGTTTAATTATATTTAGACTATTGAAAAGAGGTGAATTTAATGCACCTAATTCCTTAAGAAATTAAGTTAGCATTATTATAAAACATAAGCAAATATAATACTTCCTTGGTTTCTTAATATTACTTGCCTCATTTCGTGGTTGCACGCTATCCATCGCACTACTTTGTTTCTTAATATCTTTAATTATGTATAAGTAAAAATTATTAAAACTTGATATTATGCAAGTATGCATTAAGACGAATCAAATAATATCACACTTTACTATATTCCTATATATATTTGTGAGAAAATAATAGATATAGTTGGCTGATGAATAGTAGCTATTGTGTAAATGATGCAAGTATTAAGAAAAGGAGGAAGTATAATCTTATCAAACTTTGTTATTCTATCTTTCATAAATGATAATTTAATCCAACAAAATTCAAGTCTTATTGGAAGATCTGGGCATGGGCCAGTCTGGGCCCGTTCACGAGATCGGCCGAGCGGGCTTGGGAAATGATAGGTCCGTAGGGCCGAGCTCATGAGTGACGGGTCTCCCGCGGGTCTGGTCCGTGTTTTATGTTGTTTCTTTTGGATTCTTGGCAATTTTAGACTAAAAAATAAAGAGAAGGGGAATTCTACCTAGTACCCACGGGTCATGTAGGCCGATAGGTGGGCTCGTGCCTTGCTGAGCCTGAAATAAAATTTCTTGAGCATGGTAGGCCCACGGCCCACTTAGCGAACAGCGGGATCGGCCCAAGCCTCGAGTAGACTTGGGTCCGGCCCGTTGCCCACGTAGAGAACTGCGGGATCGGGCCAGGCCTCGAACAGACTTGGGTCTGGCCCGCTGCCCATGTAACGAACAGAGGGCTCGGGCCAGACATCGAACAACCCGGCCCATGCCCACCTCTACTTATTGGATTGAAAGGAAAAAATTTAAAGCCATGTGAAATAACATCCAAATTTGAGTCAAGATTAGTTATTTTTAAATGTATTCGAGTAGAAATGGATCGACCATATAAATTCGATTCTGATTTGACCCATTGACATTCACATAATCACAATTCAGAGTAACATGTTAGTCATTTCACCTTAATGTTAAATTTTACCCTCCTAGTACAAAATAGAAGGAGACCAATAAGAAATTGACACCATTTATGCATGGATGATGTGAGTGCGACAATTAATAAATGTGTACCCGCGGGCCGCGTTATTGCACCTTCATTTGTTTAAAATTAAGCTTTGTATTGAGGTGGGGGGTGATCCTCATTCCTCTACCCGCTTGACAATGAGCTAATCAATATAAGTATACGTTAATGTTAAGAATAGGGTGTTTTTATCAATACATCAATTAATTATTAATGTGTTCTTATTTCTCAACTAAAGGAAACATGACGTAAGAAGGATGACTGCTCGAATCGACGACGAAGTTAATCGTCGAAAATTGCTGAAATGATTTCTATTAGTCCGGCCTCGGGTGTCATAATCTTTAATAAAATACCTTTTGGAAAGGGAATCGGGCTATCAAACGCAACTCATAGCTACGGTATGACCTATAGGGTTTTTTAAGCCATATGAGTTCGTTAAAGGCCCGAAAAACAACATTTTAATAATTTCCGAATTCTGCTTTTAATTAATTTTCGTATTAGGGTTTTGCTGTAACTATTAAAATGTTTTGAGCCATTAGTGGAGTTAACTATCCTTTTGATAATAATATTTCGAGAGTTCATACACTTTTCTATTGGATTCCGGAATTTATCTGACAGCTTTATCGCTTGTAGATCTGTTCTTAAGTTTTAGGATTAGCGCTTGCTTTTCCTTGGTAATCCCGACTGCGTCAAAACAAAGCAATTTTCTTATGCCTTTTGTTTTCTGAAAAAGATACTACCTCGTTTTTTGTGTGATGATTTCGACAACACAAATAAATAACATTGTCATTAGATATAATAACGGAGAAGTGAGTGAGAGAAATTAACAATGATAGTGTATTTAGATATCATGCTAATGGCAAAACTATGATGGAACCAAATTAACATGATATAGCCCATTAGCTTATATTAATATGTCCGGGAGTATTATTTATTGGTTAGATTGCGCTATTTTGGAGTTATGACCACTAATCACATTATATATTAGTATTCTATAAAAATACACTATCGTCAAGTTTATCAAATAAATATTTGTATATGAAAATTCTCTCTCTTTTTTTTTGCACCATTTGATATTTGGACACCTTTTTATCAACTAACTTTGACAATTTTTCTCTCACTATTAAAAGACATAGTTATGTGCGATTTAAATCCGTCTTGCGAGTATTTCAAATATCAACAATTATGATTTTTATATGCGCAATTAGAGATATCAATGTCCAAATAAGCATGTTGGAAGTACGTGAAAAAACAAATGGTGCAAATAAAATAACTGACTTTTACTAATTATAATTGATTAACTATAATAAAACTTTTTGTTTTAACTACAGTAGTTAAACTTAATACTATTAAAAAAATCAAATATTACTATAATTTTAAGATGATGAATAATACTAAAACGACCACATTTAATTGATGTAGAAAGGGGAAGATAAAGGAAAGAAACAAACGATTAAAGGATTGAAAAATAAAGAGTTTGGGTCATATGTTTTCCATAAAGCCAAAAAAATAGGTAAATCACTTTCTAAGTATGCATCGATGTACTAGGGGAAAGAACCACCAACCATTTTAGGCATATCCATAAAGGTTAAAAGATTGGGAGTCTCTTTTCTTTTGCTTCTTGATAGTTGATATGTTTGATACCGAGCAACAAAATATACATCAGATATGACATAATATCTAAAGAGAATTATCTATGTTCCTCTCAATCTTAGCTATGGATTCTTGTTAGCCTACGAAATCAACCCAATTTGCTAAGCTGCTTCTTTGATAAGAAAAGAATATCAGGCTGTCTAGCCTATTTCAGCTATAATCAAGACAATTTCACCTTTGAAATCTCTTAACATAAGTTAATTCTTTAAAATCTAAGATAACTCGAGCAACCTAAATCATCTTTCCAAATGATCAACAATAAATCATGCACCATTAAAAGCTACCAAACAATAAATAGCACTTGAAGATAAGTTAATCTATATTATTGAAAACGTTTGCGACTTTGTTGGTCTAGCTCAAAAACCATGAACCATATCGAAACTTCCAATACGTTGCTGGTTTAACTCGACATAGCAAATGACATTATGAATATCTTACGACACTTTCTAAACTTTCTTGATGAAGATTGAAGATGATCACCTCAATAAAGATAAGGAATTGATAGCTCAATAAAAATTATTGTAATTATTCACATAATAAAGTATGATATCAAAAACATAAGAAGATATATAGAATGGCGAAAACGATGCTCTAACTCCAATAACTTGTCATTTTGCTCTACATTACTTTGGAAAAGTTTGCAGCTTCTTATTAGTTATCAGCATACCAATTCTAACATATATAACACTAGCTTTCTAAGCATGCGATGCGTGCGACGATAATTTTTTCATTGTGATATTTCGTAATGTCGAGTAGCTAGTTTTACATGTACGCAATATATGCAGCGACAATTTGTTATAATAGTTTAAGTTGACAGTTTTTTCAATAAATGCTCTGTTTTGTACAACTTATTAGAAGTTATTTGCACCAAAAATAAGTTTAGATCAGTTCTTGATCTGATCTTATTATCCTCTATATAATTGACTTACCTAAATTGAAATTATATAAATCCATTAATATGATAATTTCCTTACCTGACTATAATATTGTGGAAGTATATTGTTGATTTTTTATTTTTGCAATTTTTCCTTTTGATGGAAGATCTTGATATTCTTAAATGAATTTGTTATCTTTGTTTTTTTTGTAAACTTTTTTAGTCTTTCCTTTTTTTTAACCTATAATTTTAAGTTATTATAATTGTAGTTTTTTAAAATGGCAAATATTGAGATTGACTGATTACCCATTATTATTTTAAAAATTTAAACAAAATTGATGTAATTAAAAAAATAAGGGTAATATAGTCATATAATATGGGGACACCATGCCTCCCCCCTTCACTTATATAATAGAGATATGTACATGTATAACTTATCTTATTATCTAGTACTTAGTATACCAATTCCTGTTTTAATTTGTTGTCTGCTTTCTGCTTAGTTAGTGTTAAGTTGAATATATCTTGTGTTGTTTGCTTTTGGTTGATTCGGAATTCTGATTTAGTCTAATAGTTAGTTATTTTGGATCCTTAAAATGTTTTCCTTGGAGGCTTATAAAAGACTTAGGGAGGAGATCCAGCATCTCCTATGTGAGGGTGAGAATCTCTTGGATGATGATAAATTACTGCTTGAGTTAATCTCAACTGCAATAGATTCAAAGGGAGATTTGGGATTAACAAAAGAGCTAAAGGAGGAAGGAAATTTATTATTCAAGCAACAAAAAATTGAGGATGCTCTTCATGCAGGGGTTATTCTTGCTAGGTATGATTTTGTGGACGAGAAAGATATGATTGATTGTTTTGATCTTGCTCTCTGTACACTTTTAAATTCTGCAGCTTGCTTTAGCAGGCAAAATGAGTTTGAGCAAGTGGGTTAGATTTGTTCAATCATCTTGGATTTCGACCCTAATAATGTTAAAGCTTTATTTAGAAGGGCAATGGCTGCAATAGAACTAGGGAAAAATGAGTGGGCCTATTGGGACTTGTTGATGGCTGCCAATGTTGATCCTGCAAACCGGGAAATAACCATGAAACTTGAAAAGGTTAAGAACTCCCTGCATGAGGTTAGATAAAAAAAGCACTCCCATGAGGATATCCCAACAAGATTAGGTCTAGGTCTTCTGCCGTCAAAGAAGAAGGCAAAAGGTTTTTCAGGAAAGCAAGATAGAATCGATCAAGAGGATGCGCAGAGGGAGCATCCTTCAATTGTGAGGGAATATGATTCCGGTGTGTATGATAAGAAGGAAGTTCATGACCTATCAGCTGGAGTGGGTATGGGACAACAAGGATGTCCAAATGTTGAAGGTGACAATTCTTCGACTCAAGTAATGAAAGAGGTGATAGAAGAAAGCATAGAGGTGATAGAAGACTGATTCCAGAACAAAGAAATTTAATCTGGCGGAGTCTAAGTATCGGTTTTCAAACCGAAGGAGGTCGGGCTCGTCTATTTCCTTTTCAAGGGACGATTATCAAGTGCTAATGGAAGGGAAGTCTATTCATTGGTTTAACTCTCAGTTTGGTTCTTTGATGAAGGTAAGAGTAGTAATTGAACCAAGAAAAGACATAGAGAGTAAGAATATGTGTGAAGAAGAGGGGTTAAGTGAATCTTCTAGATTGGAGCAAATAATTCAGAATGTAGTGATGAGTGACGACAAGATAGAGTCGAATGATCAAGTCAAGGGGAGTACTACAATGGAGTTTTCGGTTGAGTGCAGGGAAGGAGGTGAGGAAGATGTAGATGGGAGTAGTATAGTAGGTAGCCAGCATCATAATGCTAAGAGCGAGATAGATGTTGATATCTGTATGAGTTCTGCGCTAAATTTAAGAGGGAGGCGACAATCGAAGCTCTTTTTTTCAGCAAGAAGAATGAAGACAACTTGTCCCCGTACGCAAGTGAAGAATTGTGGTCGACAAATAAGTTCTAGGGGTAAGGTCAGTTTCTGTTTATTCTCTAATCATTCTTCTGATTGCAGATGGAGCGTTGGTAGGAAAAGAAAAGAAGTACTTCCTCCATCAGGTTTCTACAATCGACCAAGGAAAAAGTGTTGTTATTGTTGTCATGTTACTAGTTTTGAGTCTTGTATTGTTTATTGTAATATTAACTCGCTTTGTAATGCTTGTAGTGGTACTCGTAATGTAACCCACGAAATGGCTGGTAGCCAGGAGTAGTGGGGTTGTGTCTGTTTTTTTTCTTTTCTTTGTTTGTGCTTTTCGCCAAAAAAAAAAACTTATCTTATTATCTACTCTAGATACCTTGTTAATAGTTTAATATTTCATCGAAACCATCTGACAACTTTTGATTGTTAATATAACTTGTTGGGTATCTAAATAAATATAGGCTCAGGTCCAATTGCTGACCTTAAACACTAAAGGCCTCTCATGTCCAAGAGAACTCTATAAGTACTCCACTTGACACAAAGGTAAAGGTCATTCACAAACAAAAACAAAAACACTTGACTTGCATTCTCTATTACACTTTGTTTAGTGTCTACCTGTCTGACTTAAGCATCGAAACTTGAAATTCAAACCAACGAACAACGACAAAGAAGAAAAAAAGTACAGGCTAAACATTATGAAAAATTTGGTTGTAATAATACTCATAACTTGTGATCAAATCCTGATTAGATTATCAAACTTTAAGACTTCACATAGCCAAAAAAAAAAGTTGGAATTATGAGGAGGAAATGTAGCAGAAAATTTCATCCAACTATATCTCATGAACCACGGCCATTAAAACAAAGTAATAAAGTTCAAAAGAAAATTATGTCATGTACCCTTAAACTTGATTTCGTGGACCAGGAGAGTGGAGCACCCAACCCTAAAAGGCACTACAACCCACAACATGAAACTGACATTTTTGTTGCTACTTGAATTCTGTGTGAGCAAAGCGTGTGTTTTGCTCGTGAAATTGCATAGGCAAAAATTGCTTTGGCAAACAAAGTTGACGGCCTAGTAGTAGGCCGGTTATATTGCTTCTACTAAATCCAATATCAAGATTGAATTTGATTTGAGAGACCCTTTAGTTGGTAGGAAAATATATATATATATATGTATATATATACATCTATATATATATATATATATATATATATATATATACATCTATATATATATATATATATATAACCCAAAGCAAAAACATGTTATGTTGCCACATGTACTTTCCCCTACCCCTACACAATCAAATGAGACATTAAATAATAAAAATGTATCTGGGAGACTCTTTAGTTGGTAGACAATATCTATATATATATATCTAAAACCCAAAGCAAAAATATGCCATGTTGCCACATGAACTCTCCCCTCCCCCACACAATCAAATGAGACATTAAATAATAAAAATGTATGTTTCAAGACTTAAACTCATGACCTCTCATTTGAGATAATAATGCACTAACCAACTACTCTACAATCCTCATGTTGGTCTTTATGGGAAAAAAATCATTTAAAGACAAGAGAATATTTCTATTTTTAAAATAATTAAATACAAATGTAAATATTAATACTCATTAAGTTTTTTTTTTTTTGAAAAAAAGAGAAATTTCATTAAATGAAGGCCAAACGGCATCTACAATAAGTATTAAAGAAAAACAAGATATAATCAGACAAGATCAAATCAAATTCGTCTTCGAAGAAACTACAATGAACCAGATCGAGCAATACAAATAGCACCCTTTGTATTTGCTGAATCACGCAGCTATTGATGGAGAAGTCTATCATTCTGACATAGTTTGGGGAAGAAAATTCTTGATTTAACCATGTTGACCGCATCTGAATTTCCGATACTTCGATGTTGATGGTCTTGAACTTCAACCAATAGGAACAATCTCTCATACCAATTTTTAAACTTCCACGTGGGAAGAGACTAGAACTAAACTCCAAACTCCCATAAGAGGAGAGAAAGAACCCAAAAATTGGGTAGAAAACTCTCAAAAAAAGAGAGAATGGAAGATTATTAATAACAAAAACAATAAAAACTAGAAGAAAAAAGAAGAATTGGGGGCTTACCACCATCGAAAGGATGATGGCAGCCCCAAACTAGAAGAAAAGGATTAGGGTTAATACTCATTAAGTTAATGCTAATAATAGCATCTTCTACCTCTCAGTACTCTTATATTAAAAAAAAAAAAAACTCTTTAAATTTTTATAACCTCCGTAGTTAAACACTACTACACCATTGAATTGCATCAATTATATTCTTACACATTAACTTAAATTTCAAAAACAATATTGTATTATATTCTTTGTAAGTCGAGTGTTATATTGATGAATAATCATATTATAATTTACCATGTAGAAAATTCAAAAGAAACTGGAAGATCATTTCCTGAGCGCAATATAACTAATACCTACAACTCTTTTTTTCCGGTTACTTCTCTCAAAATTTTGATTTAAAACTTCAAATACATATTGATAAATAATCCGGGGTTTATCACCCGGGACAAGAACTAGTTGTTCCTCAAATATGGTTTTTCAATATTTCTTTGTTGGGGAATTCTACATGGTAGCCCCCAACTTTTAGGTTTTCTATATGGTAGCACTTCTTAAATTTTTTTATACTTGGTAGCCCCGAACTTTTAGGTTTTCTACATGGTAGCACTTATTAAGTGAATTCCATTAAGTTGTCGTTAGTTTTGACATTTATTAGTCTGGCACGCAAATCAAGACTTTTTCGACACCCAAAACGAGTATTTCTGATCATTTTTTGACAATAAAAGGGGCGCAATTTTGTCTTTGAAAGCTCGATTAAAGGTTGAAAATTTGTCAAAAAGTGATCAGAAATACTCGTTTTGGGTGTCGAAAACTTCTCAATTTGCGTGCCAGACTAATAAATGTCGAAACTGACAACATCTTAACGGAATTCACTTAAAAAGTGCTATCACATAGAAAACCTAAAAGTTAGAGGCTACCAAGTAGAAACAAATTTAAGAAGTGCTACCATGTAGAAAACCTAAAAGTTGGGGGCTACCATGTAGAATTTCCCTTCTTTGTTTGATTGGTTAAGTTTGGAAAACAATTTTTCAAGGATAATGAACATTTTCTTTTCATAAGAAAAATAGGATGGAATTTTTTCCCTAAATAATGTCAAAGGTAGGTTTAATTCCATCTATGCGCCAAAGTTAGAATTTATTCCCTCCATACCGTCCACGTAGGACAGCACGCCAGAATTTTGTTTTTGTAATAGAATCACTACTTGGAGTAGCGGTTAATAATGACCGCTACTTCAAATAGTTGTTATATTGTGTCCCTAAGACAAGCTATAAGGCACGCATATAAATCACTACTCAGAGTAGCGGTTTATTACTGAACATAAACAACGCAAGAGAAACAACCAAAATGGCGCCACGCATGCACTTTGCATCCAGCGCACGAGGCCTGATCCCCCCGCACGCCACGTGCGCTGGACGCACAGTGCGCGGCGCTACTTGGTTATTTATCTTGTGTTGGTGCTTTATTGGTATAAAATGCTACTCCAAGTAGCGGTTTTTCCGCGTAAACCGCTACCTTAAGTAGCGGCTTAACTTAATTTTAACCGCTACTCTGAGTAGTGATTTGCTTTGCCGGAAAAAAAAAATTATCGCATGTTGTCGTAGGTGGACGGTATCCACGTAATTAATTTGAAGTTTGACGCATAGGAGGAATTAATATTCCCTTTGATATTATTTAAGGAAAAAATTCAAAAAAGATGCATGTTACTCCAGATTTCTAACTTGCATTTTTCGCGTATAAGTCATCCCATCCACCCTCTTTGAACATTTTCATTCTTCCCTTCCTTTGGAACTTTTTTTATGCAACCAAACAAAATCAAACAAGTTTATACAGTAGTATTTATAATATACTTCCTCTGTTTTTTTATCCTTTTCACTCGAAATCTTGACACTATTCATAACTAAAGAGAATCTTCTCAATTTTTTTCAATTTATAAGAAAAAATATAGTCATGTGGAGTCTTGTTTGATTTGTCTCAATTAGTACTTTATTAGTATTCAATCGTTATAATTTTTACTAATACATAATAGAAAATATTTAAGTTCAAAGATGTGCATTACATGAAAGTTAGAAGGATAAAAAAAAAGATGGAGTGTTCCTTTAACAAAGTGTATTTTTTTATAATAAATTATTTTTCATTGAAAATGGTTTCCATAAAGCTAAACAGAGCCTCTAATTGACAGAAGTATTAATTGAACCAAACTAGAGGAAAAACAACCTATTCAATATTCATCACTTTGTACATCTTTTCACCTGTGACCTACCTAATATTAGTGTATCATCACAGACACAAGCACATATCAGCACAACCCCCCAAAAAATATCATCACAAACATATACCACTGTACTTGTCAGATGTAGGACAACTATTCAAATTACCACCAAATTTTTTTTTTGTCAAAAAACAATTTTGATTTTGGATGACAAGCTGATAAGCTGTGCTTGTATAGGGAGGCAATATGCTGTATAATGTATTAGACCTTTTCTGTTCCAAAAATATGCTATTCAACTTATCTAAAATGTCAGAACCTGTTAGTGGCACAAGAACTACTGTGGTTGTGATGGATTTCCCTGTTATTACACCTACTTTTTATTTTTTTGATATAATTTTCCTTTTCCCTGTTCTTCAAAGTCTAGTTGTTCTCTTGGTTTTGGCCTTTTGGATAGCGAAAGGGTAAATTTTGTGGCAGATGGGTATCGTGTAGGTGGAGTTGGTGAGTTATAATTTACAACGGTGGTGGCTTCGAGTGTCGCGAGAGGTTAACCTTTGGTATGTGGTGGCCGTGTTGGTGGTGGTAACTGATAACTGAATGAAGTAGGTGATGGCAATGGTGGTCGTAGAATTGTCACAGTGATGGCCGTGGTTTTTGCTGCTGTTTGTTATGGTGGTGTTGAGTTGGTTTTTTTTTTTTTTTTTTACCGGAAAAACCTAACAATTTATTAACTAGCAACATCACCAAACACCATATCCATTACATCCAAAGGAGCATCTTCAAGCCAAACAAGAAGCTCGTCTATGTCTAAGCTTTTTCTAGCTAGAAGGTGGGCCACCTGATTACTATTTCTTCTAATAAAGCTAAAAGAAACATTCACACATTGAGCTATTAACATATAAATATCATTTAAAATTAAATCAGCCCAAAACTCGAGCATAGCTTCTTCTTTCTCCTTAGGGCTTCAAACAACAACATATTGTCTGTCTCGAGTACAAAATTGTAGAAGCCAGCTTCCATGGCCACTTTCATTCCTTGCCTCGCAGCCATAGCCTCACCCACTTCCACATCACAACTACCATACCATGAATCACACATTGACATCAGCACATCTCCAGTGTTGAGTTGGTTCTTGGTTGTGGATACTCACTACTAGAATTTTTTTACAAAAAAGGAACTTGTTGCTCTACAATTTAATACTACCTCTGTTTTTATTTAGTTGTAACAAATACCTTTTTGCACAAATATTAAGGAAAGAGGAGAGAGGGTAAGATTTGACCCAATTGCCCATACTTTTTGTATGTGGGGTAGTTAAAGTGTGGATAAAATGATCAAATTGCCCCAAAATTTTTACCAAGAAAGAAAATGTTGCAACTACATAAAAACACCTATAAATGAAAATTGTTGCACATAAATAAAAACAGAGGAAGTAGTTAGACTTCACGGTAATCAATGGATGTGTCCCAGCCTCCCAGGTATCCTCAACTATATTCCTAAGTTTTACTTCGACAAGTTTGACTATCTTCTAAGTCAACTTGTGGAGATCTAGTGACACGTGTCAGGCTCTAATGCTCTCCCAAACGTTTTAATAATAGTATAGACATATCTTCTTTTTTTTTATCAAAACAATTGAGTTTTTCACGCTTGTCAATGTACAACTTTAACTATTTATATTTTTAATTACTTTTAAGTAAAAACTATAAAAAAAAAATTAATATTTTGAAAGTATATATTGAGATGAATTTAACAAAACCCCACATGACTATATTTTTCTTTATGTAAAAATTACAATAACTAGTGAAAGGGTGGTGAGTAAATAGTGTAAAAACTCAATTGTCGCAATAGAAAAAGAACGAAGGTAGTATATCTCTATTTGAAATCAATATTCTAATATTTTACCCAAAAAAAGTGTCACAAATATTAATATTATGATGGTTCATAATAGGATTTCCAAATATATTAGGAGTAATACTTGATAAGTGATGACGATTGTAGATACAACACCATAAAAAAAAAAAAAATTATACCCTTAATTTTAAGGAGATTGAAGATTTCTTAAAACAATTTTTCTTCCATGTAACAAAATTCACACTCAAATGATGATGCATCTTTCACCAAAAAAAAAAAAATTGTATCATTATCAGTGACTTCAATTGTGTTTCTCAGTTGTCCCATATATACAAAGATCCTTAGGTCAATGGTATGACTTTCTATCTCCCACACGTAAGGCTGTTCATAATGACCCGATCCGAAAAATCGGGTATCCGATTCGATTTTTTGAGTTTCGGATATTTCAGATCGAATACAAATCACTTTTTTGTGTTTTCGGATATCCGAAATATCCGATTTTTTTTAAAGTGTATTTTTCTTAAAGTGTATTATATGTGCTCAAGATTGGCTTCGAACTTCTCATGAGCCTCTTATAATAGAGGAAAGTTTGCTTGAGTTGGAAAACATGAAGGATGGTAAGTTTAATCACAATTATTGTACTTTAATTTTTTTACTTAATACTAATACTATCATTTTCTTTGTTGTGATATTTGTTTTGTAGGTATGAAAGATTTGACTATGGAGCAACCAACCATTGATATTGATGAGTCATTGGATACTTTTGATTGATCTACAAGTTTATTAGACTTATGGGCTTTTTTATGGTGGTGAAACTCTATGGGATTTTAAATTTGTTAACTTTATTTGTAATTCGTATTAGTGTATTAACTTGGATGTTGGAACTTGGATATTGAACCTCTACTAGAACTTGGATGAATTAATTATGTATGTATGGATTAACATGGAGAAGCCAAATATGCAATGATACATAGATTATTAGATTGCATAATGCATACTCCATTTAATTACTAATTAGAAGTTGCCATGGGCTTGGTGGCTAATATAGTAATAGTAATATGGGCCTTTTGTAACATTAGTGTTGGCCCAAAATTGCCAACAAAAAAAAGCAATGAAAAACTTTAAAAACCGGAAAAATTTCGGATATCCGTTATCCGATCCGAAATTTTCGGATATCTAATTTTCGGATATCCGATTTTTTCTTATCGGATAGGATTCAGATCGCTATTTTGCCGATCCGAAATTTCGGATCGGATATAAAATCCACACCTGCTCCACCACCCATTGCGGGTACGATTTTAATCCCCATCCCTGCCAAACCTAGACTCATCCCCGCCCCCACTTGGGCGGGGGGTTAGGGCGGATCTCCTACTTGATCCGCCCCACTGTCATCCCTACCCACACGGGAGACCGAGGTTCAAATCTTGGTGGAAGCAAATTTCAAAGTTGTGGGGGTTGGGGGAGGTTGGGGTTTATTAGGCCTTTGGGTGAATGGCCCTATGCGAGTGCAGCCCGGAGAAAATTTTTCTTACCAAGGAATTCCCAAAAGGGGCTCCAAAAAAAATGAATTCATAGTAACTCCACCACAATCGTCTAATTCTTATGAATTATCTTATACTTCATGCATTATAAATAACCCCCTTCATATTGATCAACAACCTATATGATTTTCAACTAATGGTAATGACGTGTAGCATATAAGAATTTGAACGTGTCAAATTATGTCAAATTTTATGCCTTTCTCTACAAAGAAAGGGTATTAGTATTCTAAAAGAAATTATGAGCAAATTTTGCCTTTTCAAATATAGTGGACTCGGAAGAGCCAAACCAAACCAAGCCAACCGTTAACTTCCAAGTCCAACCCAGACTATAGTGCAATCCAAACTGAAATTCAGACATCCAATCTTTTGGTTCCCTTCTACTCATTTCCAATAACAGAAGCAATTGTTTAAAAACTTTGATCCCAGAAGTGCTGCATGCTTAAAGTTCTTGCATTCCCTCCTCAAAAAAAAAAAAAAAAAAATCTTGCATTCAAATTTCTTCACTGCACCATCAAAACTATCTATCTAAGAAAGTTTAGCTGAAACTTAAGTTTCGAATTCTGAAGTCATTTATTGTATTCCTTGAGATGCCTTCAGGAATCATCAAGGAGTCCAGTAACTCAGTCCTGCCATCCCTCAAATCAAAATTGGTTTCTGACAGGCGCTTCCAGATTTTCCCCCTGCAAATTCTTAGGTGTTCCAATATGCCGAATGCTAGATGTTTCCAATGAGCAATGCTCATATGGGGTTATTATAATTTTAGCAACTTTGCTCGTTCGGAGCCATCTAAATGAGTAATGTGTTAAGGAATATCCTTTAAAGGTGTACCCAAGAACATCATACACATGCTGATTTTACCCTTTTCCCCCCCTGAAACAGCCCCATCTTGCCGTGCCAAATTAAAACGCCACAGATTCATTAAGATGAGACAAAGTGAGAAGAAGACAGACATTTACAGAAAATTGCTGGTGAGGTAAATTACATATTATATTAGTGCTCTTTCCCAGTTTCCCTGAAACCCCTTGAACCCTTCAACACCTCTAATAAGGTGTGGTCTGACGAGGTAGCTAAGAACTCTACCCCTCAACCTCAATGACGTAGTAAGACGCAAAAGCAACTCAAGTACAGTTTTTTTAAGCTTCAATGTTCCAAAACTTCTTTCCTTCCTTGCTTATTCTTAAGCTCCAGATCTCTAGCTAGCATCAAAGGCACCAAACTTCTAATTCACCAATTTATAACAAAAAAAACCCGAATACACAGCTCTTCGATTTCTTCACCTCATTCCTCTTCCCCTCTCGCACATGTTCTCCCTCAATTCCTGAGCAGAGAATATTAACAGCAGAATGGAAATTTCTTTTCATAAGCTACTAAGCTTATCATCTACTAGACTCAAATTTGCCTTCATAAACTTGCTGTCCCAGAAGTAAATCATCCCAGAAATTTTAGGATTTTCTGAACCCAAGTTTTTTATACAAGATCTGAAACAGAAGAAGAGAACGCAGGTGAAAGTGTGGATCGTGTTATTTCTAAAACGCAAGTCCCAAAAATATAACATAACTTGAAAAGCTGTCTCAGATGAGTGACCGACACCATACTGTACTTATAGCACCACGTTCAACTAAGATAACTTACATGGGATCAATAAACTTGGGAAAATGCATATACTACAAAATATCAAGTGTTTCCTCCTAACGATACTCAAGTTATCCAACATAAATTATGTTTTCCCTAAAAGAACAATCATGCCTTTGTACCATTTCTAGAATCACCACAAACCTTCGTCCAATAAACAGATCTCCTGAGCACCACAACTACAAACACTCTTATGATTACAGCCAAGGCTCAAATTCAAACTTCAAACTCGACCAATGCGGCTTCTATGCTTCTACTACATCAAACTGCTATCTTTTAGAACCTGACTTCAAGAACCTATCCAACTTTCATGAAGTTTCTAAGCATTTTTAAAAGGTAACTGTTCACTACCTAGGCTAGTGTGTTGTCAACACCATAATTCCATTGCATCAAGCATATTGATATTGTTTAGCTTAAATCTACAAACTCACACTTCAACAGAGTTGAGCATTTGCAAATTTTCAACTTCGGTGTACAATTGAGTGAGTCACTTGTCTCACCAACTTAGCCTCTAATTGTGCTAAGTGGGCAACTACTTATCAATTCCAATCAAAGGACTAAGCAACACTACACTTTGCTCCCAAAAGGGTAGCATATCCTTAGCCACTCATATGACCTATCATACAGGACTATAAGAAGAACATCACTAACACCACATAATATTTCAAAACTTGTTCTATATTTACAGAAAATATACTTATCCTATCAGACAAGCATATTATAGAACATAACAATGAAAATACGAACATCACATAATTCTAGATACTTGTGCCATAATATACAACATATATACTGTACAAGTTTTGATTTCAGATTCTATATTACAGTTGCTAGAACTTGCATCCGGCTAACCCAACTAATTATGTTCGGTGCTGCATTGACTATGCGATATTTAAGACCTCCATTTGAACAATGGAAGCCTTTGACAGTTATCGAGAAGCCAACATCAATAAATATCACATAAAGATATTTAAAGGAACACATGGAAATCATGGCTAACCTGCAAATCCCGAGACAAATCCTCATTAGGATCAACATTCAGCCCCTCTTCCATCTCCCTCTCCCTTTTCCTGTACTCATACTCGGCATCATCAGTGGGAAGCTCATGCCGACAAACAGGACAAGTATTTCGCATTCTCAACCATGGAACTATACACTCCCCATGATAATAATGCAAGCAGGGAAGCTGCTTCACCACTTCCTCCCCTAAAACCTCTTCCTTACATATTGCACAAACGACCTCATTCTCCACCAAACCCTCATGAGATAATTGAACACTAGGAAGATTCTCAATAACGGACTCAGCAGCCGGAGGACTACCCCTCCATTCATTCATACGGTCCTCCACCTCGCCAAGGATCGCCTCATACATATCCACATTGAAGTCCATATCATAAACCTCTCGGTTAAAATTATTAACGGCCAACAAGATTTCCCACTCCAAATCACGAATTGCTTCCTCGACACCAAACTCTCCCCCTTCATCAGTATCAGAATCAATAGCAATCTCCTGTTGTTCCGCCCTCAATTGGTACGTATCAAACACATTCGACACATCCGTATCCAGCTGAATCGGAGTTCCCACATCATCATCATCAACAACATCAACATCCACATCAACATAAAATCCCTCAAAGTTATCATTCACAACACTACCTGCATCAGATACTATCTCTTGAACCTCACTGTTTTCGCTTCGATTTCCATTGTTAAACCCAAGATAATCCCAACAATACGGCGGACGATCGAAATCACTAACCCCACCAAACCCCTGATGCTGCTGCTCCTCAGAATCAACCTCATTAATATCATCATCATGCAAAATCCCATCTTCAGAATCTGAGTCAGAATCATCAATATTCACAACTCTCAAACCCTCAAAAACCCGCCTTTCTTCATCCATTGGCGACACATAATTCACAACATTATTCCGATTATTACTCGACCCAAACCCTAACCCTAACCCTAATTCTAAATCAACCTCATTATTACCCGACCCAGAAATCTTCTCACCTTCACCCGAAAACCCACAACTCGGATCACCCGAACCTGTTCCCAACCCTAATCCCAAACCTAACCCTAGAGTAGAACCAGAAATCAACGCGTTTTGAGAAGAACTACGCTGGAATAAGTTGGAAACAGAGCTGACCTGATCATTATGATGATGATGATGATAATGATGAAGGTGGTCTTCTTCGGGCTCGAATATCGGGTTCGGGTCCACATCGCAGGAATCGGGCTCAGAATCCGAGGGAGATATAAGAGAAGGGTGAGTTGGGCTTTCTGGCCCAGAGAATAACATCGAGGAGAGAGAAGTAAACAATTGGGCCCGTCGGGCTTGGTTGTGGTGGAGCTGCTCAGGTGGGTCCACTTCCGCCATTGTTGTTGTTGTTGTTGTTGTTGTTGTGTTTGGAGAGAGAAAGAGAGGAGAGAGAAATTTGTTTTGTGAAAGGAGAAGTTTTTGTTTCTTTTTTTAAAAAAAAAAAATTGTTAACAGAAAAAAGAGGGTATGATTATTTAGGATTTTAGGGGAAGAAGAAACACGTGGGAGGGGAGAGAGAGAGAGAGGAAGAAGGAGCAGAAGAGAAGTGAGTTACCCGGCATTCCGGCGGCGGTGCCGTCTGTTTTTATGTTCTCTCTCTTTCCCTGTTTTGGGCTTTTCTCCGGTTTGACTTTCTTTTTGTGTGTGTGAATTTTCACTACCAAAAAGACTAAAAAGCCCCCGCTAATTATCCATTTTTAGCCTATTAGGGATAATACCGTATTAAGATGAGATTGGATCCTACGTCCTGAGGTTGAAGGTGATACCAATACTAGTAGGTGATCACTTGCTGCTTAACCGTACATGAAGGATTACTTCCTTGGTCTGTACTTTGTAGTACGATGCTCCATGAAGAGTTGACGAGAACAACAGGGGGTAGCATGGAAGTATTAATATCACCTCCAATTTCAGATGTTTTAAGATCGAGTCTCACCCCTTATATGAGGGATTTCCGACTCCCCCCTCCCCTTCTTGCAAAGGACTTCAACTTACCTATCTAAAAAAAGTAGATTTAACATAGTTATTAATATTTGGATGAGTTGGGTTGGTGAAAACCTGAAATAGTTGGTTTATATGTTATTAGTTTTGGAGTAGACATTGTGGTTGTTTGGATTTGTTTTGGATCTTTAATATGGTATGTACTTTAGATAAGAGTGTCATTTCGTATAAACTAATGAATACAAAGACTCGCTCGTACTACAATTGAGGCTGTAGTGTATAAAATTTGGCGCATTAGTAATAATGCTCTCCAGAATTTCATAATAACAAGAAGTGATCTTGTTATATACTACCTCTGTTTTTTTGTTGCAACAAATGTCTTTTTCTACAAATATTAAGGAAAGAGGAGACAGAGTAAAATTTGACCTAAATGACCATACTTTTTGCATGTGAGGTAGGTAAAGTGATAATAAAATGGCCAAAGCGTCAAATTGTCTCCAAAAGTTTTTTTTTTAATTTCATTTTTTTAAGTTGTATTAAGGTTTTGGTAGGTCATCTTTTTTTTGTTTCAATTATACTTAAGAGAGGGTCTTTCTAAAAGATTTTCCTTTTCTCGTATATATTATACCCATAAGTTGTATAAATATTGAATTTTTCAAAATTAATACTTACTTTAAAAAAGGATAACTTGTCAAAACAGACCTTTTTATATACCACTTTTTGCGAAATAACATTTTATAGTTTTTCAAGCAACTAAAAACGTCAATTTTTTTGCCAGATACAAATAGTTTCCGATTTTCTATATACCACTTTTTCTATTGATGCCATATATGCATCGAGTTTTTCCCTTTCCTACGCTTACCCTCAAATGAGAGTAAAAGCCTGATATATGCGTAGAGCACATAGGGGACTAATTTGGGAGTTGAAGCATAATAGAGAAGCACATATATTAGAGAAATCCACGTTTCTTAGCTTTATAAAAAGATGAAGTATTTACTTTTAATGTACTTTTGAGTTGTTGTTGAAAATATACTAGATTTTTTTTATTGTCTATTATAATCTAATTTCAATGTACTGAAAACTCAACGAAGTTATAACTTTCATTCATTTGACACCCTTAACCCTAAACATTATAAGATGAAGTCTGTTTGGCCCAATAGTTTATGCATTGGTGGCAAAAAGGAATTTGAAATATTGGATATGAGAAGCAGTTATCAAGTGGCTAAATAAGTGGCAAGGAGTGTGGGCTCACGTGTAATTTAGTTGAGATAAACAAGGAAGTAGTTGAGAATAAAGGGGAGGTGCAATCTACTGGCTCTTAGTGGAGGATATTCTTTTAGCTACATATATTTGTGTCTTGTAACCTACTTTAGACTCTAACCACGACGGGACATTAGCATACAATAGCTCTTTCTCCCTAGCTATTACTAATCTTCATTATTCCATACTCCATAGCAAAACTCTCACTATCTCCATTAATACTTTACAAAGCTACTGTGTAAATTTTATTCAATCGCCTATATTGACGGCGACACCTTCATAGTGGATTGGTGATCAAGAGAATCACCGCGATTTTTCCCATCTTTCGGGTTTTCCACGTCAACAATTGTTTGTCTTTCTATTCTTTTATTTACATTCTTGTTGATCATTAATTATTTCATATTTAATTTTGTATACTGTTCTTGTTGTTGGCTTCCCAATACCTTTTGCGTACTTGGTACAAAATCGGCATAAACAATTTGGCTCCCTCCGTGGGGCCTTCAGCAAGATCTTTATACATCGTTCATCACTTTCTTTTTGTCTACTATTTCGTTTGTGCCTTCTGTTTTTCCTGTGTTTGCAATGGCAGGAGATTGGGTAACCACTCAAGAAGGCATAGACGAACTCAACCGCGTCAAGGCTGCTATGGCGAAATTGCAGAATAGCTATGTCGCATCATGCATGGAGAATCAAAGCCTGAAATCTGCTCAAAAGTCCAAAGGCTCTAAGCGCCGCAGCATAGGCGATATCTCCAAAATGCCAGGCCTGGACGGAGGCCTATTCGAAACTCCTGTGGGCCACAACATTCCTGCCCACGGCGATGATTCAGATGGAGATGCTGACGCCGACATCATTGGAGACCAGGCCAAGGGGCAACCTCGTTCCGTCACCGACGATCCCATCCAACAACGTCTTCAGCGGCTAGAAGACATGATCGCCATAATCCCCGGCGTCCCTCGCCCTATGGAGAAATGGACGCCGAACAACTATGCAGACTCACCTTTTGCTAATCCCATTGTCATGATCGAGGTTCCAAAGCGGTTCTCCGTCCCAGCCATGCAGATGTACGACAGCACTACAAATCCGAATGACTACGTCACTCAATACAAACAACGGATGATCACCATCTCAATTCCTCGTAGCATGCGCGAGGCATGCATGTGCAAAGGATTCGGATCGACGTTGACTGGACCAGCCTTGCAGTGGTTCATCCACCTTGGCAACGACACTATCTCTTCCTTTGCACAATTGTTTAATATTTTTAATTTACAGTTTGCTAGCAGTCGTGAGATGGAGAAACAGGCTAGTGACTTACATAGAATCGTGCAGAAATCTAATGAATTCTTGAAAGAATTTGTTCACAGGTTTAACTGGGAAAAGGTGTCGATTCCAAATTGCGACGTTAAGACGGCGATTAAAGCCTTCCGACGGGGACTGGACGAAGATTCAGATTTGTACAAACAACTTACCAAGTATCCCTGTCCAACGTTCGAAGATGCTCAAACCAAAGCCTTGGCCCAAATCCGGTTGGAAGAAGACATGCAGTCAAGAAAGGAATTCTATGACGTCGACAGCAGGAAATCGATGCCAAACAAAGAAAGTTTGTGGCGTCCAAAGCCTTATGATCGTCTACAACAAGTTCATAGCGTCAGTCATACTCATCAAGCCAACGATTGGAAAAGCAATCCTAGTTGGACGTCGTCCAAAAAGTGATGCCGACATCAACAAACTCTTTATGACGGCGCCTGATAGTTGGACGTCATCAATTATTTCATATCTCGAGGAGGGTAATTAAGCACGTTCCCTGAAGTTGGAACGTCGTCCATCTAAAACTCTATCACTTTTAATCGTATTATGTTGACAACAAAAGGGACGGCACTACAGGTAAGTAACCAACAAGTTACATTGAGTTATTCCATTTCATTTTGTTCTTAACATATTCGATTTCCTTCGTATTTTAAGCATTATTTCTTTTTATATTATACTGACTTGAGCGTCGGAGGATCGTTGGCCTCGCCAACGACCATCTTACCTTTGTTATATGAAGACAAGCATAGGGGACGAGGATTCGTCAACAGCCAACACTGAGACAATCGAACACCACAATGTTCACATTCACCTGACGCCAACATCAGCGTCGACGACGACATCACAGTTGACGTCGACCTTTGTTATGATGGTGGCAGTTTTAAGCTGGGGCAGCAAGGTTTGACGACGTTCAGGTGAATACAAAATGACTTCTATACACAAAGGGACACACACCTTAAGAAGTCATCACAACAACATACAAAACACCACACGCAATTAATTACAGAGACAATTTAGCCCTTCGTAGCAATTAATACTGCAAGTGGTTTCAAACATCAAAGGTACCTACACACATACGTACACACATTCATACAAACATAAGGGCCCTACACTTGACAACATATCCTGGATGACAACGTTTAGTTTTAAAACTAAACCTCTGGTCACGATGGAAAAGTCATATACATACGTACGTACATACAACAAGCCATGTATAATTAATTGGAAGTGGCAATTTAGCCTTTCATGGCAATTAATATTGCATATGGCTCCATACATACATACTTACAAACATACATTTGCATACACACACAACAAAGATATGCAACGACTTTATATACCAAAACAACTTGTAATAAAACTAATATGTCTCCATAAGTATCCTTGTCACTTTCAGTAGGGGCAGATTCAGCGATTGTCGCCGTCCAGCAACTTCTTGACGTCGTCCTCCGGAGTCCATGACGGCATCTGACCTTCCATGTATTGCTTCATCAGCCTCCCCTTGGTTTTCTAAGTGTAAAGGTTGGCGACGTCGGTGAACACTTCCTGCAACGCTGACACTTTGATCTCCATTTCAACAAGTTATAGCGTCCATTGCTTCCTTCAACGACGTCTCCTTGACGATTTTGACGTCATCAAGGATGATGGCGACAGTAGTTATCGCCGCAGCAGTGACGGCGACAGATGACATGGTGTTCTCTGACGATAATGCTTGAAAATAAGCAAGGAAACTAAGTAAAGAGAGAGTGACGGCGCCCGAAGTGAACGAACAACGTACTTGAAGCCATTTGAAGGAGAAGATTTAGGGAAGAGTGTAATTGATGCCACTTCCCAAGACGGTTGAGCAAGTGTCATCAATTAGGGGCAATTGTTTGGCCCAATATATTATGCATTGGTGGCAAAAAGGAATTTGAAATATTGGATATGAGAAGCAGTTATCAAATGGCTAAATAAGTGGCAAGGAGTGTGGGCTCACGTGCAATTTAGTTGAGATAAACAAGGAAGTAGTTGAAAATAAAGGGGAGGTGCAGTCTCTAGGCTCTTAGTGGAGGATATTCTTTTAGCTATATATATTTGTGTATTGTAACCTACTTTAGATTCTAACCACGATTGGTCATTAGCATACAATAACTCTTTCTCCCTAACTATTACTAATCTTCATTATTCCATACTCCATAGGGAACACTCTCACTATCTCCATTAATACTTTACAAAGCTACGTACTGTGTAAATTGTACTCAAACGCCTATATTAACGGCGACACCTTCATAGTGGATTGGTGATCAAGAGAATCACCCGCGGTTTTTCACATCTTTCGGGTTTTCCGCGTCAACAATTGTTTGTCTTTCTATTCTTTTATTTACATTCTTTTTGATCACTAATTATTTCATATTTAATTTTGTATATTGTTCTTGTTGTTGGATTCCCAATACCTTTTGCATACTTGGTACAAAATCGGCATAAACAAAGTCCCTAACCCAAAACATTGTGAAAGTTTAGGTCCTTAAAACACGGTACAAATCCAAGCCATGCACAATTATCCTAAAATAGTGTAACTAAAACTATTACCTTAGTCATGTAAGTATTCAAATATTCCATTGACACTACATCTAACTAAAATTAAGTCACCACAACAAAATGTAAATTTAAATTTCATACAATTTTTTATTTAATGTTATAAATACATAGTAGAGTTAGCAAATGGGTCAAGCCGTAGGGCTGGCAATGAGTTGAGACAGCTCGCGAGCTACTCGAACTCGACTCGACATGTTAACGAGTCTAGTCGAGCAACTCAATACTCGACTCGAAAAGCTCGTGAGATACTCGAAAAAATTATATATATTCCATTAATGTTTAATATAGGATAAAATTAACAGCTATGGGAAAAAATTGTAGTTTTGGACTTAAAGACCACACTAGAAAGTTAAAGTTTATATGTTTGATAAACTAGAAAAATACCTGAAAAAGAAAAAGAAAACCTTTCAAAAAATAAAAAAAAAACAAACCTTTCCAAAAAAAAGGCAAAATAATTAAAAAATATGGGAGATTTTTTCTCCTTATGACTGAGTGAATAGTAATGCGGCATGCAGTGAGCTGTGGCATATGACTCCTTGCTCAACGCAAATTAGAAATTAGAAAAAGAATATTATTTGTACTACATAATTGGAGGAGAAAATGTAGAAGCACGAATATGACTAAGAAAGAGGAAAAAGGAAAAGGCAACTGTGAGCTGCATGTGGCGGTGTGGCCTGTGAAACGCAAACAACAAGTGAAATGGAAGTATCCCACATCGGTAGAATAGAGCAAGGGTGTGTGCTAAATACTCTATAAAAGAAAGCTTTGATGCCTTACAACTGACTTGTTTGGGCCATGCAATTAACAAGTTGGACACTGGGCTTTTGAACTATAATGTTTGGGCCTCAAAATCTGACTTTGGATTTGCTTTAGCTAAACATGAGTTTCGAGCTTTTTGAGTTCGAGTTTGAACCGAGTTTGGGTTTTGAGTTCGAGTCGAGTTTAGTCAAACTCGAGCTCGACTCGTATCATTGCCAGCCCTAGTCAAGCCTCGTCAGTTCCAGAAGGAAAATTATTTGACCATAATAGTTTCGACTAATTAAGACTCACTCTGCCGACTGCCATCAACATGTTTTATTTTAAAGCCTTTCTACAGAAGAACTCAACGGACAAAAGGTCAACCAGCAATTTCAATTTGGAAAAATCATGACTTTCAACATATTATGGCGCCAATTTATTCCAAGTTTTCTTTCAGTAAATCACCTGTTGTTTTCCAGCTATCTTTTATACGATCATCATTCACTTATTCAGTTTCCACACTTGAATTAAAACAACCAGAAGTTGGTAAGAAGAAAACTTTCTCGCACATTTTCCAAGAATGTACTCATCAAAGAGCTCTAAATCCTGGAAAACAAGCCCATGCTCAGATGATAGTTTCTGGGTTCGAACCCACAATCTTTGTGACCAATTGTTTGCTTCAAATGTATATAAAATGCTCCCGTTTAGGGTATGCTCACAAGGTGTTCGATCAAATGCCTCAACGAGATACAGTCTCTTGGAACTCCATGATTTTTGGTTATTCTGGGGAAGGAAAGATGAAAGTTGCGCAAATTTTATTTGGTTTGATGCCAAAGAGAGATGTAGTGTCGTGGAATACCTTAATTTCAAGTTACTTACATTGTGGGAATCATCAGAAATGTATAGAGATATTTTTGCAAATTGTGAAAGAAGGGGTTTGCTTTGATCATACTACTTTAGCTGTTGTGATGAAATGTTGTTCATTTTTGGAGGATTATAAATTGGGCATACAAATGCATGGTCTCGCGGTGAAAGTTGGTTTCAAGAGTGATATGGTGACAGGAAGTGCTTTACTTGATATGTATGCAAAATGCAAGTATTTGGATGAGTCCTTGAGGTTTTTCTACGAAATGCCGGAAAAGAATTGGGTCTGTTGGAGTGCTATCATTGCGGGTTTTGTTCAGAATCACCAATTTATTGATGGTTTGGAATTGTTTAAAGAGATGCAGAGGCAAGGAGTGGGTGTTAGCCAATCTACTTATGCTAGTGTTTTTAGGTCGTGTGCAGGGTTATCTGCACTTGGTTTAGGTCGCCAACTGCATGCTCATGCTTTGAAGAATGACTTTGGTACCGATGTCATTGTTGCAACTGCGACTTTAGATATGTATGCAAAAAGTCAGAGTTTAGTTGATTCTAGGAAGGTATTCAACTCAATGCCCAAGCATAGTGTGCAGTCCTATAATGCCATGCTAGTTGGTTATGTGCAAAGTAATCAAGGTGCTGAAGCATTGAAGTTGTTTCATCAGCTGATAACATCTGGCATTGGCTTTGATGAAGTTACTTTGTCAGGTGCTTTTAGCGCCTGTGCTGTGGCTAAACAACTATCAGCGGGCTGTCAACTACACGTTTTGGTTATTAAGAGCTGTTTACGGTCTAATATTTGTGTAACAAATGCAATTTTGGACATGTATGGAAAATGTGGAGATGTTGTTGGAGCAGAAGGTGTATTCAGTGAGATGATCAGAAAGGATGCTGTGTCTTGGAATGCGATAATTGCAGCTTATGAGCAAAATGGGCTGGCAGAGGAATCTCTGCGCCTGTTTTCTTCAATGCTGGCTTGTGGGATGGAACCCAATGAGTTCACTTATGGCAGTGTTTTGAAAGCTTCTGCGGGAAAGCAACCTTCAAAATGTGGCATGGAGATCCATACTAGAGTTATCAAATCTGGTATGGGCTTCCACCCTTTTGTGGGAAGTACTTTGGTGGATATGTACTGCAAGTATGGGATGATTGATGAGGCTATGAAACTTCATGATAGATTGGAGGAACAGAACATTGTTTCATGGAATGCAATTATTTCAGGATGTTCACCCCAAAAAGAGAATGAGGAAGCCCTGAAATTTTTTTCTCTGATGCTGGAAATGGGTATTGAACCAGATAATTTTACCTATGCGACAATTCTTGATACCTGTGCTAACCTTGCACTCGTGGGACTCGGGAAGCAAATCCATGCTCAAATTATCAAGCATGAACTGCAAACCGATGTGTATATTGTAAGCACACTTGTTGACATGTATTCAAAATGCGGTAACATGCTGGATTCTCAGCTGATGTTTGAAAGATCTGTTCAACGGGATTTTGTGACATGGAATGCAATGATATGTGGCTATGCTTATCATGGATTTGCGGAAGAAGCTCTCAAAATCTATGAAGATATGAAGAAAGAGAAAGTAAAGCCGAACCATGCAACATTCATTTCAGTTCTGCGGGCTTGTGGTCACATGGGTCTTGTTGAGAAAGGCTGGGATCACTTTTGTTCAATGCAAAGCTATGGGTTGGATCCTCAACTCGATCATTATTCATGCATGGTGGATATGTTAGGGAAGTCAGGGCAGGTTAGCAAGGCTCTACAGCTTATTGAAGATATGCCGTGTGAGGCTGATGATGTTATTTGGAGAACCTTGCTCAGCGTTTGTAAGATGTATGGAAATGTGGAGGTTGCAGAAAAGGCTGCAAATTCCATCCTTCAATTGGATCCTGAGGATTCCTCTGTCTACATTCTCCTTGCAAATATATATGCTGATGCTGGGATGTGGAATGAGGTTTCGAGGATAAGGAGGTCGATGAAGGATAATAAGGTGAAAAAGGAGCCAGGTTGCAGCTGGATAGAGGTGACAGGAGATGTGCACACGTTCTTGGCGAATGAAAAGGCTCATCCAAGTCGTGAAGCAATATTGGAGGAACTTAATTTGCTTTACAGTGAGATGAGAGAGATTGAATATTTACCTGAGGACGACTCTTCTCTCTATATTGAAATTTGCTGAATTGCATAGATGAATTTTCTAAGGAGCAAGGAGTAGGTAATAATTGGTTGATTGATAGATTCGAGCCACTAGACTGCTCGGCTGACTCGATCCTATGGAATTTTATAGCGAGGTGTATAGTCAATATAATCAAATAAAGGGTTCAGAATCCTGGCACACCACAGGATATGATGTAGCAGAACCAACAATGTGTATTTCAGCAAACTGCGCAATGCTCGAAACTCTGGAACGAGATGATTTCATGGTCTCTGTCAAATGGCACAAAGGTTATAGTTGGCGAATCTACATCCTATGAGTCATATTTTCTAGGATTTTGGGACATTCAAGTATACTCAGTTGCCAATGATTTACTAAATGGAAACTTATGCAACAGTTAGGTGATCGGTTAAACTTGAGGATATTTTGGTATTATGGATAAGTTTAGAGATAAGTCTGTTCCTTTGGTGATATCTTTATGACAAACCACAGGATAAATGGCTGCTGGCTGCAGCTGCAACTGCATTTCACAGTTCAGACTAAGTGGTTGATGCTCTTGTTCTGAAAGAGGAGAAATCATCATTCAGGAGCATTTCACGTTAAACTCGCGCAGGACTTTTTGCTGCTAATTTTTGGTAGGACACATGAGTACATGAAAACCAAAATGAGTGTCTTAAGGTACTTTTCAAAGTCTTCAACAAGACACGTTGTTTCTTTAACATTTTTTAGAATCAAATTTGTTTTGTCAACTAGACAAATTTGAACAAGGAAAGAGTTGTCAATTAAATAGGTTGGATTAGGGTTGAATTTTCGAACCCATTTATTAAGGGTTTTGCTAAATGACGCCCTGCAATTTCCTGGTAACGCCCTGTACTTTTGTACAAAAATACATGGGTTGTATTTCCCCATTCTCTGCATTCCTTTTTCCCTTTCTTTATTTAAACTCCCACATGTCCATGTTTTCCACACAACTCCACCACACTTTCTTTATTCACTTTCATTCTCTCTCAAGATTTCTGACATTGACCTAGGTGTTTACCGGCATTGACCAACCTTAACCGCCGTTTACCACAAAAACGCTAATGTAATTAAAAAAATTCGAATAAAACTGATAGAATGTCTTGAACCTGGCGCTTCAAAAAACTTAGCACGGGGTCTCGCTGACTGGTCAGCGAGTCGGGGTCCAGGGGCGAAGCGCCTTGGTTTGGGGGTTCGGGGTCTAGGGCCGATTTTATTTAGCTCTATTAGAACATCTCATAATAGAGTAAAATTTACAAGAAATTGACTTGAAAATGCCGCAAAATTACCCAGGCGACTAAATTAAGCGCCTATACCCGTGGTTGGGCGCCTGACCACAGGTTACGGCGCCTAAATTAGGCGCCTGGGCATTTTTTCAGCATTTTTAAGATATTATAGTCCATTTTTTTATAATGCAATAATGTGGCCGGAAAAGTTGCACGTAATGTAAACGGAAAGGTGGCCGGAGTTATGTCGCCGGAGTTATTGTGATGAGAAGTGACCGGAAAAGTTGCCGGAGTTATGTCGCCGGAGATCTTGATGGGAGTTCCTTGTTGATGAGAGTGAAGAGAGTGAGGGAGAGTGAAGAGAGTGGGAGAGTGGGAGAGTGAATGTTAGAGTATAAATACATGTATATGTATTTATACAGGGCGTTACTAGGATATTTCAAGGCGGCATTTAACAAATGAGTTTATTAAATGAGTTAGGTTTGGGTTGAGGATTTTTTAACCTGTTCATTATTGACCTTGACACGAGCTTGACCCAACTTGACTTCTTTTGTCAGCTCTAATTGACTTTTGCTCCTATAAAAAATTCTCAATAAACACCTTTTTGAATTTCATTATCAATGGTGCACTCAAACTTTGGGATTAAGGACTACAATAATCTTGTCATAATGACTAGTAAATTACTATTTTACCCTCTTTGATATGTTCACACCATAGATGTCTCATGTCTTGGATAAAACATTTTGTAGTAAATTCATAGAAAAAAAGTTACATTTTTTTAGGGGAAAATATAAAATTACATTCTTCTAATTGTTATTGTTTTTCGTTTTCAGTTTTTATCTATACTAAAAACAAAAATATTAAAATCAGAAAATGTAGTTTCCAATTTTCAATCGTCAGTTTTGAAAATTAACATGCTTAATATAAATATGACTAATTTATAAATTCAATACGTCCGTAATATCATAATGACTTTTTACATTCATAAAACCAAAAACTTGAAATTGACAGTAATCCCGAACGCCACGACCTTACTATTGCAGATTTATGAATTACTCCCTCCAGTCTTTATTAGTTTACCCTTTTCTTTTGCACAGAGTTTTAGGAGGAATAGTATTGTGGGCATACAAGGAGAGAGAAAAGATTAATTTATACTTAAAGTTGAATGTATGTGTGATGGAAAGTTAGTGGACCCATTCCAAAAATAGCAAAAAAAGAAAGGGGTAAACTAACAAGAGACACCCTTAAAAAGAATAGGGGGTAAACTAATAAAGATCGGAGGGAGTACAACTGATGCCTTCTTTTTGAGGGTTTTAGACCCGACCCACGATCTGTCCAAACCCGCGTTTTATGATCCCTACCCAAAAGTCTCACAAAAAGCGCGCGCAATCCTCTTTCTCTAGTCTTTACTCTTTACCTTTTCCCCGCCTTTTTGTCTGCCCATTATTTTTCACTTACCCTTCGTTTATCTTCTTTGTTTCACAGTTACTCAATTATCTAATTTCTCTATTGAATTCAGGTAATTTTTTTTCCGGTTGATGTCCGTTTTTATTTTCTTAATCTTAATTCTGATTTCATTGTCTCATATGTGGAATTCATTCACTATTTCTTTTACAACACTCTAGTTGCATTTTGTAGAATCGAGGTTGGCATAGTTGGTTGGAGCCTTGGAGGCTCTCCTTAGTCTTTTCGTCTTTCTTACACGGGTTCGATTTTTGCCTCTAGTAAAGTGGAATCCTAAATTTTCCGCCTTTACTTCATCTTACCTTTAAAAAGAATCTAAAAGAAAATCAAGTTGCATTTCATAATTTTTGACTAAAGTTGTTATATTGTACATATACTTTGTGCCCACGTTGTTGTGTAAATAATTCTAATTGTGTTTACAGTATGTTAAGTAATGCCTGTTTTAGTTCTTCAAATTTTATTTTGAGAATAAGTAGGAATAATCAAGAACATTCAGAAAATTTACAAAGGAATAGAAGGAAAACTTCTAACAAATTTGAAGAATTTGTAAACGTTTTCAAACTGTTCAGTTAAGTGCCAAAAGATCTAGACTTTCTTAATTATTATGGGAATAGCTTAGGCTATGGTGTCACTGTCCGAGTGTTCATGTGAATTCTAGCACTTTGGTCACCTAATCGAAGTTTCAGCTGCACGCAAATATACCTGTTTATGTTCTAGCTGTACTCATACCAGTAATTTGGTTTAAGATAATAAAATTAGGGAATGTTAGTGCACTTACATAGGAATTAGGATTTCCCTTGTGGGCGACGTTGGTGACGGGGCCTCTCTACCAAGCAATAGCATGTGTTGGTGTCTGATCGTTCTCATTGCCACCTAATACCACCTTTGAAGCTGGGAAATGGGAATGAGTGGTAATAACTAATAAGAGCCAACGAAGTGAAATCGGTTTTTGTGGTGGGGTTCCATTACAATAGTTATCCACAAGGGAACAGGCTTTTGTTTGCTTAATGTTTGGTAAGAGATGAAGTTTTGGGATTCAAAGACATAAGAGTTATTGCTTTTATTGACCTTGTTGTTGTGATAGTATTACTCTCATATCTTTTATTTTTGTTTGTTCAATTTTGATCATCTTTTAAAGAAATTAGTCGTATTGTGTTCTAATTGTGTAGGTCTTGTTACCTTACATTACTGGAAGGCTTAGTGTGTGTATACTGACATTGCACTCCAATTTATTGCTCCATCTGTGAAATTTTTCTTTGGGTAAAATTGTGTATAGAGAATGAAGAAATGTGAGTTCTCTACAAATACCATTAGAATTTGCAAAAAAGGACGATTTTTTGTTTTATGTAATGGCGAAGATTGTTATGCAGCTGTTTATCTTACTAAAAATCACATCTTGGCTTTTGCTTACTTCTCTTGGTGGGTTATTTTGCTGTTAGACAATACCTATGGCTGAATCATCGAATTCCAAACGAAAGCGGTGTGGACCGGCTCCACCAGAATCAGTTCTTGACAATACCTCAGCGGGCAAGTTCTTCTGTCCTGCAGTTATAAATTTTCAATTTAAGCTTACCTTTTTATATAGCATTCTTTGTTTGTGACCTTTGAGAGTATATTACTGTATTGATGCGTGTCCTTTTTTTGTTTAAGGTAGGGGAAAAGTAGCTGCAAAAAACGAGGACCCTGTTTTTAAGGAGATGATGGCAGACCTTATCATAAGGTTTGGTCTTCCATTGACATTTTTTGGGGAAAGACTCAATGGAGACCTCTTGGCCTATTTAAACTCAGATGTCAAACCAATAAGTACAAATGCGACCATAGCAAATTGTTTGGAAGTGTATGAAAGGGAGCGAACCAAGCTGAAACATGCTTTGGCGAGTATTCCTGGTAGATTCTGTTTGACATGCGATATTTGGGTGGATCCTTGTACTATTGAGTACCTTTGCCTGACAGTGAACTACGTGGATTCCAACTGGAAACTGCAAAGCAAGTTTCTGAATCTTGTCCCCCTGCCTTATCGCTGGGATGCTTCTATCTTGCGGTCAAAAGTCTACAATCTATTGTGCAAGTGGGGAATCAACAAGAATGTATTTTCAATAACCTTTGATAGTGGAAGGTGTGGTGATACTGTACTAGACATGTTAAGGGATTGCCTTAATGAGCAGGATGGAGCTTTACTTTGCAATGGCGACTATTTTGGTGTTTGTTGTGGGGCTCATTTCATGGATCGTGTGGTTCAAGAGTGTTTCACGCTGATTGACAGCCCTATACGCAAGATCGGAGTGGGTGTGCAGTACGTGCTTTATCATGAGAAGAACAGACTGAAGTTTGAAGAAGCTGCAAAATTCAATTTTCAAGGTGCATTAGATCCCCTGTGGATAGATTGCTACATAAGATGGAATTCCACGTATCTGATGCTCGAGAGGGCAGTTAAGTATCGCTATGCCTTTGAACATGTGATGATTGATGACGAGTATACTGATTGGCATTTGACAGAAGAAGAGTGGTCTAGGCTTGAAAAGATGTGTAAGCTTCTGAAGCCTCTTTATGAGCTAGCAAATCTGTTTCTAAGCACTGAACACCCAACAGCCAATTTATACTTTTTAAATATTCTGAAGACTGGTATGCTCCTTGTGGACGTAATGGAAGATAAAGACCTTGAGATAAGTAACTTGGCACAAAGGATGAAGAGTGAATTTGATGTGTACTGGGATTCTTGTAATGAAGTTCTTGCATTAGCTGTAATATTTGATCCTCGCTACAAACTCAGCTTTGTCAAGTTTTGTTATGGGAAATTAGACAAGGCAAGTGCAGAGGACAGGTATGTGTGCACCCGTAGAAGGCTTGATAGGCTTTTCAAAACTTACAGTGATCAAGTGTTTGCATCACAATTAAATGAAATCAACGATGATGATATTCTCAAGGTAAGTAATATGTATGTACTACTTTTCAGGCGATACCACGTTCACTTGCTGTATGCTTTTCCTGTTTCATGATGTATTTATTTGAAAGCAGGAATTTGATATAAATTGCAGAGAGAAGGAATATGACTTACGTTCAAGTCTGAATATGTACTTGAATGAGCCGAGTATCAGCTGTCAGGAGCAGATGGATGTTCTTTCTTGGTGGAAAGAAAACGAACATCATTTTGGACAAGAACTATCACTTATGGCAAGAGATATATTAAGCATTCCTATTACCTCATTTCCTAAATGTTCAGTTTTTGGCATGGGTTACAGAGTTGAAGACAGATTGAAAGGTAAGTGGTCATCAAATCATGTAGAAGCGCTGATAGCTACCCGAAACTGGTTATATGGATACCCAGGTAAGGAACTTTTTTCAGCAAATTGATCATTTGATAGGATTTTCATTTGAAATGACTTGAATTGTTCATGTTTTGTTGTGATTTTCGCTCATTTTAACTTAACACACTTTTAAACGAATAATTTTTCTACTCTTTCAGTTGAGGAGGATTACCCTGGAGGACTTATGGGCCAAGAGGAGCCATTTTGGCCCACCACAGTTGAGGAAGAGTCAGATTGAACGTTTCAGAAGTGAAATTGCAACCTTTATTTGCTGTTCTGACAGATTTAGCTGCAATGGGAGTTTTGTACTGATATATGTGCATGTTTTTGCAATCAGAGAATTAAGTAAGCCAGAACTGTTAACAATCGTTAGTAACATAGTTTTGGTGATCATTGTTGATCACATTTACAACTGGTGGTATACTGGGTCATTTACCTATGTGTCTCGTATGCTTGTGCATCATGAGAGTCCTTAATACTCGTGACTTGCAGAAATAACAAATCCAAAAATTCACGTCACTTGTTTTTTTTTCATAGAGGCGACAAAGTAGTTCGGATCCATCTCCAATTCATATTAATTAAGTATGATACACTCAAGGTTCACAAATCTTTTTACCTTCAATAACTAAGTGGAAGTATTATCACAAAAGAAAAAGAACTCATAGACTAGTAGTACTTAATATACTCAATAGTATAATTTTATCAATACAACCTATAGTGAGATGAGAGAGATTGAATATTTACCTGAGGATGACTCTTTCTCTATATTGAAATTTGCTGAATTACATAGATGAACTTTCTGAATAGATTCGAGTTACCGGAGGACTTTATGCTGCTAATTTTTGTTATAACACATGAGAAACAAAATGATTGTGAAAAGGTTAAAGTCTTCAACAAGACACATCTTTTCTTAACATTTTTTAGAAGGAAATATATTTTTCGAATGAGATAGATTTGAATAAGCAAAGTGTTACTAATTAAATAGGTTGAATTAGGTCTGAGTTTTCCAACCCGTTTATTAAATAAGTTAAGTTTGGATTGAGGAATTTGTATCCTGTTTAAGTATCAACCTTGACACAAACCTAATCCAACTTGACTTATTTACCAGCATTAATTGACTTTTCCTCCTATAAAAAATTCTTGATGATACACCTTAACTTTCATTTATAATATTCAATAGTGTACTCAAACTTTGGTAATTGGGATTAAGAACTACAATAATCTCGTGATTAGTGAGATGTCGATATTGACAAATTTAACTAATGACTTCAAGAAATTATCAGAAAGGCTACACATACACTGGGTGTATGTGGGCCACACATACACTAAGTGTATGCGTTACTACTAAAATTTATACCTTGTGTATATGTTACTATTCGTTACTACTAAAATATATAATATTACTAAAAATATTACAAACTTACAATATTTCAATAGATAATTTTATTTTTAATGATTTGTTCTTTATCTTTGTTTAAAAAATCTGTTTTATTAAATTTTCTTTGTTTAGATTTGTATGAATCCTTCGTTTAAAACTAAAAAAAAAAGAAATGTAATTTTTTTTTCTAGATTATTCATATATTAGCTTCATCTTATTCATCTTCACCATTTTTCTACTATTGATTTTCTACTAAATTTTCCTATCGTTTTCAATTATTTAATTTGTTTATAGAAAAATAATGTTATATTTTCATCCCTACCATGTAATAAAATTCAATTCGAAAATATAGTATTTCAATCGTTTAAATACATAAATTCAAATATCATTGAATAACAAAACAGGTTCAAATAATTGTAAGTTTATAATTTGTTTAGTAAAAGTATACATTTTAGTAGTAACACATACAGAAGGTATGCATTTTAGTAGTAACACATACATCCAGTGTATGTGTATCATCTCTCGTAAATTACTATTTTACCCTCTTTGATGTTGTCAGTGCCATGTATGGATGTCTCATGTCTTGACTCTTGGACAACATTTTGCAGTAATTTCATAAAAAAAGTACATTTTTTTAAGGGGAAAATTAATACATTTCCCACAACCTAGTACTATTACAAATTACAACTAATGCCTTCTTTTCAGGGATTTTAGACACGATCCGTCCAGACTCCAGACCCGCGTTCGATCATCCCTACCCAAAAGTCTCAAAATAAAAGCGCGCGCAATTTTCTTTCCTTACCTTTTTTACCCGCCTTTTTTGTCTGCCCATTATTTTTCACTTACCCTTCGTTTATCTTCTTTGCTTTACAGTTACTCAATTACCTATTTCTCCTTCTTGCATTCAGGTAATTTTTGTTCCGTTAATTGTCCGTATTATTTTCTTAATCTTAATTCTGATATTATTCTCTCGTATGTGATTTTCATTCATTATTATTTCTGTTACAACAATCTAATTGCATTTCAAAGATTTAATGTCGGCCTAGTTGGTTGGAGGCCCTTCTTTCATCCTAGAGGGGTTCGATTTCCCATTTGTAAAGTAGAATCCCCAAATCTATTACCTTTGCAAAAATCTAGTTGCATTTCATAATTTTGATTATACTTGTCATACTTTATGCATACTTTGTGCCCACGTTATTGTCTAAATAATTCTAATTGTGTTTAGAGTTTGTTAAGTAATGCCTGTTTAAGTTCTTTATTTTTAATTTCTATTTTTGAGAAAAAGTAGGAAAATTCAAGAACAATTACATGATTAATAAAGAAGTTGAAGGAAAAGTTTTAACAAATTTAAAGATTTTTCTGAACGTTTTCGAACTGTTCAGATAATTTCCCGAAAGAAAGATTTTAACACTGTGCTTGTTCACCTAATCAGAGGGCGTTTGGTTCATATGATTCTGGTATAAGGTATGGTTTAGAATGAGCAAAACCCATACCTAGTGTTTGTTTACAAAATTAATAGATTTAAAACCAATACCTCAAACCCATAAGGTATGGGGTTTACTGTTTAGAAACCCAAAGGGGGAGGTGGGTATGACTCATACCAATACCTCAAGCTATCAAATAAAAGAAAAAATTTCATTCCCAAATAAAAGAAAAAATTTCATTCCCAAATAAAACCAAACACATGGTATTAGGTATCAAGTTCCAAACCTATACCACCTTGGTTTCATTCCCCGATTCCAAACCCATATCACTATATGAACCAAACACCCTCTGATTAGGTGAATATACCTGTTATTGTTCTAATTGTACTCATACCAGTAATTTGATTTAAGATAATAAAATTAGGGAATGTGAGTGCACTTACATAGAAATTAGGATGCCCCTTGTGGGTGACTTTGGTGATGGATCTTCTCTCTACCAAGCAATAGCTTGTGTTGGTGTCCGATAATTCTCGTTGCAGCTTGTTGAAGGTGGGAATGAGTGGTAATGAGAGCCAACGAAGTAAAATTGATTTTTGTGTTGGAGTTCCATTACAATGGTTAATGTTGGTAAGAGATGAAATTTTGGGATTAAAAGACATAGAGTTATTGAACTTATTGTTGTGACAGTAGTACTCTGACATCCTTCGCTTTCGTTTGTTTAATTATGATCATGCTTTAAAGAAATTACTCGAGTTCTGTTCTAATTGTGTAGGGCTTGTTACCTTACATTACTGAAAGGCTTAGTGAGTGTATACCGACATTGCACTTCAATTATTGCTCCATCTGTGAAAATTCTTCGTGGGTAAATGAAGAAATGCGAATTCTCCACAAATACCTTTATAATTTGCAAAAAGACGATTTTTGGTTTTATGTAACGGCTAAGCTTTTTGTGCAGCTGTTTACATTACTACAAATCACAGCTTGGCTTTTGCTTACTTCTCTTGGTGGCCTGGTGGGGTTATTTTGCTGTTAGACAATACCTATGTCTGGCTCATCGATTTCCAAACGAAAGCGGCGTGCAAGTGCTCCATTGGAATCAGTTCTTGACAATATCTCAGCAGGCAAGTTCTAGTGTCCTTCAGTTACAATAACTCAGTTTAAGCTTACCTTTGTATATAGCATTCTTTGTTGGTGATTTGTAAGAGTATAATGTTGTATTGATGTTTGTCCTTTCTTTGTTTAAGGTAGGAGAAAATTAGCTGTGAAAAATGAGTATCCTGTTTTTAAGGAGATGATGGCATCCGCTATCATAAGACACAGTCTTCCATTGACAATCTTTGAGCAAAGTGGCGACGGAGACATCTTGACCTTTCTAAACCCAAATGTCAAACCAATAAGTATAAATGAGACAATAGCAAACTGTTTAGAAGTGTATGAAAGGGAAAGAACCAAGCTTAAATACGCTTTGCGAAGTATTCCTGGTAGACTTTGTTTGACATGTGATATTTGGGTGGATCCTTGTACTAATGAGTACCTTTGTCTGACAGTGAATTATGTGGATTCTAACTGGAAACTGCAAAACAAGTTTTTGAATCTTGTCCCCTTGCCTTTTCCCTGGGATGCCTCTATCTTGAGGTCAGCGGTTAACAATCTATTGTGCAAGTGGGGAGTCGAGAAGAATGTATTTTCAATGACCTTTGATAGTGGAAGGTGTGGTGATAATGTACTAGACATGTTAAGGGATTGCCTTAATGAGCAGGATGGAGCTTTACTTTGCAAGGGCGACTATTTTGGTGTTTGTTGTGGGGCTCATTTCATGGATCATATGGGTCAAGAGTGTTTCAAGCTGATTGATAGCCCTATACGCAAGATCAGGGAGGGTGTGCAATACGTGATTTATCATGAGAAGAACAGACTGAAGTTTGAAGAAGCTGCAAAACTCATTTTTCAAGGTGCATTTGATCCCCTGTGGTCAGATTGCAAATTAAGATGGAATTCCACGTATTTGATGCTTGAGAGGTCAGTTAAGTATCGGTGTGCCTTTGAACATGTGATGATCGATGACGAGTATACTGATTGGCATTTGACAGAAGAAGAGTGGTCTAGGCTTGAAAAGATGTGTAAGCTTCTGAAGCCTCTTTATGACATAGCAAATCTGTTTCTAAGCACCGAACACCCAACAGCCAATTTATACTTTAAGAATGTTCTGAAGATTGGTCTGCTGCTCGTGGACGCATTGGAGGATAAAGACCTTGAGATAAGTAACTTGGCACGAAGGATGAAGAGTGAATTTGATGTGTATTGGGATGCTTGTCATGATGTACTTGCATTGGCTATAATATTTGATCCCCGCTACAAACTCAGCTTTGTCAAGTTTTGTTATGGGAAGTTAGACAAGGCAAGTGCAGAAGACAGGTATGTGAGCACCTGTAGACGGCTAGATAGGCTCTTCAAAACTTACAGTGATCAAGTGTTTGCATCACAAACAAATGAAATGAAAGATGATATTCTCAAGGTAAGTAAAATGTATGTACTAGTTCTGCGGTGATACCACATTTGCGTGCAATATACTTGTCCTGTTTCATGACGTATTTATTTGAAATCAGGATTTTGAGATATATTGCAGAGCGAAGGAATATGACTCAGGTAAGTCCAGTCTGAACGTGTACTTGAATGAGCAGAGTGTCGGCTTCCAGGAACATATGGATGTTCTTTCTTGGTGGAATGAAAATGAACCTCGTTTGGGACAAGACCTATCTCTTATGGCAAGGGATATACTAAGCATTCCTATTACCTCGTTCCCTAGAGGTTCAGTTTTTGGCATGGGCTACAGAGTTGAAGACAGATTGAAAGGTATGTGGTCATTCAACTGTATGGAAGTGCTGATAGCTACCCAAAACTGGTTGTCTGGATATCCAGGTAAGATGATATTTTCAGCAAATTTGATCATTTGATAGGGTTTTCATTTATAATAAGTTGAGTTGTTCATGTTTTCTTGTGATTTTTCACTTATTTTATAATTTTTCTGCTCTTTCAGTTGATGCTGATTACCCCGGAGGACTTATGGGCCGTGAGCAGCGATTTTGGCGCACCACATGTGAGGAAGAGTCAGATTGAACGTTTCAGAAGTGACATTGCAACCTTTTTTTGCTGTTCTGACAGATTTTAGCTGCAGTGGGAGTTTTTGTACTGAAACATGTGCATGATTTTACACAATCAGAGAATCAACCGATCCAGAACTGTTAATAATCGTTAGTAATATAGGTTATGATGATATAACATTGTTGATTTTACAGCTGGTGGTTTATATGCCATGTGAAACCGCCAAAGGTTGAAATGTTAAAATTAACGCGTGGTCTAGATGGTGTTAATATTAGCTCATAATCTATCTGCAAATTTATGTTAATGGAGAGATAGGTCTGTTTAATAAACTAATTGTGCTAGTGCACTGACATCATTTTTTTACATCGTTATGGTTCTGTAACTATTAGATTAGGATATAGGATTTAGGAGAATCAGATAATTTGCATTGAATGATTAGAGGCCTTTATATTGGCAAACTTTAGGTCACAGTGAGTTAAAGTGTTAAACTAACAATTAGAATCTTGACCAAAGTTTATCTTCTACATTAGTGTCAATCATTAAGCGTTAGGCAGATCATCTTGATCATTCCTTAACGTCTTGATGGGAAACTCTTTAACTTGATGCAACATTATTGTGCAATTTCCAGCCACAATTCTGAATTATGGCTAAAATTTTGTTCGAGTGTTTCCGAGTTCGTTTTTACAGCAGTTTAAGCTAAGATTGCTCGCATTTTTGGCCAAGCACAACATCAAGAATGCATTCCTTCCTCCTATACAAATTCTTATTCGCTCTTGTGAAGGTCTTCCTATGGATAAGGTGAGTAATACTTTTTAGGTGTAACTGTTAGCTGGCAATGACTTGATTATAATTGAATTTCAATCTTATCAATTTATTTCCAATCATTTATGTCGAAATTATTTATATATACCATTAATTAATGCATATTAGTAAATTGTAGGACAATTTAACAATGATATGACAAATTTGATCGAATTGGGCTAGTTTGAATTGATTTTGTCATTTTAGTGTCGAGTCAATTTGAGATTTTTCTCAATAACTTCGTGTCCATGTCCCTGTCATGTCCCTTTTGATTGTGTTGTCATAACTTGTCGTGTAAAAAGTTATCAGTTGTACTCATAATTTCAATCTTGCCTCCACTTTCAAGTTAGATCAGTAATAACTTGTTTTTTTTTTTTTTTACTTGTTTGTTAGTGGACATTGAGAAATAAAGGATTGAAGAGGCTACACCTCCGTGATGGCTTTTGTCTAACAAAGGGATACTGGCCATTGTTGGTTACACCTCTTTCAAACTCGATCATGGTACCTGTTTAGGACAAATTTCATACAAGGATCAATTTGCTTGGAGAGGGGTTTGACAATAAACTTGCAATACTTGGCAAAATAAATGGGCGAAATATAGTGCAAAATTAAAGAGATAATACAAGGCAATTTTACGTGGAAACCCTCTAGATGGGGAGAAAACCACGGGGGAATCGGTGTTTCGCCAATCCACTATAATAATATCAGTTTGTAATACAAGTACACTGGTTTTGCCTGATTGACAAGATGGACGAGCAACTCAGGTTAGAGAGAAATAGAGATGGCAAATTAAGAACATGAAAGAAAAATGATGGAGAGAGAGAGAGAGTTTGAGCTAAAGTGTTGGTGTGATGAGATGATGTTTAAACGCTACATAAGTGAGTTATTTATAGTGTAATACGATTTTGCCGTTGGAGGATGTAACCACTTCCACACTAGTAAGCTTTAGATCCTCTTTTCTAGGGATTCCCCCATATCTTTGCTGAGTTGTTGCAACCTCCTTGCTGGTCTTCCCCATGATGTTAATGCCTTCCTTCTTCTTAGGAAGGTTAAGACTAACCTCCTGTTACATCAGCAATACGTGCTTTCATCTTCAAACCAATTGCTTGCTGCCACCTGTACACATATGCTGCCACTATATCGCTGCCACTTGGATTGGAATTTTACCCCATAACAGTACCATTCCATTTGATTACTCTGAAGCTGATTTGTTCTAATTTTTCTAATGACCCTCCCTATTCCTTTGATGATGAGGATGACGATGACAACAAGCAGACTCCTTTTGTATTACCAACCAACAATCAATCTAGATATTATGACGCTCTGAATCCGAGTGACACCATAATTACACCTAGTATTTGAGGTGCATAATGTGTAAGTTTAACTAGCTTTTGATAAATTATAATTTTGAAGTTCATATGAGTACAAATATCATGCATGTAACTTTTTTTTTTGGAGGTTGTGATAGAAAACGATAGCCTTGTTTAGTAAAGAGAGGTTTGGGGTAAAATTAGAGGTTTGAACTCATATTAGAGGATTTGACTAGTCAATCCTCTAATTTGAGTGTTTGGTAAATAAGAGGTTTCAATTAACTTATTGAGCCCAAAAAGCTCTTTTTGAAAAAGTTGGGGAAATGAGCTTTTTGTTATTAGAGGTTTGGAATGGGTGGACCAATTACATTTATATCCTACAGTTGTTGAAAATTACATTAATATATAATAAAAGGTATAATAATAGATTATGCACATGTCCTTATTGGTCATTCTACACAATTATGTAGCAATCAACTACTTACCAAACACCTTTATACAAACAGCTAATACAATCAACTAGTTAAATCAGCTAATACACCGCCTATCGCCTAACAATTATCCGCTAATCAAACAAACAGGGCAATGACATCAGGAAAAAGGTTTGAACTAATATTCAGGACTTGCACAAATAACAAACCCAACAACTCAATCCTGATTCCACTTGTCTTTTTCTTACATAGAGGCGACAATTAGGCAGTTCGAATATGCTCCCTTTCAAGTAAATCAAGTATAATATGATCAAAGGTCACAAATTTTTAGTTAAAAAAACTATGTGGAACCATTTATTTAAAAAGAAAAAGTTAGAGATTAGTAGCACTTAATATTATTATTTTATCAATAATAACCTATCAATTCCCGTAATAATCGTCGTAGTAACCCCCTCCATCTCCTGTCCCTCCTCCTCCAGCAACGGGCTCAGGCGGGCTTGATGGATCAGTCGGGCCTGGTACTTCTGGTGGCTCAGATACTACAACAGCAACATTAATGTGCCCTTTTCCGGCGACCAATTCGGCTTTTACGTCAACTAAACGAGCTTTAACGCCGAGATCACTTATAAAAGCCATGAGTACTATGAGTACTACAGTGATGAATAATCTCTTCTTATGCTCCATTCTTTGGAACTTTAAGGGAAACAGATAGTATTACTGAGAGAGTGCGTATAAATTTATCATATGGTTGTGATTATGATGCAATATATAGCAGCTGAGGGGACAATTAAATTTCCAGAGATGCTAATCTAGCTATTTATTAGTATATAACAGTTGACAAGTTATACTAATACTAGTATAATTACTTTAATATACTGAACATCCCACTTTTTAATTGCAACTAGATAATTAGTGCTTCCCATTTTCTACTTCATTAGTTGAAGACTTGAACGTGGGGAGCAATCTTTTCTGATAATTATTATAATTATGATTGTAATTAATTGGTGGTTTTGCTGTATTTTATGAAATGATCAGAAATTACATGATGATTTGTAATCATTACCCACTCGCCACTACGATACGAGGAATCGAAAGACGAAAGTTGACATAGGCACCTCCAGAGTAGATTTTCGGATAAACAAGTTGTATTAGTAATTTTTTTTTTTTTTTTGGTGAACGGTAACATATATTAATCAGTTATGGCAAAAAGCCTATTACAATCCGACAACACGAGTTCTTGGCAATATTTAGGGATTAGGGGATGTTGTATTATTTGATCTCATGGATCTTGGGTAGTTCTCCAAAAAATTATCAAAACTATATATAATGTCTATTTAAGTAATTGAGCCAATTCAGATTGATTTCGTGTTTATGTCATGTCAATGTGACTATGTGAGGTCTTTCTAGTCACTATGTTTTCCTTTCACATCAACCTTGTTATTTTCTCTATGTAATATCGTGTCAAAAAGTGCTCTTTCCTAGTTCACTACCACTACCAATATGGAGCATTTATTCCTGAAAATTAGACCTGAAGAAGATTAAATTCCATACTGAAATCTTCTGCGTCCCCCACACAATTAAAAGGGTTTCGGTTCACTTCAGAAAAAAAAAAAAAATATGTATAGTATATCTTTGGATGTTCTGCCGACGAGTTCTTCAAATTTGCCAAGCTTCATCATCTTGCTGGTACATTATTCTCTTTCTGAATTATGTACATTAGATACCCTATTTCAGAAACCAAATAAGTTTAAGAAGTACAGAGATAGTACTTTGCTAACAAACAATAAAAAAAAAGTTAATATATAATTCCAGTTCCAGAAAAATTAATAGAAGATATGAAGCTAAATACAACAAACAAAATACCTGCTCACATGATCACATCTAATGTTTTACGTACTTCCCCCGAGAGGAAAGAGAGAAAGCTATATAAGTAATGCATACAAAATCACGTCAAGAGTAAAGATTTTTTTTCTTTTTTGATAGCAGAGTATAAAGCAAACAATTACTCTTACCTCCAATTACAATCTACCGCATTAATCAATTCCAGATTTCCATCTAAAAAGTTCGCTAATACACTTATATATACATAATTCAAAATTTCCGTCGTCAAATTTCATCCCCACAATTCATCACAGGTAACAAGAGTGAGAGGTGAATTAAACTTTGGAAACTCAGATCTACAAAAAATTTGAAGATTGGCTCAAGGATACTATTTATATAAGCTTTAAGATCGTATAAATGTGTGAGTGCTCAGGTTGTTTCTCTTCACAAATACACTCTCCTTTGCGGTGTCCCGACTTTGGAGGAGGGTTCAATGTCCTCCCTTTTCTTTTTCCACATTGATAAGCTCAAAATAATTCTGATTTAAAGGTTAAGTTGAACCCACACCACTGGGATCTCCATGATGTTGTTGCGGTTATAACCAATACTAAGATGTGCTAGACATACTTCGCATCAGTAACCAAGACGATCATTCAGTGATGTTCGACCATCGCCTGATTGTCCTGCAGAAGGCATTACACAATCAGTACAACGGCCATCACCAACCGAGTGAACCGTATCCGCCTTCTATAGCAAATATTTAAAAAATAAAAATTAAAGAAAGAAAAGAACTCACCTTCTGGAGGAACCCACGTTTCGTAGTCTGACTCTGGATGTGGCTCCAAGAAAGCAGGTTTCTCAGGACCAAGCACCCTCCTAGGCCTTTTATTATCTTGCCCGGGTTGCTTCTGATCTCTTCTATCATTGCCTCCAGGATCTCCTTCCTCACTTGCATAGATTCCTCGTTTGTGTTTCAACAATAGAGCAACAGCATCTTCCACAGCCATGTCAGCTCCCGCAGATCCGTGTTCACTACCTTCAGCTGAATCAGCTGGCTTCTTTTTCCGCAAAATAAGACCGGGGGCAGCACTTTCCAGATCAGACTCCGGCTTCTTTCCTGATTGAGAAGTAGTTGACTCCAAAATCTTCTCTCTCTCTTTATAATCAATAAACTCATCACCCTCATTTGTGTCCGACTGTTTCTCTGGTTGACTTTCTTTCCTTTCCAGGTCTTCTACTGCCCCAAGCCACTGCGGCTTTGCAATTTTGTAAATTGTTTGCTTGCTTTCGGTTGAATCCGGTACAACCTCATTGGATTTTGATACCTCACTAGCTTCTTCAATTACTGGAGTTACTTGTTTTGGAACAGAACCATTGAGTGGACTTTCAGGCATACTGACGTTTTCTGGTTCAATTTGGCATTTCTCAGGTTTCTTAACAGCAGAACTAGAAGAATTAGATTCTATACACGTGTTCTCCTTGGGTAAAGCCGCTCGTTTTTTAGCAGTTTCTCCAGTGGGGTCAGCTATCTTCAGCAGGTAGACAATCCTATCCAATTCTGTCTGGAGGGATGATAGATCCTTCTCAAGTTGCACAGTCTTATCGAGAACTAAGCATCAATAAAAACCATCAGCAAGGCCACATAAACATAACAACACTCCAGAAAAACAAAGATGTACTTAACTTTCCTCAAAATAGCCAACAAAACAAGACTGCCATTTTCAGTATGCATGGTCAAGGGGAACTTAAAATTATGAGAAATGTACAAGTTGAAAGTTTCACAGGTGCTAACATAAATGCAAAAAAGTCATCAAGCTTAAAAATTAATATCAATCAGAATCCTGGAGAAGGCGTCCTACTGCAATTCTCTGAATACTTCTAGTATGTAACGCAGCATAAGCAATGCCATGAGGTGTTATTAAAACAACACCTAATTAACTTTTAATGATTTCAGCTTGTCCTTTCAGCATCCGCTTTCCTAGCATCTTCTTGATTGATCATGGGTTGGAAAGCGAAAAAGGTGATGGTGTTAGGTTGTGTCAAAATTCTTTCATAGTTGTCTATGTAGCAGTTGCATTAAATCATCCCTCTTATGAGTTCCTCAGATATGCCCTAACAAGATATTAAGAAAAGCAGGCTTACCAAGCTTAG